>CM051834.1:12083290-13329116 GCA_028451465.1 Erethizon dorsatum | reverse complement strand
AGGGCGGGAACATAATTTGCTGGGCCCAGTGTGAAAGGAACATGCAGGGTCCCATTCTGGGGGGTCAATCTCCCCTTCCCACAGACCTCATGTCCCCATCCATGGCAGACAGCAACCCCTCCCACAGGGCATTGCACCCTCATGCCAGGATGTGACAAGTATCAGGATTAGGGAGGGCAAGCGGTCCCTGAGAGGTGGCCCCCTGGTGGAGCTGGGGCTACCAGCTTGGGAAAGGACAGTGGCTCCCTGGCCCTGTGCGTCCAATATGACCCTCTTTGTGTTTGTGTCCAGGCACCGGGAACACACAGCAATGGCAGACACGGCCTCCTTTGATCAACACAGCCGGCCGCCACCTCAGTGGTGAAGGATGGCAGTGGTTGGGGCAGGGTGGGGAGCAGGTGTGCGGAAGGCCCCAGGGAGGCCACTGGAGGCAGCACCATGTGTGACTCAAGGCCCCAAGGCCCACACTGGCTCCAGTGTCCAGATTTCCTTCAGAAACACTAATTCAGAAGTACAACATAACTTCAGCTGCAGAGCTCTGTGACCACAATGGTCAGACACCCTGGATTTGACACTGATAAGGGAATATTTGCATTTCTAGCAAGTTCCCAGGTGACTCTGAGTATCACTTGATCTCTCCTTTCTTTTAAACAGACTCAAAGAGGACTGGGGATGTAGCTCAGTGGTAAAGCGCTTGCAGCATGATGGAGGCCCTGGATTTGATCCCCAGCACTGCAAACTAAAATAAAATATAACATAAAAGACTTAAAGCATTGCTCTACTGTGCGGCTTCTGAGAGGTTGAAAGCTGTGATACCTTCTCTTACTTCTCAAAGGATCGTGGCCAACACTTTTATAACAAAAGACAGGTTAACAAGAGCAAAGCCTAACAAATTTACTTAATTATAGTTTTATATGACACGGGAGCCTTCAGGAAAAAAGACCCAAAGACCCAGGGAAAACTGTTTTTATGCTTAAGCTTTTACAAAGCAGAGACAACATGGAGCAATGTGATTGGACAAAAGGGTATGGTGTAGACAGTAATGACATTGGACAAAAGAGTCTGTGTAGACAGCCATGAAGCAATGTGATTGGACAAAATGGTATGGCATAAAGGGAATACACGGAGAAGGGAAATCCAGCACGGCCTGTCGGTTCAGATTATTCTCGGCTTGTGTGGCATTCCTTCTCCTGGTATGGAGCAGGATCTTTCTAGAAGAAGGATCTTATAATTTACTCTCAGACCAGGTAAGTCAGAACATTTCTTTGTGGCCAGGTCTTACACCACAGAAAGGCAGGGGGAAATTAGAGTGTATTACTAGGGTTTATGGTTGGCTTTGGTGGAAGGGATTCTACTGTCCATAATCCACACTGGGGAAGAAGAATTCTGTATTTTTTAGGCTTGCCTTGGTGAAGAGAGGGAAACAGGAAATAGGAGAGCAGGAGATCAGAGAGAGACTTTGTTTCTGAGGCAGCTTCTGAGACCTCCTAAAGGCATTTAGTTCACAGTACTCAGCATGCCACAGCACCATGCTTTGGAATATTGTTTTCTGAGTTTTGACATTTTCCTCTCCTCTTAAAATGCTGGTGCTACTACCTTCCCCATTGGCTTGGCTGGAAGGACAATGGAATAATACAGGCTAAGTGCTCGGAACAAAGCACATAATAAACGTTAGCAACAATGCTAGTAATTATTGGCATCGCATCTCCACCTTTGCTCAGGCTACTATGCCTGACACCTTTGTCTATTCTTCCTCATTTGTATTCCCTCTGTGCTTTGCCACCTCAGTTTAGAGAAGGACCAGAGAAATATTGAAGGAGGGAGGTGGTAGAGAGGGACAACTCAGGTCAAAGCTGATTATTGCCAGCAGTCAAATCAGGAGGAGATGTGTAAGGATGCCACCATTGGCCTTAGCAAATTTAAAACCAGATCCTCCAAATTGGTCCTGGAGGGAGAATCTGAGTGTGAGGAGGGTGTGGGTAGAGACCATTGCGCACCACATTGCCCTGCAAACGCAGCGTCTAATCTGTGAGGGGCAGGAAGCTCCAGGTGTTGTTAAAGGATAAAGTCCTGTGAGCTGATGCACACCTGTAATCCCAGCACTTGGGAGGCCAAGGCAGAAGGATCGCCAAAAGTTTGAGGCCAGCCTGAAATCCTGTCTCAAAAAAAAAAAAAAAAAAGTCCTGTCACTGGAGGGTCAATTCCTACTGCCACTGGTCCTGTCCTTTCAAGAGTTCAGGAGCTCGTGGGGAAACACCACTTTCCCCTCAACATCCAGATCAGGTTACGAGATCCAGAAGCACAAGCCATGGCATGGCTGCAAAGGGCTGGCTCGTTACCCCTGGGCTTTATTAAAGTCATGCTTGGCTGGCCACGGTGGCACACACCAGTAATCTCAGTGTGGGAGGGAGGCACAAGGATTGCAAGTTCAAGCCCAGCCTAGTCAGTATAAGCTAGGCCCTGTCTCAAAATAAGAAGGGGGTGTAGCTCAGTGTAAAGACCCTGGGTTCAATGACCAGTACTGGGTTTCTTGTTCCCCAGGGATCATCTATTATGTCCCACATGGAAAACATCCACTGTTCCAAGCCCCAGTGTTACCGGCTAACGTGGATCTTTGTCAACATTAGATGGAAATCACGACATGGACTAATTCTGGAGTAAATAGTGAAAGTGTATTACAGAAAAGAAACGGATCTAAATGCCCTATAGGCAGCCCCAGGAAAGAGACAACAAAGTTGGCCACGCCATGGACAAAGTAGCCTTTAACAAGGGATACATTTCATTTGCATGGGGTCCCAAAGGAATGTCATTAATTATGCAGGACAAGGGTCTCAGGACAGGGTGGAGTTTAGTTACCATGACTTTGCACACAGCCCGAAATGAGCATAGAAATGTTGTGTTGCCTGGGGGGAAGAGATGTTATTAGAGCAAGGCATCCTAACGAAGGGATCCCGAAGCTTAGGGTCAGTTCTCAGACCCACCGCCATCTTTGCTCACACCAGTCTGATGCACTTTGTACACACGCATCCAGCTTAGCTAAAGGACTTCTGTGCTGCCCACTTAGTTGGCTGCCTGATTTACTTTCCCCTTCTTGCTGCCCCAAGTTGCGGCTGCTGGCTTGTTCTCTATCAGGCTGCTGCTTCAGAGCCCTGCCCCCGGCCTGTCCAAGCCTGAGTTCCTCCGCACTTGGTTTCCCCGTGGAATCATCTTAAAACACACTGATGTCTGGGTCCCATCCCCAGAGATTCCAATTAATCTGGGCACCTTCTAGACACTGGGGCTTAGAGTACTCCATGGTACTGCTACATGCATGCCAGGTTGAGAACCACTGCTGTACCGCACCCTCGGTTCTGGGACGTGCTCAGAGGACCTTTGCCTGGACGGCTGACATGCAGGACAAACGGCCCCATGGGGGACGCCTCTATAATTCAGGGGCTTGTCCTTGCCTTAGTAGCTAGCCAAGAAAGTCCTCAAGTCACATGGGGTGACCACAAGGGAGAGCCACTCTGGGGCAAGGTGGGGATGATGTGTGGAGTGATGTCCCTCCTCCTGGGAGGATGGCCAGCTCAGCCTGGGTGCGAGAGGGAGGTCAGGGAGGGATTGCAGGATTGTGTCTAGATAGACTTCATCCAGTGGAAATAAAACGGCTCCCTAAAGCTGTCCTGAGAAGCAGGAACCCCCACCTGCAGTGTTCCCTGCATGGTGTCCCCACACACCTAGTGTGTGTGCCCATTGTGTGCCCGTGTTTATAAACATTTGCATCACCTGCCCGCTTCTCTCTGCCAGCAGAGCTGCCAGCCCAGGTACAACCTCAGATCAATTCTGCAAACATTTACTGAGCAAACTTCTATTCTCTGACAGGCGCCACGCTAGGAATTAGGGAGTGCGCGACCAACGTGTTGTTTATCAACAGTCTTCTGAGAATGTTGACCTCCAGCAAGTTATTTGCCTTTTGATGTTTCAGTGTTTTGATCTGTGAAATGTGATCATAACTGCATCCACCTGGAAGGGTTATTGTGAAATCGAAATGGGTTAATACGTCAATACGTTTAGAAGGATGCCTGGCACATATTAAATACTTAATAAATGTTAGCCAGTACTGCAATTCTTTAAATTATTATTCTTTGCTATGGTCTTAATGTTTGTGCCCTCACCATCTCCCAATTCATATGTTGAAGTCTAATTTCCCATCAAATGATACTAGGAGGAGTGATCTATAGGAGATGGTTAGGTCGTGGGGGCAGAGCCCCCATACATGGGATTAGTGCCTTATAAGAGGTCCAAGGGAGCTCATTTGCCTTACTGCCGTGTGAGGACACAGCTACAAGGTACCATCTTTGAAGCAGAGAGAAAGCCCGCTCCAGACACGGAATCTGCTAATACTTTGATCTTGAATTTCCAACACTCTAGAACTGTGAGCAATCAGTTTCTGTTGTTTCTAAAAGATCCAGTATAATGAGTTTTGTTACAGCAGCTGGCAGGAACTAAGACCTCACTATTACTACTGCTACCAGAGTACATAAGACAGATATAACCGTTCCTCTACTGGAACTTGAAGGGTGATGGGGGAAACAATTACAATACGATGATAGGTACTAGCCTGCCTGGAAGCAGAGGTGCTGTGGGAATATTCTGGAGTGGCCCCCTGATAGGGCTGGGGGTTTCTCTGAAGGTTTCTTAAAAGAGACAATGGTTTATCTGAGACCAAGAAATGATGAAGTGATTTTCAGGCATGGGACCTCAGGGAGAGAGAACACTGCAGGCGTAAGGACCAGCATTGTGCAGTGCACAGGAGATAGAGGAGTGGCTCAGTGGAGAAGCAGAGGTGTCAAGCAGGGAGAGAGGAACATGGGATGAGGTCATGCAGACCTGGTAGGCCATGGTATGGAGTTTGGACTTGCTTTGAAGATGGGGGAAACACAGGTCCTGCATCTGAGAAGCTCCCAGTTAAGTGAGAGAGATGGATACACACAGAGCCTCTGCTCTTTCATCAATACTTTCGGGAGAGAATAGAGAGAAGGGGCTCCACACACTGCCTGAGGCTGAGAAGGGCTTATAGAAAAAGCCAAGATGAAACACTCAGATGCACACGGATAAGCAGGGGACACCCTCAGGCCACCTTGCCTTTCTTCTCAGGTTCCTCAGGTGCAACATCATCCTCCACCAAGTCAGGAACCTCAGCGCAATCCACAGTGCCACTTTGTCCCTCCGCCCTCCAGCACATTGGTTCAATGGCCTGGCCCTGTGAGCTGGCTGTCTCCATAACCCCTAGCTGCTCTCAACAGGGCTTTGTCATCTTCCAGGGGTTTTCTCAGTGACCACGTACCTCCAGTTAATTTTGTCCTGATCAACTTCACTTTCCACACCATGATAGCCAGAGTGATTTTTCAACATGTAAGTCCAGTCATGTCTTCCCTTGGGGCAAAACTATCCGGTTTCTACAGCATCTTGCTCAACCTGCATTTCTACCCACCTATAGGTCTATTGCAAGCTAACAAGTGTCTGTAAAATAACTGCAGCCTCTTCTACAACCAGTTCCTATAGAACTGAGGGGTGCTATATCCAAACCTGCTTTTAGTATAAAAGGTATGTCGGCATCCCTTCCTAACTGTGATTTCATCAAACCTGCACTCTTCTTTCTTGAATGACCTGAACGGAGGTCGAAAGGTGGGTTTAGGTCTGTTAGTGGAAGGGATTACTTCCCTTGCTTGTCTTCCCAGGATGAAACACTAGATAGATGCTAAAATATGGTTAGGGACAAGGACGGTTACTCATTTATGAAGCCCTTCACATACACCAACTTCTTAGCCTGCATAATGTAAGATTCAGGCCCATTCTTTGTCTTTCTCAAAGGTGGTTCTTTTCTAGCTTTGCTTTTTCAGTAGTCAGGTTTATTAGGGGATGATTTGCTTAAAATGAAATTTACCCCATTCAGTATATAGATCATTGAGTTTGGTTGATTGTCTATCATCATGCAACTGTTGCCTTAATTAAGATATGGAATGTTTTTATCAACTGTCCATGTGCGCTGGTGTCCCTTCTACCCTTCCTCTCCTGGGAACATCTCATCTGTTTTCCAGAATGTCATATAATGGGATCATATAGTAAGCAGCTTTTTATACGTCTGGCTTCTAGTACTTCGCACATTGCTTCTGAGACTAGTTTAATATTGTTGCATGTGTCAGTGGTTTGTTCTTTTTTATTGCTGCTATTTGGTGGTCTGGATATAGTGTAATTGACTGCCCTGTTCAAGTGCATGTGGACTGTTTTCAGCATTTAGCTATTATGAAAAAGTTATGAGTACTCACGTGCAGGTCTTTCTGTGGACATACGAATTCATTTCTCTGGCAAAAATACCTAGGAGTAGTATCATTGGGTTCACATGATTAAGTTATGTTTAACTTTATAAGAAACTGTTGAACTATTTTCAAGTAACTTCATCATTTTCCATTGGCACCTGTAATGTAAAAGAGTTTTAGTTGTTCCACAAGCTTGCAAATAGTTTGCTAATACTACTCTAATTTTAGATATTCCAGTGGGTATACAATGGTATCACACCATGTTTTAATCTACATTTCCCTAAGTTCAAGATAGCATATTTTAATGGCCTAATTCACATTTAATACATTCTTTGATGAAAGAATCTATCAAACATTATGATCGCTTTTTAAAAAGATTTTTAAATACTCCTTTTTTTGTGTGTGTGGGTACCGGGGGTTGACCTCAGGACCTCGCACACCAGCAGGTGCCCATGCTGCTGAGCGATATCACCAGCCCTTTTTTCGTATGTGGGTACCGGGAGTCGAACCCAGGACCTCTCGCTTGCCAGGCAGGTGCGTACGCCGCTGAGCTATCTCACCGGCTGCATATTCTTATTATTGAGCTGTGAAAGTTCTTTATATATTCTGTATACAAGTACTTCATGTTTTTATTATAAGTGGTATTTTTAACATTTCAATTTCCAATTGTTTATTGCTAGTACATAAAAAATTATTTTTATACTAACCTAGTATCTTGCAACCTGGCAAAAATCAGATATTTATTCAAGTAGCTATTTGTATTTTTTATTCCTGAGAAATTTCTGTGTAAAAGATTATGCTATTTGCAATTAAAGAAAATTTTACTTCTTCTTTTCCAATCTATGTACTCGATTGTTTTCTTGTCTTATTGCACTGTCTAGGACCTCTAATACACTGATAAGAAGAAGTGACAAACATGGACATCGTTACTTGGTTATAAATTTATAGGGGGAACCGGGCATGGTGGTACACACCTGTAATTCCAGCACTCAAGAGGCTGAGGCAGGAGGATCACCATGAGTTTGAGGCCAGCTGGACTACATAGTGAGTTCAAGGTTAGCCTGAACTACATAGCAAGACACTGTCTCAAAAAAATAAATAAATAGGGGCCGGTGAGATGGCTCAGTGGCTTAAGCGCCTGCCCGGCAAGCGCGAGGGCCCGAGTTCGACTCCCGGATCCCACATACGAAAAAGGGGCCGGTGATATCGCTCAGTGACACGGGCGCCTGCTGGCGTGCGAGGTCCTGAGGTCGTCCCCCCGGTACCCACAAAAAAAAAATAAATAAATAAATAAAAAATAAATAAATAAATAAATAAAAAATAAGGGGAAAGTATTTAATTTTTTGCCATTAAAATGATGTTATCATTAGGTCTTTTTCTCCTCCCCTTCTTCCTCCTCCGTTTTGTTCTTTTTTTTTTTTTTTTTTTTTAGTGCCAGAGGTTGAACCCCAGGTCTTGCACAAGTAAACATGCACACTAATCATCCCCAACCCCTGACATTTTTTCATGATAGGGGATGTTGGTTTTATAAATGCTTTTTTTGCATGTATTGAGATAATTATATTATTTTACTATTTTAGTCTGTTGAAATTGTGGGGCTTACTGATTGATTTTGAATGCTGAATCAATCTTCCTTTCCTAGAATACATTCAAGGAAATCCTTATATACTATCCTTTTCACATATTTCTGCACTCAGCTTGCTTATATTTCATAACTATGTTCATGAGAGATATTGGCCTGTAGTTTTCTTTTGTTTCATCTCTCTTTGGTCTTCAGATAAAGCTGGTCTCCTAAGAGGAGTTGTTAAGTGATCTTACTTCTATTTTGGAAAAGTTTATGTAGGGTGGGTATTATTTCTTCATTAAAAGTTCAGTAGAATTTACCAACAAGTTCTTCCAAACCTGGAGCATTTTTTCTTTAATAGAAATAGGGCTATACAAATCATTCATTTCTTCTTGAGTACTTTGTGTTTTATTATTTTGTGGTGGTCTTTGTGTGAGGTGTTGGCGTATAACTATCTTCTGATTCCCCAATTGGTACAGTGAGTGTATTGGTACTTGATATACATAACTTAGAGGAGGAAAGGTTTACTTTGGCTCATGGTTTCAGATGTTTCAGTCCATGGTCAGCTGGTTCCAAGGCAGAAGAAGCATCATGGTAGAAGGGCATTGCACAGGAAACCAGCTCACCTCATGGCAGCCAGGAAACGGAACAGGGGAAACGTATGAGAAAAAATATACCCTTCAACAGCACACCCCCACTTACCTACTTCCTTCCACTAAGTCTATCTCCTAATAGTCCCTTCGACTATCAACTCAGCAATAAATTGATCCATTGATGAGGCTAGTGCCCTCATGATCCAATCACCTTAAAAAACGCCCCATGTCTGAACATATGTGCCTTGTAGGGTACATTACTGAACCAGACTAAAACAGAGATTGTCTACTTATTCATTTCATATTATGCTGTTACTGTTTTTATCAATTCAGTAGCTGATATCAATGGACCACAATACAATTTATCTATGTACAGCACAATACAAGAGCATATGGCAGGGGAAATTTTGGGTGGTTGTGGCAGAGCTGAAATCATTGTAGACTTTGGGTTAAAAATATGTTGACAGGGCTGGGGATATAGCTCAGTGGCACAAGCGCCTGCCTGGCAAGCTCAAGGTCCTGAGTTTGATTCCCAGTAAAAAAAAAAAGTTGACAAGGAATTGCCTAGTTGCCTAGACAAATTTGCCTCTTTTAAGCATGGATTTTTAAAATGCGAGGAAAACAAAGAAGTAACTGGTTTAGGAGAACTTGTGATAAAAAAAATCTTCCCAGCAATAACTGGAAAAACCAAATGAAAAAATGGCAGAATTTACTGAACCTACTGCTATGATGTTCACAAAGTTATTTCTAAATAGATTTTTTTGTGTGTGTATTTTATAGGAAGCAAGGCCTTAGTGTTTATTTTAGAATTTTGGGCACATACTGAAATGTACAAATTTCTTGACTGGAAGTATTTTAAAAGAAAGCAGGAAGGACTCAACTTTCCCCTTCTTTATCCCTGGACTATATTTAAATATGGTAAATAATCTTTGAGAACATGCAGACCTCATCAGTTGGAACAGTACTCACCATGATTTGACCCATTTTAAAGCCACTTCCCTCCAGGCTTCTTTTCCACCTAAAATGTTACCTTTGTTCACACTAAACCCTCTACTGTTTGTACTTTGGTTTAAATTTGCTTACATGTAAACGAAGCATTTTTTCTATCATCAAAAGATTGTTGTAAGAATAAATCAGGTATATGCTATAACGTATTGGGAAAAGAGATTCAAACCCTCTCACAAAGGCAAATAGATATTGCATTACTTTTTGTGGTGGAGCACGAACATTATAATTTTAATATGCTAGTATAGCAGAAGACACCTGCAAGTGTGAACAGCCGGGCTACCCTCCTGGAATGTACACCGAGGTCCTCCCGCGGCGTGTGGAGGTTACTACTAGTTGTAGGCCCTGCCTTTTGAATCTCTGCCACATGCTTTTGGTTGAAGTTAGTTTCGCCCATGATTGCCAAGGTACAGATTGGTTCACTGGGTACTCAGGGTGCTACTGCTTCTCAGAATTCCGTGACTAGGCCAGGAGTAGTGTTTGTGATTTACCAACAGGTATTTCTTCTGCCTGTCCTGCTTATTACACCATCACAACGGGCCTTGACCTTTGTGAACTTCTCTGGAAAGTCAAATATATCGAGAAGCTTCCCAGGTTAGGTCTAATGACACCATCAACTGCTCTTTGGGAGGCCATGGAACTGAGCTCGGAAGGCATTCGAATGAGAAGGACACGATTGCATCGGTGACAAAGCCCTTTGTTAGCGGGAAAATGCCCCTTCTCGTACTCACCTGCCTATTAAAAGCAGGAAAATTACTGAGAAAAACATTGGTCGCCAACTCCAGCCAGGCTGGGAGCCGGCGCAAGCTTCCTCCCAGAGCCGGCAGGGGGGGCACCAGGCAAGCTTTGAGCCTCCCACATCCTCTCGCCTTCCTCGCCCAATTTCCCCAGAGCCATCACTTCGACTAAAAATGGCCATGGACCTTTCAAGCTTTTGGGCAGTGATGCAATCGAGTAATTCAAAGAAAAATGTTATCAAAATTTTGGATCCTGTGTTCCCATGAGTGTTTTTTCTTTTTTTTTTTTTTTAAATAGGTCGCACTTGAAGTAGGTCACATTTCGTGGGCGGGCGTGCAGCTAGGAAGATGAATTTCCACTAAGGCCAGGTGGCCTCCTACGGGGTGAGAGGTGACAGTCCCGGGTAGATGAGAGATGCCGGGATCCTTCCTAATTCCGGGCCCTCGAGCGCCCTTTCTGGAGGGAATCACAGCAACGAGCGCTCTCCGGGCTCGAGCGCCGAGGCCGGCCGCCCGGCGCTAAGGTAGGCGCCTCCAGGGCAGGGGCGCAGGTGAACCGGGCGGCGGGGCCAGAGCAGCAGACTGCGGAGCGCAGCGGGGGGGAAGGGAGGGGCAGGGCAGGGCTGCTGGGGCCGGCGGCGAGCCGAGGCCTGGGGGAGGGGACTGAGGGCGTCCGCGCGCCTTAAGGAGGCGCCTTTCTCCGCTCGGGCGCAGCTTCCCAGGACCCCGGCCAGAGGGTCGCTGCCACCCCCTGGGCTCTCCGGGGTGGGCACTGAGCCGGGCAGTGGCCTGCTGTCGCCCATCAGTATGACAGAGCCGGAGGGCTCGGTTTCCGAGGACCTCAGCCCTCTCCTGTCCCCCCCGTGCGGCCTGGAGGGTCGCGTGGAGGGGGCGCGGAGGGGTGGAAAGGAGGGACACCCCCACCCAGCCCGGGGAGGGGCAAGGACGGCCGCCGTCTGCTGGCCCCGGGTGCTCAGGCGACACGGGTAGGGGCAAGCGCCAGCCGCCAAGCGAGGTCGGCGGTGGCCGGGAACTTCTCCCGCCGGCCCCTGAGCACCCGGCGGTGTGGGGTCACGGAGGGCGGAGCCCCGAGCGTGCACACAGCCGCTGCCGGTCCCCGTGCGCTCCCAGCCTGGGTCCCCGGAGGCCTGCGCATTAGCGCCGGAGCCTCTTTAAAGCGGTTGCGGGGGCTGCGGTCACGTGAGGCGGATTCCTGGAAAGTTCCTGGAAAGCGGTCTCCGCAGCCGCCAGGCGGGGCGCGAGCGAGCGCGGCCGGGAAGGGAGGCGGGGCGCGCGGGAGGCGCGGCGGGCTGCGGAGTCGCGCGCACAGCCGGCCTCGGGGACAGGCGTTTAACTCTTGCCAAGTCTCGCCGCCGCCGCCGCGGCTCGCGGGCCTTGGGCTCCGCCTGAAACATGAGCCTCCCCGCCCGCCGCCGCCAGTGCCGCGCGGGCCGCGGACAGAGCGCGCCGGGCGCCCGGGAGCGCAGACTCAGGATCCCCGGACCCCGGAGCGCGGGCGCCCGCGGCAGGTACCGGTGGGGGGAGCCGGAGGCTCCACCCCGGGGGAAGGGGGTGGAGAGGGCGGCGGGGTGCGGGGCGCGGCGAGCTGCCAGGGCTTCCGCAGTTCGGGGCGCCGGGCGGAGTTGGAGCCGCGGCTCTGCCCCGCAGCCGGGAGCGACCGCCTGCCCTCGCGGGTTCCTTCTCGGCGTCGGGAAGTCTCAGGAGTTTTTTGTTTTTGATTTTTCCTCCCCCTAAACGGTCATCCACATTTATAATCCTAATAACCTGATCTCCCGCTCCTCCCCACCATCCTGCCTCCGCCCTCGCGCCTTCCTCCCTCCTTCTCTTTCCCACCTCCTCGCTCGCCGCGGAGGGGAAACCCGGCTGCCGCCCGGGGTAGGGGGTGTCGGAGCCCGGGGCGCTGGGGGTGGGGCGGAGGCGGTGTCCGCCGGGTGCGCGGAGAAGTCCCGCCGCCTCCGCAGCGCGGAGAAGTCCCGCCGCCTCCGCAGCGCGCAGGGCCACTCGCATCCCCAGGCATCTCGTTCCCAAATTAAACGTCAACGGGAAACTCGGGCGGACACCCCTCGTTTCCCGGCTCCTCCTGGCTTCTCCGCCCCAAGTCCGCCGTCGAGGCTGCCTGGTGCGGAGGCGGCGGCCGTCGAGGCCGAGGTAAGAGCTCGGCGTTGGTCGTTTGCGCGCGCCGCTCCCCGCTCGGCCCGGGCCTCGCCCGGAGCTCCTGCGGGGGCTGCGCGCTGCGGCCGATTCCTCGACAGCGCCCGTGCCGGCCACAGCGGCAGCCGCGGTCCGGGTCTGGGAGCCACCACCTCGACGCGCGGCGGCGCCCGCACCCTGCCCCGGACGCGCCCCGGGCCGCAGGGTGGGAGGAAGCGAGCAGCCTCCCGGGCTGGAATGGAAGTGCCAGTTTGGGGAGCTTTCCTGTTCTTTTAAAATATTTTCTACTTGTCCTTGACAAGGGCCTATCCCCACTAGACCCGCAGGTGACTCTGATTTTCCTAGGCTGTGAGTTTGTGATGCAGTTTGCAGCCCTGGGCGAGAAGATACCTCGCCACCTCTCATCTCGTCCCCAATCCCCCCCCCCCCCCCGTAACTCTCTTGTGCCTTGGATCCCGGCTCAGTTTTCATCCATCTTTTCTCAAGAGCTGGGCCAGGGCAGTAACTGGATGCTTGGGGTTAAATGGTGCAGGAGCACAGATTAGGCGCCGGAGTCCCTGGGATTTTTCACGTCTCTGTGTCCCCACCCCACCCCGTCCACCGGGGTCCTGTTGGGACTGACCCAGCCCCCGCCCCACTTTCTCTCCGCAGGCAATCTGTGGGCGACCGTATCTGCGGGAGACTTTACCATCCGACCTCCAGGACTTTGGGAGAGAAAACCGGTAGCTCCCCATCCCTTCCCGCTCTGCCACCATTTCGGACACCCTGCAGGCACTCGATTTGGGGTTCCATCTGACTTCTAGGAAGGACACGAGCTCCTCTCTGACTCCAGCTCGGGTAGCCACCTGTCTTTGCCGCGGTGACCCTTTTTCCCATGACCCTGCGGTGCCTCGAGCCCTCTGGGAATGGCGCGGAAGGGACGCACAGCCAGTGGGGTACCGCGGGCTCGGCCGAGGAGCCGTCCCCGGAGGCGGCGCGTCTGGCGAAGGCCCTGCGCGAGCTCGGCTACACAGGTAGGGAGCGGACGGGCCGCGACGCGTGAGAGAGGGGAGCCTTTTCAAAGACTCAGCTGGGAAGTGGGGACGCGGTAGGACGCGAAGAACGGGTTGGGAATGTCCCTGGGCTTCCCGTCCCCACTCCAGAGCAGAGGACCATGAGAGCGATGCCTGATGCCTGCGCGCTCGGCCCCGGATCCGGATCCGTGGGAAATGGGAAAGGAAAGTGTTTCTCCAGGGACCCAGAGGGTTTTGGGGGAGGGCAGCTCGCGAGCAGAGTTCCTTGGACACTGCCTCTTAGGGCGCTGGAAGTTGCACTGTTTTCCAGGGGTGGGCGCTTGGGCTGGAAGCCAGGCTAGAGAAAGTGCCGGGCGCCTCCCTTCCTACGGGGCGCACAGGCAGCGAGTGGGAGCTGCGCTCCCTGCAGCCCAGCTGCGTCCGGCTCCCGGTCGGGGCCGCCTGCTGCAGCCCGGGATCCTGGAGCCAAGTGCAGGGACGGAGGGACGTGAGCGCGGCAGGGAAGCCCCCGCCAAGCGCGGTGCCCCAGGGACAGCTGGTTCAAGGGCAGCCCTGCGCGCAGCTGCGCGTGGTTCAGCGTCGAAAAGGAAAGATCTTTGTAAAATATTTAGCACATCAGGCTTTCCAAATCTGGGTCCTAAAGCATGCATTTGAGGCAGAGTAGAAGTTTCAGTAGTAATGGGTGGAGGGAGAGAGAAAAGTTCCTCCCCTTACTGCTTCCGTCCTCGGTGGCAGGCCGCGCGGGCTTTTCCTCAGCTGGAGAGACCCGCCGATGACCGGTGTCCCAGTACTTTTTTTCCGGAGGGTGGGGGTTGGGTGGATGTGGGGGAAGCGCATTGTTCAAGCTGCTTCAATGCACAATGTCTCTGAGTCATTTTTGAAAACGGGATGGGCCAGGGCGATGGCCGAGGCTGATCAAATGGAGAAGGTGGAGGAGAGCGACTGTTGCGTGTGATTGAAGCAGGCTGAAGTCCTGGAGTTTACCCAAGATTGTAAACTTGGAAGTGCTAATGATTAGTTGGGGCTTCGCATTCTCACTGACTGATAAGATGGTTGTAATCAAAGCAATCAACAGGAGCTCTTGTAGGAGAGCTTGTACTTTAAAAATAGACCCGGCCATTAGCAGATTCTTTTGGGGGTCTGTGTAAGAAGAGCACCCACCATCCGGAAAAGTTGCTTCTGCTTTTACTCTACCGGGGTTGGGTTTTCCACTTTTTATTTCTAATTTCTATACATTTCTAATTTACTTAGTTTTTGTTTCAATTAAGCAGAATGCTTTGTTAGCCAGGGTCTGTCACACTGCACATGTTCTCTTGGCTCAGAAGAAAGTCTTAACGTAATTTAAAGAAGGGCTATGCAAAGTTATTTTAAACAAAAGCAAGAAAGAAGCCGGCTTACAGTTCGTGTTCATAAAATAAAAAGGACTCAAATTTTCATTGAAATTCCTACCAAGAGTATTTGTGGTAGCCCCTGGTAAGTTCAGACACATGTGTGTGTGTATATATATATATTTTGTTGTTTTTTGTTTTTTTGGAGCTAGCAGAATTACTGCCAAGTACATACCCTGTTCTAAAAATCTGTGTAATAACTTCTACCCTCTTTTCTTTCTCTTTCTGAACAAAAACCCCAGGATGGTACTGGGGAAGCATGACTGTTAATGAAGCCAAAGAGAAATTAAAAGAAGCGCCAGAAGGAACTTTCTTGATTAGAGATAGTTCACATTCAGACTACCTACTAACAATATCGGTTAAAACATCAGCTGGACCAACTAATCTGCGAATCGAGTACCAAGATGGGAAGTTCAGACTGGATTCTATCATATGTGTCAAGTCCAAGCTTAAACAGTTTGACAGCGTGGTTCACCTGATTGACTACTATGTGCAGATGTGCAAGGATAAGCGGACGGGCCCGGAAGCCCCCCGAAACGGGACCGTTCACCTTTACCTGACCAAACCGCTGTACACGTCCACACCCTCTCTACAGCATCTCTGTCGACTCACCATTAACAAATGCACCGGTACCGTCTGGGGACTGCCTTTACCAACAAGACTCAAAGATTACTTGGAAGAATATAAATTCCAGGTATAAGTGTTTCTCTTTTTCTAAACATGCCTCATTTAGAGTATCTCCGAATGCAGCTATGTAAAAGAGAACCAAAACTTGACTGCTCTGGAATACTGCACAGAATCCTTGCTAAGAACAGCTGAAGTCGATCTAATTTAAGTGTGTGAAGAGGTAGCTGGGTATTTAAAATTCCCTTAGATAGTTCCCCTACCTGAGCAATGCTTCCTTTCCTAAGGTTGACCAAGACTGGTTGACCCATTTAAATTCAAAAAATAAAACGTCCCAGAGTAAAGGCTGAG
Source organism: Erethizon dorsatum (assembly GCA_028451465.1). NCBI lineage: Eukaryota > Metazoa > Chordata > Mammalia > Rodentia > Erethizontidae > Erethizon > Erethizon dorsatum. Next base: position 13,313,370 of record CM051834.1, on the reverse strand, counting down.
GGAGCATTTGATCAGAGCACCTTGCCTTTCTGAAGTTCCTTTGCATCAGGTCAAAGGTCTAAGCTCCAAGCTCCAAGCAGCGGTAGGCAGTAAAGAGCTGCTCGCGCAGTACTGAAGAGGAGAGGAGCCAGGCCGACACAGGCGTGACTTCAGTCGGAATGCCTGCCGGTCAGTCTGTTCTAGGACGTTTTCTGTTTTGCATTCTGGTGTACCTAGGAATTCTGTTAAACAGATCGTGCTTGTATTTATCCTTCATTTTATGCAATTAACCAAAACAACCAAAACAAGTGACCATGAAATCCTGTATTTGTCTTTTTTACTACATGTATGAACTCTCTCCTGTGAATGAGTACTGTAGTAATCTACTTTAAGGGAGCCTTATTTCAGAAATATTTCAAACTGGTGCAAATGGAAAAGACTTTCTCTTTTCCTTTAAGGCTAAAGACAAGAATGTCATGCTATACAGGTGCAATTCAATCCCTGTTTATAGAAACCAACGTAGATGTAGACCTTTTAACCTTTGCTGTGTCCCAAACTGTTGCCATTGTTTTTTGTTTTTTGTTTTTTTTTGGAAATGGCTTTAGAAATTTCCAAGTTGTCCTTGAATTGTCTAACCATGGACATCAGCAGTTGTCTCCCTTCTACCATTACTTTTGACTTATATTTCTTCCAGATGTAGGGGGATACCTGCCTGTTTTTCAAAGTGTTTATTTACTGCTGTTACTATTTGATTAGAATGTATTAAATAAAAGAAACCCTGACTTTTACAAGTGGCACTTATTACTTTGAATTGTAGAGAACAACATACACTTTCATGGTAATAGAGGGTGGCCATAAAACCTATTATCAAGTGACATAAGCCAAGTATTCAGCAAGAAGTAGAACATAACTCGCCATTCTCTAAAGTGGAGGGCTGTGCCCACCTTTTGCATTTTGGAAAGCATGGTTCAGAAACTGTAAGAATTACCACATGGCCTGATCTTTTACAAGGTGAATAGGCATAACATTGAGGCCCTTTCTGTTTCCAAAAATGTGGTTTAGAAACTACAAAAATTGTGTCATGGCCTGGTATTTTATAAGCTGAGTAGACACAATGCTAAATAAAAATTAAAAGTTTTATGGCCACTTTCTCTTTTTGCTACACAGTCTCATAACTGTTTTTGCCACCTTTTCAAAATCGCCTGCCATAGCTAAATACTAGAATGTGTCATCAAGAGAGGTGAGCCTAGTATATTCTGTATGTATCCTGAGTGAATAGAAAATTCAATTACAAATTATAGTAGAACTTGCTCATTATAAATCTTACCTTATTTTTATTGAGAACCTGAAAATCACAAAAGTTTTGGGCTTGGAAGGAAAGAAAGATGACATATTGTGCATCCAGACACAAGAGCCAAACATGGGAAGGCTGCCGGGTGTGTCTTAAGAGTTTATTGTAGGGCCGGTGAGATGGCTCAGCGGCGTAAACGCCTGCCTTGCAAGCGCGAGGGCCTGAGTTCAACTCCTGGAACCCACATACGAAAAAGGGGCCGGTGACATCGCTCAGCGGCACGGGTGCCTGTTGGCGCGCGAGGTCCTGAGGTCGACCCCCCGGTACCCACAAAAAAAAAAAAAAAAGAGTTTATTGTAGCCTCAGATTTGAAGAGCTAGACTTTCAGAGTCTGGTCTGTGATGGGTAATGAACTTTTTATTAGGATATTCAGATTCTCTGCTCCCTCACCCCCACATTTGTCTAGGGTTCAGTGTCTGTCTGGCAAAGCTTTCACAAGATCACTGCCATTGTAGGATTTCTTTAAAGATCTTTTGCATTTTGGTTCTCATTGTTTGAAACATTTGCAGTTTCCTAGTTACCCGGAGGGAGGAGGCAGTAATAGGACACGAGTACCTGTCGGTTCCAGGAGGTTCTGCCCCATCGCTAGCCAGTGACTTAAAGATAGGATAGCCCAGACTTCTCCAGAGTATGCCAGGAAACTGATTTCCTCATGTTTCAAATCTCCCTGTTCCTACTAAGTTGATAGGCATCAGGAAACAATCTGGGTTTTTTGGTTTGTTGGTTTACAATGTGTAACATTTATTTATTGAGTTCATCGAGCACCAGGCTCTGACTCGGCAGTTTGCGTGCATTATCTCATTTAATCTTTGCAAGGCCTCAGTGAGCAAAGTCCAGGATTATAGGAGAGGAATATTTCTGCATTGATCCAGACGAACAAGTGAGAACAGGTTATAAAAGGAATTCTCGGCCTTTTTATTGCTGCATCCACCGGAAGAGTGGAGATACCTTAATTAGTGCTGTTCTCTGCGGGAGTCCAGTCACCCTGGCTCTGTGTCCCCCCCTTCACTCCTGAAAGGGGATCCTCTAGTAACTGGCATGAGAATTGGTAGAGAGAGGCTGACCCTTTTACTCGATGGCTGCTAAATGATTCCATTTGACAGCCTGGTTTTACGTGGAGTGGAATGAAAAGTTAAGACGCACACTTGTCTAAATTATTTGTAAGAGAACTGGAAAAGTACTCAGTGCAGGGCCATCTGGGGCATTAGTAAAATCTTTATTATTGTTAATAGTGGTGAAGAATGTCATATACAGGGTTTGTTATATCCCCATAGACTTTAAAATATTTTGATGTGAATTTCTGTTCCAAGCAGAGGAAAGACAGTGGAGCTTTTCATTACCATTACGGTGGGCACTGGCAACTGCTCTTTAGAAATGCATAGACTTTTTAGGATTTTGAACGGTGGAGAAAAAGGCTGTTTGGCTTGTATGAGCCAAGAGTTCTTTCTGGTGTGTCCAAATGAAAGTTTTGACTTCATAGTAATTATGTAATTCAAGTAGGTAACAGAATGGGATAGTTGTTCAGGAGTTTGTTTTCTTGGAAAGGATTTTCCCTGCTTTTAGAAAATTGTACCCTGTCAGGAGGGTAGGAGACAGAGACGTCATCCAGTAAGTAATCTGAGGGGTGGAATGTCCAAGTTCAAGCCGTGCCCTTTTGGGTTGTGGGTTCAGGCGCAGAACAGGTGGGGGTGAGTGGCTGTGGATCTGTTAAACCGCTGGGCTGAACGTTGCTCTAGGCTGGTAGTGGCGAACCTATGGCACGCGTGCCACAGTGGGCTGTTCGTATTGAAAGCTCTAAAAGGTTTGCCATCACTGCTCTAGGCCTTTCACTTCCTAAGAGACCTGTATTCGCCTCTCTCAGTTTTTAACTTCCTAGGATTTTAAAGCTTGCAACCACTGTTCAGCTCACATAGCTTAGTTCCTTTGTTTTACTGCAGATGACTTGCAGACCTGGGGAAGGTCAGATTTGCACACTCACACACAACCCAGCCAATCAGCGGCTGTCAGTGCTCAAACACAGATCTCTTTATCTTAGGGTTAGCATTTGTAACAGCTGCACACTTCCATCCTTTGGTACAATCATCAGTGCTCTTCTTTGCTGTGGTTCTCTTAGCATCACATTTTTTTTCCTGTGGATTCAGAACCAGGCCTTTGGAATACCAAAGTGGGGTACTTCCAGGTCTGGGATCGTCCGCCCCACCCTGAAGAATTAGAATTAGCTGCTTTGCTGGGTTTCAGTGTCTTGATCCATATTAGAGTTTTGCATTAATTTTAATTCCTTAACATTGCTCATCTATTTGCTGTTTTAAAATCTAAGACCTCCCACCCATGCTGTTTGAGGTCATCACGATCCCTCCGTGCCAGGCGCCTGCCCGTTCTGCTGCCCTCAAGCGAAGCCTCACCTGGCTTTTGCCTGCTCTTGGGCATAGTTAGATCCTGCCTTACTTTCACACTTTGGTATCATAAAGTTGTCCTTTTTAGCTCATCAGACCTTACTGCGGACAGTGTTATGTACCAGTGAAAGAGGGGAATTATGTTCTTCTAGAATTGGGTAATTGACTGATTTTGAATACCAAAAGAGTAAATCTCTCAGCCTCCTTGGTTTCCTTAGGGTTTTGAAATGGCACATTTTGCATGTTTTTAAGGTGTAAGAGATTCCTCTTCCCTCAGTTGTACTTCTGGGAGGAACAAAAATATCTTGTATTTCTTGTCTGTCCATGAGAGTGACCCTCTATATCTTTGGTTCGCTTTTACACATGCATGTTTTTCTTTTCCAGTTTTTCCTCTCTGTGGCTTGAGTTTTGGTTGTGTCACTTTGCACTAAGAAAAAGTGACAGTCGTTGCTGGGTTAAAAGTCCTGTCATCCCAAATGCTTAAGAGAGTGTATCAGCTGACACTGCAGAGTAAAGCAAGATGCGCCTGCCTGCCCCTCCCAGCTCCGTCCACAAGGGCGGCTGGATCAGCCAGGGGCTGTCAGAGGATGGGACTCACTTCAGTAAACATTTACAGAGCCGTAAAAATAAAACTGCTGTTATAGACAACTCTCACTTTGAACTCTTCACTTATAGAAAGTACCTTGCCCTGTAGCAGGGCGGGCCGCGTCGGGATGGGTTCCTGTGGTCCTCCTGGCTTTGCCTCAGATACACAGCAGGAAAGTCAAGCAAGGGAGAGCGAAGAAACTCTGCTAGCTGCTTTCCTCTTCTGTCGAAGCATGAAAGCCACCCAAGGAGTCCCTTTGCTTTGGTGCAATGATTTTTTTTTTTAGTTACACCATCACAAAACTTAATAAATTTTCCTAGATTGTCCCAGGTTCCAGCACTGTTAAGATCAAAACGTTTTGCTAAGTGGTTTTTCCCTTCTGTGAGTCTGCGATCCCTTTCCCTGTTTAGATTTTTGTTTAGAGTGCTGCATGCAGCACTTTTATCATTCAGAAAAATATTTTCTGTGTTTTTCTATCCAGAGTTGTTTGACTTCCCAATTTAACATCTCTTCTGCCATGTTTTTTTTTGTCTTTTCTTCTTTGTTTCTTTAACACTGGCCTTGCTGTGTCATTCCAGGTTAGCCTCAAACTCAACAGTCTTCCCGCCTCAGCCTCCTGAATGTCTGCGATTCCAGGCGGGCATGCCTTCTGCCATCTTTATGAATTTAACCCTTCTTAGGTTTCTGGCATCGCTTCTTTCTCTGTTGTAGGTATTGGCCATTAGATTTGGACAGAAACTGTGTTTGTGGTTTGCACATTTGATCAGGTCATCTACTCTCAGTTATCTTTAGTAATAAAGGTTAGAGAAAATGGGATCATTGAAACCCATAAAAACATCCAGCCAATAGTTTCAACTTCCTCCCCATTTTATCTCCATTGCTGGAGCCCCTGACAGAAAAACAAGATGCTTCCCTGTTCTTTTTATTTTCCTTGTCTTGCACATGATAAAGATGTTAGTAAGCAAAAAAGGGACTGGAAAGATGGCAAGAGGGAGAAGAGGGAGGTGGTGGAGAGTCACTGGGAAGCCGAGGGCCTCCTGGAGCAAATCATTAAGCACTTAGAGAGATTTTGTGAGCTGACTCATTATGGGCAAATTATTGGGTAGATTGCACCAGCCATACTGTAAATATTTACACCACAGAAACTGGCAAATGCTACAAGTCAAATCCTTTCTCCTGGATAGCTGGGTTAACAACGGTACTGCTTTGGATATTAAGTTCTCTATTATTGAGACCTCACTACAGTAAGATCAATTTATGAAGCCTGGTGTTTAGAGCAGAAAGAAATGAACAATCTGAGGAACACTTTTTTTGTTTTGATGTGTGCCAATCCTGTATTGGGCTAATTCCCTTCTAGGGTGGATCAGGCAGTCTTTTGATTAAGTGTCTTTTGCTTGTAACTCAGTGGTATCTGCAGGTGTCTTTTCCAAGTTTATCGGTTGGGAAGAACTGGACATGCACAGTCATACAGCAGCATTCGCACCACACTTAGCTCTAATAGATCAAGGTCTCTTTTGCTTCTGGCTGTTTTCATTCTGTTACTTTTTTCCCTCCCTTCCCACTTGCTTTCCTCTCTCCCCTCTTTCTGGCAATGTTTATTGGGTGCCTACTGTATTACTCAACAGAACTACAAAGAAGAGTAATATTCTTCCATGAAGGGAGCTCTTATACTCTGCAGGAAGATATGGAGGGGAGAGGAACTCATACATATTAATCTAATATGTCCCGTGTCCTACATAGGCATTCCATTTATTCCTCACAACAGCCCGGCCAGGTATATATTACCCCATTTATCTAAAATAAAACTGAAGCTTGGAGATGTAAAATACTACGTCTACTACGTCGGGCACTCATGGCTCACGCCCACGTTCTGCATCTTAGGATGCTGTGTTGTATAGAAGTTGTGCTTACATGAATAACATGGTAGAGTGAAGTGGTAATGCCGATAATTGTCACCTGTGGACGAGGTGCCATCAACCTGCCTCACAGGAGGGAACCTTGAGTGTACGCATTAAGGGGCAGGCAGGGGTCCTTAGATACTTGGTGAGGAAGGTTTGGCTGTGGTGTTGGAGAAGATGGCTGGGGTGGTTTGTGGGAGGTACTGCTCAGGGATGAGTAGGTAGATCTTGCACATCTTGCTGAGGATTTTAGGATTTGTCCTGGGGACCATAGGGAACTGGGGGACCATGGGGAGCTTTAGAAGTGGGAGTAACTGAATGAGGCTGTTCATCCCTTGGGAGGCCCTTTGGAAAGTGGAAGGGGACCAAGTGAGAGTGGAGAGCAGAGTTCAGGAGACCACTGGGGTGCGGGGCAGGTGGGTGTTGGGGGGCACGCGATGACGTCCCTTCCTTGTCTGCAGGCTCGGATCTGTCCAGAGTTTGGGGCTTTGAGTGTCACAGACGTATGTGTCCCTGTGAAGACTTTGGGCAAGTTGGGGTAACTGGCACTGAGTCCTTGCTGAGGAAAAGACAATGCAGTGGGCACAGCCCTGAATAGGATTTAGAAAGCTTGAGCCCATTTCTGGTAGTTTGATTTTGGGCCAAACATTGAATCTTTTAGGGCCTCAGGTATTGCATCTGTAAGATCTTGGAGCCTTCCTGCTTTTTGGTCCCCTCTGGAGAGGTACCTCATCTGCCCAGATGGGAAAGCAGGGAGGAGGAGGAGGAGAGGCAAGCTCTGTATTCCTGTGACTTAAACTGTATAGATTTTATCTCTCTGCCATAACAGGTTCTAATTTATTTTGGAGAAAACAAAAACAAAAACAAAAAACCTTCCTGCTTAACTCTGGAGTTCTTTGTAACCAGAGTCACGGACTACGTTTTTATCCTGGTTAGAAGAATTTTGTGTTTACAGGGTAGTCTTTGAACACTGCCCTGTAATCAGAGTCTGGACTTGGGCTGCTAGATGTTGGTTGTGATGGGGAAACAGGCAGGTTGTGTGTGCTGGCGGTTATCATAAGAGCCCTTTGGATGAATTCTCATGTTTCAAGGGACCTGAGAGCCATCTTTGCTCTGTGGCTCCCTGGCCAATAGAACAGCTCTGCTTCCAGAAAACTGTGGACAAATAACATGCTTTTGAAGATTATTTACTTAGATTATTCTAATGTATGATTGATCTTCAAAGGACAGGGATGTCATTGACTTTGCTTTTTTTTTTTTTTTTTTTTTTTTTTGTGGGTACCGGGGGGTCGACCTCAGGACCTCGCGCGCCAGCAGGCGCCCGTGCCGCTGAGCGATATCACCGGCCCCTTTTTTGTATGTGGGTTCGGGGAGTCGAACTCGGGCCCTCACGCTTGCAAGGCAGGCGCTTAAACCGCTGAGCCATCTCACCGGCCCTGACTTTGCTTTTTTAATCTGTCAAGCAATTCATTTTTAAAAAGTAAGCAAAAGGCCGGTGAGATGGCTCAGCGGCATAAGCGCCTGCCTTGCAAGCGCGAGGGCCCGAGTTCGACTCCCGGATCCCACATACGTAAAAAGGGGCCGGTGATATCGCTCAGTGGCATGGGCGCCTGCTGGTGCGCGAGGTCCTGAGGTCGACCCCCCGGTACCAATAAAAAAAAAAAAAAAAAAAAAAAAAAAAGTAAGCAAAAAACTTGAGATGTACTACGGAGATTCTTAGATTCTTTGGTAACATTAAAAGAATCTTGGCCCCAGTCTATCCACCTATTTGGGCTGGGTCTGTTGTTTGTGCGTTTTTGGTTTTGTTTTTAGACAGGGTATTGGCTGTGTTACGCAGGCTAGTCTTGTACTCCTGAGCTCAGCTCATCTCCTGCCTCAGCCTCCTCAGTAGCTAGGACTACAGACACTGCCCCGGCTCATCCTGGATTTGTCTTAAAATGGGATACATCTTGGACTTGATAGTGGGTATGGTTTAGATACTGTTTGTCCCCACCGACACTCAAAGTGAAGTTAATTGTCAGTGTAACGGTGGATTAATGCTTTTCCATTACTTGCTCTTGCAGTGCCTGGTCAGTTATTGTGAGAGAGGTTATAAATGAGCTCAGCTTCCTCCATGTCCTCAGCTGTCTCTTGTTTCCTGTCTCACTGTGTGACCTCTCTTCCCCCTCATGCGCATGTCCCCCTTTCCAACATGAGACTCTCACCAGAGGCCAAGCAGACGTGGGCGCCATGTTCTTGGACTTCCAGAACTGTGAGCTAAATAAACCTCTTTTCTTTGTAAATCGCCAGTGTCCAGACATTCTGTTATAGCAACAGACAGTGGACTAATGCAGTATCAAGGAGGAGGGAAGGGCTGTCACATGTCACAGGCAGAAGCTCCCCATTGAGCCTGGTCATGACAAATAGCTCCCAAGAGATTTGGGGTGAAGCTGCATTGGTTACAGCTTGGGTTTCCTTATGTTCAAGGCATGACAATGAGACAGCTATCCCATGACAAACCAAACCATAGGCTTCCAGAAGACTGGAAAAAACTAGAAAATTTAGTAATGCCAGGCATTGCACTTGACGCTTCCACAGGGGACCTCGTCAGGTGCTCCCTGCACACCACTGACCTCACCACTTCAGAGATGAGGAGATTGAAACTTAGACTGAATGATTTAAAATAAGAACCGAGATTTAGACTGAAGCCAGTCTGACTCCAGAGCCCATAGTTACATTCATTCTTCTACTCATTTTCTCAGTAAGCTGACAAATGTGTCCAGGCTCTGAGGTCTTCCATCAGCATGTCTCCCAAAATTGTATCATATGGTGTTACTACATAGCCATGTGGTTAATATTTGGAGGGTATAATTCTATCTGCCTGATTTGTAATTATAATATTATTAGGACTTTGATTTCAGTAATCATACAAGATCTACCCAAATCCTGAGCATCTACTTTAGATCTGAATTAATGCTTTTGTCTTTCTCTCTCATCTCCTTTTTGTCTGTATCCCACTCATCCATAATCTATCATCCCTTCCCTTTCACTCCTCCCTTTCTTTGGAGGTAACTTTTATGAAGGCTGTATCAGTAATAATGGGCTAACAAACAGTCCCGAACTCTTGGTGGCTTAAAACAACAAAGGTTTATATCTTAAAAAAAAAAAAAAAAAAAAAAAAAAAAAAAAAATATATATATATATATATATATATATATATATATATATATGTCTGCCACGTGTCACCAGTGAGGCTCTTTTCTTAGTAACTCAAGAAGCCAGGCTGAGCTAGGCGTGGTGGTGTGTACCTGCATTCCCAGCTACTCAGGAGGCTGAGGCGGGAGACCCCTCAGTATCTGAGGCCAGCCCGGGCAACACAAGGAGACTCTACCTTTAAAAAAAAAAAAAATCCCAGAACGAGTTAAGTACTGAGCCTCTGAGAAACTAGAGCATCGCTCCCCACATTCAATTATGCCGTCACTGCTGTCCATCATGGGCTAGCATGGTGTCACATGGTCTCACCCAAGCGTAATCCTTTTTGTGCCCAGGGAGAGGAAAACAAAAATACTTGAGTGGCAGTAATGACCACCACACAGTCCAGACCACATATACCTCCACCTTCTTCCTAGCTTGGCTAATTTGACCTCAGGCAAAGCTTATAAGATGCATGCAGCCTCTTTAATTCTGCCTTCCTTTCCCTTTGTCCCCCAGAGCTTTTTCCAAGTACTGCAAAACACTACCTCTTTCCTTTGCGTGAGTTCTTTGTGAGCCAAAAGGAAAGGTCTTGAGCCCAGAGGTGAAAGGGTACAGGTTAAAGAGTGGGCTCCTGACCTCGAGAACTTCCGAAGTGGCTGCGGAGTTCCTTCTGATCTCCATTCACACCCTCTGTGCTTCCTCAGCCTGCTGAAATTAAACCTGTCTCCCCTCCAGTGTCAGTGTTCCAGATAAATAAATTACAGGCACGTACACTTCCGGTGTTTGCTGTTGTGCTTAATTGACAAGAGCATCGAATGGTATTATTTTCTATCAATTTTCAATCCAACACTAAGCCTTTATGGAAATATTACAAATTAAATGGTCTTTTGTGTGATAAATTGATACCTCAACACCCATTTTAATTTGCTTCTGAGAGAAACTGCATTCCAAATTTCAGACAACTGATTTTTAAAATCTTGTTTTAGAATGCAGCCTATTTCTAGGTGAGGGCCTTTTTCTATGGCAAATTTCTTTTTCTTTTTCTTTTTCTTTTTTTTGAGGCAGAGTCTTGTCATGTAGTTTGGGCTGGCCTCGGACTATGCGATCCTCCTGCCTCAGCCTCCTGAGTGCTGGGATTACAGGGGTACACCACCACACCCTGCCCCTCTATAGTAAATTTCTCTATACTAAGAATAACAGAGTAAATGCTGTGTTTTAATGGACAATTATCCTCTCTGCATTCATGAGTTACTATCTTTGAATAAAATCAGAACATGAAAACTGTACTTAAAATTTACAACTTTACTGAACACAATTCATTTTTTTTTCCTTCAGTCCTCATTTCAGTTTTTCTACTCCAATCCGGATTAGAAACTTCAGTGTTAGCAACTTCCTCCTGTTTATCTCTCTCTCATTTATTTAGTTTTTCATTCTTCCTAGTTATTCAACAAATATTTACTGAACATCTACCTGTGCCATGCACAGGGAGGGTCTTGGAGAAAGTTAAAACAAAACTGTGCTCTCCGAGGAGATTCTGTGTAGCAGAGATGCGTGTACTGCAGTCATAGGACAGTGGTCTCCCCCTTAGCTTTGGGGGCCACATCCCAGCCCCAGTAGATCCCTAAAACCATTGATAACACTGATCCTTACACACACTGTTTTTTCCTAATACATACATATCTGCAATAAAATTAATTTATGAATAGGCACAGTATGAAACTGACGTTAATAAAACAGGACAATTATAACAGCATACTGTAATAAATGTTGCTTAAAGCTTACAGTAAAAAGCTGGGTGTGGTAGCGCACACCTGTAATCTCAGCTACTCGGAAGGCTGAGGCAGAAGGATTGCAAGATCAAGACCAGCCTGGACAACTTGGTGAGATCCTGTCTCAAAATATAATTTTGAAAAGTGTTGGGTGTGTAGCTCAGTCGTAGAGTGTTTGCTCAACGTGTGCAAGGCTCTGGGTTCTATCCCCAGGACTACAGACGAACTTACGAATTATTTTTATGTTGGAATTTTCCATTTTATATTTTCAGGCCCTTGGCTGACTTCAGGCCATGAAACTGAGGGGAGTGCAGTTTCAGGATAAGGGGGACTTAGTTCCATATAATAAGGTAGTGGCTCTAAGGGAGGTTCAGTTGGATCCCTGTCTGCGGGCTCTGAATCCATGGATTCAAGGAACTGATGATAAATATTTTTTAAAAATTGTGTCTGTAACTAACAGGTATTGGCTTTTTCCTTGTCACAACAATGCATCTCACGAATGTTAGAGTGCAGACACTGTCGGGATCACGCGGAAGTGGCCTGCAGAGGGATAAGTCACACAGGCGGTGCGCGGGTTCTGTGTTCGTGCTGAGCCTCGTGGTAGAAGGGACTGCAGCAGTGAGGACTCAGGAACCCACAGGGGCCCAGGAACCAGCACCCCTGGGATACTCGGGAGTGGCCACCTACAAAGAGCAGGATGCATGGGAGAAACACCTGGCTCAGCGAGAGGAAGGCAGCAGAGAGGGAGCAGATTTTTAAATTTCTTTATTTTGATTTCTTTATTTTTTTGTGGTAGTGGCGATTGAATGCAGGGAGGGCCTTCTCGCTGAGCTATATCACCAGCCCCTTTTATTTTTTGAGACAGTCACTCAGGCTGGGCTCGAACTTGTGATCCTCCTGTCTCAGCCTCCCAGAGTGCTAGGATTTCAGGTATCTGCACCACTACGCCCAGCTGAGGTAGAAAAGGATTTTTTTTTTTTTTTGTGGGTACCGGGGGTCGACCTCAGGACCTCGCGCGCCAACAGGCACCCGTGCCGCTGAGCAATATCAGCGGCCCCTTTTTCGTATGTGGGATCCGGGAGTCGAACTCGGGCCCTCGCGCTTGCAAGGCAGGTGCTTACGCCGCTGAGCCATCTCACCGGCCCTAGAAAAGGATTTTGACCTGAGACTGATTGATTGATTTTTAATTTTTACTTTTATCAGTACAGGTCTGTAGTACATAAGGATTTAGAGAAGGAGCTGGCCTGCCTGATATGCTGTTCGCGCGTGTGAACAGGGCCAGCTCTTCCTTTACCTGGGAAGGGAGGAAGGCATCGAAGGTCACAGAGTGCAAGAGTGACAGCATCAGATTTGGTGGCAATGTGGGGACGAGACTCCAGATCAGGGCTTCTGAACGTGATCCCCGGACTTTTCAAGGGATCCACAGGTGGAACGCTTGGGATGTGTGAGTGTGAGTAAGAAAACAAAAATATGACATTGTCATTGTCACCATCCTCTGACTGAAATGTAGCATTTCCTTCCACTGGGACCATGGGCAACAGGTCACGGTGGCATTAGCAGAAGATAAGAGTTCATCACCTTTAGAAAGCTGGACTTTGGCTATCACTGCAGCTGTTGCAGGTATCTCCAAATTCATTAAACACTTTGTACTAAACTGAAATTAGTCTGAGATCTGCTGCACCTCGTTACTTAATGAGTTAATGAAGATGCCCATGTTCAAGCATCACAACTTTAAAATCATTTGATATTGACCTTTGAACCTAATACACAACTCTGAGGAGAGTCCCTGGGAAGGGGTCAGCAAAGGTCAGAAGTCAAGGGAGGGCAACTGCAGGAGGAGTCCTCGCAGCCTGAGTCAGCGGGCAGACGGCGAGGAGGAGTCTGGGAAATCTGCAGCTCCTGCAGACACTGAACTACTGGGAGGTGAGGGAACAAGCAAGCCCCCCCCCCAGTTCCGCCACCGTTTCTGCCTGGAGAGCCTTCCCATGTTTGTGACTTCTCTTCTCCACACTGCTACGATTTACCTCTAAACCTTTACCAAGGGAAAACACATAGCGTGGCTCTCAAAAATCAAGTAGCATGGAAAAGTGCAACCACACAAACATCCTCTGCCCACCAGTCCTGCACTTTGTCTGAACCCTGGTCGTGTGGCTTTCTACCTTGCGGTCCAAAGTCCCCACCATATTCTTCCTAAGAGGTGTGGAATAAATGATTATCTGATGGACGATGGTTGTGCAGTCACAGCATCCATCAATTATTAGTACTCATACTCTAGTTGCAGAGGTTAACCAGACATTCAGGGAGGTTCTGCTTTTACCTAAGTTCCCTCATCTGTCATTTGTCTTTCTCATAAAATAATAAAGTTGCAAATAAAAATTCCATTTACATGGGCTTCCTGCTTGCTTTTATTAAAGTGAGCTTAGTGTGATAGTGAGTTAAATAACGCTATGTAGGCCTGTAATCCCAGCACTCAGGAGGCTGAGGCAGGGGTATTGCCACAAGTTCCAGGCCAGACTGGACTACATAGTGAATTCAAGGCCAGCCTGAAATAATATAGCAAGACCCCGATTCAAAAAACCAAAAAGAAGGAAATAATAATGCTATGTCATTTTAAAACTAAAGATAAGAAAGTGGATTTGAAATTTCTACTCATGACTTTTTCGGTGTTGTATTCTGCTTTGTTTTGCTGCTGCCCGTTCTTGGGAGCAGGGGTTGAGTCAGTGCCGTTGCCCGGGTTGTGGACTGCAGAAGCAGCGCCTGTAGCCTGAGCAATTCGGTCGGCTCATGCAATTGCTGCGGAGCTCCTTGTGAGGTTCAGGAATGTATAGTTTTTGTGGTCTGATATGTTTTAATGGTTGCCAGATAAAATTGATGTCTGGCACTTTTACTAGGAAAAACACATTTAGACATTTCCAAGCTGATTTGTAGAAACTTAGTGTTTTAGGACTTTGCGGCAAAAGTTTTTCTCAAGTGGCAGGAGAAATAAAGGACCTTCAGTTTTGAGGGCCGTTAACAGCACCTTCTACGAGTGCCAAAGCCGAAAATGTTGACAAAGTATGCGATCGTTAATATGGACTTTCTACAAAAATAACCAAGTATTTCAATTTCTTCCAATATAGGGAAATGCAGTTTTAGCTACTGACACAAGACTAGCCGCCAAACTTTTAGAAAAACGAACTTCTCCCTCTATTTTCTAATGACATTTCTCAATCTGGTAACCAGAGAGGACTCTGGGGGTGAACCTGGAGGTTTGGTCGCTATTTACTTCTCTTGCTGCTTTTTCTTTTCTTTTCTTTTCTTTTTTTTAAGCAGAGAAAGGGAGAAGAAGACTTGAAAAGTTAGCTTTCTGGTTGGCACATGCAAATCACAGTCCTTTTCTTCATTTACATTATAAATAAATATTTGAAGAACAACTTAGAGATTATGAAGGAGAGGCATTACCTGGTAACACGATGAGTTGCTTTTTCTTTAAATTTACTGGCTTCTTCCCTAACACCAACAAGTTTTTACTTGTTGACAAGTGCAGTTCAAGCCTCAGAATACTCTTAGAGCAAAACGTCAATTTTTAAAAAATGCTTTATGAAATACGTTTCAGAGTTTAGGGGAGTAAACATCTCAGACTTAAAAGGGATATTTAGGCTGCGGACCTTCAAACCCAGTTTTTCCAAAGGACGTGACATTTAATTAGCAGTTTAATGACGCATCGGAAGAAAGCTTTGATGCTTACTAAGAGGAGGCACAAAACGCAGGCTCTGCGCCAGAGCCTGGCAGCGACCTGACCTTGATCTACATGTGCGAGGGCACAGACGAGTTAACCCGGGCGGATATTTCTGGGAACTAGTTAAGGCAGAATGAGAAGAAACGCGTGTGTGCGCGCGGGCGAAGGCATCGCGCCGACGGTTTCCGCGCTGCCCGCTGGAGCGCCGAGCTGCCGCAGGGCTGGCTCGGGTCTGGGACGTGCACGCTGCCGTCCGCGCGGCGGGCGGGGAGCGGCGCCACGGAAACGCTGTGCAGCCTGCAGCGCCGGCGGAGCGCGGGCCGGCCGGGCGTGGCGTGCGGCTCCTCCGCTCCCCGTCTTATGTAAGGCGGCGTGGCCAGCGCGGACGGAGCCCACGTCAGTGCGCGGTGCTGGCCGCGCTCCAGGGCGGCCGCTGTGCAGAGCGCGGAGCGCGGCTTTGCCGTCTTGCTCTGTCGCGAAGGGGTTAACCGCTCCACGTAGCCTTAAATTACCCTGCTATAAAAGAGAATGTGGCCGGGCAATGGTGGCTTCCAGACTCTCCTAACAGAGCATCCGTTTTGGTTGCTGTTAATTCAGGGTAAATAGAACCTTTCCTTACTCGCAAAATGTTCACTTATTCTAAAAGCAATGACATGCATATGGTTAAAACTAGTCAGTTCAGAAGGGTACAAAGTGGGGAAATAAAATTGGTAAACTCTTCTCCCTCTACCCCAGAAATATAACTAATTTTGTGTTTCTCTTATTCTTTCAGGGCGTTTGAATGCAATATAAGTGTCTATTTTAATTTTTTTTTTTTTTTTTTTTTTAGCACAAATGTAGTCTTATGCTATATATTCTGCTTTTCAACTTGCTTAATTTAGTTCTCAGGCTCTCTTCGTATCTGTGTAGCCTTTCATATCTTTATGGCAACATAAAACTCTTCCTTGTTCTTTCCGACAGCCGCAGTCTTCCATCACATGAATGCATCCCTGTTGACGGACTTGCTCCCCTCCCAATGGACATGGAAGTCGTTTCCAGTTTTCTGCTGTTACAAGCAATGCTGCAGTGCACAGCTCTATGCTAATACATTGAATAAATTCCTAGCAGTGGAATTTTGGGTCTGAGGGTATGTGCATCTAACATGTTAATACATATTTCTAAAATCGTGTTCCAAAAGCTTGCATCAGTTGATAGCAGAGGCTTAAATAAGTTACCACCTTTCAAATTGTAAACATAACTCGAAGTTGTCCTTAAAATACTGTTAATTTTCCAACAGCATGTGTGATACTGAGATCAAATAAGCTCGTTTATGTGCCACCTGCATGCCCTCAAAGGGAAATCTCTAGGCGGTGGAGGAGGTCTGCCGGGCCCTTTCTAATGATGGACGAGCCTGGCGAACAGCAGCCTGACATCGTGCCTGGCGTGACCAGAGACACCCGGGGCTGTGATGGCTTCATGCCTGTCTGTGGTTCCAAGGAACTGACTGTTTTTAGAAACCCTAGGGTAGAATCGGAAAAACATTTTAAAAACGTGTAATGATATCATCGTCAATTCGTTGAAAAGTCATTAATTAAACACAGCTATCCTTTTCCAGCTGCATGTCATCCCTACTCTCTATCCTTGTATCCCAGATTTTTCTGTCTTCTGCCCCCACCGCCTCTGTCTCTTTGTACCAAGCACCTATTTCTGATACCAGAGGCATGGCCAGTTCTAGGAACAATAAATCTGATTTCCTCCCACTGAAAGGTGATTCTGGAGAAGGGATTACCTTTGCCTGTGGGCACCACCAAAGTGACCCGACTCTGTATCTAGGTCTTGCCCCCAAAGGGATATTTGATGTTTGTGGCTCCAGATGCTTAAAGCAGTCCACCTACCCCGGCACACGTGGTCTTATTTTTCATTAAAGATTTTATAGTCGAAATCTATTGCAGATGAAACCAGGTAACAAGATAGAAGTCAGGTTTCAAAAAACGGGGGGTTCAACTTGCTGTTAAATAGATTTACACATGCTCAACGTAGCAGCCCAGATGACTTTTTAGATTACAGGCCACTTTTGGAGAAGTATAAAACTTCAACAGGTATTTCATTCCCCAAGTTACCTGCTTGTCTGGAAAACGGCCCTTTCCAAACTGAGCTCCCTCACCCTCAAACTCTTCCTAAACAAAGACACAGTCACTGCAGAACAGGGCTTGGGTGTCAGCAAAAGGGGGAAAAATAAAAACTCAAGCTAAACAAAACTAAAATAAATTTCCATTTAAGATCTGAATACTGTGGCTATATAAGCTACTCCATTATCATACAGAGATTTATGCTTTAAAATTAAAGGAAATAAATCAACAGGAGTAGGAAGCCTGTCTCATCAGAGCTCTTAATTTTAAACCACCTTTTCCAGTGACACACTAGAAGCCAGCACGAAGAGAGAAGAGGTGAAATGTGTGCTTCCATGATGTTGTCCCTAAATAGAATATTCTTTGCCACTGGCAGGAAGTACCTGGGGGATTATTTGCTTTAGAAATTCGGAAATAAATTGTTTTTGAAATAAGGGAAAAATAAATTGGCTTCTAAGTTCCGGTGACTTCAACATTTTCACACAGATTTTTTTTTAAATAATCTGAATTCTGATGATAATGACTTTAAATTAAGAATGCATTTAAATATATAGAAAATGCAGATAATGTCAAGATAGGAATTTGAGATAGAATATTTTAGTTCTAACTCTGAATCTCCTTTTCTTACTCCAGCTGATGTTGACCTTCAGTATTACAGTACTTTCATTTTTACAGCTCTTTACATATTCTGTTGAAAAGCTTAAAAATGAAACAAAGTTGTTTCTTAACTACTAAAATTTCTACTGCCTAACTCTTAATTTTTTGAATCCATTAAGACTTTAGAAGATGTTCTTTCCCCCATGTATCCTTTAACTGTTTACCAATGAAGTTAATAGGATCTTACCATTTTTATTTTTCATAAGAAAAAATATTCTGGCTCTTATATTGTTCTTATCTAATTTCTTTAGATCTAATTCTTCTTTTCCCCTTGAGAGCTAACATGAAATTAATTATAGAGAACTCTTGTTCTGACAGCTGATGATATGAGTACATATTTACCCACTATACCAGAAAGAATGTGAAAGGAAGTGCTAAGGAAATAGCAGCTCTTGAACACTTGAAGGGAAAGATTTGAATTTGCATGTCATTGATCTTTGAGTTTTAAATAAGAATTAAAGAAGACTTTTATGGTTATATAACCAGTATTTGAAGCAAGTTTTAGTACATTTTGTTCACATTTCAAATTGAATAATCCACGCAGCAACAGTGTACTGATTTTTCTTATTTGCAATACTTTGGAAGTAGGGATTTATTGAGGCTTTGTTTACTGCCTCAGCTTTATTACTTTTGCAAAATATGTGATGGGTATGCCAGTTAGATTTACTAGAGCACTTAAATTCTTGTCAAAATGAAACAAGCTCTTTTTGCCATGGGTATTGCCTATTTAAGAGCATTTGCGAGGGATTGGGTTGGTTTTGCTTTTGGAATCTCACTCATTACTGAAAATAAAATATGCTCAACTTTCTCTTTTTACAATAGTCATTTATTTTGGTGATTTCCAAGCTGGAGAGTTAACTTTAGGAAATGCTTCACATATTTTAACTAATTTTGTGACTTAGTTTTTAAAAATGAGTTCCATTTTCAATTTCCCCCCTTTTAGATACCTGATTTATGCATGTCTGATGATTTGTTGCAGACCCTGTCACTATAAATTCAGCTGAAAGATCAGCTCTTTCTCCCATTCTTTGTTGTTCAGATTTCGGAATTTCAAGTGGGTTTGTTGTCAACTGTAATGTACCTTGTGGGAAATTAATCGAGTTTCACATTTCTTGCCTGTGCGCCCCTCCAGCCGGAATGCTTTTCTTTGGCTAACTGAAAGTGGAGCCTGCTCCTTCTCTCAGATTAAATCTGGTTCCACTCGTTTTAAATTTGGTTGGTTCAGGATCAAGAGAAATGAAGTGCCATCTTCTTTTCCTTTCTAATTTTAAACAAACACAACGCGGTCTTGCTGTCATCTTGGGGACCTCCCAGGATCCAGCTGTTTTTGACTTTGTGTTTGCTTAACCTCATAGTGCTCCGTTCTTTGAGTATTTGACTTGTGATCGTAACTCATTTGCCGTTTATAGGGTTACACAAACGAAATGAACAGTTCTGTTTCACTTCACTTCCATTTCTTTTTGTGTCTTTTTTTGTTTTGTTTTTTAAAGTAGGACTGTGCTTCTTCCGGCCACTTTCCAACAGCAAATAGAGGACACTGGCAGCTGTAGTGACAGCACTGGGTTTGCCCCACCGGCCTTGGGCTCACCCTCCACTGACTCACAATTCACAACCTTCACATGTCACCCAACACAAAAACCTGTGTACACGCTTGGGCCGCATCACACACAGCAGGGCTCTTGGAACAAATCATAAGCTCATTTTATAGGTAGAAGGAGGTGTTTCTTCATTTTGTCCACTGAGCTCTGACTCTGTGCCAGGTGTTATACCAAACACTTCACATACCTTATTGGATTTAACCCGGTAACACCATGTCTAGCGTTAAATCCCATCATCCCCATTTTGCAGGTGAGAAAACTGAGCCTCAAAAGAGGTTGGAGTAGAAAGCGATCCCTTTACTCTGTGACAGACCTGGGATGTGAGCCCAGGTTATGTTACTTTAATGTCTGATTTAATCTGTAATATCTGGGATCCTCAGCAATGCTGTGCAGCCTGAAGTTACGTGGGTTACGTGGGTTAGGAAGGGACACCAAGGGACTTCGACCTCTGCATTTGTTGATTTGATTATTTGAAGAAAAGTTGAGGTTCTCCAGGTTCCCTGCCCAGCCCCATACATGACATACTACAGATTGTTTTGTGTGTGT
Source organism: Erethizon dorsatum (assembly GCA_028451465.1). Taxonomy (NCBI): domain Eukaryota; kingdom Metazoa; phylum Chordata; class Mammalia; order Rodentia; family Erethizontidae; genus Erethizon; species Erethizon dorsatum. Next base: position 13,293,593 of record CM051834.1, on the reverse strand, counting down.
GTTGGGGAGGGCTCCCTTAGCTCATCTGTGAAGTAGGAACATTATTTTATGTGGACCACATCTCTCCTTTTATAAGTTTTTAAAAAATTTGACATAATGGAGTACTACTGTGCTATAAAGAAGGGTAAACTTGAGTCATTTGTAGGAAAATGGATGCACCCTGACACCATAATATTAACTGAGATAAATCAATATTCAAGCTCAAATATCACGTGATTTCTTTTATGTGACAACCTCAAAACATGAATAAAGAGCAAAATAAAAGATAGATACTAGGAAATAGGAGATAACTCTTTTGCAAATGGGAGGGGGACCAAGAGATGCAGGAAGGAAAAGGGGATGAGGAAAGAATTAAAATGTGTTATGCACATGTACCAACTCCCCTCGAGGAATGTGATCATTATGTACTGCAAACATACACTAATAAAAAATAAAACTTGAAAAAATAAAATAAATTTAAAATTTTGAAACAGGAAAATACTACAAAGGCCCTGAGTCACCTTCACCCAGTTTACCCCAATGGTTACATCTTGTGGGATGGGCACAGGCAACACGGACAGCGGTATGAAGTGCGTGTGGGGGCTGGGGATTTAGCTCAGTGGTGCTGCGCCTGCCTGGCAAGCGTGAGGTCCCAAGTTCGATCCCTGGTACCCCCCAAAAAATAAATAAAGAAAGTGCATGTGTAGTTCTGCGCCATCGTGTCACTTGGAGGTGAGTGTGACCACTGAAGTCAGGACACAGAGCTAGTTTACCACCGCGAAGGTCTCCGTGCTGCCCACTGACAGTCACGCCTTCCTCCCTGACCTCTCACAACTATTGATTCTCCATCTCTGTAATTTTGTCATTTCAGGTCTCTCTTTTGAAAAATAATTGTGGTTTTTATTATGGAATATCTCAGTCAGGCAAGTACAGAGAAGGCTGTAATGATACTTATGTAATAATACAACTCAGGTTGAACACATCACCGGGTTTAGTATGTGCTGTTTCATTTCCTTCACAGATTCATTTTAAGGCCTCGGTCCTAATTTCTCTTCCTATTGACCTCCCCTCCCTAAAGACAAACTCTCCCCCAAAGTTATTATCTATCCTTCCTGTCCAAGATTTCATCTTTCACTCCATCACTATGTGTCTTGCATAAATAAATCAATATTTATTTGAGCACCTACTATGTGATTGGCCCACTATGTGATAAGGTTCTACCTTAGATGGTAATGAATAAGGCAAAACTTTTGTGCAGATACACAAATTCATGTTTTTGTTGTTGTTGTTTTGTACCAGGAATTGAACTCAGGGCCTTGCACTCGCTAGAGCAGTGCAGGCACCAAAGTGGTGACGCCTGGTGAGGTCAGAGTGGTGGGAGGTGAAGGTGGGGATATTAGAAATGGCCAAGGGGACAGTACTAAGGACTCCGCACGGTGACACACACTTGTAATCCCAGCCCTCTGAGAGACTGAGGACAAATTCGAGTCCAGCTCAGGCAATTTAGCAACGTAGTGAGACCCAGCCTCAAAAATAAAAATATAGGGCCGGTGAGATGGCTCAGCGGCTTAAGTGCCTGCCCAGCAAGCGTGAGGGCCCGAGTTCAACTCCCGGATCCCACATACGAAAAAGGGGCCGGTGATATCGCTCAGCGGCACAGGCGCCTGCTGGCGCGCGAGGTCCTGAGGTCGACCCCCCGGTACCCACAAAAAAAAAAAAAATAAAAAAAAAATAAAAATAAAAAATAAAAATAAAAATATATAGAAGGGCAGAAATAAAAACAGGGCTGGAGATGTAGCTCAGTGTGAAGGGCCTGGACCACAAACCCGCAGTACCACAATGAAGAAAAGTTTGGGTCTTATTAAGGCTTCAGAGGGAAGCCAAAGAAAGGCATAAGCAGGGACAGGACATATTCGCACATGGAGGCAGCACACAAAGGTTCTAGAATGGGATGCAGTAAGACGCTGTTTCAGTTTCCTGTGGAGAAGATGAATGTGGGTGGGGTGGGGTGGCGATGATTTCCATTAAAGGAAAAGCCTTAGCATCATCTTATCTTCCCGCAATTTGCCTGTAGGATTCAACTTTGTGTTTCAAGATTTTCTTATGCTGGTGTTTTTTAAGTTCTTCCACATTAATTGCTGTGGATATTCCAATCTATGAGTATATCAAATTTACTTTATTGATGCTCTTTATTAGTAGATGTTAAAAATGTGTGTAGCTTTTTGTTCCCATGCACAATTCTACCAAAAGCATACTTACGTATGAATCCTTGTGGATAGATACATGAGTTTCTCTGGGATACACATCTAGTAAGAGAACTGCTGGGGTCTTTTCAGTATGCTCATTCCCAGGTGGTACAAAATTCTCCAATTTACTCTCTCTCACCAGACATGAGAATTTCCATTCCCCACATCCTCAGCAGTTAGAATTATGTTTTTAACCATTGCCAGTCTGATAGGTATGAAATCATATGTTAGTTTTATAATTTGCATTTCCTGTTCAGAGTGGTGGTGTATACCTGTAATCCCAGCACTCGAGAGGCTGGGGCAGAAGGATCGCTGTGAGTTTGAGCCCAGACTGGGCTACATAGTGAGTTTAAACCCAGTGTGAACTACATATCGAGGCTCTGTCTCAAAACACAAAACAATTTTTTTTTTTTTGCACTTCCTGGTTTTGTTTCTTCAGGTTTCTTTTCTGAGAATTCCTTGTCCCTATCCTATGTCCACTTTCCTGTAGGACGGTTTTTCCTTACTGATTTGTAGGACTTTGTATATTTTGGATAATAAGCCCTTGTTGGATTTTATGCATTGATATATTTGTTGAAAAAATTTTGTTGCCAGGTGTGGTGGTACACGCCTGTAATCCCAGCACTCGGGAGGCTGAGGCGGAAGGATCACTGCAAGTTTGAGGCCTACCTGGGCTACAAAGTGAGTTCAAGGCCAGCCTGAACCACATAGTGAGACCCTGTCTCAAAAAAAAAAAAAAAAAAAAAAAAGGGTTTGTGCACCGAAATATTTTCTTCTAATTTTCAGTTTGTCTTTTCACTTTTAAAAGTGGATTTAAAATTTCACTGTAGTTGGATTTACCAAATTATCTTTTATGTTTTTTCCTACCTTGAAGTTGCAATAATATTTATGTTTTGCTTTTTATTTTAGCTATTAAATTAACCTAGAAGATAATTTTGTGAGTGAGGTAAAGCATGTATTTTTAAATTTTTTACTTATTTTTAAATAAATTTATTTATTTATTTTGCTTTTCCAGTAATAATGGATCCTTTACCAATTACTGAGTATCCTTTTCCTACTGATTTTTGATGTTAGCTCTGTCATACATCATGTTTCCCATAAGCAGGCGTCTGTTTTGGGCTCTTTATTCTGACCTGCCGTTGTGTTTTCCCATCTCCACACACAGGCCATTCTTTTGTGATTAATGTAGCTTTATCATGAGCCTTGTTACCTAGTGTGGTAAATTGTCTTTCTTTGTTCTATGGTATCTTGGTCATTTTTAGTTCTTTACTCTTTGTATTAACTTAAGGATTAACTCGTCAAATGCCACAGGGGGAGATGTGTAGATTTTAATTGTAATCACAATGTATTTATAGATTAATTTGGAAAGAATTTCATCTTTGACCCTTCCCATCCCACACATGAACATGGCACAGCCTTTCATTTATTTAGCTTTTTTACATGCTTCAATCAAATTTCACTCTGTAACTATCTTGTGTTTCATTTATGAGATCTGTTTCTGAATTCCCTAAAGTTTTTGCTGCTATTGTTAATGGAACCCTTTTTTAAAAAATTATATATTTTATTAGTTTTCTACTGGTATATGGGTTCCCTGTGATTTTTGGATATTCATTTGTATCTTCCAACCTTATTGAACTCTTAATTCTAATAGTTTCTCTGAAGAGTCTTTGGATTTTAAAAAATGTACATGGTCGTATTGCCCAAAGACCCAATGTTTAGAGAATGTTTTTAAATCCCTTACAAACTCTTGGATCCATGACTCTACTCAGTGCTTTTGTATATATGTGTGTGAGCAAACATTAGCATGGGTACTCATTCTTGGTACATTTTATAATATGTCAATACATTATTAATAATCTTTATTCCCACCTCCTATTTCCTTCTCTATTTTTTTTTTTTTTATGTGGGTACCAGGAGTCAAACTCAGGACCTCATGCTTGCAAGCCGGTGCTTGTGCCACTGAGCGATATCACCGGCCCTTTTTTCGTATGTGGGTACTGGGAGTCGAACTCAGAACCTCATGCTTGCCAGGCAGGTGCTTACGCCGCTGAGCCATCTCACTGGTCCCTCTTTGTTGGTTTTACTAGGACATTTTCACACACACAAAAAATTGATAACAAGAGTTTTAAAACGTAATAAAAATCTTTAGGGGCTAAGACAGGCTTTATCAGCTGCTGACACAGCTGTGACCATGCAGTCACCAAGAGTATGCCACTGTAGACAGACATATCATCTCCATCACAAGATGTGGGCCGAGAAGAAGACATGGGAGGAGGAAAACCATCCTCAGTACCGGTAACGCACACATACACACCCATGTATGGGGTGTGTGTATGGAACCATGGGAGTCATACAACATACTGGCACAAAAGCATGCTTTTTACAAATGAAAAATCAAATCCCGGAAGTGGATGCAGTTTCTAATTAAGGGATGAAGGTATCAGGCAGGTCTAGAAGAGTCTGGGGATTTCACTTCAGAGGAGGGCTGCCTCCTCTTCTGTAGGCCCTTCCAGCAGGGACCGCTGGGGCTTTCAGCGCCTGGGATTACAGGGAGACTGGGCCACAGAATACTCCATGCGGCTCAGCTCCTCAGCCAGAGGGGGAGCCCGGCACCCTGAAATGCACTCCGATGCTTAGTGTATGGGGGTGCTGGTGGAGAAGAGGCGCAGGCGGTCAGTGAACTCACAGAACTTACAGTCTCTGGTCGCGGGGTCCTCTGCCGTCTTTGCAGTTCTCTGGGCGAGACAGGAAGAGTGAAAGGCCGTTCCTCGGAGAGGCCCTTAGCAGCCTGCTCCGTCCACTGCCACCGAATCTTCTTGGTCAGAGACCAAGTCATAGCTGTTCTCCTCAGCGACGAGAGTAAACACTGCCTCCTATTTTTAGTAGTTCATCGCTTGCAAAAATAGCTCGAAATCCAGACCTTTGAGTCTTAGCAGCCTTCAGCCTAACAGACCATCCTGTGGTAACCACCACCTCATCACAGCCACAGTCATGCTAACCGTTACTCGGGGTCACTGTGCGCAGGGTGCTGTGCTAGGTACTCTGTGTGCATTGCCTTGTTTCAGTCCCACACATGGTAGTCATTGTTATCATCCCCGTTTTTTTTTTAATGGGAAAACCAAGGCTCAGAAAGGTCAGGCCACCTGCCCCAAGTCACACAGCCCTTCAGAAGCAGAGCCTAGGACTGCATCCAAGTGACCAACCTGATGCTACAGTTCATGTTTCTGACTGCTGTTTCTGACAGTTCATGTTCATTCACAGCTCTGGTGGAAAGATGTTTGTTATAAGGGATCCAATCCAGTTTCCTCAAAGAACTTCAGCTGGTTGAATTGATTTCAGGTTCAGTAATGAAGAGCTTATTTATCTTATTGATTGATTGATTTTAAGGAGCCATTGGATTTACAAGTTACCTTATTCTTTTCATCATGCTCCCCTTTTACAGAGAAACTCAAGGTATTTTTCCAGCACAGTGTTATTTGGGGTAATTGCTTGATAAGTTAAAGGGCACCCACCAGTTTTGCCGAACATAGTCTTAAATGGCCAATAAAACCATCAGAGTATGAGCAAGCTCTAGGGGCGGAACCAGAAAAGTGGCCGCAATTACTTTAGCAGAAAAGTCAAATTCAAGATCCTGTGTTTACTGAGAAGACTGGTACCTATTAGCAGAGCGACTGCACCTGGAACATTTTCTGACTTCAGTCTACTGATTTCATGTAAATAGCATATGGAAAACAACAAGTGATGGTTTGGTTGCCAAGTAAAAATACAGAGAACACCCCACACAGAGAGGAGACCCGGAGGGAAAGCGCCATGTGCTGGCTGTGGCCTCACTGGGTATTTAGTGCAGAAGGCTTTGGGCAGTTCCTGGCAGGATAGGGTGGTGGGTGGTGGCCCACAGATTACCTACACTGGGAGTTGAACTCAAGCATGGCTGGTGGGGGGGCACCCGTGCATGAAGGGGCAATTTCCGAAGACATGCTTTTCTCTTATTCTGGACTCATGTTCTATAGGAAAAGAGTTGAGTTTTGTCATTATTACTCTGTCTATGGGAGGAAAATGTGAGAAGTATTTGGCATCTTTGCATGAATAAGCCATATGTAAATGAAGTAGGGGACAATGCTTTTTTTAAAAAAAGTGATGGGCGTGGTGGCACACGCCTGGTAATCCCAGCACTTGGGGGGCTGAGGCAGGAGGATCACCATGAGTTTGAGGCCAGCCTGGGTTACATAGTAAGTTCAAGGCCAGCCTGAATTACATAGTGAGATCCTGTCTCCAAAAAAAAAAAAAAAAAAAAAATCCCAATAATCTATATTTTTATTCTCCAGGCCCCCCCAAAAGATTTATTTTATCTTAAACTATAGTTATATGCTAGAGTTTAATTGATCACCTATCAAAATGAACTACAACTACAATTAAAAGTAGTTTTGCCGACATATTATTTTATAGGTACAATGATAATTACCAGATATTCCATGAGTTCAGTGTTTTAAGAAAAACCTGGTGGGTATTTTAGAAAGTTAGACTTACATTTGTAAAGTGTTTCATCACCTGCTAATATAACCGGCTAATTTCAGAATCTTTGTATGTTGGGATTTTCTCCTTTTCAAAGCTGATTGCTCACACACGCAGAGTAAAATGTTTAGGCGACAACCATCCATGACTTACTCCCCACCCCAACCCCAGTGATCTTGGTGATGCTATGTAACAAAACAGCTTCTCTTTGCTTTTTCTCTTTTGGTTTTGGTTTTGGTTTTTTGAGATGGTGCGGAGCCAAGGCTGGCCTAGAACTCACAGTGATCCTCCTGCCTCACTCTCCTTGTTGCTGGAATGACAGGCGTGCGCCACTACAGCTGGCTTAAAACGGCGTCTCAGTAGTTCTTTTAAGTTTTCTTACTTTTAACTTAAAATTATATTTCTAATGCATTTCAAATACCCAGAAAGCACAGAGGATAATAAGCACCAAATGCTGCCGCCGCCAAGGTTTGACAAGGATGGTAGCAGTGACATTGTGTTTTAATTATGAGCAAGTTGCCAAGTGGTCCACGTGGTAGGTAACCAATATATGTAGGATTGAAAATTACCCCAAACCACATTATTTGTTGCCGGTGGATATGTGCACTCCTTAAAACATCAACACACAATGGGGCGGATACTCGACCACATCGGAAGGCTCGTTACTTGTTGGAAATTGGATAGGTGATACCAGCGGCTTTGAGTATATCTGCGATGCTTTGTTTTTAAAAAGTCGTCTGATGTGAATATGGAAAATGCTAACACTTGATTTTTGGAGGTTTTCGGTAGAAAGCAGATGGTGAGGCAGTTTGGCTCTTTAAACAGAAACTGGCCCCGCGGAAATGTCCTCCCGCCCCGCTCCCTGCCTGGCACATTCATAACCAACACGAGGAATCGCGCAGAACGACACAGGGGGGGCCCCTCGCAGCCGCGTCTCTTGTATGAACATCGTTTGGGCCAGAGAATGCGGAGAAGGAAATGTACCTCGAATCGTGGAGCGCCTGAGTTTAATCCTGGTTATCTGATTCACTTCTGAGGGATCGCAGAGGCTGCATTCATAACCAGCACCATCGTCATCGTGGGTGACATTTATAACATGTCATTTACCAAGCATTTCACGGGGGGCCGGGTACGGGTTCATCTGCTGTCACAGAGACCCTAGCTAACAGTGGCTTAAGCAAGACAGAATTGTACTTTTCACTCATGTAAGCCTCTGGGCAAACACAGTCCACACTGATAGGATGGCCTCATGCGTGTCGAGGAGCAAGCGCCACCTGTTACTCAGCTGGCCCCAGGGTACTGTGCTTATACTCATGATCCAAGATGGCTCCTGGGTCTTCTTACAACCTCTGGTTGTTGTTCATATTTCACTGTTCACAACTGAACCATATGAGTATATCTGACTGCAAGGGAAGCTGGGAAATTTAGTGTGTGTCTGTGTGTTGTATGTGTGTGTGTGTTACTGGGAGTTGAACCCAGAGCACTCTACCACTGAGCTCTATCCTCAGCCATTTTGATTTTTATTTTGAGAATGTCTCACTGAGTTGCCCAGGCTGATTTTGAACTTGTAAACTTCTTGCCTCAGCCTCCCTAACAGCTGTGATTACAGGTGTGCACCACCATACCTGACTAGAAATTTAGTCTTTTTTTTGCACAGCCATCTTTGACGCTATAAAAATTCAGGATTTTATTTTTATAGAAAGAGAAAAGAAGGATATGGGGGTGGGGGCACTAGAAATCTGTTCCCCAAGTGGACAGTCTCCGTTTGTCCTCACAACACTCGGAGTCAGGTGCAAATCGCCCCACTCAATGTACGAGAAAAAGAGAGATGAAGTTGCTCACCATTGGTCACATAGCCACTTCTTTGTGAAGCAGCTACGAGTGGCTTTGTTTTTGCTCCTCATTGCATCTGCATCTAGTTTGCTGGTTCTAATTGTAGGGCTGAGAACTCTCAGCCTCCGAGGGACTGCCACAGATCAGCAGTGACTGATTTCATTATGCCACTTAAAACCAGCGTCAGGAGGAAGCTTTGCGGCACGTCCTGTTTTGTGGAAAGGAATCACTCGCTGAATTTTGATCAAGGAAATCTGTGACACTTATTGAACAATGGATAGTACATTTGGGCATTGCCTAATTGGAACCGGGAACCTAGACCAGGAAAATGTCACTCTTTAGTTTGATTCTGATCATACCTGGCTTCTGGCTAGGCTAGACAACGTGTCCCCCAAATCTTTTCAACAAGAAGGAAATGCTTTAATAAAAAATACATTCTTTGATATATATATATAATATATATATATTATATATTATATATATAACATGTTTTCCTGAGACCATAGACTATCTCATAAAAATTAAAGGTGGCAGACTTTCTAGAAAGAATTTTATTTTAAGGAGAAAAAAATAGCATTTAAATCAGATGTTGCTTTTCTACATCATCCAACCACTGGCATCTTCCCATGCAACAGAATTTGGCAGGAGGCTGACCCTTTTCTTCCACCCAGATCACAATTTCCAACAGATGCCATGTGCTGAAAACAAAGTTTAAAAAGGGAAGCCTGGTTCCTGAAAGTTCACATCTGACGTTTTTTCACGCTCATGCCAGATCAAAAGGCTACACCTCAAGAAAAGCCACACAGTCATACCTGCTGTAGGTCTTCACCTCTGGAAATGTTAAAAATTCAAGTCCTTGCGTCGTGCAGGACCAGGGTCAGGAATAGGGTGAGGCAAGAGAGGCACCCCCTTTTGGCAGCAAAATCCACAAGGATGCCAAAAGCCTTTGTAATCAAAATAAATACTAATGCGATGCAATATTTTAAAAATAAAAATAAATGCAAAATACCTCATGATGAACAAATGTCAACATTTGAAATGAAGACAGGCTGTTTGCTTGTTTGGTTGCCCTGCACCATTGTGTGGCGAGAGCTTTCATTTCCAATCAGCCCCAGGTGCCCAGGTCCCCCCAGTTCCCCTCTCCCTGCCAGCTGTGTTTATGAGAGCTGACAATTGTGGGAACAGATTGGTTGACATGGGGCTTTATCCATATTCATGTCTTTGACTGTAGAGCTTTTATTAGTTGTTCTCACTTACTTCAAAATACAGAAGGTTATTTTGATGAGCATATATACAAGTGCACAGTTTTCTTTTGCCTTGGGCTCCAATTTGGCTCCACGAGGCACTGTTCAAGACCTCTAGGGGGCTGGAGGGGTAGCTCAGTGGCACAGGACTTACCCAATAGGTGCAAGGCCCTGGGTTCGATCCCCAGCACTGGTGTGCGGGGTGCTCTTCATTCTAGATGAGTCCCTGCTTATTCGGGTTCTGATTCCAGGGCCACATCCTTTACTAGCTGGCTGACCTGGTGTCCATTTCCTCCTGTGGAATAGTGAGTTTAATCATATTCCCTACTTCATGAACATGAAGAACTTAGAACAGTGCCCAGCACTCTCTAACCACTACACAAGCAGTATAAAGTATATCAGCATTAGCAATGTTTCATCTTATTTCTTACAATGCGATGTCTTGTTTAAGGCCGGGCCTGCCACCTTCATCTCCTGGACCATGTGAAATCATCACTCGTTCCCTGCTGAGATGCATTCTGCTCTTCGGGAAATATGGGATTCATGGAACTAGCACAGGCTCTGGAAGGTGACGTCCTTGAACCCCAGAACCTTCCGGTTAATTTGTGATCCTTTAGGCAGGTTACTGACTTCTCTAAATCTCAGTTTGCCTGATGATGATAAAAATATCTACATACCAGGAGATGCTATAAGATCAGAGATGAAATAAAGAGTATCTATCCAACCTGTCAAGGATGCTCGGTAAATGTCGGTGTACTTTAAAGCAGTGCAGCAATTCACGACTGTCCTCTGGGGACCTGTGGACATCTCCAGTGGGATCTTCAGACATGTTGCCCACTGTATTAATTTTAAAATACATAGAGCAATGGTTCTCTGACTTCAGCACACATAAAATGCTGTCGAGTTAGGATAACCCGCTCATTTGGGGTTGCCCTGGGCTTTCCACTTTCAGCACTGAAAAGTCCTTATCCCAGGGCTCTGAATCAGCCCGTGGAGAATTTTTCAAACATAGGTGCACCCCCTCCTGCAAGACTCTGATTCAGCAGGTTTGATCTGGAGGGGAGCTGGAAATCCGCATTTCTAACAAAGGTCTCAGCTGCTTGAGCCAGTCTGGGAGCGCCCTATGGGAGCTCCCTGTACGGTTTGAGCCTATGTGTTCTTCCAGAATTCATATGCTGGAACCTAAAATCCAGTGTGATAGTGTGAAGGCCCCAGGGGGAGTGATTAAGTCAAATCGTAGGTGCTCCAGGTCAGGAATGGGATTATATACTCATAAAAATATCCAAGGGAAATTAAGATGTGTTACGTGCATGCACCAACTCCCCATGCAGGATGTAAGCGTTACATACTGCAAATGTGTACTGATAAAAAAAATTTAAATTGAAATAGAAAAAAAAAATATCAGAGGGAGCCATTCCATCTCTTCCACCAAATGAGGACACGGCGGTTGCCCCTTTCTGTCCTCTGGCACATGTGAACACAGCAGCAAGGCGGCGTGTTGGGGAAGCAGCTTTGATCACCACCATAGCACCAGCCAGGCTCGGTCTTTGAAGACTCAACAGGCCTCCTGCAGACGCCAGGTCTGCTGGCATCTTGATCTTCGACTTCCCAGCCTCCAAAACTGTGAGCATTGCATTTCTGTTGTTTATAAATTACCCAGCCTAAGGCGTTTTGTCATAGTAGCAGGAATGTAATGAGTCCCACTGTCAGAACATTTCCACATTAATGCAGTACTAATTAATGCCCATACTGGGCGTTCCAGTTCTAAAAGTCAAGAACCAGTCACTGTTTAGAATTCCAGTTTTTCACAGCCCTGTGAGATGGGTGTCACTATCCCCATTTTATAGACAAGAAAACCAAGGCTTAAGAGGAGTTTCATCATTTATATAACCAGGGGGCGACCCAAGCCCAGGTCTAACACCACAACATGTGTCCTTAACTCTCCTTTTTTAAATCACAGGCTTCTGGACTCAGTTTGTTTTGGATGAATTCTCTTCCCACCAGGGAGCTGCCCTAGTTCCCCAGCGAGAGGGGCTTCTGGCCAGGCATCACCAGAGGACGAGAGTGGGCGCAGCTGACCCTCCAGTGGGGCTTTTGCCACGGCAGCTCCTCTGACATCTATTTTTTCTAACTGAGAAACAAATATCAGTATGTGAGTTCTGCTTTGCAGACTGCATTATTTCAACAAATCCTACACCATCAGATGTACAAACTAGAGCTACCTCATTGTCTGCCAAAAAATATTTTTAAAAAAGCCTTTTCCGTGACAGTGTAATTATCAGCTGCCCTGGGAGTCATATTTTATTGTGATCCTGTTTCTGCAGCTTTACTTAGTTTCTGGAATCCCCCAAATGCAGCATTGCTAAATGAATGTAGGAATAAACCCTGTCTAATATTTTATTTTATTTTAGTGATTGATACTGTTATATGCAAATTTGGCACAACTTGCTTTGATATCTGATTTATGTATGTATATATTTTTCATTTTTTCACAAAGGAAGCCTAGATTGGTAGCTTGTGTCCTTTCTCAGCTCAGAGAACTGGTTCGTTAGATCGTGGCCCTCACCGTTTAGTTATCTTTAAAAAAATTTTTGTTAGTATGAGTTTGCAGTACATAATGTTTATATTCATCTTGGGAGCAGGTACATGTACTTAACACTTCTTAATTCTTTTTATTCCCCTTCCCTACTTCTTCTCTACTCCTTTCCCCTCCCTTCATCACTAGATCCAGCGTCCCATATGCTAAAGATTTATCTCCCTGTTACATCTCAACTAGTTATCTTTGTTTTTTTTGAGTCTTACTACGTAGTGCAGGCTGGCCTTGAACTTGCTTATGTAGCCGAAGCTGGCCTCAAATTCACGGCGATCCTCCTGCCTCAGCCTCATGAGTGTTGGTGCACCACTGTGCCTGGCTCAACTAGTTATTTTTGGAGCCAACATCCAATCAGGTCTTGTCATTTCTGGGGATGCAGCCTTTCCACATGACTCTGAGGGAATGTTGTTTTTGATTCTATGAGATGCTGCAAGGACCCTGGGAGCACTATCTACCTCGTGGGGTTTGTGAAGGAAAGGAGGAGAGGTGTCTTTCGTGCTGCATGCTGAACATAGCACCTGAGATTGGTGGGTGCTCAGCCAGGACCTGCCCATTTTACATTTAAAAAGCTCTCCAGTCTGCCAGCTTCCCTTCACAGGGAGCACATTGGCTTCCCTGCCTGAAATCCGACCCCCTCCCAGGCTGGGTTGAGTCCTCTCTGGTACTTTTTTGGTACCACGGACCTCTCCTTTGTAGCAGCACTCATGGTGCCGTTGTACATTTTTTCTGTGATTATTTTACGGCTGTCTTCCTCTACTGGACTACACAGGCCTAGGCCCTCAGGAGCCACTCAGATCTGCTTTCACGTCAGAACTCCTTGTAGGGCTGGGCCAGGTTTTCTTTGAGGCTGCTTTGTATTTTGACCTTGTCCTCTGCTCAGTCCTGCTTCCTTCCTTCCTTCCATGGCAGTTAACCCCGAGTTCTCCCTAATGCAGTTCATGCACTCCAATCTGTGTCTCATAGTTGGCATCCTAGAACCCATCTCATGCCACCCACCGTACCCTTGCTAACAGGAGGAATTGTATCAGTGCTTGCAGGGCATGAGTGTTCTCAGAGTCTCTCCCGGGCCCTGGTGCCAGTAGGGCCTCGTTAGATATTTGGGAGATGATTGACTAAGCCAGCACATCAGTGGTGATACCGTCCTTGGTCATTGCGCTTGTGTACCCCACCCTCTCTCCTTTCTTCAAGGGGACTACAACTTCTGCACAGGAATTTCTTAGGTTTCAGTCTAGGGAGCTGTTTTCTTCCTCTTCATTCCTCTCCTTTCACTTTCCCAGTCCCTTCCTCTAGTCCCTCCCTTTCCTGTTGCTTGGCCTAGGGACAGCAAAGCCCAAGGAAAGCGACTGAGAGATGGAGGTGGGAAACAGCTAAGTGCGTTTGGAGGCCAGCTCGGTAACTGGTAACTCTGGGGCTTTCTTTCTGAAGTCTGCACAGAGCCCCGTGAAAAAGGCTGATGCCCAATAACAGAGGAAATCGATACCCCAAGGCTCTGCTAATTGCAGGGCTGTCAGAAGGCATTTTCTCATTTTGAATGAGAAGAAAGAGCCTTTTAAGACAACAAAGTCTCCTCCAAATAGGAGGAAAAAGGGAACTCACATTTTGAGTCCAAATGAAAAATGGCCTCTTTGTTACTAATTTCTCATCCTCATGTACAACCTACTTCAGTCAGTGCTTATTTTTCTCAGCCCAGTTGTTTTGGTCTTTTTAGAAAAGGCTCCTTCTGCCTTCTCCTAGAAAAAGTGCCAGATTCCTTCTGCCCTTTCCTTGAAAAAGTACTCAGGACTCAGTCGCGGTAGCTGGGCCACGTCTCTGGGGCTCGGTGCCTCCTCAGTGAGGCGGGCATTTGCAACCCACTCACAGGGCTGTGTTATTGGGACACTCAAATGAGATGAAGGAGCTTTGAGAACCGCAACAGACTCCAAAGAGAAATTGTCACTCTCACTGTCATTGTCACTTAATCTTCTGTGAAACAAGTTAAAAGTTAAAGCTGTTGCAAAAAAAAGAGAGGATATGGAATGCACTTCAAGGCCAAATAGAAAGTTTTAAAAAAGATTATTATTATTTTGCATGCTGTTTGGCAAAGTTGTCTGTTTGCTTACATGATTAAGGACCAATTAATTGTCCCTGTAGTGGACTGAGAACGTCAGGCTCCTACATACACCAGCACTCTTTTGCCATTTGTTCAGTGATGCACGACAGACTCAGAAGCCAGCGATTCTCTGGGCCAGAGCTTTGGGCTGATCAGGTAGACATCATTGTCACAGATCTCGTAGTGCCCCTTCTTAGCTCTCTTCTGTCCAAGGTAGCCCAAGTTCAGATGCATTTCTGCATTTCCTCCAAGCACAGTGTTATAGCTTAGATCTAAACTGTCCCCCCAAAGTCTTATCTGTTCAGAGGAACATTTGGAAGGATCGTGAGGGCTTCAGCTTCCATCTACCTTTGATATTGATGTAAGGGAAAGAAACTCCCAACCTGCTAGATGTCCAAAATGCTGAGTTCATGTTCTTTAAAATTGAGGAATGTATTCTAGGAACAACAGAGATTAAGAGCAGGAAGAATTTATTGAGAGAGAAATAAAGCTTCTAAGAGGGACAGAAGGAGGCCCAGAAAGTGGGTTGCCCGCCAACCCCACTTCTCAAGGGTGTTTATTGAGCAAAGTCACAAGGAGAGGTGGGTTTAAAGTGGGACAGAACTATAATCAGTCAATAAGATTACAAGTATAGTCGCTTAGGTAATATTAATCCAATGGCAAATCATAAGGTGGGTATGAGGTGGGACAAAACTATGGTCAACCAATAAGATTACAACAAGTATAGTCGCTGGGATAATATAGATTAAATGGGGATCAAATGGGGAAACAAGTCACGTAGCAAGTGCACATGGGACGGACAAGAACTTTCCTGGAAGGGGTGGGTTAAGGAGGTTTGGTCCTCCACCCCATGGTGATTGATGCCTACTTAGAGTATCAATCACTGCTGTTCATCCCTAGGGGAAGTCCATGGGTGAGAAGTTCCTCTTTTCCTTGAAGCCTGGCCTTCAGTGAATATGCCACCAGCCACAGCTGTCTTCTGTATTGACCTCTGGAGGGCCCAGCCCTGTCTGACTGCCTATAATATTTCTACCTAATTTAGTTATCTATAATAATACCATAATTTCATGGCATGACTGGGAGGTGATGAAACAGGAGGGGGGCCTTGCCAGAAGGAGTAAGTCATTAGGGCATAAACTTGGGGACTATATCTTGTCCCCTAGTCCCTTCCTTTCTATCTCTCTGTCTCTGTCTCTGTCTCTTTCTGTCTCTGTCTCTCTCCTCGCACCCCCGCTTCCTGGCTGCCATGAGGTGAGCAGCCTTCCTCAGTGGAGCCCTTCTGCCATGATGTTTGTGCCTTGCTGTAGACCTAGAAGCAACAGAGCCAACTGACCATGGACTGTAACTTCTGAAACGCTGAGCCTAAATAAACCTTTCATCCTTTAACTTATGACTGTCAAGTATTTTGTACCAGGAACCAAAATCTGCCTAACACAGATGCGATGCTCTGAGAATTTACACTGTTAAGATTGATTTCCTGCCCTCAAGTCTGAGTGTGTAGTGATCCGTGATTTCCTTTGTATAGAGCAATTTTCTGTAAAATAGGATTTTCCCTCTTTTATAGAAGGCAGACTGAATGAAGATCTTTGAGCAGCCAGCAGAGTCTTCCAGGGATGCCCCTTTAAGCTGATAGATTATTAAATCCTTGTAACATTCAGAGGATGCAGGGATCTTAGAATTGTTTTATAATCAGGTGTGAAAACTTAGGAATGAGATGTGGCTAAATTTTCAGCAGAGATTTATAGTTTACCTGTGAGCATTTTTGGAACAGGGATGGGCCTTTAAGAAGTCGTTGTCTTAGGTACAGACATTTTTTTCTGAAGTGTAAGCTTTATATTCTATGTGAAACAAAATAAATATGAATAAATACACATGTACAACACAAACATTACCAAAGCAAGAGACAGATACTGTGCATGAAGTATTTCTCCTTTACCATTTATGTGGTAAGGTCACAGGCTTCTTGAAGGCAGCATGCTGGTCTGATGTCTGTCTGGCCCTTAGTAATTCTGGTAGACACCTTGATAATATGGTATCGCATTATTCCTCTGTTTAAAATCCTCCAGTGACCCTCTAGTGCCTCCAAGGCACCGAGGTCCCTCATGGTCAGGCCTGGCCTCACCTCTTCCTGTTGTCCCATTTAAACTCCACACTGCAGTTCCTGGGACCTGAGCGTGACCTGATCCGTTGCATGTGAGGATGCTCTTCCTCCACTTCTGTCACCAAGCTAATTCTTCTCTTTCCTTTTTTCAGGCCCTGTTCAGAATCTCCTTCAAGGTGATTTCCCTGCAGATCTGCTCATCACTTCTTGCTCCAGACTTTGTCTCCCACTGGGTTAAGTCCACCTTTCTGAGCTGCATTATCATCCTGCCACAGTCCTTGATGTGCTGAGTTGTTCTGTAGTAGTTTATTTGATCATCATCTTGGAGAACAGACTGTCTTGCTCGTGGTTTATTCCTAGAGTCTAGTGCAGGGCTTGGAGTTGGATAGTAACTGTGGGTTGGATTTATCAGTAAATGGCTGCTTCTCATCTCGTCTCCCTCTCTGTATTGGCACAAGTGTCTGGCTTATTTTTCTATGGTATCACTGGGCAGGGATCACACAGAGTGGTTGTTGGGCTGTGTCTAGAGTAGAACGTGTCCCTTCCACTTGGCTTACTACGTAGGCAGTGTGAGCTCTGTTGATCCCCATTTTAATTGGGTTCAGGTACTGGCAGCCTCTGAGAGGTGAAAACACTACATCAGAGTTTAGGTGGAATTATGGAGTGTTAAAGTAGAAGGGGCCTTGCATTGCAGGGTCCATCCTTTTACACATCAGAAACCAAGCCAGAGGTGGAAAGGTTTGTCCAAGCTCTAATGACTAATTAACAGCTGAAGAGGATGCCTGTTGCTTTTGCCTGCCTCAGGTCCCTTGGGGAAGCAGCCCATCCCACTCTCATCCCACCATTTTGGGTTGTGCTGATTCACTCCCAATTCCAGTGTGAACACTGAACAAGGCCTGGCCTTTCTGAGCATCAGGACTTACATTCCCAGGAGGACAATCAAAGCCAGTAAGGTTTGATTTCAGGACACTGGAAAAGAGAAGACGGGATACTTCACTGGGGTTGCTGAGAGGATAGGAGGCAACCTTGGGACTGTCAACTGCCATAGGTGGAGAGCCAAGGAGAACAGTGTCACACAATGGACAGTTTGTCTCAGTGACATTGCAGACCCCATTGTAGCCATAGCTGACCCCATCCCTATGGGAACTAACTAATTACTTGGCTTGGGGGATTGCTTTGTTTTTTGCTAAGTCAAGTTTCTGTCCCTTCATCTAATTAACCTGGTATAACCTTAGAGCTAGAACTAGCCTCTTGATGCCACAAGCAAAGTTCTTTCTATTCAACCAACTGGGGATCCCTCTGATTAACCCCCTGCTACCTGTTGTCATGGTACAGAAAGCAGGATTAGGAGGAGATGGGAGGCTAGAGGGCCACATTTTGATGGGTAAGAGTATGTGCTTCCAGTGAATGGCTCTGGGGACCAGTGGGAACCTTGAGGTCCCTGGGGGAAATGGCAGAGTTAGAGCTGGAATGAACAAGAAAGTACAGCCAAACCAAATTTTGCCTGCTTCCTTGTTTTGACCCTGGCAGTGTAATGAATAAGAACTGGTGGGGCAGGATAGGATATGTGTGTGTGTGTGTGTGTGTGTGTGTGTGTGTGTGTGTGTGTGTGTAGAGGTGCTCCATGCAGTTAGAAGCTGGACTTTTTCTTCTAGAATAATGAAAACACCTTTTGGTCTGGGAAAGCTGCTGGAGTATGGAGTAGAAAAACAAAAGCAAAACCAAGGCATCACCCTTTTATCATTAACATCTCATGACTCACCTAAGACATGGGAAAATACTAGCTGCAGAACAGCCGCAGCCACAATAAACAGTGTATAGACTTAGTGCCACTGCTGCAGCCATGCTGGGACATGGCCATGGCCATTGACAGGGGCCCAGGGAAATGATCTCACTGTGATATGCTTATTAGATTGCTTCATGCTTTGGGGATAACTTGGTCTCTAGTCTCAGTTCTCCATCACAGTGCCCAGGAAATATGAACTGAGACTGAGGGCCTGTCCCTGGCGGGAATCCCATTTGAAGATGGGATTTTTAGAGTTCTGCTTTATCTTGTGGGCCTCTCTTCTCTGTATGCATATACAGTTCAAAACCAAGCAAAACTGAGCGATGGTGTTTGGAATCAGGGTAATGGTTACATTTGTGGGTATGGAAGCGACTTGGGATGGGCAGGAGAGGGATTCTCGAAGCCTTGGTAATATTGGGATCTTAAATGTGCTGGTTCCATGGTTTCACACATATATACACTGAGGTACTTCTGCATGTTGTAGTTTTCTGTATGTATGTTAATTTTAATAAAAACATTATATTATGTAAATTGCAATCATTTGTCACCACGGAGGTTTTAGAAATAAAACTAAGTGGGAACCATGGAAGTTATGTGACAATACTATCCTAAAGTGAGCCTATAGATGATCCAGAATATATTTATATTAATTTAAAAATAGACGATCATCAAGATGAAAATATAAATTTAAAAAATAGTACAATGTTTACAACTCTCCAGAAGCCTTGGATACTGGTTGAGAAAAACCGAAATATGATGATAGCTCACAAATGTAAGATCACAAATCTTTTCAAGTCTCTCCACTCAAGTTGCCACCATTTCTAGTTCAAGCCACCAGCACTCTAGTTTGGACTGTACCAATATCTTCCCACTCTTGCCCTCTGTATAATCTATTGCCAGCTCTGTAGAAGATGGTAGATTTAAAACATGGCTCAAATTACTCCCAAACTGGAGCTCTTCAAAGACTTCCTGGCACTCTTAGTCCTAAAAGCCAAGTCCTTTTCCATCCCCCACCATGCCCATCATTGACCAGACCCTGCTTCCTCTCTGAACAGCTTCCTACCACTTTCTTCCTGGCCCACCAATCTCCACCAGTCCCCCTGGCCTCTTCATTCATTCAACTCCCCATACCCATCTATGCCTTTGGAATTTCACATGTGCACTTCTGCCTAAAATATGGAACTCCCAGATCTTTGCCTGTTGGCTCTCTCTCATCATTTGGTCTCAGCTCAAATATCACTGCTTCATGCAGCCTCTCCCAGCCTTTCTTTATCCTGTTACCTTGCTTTATTTCCTTCATTCCACCCAAGGCTAGTCTGTGCAAGTAGTTGTTGGCCAGAGGGTAAGCGCCAGGACGTCAAGGACTGTGTCAAGGTTTGTGTCAGTCAGACACAAGCAGCAGATGATATTCTTAAAGGAACTTAACTGACAGAAATTTAACAAAGGGACCACATACAGAAATGTCAGAATTAGGGGAACCAATGAGGCATATTGAAGTATCCCAGGCATAGTAGTGGCCTGAAGGAACAAGGGGGCTGTATTTTTTTGCTTTCCATTACTAAAATGAAATACCTGAGGCTGGGTAACTTTATAGGGAAAAGAGGTTTATTTTGGCTCAAGGAGGTCCAAGGCTGAAGGTCTGAATCTATTAATGGTCCTCTTACTGAGAGAATCCAGAAGGGGTATGGCATGAGACAGGTGCTCAGCATAAGCTGACTGAATGAATGGGTGGCTGAATGAACAAGGAAGGCTGGAGAGAATGACAAGGGATACCAGAGGGACTAATATTTAACAAGCTTCTACTATGTGTTGAGCACTGGCCTCTATGAGAATTCTTATTTACTCCACATGGAAATTCTATGATACGTACTGTTGTCCCTATGTATGGTTGAAGATCCTGAGACCTCAGAGGTTCACACACCCCATTAAGAAGAAATCATGGAGCTTGGATCACAACTGGCATCCAAAGTTTTCCCATTGCATCACATTAAACATACCTGCATCAGCCCAGGCTCTGCACCCCACTCCCCGCCGGGAATGCCCGTCAGCCTACTGACATCCCAGTGAACTTCTGTTCCAAGTCATCCTCTTTCCACAGCCTGCTCAGGCTCACCACAGCCTTCTCTGCAAATTACACCAAGAGTTCTATGTTGTTCACATTCTAATTGCTACCTATTGCTTCATAATGCAATTATATGAGAGCATCTCACCTCCTTACATCTTGGAAGCAAGATTTTATCTCTTGCCACTACTTGGCATCTACAAACTTTGTAGATAACCAAACCAATAAATTTATGTTAGTTTGCCTATTTACCTGTGTTGCGTGCGTCATTTTCAATGTCTTTGGTTGTTTTAAAAAAATCAACCAAAACAATACCTTTTTACACATGTTGTATAAACTTATATCCTTTTGCTCAGGGAATCATGAGTATTTTTCTATTACCCAGCTCTTGTAAACAGTTTTTATAATGGTGCTGCAGTGGTTAGTCCTCTGGAAGTACTGAAATTTATGTACAACATCAATATCAACATGAGAATTTTTGGGGGTTGCATTTCTTTCACTGGAATCACTTCTAGAAAAGCCTATCTTTAGAGAATGCTTAGGAAGATTGATTTGACTCCGCAGTTGTTAAATAAATCTAATTTATTTTGTAAATGATCCTATAATGGAAGAATAACAGTGTCTTCTGGTATATACAGATGGATGAACACTTTTGGGAAATCCATCCATCCATCCATCCATCCATCCATCCATCCATCCAGCCATCCAGGTCTCCACTCCTCAGGAACAATGGTGGGGAGTGTGGCAGTCTCTAAAGCAGGTTGCTGGCCTTCTCTGAACATTTAACATTTCACTATCTTCAGCACAGCTCTTGACCTTTGGAAACCAAGAGCTAAGCACAGTTGTCATCATGACTTCTCCAACTTCCAGCCAAGACCACAGAGAGTCTATTATTATGGTATCTTCACCTGGCTGAACATCGCAGCAGCTTTTGAGGTATCAAATCGAAATGACAGCTTTCATTATTATTTAGAATACAAAACTCTCCTCTTTAGCATCAGGAAGTCCCCAGTTCTGTTCCTGAAATGGTCTTGAAGCATAGGAGGGGATGTGGGAAGAGAACTACACTGACTAAACATTGACGTAAGAATGGATCAGAACCTTGTTCTGGTTTTACAGGCATAATGCGTCGCTGAGAGGGTGAGATCTAGAGCCACATCGCCCAGCTGTGGGTTGAGAGTCCCGCTCCTCTCTCCATAAGAGCCCTACCTCTCTCTCCATAGTAAGTTCTCTAACTTCTCTCCCTTACTTGCTGCATCTGCAAAGTACACTAATAATTTCATCTCCTTCATAAGGCTGTTGTGAGGCCTAATTCATTCACACGTGAGGACTAAACTGGTAAAACAACCAGAATAGTACCTGACACATATTAAATGCAATGTGAGTATTTGCTATCACCACTACTTATCTTATTTTAAAGTTTTAAAATTTACTTCTCACCACCACTGTGAGATAGATCAGGATTGACCATTGTTGGCTTGTAAGTTGAAATTGGCCTGCAGACGCTTTTTATTTGGCCCACAGATACTTCCTTAACTTGAACCCACGTTGAAAACTCAGGGCTGGCGCTGCAGCTAAGCGGTAGAACGCTTTCCTAGCACGAACCAAGCCCCGGGCTCAATCCCTAACAATGAAAGATAGTGAAATAAAACAATGATGGGTTATATAAAATCTGGATTTCTGGCTCTTCTTGAAAAATCTTCATTTGGCGGCAGCCAGTGTGAGCTGAGTAGCCCTGACCTCTTCAGGTGGGGCTTGTACCTTGCTGTTGTACCCTGAAACAGTGGGGATGATTTCAGGGGTGAGTGCTATAAACCCCAACTAGGAGTCGCTTCAAGTCAATATTTCTGTCTCAATGAGGAAATCTAAGTTAGGGCAGTTGCAGGGTTGACACAGTGACACAAAGTTGTTGTCAGGAGCTGTTGTTTGCCCACTGATGTTCCACCAGCCTTTTCAGACATCTTCAGCATTTCAGCTTAGATGTTCCTCCTCACATCTACCAGTGCCTCCGACAGTTCACAGGTCACACACACACACACACACACACACACACACACACACCTCTTTCTTATAAAGGAAACCCTTTAAGAAGAAAACCCTAAATCAATGATGGTGAACCTTTTAGAGCTTTCAGTGGTACAAACAGCCCGCTGCAGCGTGCGCACCATAGGTTTGCCACCACTGCCCTAGATGATGTCCCCTGACCTCACAACTGGCCAAGATTGGCGTGTGTCAGTACCCTCAGTGTGAGGGAGCGGAGGAAGTCTCGTGCCACGTGTTCTGCTGCTCTAAGAGGGAACACAGATTCTGCTTAGAGGAAAGAAGAGGGAAGGGAGCGAACAAGCTACGCAGAAACTGCTGAAGTGTGCACACCTAGCTCCTTCTTTTATTTAATTACCTGGGAGCAATAGAGCTTGTGATTCCTATGGAAGATGCTGTTGTCTTTTTATTTTATTGTTATCATAGACAACATGTAACTGGTCCGATACAACTAATAATTGCTTAGAAGAATGCCTGCTACATAGTAACCCTTTAACACGTGACAGCTACTCCTTCTCTGTCTTACAGGAAGTTTGAGGCATGATTAGAGAGATTTATTTAAAAAATCACCTTGAGTTCCTTAGAAAGATTTGCATCTTTCTAAAAAGATGACATGATGATTTTGCAGTTCAGAGTCTGAAATTCATAGTTACTCCTGCATGGATAACCTATATCACCAAGGAATATTTATGGTGTTTCCAGGTACACGTGTAAGATGTCATTTAAGGTGCTATGCAGAGACATGGGCACTGCCTCCACGTACCTGGTGTGGCCTGAATGGGTCCCCAAAATCCATACATCAAGACTTAACGCCCGTGATAGCATTAAGAGATGGGGCCGTAAGGAGGTGATTTAGTTGTGATGATGGAGATTATAAAGGGTGACAGGAACTTGTGTTTGTCCCTTTCTTCTCTTCTATCCCTTCTGCCAAATGAGGACTCAGTGTCCAGGCTTCCATGTTGGAAGCTAAGTCCCAGCTTTCAGGAGACCCTGAACCTGCAGGTCCCTTGATCTTGGACTTCCAAGCCTCCAGAATTTTGAAAAATAAATCTCTATTATTGCAAATTACACAGTCTCGGGTATTTCGTTATAGCAGCCCAAATGGACTAAGACGATACTGGTCACCAAACCACCTTGGAGGGTGCTGTTTTGTAAGAGCAGGATGGAGTGGGGCACGTGAACGCCGCAGGCATCAGAGAGGGCTCGAGAGTCCTTCCCTGGTGGTCGAGGGGGCTGTGGGAGGAGGAAGCACAGTGCACGCCACTGTGTCGGCAAAATTGTTTCTAACTCCTCACTCAAGACAGAACCCCAGAGCAAGACCCAGCAAGAGGCCTCGTGGTGAGATAAATCTTGATCTACTAAATAGAGTGGCTAATGCTTCTCACCGGTCTATCTCAACTGTACTTTATAAGCTGCTCTCAGGACAAGTAGGTTGGAGCCCAGTCCTTCACCAATTCCCTGAGACAATCTCTTAAAAACTCTTAGCAGCGAGCGAAGGCCCCACTTTCCCCTGCCTCTGAGCTATCTCAGATCCTTCGCTCTTGCTGGTAATTTCCCATGCTGAATCACTCCTGTGCTGTCTGGCCGTCTCCTGGGTCAGCCAAGTAATTTTAAACATCCTCAGTGACTCATGTGTCCTCACCAGTTCTTTTATTTATTTATTTGATGTCACACACACACACACACACACACACTAAAAAGAAGTATCTATTTACTCAGTCCTATAGCACTGAATTTTAGATTTCTCAGCACGTCTGTCCTTGCATTTTAGTTTTCTACCTCATACAATCAAAATAAACATCTAATTATTTCATCTTTAGCCAACTCCCAGATTCAGCCAGGGATGTCAAATTCAGGATCCAGCCTTATAAAGTTTAAGGATTCCTTATGAGAAGAGAGTGCCACACTATCGCTATTTTGTAAGAAAATAAAATCCTGGTCACTTAGCACATTGGCTTGCCTGCTTTGCTACCTTTGATAATCTGGTGTCAAAACCTTGCATCTGAAATCCCCCAATAGGGAGGCTAACAGAGCCAGGGGCCCAAGCCTATATTATTATTTTAAAGCAGCCCTGAAAATACAGCGTGCTCAGTGACTGAGGGGAAAAAAAAGATGCGATCAAATTAACAATCCACGTGAGTGGGACCAGGGTGCACACCAGTGTGAATACTTAGCATGTGGTTTTGTGGCTGTTCTGCCAAAGACTGGGCTCTGCCCAGCTTGAGATCATGGCTTAGGTCTTCCTAGGGAGCAATTAAAGTCAAAGGAACCTCCTTTTGCTTCTCCTACAGCTGCCATTTTATCTTAACAAGATCCTCCTTGGAGGCTTCTTAGAGCAACATCTGGTCTCTGCTGAATGTGGACATAAATCCAACAGGGCGCCACCTCTGCAGACTATGCGAGGCAACATGGCACCTTCCCAGCCCTGTCTCGCTGGCTGCCTTCCACCTGCGCTGCCTCTGCTAATAGACTCTACATCCGGGCACCTCATGAATCACACACTTACCAAGCAGCCCAGGATGCTTCACATGTCAGAGCCTCTGAACATGCTGTCCCTTCTACTCCTCAGCTCTCTGGAGAACTCCTACTTGTCCTGGAAGACCCAATTCAAGCATTCTACCCCTCCCCCATCTCTCTAAATAGGACCAGAACTTTTAAAAGAATTTTTAAATTTTGAAACAGGGTCTCACCAAGGCACTAAGTTGCCTAGGCCGGGGTTGAACTTGTGATCCTCCTGACTCAGCCTTCCAGAGAGCAGGGATTACAGGTGTGTGTCACCTAGTCCAGCTTATTATAGTGTCTCTTGACCCTAATGTCTGTCTCTCTCTCTTTTTTTTTTTTTTTAGCGGGTACCGGGAGTTGAACTCAGGACCTCGCGCTTGCCAGGCAGGCGCTTATGCCCCTGAGCTATATCACCGGCTATTATCTCTCTTATATTTTGAACTTCACGAAGGGAACAGCTTCTATTGTTTTGAGTCTCAGTATCGTATCTCATGGAAAGTGTTTCCAAATACTTGTTGATGAATAAGAAATTATTTTCTAATATTTATGTTTCTCATGTTATAAGATTATATGGAATTAAAAGATTTAGGAAATACGGAAGTATATAATAAGGGAGAAACTAAAAGCCATGAACAGTCTCACCAGAGTTAACCTCTATTAAAAATGTAATTTTTGAGCTGAGTGAGGTGACACACTTATAGTCCCAGCTGCTTGAGAGGCTGAGGCAGGAGGATTGTTTGAGTCTAGGAGTTCAAGGCCAGTTTGGGCAGCATAGCGAGACCTTATTTTCAAAATGTATTGAGATATTCATGTGGGTTTTGTTTTAATTTTCTCTCTAGGTGCTTTTAAGAAGAATAACTTTATTGGTATACTTTATATACCATACAAACCACCCATTTAAAGTGTATGACTACTTCAATGATTCTTGGTATATTCAGTCATACAGCCACCACTGCCACAATTAATTTCAGAACATTTTCATCCCCCCAGACCCATTAACAATTACTATTTCCCTTCAACTCCATCCCTCCTTCTATCCTTAGGCAAATACCTATCTATTTTCTGCCCCTATAGATTTGCCTATTCTGGACATTTTATAGAAATCATATGATGTGCAGCTCTTTGTATTTGACATCTTTTACCTTGAATAACATTTTCAAGGTTCATTCATGTTATGGACTGTATTTGTACTTCATTCCTGTTTATGGCCAAATAATATTCCATTGTATGAGCACACCACATTTTAATTATCTGTTCCTCCATTGATGGGTATTTGTGTTGTTTCCACCTTTTGGCTATTATGAATAATGTTGCTATGAAAATCTGTGCACAAGTTTTTGTTAGACCCATGTGATGTCATTTCTTTTGAGTACTGTGGTGGATTAACTAATGGTCAGTTTAAATGGGAACACCCAGCTGAACTGAGTCATCACGGTTCTGGGCGTGGAAGGCCCACCTGAGAATTGTTGCCAATGGCACAAAAGGAGGGTGGGAAGGGAAGAGTGCTCTCCTCAGAGGAGGAGCTCGGGCTCTTGCTTCAGCCTGGGATGGCTGCAGTTCTCTTTGGGGGAGCTCTGGTCTTTGCCTTGAGTGTCGCTTCCTGGCTCCAGTGCAGATCCCTCAGCCCGCTGGCACAGATCCTTCATCCTGCTAGTGTAGGCTTTCTAGCTTCCACCACCGACCTTTGGGCCTTCCCAGTGCAGATCCTTGATACAGACTTGCATGAGACATTGCCATGGGCTCTAAGTCTCCAGCTGGACTCGTGCAGGACATTATTGTGGGATCCAGGCCCTCAGCTGGATTCTTTGGGTCTCTAGTGTGTGGACAGATCTCTTGCACTCCCCAGCATGTGATTTCTTGGGTGAATATTATAAAAAAAATTATAAATTATGTGCCCTGCATTAACTCTATTCCCTTGCAGACCCTGACTACAACAAGGACATACCTCAAATATAGTAATTTTATGTTTGACATTTTGAGGAACTTTGAAAATTTTTTTTAAAAGCTGGTGTATCACTTTATATTCCCGTCAGTAGTGTGCGGGGTTCCAAATCCTCCACATTCTCACACACACTTTAATTACCTATGTGTTTATGACAGCCATCCTGGCAGGTTCAAAGTGATATCTCATTGTGGTTTTGATTTGCATTTCCTTGATGGTTAATGATGTGGAACATTTTACCGTGTGTTAATCGGCCAGCTTCCAGACTGCACCATTAAATCCGATGTTTCCTGTGGGTTTTTAATGGACGTCCTTTACTAGATTGAAGACATTCTTTTCTATTCCTAGTAAGTAGAGTTTTGTTGTTTTTTTGTCAAATACTTTTTCTGCATGTATTGAGATAATCACATGGGTTTTGTTCTTTATTCTATTAATATTGTATATTATGTTAATTTTTTCAGATGTTAAACCAACCTGTATTCCTGGGGTAAATCTTGTCATGGTGTATAATTTCTTTTATGTGTTGCTGGATTTAGTTTACTAATATTTGTTAAGAATTTCATGTCTGCATTCATAGAGATATTGGTCTGTCTGCAATTTTCTTTTGTTGTATCTTTGTCTTGTTTGGGTTTCATCATATTCCATTGTTTAGCTATTCTCTAGTCTGTTGATTTCCATTCTATTCTTTATGACTTCCTTCCTTCTTGGCTTGGATTTATTTTCCTCTTCTTTTGCCAGTGTCTTAAAGATAAGGCAAGAGATTTCATATTGTTTTTCACATTGTTCTCCCTTTTTAATATAAGTTTTACAAACATCAATTCTCCTATAAGCATAGCTTTATATGCATCCCATAAGTTTTGGTATGTTGAGCTTTTATTTTTATTAATGTCATAATATTTTCTAATTTTCCTTGTGATTTCTTCTTTGACCCATCTGATATTTAGAAAGGTATTGTTTAATTTCCACATTATTTATGGACTTTCTAAAATTTCTCATTATAGAGTTTTAATTTTATTCCATTGTTGTCAGAGAACACAGTTTGTATGATTTCAATCCTTTTGTAATTTACTGAAACAATTATATATCATCTGTTCTACAGAATATGCTGCGTGCACTGAAAAGAATGTGGGTTCTGCAGTTGTTGAGGGGAATATTCTATAGAGGTCTTTTAGGTCAAATTGGTTTATAGTATTTTTCAGTACTTTCATTTCCTCATTAATCTTCTCAGTGTAAAATGTCTCTCTTATCTCTAATAATACATTTTTTGGTTTTAAAATCAGTTTTGTCTGTATTTTAGTTGCTTTAGCTTTCGGATGGTTCTTGTTTGTGTGGTATGTCTTTTTCTTTTTTTGACTTTTGTTAGTACAGGTTTTCAGTACATGACGATTACATTCATTGTAGGGAATCAGTACATGTACATAATACATTGCAATTTTTCCCGCTTCCCTCCAACTCCATTTTATTTTACCAGCATCAGATTCATTTACTTATCTTGTAAGACGCTGTAAAGACAATGCATGGTACAGTATATCTTTTTCTATCCTTTTATTTTCAGCTATTTGCATCTTTGACTCCAAAGTGTGTCTCTTATAGACAGCATCTGGTTGGATCTTATTTTTTTCCTACCCTGATAATTTTTGCCCTTTGACTGCTATTATTGTTGTAGTTGGATTTATGCCTGCCAGGTTACTTTTTGTTTTTTTCTATCTCATTTTCTGTTTCTGTTTCTCTAGTGCTTTCTTTTGCATTGTTATTATTTTCTAGTATAACACTTTACTTCTTTTAATGATTTTTTTTTGTTTTTTCCTCTGCATTTTTGAGTTACTTCCTTCTGGTTGCTCTAGGTCTTACTATATACATCTTAGTTTATAAGAATTGACTTCAGATTTATAGTATCTTAGTTATAGTAAAATACAGAAGTATTACTCCTGCGTAATTCTATTTCCTCTTCCTTTTTTGTGCTAGTATTGTAAAATATATAATATATATAAATTTACATGTATATATGGTAAAAATTCAATATATATGTTTTTTATTTTAAAGAGAAGAAAAAAACAAAAAAAGAACAAAATTTCAAAACAACATAATAGGAGGGTAACAATGGTTAATACATTACGTATTGTTATCTTTAAATTAGTTACTCAGGGTACAAGATATCAGCATTCAATTGTCCAAACATTACTGGCACAAACCTTTCTCTTCAATGAACTAAGCAAAATTAGTAGTGTATCTTAACCATCTCATATATAAATACAATTCTTTTCTTTCCCCTTCTTTCTCTTCCCCATTCTCAATATATATGTTATAATCATTACTTTATATGATTTTGTCTATTAAAAAGTTGAGAAAAAGCATAATATATAAATACTATAATATAGTAAAATAATAATATAAGAATATATAGAGAGGGGCCGGTGAGATGGCTCAGCGGCTTAAGCGCCTGCCTAGCAAGCGCGAGGGCCCGAGTTCGACTCCCGGAACCCACATACGAAAAAGGGGCTGGTGATATCGCTCAGTGGCACGGGCGCCTGCTGGCACGTGAGGTCCTGAGGTCGACACCCCGGTACCCACCAAAAAAAAAAAAAAAGAATATATAGAGAGACTTTTCTATCGTGTATACAATATTTTCCCATTGCTGGGACAAAATATCCAACACCTGCAACTGAATGGATGAGAGATTTCTTTTGGCTCATGGTTTCAAAGGGTTCAGTCAATGGTTAATTCCATAGTTCCAAAGCAGAAACAGCATAGTAGAAGGGCATGGCAGAGGTAAGCTGCTCAGCCATGGCAGCTAGGAAGCAGAGAGAAAGGAGGAGCCAGAGAGAGATACACCCTCCAAAGGCATGATCCCAGTGACCTTACTACCATCACAAGTGGGCCTCACCTCCTAACAGCACATTCAACTATGAACTCATCAATAGATTAATCCACTGGTGAGTATAATAGTGCCCCATGATCCAGTCACCTTCCAAAAGCCTCACCTCTGAACACAAGACTTTTGGGGAACATTTTAGATCTAAACTATAACATATGCCAATTGTTTCTACCTTTTCTGGTTTTCTTCACTTATTCCATGTGTTTTAGCTACCCTCTGGTGTCATTTCCTACTCTGATCAACTTTGCTCCCATTCACTTCCTTTGTGCTGTTACTGTCAAATATATTACATTTCTATATGTTAGGCCCCATTATACAATTATATACATATTATTTCATACAATTGTTTTTAAAATCAGGGAAGAGAAGAAACATGTATTTATACTCTTTTAATTAGCTACATAGTAATTAGCTTTACTGATTTTTTTTGTGTGTGGGTGGAATCAAATTATTCTGTGGTTACTTGCTTTCAGCTTGAATAACTCTTTAGTGTTTCTTTTGAGATGGGCCTATAGTTTTTGCGCTGTTTGTTTCACTTAATATCAGGTGATTTCCTATCAATTTTTTAAAAGAACATAACTTAGGTCTATAATCAGCTGCTTCCAAAGTTTGGGCAACCCCTCCCCCTTTTAAAATGCTATAATAAAAAATATAAAAAGCAAATGAAGTTTTGTTACTTATATGCATACATAAATTGTATTATAGATTGCCAATGTGGCCCAAGGTAATTCCTCCTTAGAAAAAAAGCCAACTTGTATCTACTTTCCTAAGGGGCTGTTTTCAACTTTACAAAATATTACAAATTATATAATCATGCACATCTTTGCATATATATAATTTGAGAAACCTTCCTTTTTATTATTTTTGCAGTACTGAGGATTAAACCCAGGGCCTTCACACTGAACCACATCTTTATTTCTCTTTTTATTTTTATTTTTATTTTTATGTGGATACCGGGAGTCAAACTTGGGACCTCGTGCTTGCCAGGCAGGCGCTTACGCCGCTGAACCATTTCACCGGCCCCCTCTTTTTATTTTATTTATTTATTTATTTATTTATTTATTTATTTATTTATGTATTTTTTGTGGGTACTGGGGTTCGACCTCAGGACCTCGTGCGCCAGCAGACGCCCATGCCGCTGAGTGATATCACAGACCCTTTTTTCGTGTGTGGGTTCCGGGAGTCGAACTCGGGCCCTCGCGCTTGCCGGGCAGGCGCTTATGCCGCTGAGCCATCTCACCGGCCCTCTTTTTATTTTTTGAGACATGTTCTCACTAACTCACTAAGTTGCCCAAGCTGGGCTCTTACTTGCAATCCTCCTTTTTTAGCCTCCCAGAGTGGTGGGATTACAGGTGTTACAGCTTGTGTCTAGATGTTCCCCAAAAGCCTCACGTGGTCATAGGTGGGGCTTTTCAGAGGTGGCTGGATCTAGAATGTGTGATGCTGGGATCAAGGGTGTGTGATTATTAAATTAGTCCACTGATTGGTTTGGCATAATTCGGGGTAGGATTAAGGATGCCCCACCCTGGGTGTGAATGCTACCCACCCTAAGGGTGTATATCCTGGATAAGATATAAGGGACAGAAAGAGGGTCCCTGCTTGTCACTTGTCGCTCATTAGCTGCTTGCTGCTTTCTGCGTGCCTGCTCTGTGGTGCCTCTCTGCCATGCCACCCTGCCTTGGAGCCAGCCAACTATGAACTGAAACTTCTACAAACTGTGAGCCAAATAAACCTTTCCTTCTTTAACTTTGGGTGCCAGGAATTTTTGTCTCAGCAATGAGAAAAGTAACCAAGACAACAGGCATGAGCCACTGCACCTGGCATGTTATTTTCTTGAGACAGGGTCTTGTTACATTGCTCAGTGTAGTCTTTTTTTTTTTTTTTTTTTTTTTTGTGGGTACCAGGGGTCAAACTCAGGACCTCATGCTTGCCAAGCAGGCGCTTATGTCGCTGAGCCATCTCACCGGCCCAAGATGCGTCTTTTTATTTACCATTTTTACTTTGATCATTGATCTTACCTCCTTTAATATCCTCCATAGACACCTACATCAATGTGTTCGATACAGTCCTTCAATCATACATGCTTCCTTATACAATATGCAGTTTTAAGTGTGATTCAAACATACATTCAATGGTAAATGCTGCAGACCATTCTGTTTTCTTATAGATCAGTCTTCCTGCTTGCTACATTTGGGACCTTAAATGCTCCCCACAGGCCCATACGTTGAGGCCTCGGACCTCAAGCTGTGGTACCATTGGGAGGTGGTGGGACCTTTAAGAAGCAGGACCTAATGGCTAGGTGTGGTGGTGCACACTTGTAATCCCAGCACTTGGGAGGCTGAGGCAGGAGGACTGCGATGAGTTTGAGGACAGCCTAGGATACATAATGAGTTCGAGGCCAGCCTGAACTACATAGTGAGACCCTGTCTCAAAAAAATTTAAAAAAATTTAAAAAATTAAAAAGCAGGACCTAATGAGAGAATTAGGTTGTGGGATATGCTCTTGGATACCGGGACTTTAGTACATTCTTCTCTCTTTGTGTCCCAGCTGCTGTGAGGGAAATAGGCCTTCTCTGCCTTGCACTCCCACCATGAGTACTGTGCTGCCACAGGCTCAGAGCATGAGGCCAAGCAACCATGGACTGAAAGCTCTGGAACTGTAAGCTAAAATAAACCTTTCTTCCTTATAACTATCACCTCAGGTATTTTGTCACAATGATAGAAAGCTGACTAACATAGGATTCTATCATTTACTTCATTCATCTTTTCAAATAATCCCTCTTTGGCTTATTAGTCTTTTCTACTTCTGTGATTACAGAAATTATTTCTTTCCCTTTTATTTTCTATTTCTATTATTTCTTTCCCTTTTAATTTTCAGGGGACTGATTTTTTTCTCCTAGTTTCACAAAATTAAAGAGTTTAGTTGATTTCTTTATATACTCTAGATGTTCTCTATCCAAGGAGCAGCTGTCAAAAATATTTTCCCAATTCTGTAGGTTGTCTCTTCACTCTGTTGCCTTTGCTGTACAGAAGCTTTTAATTTGATATAATCCCATTTGTTGATTCTTGGTGCTATTTCTTATGCATTTGGGGTTCTGTTCGGGAAGTCCTTGCCTATGCCTATGACTTCAAGAGTTTTACCCATTTTATCTCCCAGCAGATTGTTTCTGTTTTAATGGTTAGGTCTTTGATCCATTTTGATTTTATTTTAGTGCATAATGAGAGATGTGGGTCTAGATTCAGTCTTCAGCATGGATAGCCAGTTTCCCCACTGGCTGAAGAGGCTATTTTTCTCTCAGCATGTTTTTTGCCCCCCTCATCAAATATCAGGTATCTGAATGTGCCTGCTTTTGTTTCTGTATCCTCTATTCTGGTACACTGATCCACATGTCTATTTTTTGGGCCAGTACCATGCTGTTTTTTCACTGTAGCTTTGTAATATAGCTTGAGATCCAGGACTGTGATGCCTCCTGTGTTGCTCTTCTCGCCCAGGATTGCTTTTGCTATGCTGGGTCTCTTCTGGTTCCACTTAATTTTAGGATTTTTTTTTTTTTTAGTTCTGTAAAGAATGATGTTGGGGTCCAGTGAGATGGCTCAGCGGCGTAAGTACCTGCCTGGCAAGCGCAAGGTCCTGAGTTCAACTCCCAGTACCCACATAAAAAAAAAAGAATGATGTTGGTATTTAGATAAATTCTCTCCTAGATCAACACACAGGGGTGACTTTCTGGGCTCACTTGAAAGGATGAGTAAATTAGTTTTATTGTGAGCTCCTAGGAATATTCATCCATGGGACAGCAGATCCAAGAGTTTAGAATCATCACCTCAGCTGATAAAGCAGGCAACAATGAGAGAAGAGATTTTGAGAGAGGCGAATGTTTTCATTTCAGTTTCTGTATTCTGCCTCTGGGTAACAGCATACCTCGGTGCTGGGAGTAGTGTTGAAAATGCGTTCTTTAATCCGACACCTAATGGTTTGGTCAGTATCTTGTGTTACTCAGCTTTCTGCATTATAACAAAATATTCAAGACAATCAACTTATAAAAACCAAAGGTTTGTTTTGGCATGGAGTTTTGGAGGTCTGAGTCCATGAGCTCCATAGCTTTTGAGTCTGTGATAAGACAGCACATCACAGCGGAGACGGTGGAGCAAAACTACTCACCTTGTGGCCAGGAAGCAAGAGAAAGGAAGAAAAGGAAAATACTGACTCCTACAGTCCTATCTGAGGCCACACCCCCAGTGACCTATGACTTCCACTAGGCTCCACCTCTTAAAGTTCTACCATCTCCCATTAGCACCAAACTGGGGACCAGGCTTTTAATGCATGGACACACGGGAGACATTCAAGACACAAACTATAGCACCTGTTATTGCACTGAGCTTCAGTGTTTTCATCTGGAAAATGGGACCTTAATAGTGAGCTCAACATAGTTGTTACAAGTCTGTGAGAGAATATATATAGGGAGAGGGTTTCAAGCACCACACCCTGTCCTTAGTTGGTGTTTAATAACTTGTAGTTCCTTCCTCCCAAATCTTCCTCAATCATTTCCTTTTTCACTAGAGAGTTTAAATATGGGCAAGAGAACGAGTGCTATCAATTTTCAGTGAATGTGAATTTTTTTTTTATGTTTCACTTACTATTTTTTCTAATTATTTTCTAGCTATGTTTCAGTTATTGCAAGTTAGGAACACAATCTACAATTAATCTAGTGCATGGGTATTTGAAATTCAAGGAATCTTTTGGCCCTTCATCTTGGGAATTTGAGTTCAAGCCACTGTCTTTCTCAAATGGCCTCATTTTGTCACATGCTCGGGTCCTAGAGGGTAGGCAGGAGAAGGGGAAAGGTAATGAATGCCCCTTGTGTAGAAACATTTATAGATTCTATCCTAAGACTTACATGGTAGCTTTTCATCATCTATTTGTTCTTCTTTCACCTTTGTTTTGCACTTTTTGTAAGACAGCTGCTAGTGTCGGCTTTTCTCAGTACTACCCTTGTGAACATTGGGAAATATTCTGTCGTCAAAATCTTTGCAGCTGGCCTGTGGCTAGTATTTTGTAATCCATTCTGAAAAGCTTAATAGCACCTAGTTTTTCACATCAGCTGTGTTGCCCATGTTAGAGATAATTGTGAATAACGGTCAAAGCTCAGTTAAGCCATCTCTTCCCTTTTACATCATGTCTTTGAAAGGCACAAGGAGTTCAGATTCCAAAGCCTGATAGAAACTATTTAATCCTTTTCTATTTGGTGCTATGACTTTCCTCAAAGATGCTATTATTTATGCCACCTCTGAGCACTGATTAGTCCTTGAAATCTGTGTGACTTATGCTTCTGATATGTGCTGGTGTTTTCTAACTTGTCTTCTGTTTTTATTTCTTTGTGAATGTTTCTTAAGGCATTCCAGACTTTTGAATGGGCTCCAGACTTAAATTGCATTGACCAGTAAAAAAGAAAAAGAAAAGTCGAGGCCTGACATAAGGTTGCCAATATTTTATTTTGCTATGCGTGTAAGGGGAAAATACCATCTTCTATCATCATTTCAGAAAAGGGAATGTTAACGTCAAAACTAGGAAGGAAGTAGTCTTGGAAGAAAAGAAAGTCCTTTATTGAAAACAGAAACTGAGCCTGGCGTGGTGGCTTATGCCTGTCATCCCAGC
Source organism: Erethizon dorsatum (assembly GCA_028451465.1). Taxonomy (NCBI): domain Eukaryota; kingdom Metazoa; phylum Chordata; class Mammalia; order Rodentia; family Erethizontidae; genus Erethizon; species Erethizon dorsatum. Next base: position 13,258,137 of record CM051834.1, on the reverse strand, counting down.
ACACAGGAGGCTGAGGCAGGAGGATTGCTACACGTTTGAGGTCAGCCTGGGCTACATAGCGAGTTGAAGGTAGCCTGAACTACATAGTGAGACCCTGTCTCAAAAACAAAACAAAACAAAACAGAAACTGGCTACGTGGTTGTTTTTCTCTTTTTGCCTGGGACTAGTGAAAACTTCCAAAAAGAAGCTTGGGAACTGCTACCTGAAGTGTTCTGTCCGTACCCTCTTAACAGTTTGCTTCGAGCCCTTTCTGTTCTCTTTATTCTTTCAAGTCTGCTCCTAGCTGGCACTTTCTCCTCCTGCTTCAGCAACATTTAAAGACCTTTCTCTGGGCAAAGGCCTCGCTAACATGTGGGAGAGCCTTGATCATCAATTCTGTTAGTCTGGGTGTCAAAGGAGCTAGTAATAGAAAAGCCCAGCAGAGGCGGCAGCTGTTAGCTTGAAGCAAACAGAGCAGCTGTTGGCTGTCATTCCAGGGTTATCTCATCATTCATTGTGCGCAAAGGTGGCTTTGGAGTTCTCCTTCATCCTTGTCCTTCTCCTCACCCAGGCTGGGAGAACCCAAGGCTTTTAATCTTGGTGCCATTACTCAGGGTCTTGGTCATTTGTCTTGCTTCTCTCTAGGGCTTTTTGCACACTCTTTGTATCAGACTCGGGGGAATGGCCAAATGTCAAACACAAAACGCAGGCCTCCACAGAGCCAAGGCTCCTATCCTTTTGGCTTTAATTAGATTTTTCTCCCTTAATTTCAACCAGAACCTCTGCAAAATTGCAGAGAGGATGAAGAGCCTGGTGTCCTTGAACTTTTGTCTCTGTACCCCTCCTTTCATTCCCTCCTACCTTTCTTCCTGAGAGCTGGTGGCTTCATGTTGCCATTCTCTCTTCCTCCAGATTGCAAGCAATCTAATAAAGCCACTCACACTGGGGGTGAGGAGTTTGATTTTCTCTCTCCCGGAGATTCTTGCACACAATGAATTGGAAAGGAAGCCTAGCTCTGGAGTCTGGAAGATTTAATTCCAGCCGTGGCTCTACTTGCTGCTTGGGGACTTAGCAGCAATTCTTGTCATTTTTCCGAGACCCTGCTTCATTGGAAAAATGAGAATGAAAGCAATAAGATCAACTTTACAGATCTGATGTAAAAATTAAATGAGATCATCAACATGCTTTACTATCAGAAAACTATATTGATTATTTGTTAGTACTTTTGGGGGGTTTTAAATACTAAGTACCTATTTGAGCTAGCTTGAGTCAGTATATTGGATTTGACTAATGAAGGGACAATGGGAAACCAAGAAGTTCTCTTTTCCTGCATGTAGCAGATCCTTCTAGACTTCACCAATATAAGGTTCTTTTTAACCCTGTAGGGATGGAGTGAAGATGTCCTAGCCTTTCCTCCATCTGTATCGGAACTATGTGACTAGAGTCTGGCAAATGGATTGTGGAAGCAACTGATATATATATCTCTTATAGATCCAGTTTTTAAAAGTCCCATGTGATTTTTCACATTCTTCCTCCCGTCTCTGGCTGGGATGATGCCAGAGGCATCTCGAGGCCACATGATGGTGAAGACACAGAAGGAAGGAGCCTGAGTCTCTCACTTACCACTTGGAGAAAGCTCCCAGAAGAGCTATCGAACCGAGAATATTAATACTGAACTTCAAGTGAGCAAGAAATAAATTTGTATTGAGTTATGCCACTGAGATTTGGGATAGTTTCTTTTATATGTTTTCTACCTCAATAGACATATCTTGAGTCAGCTTCTCCCTGGACCCTGCATCATTCATCTCTCTCACCACACACCACTTCCTCTGCCTTCTTGTTCATCAGGCTGGGAAAAGACCAACAACAGTAAGGGCAACCAGGGTGGCTTCCCTTCCATTCAAGAGCACAGCCTGATTACAACTAAAAGTACTTAATTTTAAATTCCTTTTCGAGGTCTGAGTTAGGACAAGCTGGTATTGGGAGCCAGCCCCTGAACCAATCAACATGTGGTGTTCATGAGAATAAAAAAGAAAGGACAACTCCCCAGAAATGTGGTGCTGGCAGCCAACCCCAAACATATTTACAGCAGTGCCCTGTGCTTACATGTAACATGTTAAAAAGGCATACAGGTGTTTGACTTACGACAGGATCACATCCTAACAAACCCATTATACATTCAAAATATCCAAATTCAAAACTGCATTTAACACGCTCGCATACCGAACATCCTGGGTCAGCAGCGCAGCGCACTGTGGAGTAGCTGTCGTTCCCCCGGGATCACAGGTTTGCCCGGGAAGCCGGAGCTCACTGTCACTGCCCAGGTCCAGAGAAACGATTGTACCTTGTATTGCCAGCCCAGGGAAAGCCTGAAACTCAAAACTGGAAGTACAATTTCTACTGAAACCGTCGCAAAGTTAATCAGTGAACTCACCGTAAGCCAGGAACTGTCTGTATGCAGAGTGTGGAGACAAACTTTCCTCCTTTTCTTTTTACATTGGAAGAAAATGTTTATTTAACAAAAAAGATATGAAGTCAGTAAAAACAGGGAAAGAAGAAATTAGAAGTAGTGGATTTTAAGAGGTTGCTTTTTTTTTTTTTTTTTTTTTACTTTTCTTATATGCCCCCAAAGAACAAATCTCTAAGGGTGGCTTTCTGACATCAGGTAATGATTTACTTTTGGGGGCTGTGTTGCTTTCCCCAATTGCCTTCAGATTAAATAGTTTTCATGTAGCATTAGTGCCCCTCCAGGGATATGAGGCACTAAATTAGGTGCCACATGTTCTGACCCGTAGGCCACACTGACTTGACCACACGCTAATATCTGCAGTGGGTGAAGCCGTGAGAATCAGTCTTGCTATGTAGTAAATAATTTAAAAATGAACAGGGCCGGTGAGATAGCTCAGCGGCATAAGCGCCTGCCTGGCAAGCACGAGGTCCTGAGTTCAACTCTCGGTACCCGCATATTAAAAAATAAATAAATAAATAAAAGAACAGACATATGTAAATCTTTGCCTACTTCTCTGATTATTTCTTGAAGCTAAGCTTTTAGAAATAAATTGCTGGGAAATAGCAGATTTCTCCTTAGGTCCCATGGACAGAATTGCATCCCATGCATATGCAGAAACCAAGTATTAGCAAGGTACTGAGACTACGCAACGGGGTTAAGCCGCTCAGATGTTTTCTATAAGTTTCACTGCATCAAAACCAACCAACCAACCAAACAAACAAAAAACCCAAAAAGTGGCTTTTGTTTCTAAGGAAGATTTAAGTGTAGCTATTTTATAGGAACCATGTCCTTATTTGCTACAGGATATTAAAATGTTTAAAAAATCTTTTCTCATTTGATAGGTGACAAATACTTCCTCATTGTCATCTTTGTTTCCATTTCTTTGATTACTGGTGGGTGTAAACATTTTTTTCAAATATTTCTTGGTCCTTACATTTCTTCTGTTACTTGCTGAGTCATTATTTCATATATCACACACAATTGTACATCTTTTGAAAGTGACTGTGTTTTGTTTTTTGAATTCTACAGAGTTCCAGGATGCATCTACCGTACAGCTGCCACAAACAAAGGCTCATCAGGTAATGAATGCCTTCACATACCTAGGCCTACGCACAGTTCAGTGCGCATTTTACAGTAATAAGGACAGGGAAAGTGTGGACCATAGTGGAATTGGCCCTCAGAGACTGAAAAGTTGGGGAGAACTGACTAAGTAGCCTGGAAACAGAATTCAACAAGTCAGGCAGTCATGTCCAAACTCAGCTTTATTTTCTATAGTTCAGTGTATTTTATATTGACCAGCTTTTGAATCAGTTTACAATGACCCTTACAATGGTGTCCTTATTTAACCTAAAAGAGTCTTGATGTGCTAGAGAGAAAGAGGAAAAAGAATCTATCACAGGAGAAAATCAACACCCAGACATTGATCAGAGAATTGTTCATCACGACTGTGACCCTTTCATTAATGGGTCCTCGGATCGTTATCGCTCTGTCTTGTAAGTGTGAATTTGCACTTAGGGGAAATTGCCATGGTGTCTTAAGGCTAAAATTATAGAACTCTAGAGAGCAGAGGCAGGAAATACCAGTCTATTGTTAGAGAGCTAATATGGTGAGTCATTGCTTTGAATCTTGAAGTTTATGGGAACTCAGAAAGAGAGGGACTCCTGAAAGCTTCTTTGGAAGGAGGCTTGGAAATTTGTCTTGTGAGCCCAGGAACTTGAAGTTTTGAATGAAGAGAGCAAGCAGGTTTTTATCTTGTGATTAAAAATTTAAAAGGGTTCTTTTTTGGGGGCATAGAAAAACAAGAACTGGCTTCTGTGGAGCCTTAAATAAATGAGTCAGTTCTTTTTTGTGTGTGACTAATGATCTCTATCAGCACGTGATGAATCAGCATTGCATTCAGATAATAAATAGTTATGCACCCTTTGGTTCATCAGTAACCAATTCCTTGGTTTTGTTAACATAACCAACCTTCATATAGAAACAGTTATTTGGGTTTGTAATAATTGATAATGCCATTAAATTGACTTTAACTATCATTTATCCGAATCTTATCTAACACTTTATGCTTCTGGTTGACTTTCTTTACTCCTGTGGACTAGGGGCACCAAATCAGTTTTTTTTTTCAATAATTAAAAATTGAAATGACTTTTGCATGGAGAATATGTGGACCAGTCAAGGGCTATAAAATTGATTACTAAATTCTATAACTGATTGCAAAGGTCTATAATCCTCCATCATCTTGACAGGACAGCAATCAATGGTAATGACAAGCTGATGAGAATTACGAAGCACATTAAGTGTTGAAATTCATTTATTTCCTCGACATTCAGGTGCATGAAGAGATTATAGAAATGTGCTGATAAGAGAGGGCATGAGGTTCTTCAGCTATAGCCTTCTCCTCACTCATACATGAGTTTCTGACCTAGTTTCTGGAGCCTACACCAGGCCTGCACATTTTATGGTAATATTCATGGGTAGAATATTAAGCTTGAACTGATATTATGGATTGAATGTTTGTGTCCCGCACTCTCCCAAACTCATATGTTAAATGACTAACTCCCAATGTGGTAGCATTTGTAGGTGGGGTTTGGGAATTAATTAGGGCTAGATCAGGCCAGGAGGATGGGGCCTTCACAATGGGACTAGTGTCGCCAGAAAAAGAAATATCAGTGTTCTATGCCACATGAAGACACAGTGAAAAGGCAGCCGTCTACAAGCCAGGAAGAGAGCCCTCACTGAAACTGCATCTTAATCTTGGACTTCAAGGCATCCAGAACCGTGTGACATTTCTGTTACTTAAGCTGTCAAGTTTACAGCACGCATTTTTTAATGGCAGCCCAAGCAGACTAACAGCAGACTGATTTCAAGATTTCTGAGGATTTACTAAACGAATTGAATTTCTTGGGGATATCGTCCTGTGACTGAACATTTCTTCATATTCTTTTCTTTCCTCGTTTGTATCAGCCACAATCATAACACCTCACCAGCCATTATGGGATATGCGAGTTGGCGTCATTACTTTGTTGAATAAGTATTTATGAAGCATATATTAATGTAGCCATTCTGGCCTTTAGCTCTGAATAGGACACAAAGAGGTATGAGCAACAGTCACTGTAACTGAGAATCTAAGTTTATATCTGAATTGTAGATTAAATGAAGAGGGCCTCTGAAGGGGATGGGACTGAATGAGACACTGTGGGAAACTAGAGGTGAGATTTCCAGAGGATTTTTACAAACTTTCCAAGATGGGTGATGCTCAAGTAATACTAAGTAATACAAAATGCATGTGAGGGCCGGTGAGATGGCTCAGCGGCTTAAGCGCCTGCCCGGCAAGCGCGAGGGCCCGAGTTCGACTCCCGGAACCCACATACGAAAAAGGGGCCGGTGATATCGCTCAGTGGCACGGGCGCCTCTTGGCGTGCGAGGTCCTGAGGTCGACCCCCCGGTACCCACAAAAAAAAAAAAAAATGCATGTGAATATTAAAATTAATATTATTTATAGGCCATAAACTATGAAAAATATTAAAATACAGAAAATACTATAATAAAATTTTGTGCATCCACCACCAAAATTTATTTTAAGCTTGTCCCCCACTCTTTTTGCTTTGCTTTAATTTTAGAAATAAAATGCAATAGTTGCAGCATTAGTCCCATCCTTCCTCCCCTTATTTTTCCTTATCCAGAAGTAATATCTAGTCTGAAATTAACAAGTGTCATAATACGGGTCTTTGAATGATTACTAATAGGTAAGAATACACATATAGTATTCCTTTTTTTTTTTTTCGTGGGTACCGGGGGTTGACCTCAGGACCTCGCGCGCCAGCAGGCGCCCGTGCCGCTGAGCGATATCACCGGCCCTTTTTTCGTATGTGGGTTCCGGGAGTCGAACTCGGGCCCTCACACTTGCCAGGCAGGTGCCTATGCCGCTGAGCCATCTCACCGGCCCCATATAGTATTCTTATGTGTGTTTTTAAATGTGCATGATAGTATCCTAACACTTGATGTTTTCGTGTAACCATATGTTTTTGAGATACGTTCACCTTAAATAGGGTATTTGTTCACTTTTTCTGGAGGGGTTGTGAATCAGTAATGTAATGAACATCCTTACATATATCTCTTGTGTACTTGAAGGCCTGTTCTCCAGCTTAGCTACCTAGAGATGGAGTTTTAAAATACCATTTTAAAGACATTCTTGGGCTGCAGTTTCATAATTTCAAGCAGCTGTTGCTTCTACTAGGAAATTGCTTTGCCACTTGAATATAAACTGCGGTATGAATGTTGATGGTAAGGATAATAAGAAAACAATATCATTATCAGGGTCTCCCTATGTGTCTGGGACTGTTGCAAGTGGTTTATATGAATTCACTAATTTAGTATTTGAAAAATAGACCATTAATACATTATCAGGTAGATAATGCCACTCTTATGGTTTGTGTCTAGATGTCCCCAAGACGCCTCATGAGGTCATAAAGTTTCTTCAGAGGTGGCTGAATCTAGAGTGTGTGATTGATTGGTGATGCAATGCTGGGATTAAGGGTGGGTGACCGCTGGATCAGTCCACTGATTGGGTTGGCACCGCCCTACTCCCAGCATCCTGGTTACAGTATAAAAGGGGCAGAAAGACACTGTTGAGGTTCAGCTGTTGATTTTGCTGTCTTTTGCCACCATAAACTGTTGCCCCTCTGCCATGTGCCACCCTGCCTTGGGGCCAGCCGATTATGGACTGAAACCTCTATAAACTGTGAACTAAATAAATCTTTCCCCCTTTAACTTTGGGCATTGGGTACTTTGTCTCAGCATGAGCAAAGTAACTAAGACGGCCACCAATTCTCTAATTTTATTTGACTGGTCAGGAGTAGACCATTGAACATGACTTTTGCTCACATCCCATTGGTCAGAGGTCAGTCATATGACCACACCTAACTGCAAAGGATGCTAGGAAATGCGTGTTTTGCTGGGCAGCTATTTGCTAAGCCAAAATTTGGGGGTTCCCTTACCAAACACAGAAGAGAAGAACTGATGTTAGGAAACAATGTTATAAAACAACAGTTGTTTAAATGTTGTTAACAAATATTAGTATTCATTTTATAGATGTAAAAACTGAACATAGTGTAAATGACTTGTTCATAATCACATAATAAATGGTGGACATAGTACTTAAATTCTGTGGGGTTTTTTTGTTTTCTTTTATTTGGACAAGTTGAACGTATTTCCTTCTACCAAACTCTCCAGGTGCAAAGCTATTCTATTTTAAATAATCCACATTGGTAAATGTGATGTTGGTTCCCTATGCATTTTTTTACAGTACTCATTTGTTAAGGCTGATGTTTTACTGGAAACAAATTTTTCACATAATTATTTAATTTGACACAAGGATGAATAAGAAAATAACTCCTCTCAGGAGCTCATGATATAGGAGAGGAGATAGTAGAAATACACAAATTAGTATAATAAACTAGAGAAAGTGGCAAAAATCATTAGGGAGGTTGCCAGGGAATTCGGAGAAGGGAGCAGTGGTTCCTCTCTGGGTGGGTGGGGGGAGATGATACTTCTATGTTTGCTGTGACCACCCTCACACCCTGCCCCCACTGCTCAGCAGGATCACCGCGGTGGCCCCCTCGCCAGCCCCCACATGTGCCAGACACTGTCTGCAAGGACCGACTCCAACCCTGCCCTTGGGCGACCTCTTCTGCTGCGCAAGGGACTGGAACTCAAAAACTCCATTTCCCAGACTCCCAGCTATTTTCTGCTTAGATTCTTTTGGGAATAGGAAACAGCGGCTGGAGATTAGAATGTGGTTTTATGTAATTATCCACTCTTGAAGCTAATCACTTGGGTTAGGTGAGGGGCTTTGTCTTCATGGGAATGTGTGTGTGTGTGTGTGTGTGTGTGTGTGTGTGTGTCTAAACCCAGGACTCACACATGATAGGCAAATATTCTACCATTGAATTACAGCCTAAGCCCACCTTTAAGAGCTTTTATTAAGCAACTCTGGTTTTGCTTTTACTGAGGCAGAGAAAACAAAAAATAGTTAAGCTAAAGTTTGTCTCTCAGGCCGCTGGCATTCTTTTTTATACTTTCAGACCTGCTCAGCTGGCAGTCAGTGTTTTACTTTCATGTTTCTGAAAGAAAAGAGCTGATAAATAGATCGAGTCCAAAAAGGCCCGCACAGGGCAGTGCTAGTCCGTTCAATATTTGTGTAAAATGGAAAAGGTTTCCTTCTTCCACAAAGATAAAGCCCTAGACAATGCTCACAGTTTGGCAAAGTGAGCACTGACTGGATTTCCACACCCCTTGCCTCCTTCGTCAGGTGCCTTTGTGCAGTGAATAGTCTACACAACCGTACATGGTTGGTCAAGGCAGCACCTCAAATAAACTCACCACGGTTTACCACTGGGAACTTTATTCCTACCACTGGGGGCTTTCTTTATGAACACAACAGGTGCCATTTCATCATTGCCCAAGCATTCATTTCTCTGTTTATTCATTCACCAAGTGTTGTTAGATGCCTACTCTGCTCTCAGTTGTAAGCCAGCTTCTGTAGAAATCACTGGAAGAGGAAGAGCACATGATTATAACCCAGTGACCAGAGTCAGAGCCCAGCCTTGTAGCACAGTTAACCTTCAAGTATGACCATGTTGGGGGAATGAGTTCCGTGTTCCAATGTGGGCTGCTGGTTTTATTTTTTCCTCTATCTACTTTCACCTGTCCCTTCAGGGCTTTCTCCCAGCTATTCATGGGGACTTTCTTGGTTTGAGGTTCCACTAGATTGCGTCTTGAGGGTTGAAATCTGATTAGGGATTTTAGCGGACGGGAAGGTAACCTGGCAATTTCAACTCGGAGGGTGTTTTTGTCCTAACCTGATGCTCTTTTTGCTGCTTTGCTTTTCCTTTGCAGACCCCTGGGCTTTATTGTTCTCTTTTTCCCCATCACTTACAGCTTCTAAATGATTTTTGCTTTTAAAGGTGCATTTTATTTCAGGGCTGGGGATGTAGCCTGTGCTTAGCATGCGCAAGATCCCAGGTTCAATCCCTAATACTATAAAAAATCTATATGAATAAATAAATTTTATTGCATATATTTGAGGTTTACAACATGATATTATGGGATACATATAGACAGCAAATGACTTGCTGACATGGAGCAGATCAGTATATCTATCATCTGGCACAGTTATCTTTTATGATAAGGGCAGATAAAATCTACTTAAAAATATTTAATACAATATAATACAGTACAATTGAATTTTATTGACTTTAGTGCTTATGTTGTAGACTTGTTTAACCTGAGGGCAGCAGAAGATGTATGTCTCAGCTCAAGAAGAGAGAGAGAATTCTCCTTTCTTCCATCTTTTTGCTCTATTTGTGCCCTCCACGGGTTGAATGATGCTCATCCCATTGGTGAGGGCCATCTTCTTGACTCAGTCTATCAATTCAAATATTAATGTCTTCCAGAAATACCCTCACAGACAACCTGGAAATAATGTTTTACTAGCTCTCTGGGCAACCCTTGGCCCAGTCAAGTTTACACATCAAATGAACCATGACAACCATCCTTGCAACCACCCATTTGCTTAATGACAATTTCTCTTAAGCACACCAGATATAAAAGCCAGAAAGCAGGGCCTGAATTATTTGTGGAGCCCAATGCAAAACACAATGCAGAATCTCTTGTTCAAAAAGCAAGAAATAATACAATAAACATGTTAAAATATAAAGCCATTTCCTTTCTTTCTTTTAATTATTAGCATAGGGCTGTGGTGCAGCTCAGTTGTGGAGAATGTGCTTAGTATGCACAAGGCCCTGAGTTCAATCCCCAGAACCACAAAAACATTTACCATAAATCTTTTACCATTCTTCTTAATATTCTTCCATGTCCATTTTTAAGTGCCAATATAAGAGCATTTAACTCATGGTATCACGGAAGTTGCACAGCTTGTATTTTGTAGTTTTTACATGAATTTCATCTTGTTCTTGTAACAGTGGACATATTGCACAGAACTAAGATAACTCAGCTCTTTTTATTTCACTTCTTGATACACATACTTGTTAGCAACAGTCTTTGGAAGCTTTGTAGGCCACGTGGCCATGCACGGTGTGTTGTGTCTACTGTCTCCGGGACCCGTGAGTATAACAAACTGCATTTGCCTGAGTTTCTCCTGAGACCCCTTTTTGTGGCTAAACCTTAACTGACCATTTCCATCCCAAGTCTGTTAGTCAAGGGACCCCATCAGTCTTTTGCCTTCAAATCCTCCTACTTACTCTGTTTTCCTAGGTGTATGTGGGGACTTGGGGCAGGTTGTCAGGGATGACATAATGCATTATTATTTGGAAAGTCTGGAGCACTTTCTGAGAGGGTTGGAGATAAAATTCAAGGAATAGTTGAATAAAAAATTTTTCATCAGAATGGATGCAGGATGTTATGAATGAAAGATTGGACGGACGGAAGTGTGAAACAATTCAAAACTGGATGGTTGGTGTGATTCTGTTGTTATAAAAACAGGACTGTGCTTTTACAAATCCATATAACTATGCAAGTCATGTCACTCTACAGGACTTGTTGTTCAATGATAACAAAATTCTTCTTCCTTTACCTTTGTCTTAGGGACTTCCTATTGGCTGAAAGGGCTGAAAGGCTAGGTATTCACAAAGGTTGATAAGAATGAATTAAAGTTTAGGTTTGTTCCCTGAGGCCCACTCGGCCTGGAATTCAGCCCTGCATTTATGGATACTTCAAGGAGACCCTGGGGGAGAAGGGCAGCATGGTTGGTGAATCTCTGTCTGGCTACACTTCACAGTGCTCTCCTTTACTTAACCCGACCTGAGTTTGTTGACTAGGAAGCTAATTAACCTTCGAGACTTCCTGTCCTCTTCTGAAAATGAGAATAATAAAAATCTGACTCCAGAGGACTGTTGTGACTACTGGGAGAGATAATATATTCGAAGTGCCTGGCATATAGGAGGTGCTTGATAAATGCCAGCTCTTCATTTCTATCCTCTCTGAATTCTCTTTTTTTTTTTTTTTTTTTTTTTGGTACTGGGCCTCTCTGAATTCTTAAAAGGCTTTTCAATGAGTGCCTCATAATTTAGTAACTAATTGCATACTGCCCTATATGGTTTGCTACTGTTACTTCCAACTTAATCATTTTTATGCATCATAGGATTTACAGAGGAGACACTGTTTTAATAGTATCTAAACCTGCTGCTTTGCAGTGTGTAAAGTGTCTGCTTTACACTAAGTGCTATTCACTTAGATGGCTTTCCAATGGGGCCCAGCCCACAGGTGAACATGGACGAGGCACTCTGCAATCTGTCCTCGCTGATTGATGGTTTTTTGTCAGAAAGGTGATTCACTCTGGAAGTTATCTCAATGGGTGGAAATCATAGAGCTTCACTTCAAAGAAAGAGCACGGAGTACTTGCAACATTCTCAAAAAAAGCTTGTCACCTGCAGAATTCTCAGTCTGTTAGATTAAATAGAAAATAACTATAAATCCTTTTTTTTATGGGAGCGCTGTGGCAAAGTTAAAAAGCACCTCTGGCACACTGTCCTTTGAAGAGGAAAACACAGTCCTGTCGTGGTACGGTGGAGCCCATTGCTAAGCAACAGAATCAGGTCTAGACTGCTCAGGGCCAAAAATTCTTCTTTGTTCAGGGGGATGAAGAATTAATAAATGGAAACTGCTTAATAGAACTCTCACCTGCGACAATAACACTCATTATTTTCCCACGCAGTAATGGCAGTTGATAACTAATTTTTATGGACATCTCTAATGATAGTACACAGCTTTGTTTTCCAGAGGAAGCAGTGCAACATGAAGTCTTTAGATAATCAATTTTATGGACAGCATGGATATGATATATGGATTAGAGGCACCAATTTCTGTTTTCTAGGGTTAATCTGGGATTATAATAATATATCTCAAGTAATTTTGTTACCGGTTAATTCTGATGTAAGTATGTTTGTCAGCATAATTTAAAACACTGCAGATTTGGGCACCCTTTAGAAGTGCAAATTCTTGAGCCCCATTCTAGACTTATGCAGTCAGCAACTCTAGGAATGGGGCCCAGTGCTCTGTGCTCACTCAAGCCCCCAGGTGATTCTGATTTAGTTAGAAGTTTGGGAACCACTGAGTTAGAGAATCACTGTGTGAGGCACATACGGGTAGATAATAGAGAGTTAAACCCAGTTTAGACAAAATACTTGACATAAACAACTTAAAAGGGGAAAGACTTTTTGGCTCATGGCTTCAGAGCTTTCAGTCCCTGGTTGGTTGGTTGGTTGGTTCCATTACTGTGGGCCTTAGGTGAGGCAGAACACCATGGCAGAAAGGTGTAGGGGAGCAAAGCTGCTCACCTCGTGGCAGCCATGAAACAGAGACCATGGAAAACCCCAAGCAAAGATATATCCTTGAAAGACACACCCCCAGTGGCCCACTTCCTCTAGCCAGACCCCATGTCCTAATAGCCCATTCAGCTATGAACATATCAGTGGGTTAATTCATTTATGAAGTTAGCACCCTCACTATGCAATCACCTCTTTCTTTGTGTGATCTTAGGGACTGAACCAAAGGCCTCGAAACTGAGCTCTTCATAATTTTAAAAAAATTTTTATTTTGAGGCAGGGTCTCACCAAGTCACTAAGTTGTCCAAACTGGCCTCAAACTTGTGATCCTCCTGTCTCAGCCTTCCAGACTGCTGAGATTACAGCCATGTACCCCTAGGTCTAGGTGATTCTTAATCCAATCAAGCTGACAATCAAGATTAAACACTACAGCTACAGAAATATGCTTCGTGACATTTTTATAACCATGGCAGATTAAGATAGCCACAAATCCTTTGACACTCCTCCCACTGAGAAGTGGAACCTATTTCTCTTTTCCTGGGATCTGGGCTCTGATGGCTTTAATCAAGAGCCTTTGCAGTTAGGCTTGGAAGGAAACGGCGGCTTCTCACTTGGTTGCTTGGAGCCCTGAGCTGCCGTGTAAGACGACTCATACCCCACCAGAGGAAGCAGGTGGAGTGCCCTGAGAGATATGGAGGACAGCAGTCTGCTGAGCCCAGCCTTTCACCTGTCTCTGCCGAGAAGGTAAAGCTTAAGAAAAAAACCCAGATGAGGTAAAGGTGAATACCATTAAGTAACCCTAATCAACACCACAGTGGAACAGAATTGCCCAGCCAATCCCTGATTCCATTCCCAACCTGTGAAGTTGTGTTCCTTGAGCGCTAACTTTGGGGGTAGTTTGTTATGCAGCAGTAGCTAAGTGAACTTTAATCCATTGCTAACAAGCAGGGCAACATGCAGTGATATGTGTGAAGGGTAGTCAGACAAAAACCCAGGGAGAACTACAAGATATAAGAAAGAGGAGCAGAGCCAGGATGACATAGAAGAGGACCAGAATGGGACAGGCCCCTCCTGAGTTAGAGCTTTACCTGAAGCCCAGGGAGGAGACATGGACAGTCAACACCAGAATCACACTGTTGTTACGTTGGTACTGCAAAATGGTGAAGAGCCCAGGGTCTGCCATCAGGCCAGGCTGGGGTCAAGCCCAGTGCCACTGGATGTACCTTCAGAAGAGATATGTAGGTTTGCTAAGGTCCAGTTTTCTCCAGGGGTTGGAGGAGTACCTGTGTGTTCTGAAGACTGAAAGACAAGCCGTAGAGAAGTGCTTCATCATGGTCCCTGGCTATGTGGTTTCAGGGTCTGCTTGCCCTGAACTGTATTGCCCTCCTCTGCACAGTTTCCTGGGCTCTTATGTTGTCTGACTTCCACTGGGTTCAGCCAGTGGGAAGCAATGGCAGGGGACTGGAAGAAGTCTGGCTATTATATCCCTGATCTCTTTTAGCCTCTCATTGTTCATTTCGTATTTGTGGGTTTTTGAGTTTTGCGTTCCTCTTAACCCTTTTGCTGATGGTATCGTCCTCTCATGTCCTGCCTTTGTGCTGGACAATATCCAATTCAGGTCTCTGCTCTCCATGGATCCAAGGCTTTGTCTCTGCCCTTCTTGTCCTCCCAACCTCTCCTTCACTGCACTGCACCCCTGCTGAATTTCTAGCCCTGGGATCTGTATGTGGGCACCAGGTCCTGTGGACTTCCACCTTCCTGGACTCACGACGCACTCTGGTTGTGACCTTGGTGAAATTCTCTCACTTTCCTATGGGCTCATCTATTAAAAAAGAGTAGCATTTGCATTTTCGACATTGTGTAGCATGAGGTTTCAGGATCTCTTATCCACCCTGTTGTCGGAAATATGGAAAGGCAATTTAATGTTAAGGACTCAGTAAACTCTACTATGTTTTTCTCCAGGCTCTTGATCACTTTAATAAAGTCCTTCTTTACTTTTAAAATCTCTTGCTATGATCTGAATGTTTGTGTTCCCTCAAACTTGATATTTTGAAACCTAAGCATCGAAACAAGGCTATTAAGTGGTAGGGCCTTCGGGAGGTGCTGCCCTCGTGAACAGAGTTGTCTCTTTTATAAAAGTGGCCCTAGGGCCAGTGATATAGCTCAGCGGCATAAGTGCCTGCCCGGCAAGCGCGAGGTCCTGAGTTTGGCTCCCGGTACCCACATAAAGAAAGAAAAGAAGAAAGTGGTCCTAAGTGCTGCCTTGACCCTTTTTACAACAGGAAGATACAGAGAAGGCGCCATCTGTGACCTACGAAGAAGACCCTCACCAGGCATCAAACCTGCTGGACCTCGACCTTGGACCTCCCACCCTCCAGAACTGGGAAAAATAAATATATGTTGTTTATAAGCTACCCTGATTATGGTATTTTGTTATAGCATCACAAAAAGGCTATGAAAAGTCCAAATTAAAACAAATTCTTCATGTATAAGTCAAAGGAGTTACCTCCAGTGGGAAGATGCTTATAGACATTTTGCTGGTGCCCAAGGTAGCACTTAGAATTTTGAGTGACACAGTCTTTTACGACAAGCCATTTAGTGACCTCATTCTCCAGACACCACATGCTGGGAGCTCTACCTCATCATTATGACAACCACAAATATCTTCACATATTTCCAGATGCCAGGGCTTTCTGTTGAGAGCCACTAGGTAAAAAAGTACCCATCAGAATAGCCATCCTTGGGGCCATCTTATTTTGATGTGCTATGTATTAAGGTTGCATCTGTGACACAACTTTTTGAAGAGATCATTTATCAAGAATATACTGTATAGTAATTTTGTTTTTCCTGGCAACATTACAGTGAAATGATAGCCATTACTTATTATGTGGGAGGTTGATAACTTTGAAGAGTTCTACAGAAAGTAAACTATAATGGTCTAGAAAAAATACGTGCATATCAACATTGTAAGCTTGCATCATTTTGAAAGTTTGAAGTCATGTGTGTTATTCACCCAGGCAAAATGACTGGAAAGACCAGCACTGAGTTTCAGATTGAAACTGAATTTGGTAAAAGCATAATTTCTTTCTAAAGGCTACGCAAATCACAAAACACTTCACCTTTCTGGGACTTGCTTTTTACTTTTGTGGAGTTAGGGGCCATTTCCACCCTGTGCAATATCTTTTATTTTCTTCAATGAAGTATCATACGCTGAAGCTCACTTGATCGTTAGAAGAACTCCGCCCTGAATCTTAGAGGACAGGTGGTGGTCGTTGTACGGGTTTGGCAGAATGCTCAGACATGTAATAATTAACAGACTTAGGGAATGCTCTTCCGGATAGTGTCTCACTTTGCTTTTAGGGTGTGTGTCATGGGAAGAGAGGTCTTGTACAGCCCAGTTTTGATGACCACGTGCTCTTAAAGCAAACATCACAAATGCTGTGACCTTCCAACAGAGAGCCATGGAGCTCGAAGTTGAAGCTCAGCCTACCTGGCCTTCCTTCCCCTGGTGAGTGTCCCTAAGGAACTCGGCCAGTCTGAAAGGAGCGTCGTGTAAATAGGGTAGGAAAGAGAGATTTGGGATAAGACTGACTTTTATTTGGATCCTGGCTTTGCCACTTATTTACTTGTACGTACTTTATGAGGTTGTGCAACGATGGAATGCCATCAGATGAGAGAATGTTTTAAAATGTCTACAGTTTCTTGTATATAGTGAGTGTTCAATATTTGTTAGCTAAAAATTTAGGATGAAGTGCTGCATATGGGGTAGGGCTAACGCAGGACATTTGAAAGTCTGAGGAGAGCTTGAACAACTTAGTGAGACCCCCATCTCAAAGTAAAATGAAAAGGGCTGGGAATGTAGCTTAGTGGTAGAGTGCTTCCTGATATACACAAGGCCCTGAATTCAGTCCTCAGTACCACATAAAATAAAGACAGGGAGGGAGGGAAGAAGGGAGAGAGAGACAGAGAGAGAGAGAGAGAGAGAGAGAGAGAGAGAGAGAGAGAGAGAGAGAGAGAGAGAGAGAGAAATAGATGGGTGGGGAGAGGCTGAGAGCTGTTGAAGGAAATTGGGTAATTTAAAGTGGGTCTCCATGAGTGAGTTACTCTATGTAAAAACCTGTGTTGTCCTGCATTCTCCTTATTCTCCATGTTTAAATGTGTCTTAGTTTATTTGCTAATTGATTCACTGAGTTCTTAAGTCATGAAGTATTTATAAACACCTATTATATGTCTATTGTAGACAGTGGAAACATAGCAGCAAACAAGACAGTCAAGTTCACTGTTCTTATGGACACACATTTTAATGGAGAAAGAAAAAATATTCCCCCACACCTAATTAAATAAGAAAACTAACTGGTAATAACAAACACTAAGAAACAAAGCCAGGCAACGTGGTCATCTAGGGAGCAAGTTTAGGTGTGTGTTCAGGGAGGGCCTTTCCATAGGGTGATGTTTAAGATGTCACTTAAATGAAATGGCGGAGAAAGTTCTGGAGTCCAGGTAAAAGGTGATGGTGATTCAGATGAAGGCCGTGTTATGTGGAATGGAGGGATGCAAATGGGTTGGGATTTACTGTTGAGGATTATTAATAGGACTTATTGATGGATTGAACAGGTGTGAGGGATAGAGAGGAATCAAGGATGACTCCTGAAGTCTGGCTTGATTAGATGGATGGGACCATTTACTGAGGTTGAGCCAGCTGAAGGCAAGAAGATCTGGGAGTCTGGTGTTGGAAAGATGAAGTTTTGGGGGCCTGTTGGACTCTAAGTGGAGATATCAAGTAGACAACTGAATACTGAGGCCAGAGCTGAATATCTGAGAGTTTTTAAACTTTTAGATAATATTTAATGGGATGAGTCAGATGAGAATACTTAAAAAAAAAAAAAAGAGTATTTAGAAAATAGAAGAAGTTCTAAGAATATTCTTAAAATTTCAGGTACTATGACTCAGAGCAAAATTTTATAGCAATAAAACATAACCGTTATAGAATTAGCCACATAAAAATAAATTGATGGGAATTTTGGCTCCGCCACATCCTGAACATACGTAAATGGGGGCCAAACATAAGTTTGACTTTAATACACCAGTGTGATACTCATTCATTTGACCCATAATTTTCAGTGCCTACTACAAAGTACCATAATGGGCAGTGTGCATAAAATGAAATCAATAAGACAATCATGCTGTTAGTCAAACATTTACTAGTGCATAGTATTAGGTGATTTGAGTAGAGACAATGTACGGAGAATTAATTCTTTGCCCCCAAGAAAAGGCAGTGCAGTGGTACTCGGTTCGTGAACTTAATTCTTTCCATGATTCTGTTCGCAAAACAAATTGGATGAGAACCAAATGAAATTCAATGATTAGGTTCAATGTCAACCTCATGGGGAAATTTGATTCGAGAGAAAGCAAACCATTCTAGAGTTCCAGGTTTTTATTTTTGCACACCAGATGTCCTTAGGTCTTCAGGAACAATCCATGTAAGCCATACACCATAACTCTTCCTGTCTTTTCTACACCCAAAGAAGCTGAGTTATCTCTACTTCTGGTAAGTGGGAGGGATTCTTTGGGTGGAGAAAAGAATATTTCAGCCCATGTCACATCTCTGGTCAATTGGTACTCCAAGAATCCTAGCATTCATACCCCATTGTCTGGGGAGAAGAGACATAATGAAGCCATCAGTAATTAGTAATTTTAATGGCTTATTTCCTTTCCTAATAAGATCAAACACAGTCCCCGCTTTAACATTAGCATCCACTGTTTGTTCAGAAGCTAGCATGGGATTGGATGCATGCCCACTTATCAGCACAAATAGCAGGAAGGAAGCATCCCCTTCTGAGTTAATGGATGGATTTGCTTTATTAAGATGCAGCTGAACCTTTTGGTGGTTGTTGTCAGCAAGAACCGCTTAGCATCAATTATGCTGAAACAAAAACCATTGTATTTAGCAGTCATTGTCTAGTTTTCAAATGGACTTTATTAAATAACCCTAGTAAAAGCTTAGTTCATTCAACTACTTTGTACATTTACTGATCAGTCATCCTGGCAGAACCATGATGATGTAATTCAGTTGGAAAGATATTCACAGTAGGGTTCATGGTGAAGTTCTTTTGTGGACAGTATGACCAATCGATTATGGCAATATTCAGGGTTTTTTGTGTGGGGTGTCAAAAGAATATGTGTTTTATGATACCAAATTCTGTGGCTTCCAAATACTTGGCCATGCTCCTAAAAAGGTTCAAACTTTTTTGTGCTTCATTGAGCAACATCTTGGCCCATTCCCTTGGTTCTAGTGCAGCCTGTTTCTACATCATTTGGTTTGACATAGAATGGAAGGTTAGCTACTAAACTGGTTGCCATAAAATTAGTCAATCTCCTTTCCATCTGCTATATGAAGCACATTGATTTCTCTTCAATCAGTGCTACATGATGTCAAGCCAGGAGATATTCAGCAGAGAATTTAGCTACTAAAATTTGAGTACTGAAGTCTGATTGTTAGAGACTGAGAGGATCTAAGACATCCATTTCCTAGTTCTTTTTAGTCATTTATTTTAATTCTGACGCCAAAAAGTCAGTACCTGGACTATATGGTCTTGGGCTTTATATTGGGTTAACATTAAAAATGGCATTTAGTATCCTATGCAAAACAACACAAGGAAGTCATAATTTATTAATTCATATAATATCCCTTATAGAAAGAATCACATAAATTATTGCTTAAAACCAGTGCCAGACAAATATTAATCTCTTCACATGGCTCAGTATATTTTTTTTTTCTTTGAGAGGTGAGCATGAGAACTATACACAAAACCATAAATTATTTTTTTCTTTTTATGAATGCCAGATGACTTAGAATTTATCTTAGCACCTGCTAATATTGTTAAGTGTCCTCGTGTCTTAAATTATTTTTAATGTATTTTTTATTAGTGGATATTAATTTTACAAAATATTGGGTTTCATTATGGCCAATATCTTAATTTTTTTTTTTTTTTTGTGATAGGGTGTCTCTGTAGTTCAGGCTGGCCTTGAACTCACTATGTAGCCCAGGCTAGCCTTGAACTTGTGGTGATCCTCCTGCCTCAGCCTCCCAAGTGCTGGGATTACAGGCATGCACCACCATGCCCGGCAATATCTTAAATTCTTAATTGGTTTCATATCCACCTTTCAAAACTATGTAGTACAGTTTTATAAATACCAGTCTTTCTGAAAACAAAAAAACAAAAAACAAAAGAACGAGAGGAGCTGGTTGTGGGGGCATAGCCCTGTAATCCCAACACTGTGGGGCCGAGGCTGGAGGATCACAAATTTGAGCTCAACCTGGGCAACTGAGGCACTTAGAGAGATCCTGTCTCAAAATAAAAAATAAAAAATAAAAAAGCTGGGGATGTAGCTTAGTGTGAAAGCCTTGGGTTTGGTCCTCAGCACCGCAAAAAGAAAACCAAAGTAAACAAACAAAGAAAAACTTAAAAAAACCCCAAGAAGAAGACACAGTCAAAATCAGCTCCTTAACCCCAGAACCTGACAAGTTTTTTTAAAAATCAAAACACTCTTCCTTTATTACAACAATTTGTAATTATTACTTTAATTTATTTCCTTGTTTATGTTTGCTTCCTCAGCTGGATTCAGCTCCATGAAAAGAAAGACCACACCTTCCTTTCAGTACATTTTCCTTAGCAGACCCTAGCATTTAATAAACACTCAGTAAGAACTTAAGAATAAACTATAGTAATCCTAATATTATCAGTCACTAAAGTCTTATAGCATTATACTTCAAACTTCTAAAATTTTTGGAGAATTAAATTAGTACATGATAATTTGTATAATAATATGTTTTTTTCATTGAAAAGGTTTGCAACTTAGGTTTTGTAAATATTCCCAGAGTTTTTACAATAAGCAATAATTAAGATGAAAGCGAGAGAGAGAGAATTGAAGGAATCATCAGAATTCACGTTAGTAAAAGAATAATAAGCATCAGTGATGGAGCTATGTCTACAGTGTAATACTTTTATCAGAAGTTACACAGAAAAAGGCAACACTGGCTGTATGTGCACTTTTAGGATTTGCAGTTACAGGGATAGATGTCTTTGTATTCTGTCTTTATCTGTTTGGGGAGGGGTGGAATGAGGAATGGAGGTCTTATGGGATTCTATGCTACATGTGAAGGAAATAGCCAAGATGAAATGGGGAATAAGAATTCATATCTAGAAGTGTTAATTCCTTCCTATGAGCAGAACCATTCCAATCTTGATTTTCTTTTTCTTTTCTCCTCCAACCTTCTTTTTCCTTTTCCTTCCTTCCTTATTGTCCTATTTCCCTAGTCTCCACCTATTCCCTTAGCATCCTCTGGTCTGTGACAGTTTCTCAGTTTTTTCTGGTCCTTCATGACCTTCAGATGTTTGAATAATACTTGCCAGATATTTTGTAGAATGTCTGTCAGTTTGGGTTTGTCTGATGTTTTCTAATGAAAATACTGAGGATACCAAATTTGGGGGAAGGATATCATGGTGGTGACATGTTCTTCTCGTCACATTATTTTGGAGCGCACCACATCTACATGGCTTATTACTGGTGATGTTTAACCTTGGTCACAGTCAAAGTGATGTCTGTCAGGCTTTTCTAGCATAAAATTTTCTTTCTTTCTACACTGTTAGATTTGTGTCACTTTTTTTTTTTAAACTCAAGAGTTTAAGAATTGTTTATTTAGGTTCCAAATATATGGGACTCCTGGAAGTTATACTTTTTAAAATTTTCAAATTATAATGTATAATGCTAAAGTACATAATTTGCATGTTACTGATATTTTGGAATCTAGAAGTTTCTTTGTGACCTAATTCATGATCTATTTCTCTGAATATTTCAAGTGTGCTTGAAAACAATCTTGTTTTTCTCCATGACTTAATTTCCACATCTATGAAACAGGAAGAACCAAAGATATCCAACTTGTTTGATTTATTTTTTTGAAGGTTTTGAAAACCAAAGATCAAATTGAAAGACAGAAAAATACTACATTTATTCTTTTTGACTCTTTCTTTTGCCAACTCACAATGGATATAATTGACACAAGTAAACATAATGGGAGAGAGAAAGAAAAAAAAAAAGAAGAAAATATCTGTCCTTTCTCAAAATGGACATGTTACTGCAGGGTAACAGGTGCTTAATCCTCTATGGGGGCACAATTCCAGCCCACAGAGAGGAGCTGGCCAGAGTCGGGGGGAGTAACCACCTGTGATAGTGATTCTGATCTATGTTTGGTTCTTTGAAGTTCCACTGGCCTTGAGTATTTATATAAATAAAGCTGAACCTTTCTTTGGTGTGCTGCTGAGAAGTCTGTGGCGAGGTGGGGTGGTGGTCCTCCAACAGGCCAGCTGAAGGCAGCCGGAGGGTCTGACTATTTGGAAGTTAGCAAGGACGCTCATTTATATTTGCCACAGGAAGAGGAATATCATGGTCGAGGGCTTCATTTTATGGATTTAAATTAGATCCTTCATGGCCAGCCCCTCAGGTTGTATACCATAAGGATCCCCTGCCCTTCAACTGCAGCCCTAACTTTTCTTATGCTGTCTCTTGCCCTTTCTTCCCTTCTGTGAATTGTCATAGGCCTTGCTGCTGACTTCCCACCTCTTCCTGGGCATGGTCATCAGTGTTTGCCTTCTAGAACCAAGGAGATCTCAAGTTTTTCCAGATACGACAAATCACCAAGAAGTGATTTTATACGTGGGCATTTATTGTGTTACTTGTTTCATCTCTTTTCATGTTTGAAAATTGTGAAAACGTATAGTTAGAAAGTATACATTTGTTTTCATCCTTCAAAAAATTAGTAATGCTCAGCAATTGGCAATCATACAAGAAGTGTATATTTTATCTAGATGAAGACAATGTTGCCAGCATGTCCTTTGCATGTAGATAAAAGGACAGCAATTCTAGAGCAAAAGTGGATGAAGAAGAGAGGGTCTGTGGAACTCAACAATATCAAAAGTTGGAGGAGGTTAACAGGATTTGTCGGTAATATCTTGTCATTAGAGTGACAGGCTCTTAACTATATAGGGCTATGTAAAGAGCATGAAATCAGAAGCATGTGATTAGAATTCAGGTTTTGCTCTCTACGGGCTATGAGATTTTCGCTGAGACAAATGACCTCTCTGATTCCACTGTCTCCATGTAGAAAAAATGCAAAAGATAACAATATTTGCAGACTATATAAAAATATTGCCACTAGGGTGTTGTAAAGGGGTGTACTAGATAGTAACAGTATAAATGGATACAATTATCAGGTTTGAGGAGGGAGGTTTAGAACTGCTCTCCACTGATTTGCATACACAGCTATTTTCATCTTCTACCAGAAGAGTTGGTTATGAAAATGTTTGGAAACGATCTTTGAGATTTCTTATTTGTTGTTGTTTTTGTTATTGTTAACCAATTTTTAGCAGGCATATGACTTTCTATGTATATTTTCCAATTAATTTTAAAATGAACTGAGTGATTTTGTTGATCACCTCATTTTATGGAGGAATTTGAGGAAGAACATTGAGCTTGACATTCTTGGAGCTCTCTATATTTGGGTGACGCATTTTTGTCTTGCTTTCAAATAAAAATTGTGGTGGACACAGTAGACTGGCTCTGGGTTTCAGACCCTCCCCCTTTGGTACAGCTTTCAGTGTTTCAGAAGCTGGAATAGACATGCCCCAGACATCCTTGCTGCTGGTGTTCTGCTTGCGAAATTGCTCTCACGAAATGCTTGCAGTAGAGTAAGGTTTGCAGGTGCTGTCTCCATGCTGCTGGCAAATACACACAACCATGGCCACTGTGGTTTTTCTGCAGCAGGGTCCCAGTGTGCAGTTAATTGCTGTGTCAGTGTTGGTAGGAGGTTGGGGCTGTGGGATGGCAGCTTCCAGACTCCACCGAGTTGTGGCCAAGAAGTTGGTTAGGCACTGTTGTCTAGGAAGTCATCCTTCCCTGCTAAGCCTTTTTTCAGCCTTTCCAGTGATTTTAAGTATCTCCATTTCCCCATGACAAATCTATCTTACTAGAGCAGCTAGCTGATTGCTGCAATAAACCCTGACTGACTTGTAAATTCTTGTTGGCAAAAACCCTATTGATGTACAGAAATGCCTTTGCATTCTAGTGGTAGGAAATGAATGTTAAGCAAATGAATAAGTTAAAGTTTTAGAAAGATAGTGTCAGGTAAAAATAAAGGGGATGGGGGATCTAGAAGAAAATGAGAATGTTGCCATTTTAAATACAGTAGTAAAGAAAGCTTTCGCTTCTAGAGTGACTTTTGACCTGCTTATCTATTATATCAATTGTATGAAAGGCCTTGGTGAGGTTGTGTTAAGCAGTGATCCATTTACCCTAAGTTGCTATTTTCCATCTCAAAGCTGTTGTATTGTTTACCCATTACAAACATGGCAGAAAAAAAAGCTTCAATCTGACCTCCGGGGGCCCCCAACAAAGATGGCTACAGCACTTCCGGTATTTGCCACCAACAAAGATGGCGGCCATACTTCCTGTTTAGGGCTTTCGCCTTCAACAAAGATGGTGCTTATGCTTCAGGTTCCCTAACAGTCTGGATTCCGGTTGTAGTTTTTTTTTTTTTTTAAAAGAGACGTGGTTGCAGACGTAAGTAACAGGAATCCATCTTTTCTCGAAAGCCCCGTGCTCTGGCCCTCTCGCCCCCTAATTTGCTGGAGTTTCTGAGCCGCCCCAGGGTTGGGGCGGCGGTGCTGGAGGCCGGTTCTCCCCTCGGTCCGCTGTGAAGCTCATTGCGCTGGTCAGGTTGCTGCGAAAATCTCTTGTACTTCTTCCTTTTTGTGGTATATCAGAGGTCGCAGCTGCCGAGGCAGGGAATTTTTTAAAAGTTCCCAATGGGTGCTGGTATCCAAATATGGACACCCTCCCGCTCTCCCTCCTCCTCCGGCCTTGACGGAGGGCTGTGAGGAAGGATGAGGGATCAGGTGTCACCTGACCTGCGGGTGTCGCAGACCCATCTGTCACCCCTCCTTCCCGCCCTGTTACTGAACCTTGGTTAGCACCACACAGCGCCCCACCACTCACTCCAGACCTTTACATGCTGCGTCGCTACTGACCAGGGCTGTGGTGTGGATTTTTTTTTTTTTTTTTTTTTTTTTAAGGAAAAAACCCCATTAAATGTCTCATGCAAGTGTGACCATGACAGCCTTGTGATGGAAATTTTGAATTCTTAAGAGAGAAGGAATGATCTGTGACTGTATATAAGGTTTACTGTAGATTGGACACAAGAAATATTTTTCCTGAAAGTGGTGAAAAGGCCTTTTCCCATAGTAGAAAAGAGTTTTAGATACATTGGTGCCTCTGCTTTCTGTCCTCCACTCCCATGACGGTCAGCTTCCGCAGTGGCCTGTGGTCATAATAGCGGTTTGTGCAGCCACGGTGGTAGGTGGTCTCTCATGAAGGTAACGTTAAAATAAAATCATCATTTCTTCTCCATTAGGCTAAAATGAACTGCTGCTCTGTAATCCTCAGATAAAGATTGCTTTTCATTTTTATTTTTTTTTGTGGGTACCGGGGGTCGAACTCAGAATCTCGCGCTTGCGAGCAGACGCTTATGCCGCTGAGGGATATCACCGGCCCAAAGATTGCTTTTTTAAAATTTATTTATTTTATGTGGGTACCGGAAGTCGACCTCAGGACCTCATGCTTGCCAGCAAGCGCTTGTGCCTTGAGCAATATCACCGGCCCTTTTTTCCTGTATGTGGGTTCCGGGAGTCGAACTCAGGACCTCGCACTTGCCGCTGAGCTATCTTACCAGCCCTAAAGATTGCTTTTTAAAGCAAGGTCTCTTCACCACCTTTTTGGTCAAATCTTTGTTAACAGGTAATTTAGCTGGGACCCGATGGTATGGAAAGAAGACACAGCAACACTGATGCATGTTCATTTTCTTTAGAAGCATTTGAAATTCACTTGGCTTGGCTTGGCCTAACCATAGAAAACACCTGTGGCCTGGCACCCTGCTTGGGTTCAGAGATCTGCCTGACCTTGAGGTGCTCGCAGGGCAGCGACCCTATCTTCAGGGGCGCAGTAGCATTCCTGTCATCTGAGCTGCAATCTTGTCTCTTTCCAGGGAGAAATGGAGGCCAGAGACAAACAAGTGCTCCGCTCACTTCGCCTGGAGTTAGGTGCAGAAGTGTTGGTGGAGGGGTTGGTTCTTCAATACCTTTACCAGGAAGGAATCTTGACGGAACACCACGTTCAAGAAATCAAAGCTCAAACCACAGGCCTCCGGAAAACAATGCTGCTGCTGGATATCCTGCCTTCCAGGGGTCCTAGAGCCTTCGATACCTTTCTAGATTCTCTACAAGAATTTCCCTGGGTACGGGAGAAGTTGGAGAAGGCAAGGGAAGTAGCCATGACCGAGCTGCCTAAAGGTAGGCCTCATAAAGATCAGATAGCTTTAACACTGTTGGAACTATGCCCTCTGGATTGAAAGTTGAGGTTTTAGGCTGGGCAGGTGTCAGCAGTTCATGGAAGTGGGTAAGGAGTGTGGACAGAAGGGACATGTGGTTGGAGGGACAGGACAAGGAGGTGGCATTAGGAAATGCAGGGAAGGAAGGAAGGAAAATAAACCATGACTGGGAGTTTGAGGAGGGAGCTCAGAGTACATTTAGAAATGCTTCCAGGGAAACTTGGCAAGTCGTTTCGGAGGCATGTTCTCATCAGAGAGCCAGGTCATATCTCAGCCCTTGGCAGGCGGGGCCACTTGGATAGTGTAGACGGGAAAGCAGCTTTTGGCTTACTGATAACTGATTTGTGGGGTGCCAGAGCTGCCAGCTGGAAAAGGTCGGATTCGTGGAGGAGGAGATAGCCTCTAGGAAGACGTGCCCTGCACCTGTCCTGGACCTGGCCTACAAGGCTGAAGGGGATTAATTTGAAGACTGACTTAGTTTGTTTTGAAAGGCTATTGGACATTAGAGTGTTCTTTTTAGTCTGGCTTTGTTCAGACACCTGGAGTATTTAATTTTGTAAGAGCAGTAGTTTGGGGAGATTCTCATTTTGATTTTAAGGAGAATTGGAAGCTATGGAAAAGAGATAGTTCTGGTCTGGTCCTGTTTGCTTGGCTTGTGTCAGGAAGATGTATGGAATACTTGTCCTCTTCTAACAGTTACGGTGACTTCTACTTTTTTGAAAATATTGAAGTGCAGAGAACTGAACTAGCAAAAATTTTAAGAAGACTATAATTGAAAATTGACTTGCAAATTTTTAACATAAACCTAAGTAAGAGATGTATCTGAAGAAATTAAAATGGGATCACACTTATATGAATGGTGTACAACAGTACTATTTCTGTCACCCAATATGATCATATAATTAAGCTCTGTGTGTGTGTGTGTGTGTTCGTGTGTGTGTGTGGTACTGGGCCCTGAACCAGGTCCTTTGCACTGAGCTACATCCCCAGTCCTTTTTATTTATTTTGAGACAGAGTCTTACTAGGTTGCTAATTTGCCCATGCTGGGCTTGAACTTGGATCCTTTGACCCTCTGAGTGCTGGGATCTCAGGCGTGTGCTACCTCACCCAGTTTAAATTATTTTGATAGTGACAGGTTTTTAGTTTGCCTGTTTTGTTGTCCCCAAGCATGTATTGATGCCAGGAGGACCTCAAAGTCAAATACTAGGAAAACGCCAATAATTTTTTAACCTCTCTCCAGTTCTGCTTAGGTATTCTGCTTTCAGTAATGTGCTAGAAATGTCTTACATATGTTCGCACGGTTTTGTTCAGACATGTGGACTGTTTAATTTTACAAAGACAATCCAAACTGAGTTAACAGGGTTTCTTAACGAAGTTAAGAAATCAGCATTCTTCAGAGTTTCTGATGAAGTGCTAGAACTACTTCAAGTCGTTCATCTTCAAGCTTTCTTGTTACTGTTTTTGGAATAGCTGGCTAAAGACAAAACAAAAAACACCAAAAAAAAAAAAAAAAAAAGGAAAAAAAACCCCACCAAAAAACGAAAACAGAACTAAATGCCACTAATAAGAGATGACTTCTTAGTTTTGTTTCATAGACCTCATATTTTGAATGATTTCTCAAACCGTATATATTAAGTAATTATAATGAATTCTTTTTTCCACTAAGTCTCAATATCTGATCAGCTTGAGGGAACCAATTCACTCAGAAAGACCTGGTAAAGTCCCAGTGGAAAAAGCAAAAATATTTTTATTCCTAGCTTGGCCGAATTACAACATTGGAACCATGTATGGTTTGGGTTTTCTGAACTACTGAAAAGGTCCGACCTTTCAGGAGCACTAGAATCCTTAGCTTGGATTACCATTACAAAATTAAACACTCTGCATGCCTGGAGAAAGCCAAGCTAAATTATTTAAGAAGCTGCCACTACTTTATTGAAAGCAGAATACATGACACAGAATTGGGAGAAATTAAAAAAGTATCGGTGCTTTCCTGGGAGTTAACTTAGTTGTTCCTGTGCCAACACATAGTTGGGAACAACAAAACAGTGAAACTGAAAGCCAGTCACTGTCACAGTACTTCATTTAATTATATGATCATTTCGGATAGTGTAAATGTTACCGTTGTGTATCACTCATAGAAGTGTGATCTCATGTTCAGGCCTTCAGATTCATTTAGAAAGTGGGAAAAAATTAAAACTTTTTGCCAAATTGCAAAAGTTACAGAGAAGCTGAGGGCAAATTTTTTTTTAAAAAACATTTTATTAATAATGTTTGCAATACAAAATGAATATATTCGTTGTGGGATATCAGTACATATACTCGTTATGCATCACGAACGTACACTAATAAAAAAGCGAGGAGAATGAAGCTGTATATAGTGGGGAAAATTAAGCATATCTGTTTAGAAAAATAAGGTTTTCCCCAAGATTTGTTAATTCTGAAGAAAGGATCAATGGAAGGCTAGGTTGGCTGTGGAACAAATTAAGTACTTTTGTTTTACTTTTTATTGAGTAACACTGCTATTGAAAGAAATATTCTGAAGCAGAGGTTTGGTTTACATATGTCTCTATATATATTCCATGATGACAATTACATAACTCATTGTAAATGTTGTTCTTATTAAATACTACTTTAATCTTACAAAATATAAGTAAGGTGTGGAGAATGATGAAGTAGTCAACACCCGTGTCCTCATTGCTCAGTTTAAGAAACTTAGTGTTGCCTTTGTAAATCCTCTCATGCCCAGCCCTTACTTACTGGTAAATTCTGAATCTGGGATTTATCATTTTTCTCTTCTTCACTCTGTAGTCTTCTATCTCATAAAAACCACTTTTGAAACCCACGTGTTAGGCTGAGGACCTAGCTCACTGCTAGGGGCTTGCCTACCGTGTACAAGGCTCTGGGTTCCATCCCCAGAACTGAAAATAAAAAACAAAAACAAAAATAATCCATATGTTATTGAAAATCTAGTACACCATGATTTCTGGTAGCAAATGGTTTCTACTGGTAAATGTCTGTGTGTATAAAATATGTGTAGAAGGTAAGGGATGAAAGAGGTGATGTATTTAAAGGACTTGATAATTAATTGCCTTGTCTTGTTTCAGACCTTAACATATTTTTAAGTGTTTAAAGTGATTAATTCATGGCAATATTTTAATTCTAAAATTGGGATTTAATGAGTCAGAAACCTAGGTGTTTTTTTTTTTGTTGTTGCTTTTGAAATTCTGGACAAGTATCAGAGTTGAAATGCCTTCCAATTTAATATCCCTAGAAAAAGTAAACAAGCCTAGAGGCCTGTTTCTTAGGACCCTGGTACTTCTCTAGCATGGCTGTAATTTTAATAAACTTTGCAATAGTCTACTTACAGTTTTGTAAAGACATCTTGGAGTTTTGAGGGACTGGTGGTAGTGGTTTTATGTCTATGGATGTGTATATGGTAACCTCTTACCTCTTGCTCATTTTGGTTATAATTATTGTCTGTGTGGATTTGGTGGCCTTCTGGGAAGCCTAGAGAACAACTAGAAGGAGTGGCCTTCTCTTTAGCTAAGAGTTTAATCCTTCTCTAAGAATGAACTGATTTTATTTTATTAAAGTTTTCTTGTTTTGTTCTTCTAGCAGATTCTTGGTTTTTTCCTTTATTTGTTTAATTTTTGTGTTTTATTTGTAAAATTTAAGCTGGCTCAGAGGTTTTATTTGGGTGATCCTCGTTAGCTGCTTTTTATTTGTATGCTGGATATAATTTTTTAGAGAATTGAGTTGTATCTTTTCTCTTCTAAATCCTACCTCTAGCAAATCCTAAGATATTAAAAAAAAACAAAAACAAAAACTAAACCCTTTGATTCTCTCAGAATCTGCCTCCGTCTCTCAATCTCTGTTAAAAGCAAAAAAGATCTAAGATGTAAATGCATAATTGGTTGTGTTTTCTCACCCCGTAAGGACTCTACCATTTTGAAGAGGAATTCTGACGATAAAATGACTTAATCCCCCTTGGCACTGTGGAAGGAACACTGCATGGCGTGTCCCTCCCTGGCCAAGGTCACATACTAGACATTAGATCAGCTGGAAACCCTCCCCGGGCTCCTGTCAGGTCATTTCAGGAGATGAGCACGGTGCTGTATGTGGGGGAAGGCAGCCTGCTCTCCTGCCTGCTTCCCCCCTCTGCTGCCCTGTCGGCCCTGCATCTCCCTCTGTGCCCGAGCCCATCTGGTCCTGGCAAGGGGCTTGATCGGCAGCCCTAGCCTCACTCTCTGGAAAGACTTCGCCTAAGCCGTGGCGGAGCAGCTCCTGGGCTCCAGGACTCCATTTTCTACCATGTCGGGCCTGGCTGTGGCACTGGGTCTCTGCCATGATTCTCATTTAACACTGGTAACTCTGCCTTTTACCCTGGTCTTCCTTTAGGCATGGAAGTTCGTGTTTTTGTTTTTCTCTCCACTCTTGGCTAGATTCCTGCTTTCTGTGTTCTTAGCTACTGGCAAGGTGAAGGACCACAGCTCATTGCCTCCAGTGTGGGTATCAGATGCCTCACCTCCTGTGTCTGCTGGTGTGGCTGTCCCCAGGGTGACACCTGCTTCAGCCTTCCTTGACCTTCAGTGGGTCCTCCCATGGACTCTATGCCCTGCACTCCCCTGCTGTCCTTGCTGGCTCAGGATGCGGGGCTGGCACAGGATGCAGGTTCCCTCTGCCCTAGCCCCCAGGGTCAAGCTGTTCCCTGTGGGGCTGGCCTTGAGAGACCATGCTGAACTGCAGCAGCCACCCCCGGAGATGCAGGCTGGCCCTGAGATGTGCGTTTGGATCCATCCGCAGCCGATGCAGTCCGATGATAGACATACTAGACATCGCAATAGGTTTGTTTGAGATATTTTTAGCTTGGGATTCTTCTCCTAGGATCCTCCAGTCCTGCATGTCACTGGGCCGGCTCTGACCCTGAGAAGCCCAGTGTGGATCTCAGTTTCTGTGGCCTGTGGTCGATGCAGGCATTTCTCTGTAGCTGAGCCCTGTTTGCCTTTGGCCTGCTGGGTACTAAGAGAGAGCAGGGAGTCGCTATCCACAACAAGACCCCTCCCTCTGGTGGTGGTGGGAGAGTGTGCAGGAGCATGGATTCCTGTGTATCCCCTGCCTAATTATTGTACACTTCCCAAAGGCCAAGGAAATCCTGGGCACTGGGCAACCGCGGGCATTCCTTCATCTATCCCACAAATATTTATTGAGTACCAACCACGTGCTAGGCCGTGGGATATAACCGACCACGTGCTAGGAGCTGGGGATGTAACAGTAAACAAAGCAAAGTCCTTGTTCTCCTGGGGCTCACTGTGTCCTGAGTCGGGCAAACAATAAGGCAATGAATAAATAACCTATCCGGTGGCAATTGGCACTGTGAAGAAAAATGGTGTGCGTGGTGGTGAGGGTGATCAGGAAACCTCTCTGATGTGGGGACACCAGCCATACACTTGACTTCTGCAACAGAGAGGACAGAAGGGACCACAAGGGCACAGGAACTCAAGTGGAGTGGAGGTGACAGTGTGGCTGAAGAAGTTACCTTCCTCACAGAGTAATGGGTCCCTTGCCACACCACTGTAGTCTGCGTCGCTGCCATCTGCTGTGTTTCCCATCCTACAGCCATGACCTTGGGTGGTTCTGAAGACGATTTCAGACGATTTGTGGATGTGACTTGAACAGAATCACATGATTTTTACTGCCATTGCAGTCCAGATAGGAATGATCAGAGGCCCGTATGCTTAAGGCCTTCTGTAGGCAACGGTGTTCAGCTAGAATTTAGGTGTGTTGCTTTTTTTTTAAATCTTGGTATCAATTTTAATGGGTTTCTTCCATTTATGGGAAGTGAAACGGTTTTCTATTTATGAAGTTCCTGTTAAAAATACATTATTTTTATTTAAGCAAAAATGATTCATCATAAACAACAGTACTAAGAAAAGAACATGAGGATACGTGGATATGGCCCAGGAGTGCTTCTCATGTGTTTTCCCATTCATAGAGTGTGGCAGGGGTGTGGCTGGGGAGGGAAGGGTCCTGTCCTTTTCAGACGGCATTGACATGAGTACTCAAGCTGTGTGCAGTTTCGCTCATTCAGTTTATGTGCAGTGACAGGAACTGGTTAAGTTTGTTAGTAGAATTACTAAGTTTGTAAGTTTTCCTTTTTTTTGAGACAAGCTCTCCCTAGGTAGTTTGGGCTGGTCTTGAACTCACCATGTAGCCCAGGCTGGCCTTGAACTTGTGGCAATCTTCCTGTCTCAGCCTCCCAAGTGCTACGATTATAGGCATGTGCCACCATGCCCAGCTAGTTTTCCAAATTTTAAACACATGTATTTGCTGCTGTAACAGTCAGCAAGGTGGAGCCAGCTGCTAGTGTTATGGAATTTGGGAGCTGGGAGGGACTCACAGATCATGTGAATCTTGTCTGAGAAAACGGAGGCCTAGGAGAATAAGTTCATTTGCCCATGATCACACAGCTAGTTGATGTAATTTATTGCCAGGACTGGGATCCTGGCCTTGCAAGTCTTGATTTAGGGCTTTTCCTGCCTCAAAATCTTGGCTCCCCACTGGGTTTGAAATGGAATTATATTATGCCCTGGTGTTAATAATTGAAAGAGGCTTTCAAAAAATTGTACTCATTATCATTATTATTATTATTTTTTCATTTTAAGAGGAAAATTTTCATGGGCTTTTAGAAGTATACTGGGATGAGATTTTACTAAAATATTTTATTTTTATTAATGCTCATTTTAATCATTTAAAAAGGAATTGTGGCAGTTCAGTACTGCATCTTATCAGATTATTTTTCACTCCAGCTTCTGCAAGGCTGACAGAGAGAAGAAGACTTTTATCGAGTATTTATGGGACTGATGAAATAATGCATCTGTTGGCAGCTAATTGGTACTCTTTCTAGGAATAGCAAACCATGTGATAGTTCTTGCCCCAGCAGGGAAGCCTCCATTTCACTTTAAAAAACAGATTTAATGTCCTTTTCGCTTAGAAAGTCTGTGACTTTTCCCCTCCCTCCTGTGGCCGTGTGGACCATTTGGCTACATCAGCTACCTTCTTGGCCGTCTAGATTTAGCCATGTGTTTCTCAGCCCAGGCTGTGCGCTGGAATCACCTGGGGGAGTGTTTAGAAAAGTACAGATGGCCAGGTGCTCCCAGGCCAATGTGTCACAGTCTCTTTAAAGACACGCACACGCACTTGTGTGTACAGACACCCACAGGCACAGGCACAAGTGCCGCACTAGGATATTTTAAAGCACAGCCAGGGCTGAGGATCTGAGATCTGGCCAGCTGGTTAGCGGAGGCTTCTTTCTCATAGCTCCCCAAGGCTGAGCCCCCAAGGCTGCGTACTCCCTTGAAGAGTGGTAGAAATGGAGGTAGAGAAAGATATTAGTTTTTATTTTATTTTTATTTTTTTATTTTTTTGGTGGATACCAGGGGTTGAACTCAGGACCTCGCGTGTGAGCAGGCGTCCATGCCACTGAGCAATATCGCCGGCCCTTTTTTTTCCTTTATGTGGGTACCGGAAGTCGAACTCAGGACCTCGCGCTTGCCAGGCAGGCTCTTATGCCGCTGAGCCATCTCACCAACCCGATATTAGTTTTTAATTCCTTGAATTTCTTGAACATTGTTGCTGAAGAATGAATCTGAGTCTCCAGCCCTTTATAGGTGAGACTCCACTCCCAGCATTCTGGTGCATAGAGCACTGGGAGGGTGTAAGGCTGCACATATCTAAGAACAAAAGGGGAGGGCTTGGAGGTAGCTGGAGAATTGGAATTCAGGGCATTATTTTCATTGCCTGTTCACACTGTTTGCTAATTGCAAGCCCCCACGATACTTTGTGCTCTGTAGATCAAGCTGTGTCCAAATGGAGACTGAGCTCACCAGGGAAGAATGAGTGGATGCTGCTCTCACATTCAAGGTTGAGTTGAAGGTGGCTGGGGATGGACGAGGGGACAGAGACAGAGGGTACCGGGAAGAGTGGGACTGGCTCAGTCTGTCCTTCTGTGGGGTGGTCAGACAGGCTGTCTGGCTGCGCATGGTTTTGGTTGTAATTAAAAAAAGTGAGTTGCAAGCTGGGTACGGTGGTGTACGTACACCTGTAATCCAAGCCCCCTGGGATGCTGAGGCAAGAGGATTGCAAGTTCGAGCCCTGCTTGAGCAGCTTAGTGACTTAGCAAGACCCTGCCTCAAAGTAAAAAAATAAAAAGGGCTGAGAATGTAGCACAGTGCAAAGACCTTAGGTTTATTACTACCTCCTCACATACACACGAAGTTTCCGTCTTTTCCAACCTCAGGTGACATCGGTAAAATAATATTTGTACGTATTGAGGGCTTACTGTGTGCCAGACACAGTTCCGAGCCCTCTGCATTATTAATCCACTTAATCCTGGTAAGAACTTGATGAGGAAGGGATGTTATTACCCTTGCGCATGGCTGAGAACATGTAGGCCGGGATGTTTAATGAGTTTCTCAAAGTCACACAGTGTAGAGGAGGCAAAGTTGGACTCCAGGCTCCTAGACTTCAAAGCTTGCTAATCTAACCCTATAGAAACACTTTCTCAACACTCCCTTTTCCTCCTCCCAGGAGAGCCTCCTTACCAGTCCTCATCCTTCCTTCCCAGTCTGGCAGAGACTCATAGCCCCGGGGGCATTTCTGCCCTTCTCTTTCCCGCCTGTTGTCCTAAGACTCATTGCTGCTTGGTATCTCTCTCTCCCCATCTCTCATTTTATCCCTTTTGGTGGTGTGTGGGTGGGGTTGGAGATCAGGGTCTGCTGTAAGGGGTCAAGGAACAGAGTCCCTAGGTTTCTCCCATCCCGGTTGCTATCTTGAGAGTAGCGGATGACTACATCTTGGCACTGATTAGGAGCCAGGGTATTGGAAATCATGCTATCTAAAGCCATCAGTTCCAACAACCAGCTTTTCTGGTGTTGCAGCTTCAGAGTTTCAGCAAATGCTTAGCAAGGTAGCATTCCCTTTTTATGGGTGTGGTTCAGGCTTGTAGGCTGCTGTTATAACTAGCTGCAGGAATGTTTGCTTGACTTAATTTTAATAGGCAGCTGTGTTTATACTTGTTCCTCAGTTTGGGAGGTAAGGAGTAGAGATATATGTGCTTCTTTGGAGGGCATTTACCCCTGATTTAGAAAAGTAAAAAAGAATATGTTGTGCTTTTCCAAGCAGTAAATTTTAATTGAAAAAGAAATGTAATTTCTATGAGTTTTAGGCAAGTTTTAGTCCTAGGCTTTATTTTGATAATGTTAGAAAAGAAACTTTAACTCCTTGTCAGAAGTGTCACGTTGACAATTCCTGGAGATGTTCAGGATCTGTTTGCAATCAACACTATGGCAGAGAGGTGGCAACACTGTTACCAAAATCATACTGCTGAGGTGTCCTGAGGGGTTGTGAGGACACAGGAATAAACAAACTCAGTTTCTCCTGCACCCTCCCTCAGAAATCACCCAGGATGCTGCTGTGACGAAATGTGTGGGAGCAAGCAGCGCTGCGGCTGGGGGACACTAGCTGGGTGTCCTCTAATCAGTTCAGTTCTGACACGGTTTCCCTGGAGCCAGCATCTCACCCTGCAGGCTGAGGGCTCAGGCCCCAAGACTGTCCCCTGCTTCCAATACCAGCTGCAAGTCTGGGTCTCTGGCTGTAAATTGGGGTTTCGGTGACCCTCCCTTGGGTTCAGTTAATTTGCTCAAGCTGCTTACAGAACTCAGAAAACCATGTTTACCAGTTTATTATAGAGGATATTACCAAGGACACAGATGAAGGAGGTATAGGGGGAGGTACAGGAGAAGGGCCCCTCGTTCCGTGCCCTCTCTGGTCACCACCCTCCTGGAACCTCTACTAGTCCAGGTAATGGGCGGTTCTCCAAACCCCGTCCTTTGGGATGTTTATGGAGGTGTCACCATAGAGGCACGATTGATTAAATCATTATCCAGTTAACCCTCAGCCCCTCACTCCTCCTGGAGTTGGGGCAGTGAGACTGAAAGTCTCAACCCTCTAATTCTGTCTTCGCATTTTGGGCGATCGGTGCCCATCTGGAAGGAAGCTTCTAGGGACTGCCAGCCACATCAGTCAGCTCATTAGCAAGCAAAAGACATTTATGACTTGAAGTCTCCAAGGATTTGTGGAATCATATGCCAAGAAAGGGGATGAAGACCAAATATGTATTTTGTAGTATCACAGTGGAAAATGAGAAGCTTGTGTTTTTTTTTTTTTTTTTAATTTTAATTTTTATGGTGCTAGAGATCGGACCCAGGGCTTCACAAATGCTAGGCAAGTGTTGTACCACTGAACTACACCCCACAGCCCTGGCTTGTGGCTTTAGAGCCTAAATGTAAATCTCTGACAGCATCTCTTGTTCCACCAAGGTATGGGGGTTGCTGAGTGGTAATGGTGAGGTGGTTACAGAGAATTACAGAGCAAGTGAAACACATCCGCTAGGACTTCTCCTGTTGCTGTAACTGTAGACACTTAGAGCTAGAAGTGACTTAAGAGACACTTTACCACACAGACAAAGAAATGAAAAGATGTAAATAAATCTACGCATACACCTATGGTCTCTTTGGCTCAAGCAGCAGAACTTTGTGCTGACATAAACAAAATTCTTAAGTCTAGTGGGTAGCTCACAACATTGAAGGCATGTATAAAATTTAGGGCACAGAGGACCGGTGAGATGGCTCAGTGGCATAAGCGCCTGCCTGGCAAGCGCGAGGTCCTGAGTTCGACTCCCGGAACCCACATACGATAAAAGGGCCGGTGATACTGCTCAGCGGCATGGGTGCCTGCTGGCACGTGAGGTCCTGAGGTCGACCCCTGGTACCCACAAAAATAAATAAATAAATAAAATTTAGGGCACAGTAAAGGCAGCAGTGGAGGTCAAGGGAGCTCTAAGGGCATTGGTTGACCATCTCCAATAAAGTTCCTCCATTATTCCTTCCCCCAAGAGAAAAGGACTGTGAAGTATGCTTGGGCTATAATGTAAGCCTTTCCCTTAGGACGCCAGAATCACCTGGAATGGGGAAAGGTGGTCCAAAAGGAAGAGGGGAAAGGTGATTGAAGCAAGAGATGTTGACTGTACTATATCACCCCCATTCCTTTTGGGTTGGGCAGTCTCATACCTGTAGGCCTGGAAGGAAGTGATAACCCATTAAAGGAGGAGGATGTTCTACATCTTAATGTAGCAAGATCCAGATTGAGGGCTGAAGGTAATAGAAGAAAAACACAATAAAGAAGTTTTTATAGCAAGGTAGGTCCTCATAAATACCTTTTCAAAATCAGACTACATTGGGGAAGAAGAATGGTCTGAGAGTGCCAATGCAGAGAGGAGGCTAGAAAGAGAATTTGGGTTTGGCTGGAGTGTAAGGGGTACACACCCTCACTGTGTATGCATGCTCACTTTATCCTCAAGAATCCTTTACGGTAGGTACTGTTGTTATCATTATACGGCATATTATCACACATCATCCGTAGTATTTTATAGACGAGGGTTGCCCAAGCTCACACAGCATGGCAGAGCTGAGATTTGAACACTGACAGTTTGCCTCACAGACCAGGCTTGTGGTCACGAGGCCATCGTATCTCTAATACCAGGTTTTGGTTCCGATGAAGTCACGTGTCACAGATGACCTGACTGCAGGTCTCACATGTAGCCAATGTCCTCATTGTTCCTCTTTTGTTAGCAGTTTATCAAGTGAGAGAGTTTGAAAAAATGCCAAAGGAGATAAAAGAAGTTTTCTAAGAAATGTGATTAAACAAAACAAAGATTTTCAATGAGACTGAGACAGAACCTTCTGTGTTTAGTTTTTGAGTTTACCTCTTCCCTTTCAGTACCTGGTGAATCATATATTGCTGCTATGGACAAACGTACCTTCTGGTTGTTTGAGCCTTTTTATTTCTTCATGTGCCAGTCAAAATCCACTCAGGAGACAAAAATCACACAGTAATTTGAACAGGAAAACTTAATATAAAGAATTTTTGGTGTCCTGGGGCTGGAGTATGAT
This sequence comes from Erethizon dorsatum, assembly GCA_028451465.1. Taxonomy (NCBI): domain Eukaryota; kingdom Metazoa; phylum Chordata; class Mammalia; order Rodentia; family Erethizontidae; genus Erethizon; species Erethizon dorsatum. The sequence continues at coordinate 13,219,860 of CM051834.1, read as the reverse complement.
CTGTCCTTGAGGTAGCAGCAGAGTCCAAGCTGCGGGGCTGGAGCTGTGTCCGGACAGGCATTTAGGAAGTTTCTCCTGCTGTTTGATCAAGTATTGTTTGAAAGGAATGCAGCCAAAGCTGTCACCAGAGGAGGTATTATGCTTCCAGAAAAATCTCAAGCAAAAGTACTTCAGGCAACTATGGTAGCTGTGGGATTGGGCTCTAAAGGAAAGGGTGAAGAGATTCAACAGTTAGTGTGAAAGTTGGAGATAAAGTTCTTCCTGGATATAGAGGCACCAAAGTAGTTCTAGATGACAAAGATTATTTCTTATTTAGAGATGGTGACATCCTTGGAAAATATGTAGAGTGAAGTGAATCACTGTTGAAACTACATCACGTAACACTGCCCATTCCACTGAAGTTCTGCAGTCTTTCATCATGTAAATAATTTCCATGTCTCTTTTATAATAAATTGATGATATCTAAACTAATGATATCCATTGGCTCTAAAGTTTAGTTTCACTATACTGGTATAAACATTTGCAAATAAAATATGCCAAAAAAAAAAGTTTTAGCTAGTGAAAAGTTAACTGTGGTTAACTGGAAAAAGAGTGAAAGATATCCCTAAGGAATACAGGAAGAGCAGTTGGAGAAAGCTACTTTTTCATTTTCGCTAGGGTTGAAGGAGAGTGCAGGATACAGTTGCTAAGAACTTGGAAGGAATTCCTGATGACCCATAGGGCTGGGAGATTCAGCCCTCGTTGGAGATGCACTGCTGTATGAGCTGGTCTGGGAGCGCAGCCCACCCGTTTGGTAGAGGAAGTGGGTGAACCGGAGCTAGTCCTCGGAAAGTGATCTGGGGCAGAGGACAAGGAAATCCCTCGGAGAATGAACACCACTGAGTTCCAGATGCTGCCTGAGTGGGGATAAAGCATCCCCAACCCAGAAGAAAAGCCCCTTCCTTTGCTGTGTCCTTGCATTGTCCCTCAGCTGCACTTCATTGATGAAAACTAACATTATACTACCTGGCAAGGAGAAATATTCACAGGATCCAGCTTCAGTAGCACAAAGCAAGGCTAAGAAGGATGGACCTGGGGTTGAGAAGGAATGCATTGGTATTTAGTGTACCTCATCTGTAAACGACAGTCGTTCATAATTACCAAGGTTGTTCTGAGGTCCTAATTTATGTGTTCATTAATTTAGCTAACATTTGTTATGTACCGTTGTTGGCTACTCTGCTGTGGCTCTGAGATTATGGTTGTCGTCTGCTTTTGTTTGTTTTGCTTGTCTCTGCAACTAGACTTGTCTTTTCTAAGGACAGAGTTTAAAAAAAATCTTTGTATCTGCAAACCTATCTAGCATAATGCTAGATACACAGTAGTCCTTACATGTTTAATGGAATGAATGAAAGAGTGACTTTAAAGATGTATGTGAAGACTGAGTCATACTTTCAAAGAGTTGAAATTGTAGTCAGTAAAAGGTAGAAGCAAACAAATGTAATATGGTAGTCTGGTTATCTTTTTGTGTGTAACAAACTACCCCAAAATTTAGTGGCTTAAAACATTAATTGTACTCATGGACGTGCAGTTTGGGCAGGACTCAGGAGGAACAGCTCACTCGTGCTCCACATTGTATAAGTCGAAGAGGCTTCACTTGAATTGAAGGATCTCATTTCCAAAGTGGGTCACTCACATGTTTGGTAAATAGGTATTGCTTGCTGGTCCCTGTCCACGTGGGTAGTTTTACAGGTGGCTGGAGTTTCCTTACAGTGTAGTGGTTGATTTTGAGGGATAGGGAATAGAGCTGCTAGTTTCTTGTGGCCTAGGCCTGAATATTGATGTAGTGTTACCGTCTCAGTCCATTTTTGTATTGCTGTAACAGAATACTTGATTCTGGATACTTTATAAAGAGAAGAGGTTTATTTTGGCTCGCAAAAGGAGCAAAAAGGGGAGGAGCAAGCGTCTTTCCCTCCTTTATATTGTGTGCAGGCTACCTGCCCCAGGGCAGGTGTGGCACTCACAGCGCCAATCCCAGCACGAGACAGTGAACCAATCACAAAGTCTAGATTCAGCTGCCTCTGAAAAGCCCGCCCTCCATGACTCCATGAGACTTTCAGGGACATCCAGACAAACCATAACAAATGGGGACCAATTTTTCAGCACACGAACCTTTGAGGAAGCAACCACATCCAAATGATAAAAGGCTCTTTGCTTTATTCTTTTAATTAAGCTGTCCCAGAGCCCAGATTCAAAGATAGGAGATATAGACCTCATATTTTCTAGGAAATGTGTCAAATAATTTTGAGGCTTTATAGTACTTTCAGATGTAGTGATTGTATATATAAGTTTATATGGCTTTGCTGCTGAATTCAATCAATCATTTAAAGAATAACTAATACCAATTCTTGCCAAAATCATCCGTAAATTGAAGAAGAGGAAGTATTTCCAGATTCATTCAATGAGGACAACCTTGCCATGATACCAAAACCAGAAAAAGACATAACAAAACAAAGTTAGTTACAGGTCAGTAGCCTTGATGAATATAGGTGCACAAATTATCAGCAAAATACTAGCAAACCAAACTCAACAGCATATTGAAAGGGTCATTCACCATGATGAAGGGGACACAGGATAGTTCAAAATAGGCACATCATCTGGGCATGGTGGGACATACTTGAAATTCCAGCTACTCAGGAAGCTGAGCTAAGGAAGATCACAAGTTTGAAGCCAGCCTGGGCAACTTAGTAAGATCCTGTCTCCAAAAATGTAAAATAAAAGAAAATGGGGATGTAGCTCAGTCATGGAGCACTTACCTGGGTTTAATAGGTTTAATGACCACTATTGCAAATAAACAACCATATGCAAATCAGTAAAAATGATACAACATATTAACAGAAAGAAAGATAAAAACCATATGGTCATCTCTACAGATATAGAAAGCATATTTAATGAAATTCATCATCCTTTCATGCTACAAACTCTCAACAAATTAGAAATAGAAGAAATACACTTCAACATAGTAAAGGCCATATATGACAAACCTGTAGCTCATATCCTATTTAACAGTGAAAAGTTGAAAGCTTTTCCTCTTTGATCAGGGACGAGTCCCCCACTGTGAGCAAGCAAGCCTGTACCAGACATATGGCAACCCTGCCATGTGAGCAAGCAGGACTGTGCAGGATGGCCCTCCATCCCTCGATGTGAGCAAGCAGGCCCATGCCAGATGTGCGGCCTGACCTCCAACTCCAAGTCAGCTCTGTATTTGGCTTCTCGGGGGATGGGGCAGCAGAGGTGAGAACTAACCAACTGATGTGATCTTGGAAAAAGACAACACCTGGGGAGAAAAGAGAGCAACCAGACCCTGTGACTGTTGATGTTAAGTTCAACAGTCTTCTTGAATTCCTGCCCCATGGCCTACTTCCAGCAGAGACCAGAGGGCTGATTGCATTTTCCATCTACGAACCAGAGTGAGGACACACTTTGGCTTGAGTGGTAACCACAGTCTGGAGTGAATGGGCAGAGGGACCTCTGTTTCAGGGAGGGACCTCAAAAACCCATAGGCCCTAAAGGCAGGCAGAGAAAATCATGGCTGGCTGAATCCCAAGACTGCAGATCTTGGAATGAAATCTTTCATTCAAAAACACAGGAATTTTTTCCTTGACTCAATCATTTTTAAAAATTTTTCTATTTTTTAATATTTTTATCTTTCCTCCTTCTGTTTTTTTAGGGGCTTGGGGATTTTCTCCCCCTTCCCTGTCTTTAGTTTCTCTTTTCCCCTTTCAACTTCTTTCTCTTCCTTCTTATCTCTTATTTCCTGTATTTGCTCTCTGTTTATCTTTTTCCTTCTTTTTCTCATTCGTTCTTTCCTGTGAATGTTCTCTAACACTATTAATATCCTTTACCCCCATCTTAGTTTTTTCTCCTCCTTCTCATATCTCATTGATTAATTTTTCAAATTTTGCTTTTTTCATTCTCTGGTTCCCCCTCCCTCTGCCTTTATTAATATAACTACTAAGCTTTATGAATTTCTAGATAGCTAGTTAATTTTATGCTATTGCTGTTCATTACTCTTCTATTGTTAGTAGAGGTAAAGTTCTATTAAGTAGGTATTTACTGTAGATCAATAGTAGGTCAATATTCAGTTTGTCTTAGTGTTCATACTATAATTATGGATGTCTTTCCTATGGTTAAGGGTGGTACATTATTGGTTTTTAGGGTTCGTAGATACTCTGTATTTGGTGCTATAATTGATACTAATTTTATCACTATAGCCAAGGTGACATAACTGTTAATTAGTTTTCTTGGGATGCCAATATCTGAATTGCCTTGGGGTTATTAACAGTACCGTGGCCTGTTCCTGGAGAACTAGGTACTGTGCCAAATGCACTGCAACCTCCCATCCCAAGTAAACAGTGGTGGTTCAATCCCAGGCTCAGAGAGGCAAAGACCAATAGTTAGCCATGCTTGGAAGACACCACAAAAAGTAGACATTAACTGAAGAGGTCTCCATAATAGAAACAAAGGTTTTCACTACAATCAACTGGCATTCCTTAACACAAAAACAAACAAACAAATAGAAACACCAGAAAACAAGTCAACAAAATACCTCCAAAAACTCCCAACTTGCCCAAAGCTGATCCATGGGGCATTGAAGGCGAGGAAACCAAAAGCCACATACCCTAATTATTTGAAGTGTTATCAGAGGAGATAACAAAACAGATCAATAAGGCATTTGGCAAGCTCAAAGATGTAAGTAAACAGATATTGGGACAAATAAACAAAATGATCAGCAAGTCTACAGAAGACACTAATAAAAAGTTAGCAGAGCTAAACAAAATGATATAAAACATACATGACCACCATAGAAAATAATTAGAATCTATAGCAAGGCTCTTAATAGAAATTCAGGAGATTAAAAATTCTATTGAAAGTGTTGGTAGAAGTGACCAATGTGAGGACAGAGTGTCAGAACTAAAAGACAGGGCTGTTGTGGGAGACCGGTTAGTGAGAGATGCCTTAACAAAATCAAGAGAACATGAGAAATGGGTCCAACAGCTCCTAGATGATGCAAAGAAGATGAATCTAAGATTAATTAGAATTAGTGAAAAATCAAAAGACAGCACACATGGCATAAAAAACCTGTTTGCTGAAATAATAGCAGAAAACTTTCCAAATACGTGAGGCATATAGAACTCCAAATAGCCATGATCAGAAAAAACCTTCTCCATGACACATCTTAGTCAGAATGCCAGAAATCTGACACAAGAACAGAATGTTAAAAGCGGTTAGAGAAAAGCAGTGACTCACTTGTCAAGGTAACCCATTAGAATTCCAGCAGACTTCTCAACACAAACTTAAAGGCTAGGGGAGCTTGGAGTAGTGTTTCAAGCTCTAAAAGAAAACAGTTTCTAACCCAGGCTGATCTAGCCTGCAAAACTAATTTTCAGAATTGTTGGAGAAATAAGATACTTTCATGATAAAGAGCACCTAAAGAAATTCATGATCACCAAAGCAGCACTCTAAAAAATTCTGAAGAATACCCTAGAAAGAGACAATGAAGCTAAAAATGTCAAAAGGCCTCATAGAATGAGTGCACTAGGTAGGGCGAGCAGTTATATAGAAGAGAAAGGGGGATCAGCAACAAGGAAGTAAGGCAATGGGGGGAGTAAGTCAGTGCCTAGGAGCGTAACTCCCGACGTGAAGGGTCTCAGTTCCCCAGTCAGAAGACACAGCCTGGCAGAATGGGTCAAGAAACACAATCCAGTGTGCTGTGCTGAATATAAGGAACAGGGTAAGGATATATGCTCTTGCTACTTTTATTCAGCATAGTACTAAAAGTCCTAGCTAAAGCAATTAGGTGATAAAAAGAAATGAAGAGTATCCAGATTGGAAAGAAGTTAAATTGTCTCTATAGATGTCATAATTTGATATATGGAAAATCCTAGAGATGCCACCAGAAAACGCTTAGAAATAATAAATGAATTTCAGTAACGTTGCCGGGTATAAAATCAACATACAAAAATCATAGTGTTTCTGTGTACTACCATCAAACTATTCGAAAAAGAAATCAAGAGAGCAATTCTATTTACAATAGCTATATAAGGAAACAAAAACAACTCCCCCAAAACAAAACAAACAATAACCTCTCCAAAATCAACTTAGAACAAAATTTAAGCAAGTAAGTGAAAAACCTGCATAATGAAAATCATGAAACATCGATGACAGAAATTTAAGAAGACACAAATAAATGAAAAGGTATCCCATGTTTATGGATTGGAAAAATTAATATTTAAAATGACCATGCTATGTAAAGCAGTCTACAGAATCAGTGAAATCACTATTAAAATTATATTTTCCACACAATTACATGTTTTTATTTAAAAGCACCCCAGTTTTAAAATTTTTATTAAACTACAAGAAACCCTGAATAGTCAAAGCAACCTTGAGCAAAAATCAAAACAAAACAAAATAAAAGCAAAATAACAATAAAAAACAAATCTGGAGTCATTACATTACCTGACTTCAAAATATGCTACGAAGCTATAGTAATCAAAAGAGTGTAATATTGGCATAAGGACAGACACGTAAATCAATGGAACAGAATAGAGAGCAGGGGAATAAATCCATGCACTTATGATCCATTGATTTTCAACAAAAGTGCCAAGAACATACAATGGGGAAAGGAAAGTGTCTTAAATGATGTTGGAACAAAAGGGTAGCCACAGCAGAATGGAAGTATACTCCACAAAAATCAACTCAAAATGGATTCAGAACTTAAGCATTAGATCTGAAATTATGAAACTGCTAGAATGCTGGGCACGGTAGCATATGCCTGTAATCCCACCACCTGAGAGGCTGATGCAGGAGGATCACCATCAGTTCGAGACCAGCCTGGACTATGATGTAATGAATTCAAGGCCAGACTGGACTACATGGACCATGTCTCGACAAACAAACACTGCTAGAGAAAAATAAGGAAAGCTTCCTGCCATTGATCTCACAATAATGTTTTTGGATATGGCGGCAAAAACAAAAATGGACAAAAGAGATTATGTCAAACTAAAAAGCTTCTGCACAGCAAAGGTAGCAGTCAGAAGAGTGAAGAGATAAGCTGGTAGGATAGGAGACAATGTTTGCAAACCATGTATCTGATAAGGGTTAATGTCCAAAATATATAAGGAACTCTAACAACCTAATAGTAAGAAAAGAACCTGATTAAAAAATGGCAGAGGACCTGAATAAACATTTTTCAGTGAAGACATACAAATGACCAAGAGATATATGAAAAAATGCTCAGCATCACTAATCATCAGGGAAGTCAAAATTAAAATCACAGTGATATAACCACATCTATTAGAGTGGCTATTACTAAGAAAATGAAAGTTAAGTATTGGCAAGGATAAGGAAAAAACGCAACCCGTGTATACTGTTGATAGAATGGAAATTAGTACTGTCATTTTGGAAAACAGTATCCAGATTGCTCAGAAAATTAAAAGTAGAACTATATGACCTAGCAGTCCCACCTCTGGATATGTATCCAAAGGAAAAGAAATCAGTATGTTGAAGAGATGCCTGTGTTCCCACGCATTTTCACAATAATCAACATGTGAAACCAACTAAATGACCATCAACAAATGATGGATAAAGAAAATATGATATATATATGTACTTTTTAGTCTTAAAAACAGAAATCCTGTCATTTATAAAAACATGGATGAACCTAGAGGACATTATGTCAGATTCAGTAAGCCAAGCACAGAAAGACAAATAGGTCATGACCTCTCTTCTATGTAGAATCTAAAAAGGTTAAATTCATAGAAGAGGGGAGTGGTTACCAGGGTGTGGGGAGAAGTGGTTGGGAGATGTTGGTCCAAGGCTACGAATTGTCAGATAGGAGGAATAAGTTCAAGAGATGGATTGTATAACATGGTGCCTATAGTTAACAAGATACTGTGTTCTTGAAAATCACTGAGAGTAAATTTTAAATGTTCTAACCACAAAAAATAACAAGTGTATGAGGTAATGGATATGTTAATTATCTCAGTTTAGCCATTCTACACTGTATATGCCATGGTCTGACTGTCTCCCAAAATTCATATGTTGAAACTTAATCCACATATATGGTATTAAGCATGCCCCCCCCCTTGGAGACAGGGTGTCACTATTTAGTTCAGGCTGGCCTTGAACTCACTATGTGTACCCCAGCCTGGCTTTGAATTCGTGGCAATCCTCCTGCCTCAGCCTCTTGAGTGCTGGGATTACAGGTGTGGACCACCATGCCCAGCAGCATGGGGCCTTTTGGGAAGTGATTCCAGTCCTAACGGATATAGTTTATGTTCTTTCTGCCCTTCTGTTTTGTGTCATGTGAGAACAGTGTTAGTCTTTCTGTCATCTGTAGATGTAGCAAGGATCTAACCAGACGCACCTTGTTCTTGGATTTCCCAGTCTCAGAATGGTGAGAAACAAATTTCTATTATTTATAAATTAACCAGAATTTTGTTATAATATCACAAACAGACTAAGACAGTATAATTTCAAAACATCATGTTACATGTAGTAAATATTCTTTGTTTTTGGCTATTTTTTTTTGTTTGCACATGATAAATACATACAATTTTTTTTTTTTTTTTTTTGTGGGTACCGGGGGTCAGCCTCAGGACCTCGCGCACCAGGAGGCGCCTGTGCCGTTGAGCGATATCACCGGCCCCTTTTTCGTATGTGGGTTCCAGGAGTTGAACTCGGGCCCTCGCGCTTGCCGGGCAGGCGCTTAAGCCGCTGAGCCGTCTCACCGGCCCCAATACATACCATTTTTATCAACTAAAATAAATTAAAAAGAGATAACTTCTATAATATATTAATAGTGAAGTACAATATTTTAAGGTTTTCTTTTTTTTGTTTTGTTTTGTTTACAAAATTTGAATTTTTACTGTGGGGAAAGAAAAATGTTTTCTCCTAGGTTTATGGCTGAGGTCCCTATAACAAAAGACAAACAAGGTAAAAGCACACAGTTTAATGTAATTTCGCATGACATGGGAGCCTTTATAAAAAAGCAAACACCCAAGGAAACAGTTAAATCTGTGTTTTTTTGTGCTAGGTATGATGAAAGAGGACAGTTGTGGAAATACATGGTCGGGAAAAGAGCGTGATTCAGTGGTAATAAACTGGGGGGCCTTAGCGAGGCCTGTTCATTCATAACAGGCCTGTAACACATGTCTTCAGAAACTAGGATGTTCCTTTCCTTTGGATATTAGGAGGGCACCTCTCCCATAGGTGACCTGCTTCCGGGAAGAAGGGTGGCTGCCTGCCCACTTCTACTCTTTCTCAGATTCCATGGTGCCATATTTTGGGGTGGTGTGTCCTGAACCCTATCATTACCATAGGACGTTTCATTTTAGAAGCTCTTCCTAAAACTCCAGTAATTTCTAGAAAGTTATTATTTTCTTGACACAACACTTAAATCTGGAATTTCTTATATGATGCCAAATAAAGAAGAAAATTTGGAAGATTATATGTGTGTGTAAAAAAATTTTTTTTTTCTTGGGAGTAAGACTTTGAATCAACTGGAAGTAGTCTTTTCAAATTATTATCAAAGCCTGTTGCTATTTCAGTTAGCAGAGGTGGGGGTGGGGAACATTGGACTTAAATGACCTTTTCCAAGTGCCTCTCAAGAAACTATGAAGAGTATTTTTCACTCTGCTGTTTAAAGTATTTTTTCTGTTTATCTTTCTGTGAGTATTCTATTTCAAAGTGCTTCACTAATTATATAACCTGATTTTTTCAATGTCTTCTGTTTGTATGCTTTTAAGTATTAAGTTTCAAAATCTTTTTATCATTTTCTGAAAACTAACCTGATTTTTTCAATGTCTTCTGTTTGTATGCTTTTAAGTATTAAGTTTCAAAATCTTTTTATCATTTTCTGAAAACTGTTAGATTATAGATGATTAAGCTTTTGCCAGTGGCATCTTAAATTATATCCTTCAAATAGACTAGATTCGTAAATATGTGGGTGTTCTGGATAGTGGATTGTTTTCTTCTTGCACCTGGAAAGACATTCCTCATTACTTCATTAAATCGAAGGATACATTTCAAAGAGACTGTTAAAATCTTTGGCAGAATAATAATACCCCCCCCTTTTCTCCTTATAACCTGGTTCAACACCATAAATCATCGTAGGAAACAGGAGAGGCTGCAGAAGGAAAGAACACAGCACGAGAAGCTCACTCCTTGCTTCCTGCCTCAGGTCAGCCAGCACTGATGGAATGTCTGCTGTGTGCCAGGAGTGAAACAGGTACAGAAATTAATCAGGTGTAACCTCTGCCGAGAAGGTGCTGCGGATGAATGAGACAATGCAGGCACAGTGGTTAGAACAGAGCGCGGTGTGTAGTAAACGTTGGGTGAGCGTTAGTGGGTGTTACTGTTACTGTTAGATATTGTTACCATTATCGTTAGATGGAGCCGCGGGGCTGAGCTGTACAGATTCACCAAGACAGAACACACAGGGCCGGGGGGGATGGGCTTGTTTGGTTCGTGTATGGGTTATGTTTGTGGAATTTAAGATAATAGTAGCTGACATTTATTGACCACTTACTGTGAGTTAGTTCTTTAAGTGCTTTGTGTTTATTAATACTGTGAGGCAGATACTGTTATAGTTCCCGTGTTTTGGATGAAGAAGCTGAGACCCAGCCAGGGCCACACAGCATTTCATCCTGGGAATATGTTTCGCAAGCATTTGGACATGTAGATTTAGGTTTGGGATAAAGTCCTGCTTCTACCTTTTGTGTGCTGTATTATTTTGTTGGTTTTATCTAAGTTTAAGTCTTCATGTATGAAAGAAATGCCTCCTACAGATCCTCAGTGGTAGTTATTAAGATTAAATGAAAGGATATGGCATGAATCTTTTGAGACATGAAGCGTTATATAAATGGAGGTAGTGTTTTAATGTGTGGTCCACAGTAGGTAATCAATAAGTGTCATATTTCTTCTTTGTTTCACCTCTGACCTTTTACCTCTCTGTTCATGAAGCTCCTCCCAGGGAATGGGAAGTTCAGAATGAGGGGCTCCCACCAAAAAAAAAAAAAAAAAATTTTTTTTTGCCCATACTGGGAATTGAGCCCAGGACCTTGCACTGAGCTACATCTGCCCTTTTTAATTTTTAATTTTGAGGCAGGGTCTCACTAAGTTGCCCAGGCTGGGCTTGAACTTGTGATCCTCCTGTCTCAGCCTTCCAGAGTGGTGGGATTACAAGTGTGGGCCACCATCCATTTTTTGTAGCTACTGCCAAGATGTTGTCTAACTCTTCCTTGCTTTTCAACTCTTGAGGATGGATTTTATCCTCTTGGGATTTCATAAATGTCCTTCTACCAAAACACAGCAATTCACTGCTCATGCCATGTCATTTGACTTTTGCCCCTGCAGCAGTGACCTTTGATGAAATTCACAGACATTTTTCAGGTGGTCACTTGCTATTTGGCAGCGTTTGATTGGGAGCCACTCTCCTTTCATTCTTGCTGTTGCTGCCTCTCAGCTCTGGTGTAATCTTATGAGATTACAGTCATATATGTGGTCTGTCATTGACTGAACCATCATCACGTAGCACATGATGCACAGTCACACTTTGACATACTGGGAGTTAGGGCTTCAACATATAAATTTTGGGGAGACTCAGTGCATCCCATGACACTCCTGTGCTAATGGAGCCATTGGTGTGAAAACTGTTACCAGGGCTTCAGCGCTGTAGAGTCACCAGTGTTCAGGGCTAGCCTGGGAGAACTGCAGGCATGAAACTCTGACCTGTGAGAACTGTGCCTGGCCTGAGGCCAGCAAAACAATAGGGACAGGGTTGCCTAAGACTTTAGGAGCTCAAATCCCCCAGTGTGTCCAGGAGGTGGCATGTGGGGTGAAAGTTTATTCTAGAAGAGCTTTAAGGCTTGATGTTGTTTATCTTGTAGAGTTTTGAAGTTATTTAGGACCAGTAACCTCTTTCTTGATGCCTGTTTCTCCCTTTCAAATGGGAATATCCATCCTATTGCTGTCCTACCATCATATTTTGGAAGTTGATAACTTGTTTTGATTTCACAGTTTCATGGCAAGAGTGACTTTGCCCTAGGGTGAATTATGCCTTGAATCTCACCCATATTTCAAGATGAGACACTGGACATTAGACTTTTGAGTTGGTGCTAGAAAGAATTTAAGATGTTGGGGCTATGGGGATAGAATGAATGTTTTCGTATATGAGATGGATATGAATTTTGGGGACCAATGGGAGAATGATATGTAACCCATGGGACATAACACTGGGTTAAAAAAACCCATACTTTTCTATTATAAATTTGTACTTCAGCATAATGGTCTCTGGCTGTGGTCTCAGTAGCTGTGTCTGCAGGATGAGGAAGCAATCTTTATGTTTACCCACTTAGCATGACTAATGGCAAGGTGTGTACACATGTGCAAAAGTGTCAAACCAGGATTTTTTACCCACATTTATTCTCCATCTAACAGGTTTTGCTTATTTTTACCTGAGCATCATCAGGGGTAAAATATACCCGCACCATTCTTCTATGTAAACATGTACTTTACTATAATGCAATGTGAGTTTATTTTGATTTTTCTGGTAGAAGTACCCCAATTCAGTACAATGGCGTATGAAAAACCAGATTTCCAAGTTCTGGAGGAGGTCAAAAGTGAATCATCAGATCACTCATTCATGGAAGATGATGATGATAATGACTTTGATTTTGGCCATGTGAGCCAAAGTTCCTATTACAGTGAAATGGAGCAAGAATCGACCATTACAGACACAGGCAATGCAGACCTCCTTGATTCAGGTGATGAAGAAAACAGCAATATGAGTACATATTTGACTAGTCAAAATGGTACAAAATGGTCATGCAGCTAAATGGAACAACCTGCTGTTAGAACTAGGTCTGAAAATATAGTGAGGATCTTGACAGGGGTGAAACCTATTGGACAGAATGCCAGCACTGCCATTCAGTGTTGGAAATTGTAACAGATGAAGTGCTACAAGATGTTGTAAAATACACAGATGCTAAAATATAAGTAAAAGGTTCTGTATGCACCAATAGCCATACTCAAAAGTGTATTTATTATGACACCTCACCAGCTGAACTGAAAGGATTCATGGGTCTGCCATACTTAGCAGGGCTTTCTCCTGGTCATCACAGGAATGTAAAACACTTATAAAAAAGTGATGGGCTTGAGGTTTGTAGTATAACAACACTGAGGACATTTGGTTTCCTTCAAAATCGCCTGAGGTTTGATGACAAAACTACCTGCCAACAAAGAAAAAGAACTGATAATCTGACTGTTAGCTGCTCATTTTTGGAGAGATTTGTGGGTAATTGTCAAGCAATTTACACACCATCTGAATGTATGACTATTAATGGACATCTTGTAGCATTTCATGATCACTGTAGCTTCAGGCGGTATATGCCCCCCAAACCTTCAAAATATGGCAGAAAAATTTATGCCCTTGTAGATGCGAAGATTTATTATGCTTTCAATTTAGAAATTTATCCTGAAACTCAGCCACCAGGTCCTTATTCATATAGTAATAAACTAAATGATGTTGTGAACAGACTTGTTGCTCCCATCTCCCAAACTAATCAGAATGTGACATTCAACAATTGGTTTACCAGTTTCCAATTAATGTTACATTTACTAATAGAGCACAAATTGACCAGCATAGGAACTGTATGCAGGAACAAAGCAGAAATTTCAAATGAAATGTTGCAATTTCAAAGTCAGAGAATTGTATAGTACAGTCTTTGGATTGCAGAAAGATGTAATATTGACCTCATATATGGCAAAGAAAAAATGGTACTGCTGATGTCAACATTGCACCATGATGGAAATATTAATAGGGAGACTTCGACAAAATGGTAGCCTGAGATGGTAACTTTCTACAACAAAACCAAAGGCAAAGTAGAATTTTTTTTGTTTTGTTTTGGTACTGGGAATTGAACTCAGGACCTCGCGCTTGCCAGGCAGGCGCTGTGCCACTGAGCTACATCCCTGGCTAGATGTTGTTAATGAGTTATGCAGCAACTATGATGTCACTTGAAACACAAAGTGCTGACCAGTGGTTGTGTTTTACTCAGTCTGAAATGTGTGGCATAAATAGTTTGATAGTTTCCAAAGAAAATAGCAAGTATAAAATATCACAGAGAAATTTTCTTAGAAGATTAGGACTGGAACTCATAAGGGATCATTTCTAACAGAGGAAAAACAAAGTGTTTCTGCCCAGGGAGCTATGCAAAATATTGTGGAACACACTGGTGAGCTGACAGGTAAACAGGCAGGCACAGCATCACAAAGACCTACTACAACAACAGGAAAACCAACAAGATGTCAGCTGTGACCTACAGGAAAGGACAGGAAAATATAACATACATGCTATCAGTGTAAGCGACACTTGTGCGTAGAACATGCATTTGTCATGTGTGAAGACTGCCTTGGGTGTGACAGTTGAAGCAAAGATTATTTCTGTGGTAGACTTTTGTTTATATTCGCATTGAAGTTTTACATAGGTTTTTATTTCTGATGTTATCTTTCAGGTTTTGTAAGCAAGTAAACAGCTGATGTGAAAATGTTGATGTCTATTCTAAGCACTCATTACATATTTGATATTTTATTTTATTGATATCATTTTCTTGCTAAGTGTACATTGTACAATATAGTAGAAAGCTCCTGACAAAACAGGAAGACAAGAGAGGTGACAAGAGTGGCTTGCCACATAGGAAAGGAAAGCTAAGCACATGTGCTGTCAGTGTAAGTGAGAGGTGTTCATGGGACATGCAGTCATCATATGTGAAGACTGCCTTGGGTGTGATAATTGAAGCAAAGATTATTTTTGTTTTAGAGTTCTATTGATATTTTAATTGTAGTTCATATAGGACTTTATTTCTGATGTTATCTTTTAGATTTTGTAAGCAAGTGCACACCTGATTTTAAAATGTTGATGTTTATTCTAAGTGTGCAACACATATTAAGAATTTAATACTTCATTAATATTTTAGTTTCTGTTACCTACACATTGTATAATAGAATAAGAACCTCCTGACAAAACAGCAAGACCAGCAAAATGTCAAGTATGTCCTACAAAAAGGCCAGGAAGGCAAAGCACATGTGCTGTCAGTGTAAGTGATACATGTGTATGGAATGTGCTATTGTCATGTGTGAAGACTGCCTTAGGTTTGATAGTTGAAGTAAAGATTTTTTTGTAGAGTTTTATTGGTATTTTCATGGTAGTTCATATAGGAATTTATTTCTGTTGTTATTTTTTAGATTTTGTACACCGAAAAACAATGTTGAAAATTTTGCCGCTTTTTTTTAATAAACATTCAATAATTATTAAAAATTCAATACTTTATTTTTTTGGTATTTTTCCTGTTAAGTACTCATTATTTAATAACACTCATAAAATTAGAATTAATAATTCAATAAAAATATTCTAAAGAATAAACGTGGGTATTATGCACCCACAGTAATGCACCTTTATGACAAAATTGGCATGATGCCCCACATGTGTCTCTCTAAATCTCTTATGTTGGAAACTTAATGTCCACATTTATGTTAATACTATTAACATAAGATAGAGCCTTTGAAGATAATTAGGATGAGATGAGGTGATGAGGGTGGAGTCCTCATTCTGGCATAGGTAGCTTTATAAGCGGAGGAAGAGAGACAGAGATGGCTAGCTCACTGTCTCACCACGGGGTGTCGTGTCGTGTCGTGTCGTGTCATGTCACAACAAGAAGGCCCTCACCAATGCCAATCTAGGAATCAAACCTAGATTCCAGAGTCTGTGCTTCCTAGCTTCCAGAACCATTGGCCAAATAAACTTATTTATGAATTATCTGGTCTCAAATATTTTGTTACAGCAACAGAATATGTACTAAGAACTCTATTATTACCAGGTTTTACTTTATCTTATTTTTCAACTTTTCCTGGATAGCCAGCAGATATAACTCCGCTTAACCATCAATGAAAATGATTGTTTGGCGCTTCTTAGTGGCTACTATTTAGTGTTTGCTGAATGCCTGCCATTAGTCATTCATTTCACTAAATTTAAAACAGTTTGCTCTGGTCTCAGGCAATTTCTAACTGGCCTATCTAGTTATAAATCCATTTTACCAATGTTATAATAATTATAATAATGAATCTCACATGGGAGAATTCTCCTCACCTTCTTTATGACTGGAAATTTCAGTCTTGCAGATTATGGTTAGATATAGGACTGGGCCCAGTGGTCAGAACTCTTGACCACTTCTTCCCAGAATCAAATCTTTCTAAAGATGAAGGAAGCTGAGACTGAAAAAATCAAAACTTTCTGGATTGGCTCCTTTGACTCTGTATGCCCAGAAATACTGCAGGAAACAAACAAACAAAAAATCACCCCTTCAGCATGCATACATACACTCCAATAGACTTCTCACAGCAGAACTGCCTTGGCTTTGCCAACAAATCATTGATAATTTCTTTTTTTTTAATATGCGAGTGCCGGGAGTAAAGCTCAGGACCTTGCACTTGCCAGGCAGGCACTTAGGCCGCTGAGCTGTCTCACTGGCCCTCATTGATAATTTTAAGCATGTAGTAGCTTAAATTCTGGGCTTCTCCATTAATTGACATTTTTATGGTGTTCAGCTTTGTCCCAGTTTAACCTATACCCCACTTGTTAGCTCTGAGCTTACTTCCCCTTGTGACCCCTCCTTTCCTGTAGCTGCCCTAGAGACATGGCCTCTTGCTTCTTTTTTCACCCAGGTGGGCCACAGTTTTCTTCGCATGTGTGTCCCTTCTTCTTTAGCACATTTTGAATTAATCACCTCTTCTTTTTTCTTTCCTTTCCCAACATTCTGCTCTTTTTAGAAACAAAATGAATAGTTTCTAAGCTAATTTTGATTTTTCATTGCCACTTTGCCATTGGGACAGGTAGTGTAGAGGTTGGGAGACTATGGCCTGTTGGCCACATCTACCCACTGTTCTTGTTTGACCTATGAGCTGATTGCTCTATCACCAAGCTATATCCCCAGTTCAGTTTTCACAGTCTTAAACACTTGTAAAAGAAAAAAGATTTTGTAAATCCTTAAAATTGCATGACTTTCAAATTTTAGTGTCTATGAAATAGTTTTATTGGAACATAGCTGTGCTTTTTATTAACATGGCTCTGGCTGTCTTCATATTACATTGGGAGAGCTGAATAATTTCAATAGAGGTCTTATGGGCCATGAAAAAAAAAATACTTAACCAATCTGGCCCTTCACAGAAAGTGTCCGGCCCTGGTATAAGGCAAGTAAGGCCAGGAAAAAAACAAAAAGGAAGAAAAACTTTGCTTTTTCCACAAAAGCTTTAGTTTTTTTCTGATGACTGGACTCAGCTTTGTTTATCTTTCTTTTCTTAGTGCCTAACAGAGTGCTGGATTAAAGCTAATGCTTAGTTTTAAAATTGTTTGGAGAGTCAAAACTGGAGAGGCGTTTCTTCAGGGTAAACTTTCCCTGTGAAAGTATATTATTATCTTTGTCATTTCTTTTGAATTAAATTTTGCCAGAAGAGATTTGTCATGCCAGGCCCATTGAACCTTTTCCTTTCATTTCTAAAATTGTACATAAGAGAAAAAGAATTAGGTAAACCAAACAGATAAAATGCCTTTGTACCCTGTACATTCACATGAGGATTTAATTTCAGGTTATCCTGTGTACTTACTCATGGTTTAGTCTCAAGATTTTTAAGTACTGGGCTATGAGATAATGCTAACATTTAAGTACTAACCACAAGAAGAGTTAAGCAAGGTTTGTAGTCATGAAGCATTTGCCTATTGTTCCTGTCCATTAGGATTTTGTGTGTTTTTTTCCAGTCTTCCATTTGCCTTTATTTTCACCTCCTTTGAAGGAACTCATTCATCATTGAGACTCAGACCTCTTGACAAGTAATGCCAAGCAAGGGGAAGAATTTCTTCCCAACCCCTGAGGTAGCCATTGTGCTCTTTCTATTATTCAGAAGTGTAGCTGTATTAGGTTTCTCAATCCCCTAAGGAATTTGTTAACATTTTTGGAGGTTCACAGAGTACTGTGGGCTCTAAAAAGCATCAAATGATTATATCAAAAGTAGAAGCAAGAGCCCTTGTCCTTCAAGAAGTGTGTAGTCTGTTTGGAGGACTGACAGGGAGGTGGATTTCTCTCTCTGCATGTGTGTGTCCTTCCCTTTCTTCCTTTACCTATCTTTCTTTTCTTTTCTTTTCTTTTCTTTTCTTTTCTTTTCTTTTCTTTTCTTTTCTTTCTTTCATAATGCTGGGGATTGAATGCAGGGCCTTGCACATGCTAGGGAAGTGCTCTACCACTGAGCTACACCCCAAGCCTCTGCATATGAACTTTTGAACATTTAACAGTGGCCTACAAAGAAATGCCAATGAATGGAGTTCCACCAGAGCTTCCAAGCACACAGTCGTGGATTCGTACATTCTATTTCCTTTTTTTTTTTTTTTTTCTGTGGGTACTGGGGGTCAACCTCGGGACCTCGCACGCCAGCAGGTGCCCATGCCGCTGAGCGATATCACCGGCCCTTTTTTCATATGTGGGTTCCGGGAGTTGAACTCGGGCCCTCGCGCTTGCCAGGCAGGCGCTTACGCCACTGAGCCATCTCACCGGCCCCGGATTCGTACATTCTAAAAGGTCCGTGGTTGGTTCCCAGAGGCTATGGCTGATATGACTCCTCTACAGTTATCAGAATTCACGTCTCCTTCTGTTTTTGTGCTTTGCCATTCTTAGCACGTGACTTCCATTCTGAAGGTCATCTCATGTTCCTGAATGACTGCTGGAGCCCTAGCTTTCATGTCTTCTGTGGGAATAGTGCTAGCAGAGTAGAAGGGAGACTCAGAGGATGACAAAAAAGGAGCCAGAGTGAAAATGAGATTGGCCATTCTGTCCCCCGTGGAGAACAGATTGTCATCGAACCCACTTCTTTGACCTTCTGTGAAGAGCATAGTCCCAAGGAATGCAGAACATTTTACCTCTGAAGTTTCCAACTTTCTGGATTGATTGACCAACCAATAAGGGTTGGTAGCATTCTTGCTCTTGGAAAGAAGATACCTAGATCTGGACTTACCTTTGGAGGAGGAGAGAGGAGCATCACATTTTCCCTCTTGATGTAATTATGCTGTAATGTCACTTGAATGTGTGTTTACATGAACTCTTTCTTTAACTGCAATCCCCTTTTCCTCTCATCTTCCAATCTCTGCCTCTCAAAAATCCTACTCATTCTTTAGGGTCTAATTCCACCTTCTCCCAGAAGTCTTTCAATGTTCTACCCAACTGGGAGTGTTTGTTTTCTTCTTTGAACCATCATAGATTCTTGTGGAGATTTTTCTCCATTTTTTGTCACAATCACTTGTGAACTTGTGTGACTCTTCCCTAACTCCTCCTTACCTTTGATTGCTAACCCCTCCAGTTAAGTCAGTGACCACATCTTATTAACATCTACCACAGCCATCACAGACCCTTTTACAAAGTAGGTTCTTAAATGAGGAGTTCCATGAGGGAAGGCCAGGAGGTAGATTGTTGGGCTTACTGAAGAGCTGGTATGTTTTTAAAAAGAAGAGAGAGAAGAGGTTAAAAGAGGAGATGAGTTGATGGATGATCTTGAGATCTAGGCATTGGATTTAAGTTTGATGAGGTAAGGGGAATGAGTCTTGCATGTAAGGAAACCTGTGTAGGGAAAGAGAAAACCATCACCCCAACTCCCAACTTCCAGAGTATTGACTCCATTAACTGCCCACACCCACTGAATTTACCTAAATCTTAGGAGACATAGAGACTTTTGTTCCATTTTGTACCTTAATGGACAAAATCCAGTCTGCATTGGCTTCAGATTTGTGCTGCAGTTAGATCACACAGTGATGGGCTTTCAGAGGAACCCAGAGTCTCAAATCCTAGATGGTCCCTCTGTATGGCTCTGCATGATACAGTATTCACCTCCACATATCCCTTTTAAGAGGGAAACAGTTCACCGTGATCTTTGACTCCTTTCAGGGGTGTTCTGGGCTCCAGGCTTCCTAGGGCACTGTTCACATGGTCCCATCATCCCTAATCTATGCCTTCATTCTTTTCATTGTTCTTTCCCTTCACCACTGAAACACCTCTTTTGAGGCCAGTGCATGTTTTAGGTGCTGCCATGGTCCTGTAAATGGGGATGCAGTTGCCTGCTTTTTAGCAATATGGATAGCGCTTTGCAGTATTATTGCAAGCAGTAGCCTTAGTTCAGTTGCATAAAATCACCTTTTTGATAAGTTTCCTTCTGATGGTTTAACCTTCTAAATGGTTTAAATCATTTATGTTGTCTTGTTCAGTCCACTCAGGAAGTGGAAGTACAGACGTTTTAATTGTTTTTGAACAGCGTTTCACACCTCACGTAGACTTCCAGAGCCAGTCAGATGCAGACCTTGACTCCCAGATCACTGACTGCCGCTGAGCGTGCTCTTGGGCATGGAGAAAGTGGATTCAGCCAGTCTCTGACTACCTTTAGAAAGGACAAAGGCAGTTTCTCTAAAGAACCCAGGTGCCAAGAAGATGTCACTTTTTAAAAAGTTTCTTTTAATTTAAAGAACTTTTGAATACAAATTTTGGGATAATCAAAAGAATTTAGAAAGCTGTTGATCTAGGCTCAGATTTTAGCTACATCCCACTAGTTCTGGATCCTTGGGCAAAGTTTTGTTTTTATTAACTTTTTGCTTAGAAATAATTTCAGATAAGAAGTTGCAAAATTAGTACAGAGAGTTCCCAGGCATCCTTCACTCAGCTTCCCCCAATGACAGTTTCTTACATGACCGTGTTACATTGTCAAAACCAAGAAATTGATGTTGGAACTATTTTTATATGCACCGCGCGCACGTGTGCGTGTGCGTGTGTGTGTGTGTGGTTCTGTGAAAATTTATTACATGTTTAGATTCACATATGCTTTGATTTTTAAGTGCTCATTCATCTTGCAATTATTTGAAGCCTTTGTATGAATAGGTAATAGCAAAACTGGAGATTATTTAATATGGAAATCTCAGTTTAATACTCTTAATTGAAAGACTTCTGGATTAGGAAGTAGAAAGTTAGGTTTTAATTCCAGCTCTCTAGTTAGCCAATTATGCTTCTTTGGTTAAGTCATTTACATGCTCAGTGTATCACATCCTTATCTCTGAATTGAAGGAGCTAAAGGGAGAAGAAATGTTGATTTCCCTTTTTTCTTCCCTAAACCTCCTCACATCCACTGCATGTGAAATGGCATCATCATTTACCCAGATGTTCTAGCTAGAAACTTAGAAATCATCATTTTTTCCTTCCATTGCAGCATCTACCCTCACTCCCAACATCCCTTCACTTAATGAGCCTCCTAAAGTGTCCCCGAATCTATCTCCATCCCTCGCCTGTGTTCGTGCAAAGGATGTGCTCCTTCGCACGTACTTTCCTGCCCCCCATTTCCCACACTGCAGCTAGAACCATCATTTTAAGTGAAGAAAAAAATCAGATGATGTAACTCCTTTGCTTAAACCTCATCTCCATGTGGCTTCACTGAGGATAAAATTGGAGCTCCACACCAGACCCGCCAAGGTCCTTGTGATCCCTGTGATCCTTGAGGCCTTGGGATCTCCTGTTTTGCGTCTCATCACCATTTTCCCTTGTGTGCATTGTGGTCAGGCACACAGGCTGCCTGTGTCTCCCATCAGCCAAGTTAGTGCCTATTTTATGGCCTTGGTCTAGCTTTCCCCTCTGCCAGGTGGGCTCTGCTAATTAGCCCCTCGGTGATTCCCTTGTAAATCTCTTCAGTAAGACCTGCTGGATCAGTCCAAACTAGCCCCTCTCGAGTTACTTCTATCACACATACAGCTTTGTTTCCTTTACAGCAGGTATCACTGTCTGGAATTATCCCCTGTGCTTGATTGTGAGCAGTTTGTTACTCTTCCCTTGAGATGTAAGGGTGCCTTGAACGCGAGACTCGCCCTGTAACTCTGGAACCCAGGACAGCGCCTAACTGAAAGAAGACAGCAATTATTTGTAAGGCAGATGCTTAAATGGACCAGATAGTCACAGAGGTTTTTGAAATTAAAAAAAAAAAAAAATGGATTAAGTGAAATAATTTGATGTTTATAATTAAATTTTTTCCATACGCTATTTGGAATTCTGAGGGAACATTATGATTAAATTTCCATATGCTATAGGTTTCCTTTTATGTATTGATATATTAGTAAAACGTCTTTTCTGAGGCAGGACCACTTCAGATGGAGAAGGTAATTACACTATGCCTTGGTGACCGGTGACAAGCTCCTGTCTGTCGGAACACGTTATTCCATGCTAGTGATTCATAGAGGTAAATTCGAAGTACATTCATTTCCTCTAGCACCTGTGCTTTTTGCACTAGAAAAGAGCAGGGTTTACTTTCTTGGTCATATAAGAGGTGCAAGAAACTTAGTATCAAGGAGGTTTGACAGTTAGTCAAATTTACTTTCATTATCAACCCAAACGCCTTCTTTTTCTTTTGAATTTAATATGTCAGTAATGGCTCCTCGAGCTGGAAGTGAGGGAGCTGCTAATGTTCTCACTTAAAAGAAAAGAACACAATTTATGCCCTCTCCTTCATTTCTTAAATTCCTGCTTAAGTTCTAATTTATTGATCATTGGAGCCACATAACTAAAATGTCACTGTATCTACTTTTGATGGCATTTACTGGCTACTTGTTTTGGAAAAGTGATGCAGTAGGACTATGAATACATATTTTTAGACATAGGTCCTTTTGGCTAATGATTTACTGCTGCTGAAGAGAACGATTCTATGTGAAGGAAATGGTTAGTCTTTCATTAAATATTCTCATCAGAGGGTAATAAATTTTCTCTTCTCTAATTAAATTCTGGAATTTTAAAAAGATACACATACCCAGATAGCTGTCAGTGATACAAGTGTTATTGCTAGTGAATTACTTTTCAAGCAAATATGTACTTACAAAGATGGAAGAAGACATTTTCCCTCTTAAAGGCGTATTACCACTTTTACATTGTTGTGACCTTAGCTTTTAGGGTGTTTTCTTGAGCTGTTGTTTCTTTTTGTTGATTTTTTAAAAAACGTGCCAATGGTGAGTATAAATCCATATTGTAAAAAATATGGGGTGATAGACTATGCTTAGATATATTGAAGGTAGCAATTTCCATGAAACATGGATGCTTTAAAGTATTTGCTACCGAAATTTGTTCCTTTTGTGTTACCCTCACACCCCTTCTTGGGTCCACTTAATGGTTCTGTGTTTTTCTGGAGAGCCAAACATGACTTGAAGGAGTGATGTGGGAGGAGGAGGAGGAGAAGAAGGAGGGATTTAAATGAGTGTGCTGATTTCCCAGAAGCCTCTCATTTGCAGGGCCTGAAATGACTGTTGTTGGGAGAAGTGAAATTCAGACCAATAGGGGTAAAAATGCCTGTCCATTCCAGGTAGTTTTTGTAACAGAACGTCTTTGTACAAATAAAAAGATGTTCTAAAGGAGAGGGCTATTTGCGAGTGAGTGTTTTCTATTCTGGTAGCATCTGATTGAGGATAATTTTAGAAATTTCTACTGTTGCATATAATCATAGTTTATGTGATTGGATCTTTTTATCTGTATGATAGAATTGCACATTTTGTTTCTAAGTCCCATGCATGTTTTTTAAAGTAGTGTAATTGTTTTCTTGCCTTCAGGGTGACTGAATGAAAAAGTAGGAGTAATTTGTGCAATAGCCTGATTCTGTGACCTGTACGATCCAAGGCTTTTGTCTTGGATAAATTTTAGGTGACTTTTGTTGGTCTGTAATTCTATTAGTATGATTAATTCAGGGAACTCATTCAGAGTCACCTGCTCTGTCTGCTTTATGTCCCATGAATCATATCTCTGGGCAGAGCAGTTACTGAACATTGGACAGACTTTAGAATGTGTGAGTCTGTCATTTTTATAAATTCCTAGGAGGGAGGTACTCCAGTGAGTTATGGACCAGTAGTGCTGCTGCATGATGATTCTTTTTTGGGGGAGGGTTTTTTTTTTTTTTTTTATAATCTACTACTATATGACAAACTCTCCCCAAATTGGTGTATTCTTTCATGCTCATTTAGAAAGGGCTCAGCTGGCCAGTTTGTCTCTGATGCATATAATATCAGCCGAGGAGGCAGCTGGGGCTGAGGGATCCACTTCTGAGATGGCTTCTCCAGGTACATGGCAGGTGCCTGGGCCAGGCTGCCTACAGGTGATGCTGGATCTTGACTGGGTGTTGAGCTGGGCGCTTGCTCTGAGCACTAACATGTAGTCTCTCCGTGTGGCTAAGGTTTCTCACAGGTGTGGTTGGAAACTTCTCAAAAGGTGTTTATCAAAAGGTGTGGTTGAAAGCTTCAAGGCTGAGGCTTTTTGTGACATAGCTTCATAAGTCCCAGAACACCAGTCCTCTTGCATATTATTGGTCGAGTATGTCACTAGAATCGGCCTAGACTTAAGGGAGTTGTGGGAGTGGAATCGTCCTCCACTTTTCACTGGAAGAAGAAGCAAACAATTTGAGGCCATCATTAGTGGCTACTGATGGATCACATCAGAATAGCATTTATTTAATAGCACTTTGTATTCCTCCTGGGGTTCAGGTGGCTTAAAGTATAAATACAAGTACTAAAAAGTAGTTCCATATACGTGGACCCCTGTCCAAGTGGTTCAGCCTTCACTTAAACAGAAAAACTGATGTAATTCATCCTAGTCATTTCATGAATGGAAGCACTAGAAGTGACATGAACTGTAATCTCAAACTATCTACAAAGTTACCAGTCCTCTGTCTGAATCATTGTACAATCTGGTTTGTCAAGAGAGTTCAAAGAAATCATAGATCTTGCAGCTGGAAAGGACTCTAAGGGATTACATCACCATTGTCACCTTCCCCCAAAATTTATTGAAATGTTTCTTAGATGCCACACCTTGGGTATACAGAGGAGAATGTGATGGATTTTTCCTTTGAGACAAAGTGGAGGAAATAGAACTGATGCATAAGAGATTAATAGAAATTCATAGAATATAAACTGATGAGTAAATAAAAGCCCAAGAAAGAGAAATGATCCCCTGGTTTGGGGACTAGGAAAGGCTGTAAGGAGATACACTTTTTATTGGACAGAAAACATAACCAAGAGTTGGCCATTACTTACATGTTCCTCTGGAATCTAGATCCTTGCTTCCCCTCTGGCCTCTTAGTCTGTTTTGTGTTGCTGCACCGGAATACCTCAGGCTTGGAACTTCATAGAGCAAGGAGGTTTATTAGTTATTCTGGAGATTTAAGAGCCTGGCACTGGCACCTGATCAGCTCTGGTGAGGGCCTCACAGGAGATGGCATCACATAATGGGAGTACATGTGATAGGGGTTCCTGGAAGGTGCCAGGCTCTCTCATTACAACACATTCTCACGGGAACTAATCCAGTCCCTCAGGACTTACATTAATCTCTTTTGAGGGTGGCACCTGCATGACCTGATTACATTCCATTAGGCCCCAACTCTTATTAAAGTTCCACTGCTTCAGTGTCCCTACATTGGGAACCAAGATTCTACCACATCAACTCTTGGGGGACAAACCATGTCCAAACTGTAGCACTACTCTTTTTCTTAATCACTGGGCTTTTCCCCTAAACATGCAGGCATTCCAGGATCTTTGTACTTGCTCATTCCTCTGCCTGGAATGCTCTTTCTCCAGACGTTTCCATGACTTGCTTTCTCACTTCCATTAGATCTCTGGTCATCTGTGGCCCCCTCCAGTCTTGCCTGACTTCCCTGTCCACTTCTTATATTTTATCACTGTTTATCTCCGTGAAGGTCATTGTTGCTTTGTGTCCTCAGCATCTGGAACAGTATCTGACCTATAGCTGGTGCCCAGTAAAATATGGCTGCATGTATGGATGAGTAGATAACGTAGAACCTGTGAAAAAAGGATATCCGTTTGGGCTACTATAACAAAGTACCATAAACCAGAAAGCTTATAAACAACAGATATTTATTTATCACAGTTCTAGAGGTTGGAAAGTCTAAGAAGCACTTAGCATATTTGATGTCTGGTGAGGGCCTATGTCCTGTTTCATAGATGGCAGCTGTTCTGCTATGTCTTCATGTACTGAAAGGGTCAAGGCAGGTTTCTGAGGCTTCTTTTATTTTATTTATTTATCTTTTGTGGGTACCGGGGGTCGAACTCAGGACCTCGTGCACCAGCAGGCGCCCATGCTGCTGAGCGATATCACCGGCCCTTTTTTTGTATGTGGGTACCAGGAGTTGAACTCAGGACCTCATGCTTGCCAGGCAGGCGCGTATGCCGCTGAGCTATCTCACCGGCCCCTGAGGCTTCTTTTATAAAGGTACTGACAACTGTGACCTCATGATCTAATCACCTCTCAAAGTCCCTATCACCCTATACTGTCACACTGGTGATTAGATTTTTACCTATGAAGTTTGGGGGAACATAAACATTCATACCATGGCTAGGATTTAGCAGAGTGGAGAAAAGATGATATTGCCTGCAAGGTAGAGAGAATAAGAAGCAAAAAGTTATGTGATACACTCACAGATCATCTGCTTCAACTCCCTGACATCAGTTGTCCTCGCTGGAATCCTTCAAACCATTCTATATGACAGGCACAGTAACGGGGCTTGCACAAGGTGTGATTGATTTTTGAGTAGCATAACTGGATCATGCCTGGTAGCATTGGAGAACTTGCCATTCCTGAAAAATATTCTGCAGTATGCCTTTTGTTTGTTTTTAGTACAGTTCATATTTCCAACTGGAATATCCAGCTTTTTGTTGAAATTACACACAAATGTCCCAAAACACAATGACTTAAAACACTCACAGTTTATATGTTGGCTGGGCTCTGCTGACCAGTTCTTCAGTTCTGTGTGGTGTCAACTGGTGTCACTAATATAGCAGATGCTTTCTGTTTCCAAGTTCAGCTGGGACTGGAATGTCTGTGAAAGTTTCACATGTCTTGTGTTGGCTGGAGACTCGAGCCCCTTGGTTCTCTTCTGCAATGTCTCCTTTCCTCTAGTATGTAGACTAGCTTTCTTACATCATGGCGCTTGGGTTCCAGGTTTGAGATATGGGAAGCTGCCATTTGTCTCGAAGCCTAGATCTGGAACAGAACACATTGCTTCGACCTCACTCTATTGGTCAAAGTGAGTCAGAAAGCCAGCTTGAGTTCAAAGGGAAGGAAGTGAATTCCACTTCTTGATGGGATAGATGGCGTGCACACCCAGGGATGGGAGGAGGTATTAGTGGTGATGTTTGCAGGCATTCTGCCTCAGCACACTTAGGTATTCATTAGTATCGTTTAAGTGAGAGGCAGGTATTCTTACTAATGGCTTCAGCCTTTGAGTATTATTTGAACCCCTTGGATTTGAATCATAAATTACTTATTGAGAAGAATGCTGGGAACATTTTGGATATAATTAAGCAGCAGCCAAAAATGATCTCTAATCATGAGGTTTGTGTTTTCTGCTTTACTTCCCATTTATGTTGTGTTGTATCTACTCCTCTGGGTTGAGTAGACATTGGAATAAAAATTAAAAGGAATCTGAAGGGTGATACTAGAGTCTTCTCTGATCCTCACTGCAATTTAGAGTAAGTGATTCCATCACTAGGGCATCTAAACATAGAAAAGAAGCAAAAAAGGGGGGCCGGTGAGATGGCTCAGCGGCGTAAGCGCCTGCCTTGCAAGCGCAAGAGCCCGAGTTCGACTCCCGGAACCCACATACGAAAAAGGGGCCGGTGATATCACTCAGCGGCACGGGTGCCTATTGGCGCGCGAGGTCCTGAGGTCGACCCCCCGGTACCCACAAAAAAAAAAAAAAAAAAAAAGAAGCAAAAAGGAAGGGTCAGGAAGTAAAGGAAACAAGCCTATTGTCTGAATTGTGTTTCAGATAGTGGAGGGAAGCTTCAACTACTCAACTTGTATCTTCTCTGTCCACTAGGCTTCTTTGATTCTTTTTTTATTTTTTGTGGTACTGGGGATTGAACCCAGGGCTTTTGCACTGAGCTACATCCCTGGTCCTATTTTTATTTTGAGACAAGGTCTTGCTAAGTTGCCCAGGCTGGACTCAATCTTGTGATCCTCCTATCTCAGCCTCCCGGAGTGCTGGGATTACAGGTGTGCACTACCACAGACAGCTTGATTCTGTTCTTGACCCCTACAATTCATTTCTCTTACAGCTGCCAGAGGGATCTTTTAAAAATGTAAATCAGATCATGTTATTCCCCAGGTTAAAATACTCTCACTGAATTTTGATTGTATTTGTAACAAAATTAGCTCCCACTACTTCTTCTCCATCCTCTCCTGATGTTTTAACCACTTTTATTTCTTTCTATTCCTGTGGCTCTCTAGGGTCATCCTTCCAGGTTCATCTCATCATAGGGTCTTTGTACTTGCTATTTCCTCTGTCTGGAATACTGTGCTCTTAGGTCTCTGTATGGTTAGTTCTTTAGTCAAGTCCCTGCCCAAATGACCTCAGACAGACCTTTCTCGACCTATTATAGTAGCACACCCAGCTCTTGATATTACTCCCTCTCTGTTTTTCTCCTTTATCTACTCTTTCCTCCCCCATCTATTTGTTTGTTTACTTGTTTGTTTGTTTTTAGCACTGAAGGTCTCTGCTTTTCAATTTTTTCATATAAAAATATTATGAAGATTAAATTAGTTACTATTCAGAAGAGTATCTGATACATGATATGCTCTCAAATGTTAGCTTTCTTATTATATCACTCTTTATTACCTGAAGTTGTCCTGCTTCATTGTGTACTTGTTTGTTGTTTTTCACCCTTTGCAGAGTGCCTGCTCTACAAAGACTGCCTCTGCTTCATGCCTCCCTTGTATTCCCAGTGTGTGAATAATTGAAAAGCAGAATGGTTTGTCTGAGCAGGCCAGGGAAACCATCGGCAACAGGAAATTAAAGTTCGAGGTAGTTCAATAGATAATAAAAGATTGCTTAATTGTTCAAAATCGGTTCAGGATTTTTGATCCAGGAGTATTCTGTTACAGGGTACTGAAAAAACTTGGGAGTAATTTCTTGTTAATGTTTTTAGTTTTATGGAATTTTGAAAAGTGGGAAATTGTTGGAATTACAAACATATGTGAGTATCTGTTTGAAGGTAAATGCAAGTCTAATTTTCAAGAGCAAGGAATATGGGTTTAAAAACTAGAATAGGAGCTTTATGCTATGTATAGGCTGAGTTCTAGGATGGCTTATTAAAAAGGTGGTTTGTAAGGATTGGAGCAGTGTTGTTTAGTGGGAAAGTGGGGCATCCTCAGTGAAAAGAGGCCTGGAGAAGTGAATTGACTTTTTTTAGGTCACCGCTGAGTTTGGTGGCAGAACTGAGATGAGAATAAAGACCTCCTGATTCCAGACTAGCGTTCTTTCTGCTCCACAGTGTTTTCAGCCTGAAATCTAAGAGCTCAAATCGAATGTGAAATAGAAATCTGTGTGTGTTTTCATTATTTTGAAGGTAAGGTAAAAAAAAAAAAAAAAAAAAAAAAAAGAGCCACTTCTGAAAACAGTTTCTCAGATAGGGTACATCGATCACCAGAGTTCAAGGGGCTAGTCTCAGTGACCCAAGGGTTGTAATTCTCCCACCCCTTTACTAGAGATTTGCATAATACTGTAGGTTCAGAAACCTAGCAGCATGGTTTTTGCCCATTTGATTAACTCAGTGCTTCGTGTTAATCAGCAAAGAACAACATCTGTTCTTTGGTACATACGAGCTATCTAATACAGTAGCTTCTAATATGGTGGCTGTTGAGTAGGGAAAATACTGACTTCTTCAAACTGATGTGTGCTGAAGTGTAACATACACCTTGGATTGCAGAGACTTAATATGAAAAAAGAATGTGAATTACTCATTTTGAGACTCTGTTGTAATAATATTTTTGATATATTGGGTTATATAAAATATAATATTGAAAAGTTAAGCTCATCTAGTTTTTCCTTTTTAAACGTGGCCACTAGAACATTTTAACTTATGTGTATGATGTGCGTTCATTAGAACCTGAAGCCTCTCTCAGGAGGAAGGATGGAAGGAACTGGGGAGCATCACTGTGTACAGGAGGCCTCATGACAGCCATCTTCACCATTTGGTCACCTCTCGTTCTCAAAAGGGATTCTTTCTGTTCCTCTTGCTCTTTCTTTCTCCCTTCTCTTTTCCTTTCTCTCCCTCCCTTCTCTCTCTCCTTTCTCCCTTTTTCTCCCTCTTTCTCTCTCTTTCTTTCTTTCATTCATTCATTCATTGAAACATGGCCACATCTACCAGTTCTGCATCTGCAAAGCTAGAAGAGAAAGGGAAGGGGCGATCTCTGCTGTAGCCATCATTTTCTCAAGAAAATCAATAGCCTCCTCAGAAATCCCCATCGCACTTCCCATTCATTTACCCAGAACTGTCACATGGCCACTCCTTGCTGCACGGAATGCTGCAGAGTGGACGTTAACTCCTTTGAGAGCCAGAATGGAGATGGCACAGGAGCAGGAGTTTGGGGAGGGCAGCTGTGTTAGTAAAAAGAACAGAGTTTTCCATAGGAAATCTTAGGTGTGACTGAGGGCTCCATTCCCAAGTCACACATCAAGTGCTTTGGAGTCAAAAGAGAATATTGTTTAGTCTCCTCTTTTTATTTTTAAAATTTGTTTCACAAAATGTTCTTAGCTGCCACTGATGATTGTTACCTAGGTTGAGTTTTATTAAACAATTCTTTCATTTTAGAAATGAGAAAACAGGACCAAAAAAGTTAATGTCTTTGATTCCTATGTAAATTAAAAAGAGGATAGGAATTAAGACTTCTTGTTTTGCCCTTTTCTACATTTCTAACTTCATCAGCAAAGAAAAGCATATTGCTTTTCTTTTTAGCTATCTGAAAATGATATGAACATAATAGTTATTATCTGTCACCAGAATACTTCACAAGAATGTTGCTAAACAAATACAAATGTTAGAAGTTCTGAACAAGCATTTATTGTAGAGGAACCCATATATGGCAAGAAATAGAAACAATTAACAGGATAGGCTACTGTCATATAGGAAGTAAAAATCTAGTTGGGCAAATCTATTAGAAATTTTTGTCAAAAATTAAAAAAAATCCTTAATAATGATGGCTTTCTTTTTTTTTTTTTTTTTTTTTTTTTGGTCTTTTTGAGACAGGGTTTTGTTACTAGTTCATGCTGACCTTGAACTCACTTGACCTTGAACTCAAGTGATGGCATTTTGAGCTATATTTAGTGGCAGCATATATGAGTTCATGGTGTAGGTAGGTTTTCCATACTGTTTTTGACTTGGAACCTCTTTGGTGGTAATAGACTCTCACTGGCCCCTTACGAGTTTCTTAATCTTTTTATTTATTTTCGTTGGTCTCTGATAAGTAATTTTAAGTAGAACAATTATTTACAGTAGGTCATTATTTGAGGTCATTATTACTCATAAAAATTCTATATTTATGTTAGAGTTCTGTATTAACTTTCCTGTTAGTAGGACACAATACTCAACACCCACAACTTAGAGGAGAAGAGGTTTAATTTAACTCACACTTTCTTCTATTTTTAACTTACATAGGAATCAAAGACATTAACTTCTCTGGTCCTATTTTTTCTTTCCTAAAATGAAGAATTCTGTAATGGAACTCAAACCTGTGCAACCTGGGAGATTCCATGGTTCGCTGGCTCCAAGGCAGGAATATCATGGCAGAGGGGCTTGGCAAAGCCAAGCCACTCACATCATGGCAGCCAGAATGCAGAGCAGCGGAACAGTGTCAGAGAGGACGGAGCAAGGGACCAAATATAGACCCCAAAACCATGCCTCTGTGACCCACCTAGACACACCCAGAACTGTGCTTTACCAATCCCCTGAGCAGATCCCAAAGTCAATGAAGTTTATACTTCACCTTAACTGCTACATCCCACCCTTTGTCAACTTCATACCTGAATGCATCATAATTTCTAAATAAAGACAACAGGAAGTTTGTAATTCCACTTAACATAGTACAGCTATCCTGCATACAACTGGAAATGCATCTGTCCTTTCCCCAAAGTCTCAATGGTTCCAGCATTTTTCCAAAGTCAAAGTCAAAGTCTCTTCTGAGACTCAAGGCAAATTCTTAGCTGTGAGCCTGTGTAAACAAACAAACAAACAAACAATGTACAATGGCATAGGGTAGACATTCCCATTTCCAAAGAAGGGAACAGGAAAATACAAAAGAATTAGATCAAAACAAGGTTGAAATCTAGCAGGCAAATATTAAGTCCTGTAGCTTCATGCGTTGCATCCAGGGTGTATGGTGGTAAGATCTGAGTCACGGAGAGCTTTGGCAGTCTCATTTCTGTGACCTTGCTTGTTGCAGCCCACATGGCTTTTCTTTTGGGCTGGTTTCACTCTTTTGGGCTCTACTCTTTGGCTTGGCTCCACTTTCAGGCTGGCTCCACTGTTAGGCTGTAGTTTTCTTCAGCAGATGCTTCTCATTTCTGGCATCTCTGACTTCATGGGGTCTCAACTGCACCTTTAGCTTCATTCCCACAGTTTCATGCACTGCCCTCTCAGGGGATCCTTGCCTGGCCTTCCAGGCATTCATAAGAAATCTTCTTGACTCCAGAACTCTTGCATTCTATATGTAAATGATCAGCATCATGTAAATGATGCCAAGATCTGCTGTCCATGGAAGCAGTAGCCAGGGCCCTTTGGACCATGGTTGCAGTTGCCTCTGAATGCCTGGATGACTGAGAATGGGGAAATGAATCCTGGAGAACCAGTTCCTTAGGAGGCTCTCCTTAAGCAGGGATCCCATGAACTCTCTTCTCAAATGAAAGGTTGACATTTTTGCACCCTTGAGTTTTTGATGGGTGGGGTCTTGCTGATTTCTGAGATTACCCCAAGGCATGTTTCTTCTTATTCCTGTACAGATAGTTGGTTTCTTTTTAATGGCACCAGTCTTTTTTAGCAACCACATTTCCCTTTTTTGTCTGAGACAGGGTTTCAACTATGCAGTTCAGGCTGGCCTTGAACTCACTTTGTAGCCCAGGCTGGCCTCAAACTTGCAGTGATCCTTCTACCTTAGCCTTCCGAGTGCTGGAATCACAGGCATGTGCCACCATGCCCAACCACATTACCTTTAGCCCCAACTTTATACATGTTTCTTCTGGGTTTGGTTTAAGTCTTTCAAATATTTTAGCTCTGTTTTTGCCTCAGATTCTCCCTATAAATTTGGGAAGAAGCAGCCAGCAGTTTCCATACCACAGCCTGGATTTTTGGAGTCTTGAACTTTCCTTCATGAAATCAGTTAATCCACTGTCCTTAATCTCAGTCTCCTCCAAAGTTGCAGGATGTGAGCAAAATGTAGACAAATTTTCTGCCAGAGTATAACACACATGTCCTGTAGTCCATCTGTCAGTGGAGTTACCGCATGAAACCTCTTGAACTTGGCCTTTAGTGTTTGCATTCCTGCCAGGATTCTGGTCTTCTGAGCTTTGACCAGAATCACCCATCAAGTCCTGTGTACAGCATTGTGGGGCTTCTCTAGCCCACATCTCAGGCCTTTTAAAACTCCTCCCATAAACCAGTTCCAAAGGCTTCTAAACTACGTAGGAACAATCGCAGCAATGACCCTACTTCTCTGGTACCAATTTTCTGCGTTAGCCAACCTTCGCATAGCTGGGACACAATACCTGGCATGCACAACATGAAGGAGGAGAGGTTTAATTTGGCTCATGCCAAATTAGGAAGCAGAGCAGGGAAACAGTTTAAGAGAGGAAGAGGCGAAGGACCAGACATAGACCCCAAGACTGCTCTTCCATGACCTACCCAGATGCACCGAGAAGTGTGGTCCACCAGTCCCCTGGGTAGATCCCAAAGTCAGTCAGGGTTACCCTCCGCCCTGCTTAACTGCCACAGGTTCATCTTCGGTGTTGTATATTCCGTGGCTTTGGGCAAAGGTAAAATGACACATATCTACCTTTATATATCCTACGGAGTATTTCCAGTGCCCTAAAAAATCCTCTGTGCTTTCACTATTTATCCCTCTTCCCTCCCTAACTCTGGCAGCCACTAAATCTTTTTACTGCCTCCCTTGTTTTGCCTTTTTAGAATGTCATATAGTTGGAATCATACAGTATGTAGCCTTTTTTACATTGGCTTCTTTTATAAGTGGCATTTAAGTTTTCCACCCGTCTTTTCCTGACTTACTAGCTGATTTCTTTTTGGTGCTGAATAACATTCCATTGTCTTTATGTGTCACAGTTTGTTTATCCATTCACCTGCTGAAGGGCATCTCGCTTCTTCCCAGTGTTGGTAGTTAGCAGTAAAGCTGCTATAAACATCCATGTGGATGATTTTTTTGTAACATGCATTTTCAGCTTCTTTAGATAAATACCAAGAAGCATTGGGCCATTGAGATAGCTCAGCGGTGTAAGTGCCTGACTGGCAAGCGCGAGGTCCTGAATTTGACTCCCGGTACCCACATACGAAAAAAGGGCCAGTGATATCGCTCAGCGGCACGGGTGCCTGCTGGCGCACGAGGTCCTGAGTTCAGCCCCCAGTACCCATAAAAAAAAAAAAAAAGAAGCGTGATTGCTGGGTTATATGGTAAGAGTATGTTTAGTTTTGTAAGGAACTGCCAAACTGTTTTCCAGAGTGGCTGTACTAGTTTGCATTACCACCAGGAATGTATCCACGTTTTTGTCAGCATTTGGTGTTGTCAAATGTTTCGGATTTTGACTATTCTAATAGGTATATAGTGGTAGTTCTTTGTGTTTTAATTTGCAGTTTCTTTTTTTTTTTTTTTTTTTGTGGGTACCAGGGGGACGACCTCAGGACCTCGCGCGCCAACAGGCACCCGTGCCACTGAGCGATATCACCGGCCCCTTTTTCGTATGTGGGTTCCGGGAGTCGAACTCGGGCCCTCGCGCTTGCAAGGCAGGCGCTTACGCCGCTGAGCCATCTCACCGTCCCCAATTTGCAGTTTCTTAATGATATATGATAAACATTTTTTTTTACTATGCTTATTGATCTTCTTTGGTGAGGTATCTCTACAGGTCTTTTACCCATTTAAAAAAATTGTTTCTTTTCTTATTGTTGAGTTTATATATATTTTGGATAAGAGTCCTTTATCAAATGTTTCTCTTGCAAATGTTTTCTTCTAACTTGTCACTACTTTCTCATTCTCTTGACTTTTGTAGAGCAGTTTTTAATGAAGTCCATCTTACCATTTCTTTCGTGGATTGTGCCTTGGTGTTGTATCTAAAAAGCGGTCACCATATCCATGGTCACCTAGATTTTCTCTGTCTGTGTTTCCATCTCCGTCTCCGTCTCTGTCTCTGTCTCCCCCACTGCCCTGCCCCTAAGTTGCTCACACTGGCCTCAAATCTTTGATCTTCTTGTCTCAGTCTCTCAATTCGGCGGGAATTACAGGTGTGCACCAGTGTGCACCTTCTTCAGTTTTGAAGGATGGTTTCAACGGTATGGAATTCTAGGTCGCTGGCATGCACAAGGCCCTGGGTTCAATTCCTAGCACTGTTGGGGGGGAAAAACAGGCAAAATTCTAGGTTGGAATTTCGTTTTGTTTTTGGTTCTCAGCACTTTAAATGTCTCACTGTACTCTTACTGCTTGCATAATTTCTAAGAAGCCAGATATAATTTTTATCTTTGCTTC
The DNA here is from genome assembly GCA_028451465.1 of Erethizon dorsatum. Classification (NCBI taxonomy): domain Eukaryota; kingdom Metazoa; phylum Chordata; class Mammalia; order Rodentia; family Erethizontidae; genus Erethizon; species Erethizon dorsatum. The sequence goes on along the minus strand of CM051834.1, from coordinate 13,184,191 downwards.
TCTATTTTTTTTCCCTCTGCTATCTTTCAGGAACTTTTCCTTATCTGTAGTTTGAAAGGATATGCCTAGGTATAGTGGGGTTTTATATTGTTTTTTGGGGTGTGTATGTGTATCTTGGCATTTATCCTGCTTAGTGTTCTCTAAGCTTTATGCACTTGTGGTTTTATATCTGACATTAATTTAGGGAAATTCTATGTCAGTATTGTTTCAGATATTTCTTCTGCTTCTGTATCTCTTCTTCCTCATCTAGTATTCCCTTATACGTGTATTATACCTTTTACAGTGGTCCCACATTTCTTAGATTTTCAGTGTTTTTCAATCTTCGTTCTCTTCGCTTTTTAATATTGGAGGTTTCTGTTGACATAACCTCCATCTCAGGTATTCTTTCCTCAGCTGTGTTCAGTGTACTCATAAGTCCACCAAAGGTACTCTTTATCTATGCTAGTGTTTTTGACCCTTAGGATTTCTATCTCTCTGGTTACCTTACCCATTTATTCTTATATACTATCCATTAGCGTCCCTTAACGTATTGATCAGAGTTGTTCTAAATTCCCTGAGCTGGGCGTGAGTACTGGGTCAGAGGACCTGCTGTAAGTCGGCCTCTAGTACTGTGGTGATAAGGTGTTGGCGGGAGGGGCGGTGTTCCATAGTCCTGTGATTAAGTACCGGTCTTCCATTGAGCCTCTGCCTCTGGATTGTGAACTTCCGAATGTGTCTTAGCTCTTTTCTTCCACTTTAGGTGGGAGAGAGTGGCTAGGCTAGGCTGGGGTTGGGTATTTCCCTTGCAAGGGGACTGTGAGGCTCTGGTTAACATGTTTCTCCTGAGTGCCCTGCCCTATCTTGTAAGCACAGGGGACTTTTCCCGTGAAGCTTCTGTTCTGTTTATGTTGCCTTTGTCTGTATTGCCTGTTTCTCCAATTTTGGGGGCAGGGATTTACTCTGTGATATCACCGCTTTTATGGATCTAAGAAGAGTTGTTGAGTTTTCACTTTGTTCAGCCTTTCCCTTGTCACGGCAGAGCAGTGACTTCTAAGTTCGTTTCCTGTAAAACCAGAAACCAAAGGTCTCTGAACCTTCCACTTCTTGGTTTGAAAAAATAAATTGGTAATATTTCTCATTCAAGATATTCTTCAAAAATTCTGTTACGGAAATAACAGTGTTTAGAAATTTTACTCCCGATAAGTGAAAAAGGCACATTGTCTCTAATTGCTACTGTCTTGTATTTTCTTTTTATATAGTTTTAGACATTTTATTTTGCTACGAAGGAATTTTGAACAGGTGAATGTGACATGTGTCTGTAAGAAGTAGACTTATTTTTATGTGTAGTTCTCCATTGAATTGTTGTACAGTACTTCACTATCAGTATTTCCTGTGCTTTTCTTTTTTAACCAGTGGGCCAGTATGGTTTTGAATGGGACAATGTATGTCCAAGATTAAAATAATTTTGAACCACCATGATTGCTCAGCTGAGTTTCTGAGTTCCATTTGTAACCTGCTGGTGCACATGCTCCCTTGACTTGTTATTGCATGTTCTCAAGACAAAAACAAAACAAAACAGAAGATTGATTAAAACAATAAAAATTGAAACATGCTACCACCATCTTCAAAAACTCATGGCCTTTATCCCATGCAATCTTGCCCCACTCCTCCCACCCAAATCCCTTGTGAAATACTCTGGGAAAGGTTGCTGCTGCTGCTGGTGCACTAGTATTTATAAGGGCATGAATATAAAAATATAGAATATTGTAATATAAAATTTGGCATGTTAGTAATTGAAAAAATTTGATATATTAAATAGTATGTGTTCATTATGGGATGAAAAGAGGGGGCATTTATTTTGACCATTTAGTGTGCAGAGAATTGGATAGGAAACTAGCTGGGTGTAGAATCCAATCCATATATTTGGCTTTATATATACCTAATTCTTTTAATTCTCAAAATCCTCTCCCAGTACGGTGGATATTTTCCCCATGTTTTAGGTAAGAAAGCTTAGAGAAGTTAACTTTCCAGGGTCATCATGGGGCTGCTATTCAAACCTAGGACTGACTGAAGAACATGATTTTCTTAGAGTTAACCTGGATGTTTGCAAAGTCTGCAGCTCTAATTATTTTTGTGGCTTGTGAAGTGCCAGAGAATAAATATCTAAGTAATGATTTTCTCAATTTTGTTAGGCCTGTTTGCAACTATGTATTATTTATTTGGGGTAATAATTGCATTTTTACATTTGGCAACATGTTTGATTTTTTCAGGTCTTTTTATATTAGTGAGCCAAGCTTTACTAGAACATATAGCCTCTCCAATCTGAAAAATCTTACTTACATTAATAAGTGTATAGATGACAATGCATAAAGAACCACAGTTTGTTATTTTTTCCTTACTGTTTTTCTTTATGACTCTTACCAGGTGAAATTCCAGTTTTGGTAGCAAGAAAGAACAAGCGGCAATTTTGTGAATTGTAAGATTTGATGCTAGACTGATAAACAAGATGGTGTACTATAGCATAATAGTTAATAGAAAGGGACAGAGCTGTTGTCAAAGACATCAAAGACACCAGAAGGCGTATTGCAACTGGAAGAGTCATCTTTGGCATTTGGCCGTCTCAGTTTCACAATAACATGAAGAAGCTCTTGGAATTGCTCTCCTTTATATTTTATTCCTGGTAATTACTAACTATCCTCAGATGTTGAAAGATCCTTTTGTGATTGCATCTTTCAGCAACAACTCTTATCTTGTTGTGTAGTTTGCCTTATTTATAATGCCAAGGTGGGAAAAACTTTCAGCCTCTGCAATCGAAAAGATCGTTGCAACTGAGCATTTTGTGGTGCTTTCATTTGTTTTGCTGTTGAGCAAGAAGAGTTCAAGACAGGTGAATTCTTTCCAGATGTGCTATTGAATAACTGAACAGGTCCCTGGGGTCTCTTCCGTAGTAACACAAGTGACTGTATTCTTGCTCTCTCTTCTTCCATGCACATTTCCCTGTGGTCACTCTGCAAAAAGCGCTTTAGCTGTGGAATGATTCTGCAGTTAAAATGGGGCCGAGGAGGAGGAAGCAGTTTCTCTAAACAGTGACTCTCTGAGCTTTGCTGATTGGGTATTAGAACCTGTCATTATCCAGGAGACACACAACACTTTTGTGCCGATTTGCCTTGCTACCATTTTGACATGAAATGGAATCATTCCTTTTGGTACATAACATCCCTGTGTGAGAATAAGTGATCACACTTTATGAGGGGTCTAGAGCCAGGCCAGTCGGCAGCTGGAGCTGTGAAGACTCAGCTGGGCACTGAGGTCCTCTTTGTGAGGTTATGTGAGCAGAGGGTTGTGGGAGTTGTGGTTTCTTGGCCTGTTGCAGTGATGATGAACCTTTTAGAGCTTTCCATGATAACACGTGCTGTGGCACATGTGCCATGGGTTCACCACCACCTGTCTATAGTGTCCATTCCACAGCTCAGCACCAGGCAGCAGGGACAGCTGAGGCAGGAGGAGGAGCAGGAGCCGAAGGGATTTATTTGGTACCATGTTCTGACACGGAAGACAGGGTGCATTCAGCTTTGTATTAATGGCATTCAGTATTTTTCAAGGACTTAGTGCACCTTCTAGATGTGTCTACATTTTCAGGGGAAGAACTGGCACCCACCTCTAGGGTCAGTTCTTTAGGAAGTACTTTTTGACAATACTCTTCTCCTGGAGGCAGACCTGGTGCTGTTCTCCTGAGCTTCTCTTTAATACAAAGCTTGTTTGTTTCCTTGTTTGTCTCCCCTCTGGACCATGAATCCTTAAAGACAGGGATACTGTCTTCTCACTCTGAATATTCAGTGCCTCGTACATATTTTGTGTTTCATAGATGTGTGTTAAATAAGTGAAATAGTGATCAGCTCACATGGGACTCCATCCCTTCCTCGGAAACATATTATACCTCAAGTATTATCAGTTATTCCCATTTGATAATCATTTGATAATGAAACATGGTAGCCTATGCATGAATAGAGTTGAAATATAAAAGCAATTATAAAGTAGATAGGAATATGTAAACTTAATCAGAATTGGCCAGGACGTGTATGAAGAACACTTCCAAACTTAACTGAGACCCATAAAAAGAATTGGGGCACATAAAACAATCCCTGAAAAGGTAACATACTATGTTTATTAGTAAGAAGAGTCAATATAGTAAATATATCATTGTCTTTTTTATCCATATTATTCTAAAATTTAATGCAATTCCAATATAATTTTTAATGTAAATTTTCTTCTGTAGAATTTGATAAAATGATTCTAAAGTTCAGAAAATATCGCTTGAGATTAGTGAAGAATGAAAAAATTTTTATCACCTCAAATACTAAAACAATATAAAATAAAAACAAAATAGTATACAAACTAAGAAATAGGGAGCCAATATGACCTGGTGAAACTTGACATAGCATAAGAAAAAAATTACACGCTGAGCATGGTGGTGCACCCCTGTAATCCCAGTACTCCAAGAGGCTGAAGTAGGAGGATCACAAGTTTGAGCCTAGCCTGGGCAATTTAGTGACTTAAATTTAAGAGAGGACACAACTAGTGCTGAGTCCTGGGCAGCTCAGTGCAGAGGTCCTGGATTCAATCCTCTGTACCTACAAAAAACAAACAACTAGGCTTCATGAGCCTAGATGCAAAAATCCCTATCAAAATATTAGCAAGTGTTATCTAGCCATATGGAAAAAGATTATATATCATTAACAAACAGGGTTTATCCCAGAAATGAAAGATTGATTTAGCCTCTGAAAATCAGTGTAATTTATCATATCAGTAGAATAAGAAAGAAAATGGAATGGTATAGCTACAACAGGAAGCCTAGCAGCAGGCTTGAATATGTGTGTGTGTGTGTATAATACACACACACACACACGCACACATATATACATGACAAATGTATATATTGTATATTGTATGTATAATACATATTTTATATTATATATATATTTGTAACATTGGGGCCATTAATGTTTAAAAATTCAGGGTATCTAGCACCATCTCATAATCAATTTCAGGTGTATTTCTACAGCAAAATAGACTGAGAATAACGCTACATAAAGACCAGAAATAGCTTCACATGAGCTTCAGTCAAATTTTGCCACAAAATCAATTTTAACGTCACACTGCAAAAAACAAACCTCTTTGTTTAGAGCTTTTTGATTTTGGAATTTCTGGTTAAGAATGATCAGCTCTTTAACTGATATATGACATTTCAAATCAATTACAAAGTATTTTTATGGGGCCGGGGATATAGCTCAGCGGAACAGCGCCTGCCTGGCAAGCGTGAGGCCCTACGTTCGATTCCTGATACCCCTCCCCAAAAAACCAAAACCCCCCCCAAAAAACAAAGTATTTGTAAAGTGTTGTGATTATATACTAATCATTTAGGGAAAAAAGAATGACATTAAATCCCTACTTAATATCAAATTAATTAATTAATTAATTTTTTATATGCGGGTACCAGGAGTCAAACCCAGGACCCGTGCTTGCCAGGCAGGCGCTTTATGCCGCTGAGCTATATCACTGGCCCTTATTTATTGTTTTAAGACTTTACTGTTAAAAAAAACTAAAGAATCTATAAAGGTAGTAGCATAAAATATATACCCATTCTTTATAATCTTGTCTTTTGATTTTCGTAAGCATGTCACCATTAGCAGAAACTAAAGAAATTTTAAAGAGATTGAACTATGTGAAAATTAACTTTTTTGTAATAAAGAAACCAAAAATAAAGTATAAAAATAATATTAATGTTGAAAAAAACATTGACCACATATATAGTTCACAAAGGGTTCTTGCCTATAATTTATAAAGAGCTCCTGTAGGTTAATAAATAAAACACGAATTCTCCAGCACAAAAATGGACCAAGGCTATGAAAGGGATTTTGCAAGAGAAGCAACACAAAAGGAGGGCAATTCTCCATTACTGCTATGACAACAACTGTTACTAGCAGCTACCATTTACTGAGTTTGCCACTCACTGGGCTAAGGGCTTTACATCTAATGCTTAAGAAAATACTAAGACAGGTGCGGTTATTTACATTTTGCAAAAGGGACAGCCCAATTTAGGGAGTTAAGGTAGCTTGTCTTAAACCACACATTTAGAAGCATTGCTGCAACACAGGGCTGTCCGCCTCCAAAATTCTTGCGCTTTGGAACAACACTGACTTAGCACCTCTGCAGATCACTATACTTAAGAAAATGCAATCAAGGCAACCAGAAGTTACCATTTGTTTTGTCTATCAGGTTGACAATGAATTGGCAAAAATGTAAAAAGAGTACTCATAGCTAGGGAAGGTCGGGGTGTGAAGCCTGCAGGCTCATGTGGTGTTGGGGAGTATCAGCTGGTATGATGTTTCTGGAGGGTGCTGTGTATCAAAATTTGACAGTACATATCAAAAGCCACATCTTTTGAGATAGTGCTTCTACTTCTAAGAATTTGTCTGAAAGGACTAATTAGACAAGTACTGGTAAGTAAAAAGATGTTTATTTCACTATTGTTTATAAAAGCAAAAGGCTAAAAGAAACTTGTTCAATGAACTATTAGTTGTATCAGTCGTGGGAGAACTTTCCAAGTGTTTATATAGACACAGCATGCCAAGAAAAAAGTCTTCGAAGGAGACTGTGGAACGTGATGCTGACAGTGGTATAGAGAAGTGATTTGTTTTCTTGTGTATTTTTCCAGCAGAATCTATTGATCTATTTTTACTGTATACTATATACTATATGTGTGTACTATAGTTGAAAAAAGTATTTTAAAACATAATGTTTTCATACTGATGGAACATCCAAACTTGAAGGTTAAGTCCAAAATTTGAGGATGCCATCCAGATCTGTATGTTTTCTTTGCTTTTGTCAGGGAGTATTTAGGAACTTCCTGTATTTATATTTTATTCTTTGAGAGTAGTTGACACTGGCATGAACTCACACATACACATTATTTCCTGCATGTTTTTCCAAGAATTGCTGGGCTCCTTTTTCACTGATTGTGTTTAAAGTAATATTTTGCCAGCTATTTGATTTACAAATCCAGGCAGTGTGAAAGTTACATGAGTAAAGTTCCTGATAAATGTGAGGAAGTCCTATTCATGTGGTCCAGCCATTAGACCGATAAGGTCAGTTTCCCTTACTAGATGGACAGCCTTCTTAATTTCAAAAGAAAGTTTTAAAAGCTGCCTGAGCAAATATAGGTGAAGAGCTCTGCGTAAGGAATCATCTGGTTTAGAAAAAAACAGTTTCTGATGGGGAGATAATCATTTTGGGAACATCTTATAAAACCTATAGAATTTATTACAAAACAGTGAAATCCAGTATTTTATGTGGCCTGTGAGCAATTTGCACGGTGACTTTGAACATAATTCTGATTATTTAAAGAATACTTTTTAATGATAACAAATGTGGATTAGTTAGTGGTATATATTTTGATGGTGTCTCTGAAGATTTGGATGCAGATGTGGGTTCCATTTGATTGAACTGGTACCTAGATTTCTACATTGCATACAAATGAAAAAGGAAAATACTTGTAGTGAAAGTGCTGGTTTTAGATAGTTGTAAAGGCCAGAATAACATGACAACCTCAGAGAAAATAATGAGTAATGGGCTCTTAAGAGGTAGTAACTTAATACAGTCATTATTTTGAATTATTGTTAAAATATTGGTTTATTGATCCTGTCCTGTTTTGACGTTCTCTTTCGAGGGTGTACAAGTTATGCTGCTAGTGTTTGGATAGTAGAACTACTGTGTAGCAAGTAAGAGGGTGAATGTGAAGTCAGACAGCCCTTGATTACAATCCAGGCTTCACACTTAACTACTTTTTAAGCTCTGACAAGTTTGAGCCTTTTAAGTTTCAGTATCTTCCTCTCAAAAGTCCTCTCTTAAACTCAGTGTGTAACGCAGGCTGCCCTTAAATCTGTGATCCTCCTGCCTCTGCCTCCCAAGTTCTAGGATGACGGGTGTGTGTTATCACATATGGCTGAGATAATTTTTTAAAAAAAGCATTGAGGGCCGGTGAGATGGCTCAGCGGCATAAGCGCCTGCCTTGCAAGCGCGAGGGCCCGAGTTCGACTCCCGGATCCCACATACGAAAAAGGGGCCGGTGATATCGCTCAGCGGCACGGGTGCCTGTTGGCGCGCGAGGTCCTGAGGTCGACCCCCCGGTACCCACAAAAAAAAAAAAAAAAAAAAAAAGCATTGAACAGTGTCTGGCACATATTGAATGCTCCATAAGTAGTTGCTCTTATATATAATCTCTTAGAAAAGTTTTATAGTAGTATATGGTATAAAGAATGTGTACTGTATTATTTACTCCTAGATTAAACCCTACTTCTGCCTCTTAGCAGTTGCTTAAACTTGGGCAAATGACTTTTCAGAGCCTTAATTTTCTTCTCCATGAAATGATGTCAGTCATCTGTCCCTTGTTGCAAGTTGTGAGGATTAGAGGAAGGTATTAAGTTCCACGCTGGGATCAAAGTAGCTATTCAACAAATGGTTACTAGCATTGTTGCTATCAGGCTAATAAATATAAAAAAAACTTAAAACTTTTTATATTTTCTCTTTTTTCATATTTCATCATATAATTCTTTAAGAAAGTGGGTATATATATACATAGTTAAGTCCAAGCAATATAAGAAAAGTTTAAGTAGCCACATAGAAACTTACCAGAATACTACATTTGGCACACAAAGGAGTCAACATCTGAATTACATTAATGGGGAGGGATGTGTACCAGGGCCTGGTTTTGGGTGCTTGTTAGAGACCAGTCTGAGGAAGAGGCTCAAAGGGCAGTGGCTTCATGTCTCCCAGTTGTCCCTCTCACTAAGTATACTGAAGAGGTGGCCGCCACAGGCCTTTGACCCAGTGCTGGCCAGCTGAGCAGCCAGCTCTGGAATAGCCCTGGAGGTACCCAGTGCCAGCTGCATGGCAAGCTTTCATGATACTGTGGTATCAAGACCCCTCTTTCTGCCACGTCCTACACTGTACAGTGTGCTTTATGTTTACACAGAGTGGTGCTTGATGTGATACATTTGTTTGTCTGCCTCCCTCTTTTCCTTCCATCCACCCATCCATCATCCATCCATTCTTCCATCCATCCAGCTTCTAAGTGCTAAATATAGCAGTGAACAAAACAGATAAATGCTCCCCTTGAACAGCTTACATTTTAGAGAATTAAAGCATTCCTAAATGTTATCTCATTGGCCTTTTAAGACAAGAATCCAAGTTTTGAGTTTTTGATCATTTTCATTTGATAGATGAGGAAATGGTGCTATTTTGAGATTAAGTGACTTACCTACCTAGGATAATAGTGTCATGAATAGAACCCATTGTTTTTCATTCTTATTTTAGCACCATTTAATCTAGCACACTCTGCTTTCTGTTCTAAATATGTTTTTCACCATTGGAACATTTTCTCACTGTCTCCTGTCAGCTCTCCAAAATATGTGAATAAATGAGTGAGTTCAACTCTTGCAGTGTGGAACCCATAGCATCATGAGAAAGGTTACGTGCTTGTGGTTTGTTCCATTTCACTTCCCTCTAGGATGCGATTTTAGCAGTGAAGGCAGCTTATGAAATGGTGCAGTTTTCTCATCTTGTACTAATATTTAAATAAAGAACAAGAAAACAACTACTAAGATTTGGAAAGTTCCTAAAGAGGCAGCAAAAATAATGATAGGGAAAGTGGAGCCCAAGAGAGCCCAGGCAAAAGAGAATAAACCAAGTTACTTATTTTTATGACTCTTTCCCATTGACTGTGAACAACTTGTAGTCATTTGGTAAAACTTATTTATGCTTATATCCTCAAAGATAGTGTAGTACCTGATCAGAGTAGCTGCTGAGAAAATGTTGAATGAATGAATGGAGTGAACCATTCACTCCAAAATGTTGAATGAATGCATGTTCTATCTCTAGCTCTGAAGCTTTTGTTCTTAATGCTAATATTAGAAATGGGAACAATATGAGTTATGGAAATAATACTAGATCTAGAACCAGAGAGGGCTTGGTTTAAAACTGTATTTAAGACTAATTATGCCTACCAAGTGAACTTGTTGGGAGGGTGGTGTATAGATGGTATATACAGAGTCTGCCAAAAAAATGTATACACACTTCAGGAAAAGAAACACTTGTATAAATATTTTAATACTCAATTTATTAAGACATCATGAGATTAATACAAATTACCTTTGGCCTCTACAATTACTAGAGATGCTCAAAGTGGCGGCCATGAGCTCCCAGACATGAGCTCCCAGACATTAGTACGGTGAACTGCTGCTTGGGTGACCTTGGTCACAGTGTCCATTGTGATTGGTGCACATGCATTTTTAATTTTTTCTCTAAGGGCTGGCAGTGTAGTGAGCTTTCTGAGATATATAACATCCTTTAGGGCCCCCCATAGATAAAAGTCTGCAGGTGTTAAATCAGGAGACTGTGTACCTTATGTAAGGTTTTCTTTTCCTGAAGTGTGTGTACCTTTTTTTTTTTTGGTGGACTTTGTATAAAGTGCTTAGCAAGTTCCAGGTACATGTATCAGTTCGTAATGACATTTTAGCTTCCCTTTTCTGCTTCTCTCCCTTTGATTAATCCCAAAAATGCTTTGGGGGAATATGGTATATAAATCATTAAAATCAAGAAAGAGAACCTTGAAGCAGAATCGTAGCAGTGGTTTACCAAAGCAAACATGGTGCTTGGATGCTTAAGCATCAGTCCTATACGTTGTGTAGGAAATAGGGGGGATAATGTGTCTATTATGCTTGTCCACAGGGAGCCCATTACTAGAAAAGAGGGACCAAAATGATTTTTGGGGCCTTAGGTTCAAGCTTTCTGTTTTAACAACCATCATTTGTGTTTTTTTCTTCTTACAAATATCACTTAACTACAGCTCTTTGTCCAGTTCGTTCGTTCTTTTTTTTTGTACCAGGAACTGAACTCAGCACCTTGCGCTTGCCAGGCAGGTGCTTGTGCCGCTGAGCTATATTCCCGGCCATGTCCAGTTATTTCTTTTACCAGTTTCATTCTGTTTTCTGCAGTAAATTCTCTCTTCTGTTTCTGTCAGTGTCAGTTGAAATAGTTATGATGGGTGGAAGTAGGGTGTGTTAAGTGTTGGTGGATCCACGAAGTTCCATGAGTTCCACACTGATTTCATTTCCGACATGGCTAGGAATAGGCCAGTTACTTCCTCGTTACCCAGCACCCACCCCTGATCTAATTGTGACAGAGCTCAGAGAAGGGCGAACAGTTTTTCCTTCCCTTCTGAGGATTCGGCGAGAGCAAACAGTTTCAGACTAAAGCACACGAGACTTGGGATCCACCATCAGGATCTATGTAAGCTGCACACCAGGCTCATTATGGTTAAACACTTGGAATAATTTTACAACCCCATCAGTTTAGGTGATGCAGTAAGTTTTATAGAATTTATTACATGGTGCAAAATATGCAAGACACTAGAGGTACAAAAACAGCTCCTCAAGGAACTTTGAGTCTGGTAGGAAGATAGACACATAAAAAATACATGGTACAGTCTGGTAGGGGCACCACAGGTATAATATATACAAGGGACAGAGGAGGCAGGGACAACTACCTAGGACAGTGGAGGGAGGTGGCATTGCTGCCTACTGGAAAATAAAGCAGAGCTTGCTGTGTGAACAAGGCTGGAAAGGGGACAGAACGTAGCAGAGTGTGTGCAAAGATCTCCAAGCGCGTGGGTACTCTGTGTCATCATAAGTGAAGCTGGTGTGAAGTCTGGCAATGCCAGGGTAGACTATGGAATCTCTTTGGAGTTTCAAAAAGAAAAAGAAAACACCTACATCTCTTTAGGACAGTTTGGGGGCTACTTTGCTAGAGGTAGAGGCACATACTATATGTGTCAGCTAAAGGTCAGTGACTACGATATACCCATTGAGATTGTATTAATTAAGAGAAAGAACTCAACTTTGCACCTTACTAATAATCTGCATATAGGAGGCACAATTTTCAGGTCACCTGACTGAGACAGTCTGTCGTATGGAACTTTGACCCACTTGGTGAAATAAATGCCATCATAAACAGCATTACCAATCCAGTGTCATTCTTTCTCTGTGGGGAGGAAGGATGGTTTCTTTTGGAGCAGGGAATCAGCATAGTATTCAGAAAAAACATGGATGTGGCCTCACTCCATACACTCTGGCTGCCTGGGCGTGAAATGGAGCCCCGGATATTGTGTACCTTTAAATCATCCCTGTGGCCTATTTCACGGCCTTCCCAGCCCGGGGAACCAGGAGTTGGTTTATAGTTCTGAGAACCCAAGCAAGACTGCTGTGCTTGCAGGCGCATGCTTTTTATGGAACAGGGAATGCTGTTTAGGGAATTTAGGCAGCTGGAACCTGCCACATTAGCAATTCGGATGGAGGAACAATTTTGGGGTGAGAAAATATAGCTCATTATATAAACCCGGTTGGGTATTTAGGTGGCCAGGAGGGGAGGCCATGAGAGTATTCTGCAGGCAAGCAGGACTTTCACAAACAGCTCCCTCTCTGTTCATTTTGACTGTGAGGGCTGCATTTAACTAGGCTGACCATGTGGCCTGTTTTGAAAAGGGCAGTCATGTTCTTCTGCTGCTTCATAGCTGTTTTGTTAGTTGGAGCAAAACAACAGTGCTGCTCTTTTTTTTTTTTTTTTTTTTTTGCAGGGTTGGAGGAAAAAGGGCTGGCTGAAGAATGGGGTGGGGAGCTGGAGGAAAGGAGGGGTCAAAAGTGTCAGACTGTGAGGACCAGAACCTGAAGGAGCCCTTGTGGCCTCGGGAGTGCCTGGAACTCTGCCTTTTTGAAGCCTGTTGGGGATCTCATCCTAATTTAACCTTCTGTGGAATTCTTCCACGAGATGCCCTTGCCACTCTCGGGCTCGCTGAAGAAGAGAGTTGTGAAGTGGGCCCTCCAGAGAACACTGGCAGGTTGCAGAAGTCCTAGTGACGGGTCTCAGAAGTCCTCGCTCTGGGGGATCATGCTCAGTTCCTGACACCTGCTGCTCCCCAACACCACCAGCCCAAACTAAAACTGATGTCATCCTAACCTGGAGTTAATCTTTTTTTGTGCAATAAGTGTCAACCTCCGGTTTTATCTTCATAAACAATGGAAGCTTTTTTTCTTTGCAGAAAATCACCAAAGATAACAGGGACCAGTTTCAAACAGGATAAAAATCATTAGTAAGTCAGAGTCTGGTATTTAAAAAAGAAAGAAGAAAGAAGAGGAAGGGAAGCAGGGAGGGCAGGAGGAGGGAAGAATGAGGAAGGAAAGAAAAGGGTAATTTTGTTAACTTTAAAATTTATCTTGAGGGGAAATGATCGTTTCGGCTGCTGGTGGGGTCTGCCAATCTAATTTCCATTAGTAAAGTATGACTTTAAATGATACAGGGAGTTTGGGAGTAGAGAGTTATATATGTGTATTTTCCCTCTTCTCACAGCAGACTGCGCAGGTATCTGACCCTGAAGAGACGCCAGAGCGGGAATGTTCTGATTGACCTTGGTCAGGGCCTAGTGGGCAGTGTGGTGCCACAATGGATGAATGGATGGATGGACGGACAGACAGACAGACAGGCAGCTGCCCTGACCAAGAACCTTGCTGACCATGTCTCTGTCCTACACCCAAACGACGAGAGGAGATTGAGCTGTGGTTACTGTAGCCTCTGCTCTTAAACAAATGTATATCCTGCTTATTTTCAATATAGACTTGAGATTGGTACCCATTATCTTAACAGTATATATTGAAAGTACCTATGTTATTCAAAACTAGTGTAATGTATTATTTAGATTTCATTAAATTATCCTGTTTTTAGGGTAAGCTGATGGGCTAAGTTTGCCTGGACTGCTGAGATTTATATTAGCACTGAAAGATTTCTTTAAAGAAAAAAACAACTATTAAGATTAAATATCATATAAATCTTTCCAGGAAAATATAATCAAAAGCATCAAGTCTGTTTCCTATTATAGGTGGCTTCTGTTATCTTTGTTCTCAGAGCTATAACAATGGCATTAAATTTTAAGAATCCAAAAAGACAAATAAAAATAAAATTCACTGCTTTGAAATGGGGAAAAGGAGAGATCCTGGAGTAGTCTTCTTTTTAAAAATAGTCATTCTCATCTTAAAAAAGAAAAAAAAAAAACCAAATTATTTTTCATTTATTAAGAAAAAAAATCAGTGTGTACTTTTGAATTAAAGCAAAAACCTGCATTTTATAGGGAGAACATTAATAATCATTGTGGGAGCTAGTAATTACAGCTGTGCTTTTGGTCTATGGGAAATATGCTTTTCATTTTCTTCCTCACAACCTGTCACCTTCTTTAATTATGAGAGCTTTCATGAAAACACTCGAATCATTTATTTTGGAGCACCTAACTTTATAGGACATTTACTGATTTTTCTAACATAAAATACAAACTTTCTTATCATAGGAAACAAATCATAAACTAAAACATTACTGGAAGAGTTTGGCCAAAGATACACAAATGTATAGAAGGAAGAATATATTTAATATTATGCACATTTTTTAAACAACAGGTTATATGGATTTGTAGTTTTAACTAGTTATAACCTCATCTATTCAGAAATTATTTGTAAAGTAGGGATGGAGTCCCTCAAAGCAAGACCAGGTACTTGATAGATATTTAACTTTTATGGGAATAACTTTTTTTTCCCTCAACATTTAAATCACAATCTCTTTCTCTTTCTCTTTCTCTTTCTCTTTCTCTCCCACTTAATTGCAAGGAAATGCCAGAATTAAGTTACCAACTAGCTACCTAAAAGGAATTCTGAAGGTTGTAAGCTATTCACATTTTTCTATTACATTAAGATTGTTTTTGTTTTCCAAAAAGTTTTGGAAGGAGATTGTTAAATTTGTTCATTTTCCATAATCTTCCATAATGCCGTGGTTTGCCAGAGGGTTGTTTTTAATAAAAATATTTTTTAAAAAGCTGAGTTTGCCACCGTTTTTATTTGCTATTGTGATTAATAAATGAAAGTAAGATTTTATTCTTAGAATATAAAAATATATTTCTGTGAAAACCATGTTCTTGGCATTAAGACTTAACTAGAAAATTGAAAGGGGTCACACTTGATCATTCATAATCATTTTGAAATTCTCTGGTCATTTTCTAAATAGCCAGCACTGACTAATATCTGGCTAGTTATTTATTCTTATTATAGCAGTTTAATTATTTTTTATATGACTAGAGTTATTTTCTAGTAGAAATAAAGTATTATTTGTGATTAAAAAGTATAATTTGATAATTTTGTTGTATTAAATGCTACCTGTTAAAAGCTGTTTGACTTTCAGTTTTAAAACAGCTCTGTTGTGGGTGAGCCCCGCAGACTCTGGCTTTCTCTGCGGCCTGCCAGCCAAATAATTTTTGCAGCATTTTTCTTTGCTTTCTTAAAAACACTTAAAAAATCGTACTTGCTTTTTCCTCGAGGCCAGCCATTAAGTTAGAAGCAATGAAGTTGCTATGAAATTGCCCTTTCTTTTTTCATACATCAGGGAGGAATGACAGATTTTGTGTATCCCCTGTGCGTTGTAAAAACAGAAACACTGAGGGGCTGCTATTCTCATGGAACTGTGTACTTGCCTCATGACAGACGGAATGATTTTGTCTGCATAGTTTTAAAATGAGTTTTGTTGCTTTTATACTTGGGAAAAGATCTTTAATTTTATTTTTGTTTAGAGAATCTTTTAATGTACGTCTCCCCCATCTTGTGCTTCCAAGTTTGGGATAAGCTTTGAATCCTTTGAGGACTGCAGGTTATTTTCTGATTTACTAGAAAGCAGACACAGGTAAAATAATGCATAAAGATCTGCGTCTCTCCGTCAAGATTGTCAAGGGAAGAAAAAAGTTACAGGTGTGAATACAGTAGAAACTTTACTTCTGTAAAATCCGGATGCTTCATAGGAAGCTCCAGGGCTTATTCTCAGCTCCCAAAATAATCTCAGTATGAAAGATACCACGAAATTGGAATATACTGTGCTCAAGGCCCCCTGCTCTTAAACTGTGTAGTTCTTAATCTTGGTTCGAATTTACAAAGTATGTAGTACGTGGTTAACTTGCAGATAGGGTCGATGAAGGTTAGTTCGTGGGGTTTAGAGTGAGGAGGCTGATTAAGTATCACAAGCCTTTCTGCTTCTGCTGGTGACTCTGGAAATGTAATTAGGTGGTTTTATTCTGTTGTAGTCTCATAGCTGGTCAAAGTAAGTAGGTTTAGGAATAAAAATGCTACTTTCTTTTTAGCAAAATGAGGGGATTAAACCCCTTCTTAGGTTCTTTCCAGAGACGGGAATCAGACTCCGAACTCTTGCTGCACCTCTGCTTTGCCCAGCACGATTCCGGTTATATGATTTGCAAGTCAGTGTTGTGGAAAATTCTCTACTGTAATGCAGAAAGCTCGGCCTCGGGTCCCTGCAGACATCAACTACCCCAAGGCGCTCTTCCACCACCTCGGAAAGGAAAACCTTTTAAAAGATGGCAAACTCTGCTTTCCTGTCCGACCCAGAGGAAGGGCTCGAGCTGCATCTAGCGGAGCAGGGTAATCCAATCTGTTTTAATGCAAAGATTTTCCAAGAAGGCAGGAAACCGTCCAGGGGAAGGCTTTCAGGCATCTCCTGTTTCGTTTCCAGATCCCTTGTGTTAATTTAATGTTTCTAGGGAACCGGGCTCTTGCTTTTTTCTCGGAATCGTTTCTCTAGGAACTGGCGAGCGCGGCGGCGCTGTGCGAGCTGTAGATAAGCCAGCTGGTGTGTGCGGCCCGCGCTCCGGGCTCCGCGTCCTCCGGGCTCCGCGTCCTCCGGGAGAGCGCAGAGCGGCCCGGCCGGCGACAACCCGCTCCGAACCGAGCGAGCGCTGTTGGCATTGTCCATCTTGGCCCGAGGGAAGGGTCCTCGGCGCGTCCTCCCTGGACTACAGCCACGGAAACAACCCGACCCAACCTGAACCTGAGCGAAACACGAGTCTTGCACAAACACTTGCATACCGGGAAAACTGGCATTTCTTCACGACAGCTGCTGCCCAGCTTCGGTAAACCCGCACGCACAGGTTCCCGGGAACAGCCCTGTGTGTGCTGAGCCGGTCTTCTGTTTGCAAGGGGCAAATCCTAGAGTCAGGTGTTTGTGCCATCCAGGGTCACGGACAGGTTGTGTGCAGGCGGCGGCCCAGGCCTCTCTCAGGTATTCAGCCCCGGCTCCGGTATTCAGCCATCCGAGTCCTGCAGACAGAGGGTTGCAAAGCCCGCTCTTATAACATACTTTCATTTTAGCATGTCGGGTGCTGTTCCTGTTTAGACAGTTGCAATGCTAATAGTTTGTATTGCTGTGAGAATCATCCTGGGTACCTGATCTTAAAATTCACGTGGCCTTTAAAAGTACAGTCGCTTAACTAGGGCTCGGGTAATGCCAGAATTCGATTACTAAATTGATGGAACCACAGAATTTGAGAGGTGGACGACGGTGTAGGGGTCATTTAGGTCATATTTTCTATGAAATTCTAAGAATCTTTTTTACATTCTGGACACTATTTGAGGCAGCCAATTCCATTGCTGCAGACCCCTAATTATTCGAATAGTATTCCTGATGTTAAATTTAATTCTCTGTGTAATTATTATTCTCCTTTAAATAATAAAAGTCTAAAATGACTCTTTTTCATATGTTTTAGTCAGGGTGGTGCATAGTGACTGTGACAAGAGAGTTCTGGTCCTGTATTCACATTTGACCTCCAAATCTTTGCTTTATGCTTTATTAATCTTCTGAATGCTTATAAACAATGGCAGATTTTCTGATTTTCAGGTAATGCTTAAGATGGTGCAAGAAAATGTTATACTGGCAAATTTTTTATTTTAAAATTTTTTGGTGGTTTCACACATCCTGATCTGTTACGTAGTTTTTTGATTTCTGAATAATTGGTTTAGCTGAAATCATTAAATAAGGATGAATGGGTTTAACAGACTCATAAGTGCTCGATTTTGCTTTACTCCTTGTATTGGTTTTCTGTTGCTGCCATAACAAGTTACCGTGAAAGTTAGTGGTCTACAGTGCTACCCTCTTACTTTCTGACTTTCTGTGGGTCCGAAGTTGGGGCACAGTTCGGCTTCTCTGGGTTCTCTGCTCGTGGCCTCTCAAGGCCACAGTCAAGCTGGCAGTAGGCCTGTACCCTTACCTGTAGGTCTTAGGAAATTATTATGTATTTCTAGGATCGTTCA
The DNA here is from genome assembly GCA_028451465.1 of Erethizon dorsatum. Lineage (NCBI taxonomy): Eukaryota > Metazoa > Chordata > Mammalia > Rodentia > Erethizontidae > Erethizon > Erethizon dorsatum. Next base: position 13,165,979 of record CM051834.1, on the reverse strand, counting down.
CTGGTTACATTTAGTTCCACGTCAGTGGAGACCCATTTCCTTGCTAGCTGTTATCCAGGGGTCTTCCAGAGGCTCCTGCCCCCATGAGAGCTCCATGCCTTCTCTTTCTGTTTCCTCTTCTGCCTTTGAAGGACTCACGTGGTCACACTGAGCTCACTTGGGTATTCCGTTTAATCTCTCTAATCAACTGATTACTCACCATAATTACACCCGAAAAGTCCCTTCACAATGGTTACCTAGTTAACCACTTGATTGAATAACCAGGGGATGGGACTTCTGGTGGTATGTATTTAGAGTTTTGCTTATCACATCCCTTTAGGTACAACTTTCCTGTGATGGTAGAAGCCATAATCATTTTAAGCAGATTTTAAGCATTTTAATGATTAAAATTTGCAAGGTTTAAAATCTAAATTCAAATCCCAGGTAATGCTGAACATTGTCTATAAATACTTTTTAAAGATTTAATACAATGATAAACATTCATCGTAAGTTGCTTTTTAAAAAACTCAAGTTTTACCTTGCAATATCTTCCCCAATTCTTCATAATTGAATTGCATCAGATAGAAGTCATTTTATAGTACCAAAGCTATCTAATAATAATTGCATCTTAAAAAGAATGATTTTCATCTGTACTCTGATTTTACCCTTGGAGTGTTCTTGATGTACTTAAATATAATTACACTAGAACCCACTTTTGAGTAAGAAACCAGGTCCCCCAACCTAGCTATCACTTATAACTAAAACGACCTTGTAACCTCCTAGTTGTAGGGCACACGTAAACTGCCTCTTCTTACACAGCTGTCGGTCCTCACACCTTCGTGTAGGAAAAGGATAGGACAGTCGTGCTTATATATCCTAATTCATGCTCATGAAACTCGATTATCATGTTATCTAAATTCTAGGCTTTCTTCTTTCAGAATTTTCTTTCTTTCTTTTCTTTCTTTTTTTTTTTTTTAACCCCAGGGCATTGAACATGCTAGTCAAACATTCTTACCACTGAAATTACACCTTTAGCTTTTCTTTCAGAAATTTTAACTGGATTATTGTTCAGAAGTATGAATTATATACGGGAAAATTCTAGTGCTTCAGAATTACTGAAAACGCTGTGGTAAAACAGAAAGTATTGGGCTCTTAGGGGAGTTTTATGAATAGTCTTTAGGACTTCCCTGTCTTCTTTCTGTCACTCTAGTAGGTAGGAGGCCTGGGGTAAGAAGTGGGGATCTCACACTGTCAAGCTATGGGGAAGTGGCCCAGGGTCTCCAGATAGGGAATGGAGGCACAGGCAGCAAGTATGCTACACTCGAAACTGGTGCCTCCTCAGTGTGTGTGGGGGGGTGTTGATCAGACCTCAGCCACATTTCTCCAGTGACTGTGTATTTGCAGCATGCAACATAGCTGAGGTGCTTTTTTTGCTTCCCCTAATTTATGTTTATTTTCATATAATAAAGGATGGTCATAGTCATTTTGGTATAGAGGGTTTTAATTATGGCTTAGTATCTGTAATTAATCAAGTAGAATGAATTCGAGTTTGTTTATTGCTAGTTGGAAGTGAATAGATCTATGCCCACATATTAAGTACTTATTTTTCCATATTTCACCTTATTACAAAAAGGTATGAGATTTACACACACACACACACACACACTGGAACACACACACCTCCACTGCCAATACTAAAACACATGAAGAAATTAGGGAGAAAGAAAAATATGGATAGGAGAAAAATAGCAAAGCTGGGATGGGTAGGGTTAGGGCAAAGAACATACAGTATAAAATTCATCACAGGTGTTAGAGCTAGGCTATACATCTGGCCCTGGTTTTTCTAGCAGCCAAAACAAAATGGGAGAAAAATAATCAGCTGTAGGATTTATTGTATTCACATGATGGTTATAAGGTGATTGGGATTCTCCCTTGAAGTCATTTTGTATTGCAAAGGGGATATTTGATGCTTTCCTTCTGCTAGAAAGGTTAACTTTGAATTGCAATAAAGTCATAAAAACATAACTTTGGCAGAAACTTAAATGAACAAGATGACAGGATTTCTCCTGCTAGCTCTCTTTTCCTTGGTTGCTGTTCTAATAGTCCAGCGTGCTCCTCCATGCACGGAGACCCAAGATCGGAAGCTGAAGACTTCCCTGAAGATTCTGTGGGGGTGGGAAGGGGAACCTGATCCATTTTTTTTCAGATTGAAAACCTTTTATTACGAAGAAATTTTTGTTGTATACTTTTATACAGTTAGGTTCCAACTCAGGAATTTGTGGTATTTCAAAGTTAATTTTCAAGTTGCTTGTTTGAAATTAGTATGTTTTCCTGAAGAAATGATGTTGTCTACAAACTTATTTCAAATTTGTGATGAATCCAAGGCTCAGAGTGGTCAAATTTGAATAAATGCAGGTCTAAAATTCTGTATTCAAAGACTTTGAGGCTATGTTTTGCTGAATTCAGATTTCTTTTTTTAAGGAAGGATAACATTGTGCGTATACCGGTTATTACATACCTCGCAGTGTGGTCTGGAGCGGGATCCTGGAGCGGGATTAATATTTCTGCAGTGAGACTGATGAATATTCACACTCAGTGGGATAAATAAAAACTATAAATAGCCTCATGTCAGCTCAGGTCAGGTTTTGTCACCAAAGGAATCCGGGCCCGAGCAGTTCAGGTCAGGTCAGGTTTTGCTTCCAAATGAGTTATGAAAGAAGATTGGGTTTTCAGAGCTTTGGGGATTTCACATTAGTGCATCTCTATTAAACTTATTTTTTTCTTCTTTAAATAAAGAAAAAAAAAAAAACCCTACCGGTATTATACACCCTAACCACAATGTATGTTATTTTATGGAAAAATGTATCGAATTCCTGTTCTTCCTGTCCAGTAAGCCATTGCTCTGTTGTGGCATTGCAGTAGGAGTGGAGCGTTTCTAGCAGGCCAAGTCAGAGCCACAGGGCTCTGCAGGCAGCGCAGGACAGAGAAGGCACCGGTGGGGCAGGTTGGGCAGGTGCTATGCTGGTGTCAGCACAAGAGGTAGAGAGCAGGTGCGAGGCTCTACCCTTTCTCCTGTTACTTCCTCCCTTCCTTTCCTCCTGCCTCTTCACTTTTCCTTTCCTTCCAGTGCTGGGGCAGGGAGCATGGCAGTGATGTCAGGTGGCATTTCACCTCCCCTGTTCTACTCTTTCCTAAAGCCGTCCATGAGGTCATCGCATGGTGCCACGATGACATAGGTCTAAAACCTCAATCTCAGTCTTGGCTTTGTTGTCCTCTAGCTGTGGGACCTCAGGTGGTATGCTCCGCTTGTAAAATGAAACACATACACACACACACCTCCAGTTTGCTTCCTAGGATAATGGGTGTTTAGGAAACAGTATTGTCCTTCATTGTTGGTGTCCCAGTAGAGATGTTGTGTGGCTGATGGGGAGGAGAGAAGCTCCTCCGGTGACAAAAATGGCAACTTGCTGGGGAAGTGATCTGCAGAGGCATGAAGGCCCCACAGTGTGGGTGTCTGTATCTTGCCTGACCAAGGGATCCAGTTCCCCCTTGGGGCCTGCTTTGGCTCTGGTAAAGCATAGGACTTAGAAGTCTCCAGAAGAAAGAGTAGCCTGCAGTCTCTTCTGGGAGTTGGTTAGAAGCAGATATCTTTGGGGCTTACCTGAGGCCATTGCAGCCGTGGAGGCTGCTGTCGGGTCTGGGAACATCTGAGGGACATTCCAAGGGTAGCAGCAGTAAGTCCCTCAGGAAGCTACTATTCTAGGGCTTTGGCCTGGGTCCTATTTGGTGGTACTGTAGTTCTTCATATCAACTACATGCGATCTTCCAATAATATTAAATGCTTAATGAATACCAGGCACCACTCTGGTGATGGTTAGTGGCCTAGATAAGATCCCTGCTGTCATGGAAGCAAATGAGAGTGATACGTTTGAAAATAATGGGATGGGGTCTGGGTGTGTGGGTGAGGGCTCTTTGAGATGGGGTGGTCAGGGAAGATCTTGGGAGGAAATGACATTGATGCTGACACCTGAATGATGAGCAGGAGTTCGCCATGCAAGGAGCATCCTAGATAGAGAAGCCACCAAGTCCAAGGACAAGTTGGAGCTTAGTGTGTCCCAGGACCTGTCGGAAGGTAGCGCTGTTGGAACTTCATGAGCAAAGGGAAGAGGGGCCAGGCCTGAGCCAGACCTTGCTGAGCCTTGTAAGCCCTGGACAGGAATGTGGATTTTATTCAAAGAACAAGATGTCCTGGAGGTTTTTAAGCAGGAGAGGAGCATGGTTTGCAAGGGTCCACTTGCTTCTCCAGTGCATGTTGTACAGTATGAGAAACTGGCTTGGTGCTGAGTGTTAACTGTGTTATTTGAAGTCATTTGTCCCTCTTTAGTTTTTGGGTTTTCTCTTCAAATCCAATTAACTGTCATCACTAATGTAGCTTTGTCGTGAAAGAACATGGGGGCAGTCACCTCTAATATTGAGCAATTTTCCTACTGTTATTTGCTTTCTACGTTTTTTGTTTTTTTTTCCTGGTTTGAGCTTTATCTTCCAACACGCCCATTTTTTGCTGCCAGCATTGGTGTGCTTTCTCTTAAGCATTTTTCCCTCCTCGTTTTGGAATTGTGATAGATGTTTTTACGTGCATCTGTTTATTTCATGACCTTTAGGGGCATTCCTTATTGGCCGTGGTGCGACTTGGTTTGATACAAGAAACCTAACACAGCCTCTGGATGTAGTAAATACTCAGTACACTTTTGTTATGTGAACGAACAAACCTTTAGGAGTAAGGTCTGTTGGACTTCCGTGATGCACACGAAAACAAATGTTTCGCCCGTAAGCAGACTGTTACCTGAGGAGGGCACTTCAGAACCGAAAGTCAGTGTTCGGCACAGGACTAATAGTGGGAGGGAAAGGAACTTTGGGAGTACTAATCTGACATCGAAGCCTAAGATCTGGCCTCTGTTTTGGCTTTTTAATTTGGCAAGTTCTTCTGGGAAATACAAGTACAATTATTATCGTCAACTGAATCAGGGTTGTATTCATGGTAAGATAAATGATCTGAAACTTGGTAATATGATAGTAAGAAACAGGCATAACCTTTCAAAGTCATATTTGAGCCTGAGGCACATCTGATTCTGGAGAGATTGTAGTTTTGTTTCCTTTGCTGTGTGCTGTTAATTAGTATCCATATTCTGTTGAAATTAGAAGTTGATATAATACAAATATTTCTGGCAGATAGAAAAGATAACCCCAAAGCTCCTGTTTTATTGCCTTACAGACTGTTAATCTGTTTTGTATGTAATTTAGATCTTATTCCAGAATTCTTTTTTTTTTTTTTTTAAAAAGACTGACTACATGTATCAGGGTCTTTGCAACCCTGCTGTCCTGAATGAGTGATAGGAGTTCTGACATGTACTCACTATATTTATGTATGTGAATTATATTTTTAACTTTTTAAAATTATAAGGAATCAAGATATATCATATACAGGGACAAACTCCCTATGATGAATATGATCATTATGTATATCTAAATTGTACCAATAAACTTAATAAATGCAAAAAAAATTTGGATTCAGAAAAAAATTACACTTTAACATTTGTATTCAGTAAAGTCCTTAGTTTACTGGCTGTACATTTTACTATCCAAATTACCTAATTATCTACTATCATGTAATTTCTGAATGGAAACATCTGGATGTCACAGTAAAGGGGATTACAGTATGATAGAAAGGTCAACATTCCACTTACAGGAAACCTGTACTTTAATTGAAGAAGTTCTAGAAACACCTGTCCCTGTAGTTCAATGTAAACAATCTTAATGAATTTTAGGCTAGCCTCAGGAAAATCTATCATTGAACTGGCCTGGCAACGTCCCTGTCTGTATCTGCCATATTCTTTTTTGTACCATAAATAAAATAAAATAAATGAAACAAATAAAATAAGTAAGTAAACTTGAGGGATGTTCCATAAATACATATCTTGCTTTTTTTTTCTTGCTCTAAAATAAAGAATATGAACTTAATTAAAGAAAAAAGTAGATTGTGGTTGTTTACCCTAAACAATGACTAGACCAATAGCACAGGAAGTCACAAAGCACAGATCACAGCAGCTTCACCGATGACATATGGAAATCCTGTCTGGATGGTGTTTATTTCCTCCAAGACACTGTCCCTGTAAAGAGGGCAGGTTGTCACCATTTGATGTTGTTATCGCCTTTTGCACTAAACTGGAAGTTCAGTTAAAGTCACTGTTAACTGAAGCCTACCTTAGTATGTGTTTTGCCCCGTTAAAAGCTGTTAATAATAAAAAGATTAATACTGTATTTTAGACAGATGACATTAAGAGAAAAACTATGGAAAAATTCTCATTTAGTACCTTTTGGTAAATAAACTTCTTAATCACAGCTTACATGAATCCCAGTACTGACCTCCACCAAGGCTTCAGTATAATACTTTAAATATCAGGCTCTAGATCCTCTGTTTTTTAACATGCTCCTCTCAGGACTCCTGTGGAGCTTCAGTCTGCTTTCCAGAGCTTTCTTCTCAACTGCCCCTGGTGTTTCTCAGCCTGTAGTCACTTCAGGGTGTTTGTGTACTTGCATTGCTGTGGACGGTCCTGTTTTATGCTTGTTTCCTCAGCACTGTTCTTGGTAGGGTCCTTTTCATTCCCTGTGGGGTGCTGGGTGCTGGCAGGTCTCACCCTTTAGCCCACTCCTTGAGGGGACTGAGTATCCTCACAGCATGGAAGCGAGCTTCCTCCAGAAACAATTGTGGAGGACAAGGAGAGTGCCACAGTGTCTTTTATGACTTAGTCTTGGAAGTTGCACTCTGTCATTTCACTGCTAGCCTGTTGTTACACTGGTATCCTGGGTGGGGTGGGCTGAGGTAGGGGGATGGGAAGAGGTATGAGTTCCTGGAAGGAATCTCAGAGTTATTTTGTAGGATGGCTATCATGAAAGGATGAGTAGGTTTTGAAAGAAAAACTCTGGGGTTTAACATTTTAAAACTTAAAACTTAGATTATTTTATTCTCAAATTAACAAAAGCAAAGTGTTTTTTTTTTTGTTTTTTTTTTTGTAAAGTATGCTAGTATCTTGTTTTGCTGAAGCTATAGTTACTAATCTTCTGGTACAGACTGAACTTAAAATTTATATCCAAAAGTATGTGGCAATAAAGCAGCAGCTTCTGAGTACTGAAGTTAATAAGCAGATGGAGCCAGGCCCCCAGCCTGAAGAAGGCCTTTGGCAAGAAAGAAATGGAAAGCAGGATAGCTCTGCCTGCTGAGGGCAAGGTGCGGGCCAGGCAGGTAGCCACCTGCAGTGCACTGGGGAGCTCTTGAAAGCCCCTCTGTGACAAGTGTGGGTCACGACAGGTTCCGTTCCTCAGATGTCATTCCCGTGGAACTGCAGTGGAGGGTGAAGCAGAGCTTTTGCTGAAGGTTTCCAGGTGGCACCCAAAAGTAAACTGAGCGTTAAGAACTGGGGATAACTATTCTGCTAATTCCAAATGAAGAAGCCCCTTGCATCCTGTTATCAGGCCTTTGTGTTTAGGTCTGTCAAGGACACCTGACCTATTAATGTCAGAGGAAGGAATTTGGTACTGTCGTATTGGGTTAGGGGGAATTCTGATAGGTTGTTCGGTCACCTACTGACACCTCAGCCCCCTAGGTCTTCAGGATGCCTGTCTGTACTAAGGCTTGTAGCTTTTACTTATTATTTTGGGTGAAAGATAAATTCCAACCAGTCAGCACAGAGGTATGTCTGGTGGTAGAGTGGGTGCAGTTCCTGAGTGTTGCGGGTCCCTCACAGAGCAGTGATGGGCTTATCAGGCCTCCTGTTGGGGAGCCTTCCACCTCCTCTGTTCAGGCTTTTAGCCCCTTTCAGTATGCAAAGGCTTCATCTGTGTCCTAGCTTTGTCACACACCCTACAGGAGAATGAAACTCCTGTGATTGTCACCTCAACTAGACATAGTCTCCAGGTTCCGGTGTTGCTTGTCTAAAAGGACCGCCACGCATGGAGCTCCCACCTTATTAACAGACGGACTTACAAGCAAGACAGGAGCTTTCGGAGCAGAATCTCCGGTCTTGACCTGCCCCACAGTCATAGCTCCTTTTGCCCTAATTCATTTGCCCTGGCCAGCCAGTTTAAAGAGTCCAGGGCTCACGGCCAGTGCGCCACATCCATCATAACTTTAGTTTCTTCCAGCTGAATGGCATGTTACGTCATTTAGTTTGTTCTGCAGGATGCTCTCTTTCCGCCCTTAGTAACCTGTTTTCTGATGGTACACAGTGGTTGCACCAGTGTTGGTTCCACCAACAGTGGAGAAGGGTTCCTTTCTCCCCACAGCTCCACCAGCATTTGTTACTGGTTGATTTCTTGATAATAGCCATTCTTTTTGGGGTGAGATGGAATCTCAACATTATTTTAATTTGCATCTCTCGAATGACCAGTGACGTTGAACATTTTCTTCATATATTTATTTGCTGTTTGTATTTCTTCATCTGAGAAGTATGTATTCACCTCAATGCCCATTTTTGGATTGGGTCTTTAAATTTAGGAGGTCTGATTTTTTTTGAGTTCTTTATATGTTCTCGATAATAATCCTATGTTTGAGGAACAGCTGGCAAACATTTTTTCCAACACTCTCTTCACTCTGTTGGTGGTTTCTCTTGCTGTGCAAAAGCTTTTTAGTAAGATGAGATCCCAGTTGTTGGTTCTTTGTGATAGTTCCTATGTGATCGGAGTTTATTCATCAAGTCTTTGCCTAAACCAGTGTCTTCAAGAGTTTTACCTATTCTGTCTTCCAGAAGATTTAATGTTTCTGTTTTAATATTTAGATATTTGATCTGTTTTGACTTTAGTTTAGTACATGGTGAAAGATATGGGTCCAATTTTAATATTTGGCATATGGAAAGCCAGTTTTTTGAGCACCATTTATTAAAGAGGCTATCTTTCTTCCAGTGAATGTGTTTGGCACCTTTGTCTAAGATAAGGTGGCTTAGTATGTCTGGAGTTGTTTCTGCGTCTTCTAATCTGTTCCATTAATCCTCAGGTCTGGTGTTTTTTTTTTTTTTTTTTGCCAGTACCATGCTGTTTTTATCACAGTAGTTTTATGGTATAATTTCAAGTGGGGGATTGCCTTTGTTGCCCAGAATTACCTTTGCTATTCTAGGTTTCTTCTGGTTCCAAATGAATTTTAGGATTGTTTTGTCTAATTCTATGAGATATGCTGTTGGAATTTTGATCAGAATTGCATTAAATCTGTATAAAAGTTTTGGAAGTATGGCCATTTTCACATGTTGGTTCTTCCTACCCAAGAGCAAGGGATATCTTTCCATTTTCTGATATCCTCTTCAATTTCCTTTTTCTGAGTACTATAGTTTCCAATATAAAGGTCTTTTACTTCCTTCGTTAGATTGATTCCTAGGTATTTCATTCTTTTGGATGCTATTGTGAAAGGTGTTGTTTCACTAATTTCTCTTTCAGTGAGCTTGTTATTCAAGTATAGGAATGCTATTGATTTTTGAGTGTTGACTTTGTATCCAGCTATGTTACTGAATTTGCTTATTAAATCTAGAAGTTTTTTGGTGGAGTTTTTTAGGTCTTCTATGAAGAGTATCATGTCATCCGTGAATAATGATAATTTAACTTCTTTCCTTCCTATCGTTATTCCTTTTCTTTCTCTTGTCTAATTGCTCTGTCCGAAGTTTCCAGAACTATGTTGAACAATGGACATCCTTATTTTGTTCCTGATTTTAGAGTGAAAGCTTTCAGTTTTTGTCCATTTAGTATGATGTTGGCTGTTGGTTGGTCATAGATGGCTTTTATTAGATTGAGATAAAGACCATCTATTCCAATTTTCTGTAGGGTTTTTATCATGAATGGGTGCTGGATTTTGTCAAAAGGTTTTTCTGCCCCTATTGGGATGATGATATGGTTTTTGTCCTTGGCTTTGTTAATACGTGTGGAGGACCACCTGGATGACTCTCCTTGAAAGAAGAGTAATTATCTTCATTTTGTCTAAACCTGGCCCTATTCCCATGTACTGATATGTACAGAGCTGGCTAGGACTTTTCCTTATCCCTTCAATTGGCTTTAAGCAATGCAAGTCGGTCTAGCCAAGGTGCTGATGTGTAGTCTTTGAAGCTAGGCAACAGGTCAGTGTTTCTCTGACCTGTAGCTCCCAAAAACATGTGTGAGCTGGGTGGGATGGAGAGCCCACACTGTCCTGTTGACTGGGATCAAGCCTCGAGATAAGAGGCTATGACTTCCCAGGGCATAGAAGATTACACATCGAAACTGAAGCACTGACCCCAAAACATTAGATACTACCTCAAACTGTGTTATGCAGATTACTCTTTCTGCATATCCATCTCTCTGCATATTGCAGAGGTGATTTCAGGCCACCTACCTAGCCCAGCTCGCAGCACTCACATACTTCCTGCCACTCTCACAGTCACCCATCCCCGAGCCACTCCCCTTGTTGAGAACTAATAAAACCTGTGTTTGGCCTTGGGTTGAGGCTTTTGTTACGGTTAACCATCCCTCTGGCCGGACTTAGGACCCCCTTGGCTCCCCACAACTACAAATACGCCTTCGTGTCTTTATTCTCGCCATGGGTTGCACTGGAAGTGGTAGATTGAAATTAACCTGCTAGGATTACAATAACTTTTCCATGGGATTACAAATACAAACTTCCCGGACCACGACAAGGACCAGGAGGGCTTTCTATAAATATGGTATATTACATTTATTGATTTACATATGTTGAACCTTTCTGATGGTACATAGTAATTTTGTTTCAAAAAAGACTTATGTGATTATTTTAAGGGTTGGGATACAGATTGGATATCATTGGTATTAGGTGAGCATGGATCATATTTTAAGCTCAAGTAAATCCATCATTAGAACAGTTATGCAAGGAAGATAAAGATATCAGCTAATGCACTTCTATATTGAGCATAGTTTAAAAATTATAATCAGTCTCCTTCACCCACATCTTTTATTCCCTTTACTGTGTACTTTTCTTTTTAGTTAAGCATCACTGTCTAAAACACTAAATAGGGCTGGGGATATAGTTCAGCGGCACAAGCACCTACCTGGCAAGCACAGGTCCTGAATTTGACTTCTGTTACCAAAAAAACAAAAAACAAAAAACACTAAATAATTTATTTATGTTTATTACTTACTGAATGCCTCACTATCCTGCAAGAAAGTGGCACAGGTCTGGTATCTTTCTCTGTCTTGTTCGGATATATCTCAAATGCCTATTACAATGCACATAATAAATGCACAGTAAAGACTCGTTAATACATTTCGGGAACGACTCTCCATAGGTTCCATGGTTTTTCCATGGTGTTAAGACTAATTAAGTCGTGGTTTAGTTAGTATTTACATTTCTAAAACAGCATCCTCACTGAAAGGAATATAACAATTGTTCTAAGGCCCTCGATGAGCTGTACCAGCGCACACATAAGCCATACAGGATTCTCTGGGCTAAAGCTGTCTTGGCACACAGGATTCTAAGGCATTGAGGATCCGCCACACTGGTAATGAGAGGAGGCAAGAGAGAGCCTGGATCTCTAAGGCTAAGAGTAGAGCTGATGTAATCTGCCGGTTCCAGGGCCTTTCTTGTCCACTGCTACATCCTTAGCATCTAGGATAGGGCCTGGTGTGCCGTAGATGCTCAATTAGTATTTTCTGAATGAAGAAAGGCAAAGCTTTCCTAAGCAGTCGGCAGGCTTTTGTATATAGGAGAAGAGGAAATAGCCCAGTGGAAAACAGTAGATGAGAACATAAAATCTTACCCTCTCTTCTTGTCCCATATCCAGGGTACCTCCAAGCAGAGAGGGCGCACAGCCTCCTGGCTTTGTCCTCATGGAAGGCCTCCTTCTTCGGGCTCCTGCAGGTAGAAGTCTTGAGCGCCCTTGTGAGCCTCAGCATCCCACCCACAGAAATGATTGGACCTGTGCAGAAGTTGACTTCATTTCTTGGCCAGTCAATGTATGTGCTCACTTTAGTGCCATTATTAGGGCAGAAAGAATTTTCCATCAGAGGGATTGTAACCTTGTTTTTCTGCTTGAGGGTCAAACCCAGGGCCTTGAGCATGCTAGATAAGCACTCTGCCACTGAGCTACATCCTTGGCCCAGGAACTGTAACTTTTTAAGCAGCATCACTTAAAACTGTTCTATTTTTGTTGTAAAATTTGTTAAAATATATTGTGTAATTTTCCTGTCTTTCAACAAAGTGTTAGGAATATCTGTCATTTTTCCTGTTATTTCAGGATCATTTGGAAATACGGTGCTCTAATAAAGTGGATACACTTAGGATCTACTGCTGCTGGAGTGGTTTTCTGTTTTTTCTCGCAGTACTAGGAACTGAACCCAAGGCCTTTGTGCTGAGCTACAACTTCAACCCTATTTTGATTTTGACTCAGGGTCTCACTGAATTCCTAAGTTTCCCAGACAGGGCTAGAACTTGTAGTCTCAGCTTCCCACAGTGCTGGGATTACAGGGATGTGTCACCATACCCAACTCTTGGTAGAGTTTTTCCATTATATCAAAGACCATACATTGTGTTTTTTGATTCTCATGTGTTTTTCATAGTTTCTCTGTCTTTTCCGCTCTGGTAGGCTGTTCGCGTTCATTTTCTAGTGCTGCTGGCATGGCAGCCCCCAGAGCTCCCAGAATCTCCAAATATGTCTGCTCTGATTATATGTAGGAAAACAGATGCCTAATTTATTAGGTTTTCCTAAATACAAGGGAGCTTTAATGTATGCACTTGGGGTCCCCTTCCCACCTCTGGTTCTCCTCAGTAGTATTCTGGAAAGTTGGGCTCAACAGGGGCTTCTGATAAGCGAGCTATTAATCACTCGTATATTTTTTCTATTCTAGATTTTGAAAGTAGTAGGTTATCACTGGTAAAAACATACACTAATTTCTGAGACCACTTTTATTAATCCAGTCCTCATGAAAGCTTGAGAAAGAGAATAAAACATTGGGATGTTGTTTCTTCAGGGCCTTCATTTCTGCTAGAAAAGTGCTATAAGGAGGAGGAAGGAAGGGGAGGGAAATTGTGTAAGCAAGTATCATGATCCGGAGGTAGCTTTGAGAGATTCCTCTGGCTTTTGAGTAGAAAAATGGATCATAGGTATCAAGGATGAAGCGGGGCAGCTGTTGAACTGGCCACAGCAGTGATCCACGTGAGGGATGGTGGTGGCTCAGACCAAAAAGGAAATTGTGCAGATTAGGAAGTGTGGTTGGACCCAGAGCAGGGAGCAGGTGTTGGGCTAGGAGAGTTTATGGTATATTGCCCTATTAGTAGAGTGTAGTAATGTGTGTTTGTGCCCTATGCTTGTTGTGGTGAGAATGAAGTGTGTCAGTTAATCCCCATTGCTTCTGTTATTACCGTGGTTGAATTTGCTCCAAAAGGTACATTACCATGTGCAGAATTAAAACGGGTTCCCACCTCATGGGCAAGCAATTACAGGTGTGTTGCGATGAGAATCTACAACGTGGGTTTAAAGATTTTTCAGAATATATGTTTAGCAATGAACACGAGATTTTCCTCCTTTGCTATTCTTATTTATCAAACAAAGATGCATTGGGGGACTTCTTTAGAAACACTACAGTTTCCAGGGACATAAACACAGATCTCTAAATCGATGACTAAGTATTTCTCACAGGATACTAAGAAGTATAAATTGACTCATTTCTTATAGTTGAAATATGTGTAGCTCTTTATAGTTTGTGGCAGCTTTAAATAAAATAAGATTGCCTTTGTATTTTAGAGTTTTAAATGAAGTGGAATGAAGGTACTATTCGGCGGGTACGGCAAGTTGGTTTGTTAGTAACTCGATTTACATGGGATTTTTATCATTAATTTTAGATTTGGTACACTTGGATCTGATGCCTTTTTATGTTCGTTGATATCTAGAAACTCCATTAGGATCCCTGGGGTGCAGTTTAACTCCGAGTATACAGTCTCACTATAGTATTTTACTACAAAGTAAGAAGGAGAACTGTGGAAATTTGAGGCTCGTACTGTTCACAGCTAATAAGTCTTATGAAATCCACTAAGTTCTCATAATCACTTCGCTGCCATTATTTGTTGTGCTTTTGTGGCACCTTATTTCTTCTGAGCTATCCTTACAGGTTTCTGGGAATTCGAGGACTAAGAAACATTCTACTTAGAATTTGGAATATTGAGACATTCAGTTTTGTGAGAGTGTAGAGTGTTTTATTATTCTTTCAAGTTTTGAGGGCCAGCAAAACAGAGAAGTGTATCTTGTTACAAAACCTGCTGGTTATAAATATGTTTACTTTTATTGTATGTGATATAACCAGAGTGGAAAAAAACACAGAAATAGTAATTGTTGATATAATCTTGGCTCAGAAGTAGGGGGCACATGGGGAGTGGGGAGAGCGCACAGAGGAGAAAACTATCTGTTACTAATTACGGTAAAATTGTTAGAGTTAAAAGGCTGCATACATGAAAAATAAATCCTTCACCTAGGTTTCCTGAAAATGTACAAACTTTTTCCTGTCTTTCTTAAGTGCTTGATAAAGGAAAAACTTTGATTCTTTGGTTGAAAACTATTTTCTCTCTGAATCTCTTCCTCTTTCATTCTGGCCCCCAGAGAATATTATTCAGCTGTTTTGAAATAATTTCTTTTCTCCACTTAGTTGCACTTTGCTCATTAAGAGCCTTTTCCCATCTCATTCTGTCTTTTCCTTTGTCCCACTGCTGGTTTTACCTGCACTTTTCTTACAGCCTAGGAGGAACATGTTAACCGTGACTTTCTCTTTTAGAAGCTGACTGAAAATTCCCTTTGGTACAACTTTTTTATAGGCACCCTACTTCAGACTGAACCCAGATAGACAAGAAATGGGAAATTTAGGGAAACACACAGCTAAGTTTAACATGAATAGACAGAAGTTGCCAAAGGAAAAGTGGGGGGAAAACAAAGCTTGTTCACTGGATTTCCAGGAATGGAAATTATTGGTAGTCTGCATTTTTCAAAATAAACTTTGATCTGGAGCTGACCGCCTTGTTGGTCGCTCCCATCTGATGCTAGGATGTGGCAAACAAGGGTATTGTTTGGTTTGTCAAGGTCAGCCTGCTAACTGCAGGTAAAATGGACTGGCCTGGCCTCCAGAGATGTGTAGAATATGAGCCATTTGTTGTGCTGGGCCCCAAAGTAATAACAGCCTCAAAGTGGGAGAATATTAAAGGCTTGGGTGCTCGCCCATGATGCTGCTTCCTACTTCTGGTTCCTGGTCTCCATGAGGAGAGCAGCTCCCTTCTCCACACACCTGCCACCATGTACTGCCTTGCCCCTGGGCTAGAGTGACAGGGCAAGTGAGTACTGGACTGGAACCTCTAAAATTGTGAGGCCAAATAAACAAACAAGCCATTCCTTGTAAGGTGAACCAAGAAGGAGGTGGGCTGGAACCTTAGGCATTGAGTTTTATTCTAGGTTCAGTGGGAAATCGTTGAAAAGAATATTCTGCTGGGATTTTATTTTTAAAAGTCTAGTCAGTCTGATTTAGAATACATTTTAGAGAGCCAGAATGGAAGTGTAGAAATCACTAAAAAGTCTCTACACTAAGGGGAAAAATAGAGTAATTGAAAATGATGGGATTAGGGACTATGTAATGCACATGGTAATGTTTTCTCTGGGCTTTTAAGAATGGTTGGGATTTTGACAGGCAGAGATCTGGAGAGAAGTGGGATTTCTGGAGTGAAGGCAAGGCAAAGACATGCAAGATGAGTGGCATGAGTTTGGAAGACGGCCAGTCTATGTGGTATGACTGGAGTGTAGGTAAGGAGAGGAATGAGTATCTTTCTGTTCAGTTGTGCAAGGTCCGTAATGTCAGGCCATGATTTTAGGGATTTGACTTATGAATCTAGAAGGTTCATTATTTATTTTACCTATGCATGTTTTATTTGGATGAGTGATCTCTTCCTAGTTGTTGCTTTTGTTTGGTGGAAAATTAACTAGATTCATAGTACCTATTGTCTATTTTGATGTCAGACTCTTTATATAATTGGCTCTACCCCACAGTCACTGGCATTTCATATCTATTGTCACAGTGTGGCAAGCCAGCGTGGCTACGTAATGGCTTCTCAGTAGGAACTTAACTTTTAAGAGTTCACGCCTTTGCTGGACTTTCTGTTATTCATTCATTCACTCATTCGGTAACCAGCATCCACTGAACACAAGCACTGTTATAGGTACTGTTTAACCTGGGTGAGTGGGAGAGGTTACTCCTCGCCCTGTGCCTCTGCTGGTACTGATGATTTGGCAGCACAGTGCCCAGGGTGGGCGCTACCCTAAGCAAGTGTCATTTGAGTGAGGCCTATGTGATGATTGGCGGAAGGCTGTGCGGCAGATGGGCCTGTGTGAATGCGGAGAGACGACCGCTGTGGTTGGGCTCCACAAACAACACAAGAAGTGGTGGGAGAGGGGGACGGGTAGACTGGCAGTGTCCTTAGTCCTGGCTGCACACTGTCATCGTCTGACTGGCTCAGGCCACGCACAAGAGCAGTTGAATCAGAATCTTCACAGTAGGACCCAGGCATCAGATTGTTAAAAAGTTCCCCAGGCGACTCTAATGTGACTTTGGATTTATGCTGATTATCCTGGAAAGTTTCTTGAGGAGAGTGACATGATCCTGTTTTCCTTCTTTAACAGGGCATTTTGAGTCTGTGTGGAGCCTACAGGGTAGAGGGTGTCTTCGGGGAGACCAGTCAGTGATCTGGGCCAGAGAGGATGGTGGCTTAAAGGAGGGTGACTGTGGGTGCAGCTTTGAGAATTGGCTCCTTTCAGGAAGTAGGGAGTGAGACCAAGGGAAATCAATGATGATTCCCAGTTTTGGAACCCAAACAGTTGGGTGGGTGGAGTGACCACTTACTGAACTAGAGACAGCTAAAGGAAGGGCAGGTTTCCTGGTGCATAGCGAGGGAGGGGATCACTGGGCCTGGATCACCATTCCCTTCCCATTGTCCCCTGGCCACCTCCCGGAGGATGTAGCTTGTAGGACACGCCCTGACTTCCTACAGCTCTTTTTTTTTTTTTTGTGGGTACTGGGGGATCGACCTCAGGACCTTGTGCGCCAGCAGGCACCCGTGCCGCTGAGCGATATCACCAGCCCCTTTTTCATATGTGGGTTCCGGGAGTCGAACTCGGGCCCTCATGCTTGCCAGGCAGGCGCTTACGCCGCTGAGCCATCTCACCGGCCCCCTACAGCTCTTTAAGTCCACACTTCTAATATAGCACTGCTGGATTGCATTGTCTAGTAGGAATCATCTGTCTTATTTTCAGCAAAATTCACTGTGACCAAGTTGGTATTATGAGTACTAAATTCATTCTGTGACAAATAGGAATGACGTGAACATTCTAAGTAATTTTTGCTATTTTAATTCTCTACTGCTCAGTATGCCCTGATACATTCCTTGCTGATTTTCAGAAAAATTCTGCCCATGCTTTAATATCAAGGAGGGATGGATGAACACTGTGAATTCAGAAAGTTTCGGTGTCTTCTTAGAGGATGAGCTTTGCTTTTCTGCTCTCTTTTATGCTTTGTTTCTTCCCGCTGGACAGGAAACGCTGCCCTACTGCAATAAAAACCTGAAACAAAGATCCAACTCGGTGGAAAGTAAAAGCCCAATAAGCTTAAAATAAATTTGAGAAGGTTAATAACTTGGAACCATTTTTAAGCTAAAGAAAGGATTCATTGTCTTAAAAGTGACAGTCTTGTCTGTCCTTGCATCATGATACAGTATACTGTAAATAAAGGTAACCAGGGACATCCTGATTGGTTGCTGCTACTACTGTACTTTAGCCAAGTGATTACTCCACGTGTTTACTGCTGCCATTTCTAGAATGGGGCACAGGGCAGCAAGGAATTCAGATCTTTTTCCTTGCCTCTCTGGGTTCTGAAGTCTACTGGAGATACATACCTGAATTTCTTTTTTTTGGATTTTTGAGGCAGGGTCTCACTATGTAGTTCAGGCTGGCATTGAACTCACTACATAGTCCAGGCTGGCCTCCAACTTGCAGAGATCCTCCTGTCTCAGCCTTCTGAATGCTAGGCTTACAGGTGTGCACCACCATGCCTGGCTAATGCCTGGCTTGCTTGAACCATTAACCAGTGACATTAGATATAACTGCAGACTTGGTTATGGAGATGAGGACAGTGGATATTCAGAGAAAGGAGTGGTCAGAACCTGTGGGGTCTAAGGCTTGGCTCATAGCTATTTGGATATGTAAGTGGTATATAGACCTGTAGTCAGTGTTGTGTGTTAACATTTAAAACTTACTGATTTTGTGCTGCTAACACATTTGTGTACAAGTTACAGAGGCCAAAGGTCTCCTTTCTACTCCTCTGCCCTGTCTCTTGGTGTCCCTTTCCAGAGTCAGTGCTGTGACTCATTTCTTGTAAACCCTCCCACGGGCAATGCCATACTTTTTCAGGGCTAACACAGGAAAGAAGAGGCGAGCTAAACAAAACAAAACAAGGTCAGTTTTCCTGTTGGGTGCCATAGCCGTGCAGTCTAACTTCTTAGGGGAGTGCAATACATCTGTGAGATTTGTTATGGTTTTGTTTTTTTGTTTTTGAAATACTTGCTTTTGCACCGATTAGCGCATTAGTGGCTAGAACGTGAGCAACTCCGGACCCTCAAGCACTTAGAGAATGTTGTTATGCTGAATGGTGTTCTGTGCTAGAGCTTCCTGGCTCCCGACAGTGAGCCGAGGTGACTGAGCCTTCAACACGGGGCCTTTGGGGGGGGCACTTCACACCCACACTATAGCATGGACTAAGAATGATCAGCCATTTCTACTTTTATTTCCCCCAGTAAAATTTGTTTTTTCCCTTGTCTTTTTTTTTTTTTTTTCATTCTTTGGAAAAACACTGGTTAGTGCCACAAGTTCAAGAACAGAATTATGGGGAAAATACTTTGGGAATGTTTCATTGAGGAACTTCTTTTCTGTGAAATAGTCCAGGACGGCCGTGTACGATTTTAGCAGGATACCTTGGTGAGGACTGAGGAACTGCAACCAGTTATCCTTGGAGGTGTAGTTTGAGAAGCATTAACAGGGATGTTTTGAAAGTGATAGGAATTGACATTCCCTTAGAAGGTAAAAAGTATTGTACAAGAAACACAATTTTTGGGAGATAGCTAGTAAATATGGAAAACTCGAAACATCTGCTTGTTCCGCTTGTCATTATTCATTCTCTGACAGCTTACACGAGCCAGTTTACTAAGTCTCTGGAAGATTTTGGGACTCTCCTCCCAGAAGCCTTCCCTAGTGAATCTTACGATTCTGGGGCCTGGCTCAGCAGCTCGGCTGTCCTGCTGTGTTGTGTCTTCTATGCCCTACCTGCTACCTGGGCCTAATTACAATGTCTTTTGCTGCATATGATGTAGTAAAAAAAATGTACCATCTTTTAATGATGGGAATGCCATAGGGAATACTTAGTGTAATTAAAGACATTGCTTTTTCTGATTAAAACAAAAGCTAAAAGACTCCAAATTTGTAACCAGTAATAATGTATTTTTTTTGGAATTTCCCATTGGACTGTATCATCTGATTTGGTGTCTGGCCACCCTGGGATTTTTCTGTGGCTGGTGTCTGCAGTCTGCAATTCCTTTATTGAGTTTAGCAAAGCTCCTAATGCTTCTTTCTAGTTCTTATTCTACCTTTGGCCAAGGCAAAAATGAACTTCAAGGTGAAACTTGTCCTAGTGAAGACAGTCACGTGTGACTCCTTTGTAAGCATTACCCTCCTCTCAGAAGATGGATGTTTAGGTGTCTTTGGCATCAGCCACCCTTTGCTGAAAGGCAGAGAGCCAAATCTTCTAGAATGTAAGCTCTCTGAAGACAATGAACTCGTTTTATTCATCTCTCAGTTCTTAGTGCCCAGCACAGTGCCTGCAACTACAGAGGAAAATTTGTCGATTAAAGCATGAAGTGTTCCTGTGGGGACTCCCCGGAGACAGTGGCTCAAGTTAGACATCGAGGACTTGTGTTTCAAGTAACAGTACTCGAAAGGGCTTGGACACATTTCCATGATTCCTCCTTCTTACACGTGCCCAGCTTTGTCCTTTCCATCTGGTCCTGGGCAGGAAGCCCATCGTCTGTGCTCTCCAAACCATCAAATCTCGCATTTACAAAGCACCTGGTATCTTCACGTTTTTCTATAGTTCCAAGTTCCAGCCATGTGGGCAAATGATTCCAGCAAACTTGTTTAGAATTTCTTCATACACTTTTCCTTCAAGAGATTGGATGAAATGTTAAACTACTGGTTTATATTCTTCGGTTCCTTTAAGCCTTAATTTGAGCCACTTCCTATGAAAGAAGTGAGCCGCATTTCCCTCAGATTCCTCAGGCTCCACTCTGCGTTTCCTCAGCCTACTGCCAGTAGGTTGTGCTGTGATGCCTTGCATTTATTTTGTTATATTATGCATACATTTGTCCTGTTTCCCCTGTTACATACCCTTCCCGTGTTTTCAGCCACCATCTAATGAAGTTTGCTCTGTGTCGGGTGCTATGTGTACTTAGCATTATTTTACGAATTGCATTCATTCTCAGCACCTGTTTGCGGAGAGTGGCATTATTTCCCTTTTATAGATGTGAAACCTGTTTTGAGGGGAGACATTCCTAAGGATTTATAGTTAGTAAATGGTGGAGCTAGGGTTTGAATATTGACCTATTTAACTTAAAATCCTTGATCATCATATTTTACACTCTTAGAGGCCACCAAACTAATTCCAGGGGATATCACAGAGTGCTTGTATGACAAGCTGCAGCTTCTTGTGCTTTGAAATGTTTTTAAACAATATAATCAGTACAAGTCCTCTGAAGAAATACACACAAGCACATCACATTAAACATCACCAGAAACACCTTTCATTATGATAAACCTGTGATAATCCTTCTTCTTCTTTTTTTTTTTTTTTTTTTTTTTTTTTTTTTTAGGGATTGAACCCAGGCCTTTGTACTGAGCTATATCCCAGTCCCTGCCCCACTTCTTAAAATTTTAAGAGAGGGTCCTGCCTAGGCCTAGGCTGGCCTTGAACTTGCGATCCTATCACCAGCCTCCATAGTAGCTGGGTTTACAGATGTGCCCCAGTGCACCTAGCTTATTCTTCCATATTTCTTATGCAAAGAATTAAGTAGATCTATGTTAGAAACACTCTTGAGGGTTAACACATTTCTCTTTAGTATATGCAAAGTTGTGTTCTTACTAAGACCCACTTGTTTTCTCCTCAGTTCTGTTTATACCAATTGAACTTATTATAATTATGAAATATAGTTAAATATTACATAAACCAATGAAATCTTAGTGTAAAAATAGAATTGTCTTCAGTAAAATTAGATTTAATGGTTTCGCGAAATGTGATAAAGGTGTATCTGTAAAACAATTGCTTTGAAATTCAGAGTGGGTGGAATAATTGTGAAAGGTTTGAAAAGAAATGTTAAAAGTCATGAGGGCTGGTGATACGGATCAGCGGCATAAGCGTGTGCTTGGCAAGCGCGAGGTTCTGAGTTTGACTCCCAGTACCCACATTAAAAAAAAAAACAGTCATGAAAGATTCGACATTCATATTGCTTCACATGTTTAAATTTTCGTTTCATGTTAAACTAGAACTGAAAATAGAGAAGATAGATTATGAATGTGATTCATGCAGGTGATGTAGGGCTCTAGTCAGCAAGTACTGAAATCTTTAGTACCAAGTCAAAAATGTTTTAGGCAACAGGAGTGTGTGTTTTTAATGAATTCTCACTTCCATTAGCTTTTGAAATTAAGCAAGTTCTGGTCCTAGATGCGTTCAATAAAAATGCTTGTTGGGTTAGAGGTGTAGCTCACTATTATAATGCTTTCCTAGCATGTGCTCCTGGGTTCAATCCCTAGTTCTGGAGGGAAAAAAAATGTTTATTCTCTCTGAAGAGAATTATATACTTTTCTGAGTGGTCTTTTTCCCACTTAACATATCATGGACGTGCTTCCAAGCCAATTAATATAGATTAAAATATTTTATAGCCATATGGCAATACAAGCAGAGAAGTGCACAAATGCTAGTGTGCAACTCCGTCTCAGTGAATAAACTCGAAGTGAACACATCCTTGTAACCATTAATTAGCTAGATCGATAAACATTTCCATTAGCCTTGGAAGCCTCCTGTGGCCTCATTCTCCCACCAGACCCTCTTTTTTTGAACTTTATGTAAATGAATGTACTTAGTTTTTTTTGTTTTTGACTTATTTTACTTAGCATTTGTTTGAGGTCCATCTATTTTCATTTTAACATGTATTACTTTTTCATTCATATGTCATTCCTGAATATTATTCCACTGAAAGAAGATGCCACAGTATTTACGCATTTTGTTATTGACTACCATTGGGTTTTTATAGTTAGGGGCTATTATAAAACTGTTGCTATTAACATTCTAGTACACGGCTTTGGCACACGTGCAGATTTTTGAGTTGTCTGTTTATAAGTCTAGGGATGGAATTAGAAGTTCGCATCGACTTTACGGGATGCTACTAAAATCATCGTACTAATTTACAACTGCATCATCAATGTATGTTTGTTCCTATGGTTTTACATCTTTGGCAACATTTGGTATTGTTATTGTATTGTTTTTATCCAATCTGGTAGACATGTTATAGTATCTTGTGATTTTATTTTTCATTTTCCTCTTAGCCAAGGAGATTGAAAACTTTCAAAAACAGATTATTGACCAGTTGGCTATCTTTGGCAGGTGTGGGTTTGAAGTGCTTAATTTTTTTGTGCACTTCCTTATAGAATTGTCAGACTTTTTCTTATTTATTTGTACTCCTACATTTTAGATGTAAGTTCATTTGTTGGTTACATGTGTTACAAATATCTTTTCCCATTTTGTGGCTGCCTTTATTACTCTCTTAATAGGGTTAGTGGAGATTCTCAATTTTAATGTTGTTCAACCTACCAATATTTCTCTTCATGTTTAGTGCTTTTTGAGTACTCTTTATAAAATAACCTTTGCTTATCCCCAAGGTCATGAAGATATCTTCCTATGTTATTGTTTATCAACTTCATTGTTTTAACTTAGACCTACATTCTGAATGGTAGAACTTAGCGTTAAGTTTAATTTTATTCCATTTTGGTATCTAGTTGATCAAGTAGTGTTTATCAAAAAAGATTGTTAATTTCTCATTGTTCTTTAGGGCCTCTTTTTTCATAAATCAGATGTCCATATATGCATAGTCCATTTTTGAGCCCTGTATTCTCTTCCATTGGTTTATTTCCCTTGTGCTACTATACTTTGAATCCTGTAACTTGATAAACTAGAGACTTAAGTCTTTTGCCAATCCTAAAGATTCTTATCTGTACTTGACCATTCCCATTGCTAAATAAAGCTTAGAATCATCTTGTAAATTTTTACACACTCAGATTTGAAGGGATTTGACAGATTATTTTGAAGTTACAGATCAGGTTCTTTCATAATCAAATATACAGAATTGATGTCTTTATAGTATTGAGCCTTCAGCTCAAGTACAGAGAATTTATTTCCATTTACCTGGATCTTGTTTAATTCACCTAGTGTTTATGTTTTAGTTATTTAGTTTTAACATAATGTTTTGTTTGTTTTCCAGGACAGGGTCTCTCTATGTATTCCAGGCTCACCTTGAACTCACCTGAGCCTATGGCAGTCCTTCCGCCAGTACCGGCATGCGCCACCACAGCTGGCTTTTAGCATAATTGTTTTCAGTGCTACAGAATATTTTATACATACCAAAATTTATTTAATCAGTCCATTTGTGTTGTAAACTTAGGTCGTTTCTATCTTGTTTCATTGTTTGGAGCAGTATGGTCATGCGCATTCACACATCCACCTTTTTATCTTAGTACCTTTTTATCTTAAAATTAACCCCTAAAACTGGAATTTCTGAATCATACAGCCTGCATCTTCATCTCCCCTTTGAAACTGTAAACTCTACCCAGAGGTACAGGAGTTTCCATTCCTGTGAATCTGGAGAATCGAGTAATTTTTTTTTTTGTATATTCCAATTTAATAGGAAAAACAATAACTTACATTTTCAATTTGAATTTTGTATTACTAGTGAGATTGGAGATGTTTTCATTTGACTATTTGTAACTCTTTTATGAATAGCTTATCCATGGCTTTTGCTCAGTGTATTTCTCTTTTTCTTATTAATTAGTAAGTGCTGCTCTTTAATAATCTTTTATCACATATATTTATAGAACATAAATCAGCACAATAAATGAATTAACTAATATACTTTTGTACTCAAGTGGGCCTTTGCAGAGGAGCAAAAACAGAAAGCCCTGTTTAGCCTATTCAAATTATACTTTTTCCCCAGGTGTTTATGTCCTTTGAATACTTGGCAATATCATAGCAGTAATATGCTTATTATCAGGGACTATCAGCAACTGAATAAAATAGAAGAAAGAAAGATAAATACAGTAGCGTGAGAAGATCATTGAAATAAGGAGATGGTTGTAGACATGCATGGTCTCACTGCTTCTTACCTCAGTGATCTTGATTAAGCCATGTATTCTTTCTGTGCCTTAATATCCTCATCTATATAACAAATAAACTCATATTCATATATCTCTCAGGGCTGAGATCATATATGAAGAACAGCATTGCAAACAGTAAAATTTGTGCAATACAAATTATAATCCTATTAAGTATGATGTGAGTGTAGCAAGTTGAATGTTTACTTTATTAAAATTATCTTTAGAGGTAACCTAATTTATAAAACATTCATCCTAACAAAAATCCTTCTGGTTCTGTGGTTTGTGGGTTTGTACTAATTTGCATGACTCCTTTAGAAAGAAGTGGTTTGTTGTTTAAAAAATCAAGCTGATGTTCTTTGTGATTATTCAGAGTGTGTTTGTGGTTTATTCGCTTTGAGGGCAGCAGGCTTCTGTCTCCCATATTGACAGCCTTCATGAGTTCGTTAGCCACTATTCAGGTAAAAGTCATTTCGATCTGTGATGGAGGAGCTGCACTAAGAGTACTGAAGTTGGAAATCTATATTTTGGACCTTTCATTAAAATGCACTCTTCACGAAAGAGGCAGTATGAATTTGCATCCCAAAGGATAGCTTATTTCTTTTTGGAACTCTTGAAGCCAAGTAATTTAATTATGTCTCTGCCATAACCTTTTATCTTCCTCTCTCCTTCTGACACCTCATGGTGGAAGCCGGTTTTTTATCCCCAGAATTAATTAACATGCAAATACTTGTCTAGAGACAGGAGAACACTGCTTTTTCAATTAGCATTTAAATGTCACTCTTAATGATGTTAGATTGACTCTTTTAAGGGAAAATTAAAATGGTGTAGTCATCTCCTGCTTGTTTCCTAGAGCACATTATTGACATTTCTGATGATGTGGTCTTAGTGGCACTTTTCATCTTCCACAGCCACAGGCTGAGTGAGGTCTGGGATGGGGCTTGGCTGCAGCACAGCCAGGTTCCTACCTTCCCTTTGCTCTGGTTTCCTGATAGGTCTGCTTGCCTCTGCTGCTTCTCAGTAACACATTTATTATATTTATTATTTTTATTTTTTTATTATTAAGTTTATTGGTAGGAGTAGCCCCTGCAGGAACTGTTAGCAACAAGAAAAGGTGCCAGGTATCAAGGACAATCATAGCATCCCAAAGAACAGAGAAGATGAAGTTTGGCAGTTAGAAATCCATGGGTTCAGATCTTGCCTGTGCCAATTGGAAGCTGTATGACGTTGAGCTGGTTACTCTCCTCTGAGGTTCAGTTTCCTCATCCATAAAATATAAAATAGCAATATCTTATTAGAAAGTTTAAACATGGTAATATATGCAAAGTACTACATATGTCAGAGTTCCTTATACATGTGTACATACTTGTATTTGAGTCATTGGTGTGGATAGCCTGGCTGGTTGTGGATGTGCGTAGAGAAAAATCAAAAAAACAAAACAAAACATAAAACACCTGACAGAAGTCTCCACAGATCTCTTCAACTTAGGCTGTTTCCTGCTGGATGTGAGTCAGGAGAGCTCTGTTCCGTGCAGACATTCGGGGACCCAGGCTTCTTTCATCGAGTGGCCCTGCCATTGGGAAGGCCTCAGATCCCCCACTGGGTTCTCTGTCTGGGCTGCCATGTACAGCACCTTGAATTGCATAGGAGCTCTGTGGGCCAGACAGAGGGGGGCACACCCCTTCCATTCTCAGCCAGTGGCCAAGTGAGAGCAGGCTGGTCTGATGGCTCCTTCTCCCCTAGTGCCATACTGCCTTTCTGAGAACGCGGGTGGCCCGGGTCCTACGTGCTTTCCACCGTGGGATTCGAGTGTGGGCTGCTGGGGTCACTGAGGAAACGCGGCTGTGTTCAGCACTCCGGCTCCTGTTTGCTGTGGCTCGGCTCTCCTTGGCTCTCAGTTTCTTGCACACTCCCATGCGTTATTCACAGGGCATCCCATGAGGAGGATTTGTATTATTTTAAACTATACCTTTTAAAATTCTGAAAGTATTCTCATACTAACAATTTAGTTACTATGGAAAAAGTATATAGAATACAGAAAAGATATAAAATACAAAGCAGTTGTCCCTTCCCATCAAACTTTGAATCCTCATTTAAAATAAAAGTCTTGGGCTGGTGAGATGGCTCAGCGGCTTAAGCGCCTGCCTGGCAAGCGCGAGGGCCCGAGTTCGACTCCCGCAACCCACATACGAAAAAGGGGCCGGTGATATCGCTCAGCGGCACGGGCGTCTGCTGGCGCGTGAGGTCCTGAGGTCGACCCCCGGTACCCACAAAAAAATAAACGAATAAAAGTATAGGCATTTTAAAAGGACATTCAAGCATATAATTTTTAAATATAATTTTTAAATATACATATACATTTAGTATATGTATTTTTATGTAACTTGCTTTAATGTGTGGGATAGCTTGTTATACTAATACTTAGTTCTACCTTATTATTATTATTAGATTAGTAGTCCACTGTATTCTCTTTCTTTCTTTCTTTTTCTTTCCTTTTTTTCTTCCCTTCTTCCCTTCCTCCCTTCCCCCTTCCTCTTCCCTTTCCTCCTCTTCCTCCTTTTTTTTTTTCAGAACTGGATACTGAACCTAGGGCCTTTGCACTGAACTATATCCCCAGCCCTTTTTTATGTTTTACTTTGAGACAGGGTCTTGCTAAGTTGCCCAGGCTGAACTTGCACACCTCCTGCCTCAGCCTCCCAGAGTGATTACAGGTGTACGCCAGCGTGCCTGGTTTGTAAGTGATTCTTACTGAGCAATCTTTAAGTTTATTTTCTTAATCTTTGCTGTTTATTATATACTGTGCTGCAGAGAACTGCCTTATAGTCATCTGCAAGCCTGTAAAATTTGTGTTGGATTTGATTATATTTATTGAACTTGTTATAGAATTCTTGGGTCATAAAGTACATGTGTTTACATTTTTGGTAGAACTGTCCTCCAGAAGGTTGTACCTATTTTCATTCTATCCACCATGTATGTGAATGATTGTTTACCAAGTATTTTGCCTCTGAAAGACAATCCTGAACTTAAGGCCAGAGAAGAAAAGACAAAGAAGAAAGAGGCTGGTAAAAATTAGTGGCCATGATCCATGAAAACATATGATCACACAAAAACTTACACATAGCAGCGTTGGTCATGGCAGACAGAAGTAGAAACAACCCACAGGTCCATCCAGTGTTGAATGGATAAACATTTGTGTTTTCCACACACAGTAGCTGTTAGTCACCAATAAAAACTACAGTGTGGATGGACTTTGAAAACATTATGCCAAATTAAAAAGCCAGTTACAGAACACCACCCACATTTATATGAAATGTCTAGAATAGGCAAATCCATAGAGAGCGAAAGTGGATTAGTGGTTGCTTGAGGCTGGGAATGGGGTAGGGCTGGGGTCAGGGAGTGACTGCTAATAAGCATTTGTTTTCTTTTGGGGGTAATAGCATGCCCTAAAATTAGATTGTGGCGATGGCTGCACAACTCTGAACATACTAAAGCCATTGAATTGCACACTTACAGTGGGTGAATTTTATGTGTGTGGATTTCAGGCCAATAAAACTTTTTAAAAAAATAAGTGGTGGCAGAATGCACGGGAGGGGATGGAAAGGATGAGATGTGGGTGTTATCAGGGCTTGTGAGGCAGGCAGGAAGACCGTGTGATGGCCAGCGTGGCAGGGAGTTGGGATGCGGCAGGCGTTCTTTTGGGCGAGGCTGAGCCTCACGTTCAGGTGGTTGGTGACAGCCAGCTACAGGGGTGGATCCTGGAGCAGAGTTGAGGCTGTGTATGCCGTGCCCTAATCAGGCTCAGAAACGAGGTTGGTATATCGAATTACAGCTGCTGGTTCTTGTTTAGTCCTTTGAATACACAGAAGATCCTGTTCTGGAAAGCAGCAATGGTTTCCTTTGCTGACCTAGAAATGCCTGCTGTGCTCCAGCATTTGGAAAAGGAAGGTCAGAGAGAGGAAGCTGAGCTCAGCTGCTGAGTCAAGGAAAAAGGAGGAAGACCTAGGGTCACAGACGGTGAATACGTGCAATCAGTTTTAAATTCAGCAGTTAAGCTTTTTTCTACACGGTGGAAGTAAGTGTTCTCTTGGAATATGTTTACTAGTAAATATCAGAATGTTTAAAAGGAAGTTAGTGCTTTAAGTGGACTCTGAGTTGTGCTGATGGATAAAACGTAGCTCATAGGAATGCGGTTAATCTTGCAGTGAACACGGACAGAGGGAAATCAACACACCTTTCTGCCAAAGCCCACTTTTCCTTGTGATTGTAGCTTTTTGAACACTGTTTATATCTCCTTTTTTTTCCCCATTGTGGCTCTGCAGCACAGGTTAGATCAAATGGTAACATCCAGAACATTCTTAGTTACCTTCAAGTACTTTCATACTTAATTACTTTCTGAGCTTCTCAACTTCAGAAAGAGTTGTGGTCTCCATGGCTTCATTTGAAGGTTAATTATTTTGAGGAAGCCACTGCTGGTTTGCCAGCAGTTTACTTTAGAAGTCCAGGACAGCACATATGTGGCTCAATATTGACCTAATAGCCAAGTTATTCTGGACCAGGCAGAAGTCTTTTTCTTTGTCTCTGTGTTTGATTCATTACTCCAGGTTTTATTCCTTAAAAAAATTCATTGAAGAATATACCATGGATAATAAACAGTGAGTCCTTGTGCTTGATTAGGATGTAGACAGAAATTTCAGGCACTTTTAAGCATTTTTTAAGAAATAGCTTTTCCTCTGATTTTATTTTGAATTGCTGAAGAACTTTTAGCAATGAGAGAAAATGTGGTGGATGATTCAGAGCGTGGGGGAGAGGAAGGGAGCAATTCTGGCACATGTGTGCTGTTTGAAGGACAAGTGGTGGATATTTTTGTATTTATTGCTATTCTTAGTCTAAGGCCTGTGGCTGACTAGGAATTAAGGTTAGTTATACTTATCAGACTTAGAGGTTTTACTTTGAGCACATCAATATGTAGGCCTTTGGATAAATTTCCGTATGTTTAGCTGATAGTTGAAATGTTGTCCTTCTCTGGTAGAATTTCCTCTCATTCAATAAAAAGAATAAATTTTGGCCTGCTAAACTGCAGTATAATTACAATTGTTCTTTATTTCTGCACATAGCCACACAAGATTTTCATTTGGTTTGGGCTAGTTTCTCCTGAATACATTTGAAAGGCAGTGAGTTATGGCATACAGTATTAGAATTCTTTTTTGTGTTCTTGCATTAGGATTCTGGAAATAGCCATGAATTCACAGGGCTTCAGAATGTAAGAGAAAGG
The DNA here is from genome assembly GCA_028451465.1 of Erethizon dorsatum. NCBI lineage: Eukaryota > Metazoa > Chordata > Mammalia > Rodentia > Erethizontidae > Erethizon > Erethizon dorsatum. The sequence goes on along the minus strand of CM051834.1, from coordinate 13,136,201 downwards.
TGTTTGCGTGGCTTACTGAGTTGGGGATGTAAACTTTCATCCTTCGCCAACCTCTTTAGAAACTGTGACTGTGAACGTCCTGACCTCGGAGCACAGGCTGTTCTTGTCCATGAGCCCAAAACATTTTAAATAGGCCTGAACGATTACATAGGCTAGTGTTATTAAATAAGTAAGTTTTACTTTGCTGGCTGCTGATACTGCACATAGCTAGATTCAGCCAAACGTCAAGATTGCCAGAGACAAGATAATAGTCATGGACGAGGACTTGTAATTCTCCCTAGTGTCTGATACATGTTTCAATCCATAGAAATCAAAAGGTGTTTTGTCATTTTCTTGTTTTTTACACCAGGTTGAGGAAGCAGTGAGATGGAAATACATTCTGAACATACATTCTGAACAACTAGCTTGAAAAACTGTTTATCTAGGTAGGACTGATGAAATCCTTGGGAGGGAGTAACCATAAAGTATTGTTTGATAATTTAAAAAAAAAAAAGTAGGATATAACCAAATAGTGACAGTGATTTTTGGAAACTATTTCACAGAAAAGACAGGTTTGGAAACTTGGAAGGTGGCACCAAAAGAGCAAAAGAAATATAGAGAGAAATAAAGAAAGAAGAAAAATTTGATAGAAAAATCACAGTATGTTTGGATGAGGAAGAAACAGGGAAGGAACCAATTTAAGAACAAGGAACTTTTTGATGGGCTTGGGTATTAAGAGAACATGCACAGAAGATTAAAAGACAAGCATATGATCAAGGGCAAATTCAGAAGAGTGGTACAAACCCGTAAGGAAATACCTGCAAATCTCAAGTTCAGACAGAGCTGATGCAAGAATGGTGCCTTTAAAGCTGTGTTCAAAACAAGAGGAACAAGGAAACGCTAAGCTCATCCCTCGGGGCAGATGGAATGATGTTAACATATGAGGGAGAGCAGACCTGCTCAATTATTTGGCTTCTCTCTTTATCAAAGAGAGTGATCTTCAAACTGGAATGTGTAGCATAAACATGGTGAGGAATAAACCAAAGCCTACAAGATAGGTCACGATGATAACAGTTGCAACTACATTTTGCTGAATCTCCACTCAGGACTGAGTGCCATAAAAGAGAATTTAGTTACTTTTTGCCTAGTACTTATGGCAGCTGCGCATGGAGGGTATTATTGTTTCCAACCCTGTTTTATGGTTGAGAAAAGGAGGCCGAGAAAGATGTAATAACAAGCTTGAGTTTACAAAGCCAGTGTGTAATGGACTAAGATTCAGATCCAGTCTGGCTTCCAGGTTCGGCTCTTTTGATTGGACTCCCTGACTCCCAGGCCTATCAGCACCAAGTTTACTATGTTTTCTTTTTATCAGTCCATGTTTGCAGTACATGATGTTTACATTCCTTTTGGGGAGTTGGTACATATACCTAACATATCTTAATTCCTTTTTCACCCACCCCATCTTTTGATCCCTTTCCTGGTTGAAAAAGATCTCCTTATTACCTATCTTTTATTTTACTCTTTATTTATATTTTGGGTTTCTTACATAAGAGAAACCATGTGCTATTTCAACTTGTGGGTCTGATTTATTTCACTAAACTTTAGAGTCTCAAGGTGCATCTATTTTCCTATAAATGACTCAAGTTTATCTTCATGGCACAGTAGTATTCCACTGTGTATATACACACCATATTTTCATTATCCATTCATCTTTTGATGGATATGTAGGCCATTTCCAAGATTTAGCTATTATGAGTTGTGCTGCTATAAACATGGGTATGTATTATCACTATAATGTGATATCTTAAACTCTTTCAGGAAGATACCTAGAAGGGGAATAGCTAGGTCAAATGGAATTTCTAGTTTTAGGGTTTTTTTTTTGGTACTGGGAATTGAACTCAGGACCTTGCGCTTGCCAGGCAGGCGCTGTGCCATTGAGCTATATCCCTGGCCCTCTAGTTTTAGTTTTTTGAGGAATCTCCATACTGATTTCCATAGTGGTTGTAGTAGTTAGGCATAGGCAAGGACTTTCTGAACAGAGCCCCAGTTGCACCAAATTTTTAAACAGGATTGTATCTTTCAGTTTAAATTATATCATAAGGTGCATAGATAAACCAACACGACCCAAGGAGATGGTATTGAAGAGCCAGAGAACAGAATCAGTGCAGAAATAAGAAAAATGAAATATCAAATGATAAAAAACCAAGACTAACTTTATTTCTTTCTTAAAGATACCTTGGACTGGGGCCAGGGGTATCGCTCAGCAGCACAGCGCCTGCCTGGCAAGCGTGAGGTCCTGAGTTCGATTCCCAGTTCCCTCCCCCCTGCAAAAAAACAAGATAGCTTGGACTATATAGAGCCAAGAACTTGGTATTTGCTGGTCCTTGGCAAACCTAAGATTGTGTTAGGCAAGTGATGTGTGAAAGCCGTAGACCCCATCCCCCACCTCAACTGCTCCCTCCTTTTCTTCATCTCTTTCCTCCTAGGTACTGAACTAGTAACCCTATCATTAGAGGACCCCATAATGGCTTATGAACCAGTGAATTAATCTGGGTTCTGTTTGGTCAATTTATGCTTAGTTGAACTACTTCATGCAGATTATTGATTTTAGACAGAGAGATTTTACTGAAATTAAAATACTGTGCTTATGACATTCTTCTAGTCCAGTGGTGGCGAACCTTTTCACGCTTTGTGCCATCTGCTTGCCACCACTGCTTGATGTAGCAACTCTATCAAAAGAGGAAGTACGTTTTTGGCCTGGATTATTCTCAGTGAACCCATGGCACTTCCTGGTATTTCCTGCCAGCCAAGTGCTTATGAATCATCTGTGTCAGTGTTGCTCAAGCTGGATTCTGAGGAACTCTAAAGTTGCTGGAAAAGTAAATAGGTGTCATTTTGTGAGATCACAGTTTGGGAAATGCTGACCTATGCAATAATTTTGTTCTTAAACTTTGCTAATGATAGACATGAAGCTCATCGGCCTATGACTTAGGAAATCAATCTCTTCCATCTTTTTCAAAACCGGGACTGGCTTTGTTTGCCTTTTCTTTGGTCCCTCAGGCTGTTCCACATCTTCATGCATATCTGCCAGCCCCTTCATCATCCTGAAATGTAATTAACCTTGGCTTGTATGCCTTTAAGGTATTTAGGCATAGTCTTACTTATTTTGGGCTCTATTCTCTATTTATGCTTTGCCTTTTGAGGTCTGAGGTGGAATCAGGCATGATATGTTCAATAATTTAAGGTAAGAGCAGTAATTTGAAGTTGCAGATAGGTTTTATATCAATATAAAGAAGGGAGGGTAATAATTCTGATAATTTGGGAGGGTCAAACAGATTATATTGAATGTTAAGAGATATAAAGAGGACATTTATACATTGGATGGGATGTTAGAGAAAATGACTTTATGACTCTTTAGATTCCATGGTTTTGGACATTTTTCTTTCATACGTAGTCAAAAATAGGATAGCCTGGGGCACTATCAAAATCTTGGAAATCAAAGGCTATTTCGTTATGGTACCATTATTATCCAAGAAAAGCATGTACAATCTCAAGTCCTGAGAAGTAATTGGTACCTTGATGATTCATAGGTGATGAGTAGTTGGGCAATGTATCTATTTCAGGGACCCTTTAGTTTATTACAGTGAAATGATATTGCTCCTCCATGCTTTGGGGTATAATTAATTGGTATTAATTAATTGCCACTGCCTTCTCTTCCAGTGGCACTATCCTATGTGGTTTTTATTTTTATTAATTTTCAAAGAAGAGAACTCAAACTTTGCTTAAGAACTAGTTTGCATATAACGTGGCTGTGTTGAGATCTAAATTTTGCAGATTAATAGGATTATATTTTATTGCCCAAACAAAACATTCCCAGAAGTTATAGCTGGTATTCACAGCAGACTTGGGTGAATTCCATGGCAGCTTTAGTATTTGAAGGATATGGCAGAGAATAGTTCAATAACACTTAGTACACACTTAGTGCTTAATGATATGAAATGAACAAAGATCACTAAAATATGACTGCTGAATAAAATTGTGTCAAGAGTAATATTGGAGTAACCATCATATGCTTTTGACTGACTACAAGAACATGGGATATTGATTACAATAGTACAGACCAGTGACGGTGAACCTTCTAGAACTTTCAAGGATACAAACAGCCCACCGCAGCACGCATGCTGTAGGTTTGCCACCGCTGGTATAGACAGTTATAAAATGTGTTGTAAGGTTTCGTCACTTGCCCCGGACCCCTAGCCCCTGGCTCCAGAACACACATAGCAGTGAGCATACTGTCTTACAAGAATGGATTCAAGGGTTTCTTTTTCCTAGTAGGCTGAAAGCTCTTTGAAAGCAGTGGTTGACTCTCTTAGTCATCTCTGTACTGAACTGAGATCCAGACCGCTGATGTAGCCACGCAGGCCATGGTCACGCAGCTCTGGGGGTGCCATTGCATCCTGATGGTGTCTCTTCCCCGCATCTCAGCTGTGCAGTCTTCCTAGCTGCAACTGTGGCTACAACAAATGTGTGCTGAGTGAGTAGAGGGATGAGTGAATAAAGGACTGAACTATTTTTGCTATGTACTTGTAGACCCTTTGGAAGTGGGCCTGACCAATGCAGACATTGGTATCTTGCTCTTCATAAGGCTAATGTGATGTGCAGGCACCGTGTGCTGCTATTTGTGGTTTTGCTACAGTCATGGCTCCCTTTCCTGCCTTTTTTTTTTTTTTTGGAACCGGGGATTGAACTCAGGCGCCGTGCCACTGAGCTGTACCCCCAGCCTTTCCTCCCATTTTTGAAATTTGTCCTTTCAGTCTTCTCATCCTAAAAAGCAGCAGCTGGAGTGTGATTTTTTTTTTCTCTTTTCTCTCTCTCTTTCTTTCTTTCTTTCTTTCTTTCTTTCTTTCTTTTTTCTTTCTTTCTCTCTCTTTCTTTCTCTCTTTCTTTCTTTCTTTCTCTTTCTCTCTTTCTCTCTTTCCTTCCTTCCTTTTCTTTCTTTCTCTCTCTTTCTTTCTCTCTTTCTTTCTTTCTCTTTCTCTCTTTCTCTCTTTCTCTCTTTCTCTCTTTCCTTCCTTCCTTTTCTTTCTTCCTTTCTCTTTCTTTCTCTCCCTCCCTTCTTTCCCTTTATTAAGTTTTAGTGTTTTATAATTTTTATTAGTATATGTTTGCAGTACATAATGATCCTATTCATCATGGGGAATTGGCACAGGTACATAACACTTCTTAATTCTTTTTACTTCCTCTTCCCATCCCTCCCTCCCATTCCCTCTATCTCTTGGTCCCCTTCCCATTTGCAAAGATCTGTCTGTTTTCTATTATCTATCTTTTATTTAGCTCTTTAATTTATTTATACTTCTAGTTTCTCATGTAAGAGAAGCCATGAGATACTTATTTCACTTAATATTATGGTCTCAAAGTGCATCCATTTTCCTACAAATGACTCAAATTAATCCTTCTTTATAGCAGAGTAGTACTCCATTGTGTATAAGTATCTTTCCCTTTTTATGTCTCAGTGGTTTTCAAATAATACCTAGCAGCATGCTGATGCCTTTTACCTGTAATATGTCGTATAATCATTTGTAATGGTTTCAGTTCAAAAATCTTACTTTGCCCATAGAGAAGTGGAGACAGAGAGCTGCCTTGCTTATGACTGCGCAGAAGTAAATTGAAAGTACCAGGGACAAGCCAGTGCCCATGGTTTCAAGTCTTGCATTCTGCTCATTACCCCACAGCGCCTCTCCAGATTATGCCTCCTCTTTGCTGTCTATTCCTGACTCTGGTCCTCTGTTTCTCCTCACCTGCCATTTTCTTACCCCAGAACACAGACTAGAGGGACCCCTGGACACCACTTTTCACAGGATACTGAAACTTTGGTTATCTTACAAAACATCTTGGTGTTCAGCCCTTTGTGTGTTTAACCCTTTAGGTTGAACCTAGGCCATTTCCAACTTTATCATGACTTGCCTTTACCTCTCCTGTTTCTTTGTGGAAGGAGTCTGAGGTTATCCTTCTGCCTTTGGCCATGCTGTTTCCTCCTTTCTACTCAACCCTGACTCTCCCTGTTCTCCAGAGAGGCAGCACTGAGGCTGAGATCGTGACTCTGGAGGCAGCGTGCCAGGACTGAAATCCTGACTTTTAGTGTTTCTTAGCCAGGTGACTTAGGCAAGTTACCTCTGTGTCTCAGTTTCCTGACTTGAAAAATGAAGATCAGAATTGTACCAACATCCCAGAATTGTATATTTAATTCATATAAGCGCTTAAAGTAAAAACTCACAGCAAAACCCTTAAAAATACTAAGTTTATATTGAAAAAGGCCAAGAGCCTCACTCCTAGCTTAAAACTCATCTACCAACTGCTTGGGTTTTCTCATCCTTTGCTTCTTACTTGTTCCTCCCCTTTGGCGTCCTGTCTCTGTCTCCTCCTCTAGTCTGGCTCAACAAGTCCCCTCTCCAGCCCCAAGGCTCCATCTTAGACCTCTCCGCCTTATTCTCTGAGCTGTGCGCATCCTCCCTGCCCTGCAGGCCTCCATTGCAGAGCTTTAGAGCCTTCAGAAAACCTGGAGCCCTTACTACTGTGAGGAAGATGTGTGAGTCATTCCCCTGCTTGCACCTTCTCTAATCACACAGTTAAACTCACCAGAACAACGTATGTATCACTTTGATACATGCTGGTGCAGTGTGTGTTCAGCAACCCCCTTTAGAAAGGATATTCTTTTCTGTTTGTGCTTGTTCCAAGCCCAGAGCTCATAGAGAATAGAAGCTTGGACTTTATAGCCCCTCACCCCATCAGCATCTGACCACCTGTGAACAGTAAATTCTTTTTGTTGATTCAGGGAAAATACTATTCAAATTTAATTGCCCACCAAAAACCTAGCCCCGAGCCTGGACTCTAAAAATGGATATTTAATCCTCTACTCTGACCCACCAGTTGCAAAATCAGCTAAAGGCTATTCATCTTTCCTTAAGAGTAATTTCTCTGGATCCTCAATACATTCTGGCTAAAGGTATTTTCCTCAAAGTAGATATAGAAAACATCTGTACTTCTCCTCACCTGTCCAGCCTGCCCTTGTCCTCCCGTAAGCTCTCACCCAGAGTCCACATATTGTTTGACCATGCCTTGTACTGCAAGCCCTATATTGCAGGAGTGACTTTCTCAGTTACATGATGAGGACTGTTCTGGATCCTTTAAAAAGAAAATCCACTGAATAGTGTCTATTTTTCTACTTTGGAAAAATGACAAAGATTATAGTAGTATTGCCTGTCATTTAAAAACTAAACATACTCTGAACCTGTCAGATGAATTTGCTTTACAGAACCAGACTGAAAATACACCATGCACCAAATTATGGCAGAACAAATTCTTCTTTAAGTATATTTATAGTGGCTTGAGCCAGTCTGTCTGCCTGTCTGTTTGTCTGTCTGTCTTTCTTTTTTCCCTTTGTCTGTCTTTGGGTGTTTCATTACTGGCAGTGATTCTGAAGCACCAAGCTTTTTCCACTTTTGTGTGAAGTTAATCAAAGGCAGATTCTTAGTGGCCTTGAGCACTGCTTTTTAGCATCCTAGACCGAGCTGGGTATTCCCGAAGAGCAGTACATGTGTTATAAAGAATACCTTTAGGATGCCAATGGCCAGACTCTTTTATAAGAACTTTCAAAGGGAATGAATGAATGAATGCAGGGATTTAAGGGGAGAACATAGGCCTTGTTTTTGTCTTTAAGATTGATGGGGGGGTGGGATATTTCTTATGGAGAAGCTGAGGATATTACTTGAATGTACGGCTCTTGCTCTTGCTAGAAGTTAATGTTTTAATTTTACTTTAGTTTCCAAACCTCTCCCTTGTATGTAATTGAATTTCAGCTTCACAGCAGTTCTGTGAAGTTGATAGGGAAGGTTATTATTCCCAACATCCAAAGACAGTCCCAAAGAAACCAGGGTGGATCAGATCGGCTCAGATCTCATGACTAAACCCAGATGCCAAGCTTCTGAGCGCAGTGCTTTTGCTACTGGATCAGGAAATTTCACACTTGACTATTCAGGAGGTCTGGGATCAGTCTGAGAAATTCTCATTTTTGCACATCCCTCAGGGGCTGACTCTGATGCAGGTGTATACTGGACCACACTTTTAAAAACTCCACTCTACATCTTGTGCCCTTGTTTTCAACATCCAAAATTTTAACTAAGTGTAATGTATTAAAAATATCAACTTTAAGATAGTATGTTTAACTTGAGAGGACAAAAATTATAAGCTCATTTAAGTGTTGTACCCAAAATCCAAAATGATACACACACACACACACACACACACACACACACACAGATTATGTATTACAGGACTGGAAACCTTACAAATACCCATCAGAAAAGGAATAGTTGAATGACTGAATAGTACATTCATACAGAGGAATAACACGCAGTTACAAGAAGGAATGAGGAAAATGTCAACATTTTGCTATGAAGCAATTTTTTTTTTTGTAGGTACCGGGGGTCGAACTCAGGACCTCACGCTTGCGAGCAGGCGCTTGTGCCGCTGAGCGATATCACTGACCCTTTTTTTCCTTTATGTGGGTACCGGGAGTCGAACTCAGGACCTTGCGCTTGCCAGGCAGGCACTTATGCCTCTGAGCTATCTCACTGGCCCTGAAGCAATTTTTAGGACCTAATCTGTCATAAAAATAAAGTGGAAAAGAGTATTTACACAGTATATTACTTTTAGCTGAAGAAAGAAAGGAAAAATATATGTGTGTGTTTGCTTATATTAAAAAATAAAAGAAGGAAAGTACAGTATAAATAGAAAACTGACTTTAAAATAAGATATTTTGACTTCACATCCCCTGTGGGACATAGATTAAGGCAAAATGAAAATGATCACCAAGAATTCTTAAATTGGGTTCAGTAATCTTATTATTAACTTACGTTAGTATTATTAATTATAAGTAAGTAATTAGGTTAATGCAGCTAGGAACCAAGTTTCTGTGTAAGGAAAAGCTTAAGTATAAACTCAAAAAAGTAAAGAGTATAGTCATCTTTCATTTGAATAGGAGGCATCAGTATTTGTTATCAGTATATTATTTATTATGATTTATATTATTAGAGATAGTCATTGAAAGTAGAGATAATTCAGAAGAAGTGACAGCCCAGTAGCATTTATTTCCTTTAGTGCCCAATTTGTGGTCACTAAATAGCATTTCTCACTAAAGGGAGTGAAGACTTCTCGAAGAAGTCTCATTCCAGGTGTAGGATGTGAAATGCACAGAATGACCCTCGGACACCTTATATCTGGAAGCCATCAGAGACTATGGTCATGCCAAAATGACTCAGAAGCCAACCTGAAGGGGCCTCCAGGGGACAAAAATGGGCCAGTTTGAACTGCAAAAGGATTGAAATGTATCAGTATTTGTGAATTTATGACAGTACTTAAAAAATATGATGAAACAAGAACCAAGCTCATCTGTCACTTCTGAAGTCGTGAGGGTGTCAAGTCATTGTTCTGAAAATGGACTAACAAAAAAGGGAGCTCTCGCATCCACTCCTGCTTTCCCATATAGTTTGTATTTCAGGGTAAATTCTTTATAGACAATTATGGCGAATAAATGCAAAAGGATGCTACAAATAGAAAACCCATGATTTTGCAACATCTGATGAAATAATGGAGCTAGGCAACATCATTAATGGATGCTAAAGTCATTCGATAAAGTTAGAGCTTTATAATGGGGAATCAGACTGTTAACAATTAAAGCCACTGATCGATCTCATCCCCGAAAGTGGGACAGCCCAACATTATGGTCCTCTAACATGATCGATAGAAAAGTAGCATCTATGAATATTCCTACTGACACCCCTGTCCCTGACAGGTTAAACCAAATCTCATCCATATCTAACTACCTTGGTCTCTCTTACCCATGGGAGACACATTCTAAGACTTCCAATGGACGTCTGAACTGTGACACCACCGAACCCTAAACATCACATTTTCCCTTTATATGCATACCTGTAATACTACTTTTTTTTGTGTGTGTGTGGGTACCGGGGGTCGACCTCAGGACCTTGCGCGCCAGCCAGTGCCCGTGCCGCTGAGCGATATCACCGGCCCCTTTTTTTCGTATGTGGGTTCCGGGAGTCGAACTCAGGACCTCGCGCTTGTCAGGCAGGTGCTTACGCCGCTGAGCCATCTCACCAGCCCATGTAATACTTATTTTGTAAGGTTAACAATAATAAGTAACAACAAACCACAACAATAACAATGTATTATAATTAAAGTTACATGAATATGTTCCCTCTCCTTCTCCCTCTCTCTTTCCCTCTCCCTCTTTTTTTCTCTCCTTCCTTCCCTCCCTCTCTCTCCGTTAAAACATCTCATTGTACTGTACTCATCCTTCTGGCATAAATGTTTCTTTTTCTTTTCTTGTAAAGCTGGAGCTCAAACCCAAGTCCTTGAACATGCTAGACAGGTGCTCTTCCACTGAACTACCCACCCCCCGACTCTGGCACACATTTCTTTTTCCTTCTTCATCATTTCAGAGATAAAGGAGTCATTGTTACCTTAGATCTTAGTAACCTCAGCATGCTTTTTTTTTTTTTTTTTTCTTATTAGGTTGAGAACTTTCACTTTTTTATCTAAGGGAGCACTTTATGGCTTCTGTCACTACTTTGGAGCCGTCCTTCAGTAAAATAAGGGTTACTCGGATGTAAGTATTGTGATACCACCGCAGTCCGCTGGCCAGTGTGGCTACTGACCGTTGGGCAGGTAGCGTGAGATGAATTATCCTGGGTAGGATAGTGCAGAGCAACATGAGGCTTTATCATGCTACTCAGTTGGGCATGCAGTTTGAAACTTATGAATTATTTATTTCTGGAATTTTCCTTGTTACATTTTTAGACCATGGTTGACTATCAGGAACTGAAGTCAGAGACAACAAAGCTGCTCCAGTAAGAGGGAACTGCCTTCCCAGTTTACAGGAAATACAGGAGACAGAGGAACATGTTGAACACCACAGGCTAGAAGTCAGCTTACGCCTGAGTGTAAGAGCCACAAACAAAACAAATGTGCCACTTTCTTCAGCAAATAAGCGTTACAGGAAGAAAACAGGGAGGGGGACCTGTTACAAGTTAAAAACATCTATAAACCAAATGCAGGTATGAATCTTGTTTGGAACTTGATTCATGCTAACTGTAAACATACATTTAAAAAAAGTATACAATGGAATATACTATGGTTATTGTGTGTTATTAAGGGGTTTTTGATATTTTTATTGAGTCTGTTAATGGTAGGGTGATTATTTTTAATAGTCTTATGTTTTAAAAGCACTCACTAATGAATTGATATGATACCTCAGGTTCTCCTAAAAAAGACCTCGCCAACCTAAAAAACAGTTTAGCGATGGAGTTGTTTACAGTTTTCTTTCTTCTTTGTTGTATGTGGACATTTTACGTGATGAAAACAATCAAGTTTTGAGAGGCAGAATCCTGGCAGAGGCCTGGGTTATAAGCACTGTTTTTTTGTTTCGTTGTTTTGTTTTGTTTTGCAGTGCTGGGGATCAAACCCAGGGCCTTGTGTGTGCCAAGCACAGACTCTACTACTAAGCTACATGCTCAGCCCCACTATTTGTTTAATGGAGTCACAGTTACTCTCTTCCTTATCTCTGTATTATCTCCATTTTACATTCTCTCTATTTGTTCAATTTCTTCAAAATCATTTACTGAGCCACATTTTCTAACAGGCAGTATTCTGGTACTACAAGCCTTCCAAGATATAGATGCTGTTATTATTCTCATTTTCAGACAAGGAAATTGATGCTTGAGAGTTAACTTTGTTACTGACTCTATTAGTCATGTTTACACTTCTATGATAAAAATACTTGAGTTAAGCAACTCAGGAGAAGAGATTGATTTTTGGCTCATGGCTTCAGAGGTTTTAGTCCATGGTCACTTGGCTTGTTACTTTGGACCTGTGGTAACACAGTACATTATGGAGGGAGCTGTGTAGCAGAAGATGTGTACCTACCTCATGGTGGCTGGGACACAGTGAAAGGGGCCCGGGTCCCAGTATGCCCTTTTCAAGGTCACTTCTCCAGTGACCTAACTTCCTTCCATGAGGTCCCACCTCCTTAAGGTTCCACCCCTTCCCAGTAACTCCACAGACTGGCAGCCGGGCCTTCAACAGATGGACTCTTGAGGCACATTTGAGGAACCATAGCACCCACAAACCCACCTGCCTGTCTCCCAAATCTGAGCAATTGTTCATTATGTTATGCTGGTTAGCAGGAGTAGTCCTTTGGTTTTATAGTTTAAAAATTTTTATTTTTAGTTTTGTTAATTGGTAAAATTTAAACAATGAGTAAATAAGAATAGATCAAGTGGAGTTGCATCTGTGAATGATGAAGGTATCATTCTTATTGATACAGTTACAGAGACCTAAGCAATGATAAAGGTGAAATATGTAGTAACTTTTGTCACATTTCCAAAGCCAAAAAATAACATTTATTTATGCTTGCTCGTCACTTCTCAGCCTGTTGGTTAAGATCAAGTGTAGTATTTATGCTTGCTCTTCAACAGCATATATTTGATAATGATTTCAACTAGAAACAGAGATCTGAGAAAAATGGTTGATTTCCTTTTGCATGTGTTTGTGAAATACTTTTTAGGACCATCACAATAAAGAAATCCTCTAAAAATATCAAAGCAAGGACATTTGATGAAATCCTGAGTGTCCCTGTACCACTGTTTGCTTTATTTCCTAGCAAAAATTATTTTGGCTTTTGGAAAGCCTGGGTGTGCCTGTGGGCATGCGCAGAGCTTGCTGTCATCTGTCATGTGTCATGCTCTGGATGTCAGGAGTAGCAGTCATCAGTCGGGGAATGGTGGCAGACCACCTTGCTGCATTCTTGCTGCAGGGTGTGTGAGAATCATACCCTCGGCTTTACAAGATTTAGTGGGACTTTGCAAAACACCTGCAGCGCAGTACTTCACGGCTGGTCTCACATAACGATTTATGTCTTGTAGATGTCAGACTTGGCCTTAGGAAATTTAACTGATGGTCTGACATTGTTGTTTCCGTCAAGGATCAGGTACTAAATATAGTCAAGCTGAACCACAAAATTTTACTCGTTCTCAGAGGCCAGTGAGGGCATCAAAAATGGAAGAATAATAAATATCACTAATATTTATTTATTTATTTATTTTATTTTATTTTTTTTTTTTTTGTGGGTACCGGGGGGACAACCTCAGGACCTTGCGCGCCAACAGGCACCCGTGCCGCTGAGCGATATCACCGGCCCCTTTTTCGTATGTGGGATCCGGGAGTCGAACTCGGGCCTTCGCGCTTGCAAGGCAGGCGCTTAAGCCGCTGAGCCGTCTCACCGGCCCTCACTAATATTTATTGAGTCTCACTCTATGCCAGGTGCTGTTAAGCCCTCAATATTTAATTGTGTTTAGCACTCGAGGTAATCCTATTTTATAGCAGAGGTGGCTGACATTCAGAGAGTTACGTGACTTGCCTATGGTTGCACAAGTAACTAGTAAGAGGCAGAGCTGGGCTCTAAACCCAGGCTACCTGACCCCACGCCTCTGTTCTCTCTTTATTGTGCAGTCTTAGTGCCTACGGAAGGAACTGAGCACCCGTAATCCACCACTGCCGTGCTTGGCCCTCAGGGCTTTCAGAGCACTTTCAAAACCTTAGTTTTTTGCCAGAGTTCTGTTTTGCAATTTTACAGATGTCTGGAGGCAAGCAGAAAGAAATGAAGAAATTGATAGAGCACACGTGGCACGTTTCACAGAGTTGATACTAGGATACAAAATGTGGAGTGATTTACTCTCTAGTGGGAAAGCCACTTGGTCTAGCCACCTTGCAAGACAGCTAAAGGACATCGCAATGAATATTCATCCAAGGCTATCAGAAAGAAAGCAGATCAGACATGAAATTAAAACATATGGCAAACAAATACCATTTGTTAAAAACCAAAGTAAAATTCTGCCCTGCTTAAGAAGATGTCCATGTTAAAAATCACTTTATTAGACAAATACAGACCCTGCTTACTTGAAATCCTAAACCTCTTCCTAAACGAGGCACAACTCATTATTAATATGATGTACTTGCCTCAAACAGTGATATTTTGGCAAATGCACATATAGAAAACACTGGAATGATACAACATGGCATTTTGCTTTTTTAAAAAAGTGGGAACTATATTTGATAATGCATATGCCCCAAATACCACTAAAAGTAATTTGCAATTGGCAAGCTTTTTTTTTTTTTTTTTTTTTTTTTTGGTATTTTTTTCTGGTCTGAGAGACGTTTTAAAATATAAATTTGCTAAGTATAGTACTTTTGGGAATAAGGAGAAAATTTTGCCAGCTTATATAATTGGAATATGCATTACCGTTCATGTAATAATTGAAGATGACTCAAACAGATTTTCTCTGACTAACATCAGAAATGAAAATAAAAATCCTGTCTACTGCAGAGGGCAGTTGGCTTGCCTTACCCGCTGGTGTGATGACCTGTGAGTCACCCATGGGTACGCGTCTTCCTCCTCTTCTCACTCGCTAAGCTGTGGGTCAGAGGTCAGAGCTGCTGCAGCAAGGCTTCCGCCATTGCTTCTTTCCCCCTCCACTGTTCAGCAGTCTCAGCCAGACGTGCTGTGGGAGCTCCTGGCGGAACAGCAATAGGAGACCGAGGAGTGAATGTGTATAAGAATGAGTTTCCTTCCTTCCTTCCTTCCCTCCTTCCCTTCTCTCTCTCTCTCTCTCTCTCTCTCTTTCTCTCCCTCTGCCTCTCCCTCTCTCTCTTCCTCTCTCTCTCTCTCTCTCTCTGGTATTAGGGGTTGAATCCAGGACCTTTGCACTGAGGTACATCCTAGCGTTTTTTTTTTTTTTTTTTCTTTTGAGACAAGGTCTTGCTGAATCACTTAGTTGCCCAGGCTGGGCCCAACTTGCAGTCCTCCTGTCTCAGCTCCCAGAGAGCTGGGATTACAGGTGTGCCTGGCTAAGAATGATTTACTCATCGGATACCTTTATGGAATGAAAGCAAACAAATTTGAAATCCTGGCTGTATTAGCAGTGTTTATTAGAGATGCAAGCTCGTGATAGTAATTTCAAAGGGCATTTTGAAGGAATAGTGATGCTTCACTTCATGGGTTACTAACTCACTCGTATGTCTGGTTTCCAGTGAGAACTTGGCAGCAAGGCAGACAAAATGGATCTAGTCCTGTGGCTTGTGACCAAGTCACTGAACCCTTTGGGCTAAGATTCTAATATAAAAGGCTTGATCTCAATGATTGTGTCCTACGTTATCAAAATGCTATGATTTTAAATTCCTGTGGGATATGCAGGTGAGACAGGACAGGTGGAACATGGTTTTGGTTTTTGACTTAAAATGTTGGAGAGGTGGCAGGGGTCACAGACACAAATGTATTACCTGCCTAGCCTATGTGAGTGAATGGGTTCACACAGTGGAGGTACAAATCCCTGTTCTGTGCAACAGTCCATATTATCAACCTTGCTAGGTCGTTCTTTTTTTTTTTTTTTATGTGGGAGCGGGAGTTGACTTCAGGACCTCGCGCTTGCCAGACAGGTACTTATGCCACTGAGCTATCTCACCGGCCCAGTCATTCATTTTTATCAAGCCACTGTTTGGGGTCACATATAGATGGTTAGTGGACTTCCAAGATTTCTGGTGCAAACTCTGTGCTTTAGAGGTAAGGGATAGGGTTTTGGATTTTGGCAGACCTGAGCTTAAACTTTAGCTCTACCTTGTACGAAATATGTAAGCTTATATGTATATCTCTATTTAATGCCTCAAAATTTCAAATTTCTGTATCAATAGAAATGAGAATGGTAGTATCTGTTTCATAGGATTTCCTAAAGACTACATGTAGCCTGCTATTTAATACGTCATAGGCACCTTCTAGATGTTAGTTCCACCTTTGTGGTGGAGATAGATGCACTATAATTGTTTTATTTTTATGTTGATGGCCAGTTGCTTACAGTTAAGAATGGTAGTTATTTGTGCTTTCTCATAGATTCTGAATCTCTTCAATTTATGCTTCAATTGTTCAAAAATAAAGATTTTGTCATTAAGAGACACCGTGTGGAGGGATAAATTTTCCACTTGCCAGTGGATGTAGAAGGCAGTGATGTTAAGTAGAAATGTCAGTTACTGTCTTGAGGTATAGTCCCTAAAGCAGCAACCTCACCTTTGACAATGAGGAGACACAGACAGCTTTTCCTTCATAGGAAAAAGGTCACATGGATGATGGCCCTGCTGTGATGGTAATTCTACGGTTTGGTTATTACCGGGGGAGTCCATTTTAGAATGCATGTACTACATGTCCTACTGTGTGCGTGAATAATGCCAAGGGAATTATATAAGCATGGGTAAGACATAATGGAATTATTACCTACAGGGTTGTCTTAGCTTTTTCAAAGATTTAGGCTGTAGTTTGGCCAGAATTGTGTCTAAGTTCATCTTGGGAGACTAAAACATTTTTCAATAGTGTTGTGATTGGTTGAGATAGCTTTGAAATTTCTCTTTAGCTGGGCATGATGGCATACACCTGTAATCTCAGCACTCGGGAGGCTGAGGCAAGAGATGGCCACAAGTTCGAGGCCAGCCTGAACTACATAGTGAGTTCAAGGCCAGCCTGAATTACATAGTGAAACCCTGTCTCAAAAAACAAAACAAAACAATTTCTCTTTAGATTTTGCTTTTAAGGCCCTTGGCACATTTTATTGCAGATTTTTCTTAAACTGCTGATCTTCATTCTTAGAAAGTGAATTTGATTTAGGGGCCTAGCCAATAGCCACTTATCACTATGTCAGCCTTACAGGTGATGACCACCATAGAGTAAATTTAGTTAAAAATAAACCAGGATCATAAAGTAGTATGACAGGTTTTCTTGTATGTCACATAAACTGATTCTGGAGAGAAAAGCAGTTCCAAAGAGAGCATTCTGCAATTTTTTTTTTTTTTTTTTTTTTTTTTTTTTTGCTTGGAGCCAACATCACAGGCATATATTTATAGCTTCGCAGCAGGAAGGGTTGCTTTGAAATGAATGGTGCTCATACAAATGTGATGGTATGTCTGCCGAAAGAGCCTGTACTTACCTCGGAAACACTTGGAAACAGGCTCAAGTGAGGAAAAGGCTAGATTTAAATCCGTATAGGTAGAGGCAGGCTAAAATCGGAGTGATATCAACAGGTGGTATGGAGGAAAGGTCAGGTTTTTATAGGGTTTGGGAATAGGGTTTATGATCCCAAGGAATCTGGATGGAATGTGTGGGGTTAGTTCCAAGGACAGTCAGCACAGGTGTGCGTGTAGTGCTGGACATGGTGGCATCTGGGATATTGTATGTCCAGTCCTACATTTCTTTATGGCCATCAGTTCTGTTTGCTGAGGGCAGTGTGGCCCTTTAGTAGTTTTCTGTTATTTGTAGGGGCAGCATGTTTATTGTGAAGGTTCCTCTCAAGTAAGGCCTGACACTTAGCAGGCTCAGTTTTGTTATGTTTTTCCTTTTAAATGTTATTCTATCAAGCTCAAGGACAGATTTCCTCCAAGAAAAGGAAACAAATAAGATCCACTCTCAAAAGACTATCATGAAAAGTACATGTTTATACCAAGTTCTTTAAAAATATACAAACTAGAAAAAGATTGCCTCATTATTCTGACAAGGGCTCAGTGATGCATTTGGTAAAGAGGTGGACTTCCATGAGGCATGAGCACCTCTTTACCAAATGCATCACTGAGCCCTTGTTAGAATGATGTTCTTTATCTTAGATGGAGGGTCTGCGGTACTTGTCGAGTTCACCTTCCACCAAAAGATACCATCTGGTGGAACAGAAACAGCAGTGGCAGCAGAATGAGAACATGCTCTCCGGTCCCAGCTCTGCCTCTCCTTAGCAGTCACTTGACCTGTCTAAGCCTCAAGTTTCTCTTACCGGTAACACTGTTTCAGTTACAGCATTGGTGTGGGGAATCCAGGGGACAGGGTATATGAGAAGGGAACTGTGGGTGGCTCTTAGTCCTTGTCATCATTTGCCTGATGCTGACAAGGCTTTGATTGTTCCAAAATGGAAATGTCTCTCCTCCCTGTGGAACCCTCTAGCACTTTGCTTCACAGGTCTTGGCTCTTCCTCGTTAAATTGGTCTTCTGCATAGCTTATCTTTGGTACTTGTTGTTTCAGAGTGCGATACATGTTTTTACCCATCTTCTCCAGTCCTTCTCTCTTCCAGGTCCTGTGTTGACTGACAGAATCTTACTCCCTAGAGCTGTCAGAGTTTTTCCCTGAGAGGTGAAGTCTTGTGTTTGTACCCAAACAGAGACTAAGAAATGTTGGTGGTTTATCTTTGGAGGATTACCTGGGAAGCTGACGCTTGCGTCACGGGAGGCTCTGCGTACAACCTTGATACGGCAGGCTCTGCTGGAGCATGAGGGAACCAGAAGACAGGCTTTGGAGTTCAAACATTTGTAATTGTAGACAGAAAGAGTGACTGAATGATTTAGAGAGTACAGGCAATGTCTAAGGAACATAGGCAAAACAATAATGTGAAGTACAGATTTTTAAAAATTATATAGCTTTAAAGATTGAAAGCATATTAGTGGTTGCTGGGGATGAGGAGGTGGATGTGGTGGGAGGGAGAGATGACAAGGGGACAGGCAGAGATTCGGGAGAATGATAGATACATACATTAACTTGATTACCCAGACTGGTTCATGTTGTATACGTGTCTAAAAGCTTATGGAATTGTACCTTAAATACATCCAGATTATTGTATATCAAGTTTACCTCAATAATGTTGTTAAAAATTGTATACCTTCATTACTATGGAAGGAGGGAAATTTTGGAAAAGAAATGTTTGCTGTGGAAAATAACATTCTAGGAAGAAAAATGAAGCACAGTCCAAAATAGTTTGTAGGTTTTTTTCTTTTCCCCTCTACAAATTCCCAGATTTGGGCCCTCTAATCAAAGATCTTGTGATACGAACTCTTTAGGAGTAAAGCTGTAACTCCTTTTTTGTAGTAGCTGAGCTTTTAGAGAACTGTGAGCTTCTGCAGCTCCTGGAAGTTGAGCATGAGGCCTTCCTACCCTTCCAGGGAACTGTTGCTTAATGGAATTTTTCGGGAACTCCTAAGCAGTTTGAATTCTAGCCAGAGGTCTGTGAGTTGTTGTTAATTCTGTTATTCGAGGTCACAAAGTTATAGCTCATTTGCAAAACATCTTGAGGTCCCAGCTGGAGGCGGAACTCTGCTTTTCTGGGTGGAAACGATGTGCATTGCCCTTTCTAATAACTGAAATGGATGTGGCTCCGTCTTGTGTTTGGCCTCCAAGACAATCAGAGGTAAACTGGAAGCTCAACCGTACCAACCCTGGTCTGTATGCCTGTGTTTATTTTCACTGATCTTGAATTTCTATTTCATTTATAGTTTTCTGGGTTAGAGTCTATATTTTTGAACGTTGACATGGTTTTATATGTTCTTGATGGAAATCCCCCCAAATCCTTTTTGTCGTGAGTCAGAAAATGAAATCTGTGGTTTAATTCATTGACTTTTCTTCAGGCAAGAGGCATTTGTGCTAGAAAAATAAAAATTATGAGAAACTCGAAAAACCAGTATGGTTTGTCAGGGTTAAGTATGATCCCTAAGTTTGCTGTTGGCCTTAGGAATTAACTCTGTGGTTTCCAAATTTTGACTAGGAGTGAATTTCTGATGAAGAATCATACCATAAACCAAAAGAAAAGTAAAATAAAAGAAAGAAATCAACACTAATTATTACCAGTAGCACCTCTAAGAAGTAAAACATTACATACTATATTTGTGCACATGCATGTCATGTGCACTTACACACACACACTCACTCTCATCCCAGTCCTACAAATGGCTAAGCACACCCCTCCCCCTTCTTTTCTTTCTTCATTCAAACATTGGGATTTCTGCTACCGTAGAACTGTTATAGGAAAAAAGATTTATAAAATACTATATTATGTAAATTAGTACAGTCATTATGGAGAACAGTGTGGAGGTTTCTCAAAAAACTAAGAATAGGGCCCGTGAGATGGCTCAGCAGCGTAAGCGCCTGCCTGGCAAGCGCGAGGGCCCAAGTTCAACTCCCGGAACCCACATACGAAAAAAGGGCCGGTGATATCGCTCAGCGGCACGGGCGCCTGCTGGCACGCGAGGTCCTGAGGTCGACCCCCAGTACCCACACACAAAAAAAAAAAAAAAAAAAAAACAACTAAGAATAGAAATTCCACACGGTCCAGAAATCCCACTGCTGGGTATCTGTCCAAAGGAAATGAAATCAGCATGCTGAAGACATAGCTGCATGTTCATTGCAGCATTATTCGCAGTAACCAAGTTATGGAATCAACCTAAGTCCTATCATAGGTAAATGGATAATGATAGTGTAGTATATCTACATGGTGAATACTATTCAGCCTGAAAAGATGAAGAAATCCTGCCATTTCTGACAACATGGATGAACCTGGAAGACATTATGTTAAGGCAAAGAAGCCAGGCACAGAAAGACAAACACCATCTGATCTCATTCATGTGTGGAGTTCTCATAGAAACAGAGAGTTGAATGGTGGTTACCAGGGGCCAGGAGTAGGGCATGGTTGGGGAAATATTGGTCAAAAGATACAAAATTTCAGTTAGACAGGAAGCGTAAGTTTCTGAGAACTATTGCACAGCATGATGACTAGAGTTGACAGTGTAATTTTGAGTTTAAAATTGCTGAGAGTATATTTCAAATGCTCTCACACAAAAATATAAGTATGTAAGGTGTTAGATATGTTAATTAGCTTGATTTACTGTGTATGTGTCAAAATACCATATTTTATCTTATAAATATCTGATTGTCAATTAAAATAATAATATGAAATATTATTTCAAAAATAGATAAATGAAAATATTGCTAATGGGTTTTTTTTTTTAATCTCAAAAAAGGCTTCTTCCAGGAAAAGGCTCTGTGGTGACTAAGAGTGGTTAAATTTTTCCACTTAGTTTTGTTATTCTGCATTAATTTTCAATAATTAGAGATCTGGATAAATAATTTATTTTACAAAGAAAAATACTTCTGAGAATCTTAACGTGTTACTAACCCCATACAAGTAGCCATAGAAATTTTCAAAGCATTTTTCTCTTCACCTGTATCTGGGAAGACCTAGAGAATAATTAAATTTTGAAGAACAGATCTTAGGGGAGAGTTGGCCTAGTGAGTATTATAATAAAAAGTGAGGACAAAATTAGGATATCAGGTATCCGGGGCTTAGAAAGCATGGAGTTAGAAGGTAGGAGAAGCTCATAGAAAGGAGGCGAGATGTTGGGAGACTCACCCTGCCCCCTGTTTTATAACATTCTCATGGTTGACCCAGTATGTGGGGAGGGGTTCATATCTTACTGCTTTCTGCACTAAACAGTTCCAAGATCCAGAATTCAAGCTTGTATTTGGAGTGAATAGTTTGGTTATAGTATGAGTTAAATAGGTTTTAGTGAAAGCCAGCCACGAATTTTTTTTTTTTTTTTTTTGTGGGTACCGGGGGTCGACCTCAGGACCTCACGTGCCAGCAGGCGCCCGTGCCACTGAGCGATATCACCGGCCCTTTTTTCGTATGTGGGATCCGGGAGTCGAACTCGGGCCCTCGTGCTTGCCAGGCAGGCGCTTACGCCGCTGAGCCATCTCACCGGCCTGCCAGACACTATTTATTAGATCTATCATGTAAGTAGGTTATAAATTATATATTAGTATAGCATTTAGTATAACAATTCGAAAACTGTCCTTAGAGCTCTGGTATCATGAAATGTAATAATTGTAGCAGGTGTTATTATAGTAGTTATAGCACCAATAATTTCTGTATGAAAATATTGAACTTAATATGTGGTAGGTACTATTCCAGTTATGGATATTCACTCACTTAAATAATTGAAGCAGATACTATTATTATCCCCATTTACAGATGAAGAAACTGAGAAATGGAAAGGTTAAGTAACTTCCAGGGTCCCATGGATATTAAGTGGCAAATCCTTGATTTGAACCTAGTATCTCTAGTTCCAGTTTGTATTCTTAACTTCTATACTGTCTCAATGGGACTGAGATTTACACAGCTAAAATATATTTATAAAATTCCCCCATCCATATAAAAAATTAACAATATATAGAACTTTCTAGATTTTTTTTTTTTTTTGTGGGTACCGGGGGTCGACCTCAGGACCTCGCACGCCAGCAGGTGCCCGTGCCGCTGAGCGATATCACCGGCCCTTTTTTCGTATGTGGGTTCCAGGAGTCAAACTCAGGCCCTCGCACTTGCCAGGTAGGCGCTTACTCCACTGAGCCATCTCACCAGCCCGAACTTTCTAGATTTAAAATTTTCCTGTCACAAATATTTGTATCCGGGGCCACAGATAATCTGTGAATGAACAGGTGGCAAGTTAATTATACAAATCAGTTCATTAATACTATAAATTAATTAAATGAACTAATGATACAAATTAGTGATTCATATATGCACCACTACGTACTGAGGGTTTAGCCAAACAACCCACAGTAAACTAAATTGTTGCTTATGAAGGTAAATAATTTGTATTAAAAGAGGATGAAGAGAATTGCAAACCATAAGCAACTCAAGATATGCATAGGTGATTAGGCATTCTTCCCCCAATTTATAGAAATTGCAGCCATTTGTGAATTTGTCTGCAATAGGCCAGACATTGCACAGCAAGCAAGCAGACTTTTTTTTTTAATGGAAAAAAGGTAAAACAAAATTTCATAACAAAATAATAGGAGAATAACAATGGTTAATACATTACATGTTGTTATCTTTAAAATAGTTGCTCAGGGTACAAGATATTTGGCATAAAAATTTCTCCAATGGATATTAGCACAAACTTTCCTTTTTTTAATGGACTAATAGTATAACTAACTTGCATTTTTTCCCTTTTCCCTACTGTCCTTTCCCCTTTCACCCATCCTAGTTCCTTTTTCCTTTTGAACAATTTTTTCCCATTTCACAATATCTATTGTACATTTTAGGACTTATGTACTCTTTCAGTTTGTCATACCAGGGAGACAGTATGATGTTTACACATGTGAGTCTGATTTATTTCATTTATGAGTATGGTCTCAAGTTGCATCCATTTTCCTATAAAAGTCTCAAGTTTATCCTTCTTTATAGCTGAGTAGTACTCCATTGTATAAAAATACCACCTCTTTTTTATCCATTCCTTAGCTGATTGGCATTTAGGTTGTTTCCAGTATTTAGCTATTACAAATTGTGCTGCTGTAAACATAGGTGCACATATATCGCTGTGGTATTATGCTTTTAATTCTTCTGGGAAGATACCCAGAAGGGGAATAGCTGGGTCGAATGGGACCTCCAATCCTAGTTTTTTGAGGAATCTCCCCACTCATTTCCACAGTGGTTGCACCAGTCTCCACTCCCACCAACAGCAGAGAAGGGTTCCTTTTTCCCCACAGCCCCTCTAGCATTTGTTATTGGTTGATTTCTCGATGATAGCCTTTCTTTTTGGGGTGAGATGGAATCTCAGTGTTGTTTTAATTTGCATCTCTCAAATGACCAGTGATGTTGAACATTTTTTCTTATATTTATTTGCCATTTGTATTTCTTCATCTGAGAAGTGTATGTTCATCTCAGATGCCCATTTTTGGATTGGGTCTTTGAATTTGGGGGGTCTGATTTTTTTCAATTCTTTGTATATTCTAGATATAAGTCCTTTGTCTGAGGGACAATTGGCTAAATGTTTTTCCCACTCTGTAGGTTATCTTTTCACTTTTTTGGTCATTTCTTTTGCTGTGCAAAAAAAAGCTTTTTAATAAGATGAAATCCCAGTGTGGGTTTTGTTCATGAACTCTCTACCTACACCTATGTCTTCAAGATTTCTACCTACTTTCTCTTCCAGTAGATTGAGTGTTTCTGTCTTAATATTTAGATCTTTGATCCATTTTGACCTTAATGCATGGTGACTTTAGTGCATGGTGATAGACATGGGTCTAGTTTTAGTCTTCAGCACGTAAAGAGCCAGTTTTACCAGCACCATTTATTAAAGAGGCTGTCTTTCTTCCAGTGAATATGTTTGGCCCCTTTGTCAAAGATGAGGTGGCTGAGTGTGTTTGTAGTTGTGTCTGCAATTTCTAATCAGTTCCACTGGTCCTCAGGTCTGTTTTTTTGCCAGTACAATGCTGATTTTATCACAGTGGCTTTGTGGTATAATTTTTCTTTTTTTTTTAATGTGGGTACCGGAAGTCGACCTCAGGACCTCGCACTTGTCAGTAAGCGCTTGTGCTGCTGAGCGATATCACCAGCCCCATTTTTCCTTTATGTGGGTTCCGGGAGTTGAACGCAGGACCTCGCGCTTGCCGGGTAGGCGCTTATGCCACTGAGCCATCTCACCGGGCCTGTGGTATAATTTCAAGTCAGGGATTGTGATGCTTCCTGCCAGCAAGCAGACTTCTTACCATAATCTTGAATGAGTCATCTGAAAATTCTAGGAATGTGCTAATCTCAGTAACCCTAAATAATTTCCTTAATAAGATATGTTACTTATTCATGTGCAAAAATAAAACTAAAAAAGAAAGAAACAACCAGACGTAAGACTGAACTTGGACTTCCTCCATCGTTAGAATCACTGGAAGGGCTTGTGTTTTTCCGTCCATTTGCTGCTCACCTTATGGCCCATCAGAATCCCTGCTTTAAAGGAAGACGGAAGTGTATTCATTTTATTGAAGTCAGTCCACTAAAGCACTGGAGCTGGAATTTTTCAGTGAAAGCATTGTATAACCAGGTTTTCTGTTTTCCTTTGCACAAGAAATAATATTTCTCACTTAAAAAATCTTTTTGGGATTTGCTTCAAAATAATGAGTGGGGCAGGAGGATTGATGCTGTAGCCTGAGCCACATAGTGCGTTCAAGGCCAGCCTGAACTGCATGATGAGACCCTGTCTCAACCCCCACCCCCTTTAAAAAGCAAAATAATGATTGGGGGAATGGATGAAAAAGTGTAATGAGGAGGTGATAATTGTCAAAGCTGGCTGTTGTGGGAGTTCACAGTACTGCCCTCTCTACTTTTCTGTATCTTTGAAAATAAAAATTACCTACTTAATTTCTTTGCTCATCTTTATAGCAGAGCTTCTAGAAATAAGTCTGTGCCTCAGTTCTAGTCCCTCACCCTCCGTTCTCTGCTCAGCCCACTTATTTTGGCTGTCTACCCCACCAGTCCACCGGAAGTCCTTTGTCAAGGTCACCACAGACCCACATGTTGCTATATGGAATGGTTAGTTCCCTCTTTTCATGTTACCTGACTGTCAGCAAATGTGATATCACAGATCACTTTTTGTACCTTTTGTCTTGGCTGATGTCAACCTACACTTTCTTGTTTTAGCGACACTTCTCTGGTTGTTCCTTGTCCTTTGACCACTAGCTTTTGGAAAGACTTCAGTGCTGAATCCTAGACTTACTCTACCCTCTTTTTCTGGATATTCTCATTGGGTCCTGTTGATTTTAATGCCTTCTCTTTGCTAATTTCAATCTTTAACCCTGAATTTCTGAGAATCTTAACATGTTAATGCGTTCAGTCAGAACTCTTAATCTCATCCCTTCTTTCTTCACCTCCCTGTTCTATTGTAATAATTCCAGATTTACCCACCTTCCCAAATTTACCCATCTATTTTCTTTACCTCCTCTGTTATGACTCTAGTCTGCTCATCTGCCACCTATCACTAGACTTTGGTGTCACCTCCTGTCCTGTCTCCCTGCTTCTGTGCTTGCCCCTGACATCAGAATGATTTTTTAAAACGTAAATGTTACTTCTTTACTGGAAGTCCTCCATTGGTTCCCAATTACACTTATAAGAAATCCAGACTCTTTGATGTGGCTCCCGTCTACATCTGTTCCTTTTCTCCTGCGTTTCTCCCATGGCTTACTACTATGGTCATTCTGGTCCCTTTCTGGTCTCTACATGTACTAGATGGGCGTCTTATCTCGAGGTCTTTTCACTTGTCTCTCAGTATGCAGATCATTATAAGGCTGGCACCTTCTTGTTATTTAAGTCTCAGACGAGTCACCTCTCCAGAGAGGTTTCCCTTGACCATTCTATCTGTGGTGCTCATGTAACCCCAGTTACGCTCTGTCCCATAGCATATGTTATTTGAATTTGTATATGACATGCGTACTTCTTTGTGTACTTCACTGTTGCCACTGGCCTGTGAACACCTAAAGAGCAGGTACTTTTGTCTTTTCGGTGCTGTGTCCTTGCTTCCTAGAACAGCATCTGGAATACACAGGAGGTGAATACTTATTACACACACGAGCAAGTGAATGGCTTTTGCTTGTGATTGAAGATCAAGGAACCTGGCTTATAAGTGCTAATCTCTGTAGTCTTACCCCAGACTAATTTCCCCATTCCCAATCCCCCACTCATTTGGACCTTATATACTGTTTAAAAGCTTGTTCAACTTTCTTGACTAGATTAAACAAATGCTCTACTTGGGATTCTTCGTGTTTTCAATAGTCACGTTCTGTCCTTGGCACCATACAGAGGGGTCTTACCCAGTTTCTCTGGAAGATCATAATATTTCATGACCTCTTGCATGTGTTCTTCTGCAGCAGTATTTCAGTTTCACATCATTCGTAAGGAGAGCCAGGGCCTTCCCTGCTCTAAGTAAAGAGCAACAGAGATCCACTAGCTCCATTCCCTCTTTGATCTGAGACAAAGATCTGCCTGGTGGTCACTTTGCTCCTTTCTTTCCCTTGTCTTCTGTTTTCCCTTAGAAAACAACCCATACATTTCTAGCTTAGTGAGAGCAGCTGCTAGAATGGGCCCTTCCCAAGCTTTTTTATGTAACTAAAAGGTGAACCAAACCCTAACTTTAACCTGATGGTAGAGCAGCCTTCTGTAAAGTAGCTAGAGCAGGGGCAAGGATATCAATTTGACTGATAGACTGGGACAAAACAGGGATGTTCTAGGGCTTGAATAAATTCTAATATTCTCTTAGTAGGGAAGTTGCCGACAAAGAGAAGTCCTTTGTCACATCCTAGAGTAGGTTAGTACTTCAGGAAATCTTCTACACGAAGTGTTATGGTTTATATCTAGATGTCCCTCAAAGCTTCATGTGTTTGAAGGTGGGGCTTCACAGATGTGATGGGATCATGGGGGTGTGATACTCATCAGTGCATTAGTGGACTAATCCATTGGTAAGTTTATGGCTAAATGTGATGTTGGGAGGTGGGGCCTGGCCAGAGGAGGTGGGTCACTGGCGGCTTGGCCTGGAAGGGTCTATCTCCCTCCCACCCCCCTTGATCTCTCTCTGTCTGCTTCCTGCCTGCTGTGCCATGAGCTGTTTCTCCTCGGCCATGCCTCTCTGTCATGCCTCCCTTTCTTGGAGCCAGCCAACTGTGATCTGAAACTGCTACAAATTGTGAGCCAAAATAAACCTTTCTTCCTTTGAGTGTGGGTGTCAGGTATTATGTCTCAGTTATGAGAAATTAACTAAGAAATGGAGGATAAATTGGAGCCACCAATTATTACTTGTTTATCTAATGGTGTAACAATATCTATTTTTGTATACTTGGTAGATGATTGGGAGGATAAGTTGATTTCTTTTCAAGGATTTTTGGACTTTTTCCTCAAAGAATTATATCTTCTAAATTTTTATATAAACATGAGCCATTGGGGATTTTCTTTTCTGCCATAGCATATGGTTTCATAATTAGTATTCTTTTGCACAAAATAAATAGAAATCTGTACTTTTTTCAGGGTCATCTGAATAGTACTTATTCTTTTTGAGTATTATTTACTTTTAGCTGAATTTTCTTAGGAGTTTTTACTTGAACCCCCGTTTCCTGAGACCCTAGGGTTAATGGGTCTCTTTGGAATCCATGATTTTTATTTTGCTGGTTCTCTTGTCCTTCTGCTCAATTAGAGCTCCTGTCCTTTGTGCATTTCTCTTCTGCCCTTGGCATGTCTCTTGGTGCCTGTGAGCAGCTTGGGCCTGAGATCATGTGATTTGTCACTGTCACCATAGCTGCTTCCACTGGCTGCTCCTGCACCTGCATGGCACAGCTGCCGCTACCCTGGGGTCAGCCTCTCCACTTCCGTGTAAATGTTGGGAGGTCTGGAAAATGAAAATGCTGTTGTCAGAACATCTGGCTTCAGACTTGGCTTTATGAAACAGTGATCTTAGGAAAAACACCTTGATGAATGCTTGAGGAAGGAAACGAGACCTCAGGGGTGGACGTTGGTAGAGTTGTTCTGCCTGAGTCAGGGGGAAGCATTTAGCAGTTGTTCAGAGAGTGAGAGGGATGCGTGCCAGACAGAAGAGGACGGGTGAAGGAGGTGTAGAGCATCAACTCAGACCATGATGCAACGCTATTGTGGTCCCCGGGCTTTTCTGTGAAGTCTCCTATGCTTGTGCATGCTGGCATGAAGATGTCATTCACATAGCAGTGCATGTACTGTAGTGACTGAGACAACATTCGAGTCACCAGGAGCCCAGGAACTGAAGGAGAACACAAGCACATAACGTCCCCAAAATATTGAGAAGCCTTTGGGTTTCCAGAGTAGGTAAAAGTTTGAGCCAAGGCACTGAGAGTTCCAGCTACCGTCTGGGCTGTATCTTAGTAATACCTGACATAATTTTGTCCATTTGTACTGTGTCCCATAAATATATACAGGTATTATGTGCCAATTAAAAACAAAAGAATTATAATACCTTTGCAATGGTAACTGAACTGCTTATGTGGCATTTTGTGTGTGTTTGCTGTGTTTATATGTCTTTAATTCTTTTAAAATTTTTGTTTTGATTCCAGGGCCTGTGAATGTTAGGCAAGCATTCTACCCCTGAGCTACAACCCCCACCCCTAAAAATTTCTTTATTTAACAAAGAACATAATAGTGCATAACGATGTCCTAATAGCAATATTAAAAACTGAGACACAGAAACACATTTTGGCGAAATGTGTCTTGAGTTAGTTGTGTGGCAGGCAGGTCTGTGCATGGACAGCCCAGCAGGTGCAGTTCTTGCATTTACAGAGCTCTCAGGATCTGAGGAGCTAGCTGTTTTTCCTTTCCAGTAGCATCTCAGGTTTTGGGTAATTTATGAAGAGAAGCAGTAGGGTTTTGCTCAGTGTTATAAACAATCTCTTTCCACATTGTTTAAGCCTCAAGTGAAGCATCTTCTTTCTTAAGCTTCCCCCGAGACTCCTGGTAAAACCCAGTAGCTCTTTCCTGGTCCCGTAGTACTTTCTCAGCTTTAACACTTTACACGTTATTCGTAACTGGTAGAAAGTATTTTTCTTTGTTTCTCAGGAGAATGTATCTTTTTCAAAGGCAGAAAACTGTATTTTGTCTGTAGTTTGTGGCTTCTCCAAATTATTTGCTAGAGAAGTGTTGGAAATGCAAGCCAGGGTATACAAGAAGCAGAAGTGTTTTCGATTTTATTTTCCTGGAACAAAGGGCATGTGAAGAGGTGTAGTGAGAAGTAAGCACCGTTCTAAGTCATTTGACATCTATGAAGTCATCCGATCCTTCTGACAACCTTATGACAATCATTCTTATCAGTATCCTCCTCCATTTTATAGAAGAAACAGACACAGAGAGGTTGGGTGACTTTCTCAAAGTCACAGAGCTGGGATGTGGCAGAACCAGATCTGACTTCTGACAGGCTCCAGAGTGTGGGCTCGTGACCATTATTCTTCCTCTGTAAGGATGGAAGAGACTCGGAGACCTCAGCACCTGAACACTGAATCTGCCAAGCCACTGTACTGTACTCCTGTCGCCGTACTGTTCCTGAGAGCCAAAAGTAACCATGTGGCTGACTCCTTGTGCAAGCTCCTCCCCTTGAACTGTATTATTCTCTCTTAAATTGGGGTCTAAGGACCCAGGATATCCAAACATTTGAAGAAAAGTAGGTATTTTTGCTTAAATACTTAACTAAAACTTGAATACAACCTTCTTTGGGATCATCTTGTAATGGAGTCCTCCTCTTGATTTTAGTTTTTGAGGTTGCCTGTGTTTGTGGCTGCGATAAGAGCGAGTGTCAGTCACCTGCAGCAGCAACTTCGGAAGGTTTGGAACTCATTTTACATTGGACCATAGCATTCACTTTTGCCGAAGTGAGCATTGGAACCTAGCATTCACACGCGTGAACGTAAATGCACCGGAAGTGCCCTGGAGGACCGTTCACCTTTTCCTCACAGGAAGTACCCCGTTCTCCTCTCCCCTCCACGCCAGCTGTCTCGCTCCTGCAGTCCGGCCACACCTTCGAGTAGAAAGGTCCTGTGAGCATGTCTGGGCTGCAGTTTGCTTCAGCGGTGGAAATACTCCACTGAAGACATTCCATGGAATACGTCTTTATTGTTGGAAGTTATTTAATTAATTGAATCTTCGACTTCAGATCATGAGAACAAAATAAGTTATGAAATAATGAGCCATGGCTTTGTTTTGGATTGCGAAGAAAATAACAGGTAGTTAAATCTGTACATCAGAAGTTACACAGAGGGCCGGTGAGATGGCTCAGCGGCTTAAGCGCCTGCCTGGCAAGCGCAGGGGCCCGAGTTTGACTCCCGGATCCCACATACAAAAAAGGGGCCGGTGATATCGCTCAGAGGCACGGGTGCCTGTTGGCGTGCGAGGTCCTGAGGTCGAACCCCCGGTACCCACAAAAAAAAAAAAAAAAAAAAGAAGTTACACAGAAAGAAAAGCGCGAATCAGAGACTTTTTGGTATAGGAACAAAGGTTTTGTATTATTCAATAAACAGTTGCATCAAAACAACCTATACCAAATCAGCTGGAGCCATATTTATTGATTTTGTATATGGATCCCATCTTTGAATATGTCATCCTACAATTCAGAAAATGTGATAATAATTACACAATGATGACTTTTATATTAATACTTTTTATTTATTTTGGGTACATGGTGTTAGGGTTCTTCAGAGAAGAGTTGATAGATTAGCTAGCTATCTAGATAGGTAGACAGATGAGGAGATTTATTATAGGAATTGGCTCAAGTGACTACTGAGACTTAGCAGTTGTCTGGAAGCTGGAGAAATGGGAAAACTGGTTGCCTCATTCAGTGGGAGGGTGACGAGGGAAAGAGGTATAAGTCCCTGTCAGAGTTCGAGTGTCCATTGATGTTCAAGGACAGGAGAAAATGGATGTTCCAGCTCAGGAAGAGAGAGAGAATTTACCCTTCCTTGCCTTTTTGCTCTGATAGGCCCACTATGGATTACATGATGAGTCCAAATCCATACCATGTAGAACCATCACATACACTGGTAAGGTGGCTGGATCAGGTATTTATACAATTCTACGTGTTCTGGGTTTGGACAGTTTTATTCTTGTGATGGTGTTTAATATGTTTTTCTGCTCCCTTACTTCCTGTAAAATAGTAGTTAGGATTAGATTTAGGTTAAATATTTCAGGCAATAGTACTTCATGTGTGTGCCTTTTTGTTTTCAAGTCTGTCCCATCAAGAGGTGCATAAAGCTTGGCAGTCTCGTTTGTAATGATATTA
The DNA here is from genome assembly GCA_028451465.1 of Erethizon dorsatum. Taxonomy (NCBI): domain Eukaryota; kingdom Metazoa; phylum Chordata; class Mammalia; order Rodentia; family Erethizontidae; genus Erethizon; species Erethizon dorsatum. Next base: position 13,104,703 of record CM051834.1, on the reverse strand, counting down.
AAATTATCAGGGGGTTGAGACATTTTCAGTTCAGCCTTCTGTTATAGGGTTTTCTGTCACCTGTTCACATAATGACTGACTGTCCACTAAGGGTCACTGCCAAGCTACAGTATTTTAAGAAGGGGATGCAAAATGGCAGTTTTCTTATTCCTACATTCCTTCTGCATCTCTTAGATGACACTTATCTCTGAAGACTGTCCCTGAGAGGTAGTTCTTGCCAGCTTTCAGTGAAAAAGCAGCCCCGAGGACAGTTGGGCCAGGCTGCTAAGCTACTTGCCCAGTGGCCAAGGTGGCCAGGGCTGATTCCTCTCCTCATCTGGACACAACAAGCTTTGTAACATGCTTTAAGATGCAGGAGCTCTAAACATTCTTCTTGGTCTAGTAGTCTTTGAGGAAAGTAGGAAAAACACTATTCAGACTTCTTCTCAGGGGGACCGTTTGTTTTTCCGTGATGTGCAGAATAGACCAAGACACTGTTGTCAGAATAGCCTCATCCCTAAATTACATCCTTTTCCAAATCCATTCAGCTCTCAGCCTGCCTCATGTTGGCAGGAAGAGCCACTTCAGGAAAAGGGGGTGAAGTGGGGGGCGAATCTTTATTACTGGTCCTTGCAGCAAGCAGCTCCCTTGGTAAAGGACTGCGGCTTCTTAGTGTGAGGTCGGAATCTTCCAGGACATCTGCCAACATCCAGGCTTTGTCACTAAAAGGTTTCTCAGGAGTCATGTGGAGAGCAAGTCTAGCAACAGGCTAGAGCTCTGTGCCTCTGAAATGGCACCCATTACTCTTGAGCTGAGTGCCAGTTTTACTTCAGAAACAAAATGCCATGCTTCAGAGCCATAGCGGTAATTGCTAGGACTGACAACTTCTGGAAGTCATCAGAATACTGAGTTCTGGGAAGAGGCTAGGGTAGATCAGATTGATTTCTTGGTATACTGCCAGCTGATCGCCAACATTTGTTTCCTCTTCTTCCTGACACACAGCCAGACTTTAATTCCCAGGTTTCCTCGCACTTGACAGAAACTGAGGTCTAGTCAATGGGATGGAAATAGAGAAATGTGCACCACTTGCAGGCCTGGCCCACAAAAATCTCCCGCATGCATGCTTTCTCTCCTGTCCCTTTTCCCTTTGGGCTGTGGCATGGAGGCAGCAGCGCCCATGCAGCCTTGGAAGTTGGCAGCCTCCATCAGCATCCGTCGCAGCCCTCCATCCTGTTCACCTGCCCAGTACTGTTTGTAAGCAAGAAAAAAAAACATCTACTGGAGTTGAGCCTACCTTAACAAACTCCATTTCTCTATTAAAAGCTATTCTGCGTCCACCTTTTAGCACTAAGCATCTAAAACCATCCGAAGAAATATAATTGCCCTCCCTCACCAATAAACTGTTAGCAAGTCTGAACTGAGGAGCTCTGTCTCTCCTGGCGTTCTTGCATCTATCTGTCCCGGCATTCTGAGGAGGAGTCCCAAAGCACTTCCAGCTGAAATGGAAAGTAAAGAAAACAAAACAGAAACTCATTTGTGGTAGGCAGCATCATGCCTCCCCATGAAGATGTCTGCATCTCAATCCCCAGAATTAATAAATATATTACTTTACATAGCAGAAAGGACTTTAAAGATGTGAAGAAGAATACTTATCTTGAGATGGGCAGACTATTGGGGGTCATCTAGACGGGCCCAATTTAATCACTAAAGAAAACTGGAAAGGGGAGGCAGAAGACTGGGTCAGAGAGATGTGATCTGGGGATTTTGACTCATTCTTTCTGGCTTTGAAGATAGAGGAAGGGGCCACGGACCAAGCAATGCAGGCTGCCTTAGGAGCTGGAGAAGATAAAGTAATGGAAACTCGCAGGGCCACTAAAAAGAAAGATGGCCTTGTTGATGTCTGGATTTTAGCTCAGTGAGACCCATAAATTTGTACTACTTTAAGTTTTTACATTTGTGATCATTTTATGGTAGCAATAGAGAACTAACTTATCCCACACAAAGCACTTAAACAACAGCGACAAAAAGATGTATCTGTACAGTAAGCACATTTAAAGACCCTCAATATATGATCTCAAATATCTGGATGATGGAATTTTATAGCTGGATGTAGACCAGCTACATCTGAGGCAACTTTGAAGTTTCCATTTCCACGCTCGGTCAAAGTGTTGACGTATCCAGACTCTGTGAGATTCAGTTGAAACTAAAGAAGTCCCCAAGTCTCAGGAGAACAGTGAAATGTAGCCCTGGGTGTCTACTGGTGTCATGGTGTCATCAGCACAAGCAGCTAATACTGCAATCAGGCCCATGAGCAAGTGACACAATGAAGATTTTGTTTTCTTCTAAATCACTACTACTCTTTTACTGTTGAAATGTGGCTAGATGCTTCCTCTCCAATGAGAGTGTCATCCTTCTAATTCACACCAAGCAAAACAGTTGGAAAATAAAACCTCATTGCCCAGTAGGGTGGAGGGAGGAAGCGAGGAAGTACTGCAAACATGTATTTAGGAACCAAGGCTGAATGAAAGGCTCCTGGATTCAGATCCCGTCCCTTTATGCCCACAGACTCTGTGTCTGACCTTGCGCTATCCTCTTTGATCTCGACCTTCTTGAAACTCTGGGAAAATGAGTGATCGTGCCTGCTATACAAAGGTGATGAGAATTAATAAGTGGTCATCAGGGCTGATGACTAAGCCAAGCATAACAGGAGCTGCTTTCAGCATTTCTCAAAATACACCAGAGAGCCTTTTTAAAGACTGTGACGAGTTCAGTGTCACTTCTGAGTTGGGCACCAGGTAACTATCTTTGTGTACTGAACTTTCTTAGAGCTACAGTAATTTCCTCACTGTAGTTGCAATCCAGTTCTGAATATCAAATCGTATTGTCTTGGTACATAGTGGTTGAGCTTTCTCTCTCTAACCGTACAGGGGATTCCTGTAATCCTGTGATTCAGAGTTCAACCTTATACTGGAGTCACTTGGATATAGATTATATATTTGTATAATATATATATAATAACTCTAAAGTAACAAGAAGTAAAAAAAATCATTAGATAAATTATAAATTCACTTTGAAAGGGTACAGTCTAATTCATTTATTTCAAAATCTTAATTATTCGAATAAATTTACTCATATTATTAAAAAGATGGTGCATTACTTTGTAGTCAATTTTCCTTTCTCTTTTTTTTTTTTTTGAGCTACTCCTCAGATCCTGTTTGCTGAACTGTCCTCTTCTCCTACCTGATCCATTGAGTTCATTCCGTAAAAAGGAAAACAGCGTTTTGTATGTATAAGTAAATATGTAATAAAAACAAAATAAACATATAGGTAATGTATAAAAAACTCCGCTAATTCCCTGAAGAAATATGTACTAGCAAGACCACTAGAAACCGCATTTGTGGGCCGGTGAGATGGCTCAGCGGCATAAGCGCCTGCCTGGCAAGTGCGAGGTCCTGAGTTCGACTCCCAGTACCCACATAAAGGAAAAAAAAGGGGCCGGTGATATCGCTCAGTGGCACAAGCGCCTGCTGGCAAGCACGAGGTCCTGAGGTCGACTCCCGGTATCTACATTAAAAAAAAAAAAGAAACCGCATTTGTTATATGGAATTAGGACATTAAAATGTTTCCCACTGCTAACTGCTCATATTTTATACCTGGGCAGTGGCCTGCTTCTTGGTGATGAAACAGTGTAACTGATGCCTTGGTGACAATGTATCTGTCAGAGGGAAAGAAGGAGGGGAGGGATTATCATAGTGCTGCATGGAGCTCAGTTCTTCCCAAATTACCCAAAAGTGTTCAGCCGGACAGAGTACAGCGAGTCCCTGAAGGGTGCTGTGATTCCCAGGCCTGCTGAAGGAAGGGACGACGTGTGCATGGGCTGCTGCATCATGGTGTTGGCATTGGCAACCACCAGTAGCGGGCTGACGGGGAATGTCGGTGTATTTTCTTGCCTTGGGAAAACTTCCAGGCACACTTTTTTTCCCCAGTGGTTGAAAATGTCAGTTACCATCAGACAGGTGTAGATGGCCTTTTCAGAAAGCTGGAGGTGAACCAACACCTGATCATTCTTGTTTTGCCGGTGGCTTTTTATGCCAGATAACCAGGCATCTTCTGCCCACAGAGCAAGCGCCTGCTCTTCTGCTTTTCCTCTGTAGATCGTTGCTCTTCAAGCCTCTTTGCTCAATACTCCCCAGAAGAAGGTTTTAAAAAAATATATATTTGTTTTCATCATTTTAAAAATGAGTTAGAAAACATTACATATTCTGTGCGTTGAAATGAGCTCAAGGTTGATTGTGTGTGGAATAAATACTTCATGGCATCATTTGCTATATTAGACTTTAATGATCTTACTGACAAACATGTTAAATATGAAAACTCAATAAAAGATCTTATATATATTGTTTATCCAGCTCATCCTAAAACAATCTGGTGATTTTAGAAAACATTGGAGTTAATTTAAAGAATAATCCATATTACCTATGTGTTCTACTCTGTTCCCTTTTTTTTTTTTTTTGGTACCAGGAATCGAACTCAGGACTTTGCGCTTGCTAGGCAGGCACTGTGCCACTGAGCTATATTCCTGGCTGTAGTGTGTTCTGAATTCAGAACTTCCCCGTACCTGCCACCCTTGGTCTTACAGGCCTGTAGGCAGGATAGGGAGAGACAGAAAGCCCAACGCTTCCCCAACCTGGTATTTTAAGTGATTTAGACTTTCTTTTGTAGAGCAGGAAAAAATGTTGTTTCTGCCTAAAAGAGTACATATGGAAATTAAGGATATAGAAACTTGGTTTTGTAAAGCTATCCTTGCTCCTGTACTTTTGGAAAGTCCCCTTGAAGAGTGCTGGAATAGATCATAGACATGATGTATTAGTCAGCTTTGTGTTACCACAGTGAAATACGTGCATAACCAGCTTATAGAGAGAAGGGGTTTATGAAGGCCACAGTGTTGGAGGTTCAAGCCCAAAGAGGGTGGCACCTCCTTACTGTGTCACCTCATGGTGCTCGGTGGATGGTAGTGATCAGAGGGTGTGTTGGGAACAAGCAAGTGACTACATCTCAAACCAGGAGCAGAGAGAAGACTGGGTAGGGCCAAAGTCAGGCTTTCATAACAACCCTTTCTAGAGAATGACCTTTTGAGGGCACACACTAGTGACCCAAGGACCGATGCTGGGCCCTGCCTCTGGAAGGTCCAGAGCACTTCCCAATACTGCCATCATGGGGAACAGGCCTTCAACATGTGGGCCTGGGGGACACAATTAAATTACCGAATCACTATGGCGCCCAATAAATGCTTTGTAGAAGGAGGAACATGGGAAGTGTGAATGAGATAGACAAGGAGAGAATATTTCCTACCTTCTATTCTTTCCTTCTTCTACTTCATGGATATAAGAACTTCTGAAACATTCTGCACAATTCTCAAGTTTTCTTTTGTGTTATCCATCTTTCCCATTTTAAGCTATATTCCTCGAGAATAGGAGGGGAATCCTTTGTCAGTCTTCTAGCTCTTGATTTTTTGCTTCAGCTGCATCCATTCTATTTGTTTTAATCATATTTTTTCTTTTTCAATATATTTTCAATAGGTTCTTGTATGAATCTAATACCTTCTCAAATCTCTCTTATAACACTTTATACTTATTTTGACTTGTATTTTTAAATTTTTTTCTTGTTTTCAAGTTTTGTTTGTTAGTAAATTTAAAAGTTGTAAAAAAAACGTTGTAAAGTCTGCATTACGTTGGCAAAATAAGTGGTGGCAATATCTGTTATAGAGTTTGGTTCAGATTTAATAGTAGTTTTGTTTGTAGAACTTCCAAAAGATATATCTCTTTATTTCCTAGACTGAATTAAATATAAGGAAATTTCATTTGCTTAGTTCTGGCAATAAGAATAAAATCGAAGTTCAAATTATACAAAGAATTCCTGGCAAACACAGAAAACCCAATAAAGTCATGGTATAACAAGTAGATGACCTGGAAAATGGTTTTGCCCTTGGGAAAGAAGATACTTAAACCAACTTATAGTGGTCAGACTTGTTTTTCTCATCCAAGTTTGATATATTCCAAGAAGCTAGTGGTTAAATCTTACAGTAGTATAGTTTTTCCCTACTGATTTTAGTAACTTAACTTTTAGAACTTTAGAAACTTTAATGTTTCTCTGAAATATTTGTGTTGGAGTCAGTAAAGCTGGTTATTTCAAGTTTAATTTTAACTGTAAAACCTTTGGCATAAATTAGTGCTTCTCATCATCTTAAAAATATGATTATTAGCCATTGATAAGGATAACAAAAATTATTTAATGAGGCTCTTTGCTTTGTATTGGTGTGGAGGGGATAACGGGACCCTGGCTCCTTCTCGTCTTTCTCTGCTTCTTGGCCGGCATGATGTGGACAGGCCTCCTGTGCCACAAGCTCCTGCCACAGTGTGACTGGTGTGCCATCCCAGGGCCCAAGTGGCAGGGCCCAGCAGCCATAGACTGGAACCTCTGCAACTGCGAGTCAAAATAAACCTTTCCCCCTTGTAAGTTGATTATCTCAGGTGTTTTATCGTAGTAACAGAAAACTGACCACCACACCATGTACACACATGTGTTCCAGGAGGTGACTCAACCTTAGTTTGAGGAACATGGATGTACTGGGTAGAATACTGGATTGGAAATAGAGACATTGGGGTTCTAGCTTCACCTTTGCTATAGGTCAGCTGTGACATTGGGCAAATCAATCATTTCACCTGTTGATCTCCATTTTCTTTCATGTAATTTGGTGGGTGGGTGGGGGTTAAGTGGTCAGATTGGATAATCACAGAGTCTCTTCCGTCATGCTATGATGACATACAACCTTGGATGCCCGACCCATGGTTCCTTAGGGCCTGTGTTGCCTCACTCTGTAGACAGTAAGGCCCAGCATATACGTGCTGCTGCCCTCGCCCCTTTACTACCTCATAATTACGGTAAAGATTCTTTTTTTTTTTTTTTTTTTTTTTTTAATTTTATTTTAAAGAGAAGAAAAAACAAAACAAATCAAAAGAAGAACAAATTTTCAAAACAACATAATAGGAGGGTAAGAATGGTTAATACATTGCGTATTACTATCTTTAAGTTAGTTATTCAGGACACCAGACATTAGCATTTAATTATCCAAACATTATTGGCACAAACCTTACTCTTCAATGAACTAAGTAAAAATCGTAGTGTATCTATCTTAACCATCTTATATATATATATACAATTTTTTTTCCCTTTCCCTTCTTTCTTTTCCTTATTCCAGTCTCTCTTTCCTTTTGACCAGTTTCTTTTTGATTCACCATGTCTATTGTACATTTTGGATCTTATTTACTCTTTCAGTTTCTCATACTAGAGAGATAATACGATGCTTACACATGTGCTTCTGGTTTATTTCACTTATGAGTATTTTCTCGAGTTGCATCCATTTACCTATAAAAGTCTCCAGTTTATCCTTCTTAATGGCTGAATAGTACTCCATTGTATAAAAATACCACATCTTTCTTATCCATTCCTCAGTTGATGGGCATTTGGGTTGTTTCCAAGATCTGGCTATTACAAATTGTGCTGCTATAAACATGGGTGCACATATATCGCTGTGGTATGATGTTTTTAATTCTTCTGGGAAGATGCCCAGAAGGGGAATAGCTGGGTCAAATGGGACCTCCAACCCTAGCTTTTTGAGGAATCTCCACACTGACTTCCACAGTGGCTGTACCAGTCGACACTCCCACCAACAGTGGAGAAGGGTTCCTTTTTCCCCACAGCCCCTCCAGCATTTGTTATTAGTTGATTTCTTTATAGTAGCCATTCTTTCTGGGGTGAGATGGTATCTCAGTGTTGTTTTAATTTGCATCTCTCGAATGACTAGTGATGTTGCACATTTTTTTGTATATTTATTTGCCATTAGTATTTCTTCATCTGAGAAATGTGTATTCATCTCAGATGCCCATTTTTGGAGTGGGTCTTTAAATTTGGGAGGTCTGATTTTTTTGAGTTCTTTATATGTTCTCGATAGTAATCCTTTGTCTGAGGAACAGCTGGCAAACATTTTTTCCCACATTGTGGGTTGTCTCTTCACTCTGTTGGTGGTTTCTCTTGCTGTGCAAAAGCTTTTTAATAAGATGAGATCCCAGTTATTGATTCTTTGGGATAGTTCCCGTGCGGTTGAGTTTTTATTCATAAAGTCTTTGCCTACACCAATGTCTCCAAGGGTTTTACCTATCCTACCTTCCAGCAGATTTAATGTTTCTGTTTTAATATTTAGATCTCTGATCCATTTTGAATTTAGTTTAGTGCATGGTGAAAGATATGGGTCTAGTTTTAATCTTCGGCATGTGTAGAGCCAGTTTTTCCAGCACCATTTATTAAAGAGGCTATCTTTCTTCCAGCGAATGTGTTTGGCACCTTTGTCAAAGATAAGGTGGCTTAGTATGTCTGGGGTTGTTTCAGCATCTTCTAATCTGTTCCATTGATCTTCAGGTCTGTTTTTTTGCCAGTACCACACTGTTTTTATCACAGTAGCTTTATAGTATAATTTCAAGTCGGGGATTGTGATGCCCCCTGCCTTGCCTTTGTTGCCCAGAATTGCCTTTGCTATTCTAGGTCTCTTCTGATTCCAAATGAATTTTAGGATTGTTTTCTCTAATTCTGTGAGATATGCTGTTGGAATTTTGATTGGAATTGCATTAAATCTGTATAACAATTTTGGAAGTATGGCCATTTTCACTATATTGGTTCTTCCTATCCAGGAGCAAGGGATATCTTTCCATTTTCTGATATCCTCTTCCATCTCCTTTTTCAGAGTACTGTAGTTTTCAGTATAGAGGTCTTTTACATCCTTCGTGAGGTTGATTCCTAGGTATTTCATTTTTTTGGATGTTATTGTGAAAGGTATTGTTTCCCTAATTTCTCTTTCAGTAAGTTTGTTATTTGTGTACAGGAAGGCTATTGACTTTTGAGTATTGACTTTGTATCCAGCTACACTACTGAATTTGCTTATCAAATCTAGCAGTTTTTTAGTGGAGTTTTTGGGGTCTTCTGTGTAGAGTATCATGTCATCTGCAAATAATGATAATTTAACTTCTTCCTTTCCGATCATTATTCCTTTTATTTCTTTCTCTTGTCTAATCGCTCTGGCTAAAGTTTCCAGAACTATGTTGAATAAGAGTGGGGACAGTGGACATCCTTGTCTTGTTCCTGATTTTAGAGGGAAGGCTTTCAGTTTTTGGCCATTTAGTATGATATTGGCTGTTGGTTTGTCATAGATAGCTTTTACCAGATTGAGATAAAGACCCTCTATTCCAATTTTCTGTAGGGTTTTTATCATGAAAAGGTGCTGGACTTTGTCAAAAGCTTTTTCTGCATCTATTGAGATGATCATGTGATTTTTGTCTTTGGTTCTGTTAATATGCTGTATTACATTTATTGATTTACGTATGTTGAACCATCCCTGCATCCCTGGGATGAATCCAACTTGGTCATGGTGTATAATCTTCTTGATGATTTGTTGGATTCTGTTTGCCAGTATCTTATTAAGGATTTTTGCATCTATGTTCATTAGGGAGATTGGCCTGTAGTTCTCTTTCTTAGTTGGGTCCTTCTCTGGTTTTGGTATCAGGGTAATGCTTGCTTCCAGGAATGAATTTGGGAGTATTGCTTCCCTTTCAATTTCATTGAAAAGTTTGAGAAGTAGGGGCGTTAGCTCTTCTCTAAATTTCTTGTAGAATTCGGCAGTGAATCCATCAGGGCCTGGGCTTTTCTTTGTTGGGAGGTTTTTAATTACATCTTCAATTTCACTGGCTGATATTGGTTTATTTAGGATTTTTAAATCTTCTTGATTCAGCTTTGGTAATTCATACGAATCTAGGAATCTGTCCATTTCTTCTGCATTTTCCATCTTAGTAGAATATAAATTTTCAAAATAGGTATAGATGATCTTCTGGATTTCTGCAGGGTCCGTCGTGATATCACCCTTTTCATTTTCAATTGCATGGATTTGAGTCTTTTCTTTTCTTTTTTTAATAAGTTTGGATAAGGGTTTGTCAATCTTATTTATTCTTTCAAAGAACCAACTTTTTGCTTCATTGATTCTTTGTATTGTTTTTTTATTCTCCAATACGTTAATTTCTGCTCTGATCTTTATAATTTCCTCCCTTGTATGGGCTTTTGGCTTAACCTGCTCTTCTTTTTCTAGAAGCTCGAGGTTCACCCTTAAGTTGTTTATTTGCGCTTGCTCTATTTTCCTGATATAAGTGTTTAATGCTATAAATTTCCCTCTTAGGACTGCTTTCATTGTATCCCATAAGTTCCGGTATGTTGTACTGTCATTATCATTCAGTTGTAGAAAGTGACTAATTTCTTCTTTAATTTCATCTGTGACCCATTGGTTGTTCAGGAGGATGCTGTTTAATTTCCATGTGTTTAGGGAGTTTTTGTGGGATCTTTTGCCATTGATTTCCAATTTCATTGCACTATGGTCTGATAATATGCATGGGATAATTTCAATTCCTTTGCATTTACTTAAGCAGGTTTTATGAGCTAGTATGTGGTCTATTTTGGAGAACGTCCCATGTGCAGCTGAGAAAAATGTGTATTCTGATGTTGTGGGATGGAACACTCTGTAGACATCTACTAAGTCCATTTGTTCAAAAGTTTGGTTCAGTTCTACTATTTCATTATTGATTTTCTGTCCAGTTGATCTATCTTTTTGTGACAGTGGAGTATTGAGATCTCCCAATATAATTGTATTAGTGCTTATTTGATTTTTCATGTCCTTTAGTACTTGTTTTATATAGCTGGGTGCATTGGTATTTGACGCATATATATTTATGATCGTTATCTCTTCCTCTTGGATTGTTCCCTTTACAAGGATGTAATGACCGTCTTTATCTCTCTGAATCCTTCTTGGCTTGAAGTTCACTTTGTCTGCAAAAAGAATAGCTACCCCTGCTTTTTTCTGGGTTCCTGTGGCATGGAGTATTGTTTTCCATCCTTTGACTTTCAGTCTATGAATTTCTTTCTGAATTAAATGTGTTTCTTGTATACAGCATATTGTTGGATCTTGCTTCTTGATCCATTTCGCCAGTCTGTGCCTTTTGATTGGTGAATTGAGACCGTTAACATTGATGGTTAAAACTGATATGTATTGACTTGTCATGATATTTTCCTGTTGTTGGTTCCCACTCTTTGTTTTTCCGCTTTCCGGCTATTTAATTATTTGCCCTGCCTGGTGGATTCCTTCTGTTGGGGTTCCTATCTCTTTCTAGAATGTCCTTCAGAACGTTTTGGAGTGCTGGTTTGGTGGTCATAAATTTTCTCAGATGTTCTTTGTCATGAAAGTATTTTATTTCTCCATCAATTTTGAAAGATAGTTTTGCAGGGTACATCAATCTGGGCTGAAAATTATTTTCCTTTAGAGCTTGCAATACATCATTCCAAGCTCTTCTTGAATTGAGGGTTTGTGCTGAAAAGTCAGCTGTGATTCTGATGGGTTTTCCTTCATAGGTGATTTGTCTCTTCTCCCTAACAGCTTTTAAGATTCTGCCCTTCTGTTGAATTTCTGGGATCTTGACTATAATATGTCTGGCTGAAGTTTTTTTTTGATCATGTCTAGTTGGTGTTCTGAAAGCTTCACTTATAGAGGTGTCAAATTCCTTTTCTCTTCCAGGAAAGTTCTCCCTGATTATGTCTTTGAACAAGGTTTTAATGTCGTTGATGTTATCTCCTGCTTTTTCATTTATTCCAATTATTCTTAAGTTGTTTATCTTTGAGTCATCCAGCAGCTGCTGAATTGATTTTTCATGGTCCCTTGCTATTTTTAAGAATTTTTCCATTTCATGATCACTAATTGCAAGCCTATCTTCTATATCTGAGATCCTGTCCTCGCATTGGCTTATTCTGCTACAAATACTTTCAATGGAATTTTTTATCTCTTGGATATCTGTTTGAATCTGCCTTATGGATTCCATTTCTTTCCTATGCTGAGCATTCATGGTTTCTATAGTTTTCTTAAGTTCATCTATTTTTTTGTCTGTATCAGCTATAGTGTCCTTAAGCATGGTCTTCGTTGTAGACATTATCTCTGCAGTTATCTGTGAGATTATTTCTGTTTTAATTTTTTCCAGAACCTCATTCAGTTGCTTTGTTGTTACCACTTCAGATAGGCCAGGTGGGTGGCTTTCGGATTGTCCCACCTCGTTGCTCCCTAGGTTTGCCTTTGGTGAATTGGATGTGTGGGGTTGCATCTTGTTTAAGTGACGTCTCATGTTTTCTTTCTTTAATTCCTGGGGTGATGTTTGCAAATTACCTATAGTAGGTTACTTTATTGCTAGTGTTTAAGATCTTTAGAAGATGACTACTTCTCTGCAGTATCTTCCAAGTGGAGCTTGCTTTTGTGTTTTGAGCTTTCTGCCAGATCCTACCTCTTCAATTCGTTGGGTATGCGAAGTTGCTACCTGTTTGGCCCAGTCCTTGATTCTTTGGTACTGTGCCACTGTATTTTCTGTGTCCCTTAGTCAATCTCAATCATGAAATATCAGGAAGGAAAGATGTTTAGAACAATTATTTCACATTTGGCTATAATGTTAACTAAAGCATCAAACACAGCCTAGAAAATGACAGACTGAGCTAACCAGTTATTTACCACTTTTAGCTGTATAGAATTGCGGTTATATAACAAAATCTAAAACACACCAGAAAAATTATATGCAGTATACAAGTCCTATGTATGTCAATTTTTCCCTAAGGAGTTTAAATTTAAAATGAGTTAAGGAGGAAATAGAGTATTGGGAGAAGAGGAAGGAATTAGATGTAAGGTTAGAGGACCAAGAGGGATCCCACTAAAATTGGGACACTAGTGCAGAGAACAGGTGGTAAAAAGAGAAGGAAGTGATAAAAGGAAGAACAGATCACGACCACAATCACAAAGAAGTTAGAGGCGCTGTTTACACTCATATAAAAAACCAGAGAGAATAATGAAGGAAAGAGCAAATACACATACAGAAACAATAACGAAGATAAAAGCAATAAAACAGACAGATCAAAAATAAAACCCCACCAAAAAACAAAACTAAACAAAACAAAAACAAACAAAAAACCCTTCGCCAGAACAAAAAACAAATCAGTGAGAAGAAAAAAAAAATAATAATAAAAAAAATAAAAATAAGAAAAAAAAAAAAATTAAAAAGAATCAGTTCCAGGTGTTGACTTTGTTGTAGGCAGCTACCTGTTCTGTGCAGGTCCGTCCCAGTAAGCCAGGAGCGCCCTCTGGCGGGCGGTGAGCAGAGGCGTGTACTTTCAGGTAGAGACCAGTCTAGCTCGCCTCCGCTCTCAGCGCCCTTTCACGGTCCCTGGGCCTGAGAGGCTCAGCGCGCTGTCCGAGCGCGGATTTCCTGCACTGGTTCCCCCCGCTCTGGTTTTTCGCCACGCCCCCCACAATGGCGCCGGGCCAGTCGCTCTCTGGCGCGGGACAGGTGTGGCTGTGAGTCCAGTCTCGTTCGCCTGCTGACCTCAGCACACTTTCGTGGGCTCAATTGAGAGGCCCTGTGCTGTCCTGTCCGGAGCACAAGTTCCCAGAGCAGTTTCCGAGCCGCTCTGAGTTTCGCCACACCCCCCCACAATGGCGCCCGGCCGGTCGCTCTCTGGCGCAGGACAGGTGTGGCTGAGAGTCCAGTCTCGTTCACCTGCTGACCTCAGCACACTTTCGTGGGCTCAATTGAGAGGCCCTGTGCTGCCCTGTCCGGAGCACAAGTTCCCAGAGCAGTTTCCGAGCCGCTCTGAGTTTCGCCACACCCCCCACAATGGCGCCCGGCCGGTCGCTCTCTGGCGCGGGGCAGCTGTGGCTGAGAGACACTCACCGCCGGTCAGCGCCGTTCTCCGCCGCTCCCCTGCCCCGCCGCTGTCTCAGGATCCTCCGTGGGGGCTCCCTGGGCGCCAGCTGCCACCGTGTGTCCGTAGAATTGAGCCTCCGCCGGCGCTCCAACTCCCGGGATATTAGAAGGTGCGCGCGCGCGGTCTGCTCCTTCTTTCCGTCTTCTTTGTTAGAAGTCACCCATCACTGGTGCTGGGGGTCCCAGATTGCGCTTCAGAACTTCTCTGGGTTTCGGGGAGGCATCTCCCCCCCTCCTGCGCTTTCCGGGTCGCTATTTTCTCGTGTTCCAGTGGTAACTTTTAGAGAGAGTTTCGTTGCCTGCTTCTTACTCATCCGCCATCTTGAGGCTCCATTCCGGTAAAGATTCTTAATTGTTGAGTAAATAAAGAATTAGCAGGTGTCTCACCATAGCTGACTCATGCATTATTCCTCTTCCCATTTTCTGTGTAGATGGAAATATGAACTAAACTCCCCACATTTTCGTGGCAGGTAAACACATGGGCAAGTTGACTTAGCCTGTTTTCATATTCACCAGCCTCATCCTTTCCTCTCAGTTGTGTTCTTCCTTATTGAAGTATAGTTATTTCTTCAAGTGGCAGCGAAAGAAGTATTTTCATGTAACCTTTCCAACGAACAGCTGAAATGTTGTATAAACTTTTTAAAGAAGTGACTGTCAGCAAAGGGCTTTGCTTCTAGGCTGTCCAAATTGCTATATAAAGTGCACTTCCTAAATTAACCAGATCATCTGAGCCATGAGAACAAGCATCGCTCTTCTTGTTAAGCTTTCTTAAGCCTTCTCTCCAGGCCATACCAAACTGTACTTCTCAAGTGGGACACTATGTGCCCTGTTTGAAAGCTGATGTGACCAACATAGTTGGAATTGCTGAGATGAGAAGAGAAGAAGGGAAAGAACTGGTGTGCTTTCCGAATAGGGAATTGCACTAGGTCCTTCGCAGAATTTGTTATGGCTGATGCACATATTATTACCTGGTAAATAATTGCTCCCTGCCTTCCAGGTAGTAGAATAGTCTCCATATCATGTCTCGAGGTCATACTAAGTAGGTACCAGGCCTGAGCCACAAACGCAGTCCTGACCGTGGGCCAGGCTGCCCATCCCTAATCCCAACCCCATCACTGCTGGTCTTTCCTCCCCAACACCTACACTGTATGTTGTGATGATCAGGTAGCTGAAGTACAAGTGTGTTTAGATTCTGCTGGGTTGAGAATGAGGACTATCTCAGATGACACCTCCAAAGCACAATGCAAGACTCCTTTGTCTCGAGCTAGAAACATTTTTAAGTGACTTAGTCCCTTAGTTGAGCTTACAGGTGTGACTCTGTGACAGTTATTGTGTGTGTGTGCATGTGTGTGTGTGTGCATATGCTGGAGATCGAGCCTAGGGCCTTGCACGTGCCAGGCAAGTGCTCTACCACAGAGCGACGTATACAGCCACTGGCAGTCATCTCTAATGGCTTCTGAACTAAGAGGATACCAGTGACTTTCTTCCTTAGTCTCTCATCCTAAGAATACCAGCCACTGGGCCGGTGAGATGGCTCAGCGGCGTAAGCGCCTGCCCGGCAAGCGCGAGGGCCCGAGTTAGACTCCCGGAACCCACATACGAAAAAGGGGCCGGTGATATCGCTCAGCGGCACGGGCGCCTGCTGGTGCGCGAGGTCCTGAGGTCGACCCCCAGTACCCACAAAAAAAAAAAAAAAAAAAAAAAAAGAATACCAGCCACTGGTGTTGCAGTTCTTTGAAAGAAGTCCTGAATCCGGAAACCTATTGTTGAAGCTTTTGGTTAGACAGATGATCCTGGTTGAACTTACGATTTTGACCTTCTCGATAGTGCAAAAGCAATACACATTTAGTCAAAACTGCACTTTGAATGTTGAGTTTTATCTTTCCCTGACCTAATGATATAATTAAAATGCTCTCTTGCTAGGCTGGGCTGCAGGAGCGAGCTGTAGCTGCCAGTCGGACACTCAGTTACAAGGGAAAACAACTGATACTCTCCAGTGTAGTGTTGCTAGCTACAGTGTTTAGTGGGTTAGGTGTATTAAATGCATTTTTTAAAATGCGTTTTTGACTTAGAATATTTTCAACTTAGGATGGGTTTATCTGGATGTAGCCCTATCCTAAGGGGCAAAGGGCATCTGTACTTGCATTACTGCAAGTGCTTTTATGGCATAATAATGCAGTTTAATGAGAGCAGGCTGTCTTTGCCTGCCACTGGAGTCGTGTTAAGGCATGAACTCTGTTGGGCCTCTCCCAGACTCAGTGCCTTTGAGCCTCTCCCTGGAACTGTGGGAGAGGGAGAGAGGGAGAATCCCTCTTTCAGAGGAAGGAGAAAACTAATAACGTTGTGTGTTAGGGGAACTTCCCTGGTGCCTGGCTTGATTCACAGAGACGTTAAATACACAAAGCAGAGGCTGACTGTACACGCACAGAAAGGCCCCTGCCCTGGCTGAATGTCAGGTTGCCCGGGAGGCTGTCAAGTACAGTAAAGAAATGACTGGCTTTAAAGCCTGATCCACCCAAATTTGAATCCCAGCATTGTCCTCACTCTGCTGTTTGACTTTGGGCAAGTTATTTGACATCTTGGGATCTCAGTTTTCTTGTCTGAGCAACAAGTGTAAAGTGCATACACTTAAGGACTGCTAAAAGATTAGGCAATGCGAAGGCAAAATGGTGCAGGTACTTTGGGAGAAAATTCGGCAGTTTCTTACAAAGCTAAACATAAACGTACCATATCATCTAGCAGTTATAACCCTCAGTATCTACCCAAATGAGTTGAAAACTTACATCCACACAGAAACCTGCAAGGAATGTTTACAGCAGCTTTATTCATAAATGCCAAAACTTGGAAGCAACCAAGACATCCTTTAGTAATGGAATGAGTAAAATTGTGGTGTATCCATGTGAGGGACTATTATTCAGCAATAGAAGAAATGAGCTAACAAGCCATGAAAAGACATAGAAGCCAGTCTGAAAAGGATATCCACTGTGATTCCAACTATATGACAGTTGGGAAAGGCGAAGCTATAGAAACAGTAAAAGGATCAGTGGTTGCCAGGGACTCAGGAGGAGGAGGAGGTAAGGGATGAACAGACGAAGCACAGGGAATTTTTAGAGCATCGAAACTGTTCTGTGGGATACGGTAACGGTGGACACGTGATACTACACTTTTGTCAAAACCTGTGGAATGTACAACACAAAGAATGAACCTTAAACTATGGACTTTGGTAAATAACAGGTGTTCTAAAAAAGATTTTTAAGACATGTAAAACTAGGAGGGAGAGGTGTGACAGGGAAATGATTAAAGTACATTATGTGCATGTACAAATCTGCCAAGTGAAGCCTACTAATCTGTATAACCAATATACACTAATAAGAAACGTGGGAAATAGATTTAAAAAGAAGATGCACACAAACTACATAAGCTACTAACTAGTACTTGATAGGCTCTAATAAATGGGGCTATTAATTTATTTTATCTAATGTTATTTAGGTATAGTTTCTGTTTGGGTTAGATGTATGAATTTAATTAAAAGTGTTACTGTTATTTTAAAATCTAGTTGGTCACCAAATGAGAATTAGATATCCTTTAGAACCATAGATTGGTTCAAAGGAATGTAATATTTTTCCCTCTTGCTTCCTATATTGAGCCAAGTTAATGATAATTTGTTGCCAGATCCAAGGAAAGCAAACTCTGGCTCATGCATGACTTTTTCTTTTAGTCACCATGATTTATAGTTGGTGTAAAGTTCGGATCTGGACTTGGTTAGTTATAACGCAACTGCAATATACTGCATCTTGATTTGATTTTTGTCAGATCCTGTATTGTTATGTAAAATGCTAACTTTAATCAAGAATTGCTCTACAATTTGTCCTGCGTAAAATTTCTTTTCTTTTGTATCAGTTTTTTTTTTTTTCCCCTTTTTTTTGGGATATGGTTTAAATTAGTGTGGGAAAAAGAGGCAGGAAATATAAATTTAAGTGAAATGTTAAATCATAAAAAAATTACACCACAAAGCATTGAAACAGTGCATGGAAAACTTCGCCAGCATCTGATTGAACAGAAGGGACTGTATAGTTACACCAGAATTAACACCTGCTTTGTACTGGAACTCCCACACATCAAAGTGCCTTTCCTTACTAGATGCTAAGAATCTAGGCCTGTAAAAACTTCCAAAATATCCAAATCCAACAAAACTTGAGACCAGTGTAACAATGTGCAAGTTGTCAAGAACATACAGTAAATAGTCTTTGGGCTTCTACAAAGCACTAAAAATTAAATGCTGCATTTTTGTCTTTATCTTTACCTTCTCGTTTGACAGATTTTAAAGTAACCAGGGAAAGATGAGACAGAAACTCCGTCCATTTTCCATGGTATTTTCGTTTCCTTTACACGTCTTGCTTCCACACTTTCTAACATTCACATTCTAACAGCCTATTGTAGAAATCCTAATGTCCAGTTCAGTTGTTTTTTCTGTCCCACCTCTGCCACTATTTTAGGTTGAGTTCTCTGGCTCAGGTACTAGGGTGTGTGACAGCTGATCTCAAAGCCAAGGAACCCTCAGTGGTCCGCATGCCAGCAGCACAGGCCACTTTCTGGCATGACATGAACTTGGGCTGAGTCCTGTAGACATTAAGGAACCCTTTCCCCTAGCTGCTGAGAGTGTCACAGAACAGGAACTGACTTGGAGCCAGAAAACACTGCTCCCAGACTGAAAGCCCAGAGTGCAGGGACAGTTTGTGAAGGGCGTGCAAAGCAGCAGAGGTGGTTGTCAGAGCCTGGTGGCCTGCAGAGGGTTCTCAGCTGCCTGCCGACTTCCTGCAGGGACAGCACCAACAACAAGAACAAGCTTTGCTTTGGTGCTAGGTATACATATATTGTTTTCTCATAACTACTGTCATTCAAACAGGGTCCAGTTTCTTGATGTGAGCAACTTATTCCTATTGAGGACACACACTTTGTTATGGGGCAAGGCCAGGCGAATCCTCTAAAGAACTGACTGGATTTCCCATTCTGAGACCAGGACTTGGGCGAGGGGAAATGGAAAGGCACTGTCTTCATCTTCTGTTCACATGTGGTTTGAATAAAATGAGCAGAGTCCACATCTCCCCCAATTATATAAGGTTTGCGTGGGATTACCTAGTAGGAATACAGCTTGACTGTACTTTAACTTGTTTGAAGGAGTGAAGTATTTCCTCTGCCCCCATCACAAATCTTAGAATCCTGTGTGGGCAGCTGAGGCTGAGGCTCTAAGAGTACATGCTGAAGCTGGAGTCAGAAGTGTTGCAGCTCCTACAAGTTCTGCCTTGACATCTCAGACACTTTGGAGGACACCAGGGAAGCGAGCCCGAAAGCTGGGGCTAGCAGCCAGGAGACCCGGCTTCTCAGCTGCTCTGCCCTCACTCGCTGAGCTCTGGGCTCTTCTTACCAACTAAGGACAGGGGTCAGACATCTCAGAAGACACGATTTTATGTATGTGTTTATATTTTTGTTTTGTTTTTGTTTTTTCCCTTCAAAGGGTCACCAGTACTTTGACTCTGATCTTCACGTGGTAGGTCCTCATCCCGATGATTCTGGAGTGATCATCAACAAAGCATTATGAAACAAATCTCATTCTTCTTTTGAACCATTTACAGCTAAAGCTCTTCTCTAAGACAGGTTATTTTTATAACTCAAAATGGACAGAATCACATAGATTTGTTGTTGAAAAATCAAGTATTTAGATTTGAAGATGATATGATCCAAAAAGGTGCCTAGTACAAAAAAATCAGCTTCCCTTCCATACCTACCCACCTGTTTTCCCTAGCTCCTTCCTTGGGCCAGTTCTTATTACTGATTTCTTCTACAAGTCAGATTGTCTTAGGTGTCCATTTCCAAAATGGGAATGTACCTGCTCGGTCTTCTGGTTACACTCCCTTCCTAGGCCAGTTTTGCCTTCGTGTGTTGGTGGGTGGGAAACGGGGAGAAACATGAGCAGTGGGAATGAGAGAGGCCAGTTGGGAGGCCAGGCATGCAGGGGTTTGCTGAGTTAGAAAGATCTGCTGCCCGTCTCCAGTGGGCAGTGTGTGCAGGGCAGAGGGACAAGGGACTGGGAGCTGCCCAGTGACACCAAGATCAACAGACAGTGGGTATCCTCTGACCCTAGCAGCCCCTGAGCAACTAGACAGGAATAAAAATGACAAAGTGAGAGATGAAAAGGGGTTCTGCCACAGAAAAATACCCCCAAAAGACAGAGCAGGGCCAAAAACATTGTGAGAGATGGCCTGGCTGTAGAGCAGCCTTGCCCAATACAAGGTCAGTCAAATTATACAGTGCTGCTGAGTAAGGTGCCTTCCAGTTTCAATGCTATGATCTGCAGACAGCACTGGCAAGATCTGCAGCAAAAGGAACAATTAGCCAATTCATTATGTTGACATTTCTACCCACAATGCTGGTCTTTTACAAAATAAGGCCTTTTCCCTCAATTAGGGTTGTGACAGATAAAAGTATATTCCCAGCTGACTCATGCTGTTCACATGGGCAGACCTGTTACCCCTACTTGGCCTGCCTATCTGTGTACGAGGACTCGCTCTGTGTGCGCACTTTGGCAGCTTCGTCAAGGAATAAACACAGGGCCTGCTTCCTGCCCTTCGTCCAGAAGAGAAGACTCATTCAGCCACATGGTCCAAGCCAGCAAACTTTGGTGGTTCAAGAGCAGGAAAAAAAAGCTCACAGAGGGGGTGGGGGTGTCTAGAAATGGGTTCAGGAAAACACTGGTGCGTCTAGAAGCCCGTTCAGACAAGGAACAGGTATTTACTGCAAAAGAGGGGAGACTAACAGGGGCCATGATATCACCTCAAGTGTTTGAAGAGACAGCAGAGAGAAAAGCGTGACTGAGGACCCAGGCTGCCTACATTCAATTTCTGGTGAATGCGCTTCTGACCTATGTGACCTTGGGCAAGTTATTTCACCTCTTTTTGCCTCAGTTTCCTATTTAACAGAGTGAGGCTGTTGTGGTACTTGTCTCACAGGGCTGGTATGAGAATTGAGCAGGTTAACACGTGATAAACCCTTCGAACAGTGCCGAGCCGGGAAAGCATGATCGAAGTGTTTGTACCGCGCACAAGAGGACAAGGAGCAGACAGTGGGTTACACCAGTAACGGAAGCAGAATTAGTGATGGAAAACCTACCCCGCTATATCCGTTAGTGTCTTTTGAAAGTAGAGTTACCCAGAACAGGACCTTGAAAAATACTGAACAAAGAAAACTGTGGAGTTCGAGTGGAGTTATTCTCCAGCCCAGACCCGTGAGGGTTCTGCATGTCGTCGTCTCCTTAAAATTTCTACTCCAGCTCCCAGGCATCTCAGACATTGTGTTCAGAACCATCCCTGGATCTCGCTTCTGCCTGCTCCTGCTGTAGTCTTTCCCCATGTCAGTGCCAGCCACCTGGTCACTCAGGATAGAAACTTGACAGCCATTTGTCTTTGATGCTTACTTCTGCCTTGTTTCCACAGAGTCCATCTCCTTTTCTCCCTCCAGCCTGCTCCAAGAATCATCATCATCATTTCTCCCCTGTAGTAACTTTCTAACTAGCCTTCCTGTTTTACTCCTGCCCCAAGGCCAGAAAACCTATGGGGCACGTCTAGGTAGAGCAAGTGTACTGCCCTTAGAATCTGCAGCCCTGTGCCATATTTCCCCACTCATGTGCCACTCCACGGGCACCCTTGTGTTTTGCACATCTGCTCAACCATATGTAGTAGCCCTTCTCTCCGATCCGTCCTCCCAGCAGCAGTTGGCATGAATGCCATTCCTCCCTAATGTTACTGCTATCCCCAGTCTTTCATGGTTTCCTGTTGCCCAACTCTGTCCTGCCTGTAGTCCCACAGTGTCATTTCTGGTTTCGTTATCAAACAGCCATTAATCAGGCATGAGGTTTGGGGCACATCATACAGTGTTAGCTCTTGACGAAAGCTGAGAGATACTGCCGAGGGCACAGGCCTCAGGCGGAACACTTAGGACTGCAGCCAGCCTGTGGATCCACTTTGTCTGATTCACACAGCATCCTTTAAAATGTTTGAATTAATTGACACTGTTTAAAATGCAGAGTTTATCTAAAATAGGGATGTGTGGCTTCTTCTCAAAGATTAGAAGGTGTAGTGATGTTCGACCCTCCTGCTGCGAGGGTGATAATCAGAGCTTGCTGCTGAGTGGCAGCTGTCCCCCTTTGGTGGGATGTGCCTTCTGGTTCTCCCTAGCCCCTATTGCTTCATATTTTATACACATTTATATTCTTTACAGGCCTCTGTGGACATTAGTACTTGGATTCCCTAACCTGGTCCAACTCCTTCATTGTACTGGTGTAAAAGGTGAGGCCAGAAAAGCGGCCCTTCTTGCACCAGTCTCTAGTTCATATGCCAGATCACGAACCATCTCAGGGCTTCCAACTCTCGAGTGTGTGCTCTCTCTACTGGAAGCACATACTGCAACTTGATCAATCATTTTTCCTGCTGTGATTGCTACTCAGCATGCCCTTTAATTGTTTTGCTTTTTTCTGGAACTACATGAAAATTAGAACATATGGTCTGAAGGGCCAAGATGGTGTTCTCAAAGTGCCCCATTCCACATGAGCCTGTAGCCCAAATTAGAAAGATGGAAATATAGAGAAGGTTGAAAATGATAGGGAAAATAAAACCAGGATATAGTCTCTTCCTTGATGTGTTTCAGGCAGGAAGGGACCCAGCTGGGCTGCCACTTTTAGGGACATGAAAATGAAGAGGTAAGGCTGGGCGTGGTGGTGCACACCTGTAATCCCAGCACTTATGAGGCTGAGGCAGGAGGATCGCTGCAAGTTCAAGGCCAGCCTGGGCTACATGGTGAGTTCAAGGCCAGCCTGAACTGCATAGTGAAACCCTGTCTCAAAAAGACAAAAAAAAAAAAAAAAGGGAGAGGTAGACAGCATTTAGTCAGTGGCAGGAAAAGGATGGTGGGGGGCAAATCTGTGGGCTTAGTGCACCATACCATGCTGCTGCTCCCTAAGAATTACTGTGGATAGATCCATCATGGGATAAAGAGAAATTTACCAATAATGGCTTTTACCAGTCAAGAGGAACTGTGGTGAATCACAGTCCCAGAACCTTGGGTCAGATAGAAAAAGCCCTCCCATTTCCTTTAGAGAAGGCAGTTACATTATGGCATGGGGAAATTAGCCTTGACAACAACCAGATCCTCCTGACTACTGTATCCTCTTAGTACCATAATGAATCATTGCTATGAGCTGAGAAACAAGATTACTCTATGACATGAACAACACCAAACCTCATCCTCATGGCAACCCTGGGCTCCTTCTGTATAAACTGTAGAGAGGCGGGCCATTTATAAGGAGGAAGAGGGAATGGTGGGCTAGGATCCCAAGAGAAGCCATGAGCAGGACCTCAGTGTTATACGCCCTTTGAGTTTTATCCCTATTAGGTTATTCTCTATTTTTTCCCACTGGAATTCAGAAATGTTTAATAATAACTGGAGGTATTTCCTATATCTGTATTAAAGTGTGTATTAGCTTTCCCGTCACTGGGATACAATACCTGACACAACTTAAAGAAAAAAGTTTAATTTGGCTCACAGTTTTGAAGGATTCTGTCCTTGTTCAGCTCGCTCCAAGGCAAGAACATCATGGTGGAAGGGCATGGTGGAACAAAGCTGCTTAGTTTATGGTGGCTGGAAGCAGAGCAAGGGAACAGTGCCAGTGAGGAATGGTGAGGACCATATATAGTGCTCAAGGTTACACCTCTATGACCCACCCAGACATACTCAGGAGCATGCTTTACTAATCTGCTAGGGAATGAAGTTCCCTAGGAACTTCAGGATTAATGGTCACATCAGGATTAATGGTCACAGTCCATCCCTTGTCAGTTTAACACCCAAACACATCTTCTCCTTCCTAACATAATAAAGCTATCCCAAGTACAACTGGAAACACAATAATCCCTTACTCAAAGTCTCACCATTTCTAGCATTTTTCAAAAGTCCAAGCCTTTTGAGACTCAAGGCAAACCCTTAGCTGTGAACCTTTGTAAAAATAAAAAATAAATTACATAATCCCAAGGTACAATGGCACAGGACAAACATTCCCATTCCAAAAGGGAGGAATAGAGGGGTAGAAAAGAATCAGACCTAAGCAAGACCATACCCAACAGGGCAAACATTAAATCTTGTAAACTGTATATCTGGCATGCAGGGCATACAGTGGTAAAATGTGAGTTCCAGAAGGCTTGGGCAGTCCCACCCCTAGGTCCTTATTAATTGCAGGCTGCATGGCTTCTCTCATGGGCTGGCTCCACTCAACACCCTGCAGATGTTCCACATTCCTGGCATCTCCAACTTCCTTGGGTTGCCACTGTACCTTTAGCTTCATTCCCAGAGCTTCACGTACTGCCCTCTCGGGATCCTTGACTGTTCTTCTGGACCTTCATTTGATATCTAGGTGGAAGCCTTTTTGACCCCATATACCTTGCATTCTGTATGCCAGTAAAATTAGCATCAGGTGGACAACACCAGTATCTGCTGAAAGAAGCAGCAGTAGCCAGGCCCCCTTGGACCATGGTTGCAGCAGACTCTGCGTGCCTGGATAGTTGAGCATGGTGAAATTAATCCTGGGTAACCAATTCTCTAGGAGGCCTTTCTTGATCAGGGATTCTAGGGATTCTCTTCTCAAATGAAAGGTCAGCAGTTTTACACTCTTGAATCTGCAATAGATGGAGTCTTGCTGATTTCTGAGGTTCCCC
This sequence comes from Erethizon dorsatum, assembly GCA_028451465.1. Taxonomy (NCBI): domain Eukaryota; kingdom Metazoa; phylum Chordata; class Mammalia; order Rodentia; family Erethizontidae; genus Erethizon; species Erethizon dorsatum. The sequence goes on along the minus strand of CM051834.1, from coordinate 13,080,084 downwards.
CAAAGCATTCTGGGTCAAAATTTAAGTTTTTCAAAATTCTCTACTTACTTTTTGCCCACTATAAATTCAGCAAAAAGCAACCAGCAGTACCCATGCTGCAGCCTTAATATTGGTCTGTCTTAACATTTCCTTCACCAAATCAATTAGTCTACTGCTCTAAATCTCAGTCTCCTGTGAATTCTCAGTACATGAGCAAAATGTAGACCAATTTTTGACCAGAGTGTAACACATACATATTTTAGTCCATCTGCCAGTAGAGTGCTTGTTCCCAACTTAAACCTCCTGATCTTGGCCTTTACTGTCCATATTCCTATCAGCATTTTAGTCATCTGAGCTATGACAAAAATCACCCATGAAGCTCTGTTGTACAGCATTCTAAGGCTTCTCTTATGTACATTTCTAAGCCTCTCTAAACTCCTCCTCCAAACCAGTTCTAAAGGCTTCTAAACCACATTGTCAGGTAGAGTTATACCAATGACCCCATATCTCTAATAGGAATTGTTAGTATTAGTGAGCTTTTTCATTATTGAGACACAATACTCAGTACCCTCAATTTAAAAGAGAAGAGGTTTAATTTGGCCCACAGTTTTGGGAGATTCAGTCCAAGGTAGGCTGGCTCCAAGGTAGAAACATCATGACAGAACAGTGTGGTGGAGCAAAGCTGCTTAGTTCATGTGGCCAAGAAAGAACAGGAGAAAAATGCCAAAGAGGAACGGGAGGGATCATTATTGTTCTCAAGGTCACACTTCCATGACCTACCCAGACACACACAGGAGCATGCTTTACTAATCTGCTAAGCATTTCTTAATCCAGTAAAATCAACATATCAGGATCAACTATCACAAAGTATATTCAAGAACTTCTGCATAGTTTAACACTCTCTAATGTTAAGCCATTATAATCAGAATATTAGATCAGTAAGAGAAATATTTTCCTCTAGACATAGAGAAGTCAGATTCTGTCTTTCAAATCTCTGAGTCATTGCTCAAAAATGGAAATCAGATTTATGAGTCTATTGATTGTCATCTCCTTACAACAGCAGACTAATGAACATAATGATTTATTCAAATAAAATGTACTCATTTAAGAATAGGCTTACATTGTTGATTTTATTTCCAGAATCCCAGGGGCCTTTATCTATTTTTCCCTCTTAAAAAATATCAGAAGAGTAATAGATCAGTAACTGACACTATTCTCTTTTCCTTCTTACCCTGAGGCAAAAATAATTTTTAAAAATTACCTCTGCTATGATATATTTCCATTAACTGACTGAATCAACAGGGATAGAAAGGCGCTTTATTTTTCTTTTAAGAATTTGCTACCACGAAGTTCTTTCAGCCAAAGCATGTTGGTTCATTAATTGTACCTCTTCAGTTCAGGCACTTTATTTATTTGGAATATGAATCCATTGCTATTCTCACCTTTGTCTAACTATCCTTTTAGAAGTGAGAGGGCAACCCACTTGGGACCCCTCTTGTCTCTCAGGAGCTGTTCTTATTTCCCATTCCTGTTCCCCAGTTCTCAACTGTGTGTGCCTGTTTCCTTTGCGCACCCACACTCCCCTCTTGAGTGCGTCCTCTCTCTCTCAATAAATCTTTCCCACCCTTAACCTCCATTGTTCCTTGGAATTCATTCTTTGACTTCAGGGAACACGAGCTTGACACACAGGTTCTGGAATGCAGAGTCTGTGAAGATGTCTTTTCTTTGCAAGGAGACAAAGTTCCTCGCCTTCAGCTTTGTGACCACAGAGTCTGCCATGACTGTTTCACTCGCTTACCTCTTCATGGAAGAGCAATACTTTGCGCATTTCATCGACAAGTAACAGACCTAGGAGATTCAGGTGTTTGGGGGTTGAAAAAAATTTTGGAGCTTTTAGAACGACTGCAGAGTGGATGTGTTGGTCAGTACGGAGCTGCGGAAGAAGCCATTGGCGTATGTGGAGAGAGTATCATTCGTTGTGATGGAACTGAAGCTCACGTCGCATCTGTATATTTTACTGTGTGTGCAGCTCACCTGTGCTCAGAGTGTTCCCAAGTTACTCATTCTACAGAGACTTTAGCAAAGCACAGGCGAGCGCCTCCAGCTGATAAACCGTGCGCTCTCAGCACCAAGTACATGCCGTTGAATTTGTTTGCTCGGAAGAACGTTGTCAGACCTGCCCACTCATGTGCTGTACCTGCAAAGAATATGGAAAGCATCAAGGTCATAAGCACTTTTTAGATATGGCTCACTGCATATGGACCTTCACTGAGGAAACCCCAGATTATTCTAGAAAATTAATTGGCATCGTTCGGCACATTGAAGGAGGAGAACAAATAGTAGAAGATGGAATTGGAATGACTCACACTGAACATGTACCAGGTACTGCAGAGCGCGCATGATCATATGTCCAAGCTTAGTTTTCTAATCTACACAAAACTGTGTCATCAAGAAGAAATGGCTGCAAGTGTTGTTGATGCTCATGTTCATGGAAAACTGATTTGGCTCAGGCAGCAACAACAAGGTAGGACTATTTTGTTGTCCCGAGCTTCAACCACCTGCCTCCATTGTGAAAGTCCTTAGCAGCAGGATGATTGTAGAGTTGTCTCGGCAAAACAGGAAATTAAAGGTTATTGGAAACATTGCAGAAACAGCAACAGCAGTTTACAGAGGTCATAGGTCATACTCAGTTGGATGCCAGCATCCCTATCACTTTTACAAGGGTAGAGTTCACATTGGACCCAAAATGAAAACTGGAGTTGTTACGTTGGGATTAGAGGGTGTTGGAAAAACTACTATTTTGTTTATGTTAAAACAGGATGAGTTCATGCAGCCCATTCCAACAATTGGTTTTAATGTGGAAATTGTAGAATATAAAAATCTAAAATTCACCATTTGGGATGTAGGTGGAAAACACAAATTAAGACCACTGTGGAAACATTATTACCTCAATACTCAAGCTGTTGTATTTGTTGTTGATAGCGATCACAGAGACAGAATTGATGAAGCACATAGTGAACTTGCGAAGTTGTTAACAGAGAAGGAACTCTGAGATGCTTTGCTCCTGATTTTTGCTAACAAACAGGACGTCGCTGGAGCGCTGTCAGAAGAAATCACTGAGCTTCTCGGTCTCCGGAAGCTGTGCTGTGGCTGTAGCTGGTCTGTTCAGGGCTGTGGTGCTCGAAGTGGTATGGGGCTGTATGAAGGGTTGGACTGGCTGTCATGGCAACTTGTAGCTCTGGAATATTGGATGTTGCTTGATCTCAAATGCCGCAATTATTTAGTTTGGTGGTTAAGAGTTATTTTGCACTTAACACATAAGAAATTCTACATCACAGATATGATAGTTAATTAAGGATGTGTGTAGAAAAGAACCTTGGACTGGGAACGAAGTATGTTATTGCTTTTAAAAAATTACTCTATGACAAAATTTGAATTATTGAAGCAGATTAGAGTGCATTAAATAGGGATTTCTGTGGCCGGGGATATAGCTCAGTGGCACAGTGCCTGCCTGGTAAACTCAGGGTCCTGAGTTCAATTCCCAGTACCAAAAATAAATAAATAAATACATAGAGATTTCCTAGATATATATTCTTTAAAAATGTATAATTAAGTTTTCCAGATTATATGTTACCCCATATATTAGGAAAAAAGTTGTCACAGAGAAAGTATAAGTGAAGGTTTTGTTTTTCTCAATGAAAAACAGATATACACCAACTGAGTGCCTGTTAGAACCTGTGTAGGGCAAGGAAGTCGTAGCGTCTTTAACCTGCCTTTTCACTGAATTTTGGCGGTAGTTAGTAACAGACATGGCAGTTGCTTAATGAAATAGAATAAACTGCATTTGGGGGTAATAGGATTACTTCAATGTCCAGTATAACAGAACATCTTTAATGAAAAGAACTATAAGCTATAAAGTTAATATTTTATGCAATGTTTTATTAAAACTTTTCTCCTACAGCATTTTGTAAAAAACACAGTGAGTGAGAATGAAATGTTATCTAACTAGGCCCGAGTGTCAGATTAGTACTACTAAACTGAACAGTAATTAATAAAACTGTGAAAGTCATTTGATCTTCACCTAGGCTTATTACCTAGGCCAGAGATCTAAATTGGTCCTTTCATTTTTCAACATATTCTTTTTAAAATAGTCTATCCTTTGTGGGAGTAACTGGAGGTAAAATATAGTCAGTCACACAAAGAACCACTGGTCAGCTTTACATAAAAGAGAACGAAATAGAAAGCTACCTTTTCCTTAAGAGTTGTTCCAAACAGTGGGGAATGCCTGTTACTTATTTTTAAAGTATTTCCTAAAATAAGTGTACTTATTTCACAGAAAAGCATGATTAAGACTTTTCATGACAAAGTCTCATAGCTATTTAAGAGGAAAGACGTATCTACAGAAGGAAACAAAACTTTCACAAAGTTTACATATGTGGTGTTGTGAATAAAAGTAAAAACAATTTGTGCTCTTTACTGTTCTTATTTTTAAAGGATACTCATGGAAGCATGATTTGATGCTATTTAAGTAGCTAGAGTTCTTTGTGTTTTTTTATGCTTTTCATACTTTGGGATGACATTCAGCCTTCAGCCTTATTAGTTGAATCATTATAAGACAGTGATGTCTGATGACAAGATGTGACTTAGGTGGCACTGCTTTGGTTCACTCTTCAAAATTTTTTTAAACAACAGTTTTAGAAAAGAAAGCATTTAGAAGTCTGTCAGTGTTATGGGCAATATGTGAGTAAGTATACTATTTTGTCCTTTATTTTTCAAATAAAAGGCCATGCTGTTACAAGTAGTTTGTGTGATATTTTGGAATTAAATTATTATGGTTGACTAATTTCAATATAACTGAAAAATAAAAACAGTGTTGCATTTGCCTGGGGCAGGGAGGAGAGGTGAGGCCTTTCCTTGCCTGTCGGGCTTGCGCAGAGGTGGAGGTGATGACTGTGTTGAGTACAGGGCGGTCTACAAGGGGGTGATGGAGGTGGGGCTTGGGTGGGGAATAGCCAGGAGAGAGAGGCAAAGCTGTTGGAATGGAGACACCCATAAAAGCTGTTGTGCGGAGCTTCTGTCAGCGAAACTCCGCTACACAGGGCTGGGCAGTGGTCAAACAGCAGAGCAACTGCTGTCGGTCCACAGTGAAAATGCCGAGTGGTGAAGGACACTGTGACCCAAACTGACATGATGATGAAGTAGGTAGCATTTTCCATTGAGTGGAAAGCTGCTCTCCACTGTGTTTCGAAACACTGGCTCCAGTTGGGTGAGTGTTGTGCTTTTGTTTGTGGTACTCTGCACCAGTGTTTCCTGGAAGCCTCCCGAATCTATGGCAGCATCACCCTTACCTCCCTCTCTCCTCCAGGCCGCTGCCAGCTTGCACCCCCTTCTCGTTTTCAGCGTCTCAGCATACTCTCAGCTGCTTCCAGAAATTGATTGTGCAAAACACAAAACCAAAAGCAGATGGGACATATGTAGATAAGCTGTTTTGTTTTTCATCCCTATAATTTCCTAGGTTTGATAGCACTTCAATTTTCTAACCATAAAAGCTGCTTGTATGCTCTTTGGAACACATGCATAGAAATGCTGCCAGGAAGTAGGCTAAAAGAATATGACATGGAGTTTTCTGCTGTTGTTTTCTTTCTTTTTAAAAGAGATACCTTGCTGCTAGAGGGGGAAGTTTTAAAAATTATTTTTGTTCAAGTTCAGGTTATTCATGGAACTACCAATGCTCTTCAGTTTACAGTGGGGTTGTGTCCTGATAAACTCATCCTAAGTTAAAAATGTCCTTAAATGCAAACACATGTAACGCTCCTGACCCATTGAGCATCACAGTTTAGCAGCACAGTGCACTGCAAGTATCAAGCGTGTCTCCTCCTGACTTGGTGACTAACGGAGCTGTGACTCACCGCCACGGCCCAGTGTCTCATATCACATACCACTGGCCTAGGAAAAGCTACACATTCAAACTCTGAAATGTGGTTTTTATTGAATGTGTATCACTTTTGCCCCATCATAAAGTTGAAAAAAATCACAAGTTGGGGACTGTTTGTATTAACACCAAAGAATAGTTTAGAGCGACATATGACAGATGAAGCCAAACTCCAGCCTTCTGTTGAGTGGTTTTCCTGAAGGCACTCAGTGCAGGAAGTCATAGTATTCATTTCTCAAAGTTGGGGTGCTCTTTGTGGTGTCCTTGTCCCCTGCATGGGGAAGAATGTCCAAGGAATGTATTGACCAGCAAGAGGTAGGAGCCACCATGGACAAAGTGAAGCATTGTCGTGGGGAGATGGGAGCTAATTACAGGTTTCTCTTTGGAGCCGCTCATCATTTTGTCGAATGCACGTTATCGTTTCATTGAGATGAACATTAAAGGCAGTACTTTAGCGGCTTGTAAATCAATCATGAAAATAAGTCTCCGCCGTTGTTGGTATTTGGTAAAGTGCACTTAACCCCCAGATTATCAAAGCTGTTCCTCTCCCGGACCCTCAGGCTGCAGAATGAGCTGTGGAAGTGATCTCCCTGCTGAGTTCTCTTTCTGTATTGGCTCCAGGCTCAGCCGTTCAGCAGAAGTCTCTGGGTATCTGCACAGTTTGAGAATGATACTTGAATTGGCCTGAAATTGCTGCCCAGTAATCCTTTCTCTCTCTCAAGAGATTTGTTGACATTCGTAGCATCAGACAGAGGCTTAGCAGAACACGGAGATGCATGTGGAAGAACACAGGCCCTGCGCCAGTTCAGTCACTTACTAGCCTGAGTGATTTGGGGCAAGTCATTCAGCATCCTCCTAATATTAATGACCCCCTTTATAAAAAGGTGATGATAATACCTATTTTGTGGTGATGGCTTTAACAGGACAACTGTTTCCTTTGTCTTCCCCTTTCCTTGTTTTAAAATGAGACCAAGAGGGAACAAACATATCAGAACTCTCAGAATCCAGAACGGGCTGTGCAGAGACTATTTCTAAGCTTAGAGCAGAGCATTGTTGCGTTAATCAAATAGTAGAGAAGGAAGTGACTTATCTTGCTTCTCTTCTGTGTTATCCACCCAATAGCTAGCAGGGGAAGTGTAGGACAGGTGAACCCTGCAATGAGGAATGACAGTGTTGGACCAGGGAACCTGTTTTGCACAGATTGTTCTCAACCGCTTCCAGGTAAAAGAGCAAGCCACTGCGCCAAGGAAGGGCAAACAGGATGTCCACTACATCTCCTTCTCTCCCTTTTCAGACCCGTGGCTGCCAGGGACCCCACACACAGAGGAGGACGGGGTCATTAGCAACGCTTCCCCTCTGCTGCCTCCTTCCATCTCCTTGACGGTTTTGCCTTTCCGTTAATAAAAGCACAGTTCCTTGGAAATGAACAAGGGAACCAAATATATCCCTGGGTTCTGACAAGTACTTATGGAACTCAGTGCTTTCATTTTATGTTCTGCCTATAAAGTACATGAGTGGAAGGTTCAGCTGTCTTCAGGGAAATCTGAAAGCCAAGGACTTATTAGCATGCTTGACACCTGCCTCTAGGAGGAACTTCTAGATGTTCTTTGTAGCTGACATCCATCTGTTGCACAGGTTTTTAATTCAGATATTCTTCCCTCTCAAGCCAAGATTGAGAGAGCAGCCAATTTTGTGGAAAGATCTCCTTAATAAGAAACGAATAAAACTATCAGTGCTAAATAAAATAGACCACTGTGAAACTTGGGTTAAATCCCAAAGGGATGCGAGATTAACTGTATTATATAACAAGACTGCCTTTAATAGCTGGCATGATTCTTTTTGTTGTTCCAAGGGAAAAGCAGCCAAGGCTGGAGCCAAAGCACATGATATTATTTTAAAGTGCTGCAGCCTCTGGAATTTTTCCTCTGAGAGATGTCAGGAATCAGAGTTTTACTGTGATTTATGGTCATTTTAAATGTTTAATACTTCTTACATTTTCAGAGCTATACTTTTTGCTTCCAGCAGCCTATGGGAGTGTTTCTGTTGCTTTGAAAGATACTTTTCAAGTGGGAAGTTTTAAAACTATGCAAAAAAAGGAGGTTTCACAGCACTGGGTGTTTGAGTGATTTCAGATGGATGAAAGGGATAAGGTTGTTAGAGCAGGCCCACAAGGCCTTTCCCAGCTGTTCGTGAAGACCCAACAGAGGGGTAGCTAGGGAGATTCCAAAATGGCAGCACCTTTGCCTGGCCAGACACTGGGGACCTCCGCACACTCGCTGTCATGTGTCACAGGCAAGCAAACCTTAGAGTGAGCCATGTGAAACTACCATTTCTTTTAGATCAGAAATGATAGATTATTAGCAGTTTAATATGGCTTAGCTAATGCTTAAATTAAAACTATAACCAACAAGATAGACTGCAGTGAGCCAACATGCAAGACAGTGCAAGAGTCCAGGAAAGAGGCCTGACATGGTGAAATGTGTCAGGGACAAGAAGGGGACAGCACAGCTGTGTGTTGTTAAGCAAACAAAGCCAGCTTTATTACGGTACAATTGGCATGCAATAAATTACACATATTATTTGTGTATAATTTGATAAGTTTTGACACATGTCTGTACCATCACCACAATCAAAATAATGAGCCATATCTGTCATTTCCAAAGCTGTGCTCATGGCCCTTTCTAGTTCCTTCTTCGTATTGCCCCAACCCCAGGCAAATATTGATCTGCATTTTGTCATTAAACATTCATTTCATTTCCTAGAATTTCACATAAACAGAGTCCTACAATACTCTTTTTTGGGGAGTCTGGCTACTTTCAGCATATTTATTTTTAGATTCACCCATGTTAAGTGTATTTCATTGCTTTTTACTGCATGGTATTGTTTTATTGTATAGATATACCACAGTGTCCTAGTTATGTTCCTGTTGTTAGGACAAAATACCCGACACTCACAACTTAAAGGAAGAGAGGGTTATTTGGGCTTGTGGTTTCAGGCCATGGGCAGTGGTCAGCTGACTCCGAGGCAGAAGCGCATGGTTAGAAGAGCTTGGCAGAGGAAAGCTGTTCTACCCATGGCAGCCGGCGAACAGAGCCAGAAGGGAGGAACTCCTGAACTCGTTAATGGATGAAGTCACTGATGAGTATAGCGCCCCGTGATCCATTCACCTTCCAAACACGCGAGACTTTGGGGAGACAGCTTGGACCTTAACTGTAACGCACACTCCTTCATTCACCTGTTGATATACTGGGTTCTTGGCTACTGCAGATGAAGCTGCTGAAAGCATTCCTGTACGTCTTTTTACACGTGGAAGCTTCTTTTCTCTGTAGTAAACACGGGCAGGAGAACAGTGGGACTGTGTTAGGTGTGTGTTTAACTTAAGGGACTGCCAATTTTTTTTTCAAAACCATTTTCGTGTATTATGATTGTACCAGCAGCATATGGGAACTCCAGTCCCTCCTTACCCTTGCCGACTTTGTCTGTCAGTCTTCATGATTTTAACCATTGTTCTCCTTGTACTAAGAACACAACGCTAGACCTGTACAACACAGTATGTTAACCATAGGCACGGTGTTGTTCGTGAGATCTTTAGAACTTACTAACCTCATATAACCGAAACTACACAGCAGCTCCTGGTTTCCCTTACCGTGCATCCTGGCAGCCACTATTCTATTTTCTTTCTACAAAATTGACCACTTTAGACACCTCGTATAACTAGAATCATGCAGTATTTGTTCTTCTGTGACTCACAACTGTTCCAATATGAGTGGAACTGCATTATGGTTTTAATTTGCATTTTATTAATGACTAATGTTGGATCTTTTCATGTATTTCTTTGCCATTCATGTATCTTAGCCGAAGCATCGAAATGTTTCCCATTTTTAAAAGTCATTTTTATTGACCTTTAAGAATTATTCTGGGTTGGGGCCGGTGAGATGGCTCAGCGGCGTAAGTGCCTGCCTGGCAAGTGCGATGGCCTGAGTTCAACTCCTGGAACCCACATACGAAAAAGGGGCCGGTGATATCGCTCAGCAGCACGGGCGCCTGCTGGCGCGCAAGGTCCTGAGATCGACCCCCAGTACCCCCCCAAAAAAAAGAATTATTCTGTGCATTGTATGTAAGTCCTTTATAAGATATATAAATAATATATAATAAATATAAATATGTATATCTATATATATGATTTGCAAATATTTTCTTCAGTCTGGTTTGTCTTTTTATATTCTTAACACTGTCTTTCAAAGAGCAGTTCTAAATTTTGAATCAGAAGTTCTCATTTCTTTTATAGGTAATGCTTTGGTGTGACTTCTGAAAAATCTTGGCCTAAGTTAAGGTTGAAAAATTTTTACCTGTTTTCCTCTAGAAGTTTTAAAGTTTTAGGTTTTCCACTTGGCCCAGTGGTACATTGAGTTAATGTTTGTGTATGAGGAGTGGGTTGAAGCTTTCTCTGGTGTGTGGACATGTGGATAACTGATTTTCATCATCATTTGTAGAAAAAGATCCTTCTCTTCCAATGAATTGCCTTTGCACCTTTGTCAAAAATCAGTCATTGGCTGGGCGTGGTGGTGCACACCTGTAATCCCAGCACTCAAGAGGCTGAGGCAGGAGGATTGCTGTGAGTTTGAGGTCAGCCTGCGCTACATAGTGAGTTCAAGACCAGCCTGAATTACAAAGAGAGACCCTGTCTAAAAAAAAAAAAAAAAGGGGGACCGGTGAGATGGCTCAGCGGCACAAGTGCCTGCCTGGCAAGCGCAAGGTCCTGAGTTCGACTCCCGGAACCCACATACGAAAAAAGGGCCGGTGATATCGATAGCTCAGTGGCACAGGCGCCTGCTGGCGCACGAGGTCCTGAGTTCGACCCCCGGTACCCACAAAAAACAAAGTATAAAAATCAGTTGTCCATGCTGGCATAGATCTATCTCTGGACTTTAGTCTGTTCTGTTGATCTCTTTGCCGATGTTTTCTCTAGTATCCACTGTCTTGAGTTCTGTGGCTTTAGCACAGTCTTGAAATTAGATAATTTCTCCAGCTTTGTTCTTTCCCAGAATAATTTTGGCTATTCTGATTGTTCATATTTCCATAAAAAATTTTAGAAATAGCTTGTTAATTTCTGTTTAAAAGTATACTGAGCCAGGCATGGTAGCACACATCTGTAATCCCAGAAACTCTGGGAGGCTGTGGCAGGAGCATCTCAAGTTGAAGGTCAGCCTGGGCAACTTAGCTACTTAGGGAAACTCTATCTTAAAATTAAAAAAAAAAAAAAAAAATGCTGGGGATGTAGCTTAGTGTGAAGGCCCAGGATTAAACCCCCAGTTACCCGCACACACACAGATAGGAGAAAAAAACAAGCTGAACTTTTGATTGGGAATAATTGGGCTTTCAGGAGGATGTGTCTATGGGAATAAACACATTTTTATATCTGAACAACCTGCATTTTGAAACCAGTACTACATTTAAAACATTTTCCACAGCCTTACTCCCGAGTTTATTGAAAACCCACCTGTGCAAAATGGTGTTGATGCCAAAGGATATAAGGGAAAGCAGAATGTTCTAACTCTGTTCTTTATTTCTTATGATTTCACCCTGTTTTCATCTCCTCCAAGAGGGAGGAGAGAGTGAAGACCTGTGTGAGGCAGCCTTTCACCGCCGGGAAAAGTCCGCGGGTGCTGCCTTGCTCTCCCCCCCCCCCCCCCCCCCCCGTCTCTCCTGGCCGACTCTGACTGCCATTTTCTCTCATTATTTGGTACAGGAGCCACGAGTCATGTCCCCATAGGGCATGGGAGGTCCTGCATGTGGGAAGCAGCCCAGCAACTGAGCTTTCCTGTGCGCGGTGGGGTGGTGGGGGTAACCAATATGAGGGTGATTCTAGTGAGCTGACAAGCAAAGCCTGGAATTTCATGAAACCACCCGATTTTCAAATGCTGTCTCTATAGTTTTCTGAACTACACAAGCCAAACAAAACACACGTGTGGGCCAAATTCAGCCCATCGGCTACCAAAGTGCAGCTCTGATGGATGGACTCTTTTATCTACTTTCGGGGTCAGCTCTTTTATCAGCTCCCTAAAGGATTCATTTCAGCAGTTGCCTTTGCACACTCACAATATGCCAGGAAGTGCGAGGTGCCCAGGAAATCAGTCAGGGGTAGGAGGAACTCTCTTCTCTGGGGCCCTAGGGACTCCTGCTCTGATGTGGCACTTGGGTGTGGCATAGGGAGGCATCTCAGTGCCACCTCCTATCCTCTCCCAACTCTGCCCTTCCAGGCCTTCAAAGAAGGGCATGGCTGATGATGCTTGGACGAGTTCCAGGAGGCTCCTTTGAGATGACATATGACAAATGATTGACTGGAGAAGAGAAATTAGCCAGCCAAATGCACTCCAGGACTATGCTAGGCAGACTTCTGGTTGTTACCTATTTGCGGAACATACAGTCAGTTCAGTGGTTGCTAATCAGGATAAAAGTAAAATAAAATAGGGTAGCATGTAGTAAAGGTATGTTCTGTTTTGTTAAACTTTTCTTTCCATTTCTCACTCACACATGCATGCATATGATTCTAATACATCTATGTCTTTTCAAAGAAATTTTTGGTTAAAATATAGCATAATACAGTCTGAAAAAAGTTTCATTTTTGAGAAATTTAATAAGGCAATTAAAAGAATATGAATGATGCACGTGTGTTACTTCTGAGGTCCTTTCACAGCATGCACTGGAATTGTTAACCTCAGCTGCTTACTTGATGCCTGCTTGGACAGGCCTCTGAACGTCACTGTCACCATGGAGCTCCATCACCAATCAACGTGAGAGTAAGGAGTTGATTTCAGGGGCCGGTGAGATAGCTCAGTGGCATAAGCGCCTGCCTGGCAAGCGCGAGGTCCTGAGTTCGACTCCTGGTACCCACATAAAGGAAAAAAAGGGCTGGTGATTTCGCTCAGTGGCACAAGCACCTGTTTGCAAGTGCAAGGTCCTGAGTTTGACTCCCGGTACCCACATTAAAAAAAAAAAAAAAAAAAGGGTGATTTCAGTCCCTTAACTTTATTTCCTTCACTGATGAAATAAGTGGGTTGGTCCAATAGGTAGTGTTCAAGCCTAAGCTCCAGACAGGTGCTGTAGACGATCCCCCTGTGATTTATATATAATTAGCTAAATTTGTCCACTGCTGTAATCATTAGCACCTAAAAAGTGCCTGGCAGCATAGTAGCGTCATTAATACTTGCTAGATCAACATATCTTGTCTTCAGAGTGCCATTGCCTTTTATGTGAAATGAGGCATATTTGAATTAGCTGATATAAATTATTGAAGTCTCACTTTTGGCACAATATTTGAAATATTGCATATCTTAGAAAATTAAGATGTTATCAAGAATCACAAAATTCCAAATCATGTGGAATTGTCCACCGTGCTTAGCTCTTGCTCCTGGCGGTGTCTCCTGCACTTTGTCAGTTTTGCATTCTGCGAGATCTTAGGAATGCAGCCCTTGCATAAATTGCAACCACTCTTTACTTTTTTTTTTTTTTTAACTAAACTCTGAAAGATATTTCCTAAGAGTCACTGTCTACCAGACATCATGTGAGGTACTGTCTGTAAATGAGAGCAATACAGTGCCGTGGTCCCAGGCATCAGCGTTCTCTGTGGTACCCTGCATGCTTTTGCTCTGAGCTCCTGTGCTTGCAGGCTGATGTCCTTGGGCAGACCCTCTGTTCAGGCTTTGCTTGCATCTCGTCCACAAAATGTGCAGTCAGCGACTGATTTGGCTGTGGTCTGTTTGGCTGATGCAAATTCCGCAAGACTGTCATCGTCCTTGTTTCTGATTCTGGATTTATGTGTTAATGGAACTAAAGTTTTTCTCAGTATTGTGGTTTTTATTTTGTTTTGTTTTTGCTTGGGTCATATTGCCTTTGCACTCAATTAAAACATCTAAATCTTACCTTCTGGACTACATTTTAGCCACGTCGACAACATTCTATACTTCTTTGATCGAGTTTTAAAAACTTGATGATGGGATATCACATTTATCCCAAAACAAAATAAATCTGGTTAGTATCATTCCATCAAGCTGTCAGAATTATTTTGATTCTTACTTACGTCAATCATGTATCACTGTCCCTTCCGGCATTGAGAGGGCAGCAAATTAAAAAGCCTGCTTTCTCTCTCTCTTCCTACGTTGCTGATAAGAGGGCTGAAGGTTCAATTTTATAGATCGGTGTGTGTTATAGCTTTAAAGGATTCTGCTTGACAAATTTACATAGCCATCATACTTTTTTCCTTTGGTCTTAGCAAGTCACTCAACCCAGCTGAACTCTATCAAAGAAATATGCTTTTGATGCCTGAAGTTAACTGCCTTCTTAGCATGCTAATGGTCTTACTCTTCTAGGAGTTTTAAGACTGAGAGGGAAAACTTAAATCAATCAGAGTCCTTATTTTATAATTTATAATACATAACTGAAGCTTCAAAAGCTTAACTCTCTCTTTAATCTTACTGCCACAAAGTAGCAGCAAATAAGAGTGTCAAGGGACTACAAGGCCAGTTTGTTTTCTTTAGTTTGGAAATGAGTTTAAATATGTATATATTTGATCTTGAAGAGTAAAATAAACATGCAAATATTTTTAAGTGATTTTGAAAAAATTGGAGAACAATGATCAGTGAAAATAAGATTAAAGAATTTATATTCCCTATTTAGAAAAGGAGAAAAACTCAAAACTTTATATCCATGTGATGTAACTTCCATGCAAGGGACTTTTAAGATTTTTATTTTTTTCAGCCCATGACTGCAGTATGTAATGATTACATTCATTGTGGGGAGTTGGTACATGTAAACAGCACATCGTAATTCTTTCTCCATCCACTTTGTCTCCCCGCTCGCTCCTCCCTCCATCTCTTGGTCCCCTTCCCATTTGCAGAAGATCTATCTCCCTGTTTCCTATTATCTTTTATTTTGCTCTTTAATTTATTTACACTTTGGACTTCTCATATAAGAGAAACCATGCAATAATTAAGCTTATGTGTCTGATTTATTTCACTTAACATTATGGTCTCAAGGTGCATTCATTTTCCTAAAAATGACTCAAATTTATCCTTCTTTATAGCACAGTAGTACTCCATTGTGTATAAATACCCATTCCTCTGCTGATGGATGTATAGGCCGCTTCCAAGATTTAGCTGTTGTGAGTTGTGCTGCTATAAACATGGGTATGCATGGGTCATTGTAATATGATGCCTTTAACTTTTTCAGAAAGATACCTAGAAAGGGAATCACTGGGTTGAATGGTATTTCTATTTTTAGTTTTTTGAGGAATCTCTGTACTGATTTTCATAATGGTTGCACTAGGTTCCATTCTCAACAACAATGTAGAAGGGTTCCTTTTTTCCCATGACCTCGCCAGCATTTGTTATTATTTGATTTCTTCTTTTTTTAATTTGATTTCTTGGTGGGGGCCATTCTTTCTGGGTTAAGATGGAATCTCAGTGTTGTTTTAATTTGTGTTTTTCTCATGGCCGGAGAGGTTGAACATTTTTTGATGTATTTGTTGGCCATCTGTACTTCTTCTGAGAAATCCATTCATTTCAGTTGCCCATTTTTTGATTGGGTATTTTATTGGGGAGGTCTAATTTTCTTGAGTTCTTTATATATTCTAAATATTAGTCTTTTGTCCAAGAAATAGCTGGCAAATTTTTTTCCCATTCTGCAAGTTGTCTCTTCACTCCTTTGGTGGTTTCCTTTGCTAAGCAGAAGCTTTTTTTTTTTTTTTAAATGTGGGTACCGGGAGTCGAACTCAGGACCTCGCTCTTGCCAGGCAGGCGCTTATGCTGCTGAACCATATCACTGGCCCTAGAATCTTTTTAATTAGATATAATCCCATTTGTTAATTCCTGATGTTATTTCTCATGCATTTGGGGTTCTGTTCAGAAAGTTTTTGCCTATGCCTATGTCTTCAAGAGTTTTACCTATTACAACTTCTGTCAGATTGTTTCTTTTTAAATATTTAAGTCTTCAACCCATTTTGATTTTAGTTTAGTACTTGGTGAGAGATACGGATCTAGATTCAGTCTTCTGCTTGTGAATAGTCAGATTTCCCAGCACCATTTGTGAACGTGGCTGTCTTTCCTCTTGTCAAAGACCAGATGTCTGATGTTTGAGGATCCTTCTGCATCCTCCATTCTCTAACCCTAACCCTAACCCTGATTAGAAGTTACTATTTTTATTTTCATTTTTAAAAATTATATTTTTGTGTTTTAGTATCCATTCTTTTTTTAGTAAGGGAAAGACCAGCTTCATATTTGCAAGAGCAGCTCTGTTGAACTCACCAACCAACTGAGTGTTTGATAGGAACGAGCTGGATCAGTGCTGACCTATGCCAACAACTACTCTGAATAAGATATATAAGATTTTTAAAAACTTGATAAAAGAGAAATGTACATCCTTTACGTTACAGATTCCAGCCAGCCACATAGCCTGAAGCTTCTGTATGCTTATGAGCTGACTGGGGCACAAGTGCCATAATCAGCATTCACCTACTCTGAATTTCACACACTGTGGATGATCACGCAGTATTAGTTTCTCCACCTTCAGCCCCCTTTCCTTTCCTACAGTATCATAAAAATTTATGATAGAAGCTCAACTATTATTTTTTTATTTAGATTTTTATGACTTCACTGTGTTATAAAACATGCTTACTTTAAGAAATTCAAAATGCAGAAAAGTAAAAAGAAAAAAATTGCAAATCCTATCATTCACCAATAAGCCTCAGTAACACTAAATGAAATATGTCTGAGCATGTTTGCAGATGGGAAGATGGATGGAGGGATGGATGGACAGACAGACAGATATGTTTTTATAAAAGTGGGATCCAAAGGTGTAGTCATGGCCAACTAGTTAAGGCAATGGACTAGAAAAGTGGGATTACATGATACACGGTAATTGTTAAATTAAAAAATCATTACATTTAATTTTACTTGAACTCAACTGGAGAAAAAGAAACTAAATGAGCACCTATGAATTTCTGAATATATATTTTTTCACAGCAAGAAATGTTATGTTTTTCCTTATAAGGTTAAAAAAAGAGAAACTGCAGAACTTGTTGGCTTGATTTTGTGTTTTTTCTAGATATGTGTTTCTGCGGTAGACGTACCTGTTGTTCTTCGTCCGATTTTCTTCCCCTTCTGGTACATAGTAAAAATCATACTTCCTCCCTCTTTTCAAGTTGGAGTGACCTGGTAACTCGCTTTAGTCACGTGATGTCAGTAGAAATGGCACTCTCGCTTTTTCTTCCCTTCTAGGTATTCATGAGTTACACTGTTATTTTAACAGCCAAGGTCTGTAGAATTCACATTTAATCTAGCATTGATTTTGATTAGTCATATTATTTTCATAGTCCAGCATATAACTTTATGTTCTGTTCAGTTGTCTGAAGTTAATTTTATATTTAAATGAATTCAGTGCCCAGTGGTGATCTTTTCCTTGTGGCCTTCTTATTACTGACACCAAACAGCAGATCAGGGGGCCTCGTGGAGACTCCAGGCAGAGGAACATCCCCCTCTGGAGGGGAGGGGTCTTTAGTATTTGCATTGTTTAGAATTGCTGGCACGTGGTGATGTAAAAAGCAGACTGACTTTTAGTGGGGTTATTACTAATTTTAAATTCTCTTTATATAATGCGTCCTTTATTGCCTGTATCTGAAAGAAACCATTTTTACCTCCCCCCTTGGGTATGCACTGCTGATACCTTTATGTTATTCATTGCACTGGCTAGAGTCTCAAGACTATTAATGGACAGCTCATGAGGAGTGAATTTCTAAGTTTTTTGCGTGTTCAAGACTATCTAATGAGGGGCCGGTGAGACGGCTCAGCGGCTTAAGCGCCTGCCTTGCAAGCGCGAAGGCCCGAGTTCGACTCCCGGATCCCACATACGAAAAAGGGGCCGGTGATATCGCTCAGCGGCACGGGTGCCTGTTGGCGCGCGAGGTCCTGAGGTCGTCCCCCCGGTACCCACAAAAAAAAAAAAAAAAAAAAAAAAAAAAAAAAAAAAGACTATCTAATGATTATCTTTGTATTTGACTTTCATCTTGGCTACAAATATTTATACACTATTCTTTATTCCCCTTAGAATTTTGAAGGAATTGCTTATTTTGAAGGAATTGCTTATTTAAAACATGGTAGAAAATTTTGACTGGCTTTCCTCTTCATGTAGGCAACTTTTTTTGCTTGAAGGATTATTTTTTAGCATTAGAAATTTGATTATTTAAGCAGAATATGTCTCATAGTTGATTGTTCCTTATCCAGTCTTCCTAAAAACAGAGTATGCTCTTTTGACTTAGAGGTTCTATTATTTATTTTAGGAATATTTTCCTGTACTAGATCTTTTAATACTTTAGGCTGGGTTTTCTACTTCATGGATACCAATGAACCTTTAGATGGATTATATTTTTCTCTCCTCCGTATGTATCATTTTTCCCTGTAAGTTGTGGCTTTCATCTCTGATCACCTCAAGCATTTTCAGAATATAATTTTGCATCATGTTTATTTTATTCTTTAGTGTTTATAACTTATTTAATATTTTCATGATGGTACTGTTTTGACCAATTTACCATTTTAGTATGGCAAACTTTTAAAATCTCATTTTGTTATATGATTATCTCATTGTTTAGCTGTAGTTTTACTGTATTTTTATTCCCATTGTGGTTTCACTAAGTCGATCTGTGACACAAAATGCTGTCTCTTGTACCGTGGGGATTGTGGATATTTGGTGTGGCTTATTTTGACTTTTTCAGTCAGTAGTTACATACAGTAGCATGATCCTCACCAGCTATGCCCTCACCACCTATGCCTCACGTTGGGGCACCCATGTCCAGGTTGGGAGCTCTCATCTGCCAGGGTGAATGAGTCTCCCCAGTGGGTCTCCTTGACACACTTCTGGCCCCCATGTGTTGACCCTTGAGGACTGAGAATGTCCACTCGCCTTCAGCTTCTGGGCAGTGCAGGCAGAAGACTTAGGGAGCTGAGCTCAGTGTGTTGTTTATGTGGGCCCCGCTGTAACACCTGTCCTCTGCACTATCTCCTGAGCCCATGAAATGTCCTTTCATTCTGCCAGAGATGGTCAGTACTGGAGTGAATCTCTTTGAGTTGAATTTTGTTGAATAACTGACACAGCTTCATGGTGGTAGGAATTGGAAGGTGATTCTGCCATCTTTTTTGATAGGCTTTATTATCATCTTTGGCTCACTTTTTCTAGGTATTGGGGGGATGGAGACTCCAATCAGGCCTCACCCTGCCTAATTATGTGGAAGTCATCTTGAGATCTGTCTGTTCTCTCTTTGAATTAAACATGGCTGTGTGTGAGTTGGGACAGACAGCATCCCACTGTCAGGGATGAAGGCAGGGAGGAGTGTTGGGGGTGGGGGAGAGACAGCATCAGTAAACAGAGCACGTCTATAAAACGTGTCATGTGTTAGAAGGTGATCTGCGGACAAGGGGAACACACGGTGGGATGGGAGTTGAGGTAGAGAATAGGGTGGCTGCACTGAGAAGTCACATTTGAAGGAGGAAGTCAGAGGAAGAATGTTCTGGGGAAAGGCAGCAGCTCCTGCGAGGCCCTGTGGCCCAAGGAGGCTGGGGCGTCCACGGAGCAGGCCGAGCAGCCGGCTGGTGGTGTGTTTCAGCGGTAACAGAGGAGGAGGGACTGACTGGCCTGCAAGCTGTAATGCGGATTTCTAAAGTCTCTGGTACGTTTCAAAAAGATTTACTGCACCAAGTGCTCATTTCACTGTTTTTCCCCCCTTTGGAAGGATAAGTTTCCATTTGTGATCTTACAAAGAAGAAACAAATAAACAAAAAAATATTACTAAAAAGCCCAAAAGGCTTGCTTGGTTCTGTCTTAGAGGACTTGCAGAGAAAAGTGATAAATAGTGATCATTCAGTTAATAAGAAGTCAAAAACCATAAATCTGTAGAAAAATAATAAAATTGCTTCTAAAAGATACTATACCATGTTACATCTAAATGGGGCCTTGGACTTCACCTGGTTTACTCTTTCACAGTTGAGAAAACCGTCCAAGAGAGGCTACATCCATCCTGGGCGAGGTGGCGAGCTAGTGGCAGATTCAGATTTAGATGGGACCCAGACCTGCTTAATTCAGTGAGAACTCAATTATTGCTAACAGTCTTGTTGCTGACCTTCCCAGACTTGACAGTCAAATCAAGTTTTCCATGACAATAAGTAGGATTTATTTGTATTTTGCAACCCAGCCATGTTCTTTGGAGTAGGCTGTCACTTCATTGTCCCGGAAATCCGTTTTAGAAAGATCCATTGATTTCCCCACCTCTCAGGAAGACCCAGGTTGTTCTTCATGATTATCTATCAGAACAAGGGCTTCTAATTAGTTTTCTTTTCAAGGTGCTTTCCTCCTGCCATCCCCTTCAGGCAGCAGGTACCTCAGCCAAATGGATGTTTCTGTAGAGGCCTTGTACTCAGGGACCAGGGTTAACACATGAGTCCTGGGAGGGGTCCTCAGTTTAGCTTACCCAGCCCGAAGCACCCCCAACTGTACCCCACAGCTTCTGATAAACCCCCACCCTGTCAGCCCCGGAGCATCATGAAACAAAGGGTTTACAGCATGGTTCTCAGCTTTCCCTGTGTCCCTCCCTCCCTGCCTCCCTCCCTTCCTTATTGCCTTCCCTCCTTTTTCTGTTTTTTCTTTTTTTATACTTGTAAGTTTCTGGCATACTGTATTGCATTAAACTATCTATGAAAAGCTTGTCTTTTTCATTTATATGCTTTCATTTCCATTCCGGTTCCCTTCCCTGCCAAAGATAACTTCACATGTATATTCTTTTGTGTGCGTTTTGTAAATGGTGTTTTAGACATTATTTTTAATTTGCATTTTTACAGATCTCACTGTTTTCCTTACATTTTTTGCTCCGCACCACACTTATTCCATCCTTTCTAACTCTGCCACTGTTAAGATGTGCACCGTCCTACTTAATCTCTTTCCCAAGGGGTGAGCTGTTAGAGTGCATCCTCTTTTCTTCCAACAGTGTCACTTCATATAAACAATCCCATATGTGACCCCTCATACTGTGTGAGAGAGAGAGGCAGACAGACAGAAGCATTTTATATTTGTACAATGGAATATATGTGTGTGTATGTTTCAAATCAGGAGTGCTGAGTTACAAAGCTATAAGTATGTTTGCTGATACAAGTAGCGAATCTTTGCACATAGCCTTATACATATCCCTCATGGGTCTTTTCTTGGAGTTCTTGTTGATACTTGTAACTAAGAACAAGATTGCGCGGTATGCTCAGTTTTACCCACACTGCCGCTTGCTGTCCAAAATGACCACCCGGCCTTCATCCTCTCACGTATTCCCCGCGTCGCATCCCAGCCAAAACCTGGCATTGTCTAGACTTCCGTGCACGTAAATGATTTATCATTGCTGTTTCCGTTTGGTTCCTTAGATTTCTGGGTTTTGGCACTTCTTCACGCGCTTACTTTGTGATCCCTCTATTTGATCACCCATTCTCACTTGCGCCTTTTTCCTATGGAGCTTTTTACCTTTCCCATCGGTTTTCAAGCGTAACTCCTATGGTCCTGCTAGCATTCTCTTGTTGGCTTTAGACAATAGCAAGTATCTTCTCCCATTTTGCTCTGTCGGCTTGGATCACGGTCTCCGTCGTTAAGCAGAAATCTTTAATTTTGATGTAAAAAAGTTCATCTTTGGGGATTAACTTAAGATAGCACCTCTCACCGCAGGTCATAAGCTATTTCCATATTGTTTTCTCCCAACTTCATAGTTTTACATTTTACGTTTAGATTTTTGTTTTCATGGAATGTTTTCATGGTGGGAGGGGTTACCCCATCCTTTGAAGTAGATCCTTGTCTTCAGTGGGATAGGTGGGCTTAATAGTGTGTGTTGTTCCCTTTGAAAGAGGGAGTTTTATCTTCACTGACAATGGGATTAAAAGATTGCATGAAAGACTCAGGATCTGTATGATGGAGAACATGTTGTTGGTATAGAAGGAGTTAAACTCTTGCTTAGGTTTTTAAGCACTGGAATGGGCATTCTTAAGCCTGTGTCTGGAGGCCCCTGGCATGGAGAATAGCACCTCTTCTCAGGCCGTGTGAACCTGTGTGCATGTGGTGACGTGGGGAGTGTTGCTAGCAACTGGTAGGTGCAGGGCTGAGAAGCCACGGCTTGCCAGGGACTGGAAAAGGCCCTGCTCAGCACACTGTCTCCCTGGAATGCCACTGACACTCTGTGGACAAACACTGTCCCCAAACTTTGGTCACTTGGGTTCCACTTGTGCGGTGTTTGCCATATCTGTGCACCACCTGTGCCACTAATTTAGTATTTTTATTTAAATTTACTTTTTTAAATTAACTTTTCTTTCTTATTTAATTTTTGTCATTTTATATCTGCTTTTTATTCACTATCTTAATCCTTACAATCATGGATTGAAATGCTACTTATCCTTTTCTCACACACTAAAATGGACATGACCAGCATAAGGCAGAACATGCATCCACGAGCTACCATTTTGCACACGACTTGCGGAAGGCACTAGCTCTGAGACACACTGGCCAGGTTGCCGCAGTGGTTCAGTGATGTTGCTTGGCCTGGTTTTGTGTAGTATATCCTTAGGAGGTGACACCAAAGGCTGAAGAACCTTGTGTTTCCGCAGAATTCATGAGCTTAAAGGGCCTCATGAGGATACTTTTCCAGAAGGAGGTCAGAGGGCGCCCAGGGCTGCTGGGTGTGTAAAGATGTCTGGTTGGATGCGCTTGATTGGCTGGGCAGGGGCCTGGGTATGCACCGCATATCTTGGCCCCTATCTGTGTCTGCAGACTTCTGCCATCTGCCAGTGATGTGGCACTATTCCTAGGGGGATGTGACCCTGAAAACGCGGAAGAATCAGAGCGTGGCTTGTCCTTACTGCCAGACAGTTGGCTCACAGCATCAGTTGTGTTCAGGGTTGGCCAGGATGGACAGCGAGGGCAACGGCGAGCAGCAGAAACACAGATGCTCCCTCCCCCGAGACCCAACGAATGGAACGGGAAAGCGGCCAGACACAAAACCAACCTCGCCCCAGACTCGCCCGCAGCAAATAAACCAACAAACAGAAAGCAACTACAGCTTCATACCAGGCTCCTTGAAAAGTGACAGGCAGGCAAAGAAACCCTACCTGGCCCCTCAGAAAGACTTCTGGGCAAAGACAGCGAGAGGACAAAATCCTCAGACAGGGCAGCGTAGACAAGTGCAGTTGAGGGGTGGGTAGGTCCTCTCAAATGGCAGGAAGACCCTCAGCAGAGGCAGGAGGTGGCCTAGGGCAGGCCGTCCCCTGGCCTCTGGGCTGTGTTACAGGAGGGGCCTATAGGAGCGAGGAGGCCCTAAGTCGGTCTAAGTCCCTTACCTGGCTTCCAGAAGAGAAGGCAGCTGGGGATCCTGCAAGAGCAGACCGGGGGATCCTGCCTCTCCTGTCGTCCAGGTAACAAAGTGTGTAGAAAGCCGCAGCCAGCTTCAGTCTGTAACTCGGAGAAAGACAGGGGGTCCCCCACAAAGCGGGGGCAGTGTCACAGATCCGTCAGCTTCTGTCAGAGAGCAATCAGAAGTGTGGCCAGAGATGCGCACGCCGTAAGTGTAAGTGTGGCGGTGAGTGGCGACAGCCTGAAGTGCTGCGGCGGGGGAGTGAGAGCAAGGAACGCAGCTTTCACCAGTTGATGCACTGCCAGCCTGGCCAAAAGGGAGCCCAAGCCCGCAAAGCCAGGCCTCCGAGGATGTTATGCTACGAAGGGCTTAGTAACCATGGGATTCTAGTTAATTCTTAGTTATAACTGGGGTAAAAATATGCACAATAAAAAATGTAACAGCTTAACCATTTTTAAATGTACAGTTCAGCAGTGTTAAGTATATTCATGTTATTCTGCAGCCAGTGTCCAGAACTCTTGCCGTCTTGCAAAACTGAAGCTCTGTACCTGTTAGACACTCACCCTCATCCCTCCCTCCTGCAGCCCCAGCTAGCCGCAGTTCCTCTTCCTGTCTTGTGAATGTGAGCGCTCTGGAGCCCTCACACAAGTGGAGTCACACAGTATTTGTCCTTGGGCAGCTGGCTCACTTCATTTAACATGATGTCCTCAAAGGTGATCCATGTGGTAGCTTATGTTAGGATTTCTTTTCTTTTTAAGGCTGAATAATATTCCACTGTGTGTGTTTATCATATTTTGCTTACTCATTCATCTGTCACTTAGTGGACACTTGGGTTGCTTCTGCCTCTAGGATGTTGTGAATAATGCTCCTATAAAAATAGATACACAAATCTCTTCAAGTCCCTGCTTTAATTCTATATGCTGAAGTGGATCGCTGGATGTATACTAGTTCTTTTTTCATTTATTGAGAAACTGCCATATTGTTTTCCACAGCCAGCAAGGGTGCCATTTTACACTCCCACTAACAGTGCCAAGAGTTCAGACTTTTCCACATTCTTACCAACACTTATTCCTTTCTGTGTTTTTGATGGTAATCATTTCATGGGTGTGAAGTGGAATGAAATTTTTAAAAAGAAGCACCAAGAATAGAAATTGAGAATAAGAACACAATACCAGGTTAGAACCAGAAAAGAAAACACCTGACTACATGTAGCTGAAAGTCTCATCACTGGCACGAGGGGAAAGCAGGAGATAATCACAAAAAGAAGATTAAAATTACAAGAGAGAGATGAGAGCCATGCAGGATGGAGCAGAAAAAGAATGCAAAGAAGTGAGACAGGGAGATTTTTCTGAAGGGAATTAGGAACTGACTCTAGAAACCAAAAGTGTAAGTAAGGACCAAAATATATAATAGACATTGTGAAATAGGAAGAAAATGTTCAAATGGGAAGGGGAGACGGGGAGGGGGAGACAGGGAGGGGTGGGGGAAAGGAAGGAAGGGGAAAGGAAGGAAGGGAAAAGGAAAAAAACAGAAAAGGAAAAAGTGGAAACAAAGCTTTTGTAGATAAGGAGAGGAAGAGGGCTTGAAGGGAGGGGAGGGGAATGGAAAAAAAAGAAGAATCAAGATATATCATGTACAGGTACAAATTCCCTGTGATGAATGTAATCATCATGTACCATTATGTACATCTAAAATGTAACTTAATTAAAAAAAAAAAAAACAGCAAAAACAAAAAAAAAAACAAAAAAAAAAAACCAAACTGACTCTAGTAGAAGGCCAGGCTGCACCCTTGGAAAAACACATCTTGAATGGCAAAATACCCTGGTCTAAAGCCTCAATACTGTGAGCCTGGACAGAAAAAGCAAAGAACACAAAATGTTGGGTAACTGAGTTGGTATCAGAATTCACCACACCGGCATTCGCTACCAGAAAATATGTAAGGGGGATAGAATTATTTAAGTAATAGTGAATTATAGTCATAATTCAGAAGTACAGTATTTAAAAATATAAAACTGTTTTCCTAAATGTGAAGGTGTTACTCCAGTGAAGGCAGTAGCAGTCTTGACCTGAATGAACTCGGAATAGTGTGACCCTGAGCATCTCTTGAAAAAGACCACTCTGTGATGAAATTGACCAATTGACACCAAAGCACTGGACCCCGGAGTAGAAGAGCTATAGTTTAAAACCAGTGATAACAACAGAACCACTGGTGAACAGTCAACCATTATAATGTGGTTTTCAGCAACTTGGGGGTGGCGAATGAGATGTGGACACTTGCTACAGAAATGTAAGTATTAGGCAGCTGACAAAAATGATATAAGTAACAAACATCTAGAGGTGTGAAGAAAAGGAAAAGGAGAGGGTAAAGTGTTCATTACAGAGCATTTACAGCATATGAAAACAGTTAACTCTTCGGTCTTCATAATTTTTCTGTGTTAAATGCGTTTTTAAGTATTTAACTGCCAATCAGAACAGTATTCAATTTACTTCTGCTTTTTCTTCTGTTAAATTTAAACAACATTAAATAGCTTTTATTACAGAAGAGCTCTCATACTATCATTTTAAATGAGATCATTTGGATCTGCCTTTATTTTGAACAGTATATGTGCATAAAGAGACGTCCAAAATATCGTTCACCAATTATGAGCACAATGGTGGGCTATTAGATGATGTGCTTTTTTCTTTGTACTTTTTTGTGTTCTTTGAATGGTTTTTTTTTTTTTTTTTTTTTTTTGTGGGTACCGGGGGGTCGACCTCAGGACCTCGTACGCCAACAGGCACCCGTGCCACTGAGCGATATCACCGGCCCCTTTTTCGTATGTGGGATCCGGGAGTCGAACTCGGGCCCTTGCGCTTGCAAGGCAGGCGCTTACGCCGCTGAGCCATCTCACCGGCCCTTCTTTGAATGTTTTAACATTCTCATATTTTATAAAAGCCAGAAAAGCAGTACTGTTAATGTAAAAGATTGATTAGTAATATCATCATTATTCTAATTGATTCTTAGTTCTTTTTTTCAAATTGCAGTTTTGAGAGTAGCTAAGAACAGAGTCACCCTAGGTGCTCATCAACACATAAATGCATGGAGGGCTGGGGAGATAACTCAGCGGCACAGTGCCTGCCTGGCAAGCGTGAGGCCCTTAGTTTGATTCCTGGTACCAAAAAATAAATAAATAAATAAATTAATTAATTAATTAAATAAATAAATACATAAATGCATGGAGGAATTATGGTATATATAAACAGTGGGGTACTGCTCAGCCATAAAGAGGAATGAAATCCTGTCCTTTGCAGTAGAATGGGTAAACTGGGGGACATTGTGTTAATAAGCTAGACCCAGAAAGACAAGAAACACAAGTTCTCTCTTGTACATGGAAGCTAAAAAGCAATTGACCTGAGAGCTGAATTGTGATTCCTTGAGATTGGGGTTCACGGTGTGGGGGAGGAGTATTCGAAGAGTAGTTGAATTTGATCAGTGAGCTCCGTATCATCACATGGAACCCCACTGGTGGGTATGTGTTAGTATTTGTTAATAAAAATATAAAAAATCAAAAGCTTGCAGTGTGACAGTATTTTGCGACTCGTCCCTAAGTTACTGGCAGCTGACTGCCTAGAGGCCGAGGCCATGGGCAGGGGCAGAGACGGTGGAAAACATTAGGTCTTTTAATAGGATGCCGTTGCCTTCTTGAATCCTAAATTGAAACAGTAGGCCAGTGAATCTTTGATGCTGCGCCTAACCTATAACCAGCGCCATCATCCTGGGGCTCGGGAGGCCTCTCAGACCCTGCCCTAGGCTGCTGTGAACTCCGGCCGCACCTTGGTGTCCTCCTGCCCCTGGGCCTTTGCACATGCATTTTCCTCTGTGTGGGACACATCACTCCCTTTTCTCCCCCTTCACCCCTCTCCTTCTCCTCTTTTTCAGGGCTTAGCCTGAAGCCTTTCTCCTCAGCAGGCTTCCCCTGGCCCTCAGTAGGCCAGGTCCGCTGTATAACTGATGGCTCTGCTCATGGTTGTGCTGGGCACGTGCACAGCCCCTCCTCAGGGTCACACTTTTAGCAGGCTGGCCCCAGGCAGACTGGGATCTAGTGTAGAAAATGCAAGTGCAGCCTCTCTCATCCTCCTCCGCAGCGCACACTTCTGTTCCTCTTGCAGGCTCAGCCCGATGCTCAGCTCTACCCTGGCAGCCTCTGCTCCCTCCTCCACCCTCTCTTCCTGCCATCTCAGGACCTCTATGGTTTATTTTTTTTGCAGCAGGCCTCTTGGCTTCAGCTTCCCTTAGCAACTAACTGTACCTTTCTTGGTTGTGTTTCCTGCTGAAGCCCTAGGAGACAGGAGCCGTTTGGTTCAGCCTCCCCGCTACCCCCCGCCAGCCCTTCCTGCAGGAAGAGCAAGCAGTCAGGCCCACAGCGAGTGGGGGGTGCACAGCCGGTCCTTACCCCCTGCATAAGACAGGAGTGAGGGGAACTTGTCACAAAGCAGGGATATCAGAGAAATAGGCCAAATTATGATCAGCAGGTTTCTCTGGTAGGGTTTCTAGTTGTTTCTGTTTTCTTATTTCCCAGTTTGCTATAGTAAACATTTTCATTGATGCTAAAGGACACCTCTTTTTTTAAATTATATTGGTACAAGTTTGCAACACATGATTCTGTCCCTCCTGGGAGCTGGCTCAGGTACAAATGCATCCCAATTCTTCTTCCCCCTCTTCTCCTCCCTGCCCTCCCCTCCCTCCATCCCTTGGTCCCCTTCCCTTTTGCTAAAGATCTGTCTCCCTATTCCTATAAGTCAGACATGCAAGCTTAAATAGAGTGTGGCTTCTCTTATAAGAGAGACCCCAAATCTAAATAAATTAAAGAGCAAAATAGAAGCTAGATGATGGGAGACGGGGAGATAAAGGGCACATCTTAAGCCCCGAAGCCTGATTGTACCGAGCAGCTCCAGGGAAGGCCAGGCCCAGCACTGTCCACACAGAAGCAGAGGTGTCATGGGCTCCAGTCCCCGCCATCCTCATCTCTGCCCCTGTCATGTCATCGTCAGGTTGAGTGTGTCCGCTGGCTCCATTCACCTGTGCCTCTTTTCCCCCTAGGTGACCAGGTGCCTGGGATCCCCTCTCACATCCTCAACAGCTCCCCATCGGACCAGCAGATCAACCAGCTGGCCCAGAAGCTGGGCGCCGAGTGGGAGCACGTGGTGCTGTCACTGGGGCTGTCACAGACGGACATCTACCGCTGCAAGGCCAACCACCCCCACAACGTGCAGTCACAGGTCGTGGAGGCCTTCGTGCGCTGGCGGCAGCGCTACGGGAAGCAGGCTACCTTCTTGAGCCTTCACAAGGGCCTGCAGGCTGTGGAGGCGGACCCAGGGGTGCTGCAGCACATGCTGGAGTGACCTGCCCGTCCTGGAGTGGGTCCCCTCACACCTGCTGACTGGCCCTCTGAGCAGGCGGGTCGGTTTCGTCTTTTCTTTTCAATGACCCCTAGATGGTAAGAGAAGACAGAGTTTCTACTTGACGTTGTGTAGTTAAAGACCAGGTTAGCCAGGTGTGGTGGTACACGCCTGTAATCCCAGCACTCTGGGAGGCTGAAGCAGGAGGATCGAAAGTTCCAGCCAGGTTGGGCAATTTAATGACTTAGCAAGAGCCCTGTCTCAAAATTTAAAAAATTTTAAAGGACCAGAGATGTAACTCAGTGCAAAGGCCTTGAGTTCACTTCCCAGTACCAAAAATAAAAATAAAAATAAATACCATGTTAGTAGATCTCCACGTTGTTTCAACAGCCCATGATTTTTAGTTGCTTGAAGACTGCATTGTTGTAATTGTGCAGCTTTAAACTGTGTGGTTACCTTTTAATAGCCTGGGAAGTTGTACTCGTTAAAAAAAAAAATACCATGTCATCACATTACACCCAGGTGTCCTGTACATAAAACATCATTTTTATGTTGCCTGCAAACTGATCTGTGGACTTCACTGTTCATAATGACAATGATAATAAAAAGTGGATTACTCTATATAAGGTGTCCCGTTCATGAAAAAGTGTTGTGGTTTCTTTCTTTTTTCATTCTCGTATTGCATAGATTAAGGGTCTAAAATTACAGTAGTCATTTCTTTGGAACGGAATTGATAGGAACAGGGAAATGGTTATTTACTCTGGTTAAGACAAATAGCTCAGGTAGGATGTTTGTATTAAACGTAAGACAAGGAAGCTCCGGGGAAAGGTTAGTTCAGGTACCAGCGTGCATACCCAAGACCGGGATCTTTCAAAAACATGCTATGCTCTTTATTGAAAGTATGAAATTGGGGGACAAAAGAGGGTGTGTGCCTTTTCATTGACACCACAATGGTCACAGCGGAGCACTCCTGAGGAGCGAGGTGGCCTCGTCTGTCCTTTCTTTGATAGCACATGGTGTCTCTAAAATGCTTTCCTGGGGCTGGTGAGATGGCTCAGCGGCATAAGTGCCTGCCTGGCAAGCACAAGGTCCTGAGTTCGACTCCTGGTACCCACATATGAAAAAAGGGCCGGTGATATTGCTCAGCAGCACAGGCACCTACTGGTGCGTGAGGTCCTGAGTTTGACCCCCCGGTACCCACAAAAAAAATAAAATGCTTTCCTGTGTCTCGGCTTTTTCATACGTGTGGTCTCACTCCGACTGCTCAGCCGTCCCGGGGGCAGGCGGGCAGGAGACTGCGCGGTCTGTCTGGGGAGGGAGCCAGGACGTGTGCCGTTGCACACTGCTCCCGTGCGCACTGCCCAGCTGCGCCTTATGGCTTCTCCTCCCTTGTTTCAGGCTTATCCAAGGAGCTGCAGTCCTGTTCCCCTCCGGCAAGATGCATCACCTTGGGCACGTTTCCTGCCCTCCCTATGCCTCAGTTTCCTTGTCGGTGGAATGGGGAAGTGATTGTACCCACCTCTAAGATCTTCCTGTGATTAAAGCAGTGATGTCAGCCCTCGGGAGTGGTGGCTTCCGTTTGCTGGTAGCTGAACATGTAGTTCACAGACCAAGTGAACAGTGGCTGAAGGTAAGGACACCGTGGGGCAGTGATGGCAAACCTATGGCACGCGTGCCGCAGCAGGCGTACACGGCTCTCTATGTCAGCGCATGAGTCAAGTTGTCCCAGGATCACCCCAGTAGCCAAGCATTCAGGTTTAATTGCAGTGTTGGCACTTTGCAATAAATAAGTGGGTTGTGGGTTGCAGTTTGGGCCCTCGTCTCTAGAAGGTTCGCCGTCACTGCTGCAGGGGATCGATGCATTTATTGCCACACTTTAACAAGTTCTGTGATTATATTAACAGTGGGTTTAATGAGAGGGACAGGTGAACATTTTCCATTCCTGACCTGTCCTTCTTAATAATTGGGTAATCTGTTTCTTTATCCTAACATAACTCCAGATTTTTCAAGGGGGAGTGCATTCCTCCCCCCATTCCGAGGACAGGTATGTAGAGTGGTAGAGTCAGACATGAAGCAGATACTCAAAAAGATGACAGTGGTGTACTGACGTCCTTTCAGGCGTCTGGTAACTGTATCCCCTTTAGGAAAAAGGTGGGTTACTCCACATTTCGTTCATTCAGTGAATGCAGTTCAAAAGGATTATCTACTGGCCTTCTCAGCTCTGATTTCCCATCTTGTCGCCAGTCACTAACTTGTTATCTTGTGACACTCTCTTACTTTTGACCACATTGCTATACCTAGTAGCAGCCTGTACTTCTGCGGCATCTTCAGTAAACTGCTTGTCATTTTGAACCTTGGACTTACATTTTGCTGTTTCCCCATGGGTTTCCTGATAGAAAGTTGCTTTGGCTTCTGCCGTCACTGCTAAGTCACATTCATGGATGAGTGAGTGTAGCTGGGTGCTCCTGCCTCTCACTAGCTGGCATTTTAGAAGTGAGTCTGATGATTAGCCGTGTCACACACAGACACTTCAGTGCCCTGTCAGCAGGGAGGGACAGCTAGTGAAGAACAAGGCTGCGAAGGGCTGACGAGGTCGAGGGGCCATGAGAGCCCTAACTTGTTGCTGCCCTTAATCAGCAGGGAGGCGGGGGGCCTGCAGGGCTGCCGTGTGGTCTCACGCAGGGGAAGATACTACAACTCCAGAGACCACCAGCCTCTAAGAAAATTCTGAATGGGTGCAAAGGGCAGCAGGGCCTTTGTGGGGACTCAAAGCAACAATAAAATAATAGTCTCGCTCTGCTTTGGGTTGGGGCGTGTGTGGTGGGGAAGGAGGATGTACACGTGTGAGCGCCTATGAGTGTGCCTTCTAGTGTTTTTAAATCTATAACTTGTATTAAATTTTGTCAACACAACCACCTAAGTCAACACTTTCTCGTGCTGAGGCACAGTAGCTGACACCTGCAACTCGAAGGAGAGGGGTTTATGGTGGCTCCCATTTCAGGCCACAGTCAGCTGGCTCTGAGGCAGGATAGCGTGGTGGACAGGAAGGAGTGACTGGAGGAGCTGGGGAGGCAGATAAACCTTTCCAGGCTACGACCCCAGAAAGCTGCCTCTTCTGACCAAATCCCAACAGTTGGCAGCTGTACGTCCCCAAATCCAGTCACTTTCCAAAAGCCCTGCTAGGCGTGCTTGAGGCTCTTGGGGGACATCCAGATATAAACCGTAATGCCAACTAAAGTACCTGTTTATTGCATCGGTTTGAAAAAAAGTAACAAACGATAGGAAGACAAATAAGAATTATCTCTATTTCTATCTTTCAGAGATAACTACCGTTAGAACCCACTTTGCTCTCTGTCCTCCAGTTAGTTTCCTATGCCTGTGTTTTCTTATCTCTCTCTGTCTCTGTGTGTGTCTCTCTCTCTCCTGGAAATTGAACCGAAGGTCTTGTGCATGCCAGACTAGTGCTGTACCACTGAACTTTATCCCCAGCCCATTTTAAAAGTTTATTTTGACAGCAAATAAATATATGACAAAATGCTCAACATCATTGGTCACTTGACAGATGCAAATTAAAATAACATTGAGATTGCATCTCACTCCAGAAAGAATGGCTATCATCAAGAAATCAAGCAATAATAAATGCTGGAGGGGCTGGAGGGAAAAAGGAACCCCTCTCCACTGTTGGTGGGAGTGCAGACTGGTGCAACCACTGTGGAAATCAGTGTGGCTATTCCTCAGAAAACTAGGACTAGAGGTCCCATTTGACCCATATATCCCCCTTCTGGGTACCTTCTCAGAAGAATTAAAAACATCATACCACAGCAATACATGTGTACCTATGTTTGTAGCAGCACAATTTGTAATAGCTAAATCTTGGAAACAACCCAAATGCCCATCAACTGAGGAATAGATAAAAAAGATGTGGTATTTTTATACAATGGAGTACTACTCAGCCATAAAGAAGGATAAACTTGAGACTTTTATAGGTAAATGGGTGCAACTTGAGGCCATACTTGTAAGTAAAATAAATCAGACTCACACGTGTAAACATCATATTGTCTCCCTGGTATAAGAAACTGAAAGAGAGAATAAGGTCCAAAATGTACAATAGATATTGTGAAATGGGAAGAAATTGTTCAAGGAGAAAAGGAACTAGGATGAGAGAAAGGGACAGGAAGGAAGGGAAAAGGAAAAGAAAATAAATACAACTAGTTTTTCCTAGTCCATTGAGAAGGGTTTGTGCTAATATCGTTTGGAGAATTTTTTATTCCCACATCTTGTACTCTGAGTAACTAAAGATAACAATATGTAATGTATTAACTATTGTTATTCTCCCATTATATTGTTATGAAAGTTTTTTTTTCCATAAAATAGAAAAAATAATAAAAAAATCAAAATTTTATTTTGAGACAGGATCTCACTAAGTTGCCTTATTCCCCCTGCCTCAGCCTCCCTAGTGGCAGGTTTACAGGTGTGCACCACCACACCTGGGTGCGTATTTGTTTTGTAACAAAAATAGGACTCTATTTTACATGCTGTTTTCTAGTTGGCTTCCTTTATCATACAACTATATTTCCAATACCATTAAAGATTTTGCTCTACTAATGATTTCCAGTACCCTCTTTGTTTGGAGCACACTTTTCAAGGCCTATTGGTTTTGGCAGCATCTTTGAAGAGATTACAAGACACTCAGCTACTAAGTTTAACAATGGCTTTCACCATCAAGACATCCACCATCAAAACATCCACCATCAAAACATCCACCATCATCCCACGTTTTGCTTGATCCCCCTTAGAACCACATCACTCTTTGATTACTGTTTACTGCCCCCATTACGTCTTCAAAAAGCAAAACTTAACACATTTTGGGCTCTGTTCTGAGCTTCTTACTTTTCCTTACAGCAAGATAATCCTCTACACTGCGTTGTATGATCCAGGCAGCCCAACCTTCCATTTCTACAAGATAATGTGTTTAGGGTGAGGGGACAGTAACATTTTTACCTGTTCATCAAAATTTAGTGGCACACTTATAAAGCTCTCGTACATCTGTATGTTGCTACAAGTCTACAGCTTAA
This sequence comes from Erethizon dorsatum, assembly GCA_028451465.1. NCBI lineage: Eukaryota > Metazoa > Chordata > Mammalia > Rodentia > Erethizontidae > Erethizon > Erethizon dorsatum. The sequence continues at coordinate 13,046,306 of CM051834.1, read as the reverse complement.
TATTTACTTTGCCAGTGTGAATGCTTTGGTTAACCACTGGTTAATCACTTTTCTAATGGATCTTTATGTCATTGTCGTTTTTCATTATAAACAATGATGCAAGGGAATTCTTTGTTACTGAATTTCTACGTTTAATCTGAGGTTAGGTGAACTGAATCCCCTATCTGTCTTACTTTCCTCATTGCTGGGACAAAATACACAGCACCCACAATTTAAAGGAGGAAAGGTTTTTCTTTTGGCTCATGTTTCAGTCCGTGGTCAGTGGGCTCCAAAGAAGGAACAGCATGGCAGAGAGACGTGGCAGGGGAGAGCTGCCCAAGGATGCAGAGAGCGAAGGGAGGAGGCGGGAGCCAGATAAACCCTCAGGCCACGCCCCCACTGACTGTCCTCAGTCCAGACCCCTCCTCCCAACAGTAAGCCAGCGGTGCTGGCCCTGTGATTAGTTCATCTCTCCAAATCCCAGCCTATGAGCACATGAAGCTTTGGGGGGACATCTACATATAATCGATAACACTGTTTTAACCCCCAACATATTGTAGTTGTGTTATCAGTTAGCTCATATTATATGGCAAGCCACCCCAACATGTATTAGCTTAAAGCGACACATGGACTGGCTTAAAACTTAGCTCACAGTTGTGGGAGCCGGCCGGGCTGCTGATCTGGGCCAGGTCAGCTGAGCTCGGGCCTCACCAGTGCCTCTGTGCTCAGCTTGTGGGCTGGCTGAGGCTGGAGGGCTGGGCTGGCCTCTCTTGTGTTTCTGGCCAGGGGCAGCTGACGAGCTGGGGTGGCAGAGGTGGCTAAGTAGCATGCCCTTACCATCAGGCTCACCCAGCCTTTTTCACTTGGTGGTGGCAGCAGTGGTCACACAGGCAGCAAGGCCAGCCCCACTTGGCCACTGCTGGCAAACACTTTTCAGGCCTCTGTTTTCTAACATCTGTGGGCCAACGCCAGCCAGCGTGGGAGGGCGCAGGCATGGCGGAAGGAGGGAGATGATTTAGGCCCACCCTTTGCAGTCTGCCACAGCAAGTATTTTAAAAGTTGAGATTTGTGGGTCCTGTTGAAAAACAAAATGTGCCGACTCCTTACATCACAATGGTGGCAAGTCCTTCCCGGCAAGCCACCGTCCTCCCCAGCGACGGCCTGCATGTCCTGCACTCGTCTGCTTGTACCTGTTGCAGCACTGCAGATTCTTCTGCGCATGGCCTCTGGGAAGGGAGCCACCATGATCCTTAGAGTAAACTCCTGGAACTGCTGGGCTTAAGGTTACACATATTTTTGAAAACTGCTTTGATATTTTAAAAAAGTTTTTACAAACTACCTTTGCTCTAGCAAAATCTAGAGGGTCTGATTTTAAGAGCCACTTCATCCCATAGGGCTTCCGGGCCTGGCAGTGAAAATTGCTGTACACACACACACACACACACACACACACACCCCTGAGGCAGTAGGAAGAATCCAGTCTTCCTTCATCCTTCCCTCTCTCTCTCTCTTTCTGGGAAATCCAAGGACCCTCCATTCAATGCTTTTTTGTTTGTTTTTTGAGACACGGTCCCACTATGTAGTTCAGGTTAGGCTGGCCTTGATCTCACTATGTAGTCCAGGTTGGCCTTGAACTCTCCCAGCAATCTTCCTGCCTCAGCCTCCTGAGTGCTGGGATTATAAATGTACGCCACCATGCCGGCTAGGGAATGCTTTTAGAGGCTGCTAATCTCTGCTAAAGGCGGTCTCTTTGCTAAATGGGGAGGTGAAAAGATGACCAATAAAAAAACACAGCCCCTGCCCCCTGGTGCTCACTGTTAGACCCATGAGACAGACGTGGATCTCCAGGCACCGCAGGACGCTAGGTCCACGTCCCAGCACTGAGCCTTGTTGCTCAGTGCTTCCCTCTACTTGGCTTCTCGGGAGCTGGGAGGAATGCGGCTCCATCACTTGGACAAGTTACCCAACCTTTCTGTGCCAGTTTCCTCACACATAGAGTGTGTGCAAAACGGTGCTTACCCCGTACAGTGAGAATTCCAAGAGATGAAAATGTCGTGTGCTTAGAACAGTGCTCGGCATACAAAGTGTTTTGCCAGATCATTCAGTTCAATTATTTTGCCGTGGGTATTTCTTTTCCTCCCACAGTAGTCTTCACCCTGCCAAGGCCCTGAGAGGTGTGAGGGTAGAACCAGTTTCTCCTGCCCCGTTTGAGGCATGGCAGCAGAAAGGGCACAGTCCTCGGGGCTTTTATGAAGACTAAAGATAAGAATATGAGCTCGAAGCAGCCTTCCGAGCACCCTCAGAATTGGGCTGAGAGTTTGATCTAGCACTTGGCTCTCATTAAATGAATCTCTACAGTCACAGCACAAATTCTCACTGATTACAAAACATTATGCAAGTTACTGGAGCTCCAAAGATAAATAAGACACAGTCCCTGCCCCGCAGGATCCCAGCCAGCCAGGGAGGCAGCCGCAGCAGCCAGGAGCTGTGACACCAGCCAGCACAGAGAAGGGAGCAATTAAGTCGGTCACAGAGGAGGTGACATTTCAACTGAGCTTTTGTAATCTCTGCCCTACTTAGTGTGCTGGTCTCCTTAGAGGACATTAACGGGCAGCAGAATTTCATTTCATTTATTCTGCTTCCAGTTTGACAAATGGCACTCCTTGCCATGGGTCTGCAGGGTGAACATGCCTCCCAAATGTTCTCTCAGAGCAGTTCCCAACCTGGACCTAGCGGCACATGTTACCCTGGGCTGGAGCTCAAGACAGTAATGGCTGAGAAGCACTGGTTTGTTTAGTTTTCCAGAGTCAAAATCAGACTTCTGGTTTTAGGTATCAGGCATATTTTGGGGTCTTTTGTGTGTGTGTGTGTGTGTGTGTGTGTGCAGTCCCTGGTCCTTCTTCCTCTAAGAGACCCACAAGTACAAATTAGATGTTGCTGGCATACAGGGAATATTTTTAATATAATAACTAACTGTTTATTTCTTAGAAATATAAACAGAGCTCAAGACAGCAAGAAGGTCTATCTTGTTGACATTTACTGTTCTTATAGGAAAATTAAAGTCCCACAAAGACATGGTTCAGTCAGCCAATTAGGTTTTGTCTATGCTTTGTTAAACCCAAGCAAAACATATGGCAATAATTCTGATAGCTATTGTTAATTCAAAGCATGGGCTATGAAATCCAGGTTTGAGTATTTAAAAAAATAGGCCCAACATACTGGTAATACTCAAATCCTTCCATTTCATCTTCATGTCTTATCTCTAGCCAGTGCTGTTCTGGTTGTCAAATTGCATTCTTTTTTTTTTTTTTGTGGGCACCGGGGGGGGGGTCGACCTCAGGACCTTGCGCGCCAGCAGGCGCCAGTGCCGCTGAGCGATATCACCGGCCCTTTTCTCGTATGTGGGTTCCGGGATTCGAACTTGGGCCCTCGTGCTTGCCAGGCAGGTGCTTACGCCGCTGAGCCATCTCACCGGCCCCTCAAATTACATTCTTAATGGGCAATATTTGTGGAAAGTATAAAATGGATTGGATTTAGTCAAATAATTACCGATATTCCTCCTTTAACCACCTACCTGTTTAATGACTGTTTGGACCTAATGACCTGCTGCTCAGACTTATGGCCCATTTTTTTGTACATTTCTGAGCATCTTGTTTAGAGAGTCGCAGTGTCTTTTTTTGTACAGCACACCTTGTTTATACGGTACTGTAATTTTTTTGCTCATTGTACTACATAGTACAGTACAGTGCACCCTCGAGTTATGACCAGCCTAAATATGAACAACCTGGGTTATGAACAGAATTTTAGTTTTAACTTATGACCAAAGTCTTGAGTTATGAGCCAAATGCCGGCTGCTTGTGTTTCCAGATGGTCTCAGATTTACCTCTTAAATGAGAGGAACGTTATAGCATCCTTTCCTGTATGGGGTTAAGTGAGAAATCCTGGGCCGGTGTCTCTCTAAGGACACAGGAGAGAGACTTTGAAGCTGTGTAGAGGAGCCTGAGCCTTTGATTGACAGCTTGAGGTACAGCCAGCCCTCGGGAACGCATTGAATTCGTGAGTCAAGGGTCCACTCAAGTTTTAGTTCTGTTATATATTATAGCACAGAATGTAAAAGTTATGAAAATAAAAGCAAAATCATCAAGTTGGAGTTTCCTTTGACCATTTCTTTGTTCTGAATATTATAATGTACATACTATATACATTTCCTCATTTAGCAGGGAAATGGAAGGTAACTCAGTCACTAAATGAGGAATGTCTGTACTAGTCTTTCTTTTGGTGACACAAAACTCTCTGCTTGTCAGCTTCTAGGAGATGAACCGATTTTGTGTGGACCTTGCCAGTACCAAGGTCTTCAGCTGACTTAGCTCATTACCAATGTCACGTCCAGGCTGAGCACCTAGGTAGCGCCCAGATGAAGTAAGTAAGCCCTGTCATATGTGGCTATGGACTTGCTGCTTCTGGCCAAAGATGGTGTGTGTGGGGCCTGTCTGGGGGATATTTCTCTGAAGGCTCAGAGTATCTATAGTGGGTGATGGTTCTTATCCATGTAGTGGAATAAATTTTTCCCTTTAAGAATGTTAGAGAGCTGTGTAAACTTTCTTTAGAAAAATAGGTATGTTCACACACACATTCGGCATATAATTTTGAGAGGATTCCCAATGCATCTGAATCCCTGAATTAAATTCAAGAACCCCAAATGTGCAAGTTACCAATGGGCCTGTAGTATCAAACTTCATTGACATCTAGACCTGACTGGTCATTTTTTGGTTTTTATGTAGTATTTGGAAGCTTTGTGTCCCTTGGAATAGAGCTAAGTGTCTCCGTTGGGTTGCACACAGTATGAAGGGCTGAACAGGGTTTTAGAAGAAAGGTGGAAACATTTGTGTAAATCCTGGTCTTTATGAGCTGACCACAGATATTTTCCCCAATAAGAAGCAAGTTGGTGACCCTCCTGGACCAGTCTCTTGGAAAGGTAACAGCCTGTAGCCCTGCAGTGAATGACAACCTCTAGCTTCTCAGGATTTCCTGTCCCTACTTCATTTCTGTAAAACCAGAGCCCTGAGACAGGGAAGGAATGAGCCTTTTATGCCTATCACACTGGGGATAGTAGATTTCAGGGGGAAAATTATATAGAGCCACATTTACTTTATACACCGGGAAATTATTTCCAACAATATCTTTTTGTCCAGCCATCTGCTTGAATCAAGTTTCTGTCAGCCTCTGGAAGTAGTGATTATTCCCTGCTGTGAAGCTGAGCTTTGTGCTGACTTTCTGCTGAGGGAATAGGCCCTTGGGTTGTCTGTTGTCTATTGTTAGGAGTTTTTTTGTCACTCAATATTGTCAGCTGCTAATTTTCCACTGGATACTTCATCTTTAAGCCTATAAATAATCCCTCAAAACCCAAGTCTCTTTATGAAAGACAAAATATATCAGTTAATTAGGATATGATTTTATTCAGGCTGTTGTGGTAAAAGAACATTCCTTAATGAGGAATGTGTCAAAGAGAAGGAAGGAGGCCTGGGCTTAATGGAGGCAGAGAAGCAGGAAAGTCGTCTGGGAGTCTTATGGCATACACGAGGAGGGATAGAGGTGGGTCTTATTTCAGAATATGCAAGGGCTGGATGCTGTTCATCATCACTGCTCTCAGGGAGCAGGGGGCTCAGAAAAAGTTCAGTATCACCAAGGTCCTATCTTTTCAGCTTTTAGGAGTCGCTACGATTTGGATGTGATTTATTCCCCAAGGTTGTTCCTGAATGTGGCGATGTGCGAGGTCGCAGACCTCTGAGAAGTGGAGCGTAGTGGGAGGACCTTAGGTCTTTGAGGACATTGCCCTCAGAAGGAATTGCGGGTGTTCTCATGGGACCCCAAGATAGTTCTTTACAGAGTATTATATCTGTTATATCTTCAATGTATGGGGATGTGATGTTCAAAAAGAAAATTCAGTTATGAAACACTACGGTTTTGTTTTAAACAAATGAAAAAGTAGAATGATTATTTGCTGACATGAGAGAGACCAGGGGAAAGGCAGAGTTTTTATTTATTTATTTGTGGTGAAAAGGGCAGGGAATATATTAGATATAAAAACAAATTCAGGAGCTGATGGTGTACTTCAATGGTAGAGCACATGCTTAGCAAATAAACTAACTCACAGCTAGAGATATACCTCAGGGATAGAGCATGTGCCTAGCGTGCTTGAGGCCTTGGATTGGATCCTCAGGATAGAGTGGGGGGCTCTTAATATTTGTGCAAATATAGGAACAGGCCAAATTCCATTTCCAGCAACACAATCCTTGCCCTGACTTAGAATACCTCCAACATTATACAGTTATAGACAGAATCTATTGATTGGATATTTCATTGAATTTGAGAAACATCGAAATAATCAAACATAGAAAATGTGAATACAAATGTTCGACCCTTGTCTAATGGTTCTCAGTTCACAGAGACACAGCGTCCCAGAGGTCTTACGAGGGAACAAAGCTAGCCATTTGATCGTCCCAGGAAATGTATCACACGGTGTTTTCCTACGAGAACTTGATAATCAATAGATCAGTAATGGGCTACCACAAGAAGTTGAAAAGAAGCAAAGTTATTTACAAACTACATATACTACACACCCAGAGGTGAATTCTAAAGTAACTTTGAAGTAATAATGACGATGACAGGACTGTGTACCCATACAGTTCTGAGATAATTCATAGTAAAGAGCAATTTCGCTGTAGGGAATAGTGGTTGAGGAGATGAATCTTGAGCAGGGACTTGACGTAAGTGTGAAGTAGGTAGGAAGACTGCGAAAGTGTTAGTGGAGGAAGAAGGAGGGTGAGAGAAGACCCTGAAGTGAAGATAGGTAAGATGCAAGCTAGGAACTTTTGTAATGAGTCTGCCTCTACCCAAAATTAAGTAAGGTAGGACAAGTCTGTTGATTTGGGGGGAAGTGTACTGTGAATTGAACCAGGCCCCTCTCATTGAACTACATCCCCAGCCCTTTTACATTTTTTATTTTGAGACAGGTTCTCGCTAAATCACTAAGTTGTCCAGGCTGGGCTTGACTTGCAATCCTCCTGCCTCCGCCCCGCAAAGTGCTGGGATTTACAAGCATGAGCCACCACACCAGGCAAGGCAGTTGAATTTTAAAACAAGATTTTACTTTTTAGATTACCTAGGGAATGGAAGAAATCATCTCAAAACTTTAAGGTTCCACTGTGCACTAAGAATCTCCAAAATGGAAATGTGCAATATTTCTCAAATTTATTTGACATTGGAACTTTTATCCATGACACCAGCTATTAATATCTACAGAAAGATTTGTTCTACAGACACTGATGTAGGGGACAGTCAACCTTGGAGTGGAATGGGAAAATCAGTGGCTCACAGGCGCAAAAAAATAACCAAGGCTTTTTAAAGATTGCGAATAGTATCTTGGGTGATATGCAAATGGCATTAATATATTCTCATCTGACAATTCATCCTCACCATGAACAACACATGACATTAAAGGGCACTTGGAAAGAGACCAAGGTTTTCTGGAACTTTCCTTGTTTGCTTCCTTAATGATCAATAAATCTGTCACATTTTTCATTGTTTGATTCTGTATCCTTGCGGAATTCCTCTCTGGCTGGTGTCACACTGCACGCAGGTCAAGCAATAAGTTGTATTGCTTGTTCTTCAGCAGGCAGTGGGAACTCTCTGTAGATGTCGTCAACTGCCACCTGTAAGACAAGCAGGAAGGAACTAGTTTTGCCCCATAAAAGCAGCCCAAGCCAGGAAAGCCGTCTCCTGCCCCAGGCTTTTCCTGGCTGTCCCTGCTCTTGCCAGGACACACTGTGTCTTTGCTGCCTTCTCGTGTATGTGCTCTGCTGCTTCCTCTACTCAGCCACTTGGAAACTGAACTTCACTTCTACCTTCCTTTCATTCTGCTTCAAAAAATACCAGAAAACAGCCACATGTTTGTTTTCCACTGGGGCATTCAGGAAGTCTTTCATTTTGGGTTAGCAATAACCAGGAGTGGTACTAAACCTCGCAGCATTGGGAATGTTTCTAGATATCCTTTTGTGGGGGTTTGTCACCGTGCATTGGTAGGTAGGAGGGGTGGCACTACTGCCACATGATGGCAGGGACCAGGGACATCAGGTATCCTGCAGTGTGGATGATGATCCTGCATAATGATGTGCTGACCACTCGAGAGGCCAGTGATACCCCCAATGATAACTGCTGCATGTGTCATCCAGTACCAAGTTGGTAATTTCCAACATCTAAAGTATCACCTGTGTGTGCCATCTTAGTTTTTTTTTTTCTTTGAATTAACTCACTTTAATTTTTTTCTTTAAGGTAAATTAGTAAACCACTATGCAAATCAGTATGAAGATTCCTCAAAACACCAAAACTAGAAATTCCATTTGACCAGCTATTCCCTTTCTACGTGTCTTCTGGAAAGAGTTAAAGATGTCATCACAGTAATACATGTACATTCATGTCTATAGAAGCACAATTCATAATAGCTAAATCTTGGAAGCAGCCTATATGTCCATCAACAAAAGAATGGATAAAGAAAATATGGTATTTACATAAATGGAGTATTACTCTGCCATAAAGAAGGATAAACTTGAGTTATTTGTAGGAAAATGGGTGCACCTTGAGACTATAATATTAAGTGAAATGAATCAGACATAGAAGCTTAAATATTATATGTTTTCTTTTATATGAAAAATCCAAATTATAAATAAGAGCAAAATGAAAGATAGATAATAGGAAGTAGAGAGATACCTTTCTCTAATGGGAAGGAGATCAAGAAATGGAGGGAGAGAGAAGGAAGGGGAGGGAAGGAAAAGGGGATGAAGAAAGGAATTGAGATGCGCTAGGTACATGTACCAACTTTCCACAAGGAATGTAAACATTATGCACTAATAAAAATTTTAAATATTAAAAAATGTTCGTTAAACAATAGTATACTTGAAACAATGGGTCAATGATGTTATTTATGTATTTTATAGTACACATAAAAATAAATACCCAATATCTAATACGAAATATTTTTCATTAATTTGGGAACATTGAGCCTATAGTATGACCATGTATTGTGTTGTTTTGTTTTTGTTTTTTGTCTTTTTTGTGGGTACTGGGGGTCGACCTCAGGACCTCGCGCGCCAGGAGGCGCCTGTGCCGCTGAGCAATATCACCGGCCCCTTTTTCGTATGTGGGTTCCAGGAGTCGAACTCGGGCCCCCGCGCTTGCCAGGCAGGCGCTTACACCGCTGAGCCATCTCACTGGCCCTGTTTTTTGTCTTTTTGAGATAGGGTTTTGCTATGCAGTTCAGGCTGGCCTTGAACTCACTTTGTAGCCCAGGCTTGCCTCAAACTGGCAGTGATCCTCCTGCCTCAGCTTCCTGAGTGCTGGGATTACAGGCATGAGACACCACACCCAACTTTGTGCTGTTTTTTTTTTTTTTTTTTTTTTTTTGTACCAGGAATCAAACTTAGGACCTTGCACTTGCCAGGCAGGCGCTTGTGCTGCTGAGCTATATCCCTGGCCCTTGTGTTGGGTTTTGATGGAGACACTATATACATTTTCTTTTCTGAGCTGTGAAGGTCTAAGCAAGAGCCAGCGAGAGTCCTTAGCCTAAGCATTGTAAGAGCAAAGATCACATATTCAATGCCCCATACATGTAATTTGTTTTAAATGAAACAAGTCTGCTCTCCTGGCAGGAGCAGGACCCTTTTCCCAGCCATCTGTCTGCTTGCTGGCTAGAAAGTCAAGGATGAAGTAGAGGCTCACTTGGCCTCTGCCCCTTGGCACGCAGGCTCTGTGAGGGTAGGAACGCGTCTTGGGACCCCACCTTTCCTACCGCAAAGCCTGGCACGTGCTTCCTGATTAGTGAAAGTCTCCATGAATGAAAGAAAGTGAGCAAATGAATCGGTACTTACCCCTCTCCACTGGACAGACGAGGAGCTGTAACAGCTCCTGTCACTACATCAAGACATATGTCCCACATTTCTTTGGCAGCACATGCAACTTCTCTGTGCCTCGGTGAATCTCTGAAATAGGCAGGATCTCTATTAACCTCTGAAATAGGCGGAATAATATTGCCAAGCTCACAGCACTGCCGTGAGGAGTCAGTGGGAGTGGGCCGGTTGTAAGGTGCTTAGCAGAGTGTCAGGCACAGGATGAATATGGAAACATTCAGTGATGGGAAAATGAATGAGTGAATGAATGAACGGTGCCTGGCTTGGACTGGACTGTGGTTTGTAATATTTGTTGAAAGAGGGAATCAATGAATGCTGGACTATAACGCTCCTATTCTCCATCGCTGTGCTCAGCTGTCTCCAGGGACAGCAGCAGATGCTGGCACAGAAAGAGCTTTTCCAGAACACAGAACCTCGGCTGAGGGCCCCACCCCACCCCCTTGCAGGCAGCACAGGAGCTGTGTGCTGGGATTCATTTACAGCAGTGCTAGAATGTGTCCAGCTGACCACATCCGTGACTCTTTGCAGGAACAAAAGCATTTCCGCACAATGAGCACAGCGAGGCCAGGGAGGGGAGACAAAGGAAAGGAAGTGACGGTCACAGAACATCTGTTAGGCACCTGTTAGGATCATGGAGAGATTTCAGGAATTTTGTGTCATTTCATCCTCTGGCAATTCTGGCAATTCTCAGGTTTTTATTTTTATAAATACTTTATTTCCCTAATTTGATAGGCCAGAAAACTGACACGTAAGGAAGTTAACTAACTCAGCCACGGCCACTTGGTTAAAATACATAGCAGTGTAAAATTTGAACTCAGGCCTGTCTGAGTTGTATTGTTACACAGTCCTGACATACTGCCAAGAGGGCACTCAAAGGCCATGTCACCTACACGTCAAACAAACCGTGCCTCACCTACCAGCTGGAGTTTTGGTGTCAGTACCTTCTTCTCGTCGTTGTTACAGAGAGTGAGTGAGTGACAGTAATTAAATAAGTGATCCTCACTAGCTCCCCCCCGGCACCAGACATCAGGCCACGTGAAACCATGGAGTAGCGTGAGGCTGCAGTGGCTGCCCTGCGGCCTTTGGTAAACAGCCCAGGTTATCCCTTCTGAGGCGGTCTGAGGGCAGGGTGCAGCCTGGGGTTTTGAATGGGGTGTTTGTCTCAGGGCTGAAGGAAAAGAGCTCCATTCAGGACCTTGCTTGAATAGCCTTCTGCATGAGAAAGTGCAGGAGAAGCCAGATTCTCAGCAAGAAGAGACCTGCGCCTTTTTCTGAGCAGGTGGATCCCACGTGGTGTGGCTTACATCCCTGATTTTAGATGGGAGGTTTGCATTTCCTTCTCCCCTTGTTGTGGAGGCAGCACCATAAAGCTGTCCCAGGACGTGTGTGACCCAGGAAGAGTGTGAGCTCTTCCTGACCATTCTATAAGAATCCTCTTGGCCTCCATCTGTACCCCAAACCCCCTCTCGTGTCCCCACGTATCACTGGCAGGCATGGGTCCTTGCTTCACTGGTAATGGAAATGAAAATCGAGGCACTGGCATGGATTTACAGGTGAAAACTGCATCCTTCTTTCCACATAGCTAATCTTATTAAATCATTGGCAGGACTGGGAAATGGCCCATTATCTGAATTCGGGAAAGGTGATCCGAGGTCAATCTGAAGTTTGAGCTCCCAAGTAAAAATCTGAGCATTCCCTTCCCAGCTCCATGAAATAAGCAGATCTCCAATCAGCACTGAGGTAGGACAGAAGAAGCTAGGTAGAAAGGAAAGAAGGAAATAGAGATTTTAAAAATTATACTTTAAAGAAAAACTGCAGCTTCAGGACACAAGTCTGATTTATTTACTTTTATTTCCTTCTCCCAAAACAGCAAACCTGGGCAACTCCCTTTCTGGTCTGTTCATTTCCTTCTACTTACAAATAATCCTCTTTCACCCATGAAGGGACCACTCCTTTGGGATTTTCTGTAGGAATAGACCATTATCTCACTAGGGGTGGGCCATCCTCTCCCACCCACTAAGACTAAGACTAAGACTAAGACTAAGACTAAAACTAAAACTGAGACTGAGACTAAGACTAGATTATTGAATTCCATAGATTTCCACCTCCCAAACACATAAAAATCCCCAGTTCCCAAATGTGTTGTGCCTCATTTCTTTGAGTACCTGTACCCTGCTCTTGAGTTTGTTATGCATCTACCTCTGATAAATCCTTCTCATGCCTCTTTTACTGAGACGTCCTGAAAATTCTCTTCCATGATGGGAGTCAGCGAATCTGCATACTTATTTTAAAGGGGTGGGTTAAATTCTTTATTTCGGCCTCAGGGACCCTCAGACCCACCCCGTGACACACGGCCTCCTCTGTGATGCGGGGCTTGCTCTGGCAGTAAGCCCAAGTCTTACGTACTCCTAAAGTCACTGAATGGGTTGATATATCCTTTGGAAATTGTCTTTTTCAAATTAGTTTTTGTCATCCTTGCCTTTGCCCACAATTCTAAATTTTAAAAAAAGGCCATAATTAAATGATTAAGATATTAACAACTAGAGTCCACTATTCCAGGAAAAAGGAACAAGAGAAACATCAGACCCAGGACCTCCTAATCTGTAATCATTTTTTAGATTTACAGAACCCAGAACATCTGATGAACTTCAGATAACATCAGAATGTACATCAAAGAATGGACTACTGCAGTATTAATAATTACTCTGGTGCCCATCCATCTGTCGCTAAAAATATACTCCCTATATAAGTAGTTCATTTGCAGTTGTTAGCTAAAATAGTTTGTCCAGGACAGGAGTCTGCCATCTTCCAACTTTCTGGCACATTCCCAATATAGCTCTTCTCCTGCCACGCTATTTCTTGAGTCATTGGGCAACAATAGGACTGGACTTTCACAGTTAGTCTCAACATTTAAGATTCCTAGTGAGTGCTTCAGGGACAAACCTGTGTGTATGTGTTTGAGCTGCTGGAATTTCCAGGCACAGGTGACATTTACAAGCAATTCTTTCTTCCCATGTCCAGACTGTTGGCACTGTCAGGTAGGAAAAATGAATTACAAAAATGATTTTCTCTCTGTTCGTTCATGATTCTGTTGGGACGGACCCTATAACAAAAGACAGATTAATAAGAGAAAAACAAACAGAAGTTAATGATGTGTGTACACAGGAGATACTTGGGAAACAGGAAGTAAATAGAAAACATTTCTTGGAATTCAGGCTTAAAGTCCATCAGTTCCTGGAAGAAAGAAAAGGCAGGAGATTCTGCTAGGTTATAAAAAGATAGTTAGGAAATGAACTGTAAACAAGAACAAAGTTTGTTATGTAGTTTTAAAGCAATACCTTCTCCATTGCTGTAAATTTCTAGGGATTAGTGTCATCCTTCTCCTCGATGCAGAAGAGATACCCTTGCAAATGGAGATTTCTTTTGTAGGTATACATTTCTCCTAGAAAGGATCACTTCTATTTTCAGAGCTTTTTCTGTGTCTGCAGTTCCCCAAGATAACCAACTCAAAATAATCCTTGTGCTAAAGAGGATTATTTGAAGTGGCATATTCTGGTCTTCTGCAGTCATATTTTGGGGTGAGTAATCCTATACAATTAAATAGTCTTGCAACACTGATTATAAAGAATATCATTTTCTCAATTATCTACCCTCTTTGTTTAAACTCCACTGAGGAAACCACTTTTAGTTTATTGAGCTCTTTAATTTGGGATGTACCTCCATATGTCTTAATAGCTGCCACTACTACTACTCCCACCCCCCTCTTTCTCCCCTTCTTTCTCTCTTCCCCTCTCCCCTCCAGCTGTCCCCCTCCCCACCTTCAAACCTCCTTCTTCTATCAGTAGATCTCTGAAACAAATGATTTACTGAGCCATAACAAATGCCACCCAGAAAGAAGGGCCAGTCCTAGGGCAAATTCCCTAAGCCACCAGTAGCATGGCTAGGTGGCAGTTGCAAAAATATCTGCTGCATCTAAAAAACCAAATCTGGGAAGAAGAAAGCATAAATTCTTACATTGCATCTACATTGGTTATAGATATGAGGGGTGGTACAAGGTGAAGGGGCAAAAGTTGAGGGCTACTGTAGTCTTTAAGCAAAAGTCCTTGGTGGTTCTTGGTTAGCTCGTAAGTAGAATGCAATGGTGCCTTCGTGGTTGCCCTCCTTTCAGTCAAGGGTTCCAATGTATGCTTCAAAACGTGGAGCAGTTTTGATTTTGCTTTGGCTCAAGCTGTTAGCTGAATTGCTTCCCTTTTCTTCTCCTCTTCCACCCTCCCCTCCTGCCTGTTATTAAGACTTCTCAGAATTTCTTTCTTATCTTTTTTTTTTTTTGGGAGACCACGTCTTACTGTGTAGTTCCAGCTGGCCTTGAACTCACCATGTGGCCCAGGCTGGACTCAAACTTGTCAAACTTGAAGTGATTCTCCTGCTTCAGCCTGCTGAGTGCTGGGATCAAGGTGTGTGCCACCATGCCCAGCTCTTATCACTTTTTTATGACAGCCATATCTAGATATAGTTCTCATACCATAAAACCTACCCTTTTAAAATGTACTACTCAGTGATTTTTAGTACATATTCATAGTTATGCAACTGTCACCACTATCTTAATTTTAGAACATTTTCGTCATGCCCCTCAAAGAATCATCAGATACATTAGCAGTCATTTCCAATCCTCCTCTCCCCAGCCCTGAAAATTACTAATCTATGTACTGTCTATAGTTTTGGCTATTCTGGATATTTCATGTAGCATGTAGCCTTTTGTATCTGGCTTCTTTCACTTTGAACATTTTTAGAATTCTTCCATGTTGTAACACAAAAATTAGTACTTTCTTCCTTTTTATATATTAAAAAATAATGTTTCATTGTATCTCTATACCACATTTTGTTTATTCACTCATCAGTTGACAGACATTTGGGTGATTTCTACTTTTGGGGTTTTGTGAATAACATGGCTGTAAACATTTGTGTGCAAGTTTTTGTGTGGACATATACTTTCAGCTCTTTTGGTTCTATGCCTAGAAGTGACATTACTGAGTTATTGATTTTTTTCAACCCCTGAGGAGTGTCTCTTTCCTTCTCACTCTGGAGTTCTCTCACTTCACTTTGCTACCACCCCCAATACACACACACTTGTCATCCTTCAGGATCCCAATATTTATACCATAATTTTGGTTGGACCATTATTAATATGAAAATATAAATGTTGAATTATGATTACTTTTCCTTGCACAGCTTTTGGGCTAACTTGGAATCATTATAAATTATAAATTATAAATCTTGTTTATTTTTCAGTGAGTTAGCATTAATTTACTCTTAAACTCCTCTCAAAAATGTTTATTTGCACTACACATTCTGTCAGTTTTATTATCTTAGATCTTTCTGAGTCTTCTGACTTGCCCCAGTGTAGAGGAGTTGCTGTCTAGACCTGTTTCTTGACTGTTATCCTGGAGCCTTTTCTCCAACTCGGAGAAATGTTTCCACTTCTCTTTTGTGTCGGAACCCCTATTTCTTGGATCCCAATGTCTTATTTTGGTGGAGCAGCTCCCCCAGTTGCATCCTGAGAAAGATGCAGAGGGGGTATGTTTTCTGAGAACTTCCATGCCTAATAAACCCTTTATATTACTTGATAGAATGGCTGGATATAAAATTCATTTTTTTCCTGAGTAATTTCTTCTAGTACCCAGGATTACTATTGAGAAGATTTATATGTTCCTTTTTTTTTTTTTTTTTTTTGGTCAGAATTGAACCAAATTTTGACTCTGCAGAAACTTTTGCATTCTTTCCTTGACTTCAGCATTCTTCAAATGTACAATGGTATGTTTTGATAAATATATTTTATTAATTTTGATGATCACTTAATGGTCTCTTTTAATCTAACAATGGCTTTTATTTCTGGGAGATTTTCTTAAGTTATTTCTTTGGTGATTTAACACTTGTCCCCATCCCATCTTGCTAGGACTCTTATTGTTTAGATATTAACTTCTTGGCTTAGTCTATAAACTTTCATGTCTTTTCTCCTTTATTTCCTGTCATTTTATTACCCTTTGGAAGTTTTTATCAAATTTTTCTTCCAACTTTTTTATTGCTTTTTTTTTTGGAGACAAGGTCTTCCTATATACTTCAGGCTGGCCTTGAACTCTCAGTGATCCTCTTACCTCAGTCTCCCAAGTTCTGGGATTACAGGTGTGTGCCACTATGCCTGGCTTAGATTTTTTAATTTATTTTGTGTTTAATTTCCAAAACATTTTATTTTGTGAGTCCTTCATTAAAAATGACATCTTATTGCTTCATGTTTTCAATATGTTCTCTTAGCTCATAGTTTTTAATCATCTTATCTGCTTTCCCTAAATTACTTAATCTCTTCATTTTTAATGTCTGTGTCTTACTCCATTTTCTGTTGCTAAGAATGCAATACTAGAGGTAAATTATAAGGACAAGTAGCTTGTTGTGGTTCAAATTAAAAGTTGAGGTGCTGCGTCCGATGATGACTTTCTGGGTGGCAGAGGCCCAAGATGGTTCAGGGCATCATATGTGAGAGACATGCAGCATGAATGTGTCTCCTGCTCGCTCTTTCTTCTTATAAGTGGGCTTCATCTTGATAACCTTACCTAGTCCTACTCTTTCCAAAGGCCCCATCTCTAAACACTACAGTTGGACGAAGTTTCCACCCTCTTACTACCTCCCATGAGAATTCCAAAATTAGTTTCAGAGGGGACAAATCATATTCAAATCATACCACTCTTGGTTTCATGTTAGAGGATTTCGCCAAATACCTGATGATCCTTGGATATTTATTTAAAATGAGGACACTTATTTGTACAGGTACAAATTCCCCATGATGAATGTGATTATTATGTATGACAAACATATACTAATAAATTTTTTTAAAAAATAAAAAATAAAATTAGGACACTAAAAGTCTTCACGTGGCTCGGTATTGAGAGCGGGCCTGAAGGCCATCAGATCACTTGTAGGGTGATTAAGGCCAGGCTGTTCCATCAGGTAATCCTGATATCATTATCTTTCGGTCTTTTCTTAGTAAGATGTGTTCAGAGAATCTTCTAACATCCTGCAGTTTTCTGAGAACCAAGTGCTAGAGGGCAAGGCCTCAGTGTTTAATATTTAATCCTACTATTTTCAAAATGATTTCTGCCCTCAGCCTGCCATGAGGTACCTCAGAGAGCTGTTTTCACTCTCTCCAGAGCACAAATCCCCATTTTCTCCTGAGGTAAAGGAGTTAGTCACCTGGTCACACAAAGTAAGGAAGCGGCTTTGGGGGAGGTCTAGCTGCCTCTTAGACTTTTTTTTTTTTTTGTGAGTACCGGGGGTTGACCTCAGGACCTCGTGCGCCAGCAGGCACCCGTGCCACTGAGCGATATCACCGGCCCTTTTTACATACGTGGGTTCCGGGAGTCGAACTCAGGCCCTCGTGCTTGCCAGGCAGGCGCTTACGCCACTGAGCCATCTCACTGGTCCCCTCTTAGACTTTTGTCTTCTCCTTTACTCCAAAGTCATAAGCTCCTGTTACTTCTAATTCTTAAGACTTCAGGTTTCTCTTTTAGAAAATGTGCAGCTACTATTTAGCTTGCTCAGTTAGGAGATAGCTGCCCTGGATCTGCTAGATCATTTGTCTTTCTTCCTTCTGCTTTCTAACTCATAACACTTTATGGATCTCAGCTCAATTCTCTTTTCTCTGTTGGTTTTATAGCAAAAGTAAAACAAAACAAAACAAAATCCTTTATATCAGTTAGTGGAGACCCAGAGAAAGTACAGGAAAATGTGTGTTTAACCCTCTATCTTTAAAGTGCATTTGACTCATCCTTCACATATATTTTACTGAGAAAATGTTCCAGCATGTAATTTACTTTTTTAATGATTACTTTTTAAAAGTAAAGAAGGAAAGGAAGTTGCATCAACAGTTTTGGAAACATATTAGGGCATTTTCTGACAAAGGACTTTTGAACCAATTATGGCAGGGACATTGACTAACTGAAATTGTAATGACTTTCATTCATAAATATAAAACTGTCTATTTTATACACAGGGGAATGTGGTCACCTTTAAAGGTAAGTAAGGGAATGAGGCAAATTGCGACTACTCCTGGTGGAGGAATGCTGAGGAATAAAGCTCTGGGCTGGGTTGATCTGGAAAGACGCTTCCATGGCACAGTTGGAGGATGTTTTCCTCGACTTAAACCCAAGTTGTTTCTGAGGAGAGCCCAGAGATGGAACCAGCCATCCTCGTCAGAGATGGAGCTACAATGCTGGGAAGTTAGAAAGTCAATTTAGGGGGCCAGTGAGATAGCTCAGCAGCATAAGCGCCTGCCTGGCAAGCACGAGGTCCTGAGTTCGACTCCCAGTACCCACATATGAAGAAAGGGCCAGTGATATCACTCAGCGGCACAGGCGCCTGCTGGCATGTGAGGTCCTGAGTTCGACCCCCGGTTCCCACAAAAAAAAAAAAAAAAAAAAAGGAAAGTCAATTTAGGATTGCTCAGAACCAAGATTGAGAACAGAAAAGAGTCTAGATAATTCCCCTTTTATGAAATGCTGGGTGCATACTTTTGTGCCTATGGAAAAGTTTTAAAAGATTGATAATATGCTGTTAAACTCGTGAAGAAATAGTTTCATATGTTGTTGGGAGCCTATGTTTGTGTAGTCTTTATTAAAGAGTAATCGGTAATTGCAGTCAGCCTTCCATACTCACAGGTTCCATATTTTGATAGTGATTATCTACGCAGAATCCTAGGAAAAGGCCAGATGCAAGCACACACTGGAGGAGACATAATGCACACTTAACTGGCTTTTCCCCTGTAGACATCCCCAAGTCTGCGTAAGATTTATTCAACTAAAGATTTTGAGGTTGGATTGCTAGGTTGCCAGAGCAACTGGAAATTGAAGGAGGGGAATCATATTAGGACTAATGGAGAAGAAGTTCCCAGATTTATGTATGAAATCTTTTCAAAACCTTGGCTGACTTTTTTAGTTGCAAATGTACAGGGCGAGACTCCAAAGAGCATAGCAGAAAACTATGCTCTGGAGGGCTGAAAATGCTGACTGGAGATTTCAGCTGTTCCCCCATGCTGAGGAGACAGAGTTGGGAGTTAAAATCTCACCAAATTAGAGGGGCTGAGGAAACATCTCTTACATTCCATCTATATGCCAGAGGCATCGTGTCCTTTGTATTAAGGACTGTAGAGAGCCATGAAGAACCCAGCTTCTGAGCATGCGCTACCCCTGCCCGCGCCAATCCCGCGCCAGTTAGCGGTCCCTCCCACTTCCCCCCAAAGATATATAAGCCATGGCACTTCCTCAATAAACTCTCTCTCTCACTCTCGCCTTCAAGCTGCGTGTGTGTCTTTCTTCATCCCCATACTGTCTCTCAGGCTACGCGTTCCTGCCCCTGGGAGCTCTGCTGGTCGGAGCCTCCGCGGGTCACGACAAAGGACCACATACCAGGACTATGAGCTATCTCTAGGACTGAAGGCAAAAATAAAATATACTTTGCTTAAAGCCTAGGAACAAGTCTATGTTATTGTGCACCAACAAGTGTATGAAGGTTGTGCCCCAGACATCTAGCTGCCTGCTAGAACAAAATCAAATACACACTTATTAGAGGAAGATAACAGAATTCAGGCTTTCTGCAGTGTCCAACATAAAATCAGAATTATCAAGCATACAAAGAGGGAGAAAATGGTGACCAGAATAAAAAAGAAAAACCCTCAGAAGATAAAGGTATAACCACAAACAAAGGAGGTGTGGGAATTAACATATAAGGATAAAGCTCATGGAAATGTGTCAAAGAATGTACAGGAAAAGATTGATATAAGGTATGAAGATAAGGAGATTTCAGGAAAGATATGAAAATGGTAAAAAAAAAATGGAAATTTCAGAATTGAAAAATAACATTCTGAAACTGAAATTTAAAAGGGCAATACCTAGAAAATTGTTAGATGAGATAAACATCAGTTCAGAAATGGCAGAAGAAAAGATTGAGATACTTGAATGAAAGTCAACAAAAAAATCAGTTTAAGAGAGAAAAATATTTGAAAAAAATGGACAGAGCCACAGTTGCCTAAAGAAAATATCAAGAAATCTAAATATATGTTTTACAGGAAGGAGAGAGAATTAATGGGGGGGGAGATTTGACTGAATAATAATTTTGGCTGAATAATTTTCCAATTTAAATTGGAATAATGATATCAATTTAGAAATCTAAGAAACCTAGCCAAAAAAAAAAAAAAAAGAAGGAAATCTATATTGAGGCATATCATTGCCAAATGACTGAAAACCAAGATAAAGAAAAACAGATGGATAAAAGAATTTTATTTGGATATTAAATCTAAAAGTGTTATGGTGGAGTTTTTGGGGTCTTCTATGTAGAGTATCATTTCATCTGTGAATAATGATAATTTAACTTCTTCCTTTCCCATCCTTATTCCTTTTATTTCTTTCTTTTGTCTATTGCTCCGGCTAATGTTTCCAGAACTATATTGAGTAAGAGTGGTGATAGTGGACATCCTTGTCTTATTCCTCATTGTAGAGTGAAAGCTTTCAGTTTTTGTTCATTTAGTATGATGTTGGCTGTTAGTTTGTCATAGATGATTTTTATCAGATTGAGATAAAGACCATCTATTCCAGTTTTCTGTAGGGTTTTTATCACAAATGAGTGTTGGACTTCATCAAGTGCTTTTTCTGCATCTATTGAAATGATCATATGGTTTTTGTCCTTGATTCTGTTAATATGGTGTGTTACATTTAATGATTCGTGTATGTTGAACCATCCCTGCATCCCTGAATGAGTTCTACTTGGTCATGGTGTATAATCTTCTTGATGATTTGCTGCATTGTTTGCCAGTATTGTACTGAGGATTTTTGCATCTATGTTCATTAGTAAGATTGGTTTGTAGTTCTCTTTTTTAGTTGAATCCTTCTCTGGTTTTGGTATCAGGATGATGGTTGCTTCCAGGAATGAATTTGGGAGTATTGCTTCCCTTTCAGTTTCATTAAAGAGTTTGAGAAGTAGTGGCATTAAGTCTTCTCTAAATTTCTTGTAGAATTCAGCAGTGAATCTGTCAGGGACTGGGCTTTTCTTTGTTGGTAGACTTTTAATTACATCTTCAACTTCATCAAGTGACATTGGTTTATTTAGAATTTTTATATCTTCTTGATTCAGCTTTGGTAATTCATATGTATCTAGGAATCTGTCCATTTCTTCTGCATTTTCCTATTTATTAGAATACAGGTTCTTGAAGTAGGTATTGATGATCTTCTGGATTTCTGCAGGATCTGTTGTGATTTCACCCTTTTCATTCCTAATTGCATGGACTTGATCTTGTCTTTCCTTTTTTTGATAAGGTTGGCTAAGGGTTTGTTAATTTTATTTAATCTTTCAAAGAACCAACTCTTTGATTTTGTGTATTGTTTTCTTAGTCTCCATTGCAATAATTTCTGCTCTGATCTTTATAATTTCCTCCCTCATAAAAGCTTTGGACTTGACTTGTTGGATGCAAAGTCAACACTCAAAAATCAATAGCATTCCTGTACACAAATAACAAACTCACTGAGAGAGAAATTAGGGAAACAACACCCTTCACAGTAGCATCCAAAGAAATGAAATACATAGGAAACAATCTAATGAAGGGAGTAAAACACCTTTACATTGAAAACTACAGTACTCTGAAAAAGGAGATCTAAGAGGCTATCAGAAAATGGAAAGATGTCCCTTGTTCTTGAGTAGGAAGAATCAATATAGTGAAAATGATCATACTTCCAAAATTGTTATGTAGATTTAATGCAATCTGATCAAAATACCAATAGCATATCTCACAGAATTATAGAGAACAATCCTAAAATTCATTTGGAACCAGCAGAGACCTAGAATAGTAAAAGCAATTCTGGGCAACAAAAGCAAGGCACGGGGCATCACAATCCCTGATTTAAAATTATACTACAGAGCTACTGTGATAAAAACAGCATGGTACTGGTAAAAACAACAACAACAATGACAACGTAGGATGTAGGAAACAATGGAACAGATGCAAAAACAACTACAAACACACTCAGCCACCTTATCTTTGACAAGGGGGCCAAACACATTCACTGGAAGAAAGAACCTCTTTAATAAGTTGTGCTGGGAAAACTGGCTCTCTACATGCCAAAGATTAAAACTAGACCAATGTCTATGACCATGCACTAAACTAAAATCAAAATGGATCAAAGATATAAATATTAAAACAGAAACACTAAATCTGCTGGAAGAGAGAATAGGTAGAACTCATGAAGACATTGGTGTAGGCAGAGACTTTGTGAACAAAACCCTGATTGCACAGGAAATATCACAAAGAATCAACAACTGGGCCTCATCTTATTAAAAAGCTTTGCACAGCAAAAGAAATCACCAACAGAGTGAAGAGACAATCCACAGTGGAAAAACTTTTTGCCAGCTGTTCCTCAAAGGACTAATATCTAGAATACATAAAGAACTAAAAAAAAAAATTCAGACACCCCCCAAACTTAAAGACACAATCCAAAAATGGGCATCTGAAACGAATAGACACTTCTCAGATGAAGAAGTAGAAACAGCAAATATATATATATGAAAAAATGTTGAACATCACTTGTCATTCAAGAGATGTAAATTAAAACAATGCTGAGATTCCATCTCACTCCAGAAAGAATTGCTATTATCAAGAAATCAACCAGTAACAAATGTTGGCAGGGCTGTGGGGAAAAGGTATCCTTCTCCACTGTTGGTGGGAGTGTAGACTGGTGCAACCACTGTGGAAATCAGTGTGGAGAGTCCTCAAAGAATTAAATCTAGAGGTTCCATTCAACCCAGCTATTCCCATTCTTGGTATCTTCCCAAAAGAATTAGTCATCATACCACAGTTATATATGCACACCCGTGTTTATAGCAGCACAGTTTGTAATTGCTAAATCTTGGAAATAGCCCAAATGCCCATCAACTGATGAATGGATAAAGAAGATGTATATTTTTTAATAGTAGAGTACTACTCTGCCATAAAGAGGGGTAAGCTTGAGACATTTCTAAGTAAATGGATGCACCTTGAGACCATACTCTTAAGTGAAATAAATCAGACACACATATTTAAATACCACATTGTTTCTCTGGTGTGAGAAATCAAAAGTGTAAATGAGGACCAAAATGTATAATAGATATTGGGAAATGGGTAGAAAATGTTCAAACGGGAAGGGGAATAAGGGAGGGAGAGGGGGAAAGGAAGGAAGGGACAAAAAAAAAAGAATAGAAGGAAAAAAATGAAAACAAAGCTTTTGTAAATAAGGAGGGGAAGCAAGATATATCATGTACACGTACAAATTCCCTATGAGGAATATCATCATTATGTATATATAAAATGTACCAATAGGGCCGGTGATATAGCTCAGCGGCATAAGCGCCTGCCTGGCAAGTGCGAGGTCCTGAGTTTGGTTCCTGGTACCCAAATAAAGAAAAATGTACCAATAAAATTTTTATAAAGACAATTTTATACATGAGAATAAAGAAAAGAATGGCTAAAGGTTGTTCATCAGGGGTAATGAATTGTATGGATGGTGGGGGAGGCATCCCAGTCTCTCTCCAGCAAAACAACAATTAACTGGGGAAAAGTATTTTTTTTTTAATTATTCAAGTCTCTAGGGATTGTCCTAAAGGAATAGTGCAGACAACAAATGGGGAAATATCCACTCAACAAAATCTACTACTTTGTAGTAAGAACAGCATTGACCTGTGACACTGGAACTGCGGCCTGCTCCTTTTCCCACCTCTCCTCAGCTCAGTGTTATGGAAGGTCCACCCCAGCTGGGGTCAGTGCTGTTTTCCTGCAGGAAAGAAAATGCAGAGGTAGCTGGGTGTGATGGTGCACGCTTGTCATTCCAGCACTCAGGAGGCTGAGGCAGGAGGATTGCCGTGAGTTCCAGGCCTGCCTAGGCTACATAGTAAGATCAAGATCAGCCTAAACTACATAGTGAGACCCTGTCTCAAACACCAACAGCAACAAAGAAAGAAAGAGAGAGAGGAGAGAGAGAGAAAGAAAGGAAGGAAGGAAGAAAGAAAATGCAGAGAGGACCTTCCTGTCCTCTAAGCTCCCAGCTTGAGGCTACAGTTGTACCCTCGAGAGGCGTACTGTTAGCGTTTTCATCCTCCCCGGCCGCAGGTTGCAGGATCTATATTCCAGGAGGACATGGCCAACATGACCAGCTCTAACTTTCCCCTAAGTCCTGGGGCTCCTGTCACTCCCACTGCTGTTCTCTCATAGGCAGGGGTTTCCACACTGGGAGGGGCAAAGCGTGAAGACCAGGGGCTGCCACCCCCTGCCTGAGTCCCAACCCCAAACTCTTGTGCTGTGGTACAAGATTTTTCCCAGAGAGAAAGACCAGCCACAGGATGAAGAATTCTACCTCTCTTCAAGAGGTCCCTGACCCCATCGGGAAGAGAACAGAGCATCCCGTGTCTAAAGGCACAGTGACAACAGTGACAAGGACAGCAGGAGCAGACGAGAAGAAGATGGCTCTGCCATAAACAAAATGGCAGCACAGAAGTCTCCAGGCTGCATAAAAAAGACAAGACATGACCACGTGCTGTCTACAGAAGATGCCCGGTAAATACAAAGGCATAGACAAATCAGAAATTCAAAAATTTTAATGGGATGCATTTTGCCCACCCTTCAGTATTCTTCTTTGGCACATAATGGGTCCAGAGTTTTTGGTTTTCAAATTTTAACCAAAGATTTATGTGCTGTACTTATTTAACTTGGTGTTTTTCTGTTAAGGGCTCCCTGTCATCCTCTCTGCTGTCTTCCATAATTTTTATTAAGCTGATTCTTTTCCTCCTGAATTTTCTTTATTTCTTATCTTGTATCCTCATAGTTTCTGAGGCTTTGTGCCCTGTGTTTTGGGAAAATGCCTCCACTTGGTCTTCCAAGCCACTAGTTCTCTCTTCAGTTGCAACTGTTCTGTATGTCAACCACGGTATTGAATTCTATAGTTTGTTAAACATGTTTTTAATTTTTAAAGAGATTTCTTTTTATCTGATTGTTGCCTTTTCTATAATTCTTGTTTTATGGCTGTAATATGTATTTTTTTTAACTCTCAGAATACTAAGCAAAATTCTCTCCGCATTCTTTTCAGCTGCCTGTATTTGCTCTGTCCTCAGAGTTCAGTTCTCATCTCATTCAGCTTTCAGGCTGAGTTTGGTTCAAAGGTTTACTGACTCTAGATTGCTCATTTTATATGCAGATTGATCTGCATATTCTTTCCTGAGCAAATGTTTCCACTCCCTTCTCACCCCTCTTGCCAAGTCTACCCACCAGCTGTAGTGCTATGGTTTGAATATGATTTGCCACCTCTGAAATTCATGTTGCCATTGTGGCTGAATGGTGAGTGAGCCTTTTAAAGAGAGTTAGGTCAAAAATAAATAAATAAATAGGGTTAGGTCAGTAAGAGCAATTAATTATTTCCTTTTTTGTTTGTTTGTTTTTGGTACTGGAGATTGAATCCAGAGCCTTTGCACTGAGATGCCCCTCCCCTCTTTGATTTTTTTTGTGTGTGTGTGTGGGTACCGGGGGTTGACCTCAGGACCTCACGCGCCAGCAGGCGCCCATGCCGCTGAGCGATATCACCAGCCCCTTTTTTGTAGGTGGGTTCCGGGGGTTGAACTCGGGCCCTCGCGCTTGCCAGGCAGGTGCATATGCTGCTGAACCATCTCACTGCCCCCCCCTTTTTTTTGTGGCCCTCTTTGATTTTTGAGACAGGGTCTTCCTAAGTTGCCCAGGCTGGGTTCAAACTTGCCATCCTCTTGCCTCAGCCTTCCAGAGTTGCTGGGATTACAGGTCTGCACTACCACACCCATTAATTAGTGCTTTTTCACAGAACTGGGTTAATTCTCAAGGTTAATGCTGTATTGATTACAGTAAGAGCGGGTTGCTGGGGCCGGTGAGACGGCTCAGCGGCTTAAGCGCCTGCCTTGCAAGCGCGAAGGCCCGAGTTCGACTCCCGGAACCCACATACGAAAAAGGGGCCGGTGATATCGCTCAGCGGCACGGGCGCCTGCTGGCGCGCGAGGTCCTGAGGTCGTCCCCCCGGTACCCACAAAAAAAAAAAAAAAAAAAAGAGCGGGTTGCTATAAAGTCACTCCTTGTGGTTTTTCTCTTCTGCTTGTGCCCAAGTGCCATTCTACTCATCCACCAGGTTACCAAGGCCCTTGCTAGATGTGATTTTCCAATCTTGGACTTCCGGCCTCTAGAACCATGGGCTAAATAAATTTACTCGATAAATCAGCTAGTGTCAGTTATTGTGTTATAGCAACCCAGAACAGACTGAGTTATGTGGTGACCAGTTGTAACAGACATGTTGTACTCCGAGGCTAATGGGCAGGTAGGGTAGATCAACCAGTTGACCTCAAGTAAGCAAATAGAGACAGTTACCTTCTTAGGCACCTTAGGGGATTTCACACTTGTTCCATGTTGCCTTTCCTTAATTAGCCACTCAGTAATAACTGAGGCCATGCCTTGCTTTCCTCTCTGGCCTCAATCCTTATTTTAGGAGTCTGCTGTGTGGCTCACCCTTTACTCAGGGGGCTTAGGGAAAATGCCATAACTCCATGTTCAGTCTGCAACTCGGGGACCCTAGTTTCACAGGGCTTCAACTCTTGAGAGCTACCCTATGTCAGGAGCTGTCCAAGGTAAAGGGCATTCACAATGAAGGCAGAGGAGGCCGTGTGCTTACAAGCCAGAGAATGATTACCCAGCAGCCCCTACTTCATTGTGTTGGAGTATAGGTTTTCCAGCCCTCAGGTATTCCTGTCAGCCAGCTACCACCCAGAAATTCTTCAGCTTCCACTCAACTGGAATTTTCTAGGTAATGCCTAGAACTTTGTTGTAATTTATGTATCACATTTCACTGGGATTTGGGAGGGAAGAGAAATAGTTATTGTTGGCTCTGCACACTATTTTGAAGCATCCACTTTTTTCCCCCTTCAAGTGGAAGAAGGAAGGAGTGTGGAAGTTAGGTATACTTTGTGACTCTGTGATCAAAATAGGTGATTTTTGCACCCCAAAGGAAGCCTGAATACCATAATTCTTATCTTGGGTATGGCTCTAGAAGTGGAGTCTCTTTTGAGACAAGGGTGAGAAATCACAGAGTTCTGGTCAAATTCCAACACTGGGGAAGAAACCCAGGAATAGGACTATGCAGGTCGCTATCTTGATTTTTCATTTTGCTGCCTCTGACATTTTTAATGATGATCTTTACCATATGAGTTTAAAAATATGGCTGGGAAAGTGCCAGTTTTGGAAGATAAGAATAGAAGAACATCTGCCCCCCCCTTGCTGTACCCCCAAATCCTAACCCCATTGCCCTCCTAAAGGAAGAGCTTTTGCTGACTGTCTATAAAAAAATTGGCTTCACTCCTGATTTCTGGGGACGAGTTAAGTGGAGTCTTCAGGTCTCCTTTGGAACCCAAAAGATCTTTTGATGTCTTTAAATTGCTCCCATAGCTTTGAGAGAAAACTATATATTCAGAACCAGTATTCTAGTTAACCATTGTTGATAAGTCCTCTCTCCCCAGTGGTTTCAGTAGATTTGTTTTTGTTGGAATCAACTGAGTGAAAGGCTGCCTTCTCAGAAATAAAGACAAATACCTCTCTAGCTGACCTTTTTAGCTACCCTTAGGCAAACAGCAAGTTGAACATTTAGTAATTCCTTTTTGAAACTGAGGGGCAGGGGAAGGGTCCAAGGGCCAACTCCCATTTCTAAGAAAATATGGACACTATTTGTGTACTTTTCTTTAGATGATTATCTTTTTTTAACCACATGATTCCATTTATATGAAGTTCATGAACAGGCAAAACAAATCCATAGATAGAAATCTGGGCAGTGCTTGCTTCTTAAGAGTAGGTGGGAAACATTTGAACAGTGGCATAAGGGATGTTTTCATTGTGATAGAAGTCTGTATATTCTTTTTTTAAAAAAAGCAAATTTATTTTTAATTGATATTCTAATTACCCTGATTTGTTCATTACACAATGTATATGTGTACCAAAACATCACATCATACCCAACAAATATGTACAATGAGTAGATGATTATCACTTTTAACCAAGTAATTGCGTGGTCAACCCCTAATACCTCTGTGACCACACTGAAGTAAAAAGTCAATCAAACCCCCCTTGGCCTAGCTGCCCCAAAGCAACAAAGATCTTGTCTTCCAGTGATGATCTGACAGAAGCCCAAGTCAGCCTGGCAAAGGGTTCAGGAAACATTTCTCTGTTGGCAGAAGCAGTATTTCTGTGGCTAGTCTCTTTTAACATGAAAAAGATTGTGGCTAATAGATATGTCAGAGCTTTTTAGAAATATGTCCTGCTTTATGCATGTTTGGCAGCACTCAAAAAAAAGAAATCAGTCTTTTGTGGCTTCCAAGAAAAGAGTTTTTCTTTTCTTCTTTTTGTTTGTCACACATCTAAATCCTAGAATCATCTAGAAAGAGGTGGGGTGCGTGTGCGTGTGTGTGTGTGTGTGTGTGTGTGAAGGTTTTCAAAAGCATTGGGTCCCTCATTCCATATATGCAGACACCAACATGGACCAAAAAGAAAGTGCTATTGACTTTCACAATTTGGACTTTTGATTTAAATAGAGAAGCCTGTGTTGAAGCCTAGATGTAGAACATAAAGTTTCCTCTGAGGCTGATCCTTAAAAACTGGGTTAACAGAAATGTGTGCTCTGATAAATGGCTCCCTTAGATAAAACCCCAGGAAGATATGAAAACACTGTGCCCTACATCACATCACACACACACACACATATCACAAACACACATATAGCAACTCGGGAGGCTGAGGCAGGAGAATCACTGCAAGTTCAAGGCCAGCCTGGGCTACATAGTGAGTTCAAGGCCAGCCTGAACTACATGGTGAGACCCTGTCTCAAAAAAAAAAAGTCCACAGTCACGCACCATGATGTCCTTGCCCTCACCAAGCACTCCCTGAATCACCCAGACAATGTCTAGTCCTGTGAGCTCTATTTGTGGCCAGTGCACTATGCAGGTGAACCATCTTTCATCTTTGATGCCGTATTTTTCATGTACCTTTTTATATTTATGTATACAAATGCCCATTGTGTTACAATTTCCTACAGCATTTAGTAAATAACATGGTGTTATGGTTGATGTCTAGATGTCCCTCCAAAGCCTCAGATAGTTGAGGCTTCTGGGAGATGATTGGATCATGGGTGTGTGATACTCATTAGCAGACTAGTCCACAGATGAGTTTGTAGCTAATGTGATGTTGGGAGGTAAAGCCTGGTTGGAGGAGTGGTCACTGAGGGCATGGCCTGGAAGAGTCTATCTCCCTCCTCCTCCCTTGATCACTTTCTGCTTCCTGCCAAGCATGCCATGGACTGTTCCTCCTCTCCCAGGTCCCTCTGCCATGCCAGCCCACCTTTGAGCCACCTGACTATGGACTGAAAGAAACCTGTACAAACTGACCCAAAATAAACCTTTCCTCCTTTAAATTATGGATGTCTGATATTGTGTCTCAGTGGCGAGAAAGTAACTAAAACACACGCCATACAGGTTGGTATCCCAGGAGCAACAAAGCTATGTAGTAGACTATACCAGCAGTGCTCCTGTGCGTGCCCTCTGTGATGTTTGCACACGGACACAATCCCTTAACAAATTTCTCAACACATATCCGCAGCACTAAGTGAACACACGACTGAATATGCACATATGTACATATACATATGCAGCATATGCTTTCACATTCTAACACAAATACCCTACTGAAAATTTTTTATGGAACTTTGTATATGGAGGTTGTTTGTGGAAGTTCGTTTTTCAGCCACATCATTTATACCTCTTCCTTCTTATCTGAATGACGCTCACTTGTTAATCATCTTTAAAATAAATTCGACTTCTTTCTGAGTTAAAGGATTTGACCTCTTCAGTACCTACATATGAATCCACAGATCAGCTCCTGAAGACAGCTGTGTCTTTGAGGAAAGGCAAGAGAATGACCAGCGAGATGGAGCAGAGTTCTGGGCCTGCAGCTGGGTGTCTTCTCCATTCGGAGAATCCCGATCTAGGAGACAAACAGAATGTCGGAGTGGCCTCTGTGGTTTCCTTTCCATTGTCTTTCTTTGTAGAGGTCATCTCAGTCTTTGGAATTAACATCTGCCAATCTCAAGGGAGCTATAGAAATAAGTAAACACAGACCCAAAGTGGCAATAGTAGGAGACTTTAGCTTAATGTATCTTTGGGACCAAACTATTCAGTTTAATTTAGGTTAATTCATTAACATTGGTTATTTAATTAGGCATCTGGACAAAGAAAAGAAACAATAAGGTTCTCCCTTGTGAAGCAAGGATCACTCTATGGTACATGCTGGAGCTGAAATTCTGAGGGCTGAAATTCTGAGGACTGAGACTTTTTACAAACTGTGAGCCAAAATAAGTCTTTCTCCCTTTAAGTTATGGGTGTCTGTTATTGTGTCTCAGTGGTGAGAAAGTAACTAAGACACACGCCATACAGGTTTGTATCCCAGGAGCAACAAAGCTATGTAGCAGACTATACCAGCCGTGCTCCTGTGAGTGCCACTGCAAAACGTAGGAAAGAAAGAATGCCCATGCCAGGTATGGCAACCCTGCCCACTACTTACAAGTCCTGTCTCTGGTCCTAGGTGCTGACTGGTCAGATTAGCAACTCCTCTTTTATTGGGATTGGGCAGGAAGGCTAGGAAGGGCCAGAAGGAGTTAAAAATGCCTTTCTCTTGTCCAGAAGGTATAGTCACCCCTGTCTTTCATATGAGGAAACTGACATATGAGAGGTGACTGAGGTTTAGTGAGGGCTGCTTGCAAGAAGCTGGGAATAAAAATCCTAACTTTTAAATTCAACTATAATGATCCCAACAGGTCAAAGACATCTTCACAGTTGTACTTGTGATGAACTCCAAACTTCTAGATATTTCTTTACTGTCACAAGTATTTGGGTCATAAATTCAAATAACCACAGATTCGTGTTCAAGAAATGGGACCACGGCGGGAGTCAGTCATTGCTGCCTGCTCTTGGCAGAAGTAAGAAAGCTGACATCCCAGAGTTCAGTGGTTGGGAGCAGGGTATAGGTCTTCTTTTTCCTCGGTGGCATTGAGGAGGATTTCCGAGGTTCCAGCTCCTCTCACACTGATTGGAACCTTGCTCTTCCCTGCTGTGTGAGAGGCAGGAGGCGTGAAGTGGAGCCAAAGCCCCAAGTTAAATCCCAGCTCTGTCCTGCACAAGCTTGTGTAGTCCAGGGTCACATGCCTCCGTTTCTTCTAGAGAGTGGGTAGAATAATATTTGCCAACCTCTCAAGATGGTTGCTACGGTCTATACTTAGATGTCCTCCCAAAGCCTCCTGCGTTCATGGATGGGGCTTCTGGGGGGTGATTAGATCATGGTGCGGGAAGGTGATACTTAGGAGTGGATTAGTCCACTGATGAGTTTGTAGCTGGGTGCCATGTTGGGAGGTGAAGCCTGGTGGGAGGAGGTGGGTCACTGGGAGTGTAACCTGGAAGGGTCTGTCTCCCTCCCTCCTCCCTTTATTTCTCTGTACTTCCCACCATCATGCCATTGAGTTGTTTCTCCTCTGCCCTGCCCCTCTGCCCTGCTGCCGTGTTTTAGAGCCAGGGGGCTATGGGCTGAAACCTCTTAGACCGTGAGCCAAGATAAACCTCTCCTTCTTAGAATTGTGGGTGTCAGGTATTGTGTCTCAGTGACAAGAAAGCGACTAAAACAATGTTTGTAACAATAAAGCAAGATACTTGCTATGAAGATCGCTTCAGGGTCCAAGGTTCTGGACAAGTCTTTGGAAATCAAAACCTGCAAGATATCCAACTGCCAAGCAAAGACGGCCCAGCCCCTTACATTTCATCATAGCCCAGGATTTAATGCTCTCTGCTTTTGGGCATTTCATTCCCTCCTCTTCTCATCATTTTGTCTCCTCCGATGGTGGTCCAGCTGAATTCTCCACCCAGAGTTCAAATCCTGAGAGAGGTTTGTGGCTCAGTTTTCTATGGAGATGAGGTTTTCTCCTTCCCATGACCAAAACAATGAGGAGATTATAAAAGTATTACTTTGCAGGAAAGAAAGCAAACAATCCTATCATTTAATAGGAGTCTTAAAAGCTTTAGCTGCTTGGGTGAATGTGGACACCAAGACTGGCTGGCAAGTGCTCCTGCTAACAATGGAGATTTATTATCACAGAAAATCATTTCAATCCGCAGAAGTTCCATAGGGACCGTTATATGGCCGTGGGTATAATTAATAGCAGAACTGTTTGGGAAGGACATTGACGTTATTCAGTGCCTACAAGGCAGAGAGCAAGGTGTGAGGCTGGTGTCTTACCTATTTTGCAGAGGAGAAAGCTGAAGATCAGAGAGGTTAGGTAGGTCGTGCAAGGTCATGACCTTTCAATCAGTAGGGTTCAGACCTGACTCCAGATCTGTGCACTATCTCTAGTCTCACCCCTGACAGCATCCAATGCGGTTTGAATCCGGTCACACTTACCTATATCTTGAAAATGAGAGAAATATGCACAGGTAATATAATAATTAAACTAGCTTAACCAATTGCCCAGAAATCACAAAGGCCTTGAGTTTGGAAACTGAGCAAAAGGGCAGTCAAACTTGATTAAGAATAAAACATAAAATTCTCACAGTTCTCCTTCTCTCCACACCAGGCACAGATGCACTTGGACTGATGGCCCCTTTTTAGTCATCACCCTTGTGAGCAGATTTCACCACAAGGGCCTTTCAGTGGAGGAGTATAAGGAAGACGATGACAAAATAGAGATGACCTAAAATAAAAACTTGATGTCTTGTCAACCTGGCAAGAAGAAATTAGGGGAAACTCAGAAAGTTTCAAATACATAGAAAGGGATTTCATTTCACAATGTCTACAAGCAAACTCCAAAATATGTAGACTTCTAGGAAGAGTAGTTAGCAAATTGTCCAGACATTAATAGTCAGTTCTTGGTATTGTTAGAGTGCCGTCTGACTTGTGCGTTTAACTCAAGTACTTTCCTTAGTAAGCGTGCTCTTTCCTGGTAGTGATTCTTTATATTTCTGCTAAATGGTGACTCATATTTTTTGGTGGTCTGAGCACTTTAGAGAAATAACATTTATTGAGCACATACTATGCACCTGGCTGTGACTGAGGACATACAAATGTAAACAGAAATGCATATTAACTGTCATTGAGTTTATAGCCAGATGGGAAAAGCAGTCACGTCAACCAGGAATGATGGTCTGTGTATTAGTGTAAGAGCTAAAATGAAGGTAGGGCAAGGTTCCTGTGGGTATGCAACAGAGGGGCATCCTACTGTCTTGGAAAGTCAAAGACAGCTCCCTAGTTCAAGTGCCATGTAAGCTGAGGCCAGAGGATGAGGAGGAAGTAACGGACATCTTCTTAGCAGAAGGGTAACACGTGCCGAGGGATGGGGATGGGAGAATGTTTGGGAGAACTGAAAGTGAT
This sequence comes from Erethizon dorsatum, assembly GCA_028451465.1. Lineage (NCBI taxonomy): Eukaryota > Metazoa > Chordata > Mammalia > Rodentia > Erethizontidae > Erethizon > Erethizon dorsatum. Next base: position 13,012,847 of record CM051834.1, on the reverse strand, counting down.
CCAGTCTGGCTAGAGTATTAAGAGCGGAGATGGCTGATAGATGGGCAGGAACCTGCCTTACACACCAAGACAGAGAAGTAACCATTGAAAAGATTCAAGCATGAGGATAAGATGATTACACATGCATTCAGGAGCGATCATCTTTTGGTGTATATGCATTCCAGGAAGATCTCTTTGGTGATTTGGAACAGGAGATGCAGGGTGAGGGGTGAGACTGAACCAGGGTAATTCACTGTGGGCCATCGCAGTGGCTTGGGCTAGAGATGGGGGTGGTCTAGTCCAAGTCACACCATGGGCGCTTGAGAGGAGTGTGCACAGGTTCAAGAGCTCCTTAAAGTGTAGACTGAATCAAATGAGGGTGAGGTGGAGCAAAGGTGTGGAGGAGGTGGGCGAGCAGTCCAGGATGGACGGACAGTACTAGCTCCTGGACGATAGAACAAACACTGCAGGAGGAGCGGGCTGCAGACATGTGTTAGGAGCTCCATGTTGAGAATGTCACTGTGGAGGTGTGAGGGACACTCAGGTGTTGCTTTTCAGTAGAACCCTCGGATCAGAGTGTCAGGAGGCCCATCTAGAGGGGTTGTAGGTTTGGGGGTCATTGGCACATGGGTGGCGGTTGAAGCCAAGGCTGACTAGCTTCAGCAGTCCTGTCTTCAAAAGAAGGCTAAGGCGGGAGGATTGTAAGTTAGAGCCCAGCCTGGACAACTTAATGATTGTCTCAAAATAAAAAATACAAATAGTAAAAGGGCTGGGGATGTAGCTCGGTGTGAAGGTCCTAGGTTTAGTCCCTAGTATTTAAAAGAAAAAAAAAGAGGGCCTAGGTGCTCCCCATTTTTCTTAGTTTGCACTTGTCGGACACTATCCATGGAATTAAATGGGACATCCAAGCGCAGGTCCTTCGTGCTTTCCCAGGCCTGAGGGTAAGTGATGTAGGGAGATGCAGCACACAGCATCGTACATGACCAAGGCCATGTGGTGCCAAGCAGGCACAGACGCTGCTCAGGCTCCCAGGTGCTGTCCCGCCACACTATGCTGCCTGAGGCCACCCCGAAGGATACACTCAACTCACAGACCACCATCATGAGACTGAAGTTCAGGATGATCAATAAGAGACTTCACCTTCGAAAAGCAAAGGGACATCTTTCCACCGCGTGCACTGGCTTGTAGCTTCAGCCATCCTCACGCCGTGCTCTTTCTACCACCGCAGCATGTCCCAGATGGGGTTGGCCTGTGTCCCCTCAGCAAAGCTGAGAGCAGGTGTGTGGCTTCAGGGCTTCCCAGGCTCTGGATACTTGGCCAGGTGTGTGTTGTAACCCAGCCAGGCCCCAGTTGCTCACAGGTGCAACGGGAAGTGGTGCCACAGAATGGAGCGATGAAGGGCATGGGAAGGTGAAGACATTGTCCTGCTGATGCAGCAAATCAGCCTCAGAAGAGAGATAAAAAGGAGATCATTGTTTCCGAGCAGTGGAATTTTATTTTTGTTTAAAAAAGGTATGTAGTCCAGGCTGACCTTAAACTTCCTACATAGCTCAGGGTGGCCTGGAACACACAGTCCTCCTGCCTTGGCCTCTTGAGCGAGCAGGGGAATCCTTTTTCTGAAAATAATCTTGGGTGGGACTCCAGCACAAACCGTTGCCAATTTAGTGATGATCCGATTTACCATTTTTGACTTCACAGTGATGGGAAAGCAATATGTACTCAGTAGAAACCGAACTTTGAATTTTAAATTTGGATCTTCTCCTGGCGATACGTGGCACAGACCTTTCTGGTGCTGCTGGGCAGTGATGGCGAGCGGCCGGTCATGAGGGGACACCATTAACACTCTACGGTGCGTGGTGTTGCTAGCAAGGCTCTTCTGTAAGCCAGGTGTGTTTTTGACTTAGTATTTTTCAGCCTGGTATATATCAAGGAACATCTGTATGTAAAACAGTGTTTAAAAGAAAGAAAAAGAGAAAAGAAAAGTAAAAAGAGCCATCTGAGAGAAACAGGAGCTCCGGGCACTGAGCCAGCTGCCTGGGGTGGAGGGTGCGAGCCCCACCTCGCTCCATCCACCCTCGCCCATGGGTCTTGCGGCTTCTTGGAACTCTTTTAAGAACTAGTAATTGAGTCCATACTTCCCAGCATAGTGAGAGATACCGAATTTTGAGAGCCTGGGTTTTATAGTTATGCTCCTCTGGGTTTGAATCTGGCCAGATTATTTATTAGTCATAAGATTTGGGACAAATTATTTAGGTTTTCCAGGCCTCAGATTTACCACCTGTAGAATGGGAATAGGGAGTACAGAATTGCTGTGAGAGTTGCCAAGCCTTTATATTTTTCAAGACAAGCTGGAAATTTGGATTTTTAGAGTTAGGATAAAAAAGTCAGGCGTGGTGAGTGCCTATAATCCCAACTCTATGGGAAGCTGAGGTAGGAGAATCACAAATTCAAGCCCAGCCTAGCCAACTTAGCGACCTATTTCAAAATAAAAAAATAAAGAAGGCCAGGGGTGTAGCTGACTGGGAAGGCTTGGGTTCAATTCCCAGTATAAAAAAAGAGAGAGAGAGAAGGAAAGAAGCTAATATATGGGATTTTTAGAGACTCTCTCAATTTTTAAATGTTGATAACTATTTATAAAACAAAAACAAATAACCGTTTTGTATGAGCTAAGCAAAGGTGCCCTCTTGCAGTTGGTTTGGGCCTCCGGAGTGCGTCTGTGGAGAGACGGAGGATTGTCCAGGAGGGGCCAGGCAGAGCTGCGCAGGCTTGAAAAAGGAGGCCCAGGGCTGGGGTGGCTTTCTGGGTGGGGCCGTGGGCTCAGTGTTCGGTAGAAGCTCTCGTCCAGTCCAGCAGTAGGACAGATCTCTCGGGTGGTAGAAACAGTTTTCTTCCCTGACCTGCCAAGATAGTGCCAGAATTTCAGACACCAAAGGCCCCTGATCCTAGATTTCCCAGTTGCACTGGAGCCAGGCTTCTGCATGGATCCGATCTTTATTTTACACATTACTATAGCTCATCATGGATATTTTGCATTATTTTTGATTTTTCAAGTATTCAAGGCATTATTGATTATTGGTTACCGAGCATTTGATGTCTTCTCAAACTCCACGCCCTAAATCACTACTCTGAGCTGTGGGTTGGCGGCTTGTCGCTGAAGCAGCTTGTCCCAACTCCCACGGAGCAGGTGGGTGCTGGGAAATCCGGACCAATTTCTGTTGCCAGAGCAAACAGTCCTAAGGAACAAATCTCCTAGGGCAAGAGGGGCATGTTCCGACTATTTCCAGAATATTTATCCTTCTGGATTCTTGGCGCTTCTTCTTTCTCTTGTTCTTTAGTAAGAAAATGCACGGGCTGGGTTCCGAGGGACCAGATCCCACTCCCCACTCCTCCCAAGAGGAAAAGGACGGAGATTCCACTCAGGCGCTCTGCCCTCAGAGGAGGAACCACCTTCCCTACATCATTCATCTGAGACCGAAACATGTTTCCAGGGCCAGACCTCAGGGCCTGGCTGGGAGCCACAGTGAGGTGGCCCTCTGTGTGCCCAGGGTGGGGGGTGGTGGCACAGCTGCTAGGCACAGCCTGTTCTCTGGGACCAGCACCTGCCCGCTGCCCACCTCCACTCTCAGAATCCCGCCTGCCCTTGAATGAGACTTGAAGGTTCGGCACAGTTGGTAGGAGTCTGGATGAGCTCAACTATTTCAGATGTAGGAAGCATTTTCCTTATCTCTGTCTGATTTAAGAAGTGAGCGTTACCAACACAATGGAAGCTGCCTTAAGCAGTATGAATGCTGGTCCCTGGGAGAATGGATGCATCAGTGGAGACCTGTTCTTCTAAAATACTCTACAGCAGGAAAAACAAAGAAATCAGGGCTCTGTGTATCAGCGCGGATAAACCTCAAATACATTGTTGAGCTTGATTTCTTTGCGTGGATGTTTCCGGAGAAACTACTACTGACCTGCTGTCCTAGAGCCCATGGTTTAGGATGGGATCCAAGGGTCCCACTTTTTCTTTTCTTCATCCTTCTTTTTCCCTATCTTGACCCTGAGTCTCTTCTCTCACTCCCTCCAATATTGGTTTGTATTCCTCGTGCCCTCCTGTTGCTCTGCCCCTGCTCTTTCTGGCAGAAGCCCAAGGTGTGCAGGGAAGGCTGTATGCGTGTGCAGTGGGCACCACCATGTTGCCCCCACTGTACCACTCAGAAAATTGAGGCTCAGAGAGGCTGGAAATGGGTGAAGGCTCTGCCAGCTGTAATTACCTGTGCCAACACTCGAACACAGGTCAGATTCAAGTCCTGGATCTTCCTACTCCACACAGCGTGGGCTTGCGCCTGCGCTTTCCTCTCTCCCGCCTTCTCTCTGCTTTCTGTGTGTCCCGCTATTGTAATCCCCGGCATTGTTATTATACTTTCTGTTCTGCATTTCGTGGTTGCCCCAGGTTGTGGTTTACCAAATGCTCTCATGCACACGGCTGATGTGTGTTAACAAGACCTGCAGGTTGGGTGGGACAAGTCTTAAGCCCACTTTGCACAGGGGAACCAGAGCTCAGACAGGCTGGAGACAACTCAAGAGCCGCAGCACTGGCCGCCCTCTGTCTCTGCATCCAGGGCTCCTCCGCTCCCGTTTCACTGAGCTCCTCCTCCATAGCTGATACCAGCATGCTGACCCTGTGTGACACACAATGCCTAGAAAAGTGGATCCTGACTTTAAAATGTAATATTTTGTTCGTTGTGAATTTTTGAATTAATTTTTTTTCAGAACGTTGCATTGTAAAATTGTTCATTTGATTCCTGAGTATATTCGGTGCCCTCCAATTTGCACCCTAGGCCCATCCCAGTGCCCCCTCTGTCTGTGCCTTGCAGGGGATCAATACGATTGCTTCTGGAAGGCAGTGTGCAAGCTGGCCTGCCTTCTCTAACCTTCTCTGCTGCTCACTCCGCCCTCTCCTGGCCCTTTCTAGGAAGCCTGTCTGGTCAGAAGGGTCCCGTCAGAGCAGGTGAGCACCTCCGTGGTGCAGGGACAGTGATAGCCTCTCCTTCTTGCAGGGGCCTGGCTGTCAGCTTCCTGGCGCGCCGCTGTTCTGGGCATAATGAACCCTTTTTCTGAGAAGGGACTATTGGGGAGAGAAGTTCCATGGACACCTCCTCGCTGGCCTTTGGGGACAAAATAGGAACAGTCTGATCAAGGTTTTTCCTAGAAAAGCCCTTGATGGGCCCTGTTATGGAAAAATGGAGCTGTTTTTTGTTTTCTTTGATTAATCACAGTGTCCTGTTTCCCAAAGCAAATGTGGCCTTGGATCTTTGGCAGAAAGTACAGCCTGTGCTGCGAAGGAAGGAGGGCGACCACTCCTTGCAGCTCGACGAGATCCCCAAGACAAAATTAGCCCTGTCCTCAAGGACTACACTCTTTAGTTTTTACCTCCAAGGGGTCTCAGGTCACTTACTTCCTTTGTGTTTTTCTGCCATGGGAACAGGAGAAATATTAGCCTTTCAAGATTTCTTTACAGTTCCTTGAAAGCTGGCGGGCTGAAGCCAGCCAGAGAGTTATATAACAAGCAAAGCCCACTTAAAGCAGCAGCGCCTTTCCATAGGGCTGGGTGGTGCGTGGTCAGTTATTGCTACTGACTTTAAAGAAAAAATGATACTAATTTTGTGAAGAAACTACAAGGGACCCCCTCTCTGTTGCTTTCTGCTCTTCCACTGGAGAAATACAATTCCTAGGGTGTTGATTAAAAAAATTTTTTTTCAAAGCCTTTTTTGAGGATGACAAGGGGAAGTCTCGTTCAGCGTATTTGTTCTTCATACTTGAATTCAGAAGAAGGAGAGGGAGAGAGAAGAAAGAGAGAGAGAGAGAGAGAGAGAAAAACTCTTCTCAGGCATGTTTGTTTTCACTTTGGAGTCTTGGGGAATTTTGTAAATAGTCAACTAGCTTTTCCTTTCAAAGGGAGCCCTGCCCTTTTATGGAAGCCCTAATAATCCACTGTTGTCTAGTTTTATCTGGAAATTAAATAGCTCTCAAAGTGCATCACAGGTATTATCAATATTGATCTCTGCACTCCCTCGATTTGACCTTTTACTTCCCTTTTTAGAGATGAGAAAACTGAGGCCCACAGATTCCATGACTTGCCTGGCCTCACCCCTCCTTCTCCCCTCTACACCACTCTCAATCAAGGGTGATTTTTGCCTTCCAAGGGAGGCATCTAGTGGCTGGAATCCCGAGATGCTGCTAAACATCCTACAATACACAGATGGCCCCCAACAGAGAGGCTTCCCACCCAAAATGTCACTAGTGCCGAGGTGGAAACGCCCTGGACCACACTGAGCTCAGCATCAGAGGGAAATACCAAGCACCAGGCGTTGCCAAGAGCTCCTCTGCCCAGCAACGGGCTAGGCCTCTCTCCGGTGGCCGCCACAAGAGTTAAAGCTGCTGTCTGGAATGCCCTCTGGCAGTGGCCAAGTGTCCCCTGCGGAGTTTACTGTGGGACATGCAATGCATGAGCTGGAGCTGATGTGTGTTATAATTTATAGTCGCCGGGTGCCGGTCTTCATTTAGCAGCAAGCCCACTGGCAGCCGCCCTGCCAGAGAGGAAGTGAGTCCCACAGAGGCCCGTGGCCCCCACTGGCCGACAACCCGTGGTATTTGGGGACGGCTGCTGCTCACAGGCACCTGGGAATAGGCTGGGCCGAGATGGCGCTGAACACGCAGTCCCCCTTCAGACCCACCCGTCAGCAGCAGGCCCTGCCAGAGGATGGCCTATTGAACATTTCCAGGAATAGCACTGCCAAGCCAGTCAACTGCTTTCTTGGAAATACACTCAATAAGGATGGCAGCCCTCCAGCTGGGAGAGCAGAAAGCCCGGGCCGGACCGCGGCACTGAGAAACAGCTGCAGGGCCTGGCTACATGCCTGGCCAGGGTCTTGGGGAAGGGAGGTCGCTCCTTGGGGACTTCCGAGCCCAGCAGCTTCTGCAGTCACTTAGAAATATCGTCAGTGTAGAAGGAGGTGGGCATTTTGCAGAAAGCCCTGGATCCTGCTAATTTCATGCAATTTGGCCCCCTTCACATGCTTGATGTGTTTACTCGGGCACCAGCAGACAGGAAGGTGACAGGGCCAGGAGGCAAGGTACAGTCAGTGGTGAGACCCACATGTCACCTGGGGTGGGTGTACAGTCACTCCTCTTGTCTGCTTGTGCCAGGATAGAGCCAAAGAAACCTCAGAAAGGGGGAGTCTTTTCTGTTGCCCCATCCTCCAGGTATTCTGGGGCAAAGATGTGACAATGGAAGAAAAATCTTGCAGTTCACAACCCCCCCAGTTAACCTGTTCTGTTGCAGAGACCCAATGCCTGGTTGCACTGTGGCCTCCCTGGAGTCCGTGCCCTGAGCTGTAGCCTGCTCTGACCTCCATGGTGGCACAGCAGTGGCAGGGCTTGGCAATGCCTGAGGGACACCAGCTGCCTTCAAAGACGAGCTCCCTGCAGATGCAGGCTTCATGCACAGACAAGAGAACAAAGACTCTTTGCTCTCTGGGTGCCCAGGAAATGTTGCTTAATCACACTTTTTAAATTATAAGAGAGTTACAGAGTTTATCAGAAAGCAAGTATAGGACATCTTTTTATTTCCAAGAGCCACTGATGGCAGAAGATAAACATTGTTTGAGGCTCATACTGAGCTGCAACTGGCTAGGGGTGAGGCCACCAGATACCATAGAGGACACCTAGTTCATTTAAGTTTCAGGTACACAACAACCAAAAAAATTTTTTGGTTCATGCTCCAAATATTACTCACTGTTTATCTGAAATTCAAATTAACTGAGCATCGTGTGTTTTGTTAAATCTGGCCACTCCCTTTGAGGAGTTGTTAAATGATGGCAGAGAACGTCAAAACATAACGGACACACGGGAAACCACATCAGCTAAGAAGGCGGGAGGAGGAGAGGGAGAAGGGTAGTAGGAAGGTGGCAAAAAGGAAGACCAAGAAGAAAGGGAGATAAGAATAGGAAGGAGAAAATGAAGATTTATGTGGAAGACAAATAGGAAGACCTGAGGAGAGAGGTGAAAACAGGTCGTCTGTGGAAACCCTAGAGCACTTGGTAGATTACGAGGGTTGCATACGGCGCCATTTCCCTGAGAAATGCCACTTCGTGGGCCAACCACTGCTCTTGGTTCTTTTGCTGCTCTTTGTCCTGTCTGGTAAAACTCATGGTGGCCACTAGGGAAAGTGAGTCTTTCACCTAGAACAGTGCATCCAGAATGACCTTACCCTGGGATCATTGCAGGCCATTGTTTTGGGCTGAACCGCTACACCAGGCCCCAACACACCAGACCAGGCCACAGTGGAGTCACTCGTGCCAAGTGCCAAGTGACGGAACTGTACTTTGAAACAGGCCCCTTTTCCAAAAACCGGGAGTCAACCTGAGTCAGAATGATAAGGAAGCCACCTCTGTGTTAGCCCTAGAGAGGTGACTCCAAATGGGCAGTCACCTTCTTTCTTCTTGTTCTGCTCTCCTGGCCTTTCCTGCCAACAAAGCCCACCTCGGGATCAGCCTTTTCTGTGTCATGGCCTGGATGATGCCCCAGGTATGAACTGCCAAGAAAAGCCAGTTTGATCTCAAACTCCATTCATTGAAATTCTGGTATGTTGGCAGGGTGATGCCAAACCTAACTCCCTATACAACCTCAGGACCAAAAGACTCTTCTCCTTGCCTCCCTTCACCAACCCCACACACATCGCTATCATTCAGAGTTTGTGGATTTTCAGAGAACTGGAATCTAAACAGTAACACGGACTTGGTCACCATAATTCTGTGGAGTTTTTGTTGTTGTTGAGGATGCTTCGGAAAACCCTTCAGCAGCAGCTTCTGCCTCAGGGCCAATGTGTGTAGGAACAAGAGTCACGCCAGGGCTCATGAGCAGGCAACAGCAGTTTCCTGAATTAAAACTGCCCTTTCTCTTACTCACAGATGGAGGTCAGGGTGACCTAACCCAGAGAAGGCTTGGCAAGCTCCCACCTGTGGGAGGGCCGTGAGCTGGGCCTCCTGACAAGAAGCCTGCTGGCGCCGTGTCCTGAGGAACCCAAAGGAGGCTGTCTTTGGCAAGCTGGTGCAATAGTCTGGGTGCTGAATGTCCTTCAGAGGCCCGTGGGTGGTGCCACCAGGAGATGGTGGAACCTTTAGGATAAGGGGCCTAGGGGAGGTCCTGGGGGATTTGCCCTCAGAGGAGTTTATGGGACCTCAATCTGTTCTTTGCATTGCTTTCTTTTGCTTCCTGGCCAAGAGCTGAGCCCCACCATGTGCTCCCTGCTATTGCCATTTCGTGCCCTTCAGAGCTAAAAGCAATGAATCTGCTTGATCCTGGACTGGAATCTCTAAAACCATGAGCCAAAACAGCCCTTTTTCTTTATAAGTTAATAATTTCAAGTATTTTGTTATATGGCGGAAAGCCGACTAACACACTAGGCTGGGGAGTAGGACTTCAGTGGGGAGCAGAAGAGACGCACCGAATGTCCCACCACGCCAAGACCCTGTACTAGACACCCAGGGGACCTGAGACTGTGTCCACCTGGGACACTGTCTATGACAGCTGCTCACATTTACTGAGCATCTCGTCTGGCCATGCACACAGACGGTACTTGATGTGCATTATCTCAACTGATCAACAGTGCCTCACGGGTTAGGCATTGTGATTGTTTGTATTACTGTTATCCTCATTTCAGTGATAGAGAAATTGTGACTGCAAAAGTTAAGTTGTTGTCTCAAAGTCAACGGGTGAGTGCATGATGGGGTTGAGATCTGTTTCAGGTCTCCCTAACACCCAGCTCAGGATTCATCCTCGCCCCTCTAATCAGACTGCAAGGTTCTAGTCCCAGCTGCGTTGCTCACTGGTTGTGTGACCTTGGGTAAATTAATTTCTCTGTGCATCTGTTTCGTCTTGTAGAAAGTAGGGATAAAAATGATTGGGCCTAGCTCGTGGAGTTGCTGTGAAGAATTATTGAGTTGGTAAGTGCAAGCCAGTTACTACCATGCCTGGCATATAGACAACAGTGTGTAACTAACCATTCTTTTTTTTTTTTTGTGGTACCGGGAATCAAACTCAGGACCTTGCATTTGCCAGGCAGGCGCTGCACTGCTGAGCCAAATCCCTGGCATCCTATTGTTATTGTCAGGCCTTTGGGGCCTGACATTTTGAGGGACAGTTGATTCCCTGTCAGTGCCCGTCTGACGTTAAGTAAATCAGCCTCCACACTGGGTGTCATTTCAGTGTTTCTGTTTGCTGTTGCACTTGTACACCCTTCCATGTTCATGTCACAGTTTTTGTGGTTTCCTGTGGGTCATTGTCCAGGAAGCATTTTAGACAATTAGGCTTGTGCGTAAGGTACCAGTGCTTCCTTAAATCTACCAAGTGCTTGTCCTTCATAAAAGAACTGCTTAAAAGACTCAGCTTTTCTGAATTTATTCTCTGCTTGTTGGCGACAACTCTTATTAATCAGGCTATGTAGGTGAAGCTGGTCTATGGCACAAACAAACTCTAAAATTTCAATGTTGTATCACAATGAAAGCCTCCTTTCCCTCACAGAGAGCCAAAGGAATCTTTCCTACCTCATTGACTTGGGGTTCCAAGGTGTTTCTACCCCTTGGTTCATCACAGGCTTCTATGGTGTCTTGGTCATTTTCCCATTGCTGGGACACACTACCCAACACCCACAATTTAAAGGAGGAAAGCTTTATTTTGGCTCACAGTTTCAGAAGTGTCAGTTCATGGTTGGTAGGCTCAGACACAGAAATGGCACAGTGGAAGGGTCTGCCAGGGAAGAAAGCTGCTAACATAATGGCAGCCAGGAAGCAGAGAGGGAAGGGAAGAGCTGGGAAGGGAAACATACCCTTCTAGGCCATGCCCTCAGTGACCACCTGTTCTGATCAGCCCCCACATCTTAACAGTAAATCAGCTATATCACCCCCATAATTTAATCTTCTTCCAAAAACCCCATCTATGAGTGCATGAAGCTCTTAGAAGACATCTGGATGTAAACCATAACACATGGTCACAACCAAATAAGATGGGGGACATGGAAGACAGTCCTGAAAACTGCCTTGGCCTGGAATTTACACACACCTCATATTCACTGTCCATTGGCCAGAACTGTCACACAGCCCTAACTACAGCAAATGAAGAAGTGGGACACATGTAGATTTTGCCTTCCCAGAGCCCTAGTGGGTTCCACCCAGCTTACAGCCCCAAGTTAGGGAGAACCGTTACTGGGGCTGGGGTATCACTCAGGGGTGGAACATGGCCTAGCACGTGTGAGGCCCTGGCTTCCAACACCAGCATCACTCAAAACAAACAAGCAAAAACAACTGCTAGTAATTTATTAATCTAGTCACATGGATCCTTTTTTATTAATTATGGTCATATAGTCATTTGATTGAAGCCTCCGTAAATTGTTGTGTCCATTCAGCAAATGTTTACTGAGTGTTCCTTTCTCTTGCACTTTTAAGTCCTGGGGATACATCAGTAAATGGAATAGAACAAAACCACTGCTTCATCAAACTAGCGTTCCACTTAGAAATGAGGGAAGATGGATAACTAACCTAAGAATTAAGAAAGCAATATAGGGCCGGTGAGATGGCTCAGTGGCATAAGCGCCTGCCTGGCAAGTGCAAGGGCCCAAGTTTGACCCCCGGAACCCACATACAAAAAAGGGCTGGTGATATCGCTCAGTGGCACAGGCGCCTGCTGGCATGCGAGGTCCTGAGGTCAACCCCCGGTACCCACAAAAAAAAAAAAAAAAAGAAAGTAATATAACATATTAGATTTTAATGTGTGCAATAGAGAAAAATAAAATGGGAAGAGAATATGTTAGTATGGGTTGAGGGAGGAATTTTAAATAGGTCAGCTAAGGAAGGCCTTCCTGAGAGAGGAATGTTGAGCAGATAGCCAAAGAATGGAGGAGAGCTCTGGGCTGAGAATCTTCAGAGAACAGCAAATGGCTAGTGCAGAGGCCCTGTCCCGGCTTATTAATGGGCAGTGAGGACATCAGTGCGGCTGCCGAGCAGAGTGGTAGGAAGAGGTGAGGTCAGAAAGGTGGCGGGGGTGTGATGTACTGACCCTCAGGGTCTTGCACCCGTGTAAGGACTTTGCTTTTACTCCTGCCGTAAAACTCTCAGTTTTCTCCCCACCTTCCAGCAAACGCACTGCACTTCTGCTTCCCCTAGAGCAGTGGGCCTAAAACTTGAGCGGGCAGCAGGATCACCTGCAGGGTGGAGGTTAGCGTTGCTCACCCCCCCCCCCAAGAGTGTCTGTGGCAGAACCTGAGAACTTGCAGGACCCCAGGTGCTTCCCAAATTCATAGGTTGACACCAGTGCCAATCTGATGGTATTAAGAGGTAGAACCTCTGGGCGATGACTAGGTCCTGATGGTGGAACCCTAATGAATGGAATTCGTACCCTTCCAAGAGAGGCACAGACAGTGGCCTTGCCCCTTCCATCCCAGGGGGACACAATGCAAAACAGGCAACAGTAAGAAACAGGGCGGTGAAAAAGTGCCATTTGTGAGCCAGGAACAGGCCCTCACCAACACCCAGTCTGCTGGGTCCCTGATCTTGGACTCCCCAGCCTTCTGAACTCTGAGGAATGACTGATTGTCGCTTAAGCCACCCAATTTTTGTGATTTTATGACAGCAGCCTGAGCTAACTGAGACATTAGGGGCCGCTGATGTGGCTGGTACTACTTCCTGCACCAGGAGGACCTGCCCTGGTTCCTGGATAGGGACAGCTGCATCATTTGCAAGGCCTAGAGGAAAATGCAAATGCGTAAAGAGCAAACCAGGAGACAGACAATGGGAAACAGGAAGATAGATCTTTTGCAAATGGCAAAAGGCTCCTCTTCCTCTACCGCTCTGAAGTGCCACCCTGGGGACCAGGCCTTTAACACATGGGCCTGTGAGGGACGCTGAAGACCCAGACTCTAGAGGATGGTGTGCACCGTGCCTGGTGTCTCCTCGCTCACACGCAGATGCCGCAGTCCCATCTGACTTCACAACGCCACTTCAAAGATGAAGTTAGAAATTCCCATGCATTGACAGCAGCTCGTGAAACCAAGCGTGGTGTCCCTTCAGGGCCTGGTCCCTGCCCGACTGCAGGTTCCACACCGCGAGGTCGGTCTCGTTCTCGGACAGCAATGACTTCGCTTAATTTTGCCCATGAAGCATTTGCTGACAACATATCATACTAAATTACTTAATATCTACTTTCTCCACTAGACCAGGGGTCAGAAACCTACGGCCTACTGATCACATCCAGCCTGCTGCCTGTTCATTTTGTTTTTTAATTGTCTTTATTTACGAACTACAAATATATATATATTTATATGATTGCTATAGTCAAGAAAATTAACATATCCATCCTTTCATGTAGTTATCTTTCGTTTTGTATTGTGTGACAAGAGCACCTAAATTTTACTCTTGGTAAATTTCTACTCTAATGCAATATTATCTATAGTCCTCATGCTGTACATTAGATCTGTGGATTTATTTGTCCTGTGTAACTGCAGCTTTGTACCCTTGGAACTCCATCTTCCCATTTCCCTGTCCTCCCTCCCCTGGCAACCACTGTTTACTGTTTTCTATGTATTGGACTTTTTCCCCCGCCTGTTTTGTAATAGCTTCGTTGGAACACACCACCACTCATTTGTTTACATAATGTCCATGACTGTGTTCACATTACGATGGTAGGATCGAGTAGCGTGACAAGGAATGTTTGGCTCACAAAAAACGAAAACATTTGCTATCTGACCTTTCAGAGAACAAGTTTGTTGACATCTGCAGTAGACTGTAAGGTCCCAGAAGGCAGGGATCGTGTCTGTCTGGTTCATTTCTGTGTTCCCTGTGCCTACATGCAAGGGGTGATCAAAATGTATGGTGGCAAATGTCTAAATTAAAACAAATATTACAATAAAAGACACATTGCCATTAATCCCTCTCAGAATGCTTCCTTTTGTTTCAAACACACTTATCCCACTGTTCTTGCCAGTTTCTGAAGCAGTTCTGTGTGATCGAAAATACAGTGAATACCGTCCAAGGGGAAGGGTAGCCTCCTAAGAACATCACGCTCTGTCCTCATCCACCTTATTGACTGGATCTGGCACTGTGCAACTTCTGGCTCTTCCTCAAAGTCAAAATGACCATGAAAAGTGGTTTGCATTGATTCAGGACATCAAGACCACCACAACAGTGCAGCTAGACACTCTTGAAAGAAGACTTCCAGAACTGCTTCAGAAGGTCACAAGAATGATGGGGTAAGTGTGTTCAAAATGAGGAGGAGAGGGGCCAGTGAGATAGCTCAGCAGCATAAGCGCCTGCCTGGCAAGCACAAGGTCCTGAGTTTGACTCCGGGTACCTACATACGGTAAAAGGGCCAGTGATATCGCTCAGCGGCACAGGCACCTGCTGGCATGCAAGGTCCTGAGTTTGACCCCTGGTACCCACAAAAAAAAAAAAATGAGGAGGAATATTTTGAGGAGATTAATGACACTGCATCTTTTATTGTAATAAGGTTTTAAATTTAAACATTCACTGAATTTTTGGTCACAGCTGATAATATGCTCAATCAACCCTTGTTGGAAAAAGACTTAAAAATGAATACAGAATGCTCGCTTTGGCAGCACGTATACTAAAAAATGAATACAGAAGAACCTAACATTCCTTGAAGCAACTTATTTTATCAAAAACAAAATCATGTAAGTTTTAATATCTTCCAAAATTTTTGTTTGCATATAAAACGGATGTTTAAGATGACTTACCTGAGTGTGAAATTGTCTCTCCAGGGACACGTAATGTGTTTGTCTTGTGGCTTAGCGTGCCTTGTGGCACACCTCCACACGCCCCAGTCCAGAGGGGCACAGGCATGGAATACTTGTCATTCATCACTCAAATAGTCATTGAGCAAAGCATGGGGCCAGATATGATGACAGAAACTACCATGATTCCACTGCGTCTGACCCAGTAGATCTGTAAGGAAAAAGACTCAAAATTTGTAATATATACAGATACACATATGTAGGTATATGATGAAAAGTATTAAGTGCTAAGGAAAATTTCTGGATCAAGGTCTGTGAGCTAGGACAGGTTCATGGGGCTAAGGAATCAGGAATAGATTCTTGCCAGTCTCTCTGTTTGGTCTCAAACCCAAGCCCTGTTCTGCCAACTGGCTCTGTCAGGGGAAGGCCAGGGACAGAGATGCGAGGGAGGCAGGAAAAGAGAAGCCAGGGGTTATGTATCCTCTCTCTGACCCTCAGTTTTGTCAGCTGTATGGTGGAAAAGGCAACAGAATATACTTTGCAGTTTTTTATGAGAATTAAATAAGATAAGACATGCAAAATGCTTAATATAGTACCTAATATATAGTAAGTGTTTGAAGAATAGAGCTACCATTGCTTATAGCCTCGCTGGGGTTAAGTGGGAAAGAGTGCAGTGATCGATTAATAATGTCTGCCAAGGTGATGGGTGGGAGGGTATTGCTATGTGAGAGGAACATTAGCAACCCTGATATACCGAAGCTGTGTGACGGAGAAAGGATGATAAGCCCTAATAAGTGGATTGACAGACTCTAGCAAGAGATTGGAAGAAATACAAGAATTGGGATGATGAACTCAAAACACATGAGAAAGGGTAGATTTTGGAGAGATTACACATTCATTTTTCGACGACAGGCCTTTCCAGTTGTAAAAACATAAAACACAGTAATATCCTCAGGACACTTCAGTAGGTGCAGGTTTTGGACAGATATATACGTATGTGTGGTGAGTTAGCTAAGAAAATCATCTCAACACCTACACATCAGAAGAACTGGAAAACTGTCCAGGAAGCCACAGCAGCTCATTTCCAACACCTGATCGCTTCTGAAGAGGAGAGACCATTGTTCTTTCTTAGCAGTTCTCTCCTATTCAAAGCTCTTTCTGTTTCCACTTCTCCTCTTCCTGGGCTTCCCCTTCCTGCCTCTGTTTCTGATGTTACATTCACTGTGTCTTGCATGATGATCAAACTGGATATTAACCACCCAGTGTGCAGCTCCCCAGTGGGCCACATCCTCAGGTTGGGCCACCACACTCTCCCGAGTTCCAGCCTGTCTTGGATGCCTCTGGTTTGGCTGCGGAGTTGTGATTAATAGGGTAGAGTCAGCTGATACAAAGTAGTGAGGCCACCACTCTCAGAAGGAGCCTTCGAACCAGCCAATCTCATGGCCAGTCTGTGTGGACACGTTAAGTTAGAGCTGTCAAGGGGATTCTCCAGGAAGCCAAAGCAGTGAGATTGGGAAGTGGTTGAGAAAGCACTGGGAATCCCTATTTACTTCTAATATTGTGCATTTCCTAGGAATTTTTTAATTATACAAGATCAAAGTCTGTCCAACACAAAGAAACCAGAGATTATTTATGAAAAAAAACAATTTTTCAATGGGGCCTAGAAAATTAGATAATTTCTTAGAGGAGAAACTTTGAAATTGGCTTGGAAGGATGGGTGTGGTGAGGTTAAATTTCCTTACTGTTTTGAGAGTAGAATATTCTGCAGTTCAGGAAAACAAAACAGCCCATCCCTCTGTGAGTCTTCCCTGAACTCTTGGTAGTCAAGATATCCATCACACCCCCGGGAACTGGAGGGACCCAGAGCTGACAACACACACATTCCAAAGATCAGGTGATGTGAGCGAGCTCATGTGAGAAACACAGAGAAAAAGGAAAAAAGAAGAGAGAGAAGACAAAAAACATTTCAGCTAATAT
The DNA here is from genome assembly GCA_028451465.1 of Erethizon dorsatum. NCBI lineage: Eukaryota > Metazoa > Chordata > Mammalia > Rodentia > Erethizontidae > Erethizon > Erethizon dorsatum. Next base: position 12,996,106 of record CM051834.1, on the reverse strand, counting down.
TTAGAAAATATACTATTGATGGAGACAGATGGAACTCTAAGGCATTAAGTAATGCTTGCTCTTAAAATCCCTAGTAAGTACAAACACGATAACCCCTTATGCAGCGCCACCCAAGAGATAGTATATGCATTTTCCTTTCAGTCCATGAGGGAGAAATGACCCAAGCACTCAAAGTCTTTTCTTAGACTAATTTCAATTTTAATTTAAAGTTTAATGAATTTAAGGAACTGTATCAAAGAAGTGGAAAATTTTAAATGAAAGAGAAATGGTATAACTGTTATACACTTGCGTATGCAGATTTTACACAAGTATCATGTGAACCCTCAGCCTCATCACACAGACCTTCCAGGGCTGAATGCCAACTCGAGCACCTGGTGTCTCGAGCACCTGGCGTCTCTGTGGTCTGCCAAGTTACTTAAACTCTCTGGGCCTCAGTTTTCTCACCTGAGAAATGGGAGTAATAACAGTACTTCCTTGAGGGTTAGATGAGACAGTGTCTGTAGAGTGGCTGGTTCAGTGCTGGCCACACAGTCTGTAGAGGCTGTTACAATTATTAATCATTAAAGTCAGGGGCTTCGTGATCTCAGGTTGACTGGACAGGAGAAGTTAGCAGTTAAGTCTCCATTTTTCCCTTTCCCGCAATAATGGGATCCTGACTCTGTCCTCTAGCTGATCACCCCCAGCCTATGTAAGATGAATGAAGAATGAAGGAAGACACATAACAAACATGAAGTGAGTGCCCAGTACATGCTGGAAAGACCCATCTAGGACCTGGGAAAAAAAAGCAAACCTGTAGGGTTCACCGTTCTGCAGTGCTGTGCTGAGTACTCCATGGTATAATCTGAACCAGCACCTACAAGATGGCCAGAATGCTCACCAAACTGCCGAGGAATCTGTTTGTCAGGAGGTTACTGGTACAGGCTGAATTGTGAACCCCCCCATTCATATGCTGAGGTCCCAGGACCTCTGAATGGGACTAGATTTGGAGACAGGTCCTTTAAAGATGTGATTCAATTCAAATGAGAGGTTAGGGTAGGCATTTATGCCATCTGACTGATGTCCTCATAGGGAGAGGCAATGTGGGCATCAGGGAGGCACACCCACACACACACACACACACACATGGAGGAAAGACCATGTGCGGATGCAGCAAGAAGGTAGCCACCTGCAAGCCAGGGAGGGAGGCCTCAGTAAGGCAGCGAGTCTACCAACACCTTGGCCTTGGACTTTTGACCTCCAGAGATACGAGAAATGAATTTCTGTTGTTTAAGGCATCCAGTCTCTGTGATTGGTTAAGGCAGCTCTAGCCAACTAGAAGAGCATAACTTTTAAAAGCTTGAGGACAGTAAAAGAAAGGAAATTCTGACACAGGCTAAAATAAGGATGAACTATGAAGACATTGTACCAAGAGAAGCAAGCTTGACACAGATACTCTGATTCTACTCACATAAAATACCTAAAGTTGTGAAATTCAGAAAAATAGAAAATAGTATAGTGATTGCCAGGGACTGGGGGAAGAAAGGAGTTATTGGTTGAGGGGTTGAGTTTCAGTTCTGTGCTATGCAAAAGGTTGTGGAGATGGATAGTGGGATGCTTTTTGTTATGCTTTAGATTTCAGATGTTGTCCAGATGTCTCATGTGTTCAGAGGTGGGGCATTTGAAGGTGATTGAGCCACGAAGCCTCTAAGTTCATCAGTGGATTAATCCATCGATGAGAACATAATGTGATGTCATTATTGGAAGGTAATGGAAACTCAGGAGATGGGGACTAATTGAAGGGAATAGATATAGGGTGTGACCTTGAGAGCTATATTTGCTCTCTAGCTCTTTCCTCTCTGGCTTTTTCCCTTTCTTTCCACTTCCTGATTGCCACTAGATGAGCAGCTTTTCCTTGCCATGTTTTTCTGCATGATGTTTCTGCGTTGCTGCAGCCCCAAAAGCAATGGAGCTGGTCCACCATGGACTGAAGTCTCTACAACCATGAGCCAAAATAAACTTTTCCTCTTCTTAATTTGATTTTCTCATGTATTTCATTACAGGGAAGAAAAGCTGACTCACTCACTTGCATAACAGCGAGGGTACTTAGTGCCACTGAATATTTTTAATGATACTTTATCAGTGGTTAAAATGGCAAATTATTGTTTGGTATATTTTAAAAAATTAAAAATATATTAATTGATATTTTTAAAAAGCTCAATGAAGCTCTGACTCTCCAAAAGTTCAGCTCCACTTAACTCTTGGCTAATTGTTTCAGAGGTGTTACAGTTTAGATCTTAGATGTCCCCCAGAAGACCAGATGCTAAAGGCTTGGTCACCAGCCTGTGATGCCACTGGGAGTTGGAGGAACCTTTAGGAGATAGGAGGAGCCTGTGGAAGGGAGTTAGCTCATTGGGGATGTGCCCTTGCAGGGATACTGGGACCCCAGACTGTACCTCTCTCTCTTTCACTTCCTGGTCACCATGAGTTGAGTATCTTCCTTCTTCCTCCAATGGGCACTCCTGCCATGATGTTTGGTGCTGCCACAGGCTCAAAGCAACAGGACCAAGCAACTATGGACTGTAACCCTGAAATCATATGCCAAAATAAGCCTTTGCTCCTTTTTTTTTTTTTTTATGTGGGTACCGGGAGTCAGGACCTTGCACTTGCCGGTCAGGCACTTATGCCACTGAGCTATCTCACCGGCCCCTTTCCTCCTTTTAAATTGTTCTTCTCAGGTATTTTGTCACAGCCACAGAAGCCTGACTAGCACAGGAAGTATGAAGGAAAAGAGTTGGAGGAAGAGGAGGGAATGGGGAAAAGAGAGGCAGGACCCTGGGATGAGAGCCACTTTACCTTTCCTTTCTGTCTCAACATTTGTCTGCATTGCCAGATGAAAGCTGACCCAGCCCCTCCTGCTTCTGAATGCTTGACTCCCATGGGCACAGTGATTACTGCCTCTGTCAATAATGGGGTTGAGGAGCACATGATTTCCAAACATGAGGCTGAATTCCCTGGGAACCTGTTTCTTTTAATGACTTTTACTCATCTTGTTTCCCAACTTCTCCTGAGCCTGCTTCTTTATCACACACAAAAAGAAAGCATTTCCTCAGTGGTGGCCAAAGTAGTTTTCCGATTCTTTCTACAGCAACAAGAAATCAGAGCAGCATTGCTCATGGCCACCTTAGATTTGCTGGCCCTCTCCTTCTGTTTCGGAGAAACCCAAGACCTGAGGTTCGGGCCTCGGAATCTGCTGTTTCATGGAAAGGTTCTTTGAAGACAACCACGTCATGTACCCTTGGCCCTGCTGTAGAACTGCCAAGGGCTGTGCCAAGGACCTGGTAGTGACAGAGTCCAGTCCCACTTCTCTGATGTGTACTCAGAGAGAGGAACATTTCTATTTGGTGGGAGAGGATCCCACCAAAAGTAGATTGCTAAGAAGAAACAGAGTCTTTGCAGAAAGCCACTGAAGGATCTCCCACCTGGTAAACCAGGGAAAATGTGGGTATTAATAATGGTGGGAGCCCATTGTAATCCATTAAATATACTAGCAAGTCATGAGTCTACAAAATGAAATGAGTGAACTAAAATTTTAATGAATATAAAATATATTTATATATATTTTAAACTACCTTCCCCCAAATACTTATGAATGATAGACTAAGTTTACAGTGGAAAGCCTTGGCAGATTCCTCCTTATGCAAGAGATCAAAGTGAACATTGTCAATAAGGGGACACGCTGAGGTCCTGTGTCACCTGACATTGGTTCCCCTCCTGCCACGGATGCATAGCCTGATTCTAGTCATGGGAACAGAGACAAATCCAAACCGAGGGATGTTCTGCCACATAACTGGCTTTGTAGTCTTCAAAAGTGTCAGACTCATGAAAGACAAAGACCAGGCTGAAGGACATAGGACAACCAACCCACCATAACTTGCTTCTGGACTGGCTTCTTTGGCTGAAAAGGCCAAAGAACAATTGGCATAACTCAAAGGGGCTCTGAGAAGTAAGCAGTGGTGGTGCGGCAGTACTGACTTCCTGATTTTGATGATTGATCTGTGGTTACGCAAGACAAGGCCCTCGTTGGTCAGAATGACACACCAAAGTATTCAGTGTGATGGGGCATCATATCAGCAACTTCCTACCCCACTTTTCTTTAAGTATAGTTTTGTTTCAAAAGTTTAAAAAAAATTTAAGAAAAAGAGAAGAAAGAAGGAGGGAAGCTGTGCTTTGCTTAGTTGGGAAGGAGGCTGTGGTCACTCTGTTCTTCAACTTGAATAATCTCTTTGAAGGCTGCTGTAGGGATCTGGAAATGAAGAGAAATGAGGGTGGTAGTTTGGGATGTCAGATGGATACTTTTGTACTTCATCTTGCTACTTGGGTAGAAGGACTGGTGATGATTTGTGTGTAATCTTTCAGGTGTTTGTGAGTATAAACTCCTTTTCTTGATGGCGATCATACTATACATACTATGTAAGAACTTATCTATTTAATATTCTTCTACAACATCATTTTTAAAGGTTAATTAACAAATATCCTGGTGGATGTGAATCATAATTTAACTAACCCCAGCTGGGATTTGATTTGAACATTACTTGGTCCACTTTTCACACTTTAAATTTTTCCTTATGTTGTACCTCAATCTGAAAGAAAAAAGGGGAGACCTACTCTGTTCTTTCTGGGAGCTCTCGAACTGTTTCCCAAGTTTTTCATGCACAGAATTGGGCTATGGGGAGGAAGTTTTGAGGAGTGACTATGTTCACCTCCCTAAAAGTTGAGTGGGGTTCAAATCTCAGTTCTCCTCTCACCAGCCAAATGTGGCTGGGCGTGCTATCCAATATCTCTGTGCCTCAGTTTCCTTATCAATAACACAGGGGTTATTGAAACAAAGCCTGCCTATCCACGGGTCACTGAAGGACTAGCAAGTTGCAAATAGCTGGTGCATGGGAAATGCTCACTGGTGTTGGCCATTGTTAATATTATGAATAAATGTAAGTAAGAGCTAACTTTTGAGGTCTGTTGAAGGTTAGAAAGATACCAAGTGGGACAACTTCCTCCCTAAGAGAAGAAACAGTCCTCTGTGTTGGTGACGAGTAATTATGATGGAAAAAACATTTTGCAAGGTCTGGAGCCGACATGTACTCCTTGTGACATTTTAATCTCTGAGTAATAGATTCTATTGCCTGCAGAGCTCAGATTTTTCCATTGGTTGCTTTTTCCTTTTCTCTTTCAAACCTGGATTCTGCCTCCTCTTTATTCCAGCTTCCCTCCAGCAACCAGGAAGTATTTCTGGTCAGTCTTCACTCCCAAGCCAGGTTCTTTATTCAACACAGATGCCCGACATTCCTTGGGGAGAGTTCCTCCTGTGTGCTCCATCAGTCAGGTCACATTTCACGCTTGCACTGCCCTGCAACAAAGATATTGCAACAATCCCCAGGGCTGTTTCAGGCGTGGACTTGGGAGACTACGTGCCCAGGTCTGGTTCTGTCACTCCCAGACTCGCTCTGAAATCCTAGCCTCTCTGAGGCTCACTTTCCTCAAATGAAAAGGATAATGCTGACATTTAGGGAAGGTTGGGAAGACTGAGTTAAATCATAAATGTAAAGTATCCTGTATAGCCCCTCGAGTATAGTACATGTTCAACAAATGCTAATACCATTATTGTCATTATTTGGGCTTGAAACAAACTGAGCCTCAGTGTAACTATAATAATTATTATATTTTTGCAGGTGAGGAAAAGCTGAGATAGCTAGCTCTAAGTTTAGTACTTTTCCCACTGTGTACAGTGACTTGCCATCAGCAGCCGATACTACCATTTTCCTTGTCCTCTATAGTAACAGAAATTTTACATGGGTATATTGGCCACCCAGCTGAGATTATTTCCCAGCCTTCTCTGTGGCTAAGTGTGGTCATGTAACTAGTATGGTTAGTAGTATTCATGGAAGTCATATCTGAAACTTCCTGGTTAGGTATTTACAAGGAGAGGGCCCACTTCCTGTTGCTCCTTAGCTCTTAGAATGACTACGTGAACTTTAACGTAAGAAAGATATAAATTCCTGTCTTGTTTAAGCCATTGTCTTTTGGGTTTCTTTGTTATAACAGCCAAACTCACATGGAGAGGGAGTAGCAGTGTTGGTAGAAATGACTCAGGCTAGGAGTCAGGAGATCTGATTTTCCTAACTCTGCCCCTCATTTGCTTCATAATCAAAGTATTCGTTTGTTCTCTTATCTCACTGCACTTTGCCAGCAACTGTACTAGACATTAGTAATATAGAGATAAATTAAAATACAGCCCTAGAGATGACCTAATCCTTGATGATGTTATCCATGTTAATCCTCGAGGAGGATGTCCTCGCTAATAGAGAATGTGGGTGCAGTCCAGAACACCAGGGCTTTTCGACAACTGCTCTGCGGGTTCCAAAGCTTCTATGGGTTCCAGTCCATTAACATAGTGAGTGAAGTGCTCAAAACTGTCATAGGTGCCGAGGTATTTACTAATTGCAAGCTCTTAGCAAAACATTTCCAGTTGTTTCAAATGGAAATAATGGCACCTGAAGGATTAAACTTTAAAACACATGTAAAGTGCTTAGCATCATATCTGACATTTAGGAGACACTCAATAAATGCCATCGATGACAATGATAACAACAATGACAATGATGATGATGATGATGACAATGATGAAGGCCTAGGCTTGATTCCTTGCTGCTCTGGGAAGAGGCTGTGGTATGAATTGGCCAAGCAAGTCCCTCAGAAGGTGGTGGTCACTAATACACACTTTGTGATATGTGCTGTAAAGGTCAGATGGGGCTGTGTTTGCTAAAACACTTTTTAGTGAGGGTGACTTAGCAGTGGGGTGAAGTCATTGTCACCACTCAAACCTGTAACATTCCCCATAGATGCCTTGGTTCTTCAAACTACTTTCCTTGTTTTGGCCAAGTTCCCATCTAATGGTAGCTGCTGCATTGCAGTACTTTATTGTTAATTCTGAGAACTTATATTATTGGCCTGGTCTTAATGTCTACTGGGCTCTATCCACATGCATACATAATTAAAAAGATAGAATTCAGGAAAATCTAATCAGCATATTATGTGGTGTCTTTACATTGAACATTCATAGCAAATTACTACTTTTTTTAGTTCTAGAATACTGGCTAGCATTCAATATGAGGTCCTATATATATTCCTTAATTCTACGTAATGATGATTATTATAGGTAAGGAGACTCAGACTGGTCATATAACTTCCTCGGTACCCAGAGACAGATTTACCCTGAAGTTAATACAATTTAAACTCAGGGTCCTCATTTACATGAGCCTCTTTCAAGGTCCTGTATTGATTGACTTGGAATCCGTATGTTTGCGTTCTTTTCTTACAGGATGCCCCAGTGTCAGCTGCAGGCCATACAAAATCTGGATCTCTCCCTGTAGGTCACACAGATGCTAACTACGGGAGCCAAGATTTGAATAGAAATCATTTGAGATTTAAATTTAAATTTTGAGTTTAAATTCATTGTAATTTATTAAAATGGTGCTAAATGGCACATAAAGTTTGCCGGTAGACCGATTTTGGTCCATAAATTTGCGATTGGAATCTCCTTGTGATCTGTCCAAATGATATGCTATATATGTTTTATAAGGCCAATATATCAGTATTAGTACTTCTGCATACTTCCACAAGACATTACATTGTGATGGTGACCATAATACGTGCTTTTATAGAGCATGTGCCCCTGACATGCTTAGAGATTAAAATTTCACTTGTATGGAGCAGGATTATTGGCTTTACTTTATTAGCTGAGCTGAGGGAGCAAACATTTTGGTGAGAGAAACAGAGTAGATGAGGGGTCGTCACAAGCACTCATGAGACACTGTCTGGGAATCCCAAGATATGACTCAGGGACATGCCAGTGAGGTGGGCAGATTGCCTTCACCTGACTGTCTGTCCCCAGCCTGAGAAGTGGCAACTGATCTTATTTCCTCCCTTATGTCTTCCAGCCTTGGATTCTTTTGTTCATCTCTGAACATCCTAAGTCTTTCAGATGTAGGATTAGGTACAGTGAAAGACACAGAAGGACATGGTTACTGTCATCCAAAGGTACAACAAAGTGAAGATGAGAAAAGGATGCACATAGCCACCTCTTGCCTTCCGTTATGAGCGGAGATTGTGTGGATGGCTGAGCTCAATGTTGATGTCGTGTCACCAACCCCGCCCTCGGGATGGTTATCCAGAAAACTATGAGATTCTCTTTCTCTCTCGTTCACTTCCCAGGGCCAGCCTGACCATCTCCATGCCTGTCTTAAGTCACCGGTAGAGCGTCACACTGCAGAAAAACTCACCTTGCAGTTTCTGATTTCCTGTAATTCAATCCCAGGACAGGTGCCATCTACACACCTTCAGTATCCAGGTCTCCCCTTACCAGTAAAATGCCATGAAACAACATCTATGACTCACATTCAGAATAAGTCTCATGGTATAAAGGAATGGAGGTATGTGTGGTTTTCTTCATCCCTTATGAATAGAGATAAGACTAACTCTTATTTTCCACAAAAGTGGGGTAAGGGTTGAGTAAGGATGAGCTAGGATAAAAGAAAGAAAAGATAGAAAGGAGACAAGGAAATTATAACAATTGTATTTTGTAAGCCTGCAACTACTAGGACTTAGCCAAAGTTACAAGACAAGACTTACACCTCTTTCCCTACCAGATCCATTACTAAAAGGCCATAAATTGGCTTAATTAAGAAAGTAAATTGTAGGAGGCTGACCCTGAGATAAGGACAGTTCCGGTGTCAACGGTCCTTGACAGACCATAAATTGGCCCAATTAAGAATGTAGACAAAAAGTTGAGCAAATCCAGAGAAAGTTGAAATCACCTATTCAGAAAACAAAAAAGAACAAATGGACAAACAAATGGATGAACAAATGAAAGAAAGAAGAAAGGGAGAAAAAGAAAGAAAGAAAGAAAGAAAGAAAGAAAGAAAGAAAGAAAGAAAGAGAAAAGAAGAAAGAAAAGAAAAGAAAAGAAAAGAAGGAAGGAAGGAAGGACCTGTTAATGGGTTGGGACCCTCTTGAGGAGGGTAGGGGCTGGCATGTTTTCCCCTAGATTTTCACTCCCTCAAGAAAAGTGTAAGTGTGGCGTTCAGTTCCAAACTGTATTGTGCCTCACTTCTCTGAGCACCCGCACCCCCCTCTTGACTGTGTACTACACTCTGCCCAATGAACCCTATTTGTGCCTCTTTCTGATGCGCCCTGAAAATTCTTTTCCTGTGATGGGAGTCAGCGAACCTGCCACCATGGGGTGGGGTAAGTTTAGGAAACACACACACAGCCTCAGCCCAGTGACAAGGAGATGGGAAGAGGACAGGCCACAGCTTCTGAGTCCCGTGTCTGCAACTCTACATGTGGCAAGGGGATGTCAAGGAGAATTTTTTATGCCCATATCTTATACCCTGAGTAACTACTTTAAAGATAATAATATGCAATGTATTAACTACTGTTATTCTCCTATCATCTTGTTATGAAATTTTGTTTTACCTTTTTTCCATAAAATAAAAAAAGAAAACATGGAGACATACTCAAGGTGGCCCACAAGTGAGGTTCCCAGGAGAGCATTCAGAGGATGCAGTGCCCTCTAGGTGGGCTCCCTGCTTTGGGGTCTGAGACACAGATATCAGGTCATGTGCCAGTTTCTGGAGGAGCTACCAGGCGGTGATTTCTATTCGCCTAGGCTTTGAAATCCTGAACCATCTCCATTATAGATAGACCAACTATCTTTTTCCTCCCACAGTTAAAAATCAAACATTAAAATATTTTTCCCAAACATTAAAAAATTATCAATTAATATGTACAAATGGGGAAAAATTAAGATATTGTGAGTTTATACTAAAAAAAATTAGTCCCTGCTTCACTTCTTCCTAAACTGGTCTTCCCTTGAAAACATTTCTCTTTTTAAATGTTAAATTTCAAATTTTTCTGGTGTTTTCTCCATATCGATAAATAATTTGCTATGCTGACTTTTCATGGTTTATCAATTTCATTCTTTACACATGATTTCCTGTTGAGGTAGAAGAGGTTTTTGCTCACTCCCTTCTCTAATGCCCTCACCCTTCTCAAACTCACAGTGCTAGTTTCTGTTCCATTTTTGTCCTTTAAAACACTATCATTGAATTTCTGTTTATCTTGTTATATTTTATCACCTGAAACCAATTCTTTCTAATTTATGGGAAAATTAATTTTAGACACCAAAAGAGTCAAAGAAAGTGTTAACCTGTAATGGTTTAGATATGGAGGTCACAATAAAGAAATTGTGCTTCGCCCTGTTCACCCTAAGTGCTGGGTCTTTTCGGGGGTAGAAAGTATATACTCTCTCAACTGCTTTTGTATAAGGAAGTACTGTAATGGTGAGATAACCCTAAGAGACTGGGATATTTGGCTGTATCCAAATGAAAATAGTCACCCTTTTCTGAATAAATGGGACAGACAGGACTAGCTACTTGGTAAGTATCCAAAGTGATGGGTGTTGGTGCCACAGCAAGTCAGGGCTGGAGGAAGCCAGGTGCTGGAGAGGGATAAGAACATGCCACTTGCTGTGTCAGCTCTCACAATGAGTCTCTTGGCTTTGTGTCTTGGATTCCAAATGGTGTGATGACCCCAGGGAATGAGGTTGATGCTCCCAGACCCAAGGTATTTGCCATCAGCAGCCTCCTGGGTGCTAGTGATCCCTTCATCTGGAAGGCTTGATGCCTTGGCTGGGTGTTTGATTTGCAAATGACTTGAAAGATAGTGTCTCTTCCTGATTCACACTGAATTGCTGTCTGTAATACCACCCTTGATTTTCTGCAGCTGTCTCCCTTCTGAGAATTGGCCCAGTCATATGTTCCATGAAGTCATGGGAACTGGTGGGCAGCCAGTGACAGCGGCAATCCAAGGGGCACATTCCAGATTCCGATAGTCAGTGGCAGAGTGGAATTTTCAAAGATTTCATTATTGGAACATTTTGCGAAACCAATCTATAATAACAAGAGCAGAACTGACATGGTGCTTTTTATGTGCCGGTAGCTATGATGACTACTTATGAGGTGTGATCATAAAATACAATGAATGCTTCAATTAAGAAAATTATTACACTAAAAGACATTGCCATTAATCCCCCTCAAAATACTACCCTTTGCTTCAAACACACTTATCCCATCATTCTTGCCACTTTCTGAAGCAGTTCTGGAAGTCCTTTCTTGGCTCTATAGTGGTACTGTCATGGTGGCTCCCTCAATGTCCTGAATCTATTCAAAACATTTACTTTTCGTGGTTATTTTGACTTTGGGGAAGGGCCAGAAGTCACACAGTGCCAGATCTGAGGAATGATATTTTTATTTGACAGAACGTGAAGCAGCACAATCGTGCAACTCCTTGAAATGCATTTTGTTGTCCCTGACTCATGACACCTCTCAAGAGCAGCTCACAACTGATTGGCTGCACTGAACAAGATGAAACTAGTCACACACTATTATTAAGGTTCAATCCTCTGCTTCTCGTTGAAGATCCTGGCCTGTCAAAGCTTGACCTCTGAACCCCTCAACTCTATTTTTGTATAAATATTTTATTTTTATTGGTACACGTTTGTAGTACGTAATGATTACACTCACCATGGAGCATTAGTGCTGTACATAACACATCTTAATTCTTTTTTTCATCCCCTTCCTCTCCCCTCGCTCCCTGCTCCCTCCATCTCTTGGTCCCCTGCCCTTTTGCAAAAGATCTATCTTCCTATTTCCTACTATCTATTTTTTATTTTACTCATCAATTATTTATGCTTTGTGTTTCTCATATAAGAGAAACCATGTGATATTTAACCTTGTGTGTCTGATTTATTCACTTAACATTATAATCTCAAGATTCATCCATTTTCCTACAAATGACTCAAGTGTATCTTTCTTTGTGGAAGAATAGTACTCCACTATGTATAAATGCCACATTCTTTATTCATTCATTTGTTCATGGACATATAGGCCACTTCTAAGATTTAGCTATTTTGAGTTGTGCTGCTATAAACATGGGTATGTATGTATCATTGCAGTATGATGTTTTCAACTCTTTCAGGGAGATACCTAGAAAGGGAATAGCTGGGTCAAATGGAATTTCTAATTTTAGTTTTTTGAGGAACCTCCATACTGATTTTCCTAGTGGTTGTACTAGTTTACATTCCTATCAACAATGTAGAAGGTGAACCCCTTCTATTGTCCCCCTCACAGAGCTGGTATTTTTGTTTGATAATTTATGACTATATAATAGTCCTATTGATCAGCTTTCCTGGGACAAAATATCTGACACCAAAATGACAACAAAAAAAACAGGTTTATTTTGGCTCACAGTCTCAGAGGTTTCAGTCCATGGTCAGATCCCTCCAAGGAAGAAACATCATGGCTAAAGGACTTGGTAGAAAAACTACTCTCTTAATGGCAGCCAGGAAGCACAGAGAAAGCAAGAGAGCCAGAACAAGAGGAAAACATGGGAGACAAGAACACACCCTTCCAGGTCATGCCCCGTGACCCACCTCCTCCCACTTGGCCCCACTTCCTAACAGCATATTCAGCTGTGAACTCATCAATGGGTTAATCCGTAATCTAATCACCTTCCAAAATCCCCACCTCTGAACACACGAGACTTTCTTCAAGCATTTTAGATCTAAACCATAACATCCTATTAACTTCTGGAGTAGAATGGAAACAAAATTAAGGTTTAGTTAGGCCAAAAATTTGATTAAGTTATGAACTGAACTTAGTCATATTAACTTCGTGTGTAGACACAACCTAAAAGGAAAAATGGGAGATTCTTCTCTGATTTGTTTGAAATTGCAACATTTATGGCTCTGAAGTAGTTTGGATTTTAAAATCAATAAAAGGAAGAATAAAGTGGTTAATTCTTGAAAATTGCAAATGTATCTTCTCTAATGTAACATCATGTTGCCAGATATTTTATGATATTCAGTGATTGACCATTGGTGCTACCACTGTATATATACAAAATATTATATTTTAATGTATATAACAAAAAAATATATATATATGTAAAAATTTGGAAAATACATATATTTCTATGGTATTTAAATTTCCAAATATATATATATATTTCCAAGATATTTAAATGGCATATCACAGAAACTCAGCTGGAATTTGATCTTTAAAAATCTGGTAATGACCAAAATGGTTTTCTGGATTTAAGTAAAGACACCTTCCTTCCCTGCTAAAATAGCACGTTGATTAGATTTGTTTCTAGCAGTGCATTAGTGACATGTGGAAATGGGATAAATGTGCTGCTAGACCATCTGCAGATGGTAGTTTTCTCTTTGGTAAACACCCAGGGGCTGTGATAATATTCTTTAGAACAAATGGCATTGCATTCTGTAGCCTTTTCATATTTTGCATAGCAAAGTCCTGTGCATTTAACTGAGTCCCTAGTTTTTTAAAACAAAGGCCATTTACATTAGTGACTACTTCTTGAATACTGACAGTGTCTTGGTAATGAGCTGCACTGTTTTCCTTCCCTGCCCCCATAAATCTACCAAGAAACAAAAGGCAAACTACTAAAGTCCCAGAATCAATAGAATTCTAGTTTATTGTTTGTTGTAGAAAAATAGTCCATTGTGAAAATTAGACAAAAAGATGCATGAGGAAGAAAGAGAAAAGAGAGGCAGGGAGGCAAAGAGGGAAGAAAGAAGAAAGGAATTAAGTAAGGAAGGAAGAACTCAATAATTCTACCACCCAGAAGTAACCAGTATGAATGTTGGGTGTATATCTTTTCAGTGATTTTTAGTAGATCCATGTACTATGAATTTTGTCCAACTGTGGAATCCCACCTCAATAAGATGTAAGAACATCATTCTCGTCACTTAGGTAACTTAATTTGTATCATTAACCTCCATTTTCTTGGAGGAGTGGAAAAATAATCTCAATACAGAGTGTCCCCACCTCCACTACCTCAAGTCCCCAGTGGGTCACATCATCATTCCTGCAGCCAGATGCAGTGCCAAGCATCCCGGATCCTGGGCTGTGTCCTTACCATTCATGTGGTCATCACCTGGTCTCTCTGGTTCTCTGCCTGGCTGGTGCTTAGTCTTTTGTAAATACAAGGGGCTGCCAACCCATTCTTGCTTCTAACTGCTGGCCCCTCCAGGGCTCTTTCAGGGTCTCCTCTTAACTCCTGCTCAGCTGAGAAACTCAGTGAACTTGTCCAAGGCCCTGCCAATTTCCAGTCACTCTCAGCCACATAGGTCCAACTGCTGATGCTTGGTCACACTGAAGCCCGGGACATGCTCCCTGTTTACCTAAGCAACATATCTCATCTCTGGGCCATTTCTTCTTTCTGATTTTACCACTTTCTTAGGTTCTCCCTGAGCAGAAATGTAGCCTCTTCTCTCAGATAGTACAAATATCCATGTCTTCACAATTTCCCCTTTTATTTCACTCCTTCACTCAACACCAGAAGAACATAGAAGGTTTCTTTTTTCTTATAGGCTCTTCCAAATCTACTCCTGTTCCTCTGAAGGGCTCCATTTTTGGTGGGGCTGTTATTTTCTCTCTTTTGCTGTTCAACTCTACTGCTCAGACAAAGCTCAAAACGGCCTCATTTGAAGAGTGTAAGGGCCACAGCATGAAAGAGAAACAGGAAAGGGAAGAACTCCAGCTACAACTTTAGAACAAAGTCCCTGGACTGTAGGTCCTGCTGTACTTGTAGAGAGCTGGCTGCCACATGCATCTGGAGGATGTGAAAAGCAAGTGAAATCTGCTATGATCACAGTACCAGGTGGAAAGGAGTTTTCTAAGAGAGACATGGGTGGCCCTTTGGTGGTTCCTTCTCCTGGGTCCTGCTGGCCAAGCTTTCACCCATCTGAATGCAAACACAGGCGCTTCCTTCCTCCAAGACCTTGACCTCTGGCCCCCAGAACATACATCCATTGCTGAAGAATCAGTTTGTCTTATCTCATATCTTATGCTCACTGTGGGGATGGAGGTCAAGGGTTTGAGGCCAATAATCTCCCGGAGAGAACTGCACTTTCTAACAGCAATGTAAATATAGCTTATGCAACTCCCCGAAGCTAGGTTCCTTTTATTTCCCCAGGCCAGAGGTTCTTACTTATCTTCCATTCTAGAAGAAAACTCTCATCGTGGAGGAGGGCTTGATGTTGCTCCAGGATCTGAAGTAGAAACCACAGCCTTGAATCAATGACAAGGCTGCCAATTAAGAAGGTGTTGACGACACTTCCCAGGACCAGTTTTTGAGATGTTTAACTTTGATGGAAAGTTTAAGCTTCTAACAGCCCCCAGGAACTTCACATTTTCCAGGGACCCGTGCCTGGGCTCTTAAGAACTTCCAAGAAGCTCCGGTTCTCAGGAGACTTTGCAACCTTCAAGCTCATCACCCATTCAAAAGCTTTGTGGAAGAACAAAGGCAATGAAAATTGGGCTTTCTCACACACCCTGCGAGATTTGGGTAAGTAAAGTCAGATCAAAAGTCTGTTGCCAATTAGGCCACCTCATTGGCTTTGGGAAATGAGTCCTGCTTTGTTCTCTCCACGTTGGCTGCTGGGTGTGACAGCGTTGGCCAGCAGTGAAGCCTGTCAGCCCATGTGGCTTGGATTATTGCTTATTATTGCTTCTTTCCTCTGGAATTTTGTCAGCATCCTGGCTCAGCTTAATATCTTCTTCAAAATTATCACAACCTTGTTATTAAAATCTAAAGCATATTTGCCCATCAACCCAGTGATCTTATCGGAAGCCCTGCAAGGTAGATACCTAAGTCCATCTTACAGATGAGAAAACTAAGAAACTAAGGAACTAAGGGATTCACCCAGAGATCACCAGCAAGTGTGAATCACAGACAGACTTGAAGTTGGATACCCTGATCCACACTTGGGAATTCCTAAGGGTAGGTAAGGGCAAGGGCAGATTGTAGGGGGAGGTCCCACTGCTCCTAGCATTACCCCTCCAATTTCTGGACCCTGGGGAGGTCTGGAGCCAGGCAGAGTGAGAGCAGGAGGAAGAAAACATGCCGAGGTCTTGGCATAGCGGCTTTCTCTCAACCTGTACGGAAATATTTCAAAAATTTTACAACCAGTGTGGCCAACTTGATGCACAATGGCTGAAGATGAGCCCTAGTCATAAATATATTGAGACACAGAAGACTAGGACAAAGGCGGGAGGGGTCAGCTGTGCTCGGGTGGAGAGGAGGAGCATTAACGAGATGGTCCATCAGACCATCAGAACTGCAGAGGCAAAGGGGAGCCCATTTCAGGGAGAAGGAAGAGCATGAAAGGCTGGAGGCAACAAGCAATAGGGCTCATGACCTGTTCGCTGTGGCCAACTGAGGAGATGGTACGGGAGTGAGGAGGATGGGGAGAGCCATGGAAGATGAGATGGGCCGGGGAACACCAGAGATCCATTTGACTGGGAAATTCTTTTTTTTTTTTTTTTTTTTTTTTTTTGTGGTGCTGGGGATCAAACCCAGGGCCTTGTGCATTTGACTGGGAAATTCTGATAAAACCATTTCTTGTACTTGTGGGCATTCATGAGCTTTTAAACTCCAAAATACATGTTATTAAACTTTAAAAATTTTAACCAAATATAGTATATAACATACCAACAGGTCCCACCAAGGCCTCAATTATATCCTGGTGCCTTCTATGTCCACTGAGGCACATGGTCACTTTGCCAAGTCCTTGTCCATTCCCTACCGGCCTTGTCTTACAACCCTGTTTCACCTCCTAGTCATCGTGCTGGAACTGGATCTCTTTCCAGAACCCACTCTGGTGAGGCGAGCTCTGTCTTCTGTCTTCTTATTCTCAGGGTTCTTCCCTGCAGCTGGATCCTGTTCCCCTTCCTCAACCATACTCTGTGAGTTTGTCATGAAAGGAGTCATCACTCAGAATCGCACCACAAATTCCCACCTGCCCTTAATACCTCCCTTCACCTGGATTCCCACTGCCTCAGCTGAACTGCTGGGTTGGATCCCTTTATATACCAACACCTGCAGGCAGAATACCTAAGGTTCAAAATGAGCACTCTGAAACATACTTTCTTCCCCTTAGGAGCCAGCACTGTAGCCAGGTAAATTTCTTCAATTCTCCATTCCTATTCCACACAAGTCAAGTTCCCAAATATCCTGTTCTTCCATGCTCGTTCTTGCTAATGAAGACCTACTATGGATTGTGGAAGAGCCTCATGAAGTTATAATAAGGACATGCAAACTGGAGTCATAAATGTCTAAAATGTCCAACTCTCAATGCAAATATTTAGATAGTTTCCGTCTGCACTAATTTGATTGCTCTTGGAGAGGCTCCACAGTGCCCGGATAGTTTAAGAGCAGAGACACATTCTCAGTGCAAGCAGGGATCTGATTATATTCCTGTCTGCTTTTTCATGGTTTTTTTTTTTTTTCTCCTACTCATTTTTAACTGTGGTGACCTAGGTCTATAAATTCAGAGAGGGTATTGGATACAGCGAAAAAAGCACTTGATTGGGTGTTGTAAGGACTGCGTTCTCAATCAAACTGAGTTAATTTCAAATCTCATCTCTTAGAACTTTAGTTTCCCTATCCTTAAATAGGGGAGGAGTGTCTTAATAACCTTTTGAAAATAGTTCTCATTGTTTGCATTGCAGCACATTTTCAAATAACTGAATGTTAAATAGCGCACTTGAAAACTTTTGAAGACAAAACAATACTGGACATATTAGCAATCATTAAGCCCAGTGCTTACTATAGTATAATCATATCTCCCAGTTACTACAAAATCAGCTACAGTTCATAGATCCGTATTTGGCCATCTTCATTGCTTTATCAGTCCTTTCCATGAAACCATTTACTGCCATGTCCTTACTCTCTTTATACCTGAGCCATGCTCCGGAAGCTCTGTGATCTTTTCATAGCTCTGGCTTGACATCACATCTACGCTCCCTACAGTACAGTATATTTGTTCCAAGTCCTGTGATCTGTACATCTCCAAGTTCCATCTGACACATGAGCTATATGATGACTCACATATAGCCCAAACTGGTTTTGTATATTAACTGAAATTCGGCTGGATATTGAGAATGCTGATCTAATGATTATGCTCATTAAAAAGTTCTATAATTCTATAAATAAAAGCAAAACACAACATGTTGAGAAGAGACTTAGTTGAGGTGGTGTTATGGTTTCGGTGTGTCCTCCAGGAGTTCCTCTGTTGGAGGGATTGGTTCTAATATTGAGGTGGTGCCTACTGGGAGGTGCTATCCTCAGGAGAAACTAAGGCAGTTCTCCTGGAGCCTTGGTTAGTTTCCTGGAGAGTGAGTCACTGTTAAAGGGCCCACCCTGCTCTCTGTCTTCTTATCTCACCATCTGCTCTCTCCTTCTTGCACTGGCTCCCACCATGATGTCATCCGCCATAATGTGACACAGGAAAAGAAAAGGACCACAAGGGGACTGACTGATCTTGAACTTTCAGCCTCCTAAACTGTGAGCTAAACAAACCTCTTTTATTTTAAAGTGCTCAGCCTCTAGTATTTTGTTACAGTACCTATAAGTGGACTTATACAGGTAGAATGCTTAATTAAGGCATTGAGTCCATACCGGTTGAAGAGACAATCCTTACTGATGAGAAAGTGAGCTCAGAAGGCTTAACATGGCTCCGGTGAGCCTGCAGATTTAAGAGGACATGTCAGGAAAATGAATGGAAAGAGTCACACAGAATACAAGGAGCAATGAGATAGAAGTTCAGCTTCTAACAGGTATATTTTCTAGAAGGTTGCATTTAAAATTTTTTTCATAGTAGGAAACAATTATTTTTAGGTTTTTAAAGATGATTATTTTGGGGGCACTAATCTATTTACATTCCTATAAATCATTTTCATTTCCTCTCATGCCCTTTCTAAACATATGTTGGTTTATTGTTCTGGGCACAGAAAATTATGATCAGTTTAGTGACTATTTAATACAGATGCAGACTCATTTGTGAAGGAATGGGAAAGATCAAAGTATTTCAGAGCCAGGCAGCAAGTAGATCAAAGGAAATTTTTATTTCACATAGTATAGGGTGTGGCTTATCTGTAAACATTGGAAAATAGGCCTTTGGAATCCAAGTATTTATGATAAAACTGCTTTCTTGCTTCTGAGAAAATGAGTTACCCAGCCACCAACCCACATTTGTGCCAAGAAATGGTGTGGTTGTGAGTAACGAGCCTATGGTTTTGCTTTCCTCTCTGGAGAGCCTCATGCGTTGGATCAATGAGTTTCTGTTGTTCCAGATGTGTACCAAATGGGCGAGGTCAGACCAGGTGCCTGCCCTGCTAGAGACTGCTGGGAAGATAGGCAGTTGTGAAAGCAAGTATCTTAAACCACAGTGAGAGTTTCAACCAGGGACGTAGATACAGGGCAAGAGGCACAAGGAAGGACCCCCACCCTTGCCCAGACAAACAGGAAGAGCTCTGTGAACAAACACCAGGGAGATAAACGGTGGTTGGTAAGTGAGGTTCCACAGTGGATCAGTGCGTAGTAAAGGAGATGGGAGAGGGTACGGCTCCTAGCAGGAAGGGAGTGGCGGTTCAGTCTGGGTGGGACACAGAATGCCTGGTGACGGTGCCAAACACAGGGACTGAGAAGCAGATAGCAGTCGGATCACAGAGGGCCCTGTAAGCTACGTTGGAGTTTGCTCTGGAACAGTGGGAAAGCATCAGAAAATTTTAGGTAGGAGATCAACGTTGTCCTTCTCATTCTTGCTGAACATTGTTAGGGTTGGGTAAAAACTAGCAATTGTAGTGTATCTGTACCCTCCGTGCCTGGTTACCATGTAGTGCTGTAATAATGACTATGCACATCATTAAGTGTATTAATTTGGTTTTAAGTTCACTGATCACCATACTGTGTTTATGTTGCTGCTTGTGTAGCCTGGGTATTTTTAAGCAAAATCTGCAGCCAGGTTCACAGTCAGGGCATACAGTAGGAGCCGATGTCCAAAACTATGGGATATTAAAGACGACTATTAGGCATCAATTAAAAGTAAATGTTAGTGGCTTCCAGGAGAACATTATGTTGAGTGAATGAATTTTCATTCATGAGGGGTGGCCTGAGTGGGCAAGAAACTCCTCCTAAAGTACCTGCACTAGTACCATGATTGCTGGGATGAGGAAGAGCGTTTTAAATGTGATACCTGGTGATGCTAGACAACGGCCTCCTATCCTCTGAGATTGTTTCCTCAAGTTACCTCAAAGAAGGGATCTGAAAATGAAAATAGCAGGGTCCCACTTAGAAGTCAAAGGAGAACAGCCTGTCTTAAATCCCAGGATCTTGACAGGGGCAATAGTGAAACTCACAGCAACCAAGAAAAATGACTGCCATGGATGAAACTATGGGAACGAGGCGGCAGAAGAGATCAGGAGGTACGGAGACAGCTGAACTGTGGCAGTAGCCTCAAAGGAAGGGAGTAAGCCAGCTAAGGGACTCTAATATAAAGGCACATGGCTTGGGAGACTTGCGTCCCATTGATCTGATGGGTTGAGTCTCAAGTTAACTCACATTAAGACTTTCAACTATACTCTCAGTCATTCATTTATTTTTTCATTCCATGAAACGTTTGCCCACAGCCTGTGTGTCAGGCACAGTGGCTCTGTTGGGCTAGGCCAGAGGTGAGTGAACGTTTTCTGTAAAGGGCCAGGTAGTAAATATTTTATATTTTGTGGGTCACATGATTTCTGTTACAACTCTGCTGCTGTGGTACAAAAGCAGCCATAAATGATAGGTAAATAAATGTTTGCTCATTTTGCTGTATTCCAATAAAACTTTATTGATAGAAACAGGCGGTGGGCCACATTTGGCTTGTGGGCCATAGTTTTCCAACTCATGGTTTAAGGAAACAAAGTGTTCTAGTTATTCTCCGTTTGCCTCTCCAGATCCAGTCTAGAGCCCTTTTCCACACTGCTGTCCCAAAACCATGACCTTTGCCGACTGGATCAACCAAGCTCTGGGTCCTCTGCCTTCTGGTTAGATTCAGCCAATCAGAGGCACTGGCAAGAGATCGGAAGTTGGGAGGGGTGGAAGAATTTAGTCTTCCTACTCTGTCTTGCACTGTGCTTTGTCAGTTATCATGTTCCTCTCAGGTATGCTCACAGCCCTCGCTGGTGGTCCGTGTTCATGGCTACACCTACCCGGTTTTGGTGACAACTCCCTCCCCTTTCACCTTCAGCCCAGGGGTGAAAGCAGTTTCCTGCTGCCCCTAGCCCTGGTGTTTCTTCATCTCTTATTCATTTCCTTAATATTGCCCATACCCCATGCTTGGCTCTTCCCTTACTTTCTTCAACTGTCCCTTTGAGCGCCATCTGCTCTCTGCTGGACTGTGTTTATTTTAAATATTCCCTTGTGGTAGAAATTCACTGTTTTTAGATGTAACAGTATTAGTTCCAAACTCAGATCCAGGATGGAGAATGTGACCACACATGGCCTGTTGGAGCGCGGAACTGCTCAGGCCGCGGGAATCGGCTCTGGGACGTTCGTATGAGCCAAGGTGCTCCAGCCGGAGATTACACTGTTACTTACGTAGGCGCTGCCGAGAAGTTTCTGTCTACTTGCCTAGATTTGAGTCCAGGACAGCATAAATCTCTATCTTGCAGAAGCTGTTACGTGAAATTTGAGGATAAGGCGCAACATCAAAGAAGGCAAAGTCCAGAGATGACTTTGATTGAGTCCCTTCGACGGTCTGAAGCTAGATCTACTGCTCTATGTTTTTGTCAATGAAATAACTTAATTCCTTATTTTTTCTTAAGCCAATTTGAATGGAAGTTTCTGTCACTTGCCTTCAAAAGCAGAACTTATTTAAATCAACCACAACACCTCGTGACCACTTTGTACAAATTTCATTATACTCCTTGGATTATCTAAGCAGAAATCAGTCTGTGTTAGTCTATTTTCATTGTTATAAAAATATGCTCAAGAGGAGCCAGGCATGGTGGCGCACACCTGTAATCCCAGCACTGGGAAGGCTGAGGCAGGAGAATCGCTGTGAATTCGATGCCAGTCTGGGCTATATAGTGAGTTCAAGGCCAGCCTGAACAACATAGCAATACCCTGTCTCAAGAAGAAAAACAACAAACAAACAAATATATACATATATCTCCAAGGACAGGTAATATATGAAAAATTTTATTTAGCTCACACTTTTATATGCTGGAAGTCTAAGAGTAGGTGTCCGCATCTGTCTGACATTGGACGCAGGCCTCATTGGAAGCATCACATCATGGTAGATGCACCATGGTGAAGATGTTTGCTAAAAGGAGAGACCAAAAGGTAGGACAGGAAGTCAGAAAACAAGGAGAAACCAGTCTTACTCCAGTATAACAACCCACTCTTGTGAGAACTAACTAGGGTACCATGAGAACTACATTAATCCCTTGCGAGGGCAGTACCACAATAACCTAATTATCTTGCACTAATCTGTAACTCTTCCACCTTGTTCCATGATTGCCACACTAAGGACCATTGGGGACGCATTCAAACTATGTCCAAACCCATAGTACATTCTTACGTCTTCTTTCGATTAGATACACACTCATACGGTATAATTAAACTCACACTGGATTTCAGCAGCGACAGAAGCCAGAGAGTTGGTTTACATTAACCCACTTGCAAAGGGAAGCAAGAGGAGTCCAGCAGCGTCTTTGCAGTTAGGTCTCTGCAGGGACCGGGGAAGGTTCCCCGCGAACCCTCTGAAGTTTTGCTGAGGTTAACTGACAACAGACAGATGAACAGGAGAAAATGCACACATGTTTATTTAACATGCATAAACACAGGAACAATATAGAATATGAAACTATAGAATAAAGGGTCAGATGGTTGAAGCTTAAATAGCTTCTTTAAGGGATAGAAGGGGAGAGGGAAATGGGAAATTTTGCTATAGAAAACTCTAAAGGGGTAGCAAATAATTTGTAGAAGAAACAAATTAGCCCAAAGAGCAGACAGTGGCCTGGGAAAAAGGTTTTTCTCAAGTCTTAGGGGCATGGCAGTGTTACTGAAAGGTGAGGGGCAGACTCTCACTGCAAATAAGAGGAGTTTTATTAAGCGGATGAAATCTCCCACACAACCTCTCAGAATAGATGAAAAGTCTCTCTGGGTCTGGTGATGAGTTTTAGTCTCATTTCTTCTCCAGTGGTTAATCTTTCCTTGTTATAGGATTCCCAGAAAAGAGGTTTAAGGCAATTGCATTTTCTTTCAGAAAAAGTTTCCAAAGAAACTGCAGGAAGGTAAGAGAGACCTTAGTCTCCGCATGTCAAGTGCCATGTTGTTTTCTGAGCTCCAACACATCTCATGCTAGGAAGCCACACTCCACAAGCTGTAATCCCACCCTCTTTCCCACTTCACAATAACAAAGGGAGGAAAAATCTTCATCTGAATGAATGGGGAGGAAGGGAGCTATTGTTGGCAGGAAACCCATGAGTTGAAGCACAGTATTCATTAACTGTGGTAAGCAAATTATAAATCTGTTCCAGTAATCAAAATAGAGACAACTGCATAGTCCTTGTTCATTCTCAAAGATTTCATCCAACAACTTACCTAAGAGATTCTTAGTGGACTCCAAGGGCAGTAATTATACTAGACCTTATTCTGTTCTTTAATACATTTCCGAATTTGTGGAGAGAATGTCAGTCTGGTACAGTGCAGGATTGGAGAAGAGTTTTCATTTCTTGTACTAGTTGTGGTTGTAGGTTTTCAGTGTGCTGTGGTGAGAAAAATTGTGAGATCAAATCTGAGATCCATGCGAATGAACGGGATGGTCAGTTAGAGACATCTTCTGTGGAAGTGAAAGAAAGCATTGTCCAAATGTAACAGGGACTGAGAAGCTGGGCATGGGGATGCCCAGTGGGGAGCTAAAAGCAGAATTAAACTTGGCACCTCTGCCTTCATCTTTTATCTCTCTCCTTTATTATTATTATTATTATTATTTTTTGTGGGTACCGGGGGTCGAACTCAGGACTTCGTGCACCAGCAAGTACCTGTGCCGCTGAGTGATATCACCGGCCCTTTTTTCGTATGTGGGTACTGGGAGTCGAACTCAGCACCTCGCGCTTGCCAGGCAGGCGCTTATGCCGCTGAGCCACCTCTCCGGCCCTCTCCTTTATTACTTTAAAACTTTGAATCAGATCCCCACTTGGCTCTGCACATAGGCATATTAGAACTAGGAGTGTCTGTCTAAAAACTAATAATACACTATTAGCCTTAATAAAAATTATTATGGCCCACCTCATCCTTCTTCAGGACTGAAGACACTGAGGACAAAATAACTAAAGACATTCTCAGGACTTGCAGGGACATCCAACTGGCAGCTTTACATCATCCAGATGCAGACCCACTGCAGTGATGCCGTGCCGTCTCCAATCATTGTCCCAAACCTGCAGTCACCTCAGATTCCAGGAAAAGCAGAGCCTCACAGGCCACCCCGGAATAGGGGCACTTGGGGCACTCGCCTCATGGGAGCTGGATGGCCCCTCAGGTCATGAGGACTTCTCGGAAGCAACCCCACAGATCAGTCCCGAGACACTCACTGATCAACAAGACCGGGACCAACCAGGGTTACCATCACCTGCACTTCTGGCTCCACAACTCTCCCAACCCTGGCCTCAGTTTCCCTTTTCTGTAAAGCCTCAAAGCTTCTGTCAGTTCCCTGAAGACAGGTCTTGAATGTGTGCTTCCCAGCATGGCCATGATCACTAAAGCTCCTTTCCTACCCTTCACTACTCCTCTCCTTGATTGGCATCTTTGGCCAGGTCGCTGAGCCAGGGGTGCACCCCTGAAGTCAGAGCTTTCACCCTAAAACTCTGGTAAAGACTGTACTGAGAAGCTCTGCAGGACAGGTGGAGATGCTGCTGCTGACTGCCAGCCTTTAATCCTGCATCTCTGGGCCTCCCTTGGAGCCTTTCAGTTCAAAAATTCTTTTTAAAATATAATCTTTTTATGGCTGAAATGGACCAGAGTGGATTTCTTTGTTGTCTGGGAACACCAAAACTTGTGATCAGGATGGAACACCTTCAAACAGACCTTTTTTTCTCCTTTAAAGATGAAAAACTTAATTCCCTTTCATAAATTATAAAGAGGATACTTAGCTAATCATGTCTAAGATCTATTTTATTGCAATTACCAGCAGGATAATTGTTGCAGATGGATAAACGTGTGTCATGGAGGGAGGCCATTCTCACGTTTCTCTTCTTCGTTACTCGAAGTACGCTGGAGAGTGCCGTTCACCCGTATTCATATTTCACAGCTTTCATTGAGAGGAGGACTCCTCGTCTTAATTACTGCTAGTGTGATTGTCAAGAGTTTGCACGGAGCACTTTGATTGGTTTCTATAGTTTTATTAATCCCTTTAATTTTCTGATGAAGATTAGAGCTAAGTATCTTATGAGGGTTAAAAAAAAAAAACAAACCTCACTTGACTAATTTGCTTTTAGGAGAGCTTCTATAGAGCATTTGAAACGTCCTAAACTCTGTGTATAAGAAAGATCACTTTGGCCAATGAGATGGCTGAGCAGTGTAAGCGCCTGCCTGGCAAGCGTGAGGGCCCGAGTTTGACTCCCGGAACCCACATACGAAAAAAGGGCTGGTGATATTGATCAGCGGCACGGGCACCTGCTGGCGCATGAGGTCTTGAGTTCGACCCCCGGTACCCACAAGAAAAAAAAAAGAAAGATCACTTTATTTTCTTTAATCAGTTGAAATTTCACTCAAACTCCAACCCACCTTACTGATGAAACAAAAGTGCTTAGTAGTCATGCCCCAGTGTAGGCTGAAGGGGCTTAAAAAATCTCTGTCCCCTGTATTATCCATTGACAACCATTCTCTCACTCTTTCAAACAGACAATAGCTGTTTTCTTGACTTTTTTATGCAACAATTGTATTTATATACAAATTGAAGTTCCTTCTTTATAATCTGATTGTTGTTCTTAGAGGTCTTCCAGTACTGAAATTTTGGAACCTAAACTATAGATTCCTTCCTTGTTCTCCCAGCCCTTCACCCCTAGGGACTTTGAAAATTGCTAGAGTCTTAAAGTACAGCAAAGACTTACTGAGTGGTGCGACTTCTAATCCTAGCATGACAGAAAAATAGTCATGGGGTAATCAAAATAAGTGGTGAATGCTTAAATTTTAAAGTTTATTACAGTAGAACACACATTGCCATTAGTTGCCCTCAAATTCTCCCCCTCACTTCAAACACATTTATCCTATCATTTTTGCCACTTTCTGAAGCAGTTCTGGAAATCCTCTTTTGTGAGTGTCTTATGAACATATGATCAAAAATATAGTGAATGCTGCTGAATGCCATCCAATGGAAAGGCAGGCTCATAAAAATACCACAGTGGGTCCTCATCCACCTTATTCACCAGATCCAGCACTGTGTGACTTCTAGCTCCTGCCCAAGTCAAAATGACCATGAAAAGTAAACATTTTGAATCAATTCAGGACATCAAGGCAACCACAACAGCACAACTAAAGACACATATGAAAGAGAACTTCCAGAACTGCTTCAGAAAGTGGCAAGCGTGGTGAGATAAGTGTGTTCAAGGCGAGGGGAAGTATTTGAGGGGAATTAATGCAATGTATCTTTTACTGTAATAAATTTTAAAATTTTTGACATTTATCATATTTTCAGTTATATGGTGTCCTTGAAAAAATAGTTTGGAGCTACTATACAACAGTCGATAGAAGGTCATAATCCTTGAAAAGAAGGAAAACACACAAAGTGAGCTTCCTAGTGATTCCTGTGAAGAACAATATAAGAGAAAAAATTTTTTTGCCTTGTGCACACTGGAAATAAAAGTGGAGTCCAAAGGGAATACAGTGGTTTTCTAAGCAAAGAAATAGAAGATCAGACTTCAGGAAAGGCGAGACTTGTGGGAATTTCCAGGGTAAGGGACTTGAGAGAAAAGAGGCCCCAGATTCTGAATAGGGGTCTCCATGAGTCTTTGGCTGGGCGTCAAGTTGCACGTGTTCAGGGTGAGACTCTATGAGAACTTGACACAGGCGGAGACCACCATGGGGCAGAGGACAAACGAACTCCTGGGCCCTTACTCTGTTATTCATTAAAAGTGTGCTCTGTGTTTTCTTCTGAGGCAGTCAGGGACTTGAAAGCTGCTCTGGCTTAAAAGCAAAACAAAAGCAGTGACTCTTCACTTGAGCCCGTAGATGTCAACCAGTAACTAAAAGCAGAACAAAGTTTGACCTTCATTTTGCGTCTGTTTTATAAGCTTAAAACTTTGGGTTGAATCCTGGCAAAGCTCCACTTACAAGCATGGCAGTCATTTGGGGGTGTCTGTACAAGCTGACACAACAAGGGTGCTTATCTCTGTACATAACCTATCTCATCCATGTTCAGGACTGAGGACACCAAGCTAAGAGATTTACAGGGACACCAATTACCAGTGGGCACTCAGAAGTCTCCAGTCATTGCCCTAGACCTATGGCCACCTTGGATTTCAACAGAGCTGCCACAAAGCTGAGACTGCCCCAAGCAGAAACAGTCGTCTCATGGATAGTGCGTCAAGTGACAAGGACTTCTCCAGAGCCATCTTACAGAACGAGAACCACGGTAATGCTCAGCTGGACCCTAGCCCACATCCGCAAATCCATAAAAGTTGGTTTCATTCTGGCCAGTCTGATCTCCATCAGAGCTATGCCCCTTTTAGCTCCTCAGGCTGAGGTCCCTTTACTCTTTTACTTTTTCACCGTGCCTAATAAATTTGCCCATATCTCCACTGAATGTGCCTGAAATGCTTCTGTGACAAGTCAAGAACCCATCCAGGGCAAGTTGACATCCCCATCTCCTCTTTGGGGGGCATCCTTGGACCCTGTCTTGTGACAGCCTGACAGAGAATGAGGACTAATGAAGTGTGACCCAGATAAGGATTCCAGATATATTTCAGTTCTGATAAACCTGAAGGTAGAGACCTCACCAAAAAAATTCATAACAATTACTTGAGATTTCATAATGACCAAATCATAGGAGTGGACATAAATGATCCATATGTTGTAAATGATCCATAAATTTTAAATAACTTTATTATAATATGTTGTATAATTATTCTATCTTCTTACTAATTATTATTGTTAATCTCTTACTGTGTCTGATTTATAAGTCAAACTTTGTCATAGGTACGTAGTATGTGTAGGAAATCAAAACCAAAGTCAAAACTGTTGGCTTAATGCATTCTGCAAAACTATTTCCATTGGGTAGAGTTAGCTTTAAGTAACGGTTCCTTTTCAGAGATCCATAATAATTGAATTTCCCTTGAGATAACAAATTTTAATTATAAACTTGAATACTGTTTACTGTACTTCTTTTTCTTTTTTCTTTTTTTTTTTTGTACCTGGAATTGAACTCAGAACCTTATGCTTGCCAGGCAGGTACTGTGCCACTGAGCTATATCCCCAGCCCTATACTTATTTTTCTTCTCTGACAGGATACTAGAAATGTAGACATCAGAAAAGCCTCAGACTAAGGAAATGGAGAGTTGGGGAAAGTGGTTTAAATATCATTTTTAAGTTGCTGGTATCTACCTCTCAACCCTGGATTCCCAGCAGTCAATGGGACCTGCAGGATGAGTCAGCACCTGTCTTCTCACTGTAGAAGCAGATGTCCCTTCATGTCCACACTGAGCTTGCAAGAGATACCTTTACAGCGACAATGATAATAGCTAGTCCTTAGACAACCTGCACTGTTAGCAAAGTGCTGTTAAGTGCTTTACTTTGAACTCATTTAATCCTCATGATAACCTTTAGAAGCAATATATTTCCTTTTATTATAGAATAGGACACTAAGAATCAAAGAGCTATGTCTTTTAGTTGACACTGGAGGATGTGAAAATAAGATTCCAGCGTAAGCCTGTGGGAGTCATGGATTCCTGTGGAACTCAGAAATGTTATTTTTCTGAAATGTAAAGCAATTTTTTTTTTTTGTAGGTACCGGGGGGTCGACCTCAGGACCTCGCACACCAGCAGGCACCCGTGCCACTGAGCGATATCACCGGCCCCTTTTTTCGTATGTGGGATCCGGGAGTCGAACTCAGGCCCTTGCGCTTGCCAGGCAGTCGCTTACGCCGCTGAGCCATCTCACCGGCCCTGTAAAGCAATTTTTATCTCATTTGGAAATTGTATTTCTTTAGGGTTCTTTAGGGATCTGTGGGTCTCTGATCTCTTTTGTCCTGGATCTTTTTTTATTCTCTTTTTTCTTATTGCTAAGAACCTTCCTCCTTGAGATTCCTGGTCTTCTTAACACAAGACTGAGAAGATGGATACAACTTGGGTAGAAGAATCTTAGAAGATTTAATTGACCCATAATGGCACACAGCAGTTTAAAAGCGTTTTGTGTCCCCCATATTATCCATCAACAATAATTGTGCAATTTGATAGCATGTGCGATTTATGACATAGACCACAGAGTCTATGTCATGGTAGACTATGGGATATCACAAATCAACTTAGAGGTGAAAACTTTTGCAATAGTTTTATAGGCTAAATCTCTTCTCCACATTTAAATGTCATTTCACAATTTTCCCCTCAATCTGTACCTCCTCTTGTCATCTTAATAACGACACCACACAATAAAAAGTGAAGTCATCATAGTACAGATGACTTGAGCAAGACTGAAAATGTCATTTCTGTCCCAGTTTGGAGATCTTTGTCCAAACTGACCAGGTCTCTGAGATATCTTCTTGAGTTTTCGCAGACCATTCTATGCGCAGCCTTGGATGATGGAACTAGAAAACCCTCCAGTGGCTCCTAAGGCTCCAGATGTGAGCTGTGTGGACATAATTTATGACTGCCTGGGTGCTCTTTAACGTTGGCCACTCCAAACATTACCTAAATCCTAAGCATTGTAGCTGTGTCTCTGTAAACAGACCACAATCTCAATTGGAGACTAGAAAACCTTCTTGCTGAAAGGGAATTCAGCTGAAAGGAAATTTGGGGTTCCTAAAGAATGATCCAGGCATCCTCCAGGGGGCGAAGGGAAGGCAAACACACACCAAGAGGGGTTGATTATATTCCTTGGCCCTGGGAGCTCACTCCGCCACCATTGGAGGATATGGATATATATACATGTATATCCCCATAATAATTATTTTCTCTTTTTATAAGAAAATAGTAGACGTTTCCTATCCCAGTAATCAGAACTCTATAATTGGGTTACGATTTCTTCCTGATTCTGGCTGTTGGCTCAGCTTCCTTGCTGTAGTCTTCTGATTTTGGATAGAGATATCCTGGCAGTCAGTGCCTTCATATTTTCCAAAGGAAGTCAAGTTTGTTCACAGAACTCCCCAAATATGGGTTGATCTGTTCTCAGCTGTAATAACTGCGCTCATGAAATCTTGCCATACTAATTCATTTACCCTCTGCAGAATTCAGATCTACTTGACTGTAGCACCCGCCAAGGTTCTGGCTCATGCTTCAGTCATTCCGACGGTACCATTGCGAGACTCCTGGCTGCCCTTCCCATTCATCTATGGGGATTGATTTGCCAAAACTCTGTAGCCTGTTTCAAGGATTCTTTTTCCGTTTTTTCTCTGTAAGTTTCTTGTTAACCCATTATTCTATCAGTTTTAATGCCTCTTTTTACCTGAAGATTGTTTTTAAGTTGCTACTCATGGGAAGCTCTTAGGACCTCCCATTTGATGTAGGAATCTTATTCTGGCTTGGTGCTCTGGTACATTTCTCATAAATTCTCCCATTCTATTTCCCCTTCTCTCAGCAATCTTTTCAGATGACTCATCTTTGGGCTGTTTGCCCCAAGAAATAGGAGCAATTGGATATGATAGCACTAGGCAAGCATCTGTCGGCCATATTGAATTGTAAAATGACAGAATCTCAAAGCCAGGAGATACCAAGAGTTTGATTAGTTCAGTGTTCCTCGCAATGCAAGAATTTATTCTCCAGCATCCATAATTCCCTCCTGAAACCCTTCCAAGCAAGGAGAGCTCATTAATTGACTAGGTAAACTGCTCTCTGTTTCTAGTTTAATTATTGGAATTATTGTCTTCTTTTCGTTGGATTGAATTCTACCTCCCTACAACCTCCTCCCATTAGTTCCGGATCTGCCCTGTGGAGATACAAAAGAAGTAGATTTATTTTCTTAATACAATGGTAGTAATTGCTGCCATGTATTGAATGCTTGCTAGGTTCTATACCAAATGACTTATACACTGTATTAGTCAGGGTTCTTTTGTTGCAAACAACAGAAAGTAACTCTAACTTTTAGCTATATGTCCTATGATAAATTATTCTAAAATTTAGTAGTTTTTTAAAAAACCACTTACTAAAAAATACTTATTATCTCACAGTTTCTGTGGGCCAGGAATCCAGAAGCTACTTAGTGAGTACTTCCGGGTCAGGGTTTCTCGTAAGGTTTCAGTCAAAATGTCTGCCAGGGCTGCAGTGAAGGCTTCACCGGGGATGGAGATCCATGTCTAAGCTCCCTCATGCGGTGATGGCAGTGGGTCTCTGGCCCTCACTAGCTGTTGGGCAGAGCTGTCAGTTCTCTGCCACAGAGAGCTCTCCACTGTATATCTCCAACATGTCAGTTCGCCTGATATGAGTAGAGGGAGGAAGAGAGAAGGAGAAAAGAGAGAGAGATGAGAGAGAGGAGCGGAGAGGAGAGGAGAGAAGAGGAAGTGGGGGGAGAAGAGAGTCAGAGAGACTGAAATCATAGTACCTTTTATGATGTAATATTTGAACTCACTAATAGCTTTTTTGTTTTTGTTGTGTGTCTGTGTGCGTGTGTGTGTGTAGGGCCTCATACACGCTAAGCAGGCATTCTATCACTGAGCTACTTCAAAGATGTACTAAGATTTTATGTTTATTTTAATCTGACAGCAAACACAAGGCTTTTGAGCAGAGACAAAGTATTTAGTTGCAGAATACCTTAGTGGCATTGCTCATGCCCCACTTGGAGTGACACAGTGAGAGTCAGGTATGTCCTCTGCACGTTGGTGAGAGGGTTTGCACTATGGGAAAAGAATGATGAAATTATGCATTTCAGTGCTTCTGTAGGTGCTGGAACTTCTACTCCAATTCCCATAAACTATGGTTCTCTTGGGAAGAAGGGGAAGATGCCACACAAGAATGTAAGCATTTGTCCCTGAGGAAAATCTTAGGTTTGATTATCCTTTGAGTGGAAGTAGATGGCGCCACCAGAAAGGAGACAAGTGGATTCAGTCTGTGTCTTTTAAAATGTGAAGAGCAGAGGGCTCCCGGGGAAAGGGAGAGGTTCTTTATCTTTATAGCATGTCAATTTCCACTGCTCTGATACTGAAGAAAAACGAGCGTGGTTCCCAATATCATCACCACAACTTCTTCGTTCTGTATTAGAAGCAAGTCAGTAAGGCCAGGCCACATTCAAGGGGAAGGAAGTTAGGCTCTACCTCTAGAAGGGAGGTGTATTAGAAAATCCATAGATATTTTAAAGCTACCACATTTTGCTCAAAAATAACTTACATTTTACACCCATGCTAAATATATGGTCCCCTTTTTCCAGGTTCCCAAAAGTCACACGCTATTCTAGGTAAGCTTAACTCTCAGAATTGTCATCTAACTCAGGACCAGTGTCTGAGGTTATGTGGTGGTAGCTCGTTAAGTACAGTTCTTAACCCAAAAGCCTGTGAACGAAAGTAAAAGGTTATCTTCTCCACACACCAAATACAAACAGCAGACAGGCGTCAGAGAATCAAAACAGATAACTCTCTTCACAAAGGAAGAAAACAAGCACAATAGTCGCAATCCTTAGCAATTTTGAATTCGGTTGGGAAGCGTTAGTGGTAGGTCAGGACTCACAGTGTGCGAATGTCCAGAGCGCTTAGCTCTGTGCTTGGAGTTCTCTCCAAGCTTGGAGTTCTGTCTTCTTAGTCGGCTTTTCTTTCCCCTGGAAAGTAGCCCATTTTTGCAGCAGGTGGTTTTCTTAGCCTGCTTCCTATTTGATCCAGGTTTTGGGGGACCAAACTTCATTTTGTGTTGTCTCTTTTTTTAGTCCAAGTTGGTAGTATTTCTGTAAATATAGTCATCTTTAAAATACTGTTCATCTTTTGGGGTGCACTCCACTTGGCAACAGCTACACTCACAAATCAGTTGAAAATAATCACCTCTGCTTTGGGCTTCTGCTGAGATGGCTGGAAGTCAAAGACCCTAAGCTTCTTAGAAGTCCTATTATTTGATTAACAGGACTCGTGGGGACCAAGCTTAACTCTCCTCTTTAGAAGACATTTTGCCTGATTGAATAGAACCTGGGGTAGATCTCTGGTCTTCCTGAGACGTTAGAAAAGGAATTTAGAGTCTTACTTTTGGTTTCACTTATAGACCAAGCTTTCCTGATAGCGCCCTGGGTTTCATATTTGCTTAGAAGCCTTTTTTTTTTTTTTTTTTTTTTTTTTTTGTGGGTACCGGGGGGTCGACCTCAGGACCTCACGCGCCAGCAGGCGCCCGCGCCGCCGAGCGATATCACCGGCCCCTTTTTTGTATGTGGGTTCCGGGAGTCGAACTCGGGCCCCCGCGCCCGCAAGGCAGGCGCTTAAACCGCTGAGCCATCTCACCGGCCCAGAAGCCTTTTTTAAATTTCGATATCATTTGCCATCTTGGAGAATTTTCAAAACCATCGGTCCCAGCTCGTTCGTGTTTAATAGTCCTTTATTTTTTCCCTCTGATATCACATTTTACATAAATAACACGAAGAACTAGGCGGCATCTTCAGCATGCCTACAGGAACCCTCCTTAGCTGGACCATTGTGTTAACTGGCACATTTTCTCCTTTCCATGTAACCGTAGGTGACAGTGTTACTAAACTTTCTGCCTTTGCATAAGAAGATTCCCTTTCCTCCAGCACCCAGTAAACATCCCTTCCCCTTCCTTCGGGCCTTCACCCCAGCCTCCTGCAAGGATACGAATGCTTCTCCAAACAATTATTTTAAGGATCTTCTGATGTTCTCAAAGTCTTCAGAGCCCTTGTACATCAGTTTACTTCCCTGTTTCGAAGTCACTCCTACATTTTAATTACTTGTCAAGCAGCACCCCACATCTAGGTGCCAAAATTTGTATTACTTTTTCCTTTATGTAGCAAATTACTTGATCGCTTAGTGGCGTAAAACAACAAGCATTCGTTGTCTTACGATTCTGTAAGTCAGCAACCTCAGAGCAGTTTAGTGGGGGTGACTCTGGCTCGGGATCCCTCAGGAACTCATAGTCAGGGTGCTGGCCAAGACATTTACAGAAAATAGCTCTGAGATGGAACCCTGGCCACCCCAGCGGGATTCAGGGCATGGGTCAGGTAAGCAGTCTGGCCCTCACAATGAGGAATGGATGAGAAATTACAGGGAACTCATGCATTTAGAATTATGATTAGAATTAGGGACCAGGGCAGGCTCTGAGGGGCATAGGGAAAGTACTGAGCTAAGTTTGTAAGTGGCAGAAATAGGCTCACCCAAAGAGCTGCTCTATGACAGCCCCTAAGCGTTTGGGGTTAGTTACCACAGGACGCGTTATGCAGTGTCCTGTGTCCTGACACAACAGCTTCACTGAAGTCCCTTGACTGTGTGGTATTTGATGCCCCAGGCATAATCTGTCCAGCTCAGACAACAGCAGGACTGTTAAATACATGCAGAAAACATGCCCGAGGTGCTTGTTTGCGAGATGAATCAAACAAAAGGAACTTGTCGTGACAAGAACTTGGGTGCAGACTGAGAAATGTCTCCAGGATTCACAGGAAGAGTCCAGTTCCATTAAGCTCATCATTTATTAGAGGCTTTTATAGTCCCACGTCACCAAAGTAGCTCTTGGGATGCAACAATG
This sequence comes from Erethizon dorsatum, assembly GCA_028451465.1. Taxonomy (NCBI): domain Eukaryota; kingdom Metazoa; phylum Chordata; class Mammalia; order Rodentia; family Erethizontidae; genus Erethizon; species Erethizon dorsatum. The sequence continues at coordinate 12,961,297 of CM051834.1, read as the reverse complement.
AATACCACAGACCTTGCTTGCTAATTGAGGGACCCCATTGTTGATTGTCACCTCTTTCACTCAGCCTCTTCACATTCGCTCTTTATACATGACTGGAATTCATCCACTCCTCCCCTTCTCTGCTGTCACCTTCCATTTCCAAACCACGGCTATCATTCACCAGGGGGACTACAGCCACCTTCTGACAGGACTTCCTCTTGGACTGGTTTCCCTCCAGTTTTTTCATCCCTCACAGCCTCCAGAGTGTACGTTCAAAACCTTCAACTAGATGTTTGTATACCATATAAATAAAAGCTCACTTCCCTGATTAAACATCTTCAATCACTATTTCATTTACTGAGAATAAAATTCAAGCTCATTACCAGGCTCGCCAAAGTCCTCGGCCTCCTCAGCTCTCTCCTCTCCACCTTCTCTGTGTCTCCTCAGGCCTAGGGATTTCAGGCATGATGGGCCTTTCATACCTTAGGACCTTTAAACGCGCCAGCCCTCAGCTAGAAGGCTTTCCCTTCTGTTCATCACCCTAACACACATCCTGTTGCATGTTCTTTGCATGATTATGTCCATTCTATCTTCTAGGTCTTCCTCAACTTCCCCACCTATGCCATCTTCTTCTTCTCCAATTGTGCCATCATTTATTTCCCATCAGGTAATGCATTGTAAGTTGTAATTATGTGTTGTTTACCTGTTTATAAGTTATCTTTCCCCATCAGACTAAAACCTTCTTAGAGACAGAGACCATCCTTTGCCTACTGTGTACTTAAGACTTAGCATAATGCTTGGTCAATCATAGTCAAATGAATGCTTACTGAGACGATCATTCAAAAAATTTCCGGGGCTAGTGAGGTGGCTCAGCGGCGTATGCGCCTGCCTGGCAAGCGTGAGGGCCTGAGTTCGACTCCCGGATCCCACATACGAAAAATGGGCCGGTGATATCGCTCAGTGGCACAGGCACCTGCTGGCGTGTGAGGTCCTGAGTTCGACCCTCAGTACCCACAAAAAAAAAAAAAAAAAAAAGTTTCCAAAAGAAGTGAGTTAGGAAACATCTTCCTGATTTTTGTGAAGACTAAATGTATTACTGGGAGGAATAAGTGAGGTATGTGAAAACATGTAACAATATACATCCCCCTTCCCTCCCTCGCTTGCTCTTTCCTTCCTTGCTATGCTAAGAAAAACATGTTAACTATCTTGATTCAATTTTCTTTCCTGCTCACCTTTTCTCCCCATGAAGGCTGACAGTGATAAGACTTGAACACTCTAAAGAACCTTGCTTTCTTAAAAAACATGGATTTAGAAGAAAGAGGTTTCTTAATGATATTTAAAAATCACTCATGAAGAGCATTGCTCTGTGAAATTGCTTGAGTCTCCTAAGACCTGGTGAGCAAAACCTAGACGAAGTTGTCACTTGAAATTCTGGATTCATTCTCCAGAATCAAGATGTAGATACTCACACCTGAGGTAGATTTAGAAATTGTATCATCTCCAATGAGTATCTAATGAGCACTGACATGTGCCAGGTGCTGTGATAAGGTTGTCGCTTGCCTCCTCTCAGTCAGTCCACCCAGCAACCTGAGGAGGAAAGTGCCAAGATCACCCCTCCATTAACAAGGAGAATCCGGGGCTCAGCAAGCAGGGTTCTAAGCTTGTCTGTCGGATTCTAGAACCTTCTGAGAATTTCCTGGATGGAGTCCCAGTTTTTGTTTTTCTCTTCTTGTTTTGCAGTTAAATCTGGCCCAAGTCTATGCCTCACCCTCTCCTGCCACTGCTGTCTGGGTTTTTGGGTACCAATTTGCCCAGAGGAATACACTTAGTTTTGTTTTTTGTGTGTATGTATGTGAATTCTCCTTACTTCATAACCTCCTATGTGGCCTCCCGCCCTCCTCTACTAAGTGATTCCACATTCCATGGAGATTAATAAATATTTCTGAAACATGCTTTGGTATATCACTTCAACTCCAAAGCTTTCTTGATTCCCCTGGTGTTCAAGATGTCAATTCCAGTTCTGCCCTTCAATTCTTGTGTGGCTCTAGCACACTAATTCATTTCTCTGAGCCTCTGTTTTCTTGTTTCTAAAATGAAGAGGATTATAATCACTCCATGAGGTCATTAAGAGGATTAGAGCAGAGTGTCTGTCAGTTTGGATGGGCTCAGTTTCACCACTATAATAGGCAGTCCCTAAAACTCTGATTTGTTCTCATGCGTGCTGCAGGCTCACTGCCTGTTCATTATCTTCGCTCCAGGGCTCAGGCTGATGGAGCCCTGAGCTCAGATCTCAGTATCTCAGATACCAGTGGATGTGGGCCAGTGAATTTGGCTGACATAGTCTCCCACAGACAATGTAAAGCATTATATGGCCCAGTAGCTGGCCCATGGCAGGTGCTGAATGAACACTTTCTCCTGGAGTACATCCTCACTGCTGGCAGAATTTTTATTATGTGAAGCTGTTCCTGCACGATGTTTGGAGTATAGATGCCAACCATATTGCAGTCCCCTTTCAGTGGGCTGGCTCTTTTGAATGATCAGTTTTTTTATGTCTCTCTTCACAGTTTGAACGGGTTACTATCTCCGTTTCCCAGGGAAACCCATAAAAATAACCACAAACTTGGTGCTTAAAATAACAAAAAAATTACACCCTCACAGTTCTGAAAGTACAACACTTATGATTTAGATCTAAAATGTCCCCTAAAAGTCCCACGTGTTTGGAAGATGAATGGGTCGGGGGGGCATGTACGCATCAGTGGATCCATCCATTGATGGGTTCAGTAGCTAAACGTGCTGGTAGGAGATGGGGCCTGATTGGAAGTGGGTCACTGGGGTGTGACATGGAAGGGTGTATTCTTGTCCTTGGCTTCTCCCTTCTCTCTCTGCTTCCTGGCTGCCATGGGATGAGCAGTTTTCCTCCATGCTTTGTTACCGTGACATTCCTGCCTTGAAGCCAGCCAGCCATGGACTGAAACCCCAAAACTCTTCACCAAATTAAACCTCTCCTCCTTTAAGTTGTGGGTGTTGGATATTGTCCAGAGATGGGAAAGTGACAAAGACTAAAATCTAAAGACTAAAATCAAAATGTTGACAGGGCCACACTAACTCTAGAGGATGTAGAGGAGAATCTGATTTTTCTTACAGCTTCTGGTAGCTGTCAACATTCCTTGACCATTGGCCACATGCCTCCAACCTCTGCCTCTGTGGTCACATTGACTCCTCCTCTTCTGTAGGTTTCCTCTGGGTGTTTCTTATAAGGACACTTGTCACTGGATTTAGGGCAGACCCAGATAATTTCATCTCAAGGTCCTTAATTTAATTATGTCTTCAAAAAGCCTAAGGACACATTCACAGATTCTGGGAATTATATCAGCACATCCTGAAGGGCCAGCATTCAACCCATTGGATTACTAAGGGAGTACTGTTGGCTATTCCGAAGTCTCAACTTGGTTACTTTAGAATGAGGTTGATTTTACATGTAACACTTTTTTCCTGTGATTATTTTATTGAAAACCAGAAATATATTACCACCATAGGTCCATGGATCACTGAGAAATACACATATATACATATATGTGTGTATATATATATTTTTTTTTCTGGCATTGATAGCTCATCAGGTATAAAACTTCCTTTGCTGATGTTGCTTTCACAGTCTATGTTGATGTTTCACAAGAGTTCTGCATATAAGAAAAGCCAGATTTTTTTCTACCTTTAAAAAAAAAGGAAATTTTCCTCATAACTCTGAATTGACTAAGATCTTCTAGGAAATTCTCTGGTGCAGTCTGTACCTGAATCACAAAGTCATTATGCAAGATAATCTATGACAAGAAAAATCATTATAGTTCCAAAGAAAATATTCTATGATTAATCGTATTTTAAAATAAGTTGCATTTGCTTTACTGCTTTTGGAAGAATTAAATGTAATTTGATCTCTAATGAGTAAATGTCAACCTACTCATGTATATACTTGTTTTTTTCCACAGTGTTAGAAGTTAATAAGCCACATCTTTTGTTAGCACAAGTTCCTACTCTTGGTGTGAAAATATATTGATATTTGTTGCCCTATTCATATCATGTGTAAGTGATGGAAGTCAAGCAAAAAGAAAGAGTAGTAATTTGTTGCCATAGAAACAAAGCTGGTGGTGTGAACAGTGACTTGAGATGTTTGGGAAGAAGGAGGAAGAAGGATGATACATATACATCACCATGAAGACAAAATCCTAAGCAGGTTTCTCTCTCTCTCTCTCTCTCTCTCTTTCCTCTCTCTTCCTCCCTTGCTCCTCCCATGAGTATTTTGAGGTTGACTCCGCAGTGATCTGACAGAACCATATAAATCCCCAAGAGCTCTCGCCCCTCTGAGCATAGCTGACCTATGCGGTGTTGAGTACATGCAGCATTCAGCCTCTGCATTTCTTGGACCAGTGTGACTCCAATTTAGATTAAAAGAGAAAACATGCAGGCTTTTTCAGCAGCCCCCCTTCACTTCCCACAATTGAGGTGGCTGTCCAGCTTCCAAGGATCCTCTATTTTCTGGGATGACCCTCAATGACTGTGTTATTCCCTGTGGTCACATCCGGACTATTGACTCTGACTGCCACTCTACCTCCAGCCATTGGTTCAGGGTGGAGCATCTTAGTTACTATTCTCTTGTGCTGGGACAAAAAACTCCAACACCCAAAGATAAAGGGGAAGAGGTTTATTTAGCTCACAGTTTGTAGAGGTTTCAGTCCATAATCTGCTGGCTCCACGGCAGGGTGGATGACAGACAGGTATTGCAGAGGAGCAGGGGTTCATGGTGGGTAGGACGTAGCAAAGCAAGCAAGGAAGGGACAAGACAAGCCTCTTTCTGTCCCTTATATTGTACCCAGGCTACCAGGATTGGGGTGCTGCCACACCAATCAGTAGACTGATTTAGTAATCACCTACCCTTAATCCTAGCAACCATAATCCTACTATTGAACCATTAATCAATCACACACTATAGATTCAGCACCTCCAAAAAAGCCCCACCTATTGACTGCATGAGACTTTAGCAGGACATCTAGATGCAAGCCATAACATTCCACCCATGGCCTCCCAAAGACTCGAGCACATCCCTTTATACAAAAGGCAATTAATCCATCTCCAAGAGTTGCTAAAGTCCTAACAGTTTCAGCATTGCTGAAAAGTCCAAGTCCAAAGTCTCCTCTGAGATGTAAGGCAAACTCTTAGCTGCGAGCCCCTGTGCAAATAAAAAGGAAGTTAGACACTTTTAACATTCACAATGGCACAAAGTAGACATTTCCATTCTAAAAAGTGCAAAGAGGGGCGGGCTGGTAATATGGCTCAGCAGCATAAGCGCCTGCCTGGCAAGCGCAAGGTCCTGAGTTTGACTCTGGGTACCCACATTAAAAAAAAAAAAAAAAAGTGCAAAGAGGGGGATTGAAAGGAATGGGAAGCAAGCAAGTTCAAAATCCAGCAGGGCAAACATTAAATCCTGTAGTTCCATGTTGAGCATCCCTGGCAATCTGTGGCAAGATGTGAACTCCAAAGGGTTTGGGTGGCTCCACCCATACAGTGCTGCTGGTGGTTGTAGCTCCCATGGCTTTTCTCTTTGGCTGGTTTTGCTTCCTCCTTGGAGCTTTCCTCAGATGATCCACACTCCTGGCTTTTCCAAAGTTCTGGGGTCTCCACTCTACTTTTGGCTTCACTCTTACAGCTTTACACACTGCCCTCTCAGGGGCACACTGCCTGGCCTCCCTGGCCTTCTTCTGAAATCTGGGTGGAAGCCGTCCTGACCCCACAATTCTTGCATTCTGCATGCACCTAAAGCCAGTGCCACATGGATGATGTCAAGGTCTGGTGCCAGCTGGAGCAGTAGCCAGGCTTTCTTCTCTCTGGATTGTAGGGTTGAGTGCCTGGATTGCTAAGCACTCTGAACCCAATCCAGAGGAACAAACAAACTCTCTAGGCCACTGCCATTCTAGAACATGGTGCTCTGCAACTTTCTTCTCAAAGCAAAGTCTTTCACTTTTGCAATTTTGAGGCTGCAAAGGGTGGAGTCCTGCTGCTTCTTGTGATGCCCTCAGGCCATCTTTTATATTCTCCTGTTCCTTCTCAGCAATCAAGATCCCCTCTGCTCTATTTTGCAGTCTACAGCTTTACTGGAGCTTCCATTCTGGCCAGATTCACAATGTTTTAAATCATTCTGTTGGGCTCTTTGCTCTTGATTCTCAATATAAATTGGGCTAAAATCCCCCAACAGTAGCCATGCCACTGTTTCAACATTAGACTGTCTTGAAACTTCTTCTGCAAGATTCATTAGTCCACTGCCCTTAATCTCAGCCTCAGGCAAAGTCTCTGGACATAAGCAAAATGCAGACAAACTTTCTGCAAAGGAACAATACACATCATTTGGAGTCCAACAACCAATGCAGTCCTTTTTCCCTGCAGAACCCTCCCAAGCCTGGTTTTACCAGCAACTTTTCTGTCAGCATTCTGGTCTTCTGAGCTTTGACCAGAATCTCCCATCAAGTACAGCCTAAGGCATTGAGCCTGACTCCATTTGGCCAGTAATTCTAATTTTTCTTCCTGGCTTTGGCTGATTGGTCCAAAAGTGGCTGTCTTAGCCAAGCCAGACTAATCAGAGTCATTCTCCAGAACTTTCCAAACTGGAACTAAGAAAAGGGTTTAGTTTCATTTTGAAGGTGACAGTGTGGGATATGAGGGCTGGCATCTGTTTTTGGCCATGTGGTTCACCTCTTCAAAGAGATCCTTTCCAGAGAATGAAGTGTGGAATGGTACATGAAAGATGGAGAGAAAGCCTGTTGCCAGAGGTCAAATTCCCAGTGCAGTTGTCTCCACCGTCCAGCTGCTCCCTAACCCTTCCTACAGTTATGTGAATCCATCTCGATAAGCTCCAACTGCTTGACTAAGTTACTCACAGATGAGTTTCTGTCCCTTCAAGTCAAAAGAGTCTCATCTAATACACCTCTCCTCACCCTTTTTGGTTGTGGCTTTCACGTTCTTATTCAGGTCCTAAACATATTAGGATAAGTGAGGAGCTCGAGCAACCTATTGGGAGCACCCCTGATGCCAGGCACGAAGTCACAGAGCCTGTAAGACATTGCTGCGCTGAGGCGACCCAGGGAGTTCATCATGGAAATTTCCTGTTTTGTTCAGTCTGCTGGGATCTGCTGGACACTCCTCGCTGGGTTAAACACAAGCATTTCTTTTGGGTACTGACATTTTTTTCTCTTTTTTTTCTTTTTTCTCTTTTTTCTTTCTCTCTCTCTTTCTTTCTTTCTTCTTTCATTTCTCTCTCTCTTGGCTTTGGCAGAGCTCTTTACATTTCCTTCATCTCCTTTCTCATCCATTATCATATTTTATGTCTTGAGGAACCTTGGGGGTGAGTGGGACCCAATGCCACAGTGCCACTTTAAAAGGAGGAGACAACTACATCCCGGGATTAAATGTTTTGTTAAGGCTGTGGAGTTAGTTAGTCCAGGAAAATAAACAGCCTACAAGTGGGGTTTCCTGACTTTCAGGACTTTATCCCCATTCTATCCATATTTAGCCAAAAACAAGTAAGTTTTATGAATTTTCTGGTTTTTAGTCTAAGGCAGCAGAGACAAGAAGCGGGGAAATGTCCCTCTGGCCCAGATCATGGTGGGACGTGGGGACAAGACTATTTTGCTGCCTTCTCAGGAGACAGAATAAGAGTAAATTGTACATTATTTACACAGCCTGGTGAAGGACATTTTGGACATTACAAGAGAAAGGTGTGCTAGGGCCAGGAAGGACAATGTTGTCACTCAGAAGCCAGGTCCTGAAGCCCTTGTGAACCTCCCTGGTCCATTGTGCCCTTGATGAAAAAATTTAGTCAAGACACACAGGCAGCCATGCAGAAGTGTTTACAGGTAGACTTTATGGTAAAGTAGATATAGAGAGTTACACCTTCAAGCTAGAGGCTGGGCAGTACAACAGACATCTGCACCAGATGTGAACTTGGATCCCCTTTTCTGCATGCAAGAGTTATTCCTTGAGTTCAGGAGAACTAAGGTAATTATGATACTTTTTTTAGAGATATAAAATTTATTATTATGCAAATAGTTATGCAAACTATGGCCCAGGAGCTTTCCAAGTAAGTTTCATCCCTGTATTACAGGTACCAGATGAGAGTAACACATCCGGGAGAACAAAGTTCAAATCCAGAAAGGTCCCAGAGGTCCACCAGCTCCTGACGTATTTTTATGATGCTTATTGACATTTTTCTTAGAAGTTACTTTGGAATTGCAAAATGTCTTCCTGTCCTTTTCAAATGGTCAGTGTTCCCTCAGGGGCCTTAGTCATGTAAGAAACTTACGAAAGAAATTTACAAAAGATAAGTTCTTAATCTAAACGAGGTCCCAGCCCAAGGTGAGCGGATCTTTAAAGAACATTTCCTTTCCTGATATCATTGGGCCATAGGCTATGGTGATCAGTAATGCTATATGCCTTGTTCTAGAAATAGAGCCCCCATGTCTTTGAGTCTGAGACCTAATAAATGATTATATATGTATTATACATTGAAGTCTTTGTTTATTCACTTAACCGTAACTGGCAAAGCATGCTGATTTGGACTCCCCTTCATCCCCCAGGCTTGCTAACAGTGTGACAGAGGAAAACCTAAAAGTGTATATTTCTACATCTACAAACACTGAGGCAAAGGTTCATGTCATAGCTGAGACCATTTTCCATATCAAGGAAGGCATTTCTTCCAGCCGGGAGGGCCAGGCAGGCTCCTGGACCAGAAGTTTGCTTGCCGAATAACTGGGCTAGATGTGATCAACTACATTTCCTCCTCCAACGGGTGAGAGTTTCCTGATGATCGTTCTGCTCTTTTCAGCCACAAACCTGGGAAAAGGAACCCCGAGACTCCATTAGTAGGGAAAAGAAACCTATTTGGAGGACACCTACCACGAGGCATGAAAACCAAGTTGGTCTAGGAATACATACCCTGAGGTTCCGCTTTCCTGCTCAAAGTCCTGAAAAGATAAGAAGCATGGTTGATACTATTTCACTACTGTGGGTGTTTAAGTACTCTCAAAATTTGGAAATAGGGGAAACAGGACCGAGCTTTTGAGTACTAAGCTAATGATAATCCTATTGCGCTAGATATGAACGATCCATGGAAATGACAAGACGATTTCTTTGGGCTGGCAGGAAGTGGGTGGGGTGCAGTGCAAAGGAGAATAGTGGTTGTGACAGTGAAACATGGAAACAGAAAAGAGCCAGGCCTGGTAGCGCATGCCTGTGTTAGCACTCTGAGTAACTGAGGCAGGAGAATCACAGGTTTGAGCCCAGCCTGGGAATTTTAGCAATTTAGTGAGAACCAATCTCAAAATTTAAAAAAAAAAAAAAAGACTAGGGATGCAGCTCAGTGTAAAGGCTCTGGGTTTAAGCCTCAATACTGAAAAAAATATATAATAGAACTTTGGATTAAGATGCAATTTGTATATGTAGTAATGCCAATACCCCATGATGAATGTATTTTTTTGTATGGCAAACATATACTAACAAAAAAAGGTGGAAAGAAAAAAAAGACACAGAGACCATAGTTGATAGTTCATGTTCAAACCCTGTCCAGGGGAGTAGCCCATGGATTCTGAGTGAGCAGTACCATTCCTAGTGGGTAGATGTGCCTAGAGGCCACAGCCATGGTGTCCGAGTACTGATGTCCTGTTCCGAAGACCATCTCTGTGTGACGTGAATGAGGCATTGGGCAGCCCACTCTGCTGCTCACAAACCTTTGGCTTCTCCAGTTCTCCTTGATCTGTTGTCACACTCAACTAGCAATCTCCTGATTATTATCTAGCTTTCATAGAGATGTAGCGTATTGATCCTTCCAAAGGTGCTTCCTCATGGAAAGTGAATAACCCGAGTTTTGCATCAGCCTCTCACACATGATTAACAGGAGTCTGCCGGGGAGATGCAATGCATGGGATGCTGACAAAATCAGGTTCTGACCACACTACGCTAATTATCTGACTGCCGGACGGCTGTAAATTTGTAAGGCGATGAATGACACCCTCTCAGGCCATTCAGGAGATAGCCAGCCAGTCTTTTCATGATGAGGTATCCTGGTATTACCATTTGACTGACAGCACATTTTTGAATTTTAATACAACCTGCTTTGAGGGGAAAGAGCTAAAGTCAAGTAAAAACAGTCTTGGGAGTGGTGCCAAGAGTGTTCACAGTGTAAATGTGGTGGCCATGAGAATGTGCCTCACAGACCACCCCCCCCCTGAAGTCTGTTTCCAGATTTGCACAGAGGCTGTACTTTTCATGGCTGCTGTCAGCCAGTGATGAGCCCATGCATGCCAAGGCAGCCCATCCTAGGAGACACAAGACTCCTCTGAGGGCTCACTTTGTTCTGAGAACCCCCTGCCAGGCTTGCCAAACTGCTTTGAGACTGCACAGGTTAGAAAGCTGCCACCCAACCTTCCCTCCCTGTTTCTTTCTTGGGGTCACATTTTCATCATGTTCCTCATATACTTAGGCCTGGCTTGCTTGCTGTCTGCTTCTCAAGTGCCCCAGATGAGCACGGTGAAAGGGATGCACTCAAAGGGGATAAAGTTAAATAAAGGATAATTTTCAAAGATATAGGCAGGAAATAGAGAAACCACAGGGGGAGTATGTAGTTGCTCGAGGGTAGTGAATCACTGTTTCTCCATTCTAGGCCTGAAGGGGTGGGGACAGGGGGCAGTTCCTGGAATCCAGAGACATCAAGAAATGTCTTATAGGAGCTGGACTCATTGGTCAAGGGATGCACCCAGCAGCTAAAGGACTCAACACTTCCTTCACTGTCCTCCCTCTTGCTGGTGCGTGCATTGGTCCAACCCCACCGGAAGCTGCAGGGAGCATGAGCCTGTTGACCCTCATGGGTCAGTCTCAGGGGCCCGACACAGGAGGAGAAAGGTGGAGGGCGCATCTGGGAAGGCAGGAGGGACATCATCGGCCCAGGGACAGCAATGAGCTTTTGTTTGGTAGCATCAAGCCTTCCTTCTAGGCTCCCCTGTAGCAGCAATACCAAAAGAGAGCCCCAACCTGGCCAATTAAAGACACTGAGTCCCTTGGAGGTCGTGTTGGGTGAACACGAGAGCTGGCAAAGACCGTGCCCTGGGGACCTGCCTGGGTCAAGACAGGACCTAGCTCAGCTTTTGTTCAGTAAAGCCAGGGCTGGTGAAAAGAGGCCATCGGTATTTAAGCCTTGGGACATAGTGTTTTTCTCAGGATTGAATTCATGATGTAGTCCCTCAAAGGTCACTAGGAGGAAGGACATCTTCTAAGCCCAGAATGGACTAATAAGGTAAATTCAGAATTACAGTGCCATGACTACTCATAAACATACAAAAGAAAAAGAACTCGATGCCAAGCAAGAGAGGGCACGATGCAGACTCTTTACCACTCTCCCCAGGGAGTTTGTTTCCCTCTGCCGTTGCAGTCTGCGTTGGAGACTTGGAGTGAGCACAAGTGTTTCTTGAGTTCGACCTCATATTGCACATTAAAGAGAGATGACCTCTTACAAGAGCACATCTCCGAGTCTCCATGGAAGCGAAAAGAAAATGTGGCAGAGTGAATTCCTCCACTCCACTCTCTCCTCATCTGGGTCACCTTGGAGCACTGTGCTCTGGGGAGTCTTCCCTTGTTTGCTTTCTGCCCACTTCTCTTCATTCCCAGAGCCACAGCTGGGGTGGTTAGGGTAGAGTTTCAACTTGATTGTTTTGGGGGATCCACCCCCCAGGGATGGTAGAACACACTTCCGGATGTGTCTGGGTGGGTCATGGAGGCGTGGCTTTGAGGTCTATGGTCCTTCACTCCTTCCTCTCCAGCACTGTTCCGTTGCTCCATTTCTCCACTGCTGTGACCTAAGCATTTTTGCTCTGGCCTGCTTTTCCACCGTGATGTCTCTGCCTTGAACCCAGCTGATCATGGACTGAAGCTGGGAGCCGCCTTTAAGTTGCAGGTGTCAGGTATTGCGTCTCGGTGATGGAAAATTGACTAATACAACTGCCTATGACAATCCACTGTTACACTTGATTAGATCACCACGTCGTCCACCTAGTTGGTCTCCCTGCCCCTGGCTTGTCTCGAGTATTAGTTAGGATGCTGTTGGCAGCGAGAAAATGACTAAAATCAGCTTACTGTGACACCTAATTGCAAATTCCTTGTGAGGGCCAGCTCCAGGGCAGAACGTCAAGACTCCGTGCCACTTTCTTCTGCATCTCTTAGCTTCACACTCCCCCAAGTGGTAGCTTCATCTTCAGGCTCCTAGACAATAACCATATCCACTGTTGGTGTCGTATCCAGGCTCCACAATCTCCAGAGGTAGAGAAAGCCATCTCTTTTCCTATGCTTCACTCAGTCAAGGGGAAACCTGTCTGGAAGTCCCCAGGAGTGTCTCCCAGTGCACCTGGCCATCAGAAGAGGTGATCCTTGGACACACTGGGGGAAAGAAAGAAAGAAAGAAAGAAGAAAGAAGAGAGAGAAAAAGAAAGCTGCACGCTGCATCTATTTTCTACATAACAAGCTGAATGATCTTCCTAGTGCACACATCTGATCATTATCATTTTCCTGTCTAAAATCCTTCAAAAGCACCCACCTTACACCAGACCCCAGCCTAGCTTTGTTTCTCTGCCTACCCTCTATTCCACAGCCACACCAAACTGCTTGCATTTATATACGTCTGCCACGCTCTCCATCACTTGCTTTGTGGCTTCTGCGGGGCGCTTTGTCTGGAGAACACTCTGCTTCCTCTGGCTCAGCCCCACAAATGTCACTGTTCAGGAGCCTTCCCCTGGCCTGCTGTGGGCTTCATGGCACCTTTTGCTTTCCTTGTAGTACCTGGCTGTATTCGGATCATTTTCTGGCCTCTCCCCTGTCCTGGTTTCCAGGCTGGAAAAGAGAGACACCTGGACCTACGTGGGAAGCTGCCTGGTATCCTGGGTCAGAACCCGGATGCTAGCATCAGACAGCCGGATTTGGCTTTGGCTTCACCACTTGATCTCGGACAAGTTCCTTAACTCCTCTGAGCTTTCGTTTCCTCATCCCTAAGCAGGAACAATAATATAACTAATCCATGGAGTTACAGTGAGGGTCAATGAGGTGACTGTGTAAAGCATTTGGCACACTGCCTAGCACCGTGTCAGCGCTCAGTGAGTGTTTGGGGAATGAATGGTGATGTGATGAACAGAGCTGAGTCCCTCCCATCATTCCGGGAGTGCTGGGACACAGTGCTCCAGTATGCTTGCCCAGAGGACTGTTAAGGCCAACCTTAACATATGGGATTGAGGAAGATGTAGGAGTATGTTGGTCTCTCAAATAACGCCTTTACGATAATGCCTGGAATGTTGCTCAAATCCTGCCATCACAGGCTTATTCTTTCACTTTAGCAATCAGTCAATACTTACTAAGAAGGAAAAAGTTCAAGCAGGAGACTCACTTCATTTCCTGCTCCAAAAGACATGGCCTTATCCATAGTCAAGGTACAGCCAGGTAGTGCTCCTGGACTCGAGGAGAGGAACTCCACACTGAGCTTGGAGTGTGGATGGCATTTAGGCAGGTAAAGTGGGAAGGAGAAGATGACCTAGATAACTGGGAGAAAAGAGAAGGGCTGGACAACCCAGTGCATGACCAAGAAAAGGGAGTGATGCTTTGGGTGATTGCAGGGTCTTGTAGGGAAATCTTGGAGATTTTCCCATTGAAAAATATGATTACACTTGAGCTAGTATTTTATCATCAAACTTTAAAACCAGAAAGAAACTGTAAATAAGAAGCTCAAAAAACCTAAATATTTTGACCAAAGTCACCACGTTAGTTGGCAAGAGTGACTGTGTACCCAGATTCCACTATCCTAAGTATAGATTCTAGAGCTCTTTTACCATCTATCAAATCACCTCTTAATTAGTTTAAAGGATTTCTTTTCTTCTTAAGAAGCTGCTGAAATAATGGAGTGGGAGAAATAGTGGTTTCGTCGTAGGTGAGTGTGACATCATGGGTAGGGGTGACTGGGAATGATGCATGGGAAGGAAAAGGGGAGGAGATCTGAGAGGAACAGGGGAGGTGGGAAATGCGTCTCTAAGGTTCTCCTAATACTCTCTTCATTCTGCAGCGTCTAATCAAATCATTCACACTGAAGTATATGTGACCCAGATCTAGAGTCAAGAGCTCCAGGCTCTAGTGCCTGTTACCAGGACGGCCCTCAGGTAGAGCCCTAGATTGCACAACCAGCACTTAGGAAACCTGCATTCCAACCCCAGGCAGCCACTGAGTCATGCTATAACCTTGGAAGAAACCACTCAGCCAATGGAACCACACAGAACATTCTAACGGGATAATTCTTAAGATATTTGAGGACAGTTGCCATAACCCAGCCCTCTTCCCAGCCCTACAGTTGTTTAGATTAAATATCTTCCATTCTTTATCTCTTCCTTATTTCCAATTTATCCTTCCCTGCTCTGGAAGAGTGGCGATCTATCAACGTCTGTCTCAGGGCACCGTGAATGGAACGTAAGATTCCAGCTGTGCACATGGCTCAGTATAATTCTCTCCTTGTCATGTACTCCAGCTTCTACTGAAGGAGCGTGAGGGGGTGCCGGCCTGTTCGGCAGCTTTGTCTTTTTTTATAGGCAAGCACTTACAAACAGGCACTGGAGCTGCAAAGGAGGCCTGGAAATGTAATCTTTGTACTGGGCTGTCACAGGCCCAGCTAACAATCTGCAGTTCTAGTTCTGTAGGGAAACAGAGATTGAGGGAAACAGCATCCTTTGCCATACTCCAGCCTCACTTCCTCTCTAAACCTCTTAAGAGTTCTTCCATTCTTCCAGATCTGAAACTAGAGTCACTTCTACCTTTCACATTTCTTTTATAGTTACTCACAAAATCCTATTCATTGCAGTCTTTTAATCGAGACTACTTTATTTCTTGAAATATTTTTTACCTATCCCTTTCTATTTTTACCCTTAATGCCACCTGAATACAGAGTCCCATCAGTTCTTGTTTCTCCAGTCCCGTGGTCCAAACTGATCCTCTTCTTTCTGCTGACTGTTTGGCAGGATAGGAGAAGAGGGAGGCCGCTCTCCACTGGCGCTCTACAACTTTGGACGTAGTCTCCGCTGCCCTTAATGTTGATGCCTATTGAGAATTGAAGCTGGGATGGGGACTGATGTTCTGACCCGTTGATCCCTTCTCAGGAGGAAAAATGAATCACTGCTTCTGCCCCCGTGAGCTCCTGCCCAGGTGCTGATTCCCACTGACCTTGGCTCAGCCCCATTCACTCCAGTTTATGTCACCTTTCTTCTCCCAGCCCAAGAGCTGTTTTGCCCTTTTGTCATTTACCAGGACTATAAGAGCCTTTTAACTTATTTCTCTGAAAACATTCTGTCCTTCTCTAACCCATTCCATGTAGACCCAAATGAATCCCCTTCAATAATGACTTCATTTAAAAAAAACAAAAACAAAAACAAAAAACTCTTCAACTTAAAATTGAAGGACAGTTTCTTTCTTTCTTTTTTTTTTTTTAATGTGGGTCCCGAGAGTCAAACTCAAGACCTCACGCTTGCCAGGCAGGCACTTATGCCGCTTAGCTATCTCACTGGCCCGAAGGACAGTTTCTTGAGGGCAGTTTTTTATTTTACTCTATTTTTTTTTTTTTTTTTTTGTGGGTACCAGGGGGTCGACCTCAGGACCTCACGCGCCAACAGGCACCCGTGCCGCTGAGCGATATCACCGGCCCCTTTTTCGTATGTGGGATCCGGGAGTCGAACTCGGGCCCTCGCGCTTGCAAGGCAGGCGCTTACGCCACTGAGCCATCTCACCGGCCCTCTATTTTATTTTAATTTATTTTATTTTATTTTATTTATTGCAGTACTGGGGATTGAACCCAGGGCCTTCCCAGTGAGCTACATCTCCACTCTCTTTTTTTTATTTTATTTTTTTTGAGACAGGGTCTAGCTTAGTTGCTAAATTGCCCAGGCTGGGCTTGAATTTGTAATCCTCCCTCAGCCTCTCTGAGTGTGGGGATTACAGGGATCAGCTACCACGCTCAGCTTCTTGATGAGAGACATCATGGCAGGCCACTTGTTATGGCAGGGACAGTGTCCTTGTTCAAGGCTCGTCTCTCTACTTGGTCCAGATGCTCTTTCCTGTTCAAGCCAGGCAAAGCTTTGGAATCCTTTTCCACAGTTGGCACTACCAAGTGATCAGAATTGGCAGAGGAGATAAATCTTGTTTATCACCTCTAGCCTAAAAAATTATTTCCAAACGTTGGGTTTTGACAGTCCTCTATCTCTGAACATTTTTTCACATCAAATCTTGCTGGAAGAGGGGTTGAAGAGAGGGGAGGGGAATGGGAAAAAAGGAGGAACTAAAATATATCATGTACAGGTAAAATTCCCTTGATGAATGTGATCATTGTGCATATCTAAATTGTACCAATAAACTTAATTTTAAAAAATCTTGCCGGTCAATATATGCAGGCTCTGTTTCTCCAAATAGAACATACATTCTTTTTCCCGGTTTTTGTTTTTTCCTTACGTGATTGGGTTCTGCTCAGAAAGTTGAGGCAGATACCATTTGTAGGCATTTTTCAAGTCAGGGAGATGAAGTTGTTGAGGGCTGAATTGATGGCAGAAAGAAACAAGGCCTGGAGGAAAAGCTGAACTCTCATCTAGAAGCTGAGCATGGTAGCTGAGGCCTGTAATCCCCGCACTCAGGGAGGCTAAGGGAGGACGGCAAGTTCAAACCCAGCCTGGGCAATTTAGCAACTAAGCTAGACCCTGTCTCAGAAAAAGAGGGTGGAGATGTAGCTCACTGGGAAGGGCCTGGGTTCAATCCCCAGTACTGCAATAAATAAAATAAAATGAAAAACTGTCCTCAAGAAAGGCAGCAAAAGGCTGTAATCAGAAAGCTCTAGCCATCTTTGAGGTCTGAGGAGTGAGGCAAAGTCACAAACGGAAAAGCCACAGCTGAGGATCCAGAAGGGGGAGCAAGCTGTGTTGCAGAGTACAAGCTGGGACAAGGCCGGGCATTCGGGGCTGGGGGTGTGGAAACGCTTCCTGGAGCTGTCAGACCTGCCTTGCTCAGGATCAGCCATTAGAACAAAACTGTGTGTGCGATATGCACTAAGGCATAAATAAGCAAAAACATAAATCAAAGAAATGCTGCCTAATCCCATGTTGAAATGCCATCTTAACAAGAAATCTCTGTGGTTTCCTCAGTCTCCTCTACCCAGTTTTATGCAAAAATGTTGGCTTGGCAACTTCATATTACTGGGGTTTCTCTAGATGTCTTTAATATTGCATTTAAACCGGACTAGAAAAGATGGTTGCCTACGTGCACTCATTGTAAAGCACACCTTGAAAAGTGGCAGATGGGAAGAGGGAAGACTCCACACGGGGACTGTTGTAGATTAGATCCCTGTGAAGCCTCGGTTCCCTCTCTGCCAAGTCTGGGGACAGGCCTCTTGCCGCAGCTGCAAAAATTAACATCTTGCTCCTGCCAAGAACGAAGGTGACAAGCTCGGCAGCTCTCCTTTGATTTGTTTTTTCCGCGTGGCAGGAACAGGCACCTTCTGACCAGGCATTTGTTTGTGGAATCGGTGGGACTGAAAGGCAAAGCCAAGGAGATGAAGGTGAGGCGGGAAGAAGAAGGCGGCACCTGGGAGCAGAACAAAACACCAGGTGAGAGGAACAAGGCCAGCTTGCATCACTCAAGTTCACGGACACAAGCTGACTCACGCAGCCCCGGGGACAGCTGGGATGGTTTGCATGCACACAGCGAATCATCTAATGTGAAGGCAAGACCCTGTCTATGCTAATCCTGCACACTAAAACAAATTCGAGTACTTTGAAAAGGAGCTAATGAAATTGACCTGAATGGTCAGGCAGCTCTGATAGCTGAGTAAGTACACCAAGGACAAAAGAGAAATCTGGAGGTGTCCACGGAAAGTGCCTTTCTGTGTGGCCTGTGGTTTTGCCCATGTGGTGCTCCATGCAGGGTGTGAATACCACAGTGGGAGGGATGGGATTTAACCCCACCCATGCTGCCCTCCAGGCTTCCTTTATGTGCACGGCTGTGACAGGGAGGATGTCTTCTTGCGTACATAGACTGAGAGCTGTGTTTACGAATCTTTCCATTTGACGAGGGACTTTCTTACTTACTGGTTGTGGAATTGAGCGTACTAGGATGGCCAACTGCTGGTCGTTATCATCCAGACTGGTAGTAGGCATCTGCTGAGCTTTGGCAGGCCAGCATCTACTCCGTACTCCCTTACTAAGAATAGAACCTAGTTACTTTGGGGGATTTGCCTCTGTCCTCGGAGACAGTCTGATGAAACTTGATGAGAGGATGCACAGCCCTCCCTGAGACAAGGAGGAGGCACATGACCCAGGATCCTTCCTTGAACTTTCAGTCTTGATCAGAAAGATTAATAGAGGGCCGGTGAGATGGCTCAGCGGCGTGAGCGCCTGCCTGGCAAGCGCGAGGGCCCGAGTTCGACTCCCGGATCCCACATACGAAAAAGGGGCCTGTGATATCGCTCAGTGGCACGGGCGCCTGCTGGTGCACGAGGTCCTGAGGTCGACCCCCCGGTACCCAAAAAAAAAAAAAGAAAGATTAATAGAGTGAAAAAGAGTAAACTCGTTATGGCCAGAAGTGGCTCCCAGAAAAGAAAGCTGGGTTCCCCACAGCATAAGGATCCATCAGGTTGCCCTGGTGCCAAGCTGGGTTCTCCAGCAGTCTCTGAGTTTGAACTTTCAGTTTGTTCTTTGCCTATCCTATATCCTTTCAAAAATATCCCTTTTTGATTAAATTGCCAAGAGTTGGTGTCTGCTACTTGCAACCAAAGAATTCTATTTGATACAGATTCATGTGCCCCAAATTTCTATTAAAGATGTTCAAAAGGATGGCGATTATTCACAAACCAAATAAGCTGATTGCATGAATGTCGATTAAGAAAATGCCTATGTATTTTTACAAGGCTCATTACTCAACACCTTGTCTTGCTTTTTCCTTGCCTTGAAGTCTCTCTTCTGATTAATTTTTGTTTATTTGACTCTTTTATCAAATACTCCCAAAGTATAATAAATGGATGGTATTGGGGTTCTCTAGAAGAATGAAATCAATAGAAAATACATATATAATTGTGCAAGGGGACTTGCTAGGTAGGCTTACAGGATCAGAGGTGGGAGAGTCCACACTGGCCATCCATGTGCTGGAGAACCAGAGGATCCAGTAGCAGCTCAGCCCAAAAAGATGGAGGCCACAAAGCCAGAAAGATCGATGCTGCAGCACCAGTCCAAGGTCAAAGGCCTGGAAGCTCAGTGGTGAGTCTTCCCTGGAAGGCACAAGAAATTGGAGACCCGAAGATAGAGGTCAAAGGCAGCAGCAGCAAGGGCACGCCCACTCAGGAAGCTCTTCGCGATGTGCACACCTCCTTCTTCTTTCCCTTTTATTCCACCCAGTCTGCAAGCCTAGGGGTTGGTGTCACCCACAGCCAGGGTGGGTTTCCCTCCTTGGCTTGCTGGCTTACATGTCCGTCATTCATAGACACACCCACAACGGGGCTTTACTAATCTACCAGGCGTTTCTTCATCCATGCAGTCACAATCCACCCCTTGTCAAGATGACAACCAGATGCATCTCCTTAACCCGTTCTTAATCTCCAAATACAATCGAGTGTTCATGGTTATACCTAACATGATGCGACTATCCTGCATACAAACAGAAATGTGTTAATTCTCTTCCCAGAATAGAAGGCAAAGGTTTTCTTTGGGTGATGCTTATTCTTCTCTTGACATTTTGTCTTGGTTACTTCTCTCTCATTGCTGAGACAAAATACCCATCCCCAAAGTTAAGGAAGGAAAGGTTTATTTAGTTCACAGTTTGTGGAGGTTTCAGTCCATACTAAGCTGGCTCCAAGGCAAAGTGGCACATGGCAGAGGCAACAGTTCGTGGTGGTGGAAAACAGCAAAAGCAACAAGAGCAAAAGGGGAGGAGTGAGAGAAGACTCTTTCTGTCCCTTATATTGTATGTAGGCTACCCACCTTAGGGTGGGTGTGGCATTCACACCCATAATCCCAGCACTAGCCAATGAACCAATCACAAGCTCTAGATTCAGGCACCTCCAAAATGCAACACCCCATGACTGCATGAGGCTTTCAGGGGACTTCCAGACACAAACCATAACACATTTCATACTTAGATATTATAATGTCTGATTTAGCAATACTTACGTACCAATATAAACTCAATCAATGTGATATTACAAAGAAAGAAAACAAAGATATCTCATTGATATATGTGTCTAAACGCACAAGTGTATTAACAAGACGGAAGAAATACTCATGACAATTATAATCTTCATTTCTATGACTGGTCACGTGGTCAAAGCTGGTATCTAGGACTACCTTCTTCTGCTGTCTCCTCTGTATTGCCGTGGCCTTCGGCAAGTACCATACCATGTCTTGGTTCTTCACCACACTTTCACAGCAGGTTAAAACTTCAGTTACCGAAAAATATCTTCTATCCTGACAGGTCTCATGGAGGTCAGTAGGGATGGTACTTTGTTTTTTTAAAATGATATTTGAGGCTCATGTATTTTCCTATAAATACATAAAAAGAAATGTAATCATTTATGAAATACAAAAATATGGTAAAATACTAAAAAATAATGAGGAGGGGTGACTAGGTCATGAAGCCAAGTTTTTGTGATGCTCCCTTAGAAATGAGATGGCAGTGTCCTTTCCTCCCCTTCTGTGATGTGTGGCTTAGCGAGAAGACCGCTGTCTGTCAGGAGGCAGGTCCTCATGCTAAATCTGCTGGTGACTTGTTCTTGGACTTCCTACCCTCTGTTGTTTATCAGCTACCTCATCTATCGTATTTTGTGATAGAGTACAAAGGGACAATACCAACCCAACTTCCAAGCTGTTGCAAAAAAAGTGTCAAATGTGATAATAAAAATAGTAACTGAATCTCTAGAGCACTAGCTATATATGAAAGGTCCTGTTTTAAGTGTTTCCCATATGTTAATTCACTTAATCCTAACAGTCCAGTGTAGTACATTATATTAATACAAGTAATTTCCATGATTAGCCAAACAGATGGCTTAGGCTTAATGTAAAATTAAAGTTAGGTTATTAGAAGTTTTATTTGAACTGGAAAATTCATGTTTTACTCAAAGGAACAATTAAAATCATATGAGCAAATATTGCTCTGATGTTTTCTTTTATGAAATCAATATCTACAATGCAACCTTGTCTTGTACTCAGAAATTCACTTCTAATTTTGTGTCAATCCTTAAAATTAAAGAAAAAAATCCATCATTTCTATTCTTTGTTCTATTAATATTAAAAGGCACTTGGGCCAAAAGCAATAAGTATTTGTTTGAATTCCTTATCTTTATTCCTGGCTGTAGAAATTGAAAATGCTGAATGCTATTCAGCATTTCTCTAAAGATATTTTGTGGAATACTGGTATGGTTTTTTTTTTTTTTTTTTTTTTTTTTTGTAACTTGAATAAACCTGAGGGTTCATGTGGCTAGTCTCAACAAAGTGAGAATTCAAAGACACACTCCAACATCCAAGTGCAATCTCCAGTTTTTACTTTCCTCCTTTTTTTTTTTTTTTTCTTTGTATTAGGGATTGAACCAAGGGCCTTCCCGTTTTTATTTTTATTTTCAGACAAAGTCTTGCTAAGTTGCAAAATTTCCCAGGCTGGCCTCAAACTTGTCATCCTCCTGCTTCAGCCTCCCAGAGTGCTGCGATTACAGGCATACTTGGCTTCTTTCCTGCATTTCTCAACAGATTTTAAAAGTGATCCAATTAGTAATCACCACATATTTTTTAAATGTTCTTTTCCTCCTGGTTCTCCTTCTATAACTGCCTCTTATCTCAAAGTTTCCCCAAGAGCTCTGTTCCTTCATTTCTTATATTCAACTCCCCACCAAACTACCTTGCACAATCCCTAACTTCTCTTTTTTCCTATCCTCCTTTGTTTTCATCATTTTGAATTTCTTTCAAGAAAATGCTAGCCTATTTGAGACAGTACCTCATTTCAGACACTCGGGTCTTGCACGTGTGATTAGCCGGGTATGTATAGTAAGGATTATGGAGTGAATCAAGTATCAATATCAAACTGAGGGGGAGATGTTAATACACTTTGTTACAAGTTTTCATTGAAAGTGCAGGTCAGGAAAGAGGCAAAGCATTTGTTTACGCATTAATATTTTGTTTCTTTATCTGAAAAAGATGTACTGTGGTCATTTATACTGATAAACACTAGGTATCTTTTGAAGATTTGCAATCACATCAGGCTATTGAACTCTGTGAAGTTTTACAATCAAGAATCTTATTGGGGCTGGTGTTATAGCTCAACGGCATACGCGCCTGCCTGGCAAGCGTGAGGTCCTGAGTTTGGTTCCCGGTACCCACATAAAGTAAAAAAAAAAAAAAAAGAATCTTCTTTATCTCTGATTTATCCAATATTTGTTAGATAGATTGCAGATGGGTCCTTTTCATCTCCCTCTCCCTTCCTCGCATGTAGTAATACCCACTGACTACCGTTTGCGTGAAGTGGCCTTAAGTAGTATAAGATATAATAATAACTGAAGGTACATGACTTGGTTGTATGGATGTCTCAGTAGGACACAGCAAGAGCTTGCATGTGGTGTGCACTTTTCACATGACATGCTAGGTACAGTAGTGTCATATTCCCCTTTGTCTTGCAGTTGTGACTGAGATAAATTTTGTAAAATAACCACGGATAGAGTCTGTGTGGCCGGTATGTACCCAGAGACCAGCTGGACAACTGACTCTGGACAACAGCTGTCCTTGGATTTGATTTTGCTGGAATGTTTTGTGGTACTACCTCGCTGATATCTTGATTTCCTTGGATAGTTACAGCCTTTGAGCTGGTGTTGGCCGTTAGCCCATTTGTTCTCACTTAAGTTCAATGTCATGGGTTTGCAGGGCCTGATGATTACAGATGGACTTGTCCACCGCCCAGGGTAACACGTACCTGGGTATCGGAGCAGATTTGTACGTAGGATCCTCTAGAAAAGACAGAAACAGCACTCAAGGCCGAATGTGCTCACTTAGGCATCCAAAGCCTTGCATGGATGCAGGAGGGGCAGCGGTTGACAAATAATTTGCAAATTGGTGAAGTTTTAGCTGGATCTGCTAATGTTGGGAATCTTCCTATACAAAGATATAGAAAATTCATTATTTACAATAAAAAGATAATAGATAAACAGATTTTAGGCAATCAAAGAAGCTTATCTGAATGTTTTGCCTCTTTTATTGCCTCCTTTACCTTGAACTATTGATATTTGGAGCAATGCCAGATGTCATAATTCAAATTTATATTACTGCTTGGTATTTAAAATTGAGATTTTCACTAACCCAACATAAATAGTTGGCATTGTTAACATTTCCACTTAAATTCTTTGGAGGGCTTTAGACATCTTAAACAAATAGACATTCAAAAAGTTATTCAACTTATGAAAAAAAGTATGTGTCCAAAAATAAGGTTCAGGTTTATATATTATGCCCTTAATATGGCAGTCATTAGTGCTGATGAGCAAATGTTTCCCATCCCCTTCTGTATATACAGTAGGATTATGTGTTCTTCCTACCTTCCCCAAAGTGAGGTCACATGACCAGCTTTGGCTAAGGAAATACTGTACAATGTGGCTTCCAGCAGAAATTTTGAGAGATGTATAATTTTCTACAGTAAGCAATTTAAAATTTGTTATTTTGTGTCACCCAGGTTTGGGATTGTTTGTTACTGCAGTTTCACCCAGCTTATTCTGACTGATACACCACAATGGAACACTAGTCTATAAAAGGCATATAGTAAAAAAATTTATAAAACAATATAGATAATACATTACATAAGACAGTGGAAATTTTAAAAATATTGTTCAATCATTGCAAAGTACACATGCAATGGGTTTACCTGGGGTATAGTGGATCTTTAGATTTTTTTTTTTTTTTGTGGGTACCAGGGGTCGAACTCAGGACCTTGCGTGCCAGCAGGCGCCTGTGCCGCTGAGCAATATCACGGGCCCTTTTTTCGTATGTGGGTACCGGGAGTTGAACTCAGGACCTCACGCTTGCCAGACAGGCGCTTATGCTGCTGAGCCATCTCACCGGCCCTTCAGAATTTTAAAGTTGGAAAAAATTCCATGAAAAAGGTGTTTGGCGTGTGTCCATTGACAGATGAATGGATGAGCAAAATGTGGTATATTCATATAATGGAATAATAATGCAGCCTTTAAAAAAGTATATGCTGACATATGCTACACCATATGAAGACATTATGCTGTGTGAAATAAGCCAGTCACCGAAAATACAAACTGTATGATTCTGCTCATATGAGTTACTTGGAGGAGTCAAAACCATAGAGACAAAAAGTAGAATGGTAGTTGCCAGGGGCTGGGAGAAGGGGGAGATGGGATGTTGTGTAATGGGCATGATGTGTCAGTTTTACAGGTAAAAAGAGGTATGGAGATGGATGTATGTACAACATGATAAAATGTATGTTGTGCCACTGACCTGTACACTTTTTCTTTTTTTATTTTAAAGAGAAAAAAATAGAACAAAATTTCAAAACAACATAATAGGAGGGTAACAATGGTTAATACATTACATATTGTTATCTTTAAATTAGTTACTCGGGGTACAAGATATCAGCATTCAATTGTCCAAACAATATTAGCACAAACCTTTCTTTTCAATAAACTAAGCAAAATTAGTATCTATCTTAAATATGTTTTATATATATATGTATATGTATATGTGTATATATATATATATATATGTATAATTTTTTTCTTTTCCCTTCTTTTTTTTCTCCATTCCCACATCCCACTTTCTCTTTTCCTTTTGACCAGTTTCTATCTGTTTTACCATATCTATTGTACATTTTGGATTTTATTTACTCTTTCAGTTTCTCACACTAGGGAGACAATAAGATGTTTATACATGTGCATCTTGTTTATTTCACTTATGAGTATTTTCTTGAGTTGCATCCATTTACCTATAAAAGTCTCCAGTTTATCCTTCTTTATGACTGAGTAGTACTCCATTGTATAAAAAGAGCACATCTTTTTTATCCATTCCTCGGTTGATTGGCCTATACACTTTCAATGACTAAGATGTGATATGTATTTTGCCAAAATAAAATAAAATGGAGGGGATTAAAAAGTATCTTTGGAGGGGGAATAAAGTTGCCCTTTGGATTGAACTGCCCCTTAGGGGACCCTTTTAGTTTTGTACCTGTAAGACAACTAAATGCTCTTTTTCCCTGGGCGGGGTTGAGGGAAATCAAGTCCTCTTTCTGGACTTGAGGCAACTGCACGTCCCCTCCAAGAACTGGAGAAGCCTAGCAATTCCTGCTGTCGGGAGTGAGCTCATCCTGGTCTCAGAGGGGTCGGTTCGTGGCCAGGAGGGAGCCAGCTTCATCTGGGACTCTAAGCACAGCACCAGATCTAGCAGCTGGGACGCTTGTGTTGCAGGGTGAGGAAAGAGCCAAGGAAAGAGTGTGTCTCTCCCAGGAGCTCGCTGCAGATGTCTGGGTGTTGTTCACCAGCAAAGGATGACTGATGGCAACAGAGCCACCAAGAGAGGACTCAACCGCAGAGCAAAAAGGAAAGAAGGGCCCCCAACAAGAGTGGTGGTTTCCTCCTCCAAAGCATTAAATCAGAGGATTCTGCAGGAGACACAGACAACCCTCAGCAGCCGGTCCTGTGCAGGTATGCGTCCTCATCCCTCCCTCTAGAGGACAAAACGTCCTCCGTGTGCCTTCATGGTGAAAAGGCAGGAGAGAGCAGATGATCGGGGCTGCACCCTGAAGACAAAAGAAGGCGACAAGTGAGGAAAGCTCACCCTGTGGAGGTTTTCTCTGAGACTATAAGTGGGTCTGACAGGGTATAAGAGCAAATAATTACCTGGAAAGGCTGCAATTATCAGTGTCAGATCTAACCTTTGTTCTCCTGCAAGAGTCTAAGATACCCAGTCATCACCCAAGGCCTGGCGCTCACCCTGCGACAGAGCTTGTGTCTTGTATGGAAGTCAGTGATTCCTCCGTCCTGTGCCTGAGTTCCCAAAAGGCAGCACTCCCTCCCCCTCAGCCTGTCAGTGACCAGAAACTAAGCAGGGCTCTGTGGCTCTGTCATGTGGCCATTACCAAACCAGCCCTTCCTGGATCGTCCCCGCTCCCCACAGAGAACCTACTGCCAGACCGAGATGCAAACGCCACTCTTGGCATTTATGAAGAAAATGCGAAATAGCTCACTCAAAGCTGTGGCTATGGAGCAAAAATATTCAAAGTACAAGTTAGAAAATCCATATGAAATAAGGTTCATGTGAATGATGAGGATGGGGAGAACATCAGCAGTGTGCACGTGTGCAGGGGGTTGTGTGTGTTTAACAGACAGATATTCATACAAGACGGCCCCGACAGTAGCCTTCACGTACTTACGTATGGGGTGGGAGTGTAAATCCAAGCCTTAGCAATGTTTTTTCCTTCTTCAGTCAAATGACATTTTTTCAAACATCTGTTCTGTGAGCAAAAGGGGGAGGGATGTACATCAGCGTTAAGTGCTTAGGAAAGGAATTACAGAGAGACATTACCCACTTAACTTATCTCAGCTCTGTGAATGATTACAGGGTTGTGGCTATTTCTGGCCACATCTGAGTGTCTGTGAAAAAGTGGAAGTCAAGTCATTAAGTAGAATGGGCATTTGCGCATTTAGTAATTTGCCTTGAGTCAGAAAGTCTAGACGCTGTCTTGGGAATGTGAGGCATGTGGTATATTTCTATGACCTTCAGGACTCTTGTAACCGGAAATGCAAACCGGAAGGTTCTGAAGCAAATGAGCTCTGTTGATCTTCATCAAGGCATCTAAAGCAAAGTGAAACACTGCTCTGCTATCAGACACATGCCAGGCT
Source organism: Erethizon dorsatum (assembly GCA_028451465.1). Lineage (NCBI taxonomy): Eukaryota > Metazoa > Chordata > Mammalia > Rodentia > Erethizontidae > Erethizon > Erethizon dorsatum. The sequence continues at coordinate 12,934,347 of CM051834.1, read as the reverse complement.
TGGCCCTCCCACAAATAGGTAGCCCATGCCAACAAGGGGGTCAGGGCCCTTGGCTAGATCTGAGCACCACCAGTATCCTGCTACAGCAACGTGAGAGTTTAATCGCTGTGCCCCACTTGCTCCATCTACGAAACTGGCACACCCATTTAAACAAACAGAATAGCTAATATTTATTGAGGACTACCAGGTACCAGCACCATAATAAACACTTGATTCATTTGCACTTTGTTTTAGTGAGCTTTCCATTGCTGGTACAAAATAGCTGACATACAAAACTTAAAGGAGGAAAGATTAATTTTGGCTCATGGTTTCAGAGCTTTCGGTCTGCGATCAGCTGGCCGCATTGCTTTTAGGACGGTGCTGTGGCAGAAACATCATGGCGGAAGGGCGTGGTGAAAGAAAGCTGCTCATCTCATGGCAGCCAGGAAACAGAGTGAGTAAGGAGAGAGCCAAAGAGAGAGAAAAGTGGATGGGGACAATACACCCTTCCAGGTCTGCCCCAGTGACCTACTTCCTCCCACCAGACCCCACCTCTGACAGCACAGTCAGGTACAAACTCATCGATAGATTAAACAACTGATGAGTCGGCCCCCTTGATCCAATCACCTTCAAAAGCCCTACCTCTGTACACGTGAGGTTTTGGGGGGACATTTTTGATCCAAGCCACAGCACTCTTCTTGGTGACACTGAGGTTGGTAGGTTGGGATACATCATTGATTCTAAGATGTTCACTCTTTTCATATTTTAGCATTCTCTGTTATCAGTATCCATCGGATAATTGATAAGGAAGCATATAAGTCATGCCTCAATGTCAGCTTTTAAATCTTTCTTACTAGCACTTAAATTGATGTTGTGTTAGATTCAGGGAGGAAACTGAGGCAGAGATATGGAAACTGAGACTCAGGTAGATTAAAAATCTTACCTAAGATCAATGAGTTAGAAAGTGGCTGGACCAGGATTTGAATCCAAGTTATTCCTAGAGTTGCCTTCCTTGTAAGGAGTCAGACTTTTTGGGTTTCATCCTGTTTCTTCCATTTACCAGCTGTGTGATCTCAGGCAAGTTCTTAACCTTCCTGTGCCTCAGTTTGTTCATCTGTAAAATGGTGATAATAATAATAGTGATTACTTCATAGGATTATAATAGGAATTAAGCAAGTTCATACTCTTTAAATAGTGCCCACATATGGTAAGTGTCCACTAAATTGTAGCTGTGATTAGCTTTAATTATCATGCAGAGAAAACTAGCATCATTTGTTAGGAAGAGGGGACAGCTGGAAAAAAGAATGGAAAAAGCAAAAGAAGAAAATGTTCATCTGTATGTCCCTAAAGTCCCCTTGGCCCTATGATGGCTATATTACCATACTTTGGGAAATGCTCTTTTTGTTCTATCACCCCCAAACCAAGAAAAGTATCTTAGTCACTTTCTTGTCACTGGGACACAATGCCTTCCACCCACAACTGAAAGGAAGAGGGGTTATTGTGGGTCGCAGTTTAGGGCTGGCTCTGAGGCAGAAATGGCATAGGGGAGGAGGCTGGTGGAGGAAAGCTCTCAAATCATGGAACCAGGAAGTGAGGAGAGAAGGGAGGACCCTGGGAGGGAGCTACAGCCTTCCAGGTCACGACTGCACTGCCTCTTCCTCCCAACAGCGCACACCCAGCCACCGAACTCACCAGTGAATGGATTCACTGTTAGTATGGCACCCCCACGATCCAATCACCTTCCAAAAACCCTGCCTCTAATAGCATGAAGCTTTGGAGAACATTCTTGAGCTAAATCATAACATCAAATAAGATAATCATAGGAGAATGTGCTGAAAGAGTGGCTGATAGAAGAAGGGGGAAGGGACAATGAGAAGGAGAAGAGGGGCAGTGAGTCAGGGGCTGCCTCGTGGACTTGGTTTGCTTGAGCGGGTGTGAATGGCAAGGGGCCAGTGCTGGGGTGAGTGGCGTAGCAGTTTGAAGGAGCTACACTCCACCAAGCAGCCGCTGAACGCCAGGCTGGAACAAAAACTCAGTTTTCAATCAGCAGGTTGCAATTCCTTGATAAGGTCTGGGGTGAATTTGATGTGTCACTGCCGGCATCTGCGGACATTCAAGAGACAGGGAGCGAGTGAATGCCAGAGAAAGTAAGTACCCTACAGTGTCGTGTGTAATAACAGTAATCATGGTTTTGCAGAACTCGGATTTCAATTAGGAGTGTATAGATGCGTTTCATGAGTTGTGGTAGAAATGTGGGTCTCGGTGCAGTAGTTCAAAGTCTACTGTACTAAAGCAAAAATGAGAGTAGGCACTGACTGAAAAATAAACATACAAGATAAGCTTAAAGCAATTCGTTTTATACTAACAACCGAAGACCCTGGTGTCGGTTATATGAGGTTATATGAGGATAGCTTTCTAAAAACACTCTGGTACGCTGATATACCTTAAGACCCCTAAAAAATACTTCCCCGTGCTGTGTCTTTTTGTCTTGGGGAAACTACTACCTCTACACACACACACACACACACACACACACACACACACCACTCAATCCCTTCTTACCCAGCAGTTGACTTTGCCTCTCTTGGCTTAGCTACTTTTGCTTAAACCCAATTCCTCTTCCTCCCTCCCACATCCTTCCAAAAGTCATACCCTAAACCCAAACTCCTCCAGGATAGGGGTCCGCTTTGTTAATTCACAGAGCCTGGGACCTGAATACAGAACCCTGGTCATCTCAGAAGGCTGAGCTGACCTCTTTTATATTTTTTAAATGTTATTGAAATATAAATAATAAAGAATGGTAGAGAATGAACACTCTCCAGTAGAAATAACAATTCAAAGCTATTGGAGACCTGGCTCTGAACAGCTTGATTTAGCTCTCGAATCAAGAGTTGGATGGGGAGGGGGACCATAGATAACTGAATAGAGGGGTCCCAGGCTTCCCAGAACCAGAGCAACAAAGGGAGAGCCCTGGGTCTCAGCAAGGGAGTGACGGGAACCATAAATGGCACTGATGGCAGCACAGAGAGGAACACATCACACTGCAGCTGCAACCCCGGCTCCTTGCGTGGTAGGGTGGGAACTCTATATTTCTGGGAAAAAGTAAGCAGGAAGGCCCAGGACCCCACCATCACTGTAGACTGAGGTCTGAACTGTAGGACAAGGCCACGGATCTGCCAGGCATTAAACTAGTTTGAGGTCTGCTCATCCGTACTGCTCCAGAGAAGGAACTCACCTTGGCCCCCCAACCTCCACCCAGAGCCCAAGCTGCTACAGCACGGTGCCATCATAAGATCAGGGCCCCTGCTAGCGTCCATCCCACCCTAGGGACCAGTGGGCAGCCCCTTCATCACAGCTGCTGCTCCAGAAAGCCCAGAACCATTGATGCTCCCCTCTTAGGGCAGAATGAGAGGCTCTGCAGCCCACAGCTCTGGGATCACCACTGCCACCATGAGAAGCCGTGGCACACTGGCACTTGTCCCACAGGGCCCTAGAACAGACTTTTCTACAGCCCATGACTCTGGCATTGTGGATACAGCTATGGGGCCTGAGGTCGCACTTGTGTGCAGCCAGCACCCCCCAGAGTCACAGCTACCACCACTGCCACAGCACTCACGCCCACCAGTGAGTGGAGGTGTCCCTCTGCACCCTGTGTGGCCAACATAACAGCGGCTGCCCACAGAGATGCCATGATGGGTGCTCATGTTCCACCGTGTCCTGGAGCCCCCGTGTGAGCCCTGCTGCTGCCACCATTGCCACTCACCTCTTTGGGGCCTGTGACCACGCACTGTGTAAGTCATGTCTATGGCAAGGTGGTAGCATCACTTCCCTAAATACCTGCAGTCTAGACCACTGAGTACTCACAGGTGCCACTGATGTTGATTACAGCAGAAGAAATCACGTGGAAGGCACACTTCAGTGCTCAGTCAGAAGCAAAGCCAAAGCACCCACCCATCAACACCCTGCATCCCACTGAAATGAAAAAGTCCATAAAAACTGCGCATAACTGGAAGAGGCAACTGTTACAACAGATGCAGAGGCATCGACATAGGGACACAAGGAGCATGAAAAGCAAGGCCACACGACATCTCTAAAGGAACACAAAAATCCTGCAGAAACAGACCCAACACACAGAAAATCTATGAAATGTCTGAATCAGAATTCAGTAGTAATCCTCTGAATATGAATTCAAAATGATGAAACTTGGTGAGATGCAAAAGAACACAGATGGAAAATTCAACAAAATTGTATAATTTCAGACCAAATTCATGATATGAAATGAGATGTTTGACAAAGAAATAGCCATCACAAAAAAAAAAAAAAAAAAAAAAAAGAAAGAAAAAGAATCAAGGAGCCAGGCATAGCGGCACATGCCTATAATCCCAGCACTCAGGAGACTGAGGCAGGAGGAACGCCACAAGTTCAAGGTCAGCCTGGGCTATATAGTGAGTTCAAGGCCAGCCTGAACTATATAGCAAGACCCTGTCCCAAAAAAACCAACGGGAAAAAAAAATAAACAAAAATCTTGGAGATGAATAAGCCAATCAATGAAATAAATACAATCGAGACCTATGAAAACGGAGTAGACCAAATAGATAAAAGAATATCTAAACTTGAAGGCAGGTCTTTTGAATAATCCAGTCATGGAAAGACAAAAAGACAAAGAGAAAAGGAGGGAGGAAGGGAGGGAGGGAAGGAAGGAGGGAAGGTAGGAAAAAAAGCTTAACATAGAACTACCATATGATCCAGTAATCCCACTACTGAGTACATGTCCAAAGGAAATGAAATATCAGAAATACTTGCAGTCTCGTGCTTATTGGATGCTAGTCACAATAGATGAAATATGGGATTTTTCAAGGTGTCCGTGGACAGATGAATAAAGAAAATGTGATGTATATACATAAAGGGATGTTATTCAGCCATAAAAAGAATGAAATCCTGTTACTTGCAACAGTGCGGATGAAACTGGAGGACATCATGTGAAATGAAGTAAATCAGGTAAAGAAAAACTAATGCTGTATATTCTTATTCATTTGTAAAAGCTAAAAAGAATGATCTCATAGAAAAGGAGTAGAATAGTGGTCACTGGGGACTGAGAAAGGGAGGGGAGGGGGAGAAAGAGAGAAGCTGGATAAGAAGTATTAAAACACAGATAAAGAGAGTAAGTTCTTGTAGGGTAACTATAGCCTACAATTATGATATATTTCAAAATAACTAGGAAAGAGGAGTTTGAAGCTTTCCAATACATAGAAATGAGAAATGTTTGGAGAAGTGGAGATGCTAATTATCCTGATTTGATCATTGCACACTGTATCCATGTATTGAACTATCATACTGTACCCTGTGAATATGTACAAACATTATATGTCCATTAAAAATAAAATATATGATACTTATATTTTAAAAAGTTGGATGGGGTGGATTCTAAGCCAAGAATTATCTCTCAGGTTGGAAGTGGGTAAAGCGGTTAGGAAAGAATAAATCTAGTCTCATTTGTACTGAAAAGTCACCAGTGACAGTATTAAGTCTGAAGCAAATTAACATTGTCTAAAAATGTTTACATGCAAATTTCAGAATAATGTGGGATTAAAATGCCTGCCAAAATTTTAAGAGGCTCCTTATCTGGAAACATAGAATAGGATCAAGTTCAAATAGTTTAAAGCGACTCTTAGCAAGATGCCTGGCATGGTACCAACCATCACTGCCTTCCCTCCTAAGGGCTGCACTGTTCAACCTACAAGAGCTTGTGTGTTTTCTAGGTGACTTTCAACTTCCACATGAAACAGTGACTAGAAATCATTAGTTCACATCACAGGGAAGCCCCCGAGAAGAAAAAGAAATCAAAGCTCAGTATGTAAAAGATGGAGGTTATCAGCCTGTTTTACAAAAGGCAAATGAAATACAGACATTAGCAGGTTCAGAATAAACCATTAAAATTCTCTCAAGATTAAAGAAAGTGCAAAACCTGGGCATCACTGAGTAAGACAAAGACTTATATGCAGGATCCCCACAATGGCAGTGTTTTAAACACGGCTACTATTTATAACCACATGCTGCCTGCATTTTGATTAAACATATTATCTAGTGGTTTCTTTTTGGTCCCTATTACATAACTTACTTTTTCCATTAACTGTTCTCCCCATTAATATGAAACACAAAAAATTAAGCCTCTAGAGCATATCCCTTGCTTTTAATATATTTTAAGAGAAAATGGATTTTATATAAGTACTTAAAGACTTCTCAGCACTTATAGGCACTTAACTATTGAATAAATTGAGAAATAAATGTATTACTTGAGTCTAATGAGAAATCCAGTGGGAGAAAAGATTGGCCAAAATCACTGGGGTCTAAAGGGATAAACAGTAAGCTGGTCCTAGACAAACTAAGCCTCTGTCCCCAGAGGTGAGCTGGGAGGAAGCCCAATTCTTCCACAGCCATTCCTCAAAAGCATTTCTGGAACGCCTCACTTGTAAGCTCCTTTAGGGCCTGTGGCACCTTATTTGGGACTTTCGTGGACATGGCCAACCTTTGTCCTTTTCAAAATGCCCAGAAGTCAGTCGTAGTCAGATTGGTTCATCAGCCCAAATGTGTTAAAACAAGCTGTGACTTTGAAGTGACAAGTCTGTCTTTCTCATCTAATTCATAAACACTCCCTAAGGGCCTGAATACATCAGTGCACTAAGTTCACGGAAAATTTGGGAGAGGGGTGGGAAGAATAAACCCAGGAAAATATTAATCTTAATGGCATGCAGCCATGGATTAGAGCTAATGAAGTAGGCACCACCTCTTCCAAGCTTGATTTAAAGTTTAGCAGCAAGGGAAAAATAAAGATAAGGAATAAATTCCATCTCCTCTAATGAGAGGTAAGTTCCAGGACAATCAAAAAAAATTCTAAGAAGATCTGATCTCCAAAAATGTTCCCTTCCGTGTAATTCTTCTTTTCCTTCAGGACTGAAGAATAATCAGCCTAAGAGAGGGAAGGAAAATGGACAAAGAAAAAGAATGTTCAGTATTTTCTTTGTTCCTCTGAGTCACAAGTATAATACAGAAAAATTAGAAAAGAAAGGCAAGAAAATAAAATCACTTTTTAAGTGTGGCACCAAGAGCTAAACCCTATTATATTTCAGTATCTTGCAAAATGTTTATATATAATTTGTGTAGATATAGATTTATATAGGGACATATAAGTAAACATCCACACATAAAGTGTATTTTCCTTCTAAATGATATACTATTGATGCTCTTTAATAATTTTGGTTTTTGTTAATAATAAGAATGACTATTTTACATGTCCATAAATATATATTTATTTTGTAATTTTAAGTGGCTATTTGATAATATTTTCATGGTGGGTCATAATTTATCTAACCAAAACCTAATTTTAGACATTTACATTTTTACAGGTTTTTATAGTTTACAGATAATGCTGAGATATCCCAATGCAGGCATGTAGCCTTAAGTATTTGTCCAGTATCTTCCTCCCCACAATGGAAAAAGATTTATTGCTTTTTTTCCTCCTTGGTATGGTCTGAATATTTGTGTCCCACCAAAATTCATAAGATGAATCCCTAACCCCAAGGGGATGGCATTAGGAGGTGGAATCCTTGGCTGCTTTTTAGTCAAGAATATGGAGCCTTATAATTAGTGCCCTTATGAAAGATGCCCCAGAGAGTTTATTTTACCCTTGTGCCACGCAAGGACACAGCAAAAAGATGGCAGAAGGAGAGAGGCAGGAAAGATGGCTGTTAGTAAACAGTTACATGGGCCTCACCAGATCCTGCTGGCACTTAGATCTTGGACTTAGTCTCCAGAGTAGAAAGAAATAACCTTCTGTTGTTTATAAGCTACTCAGTGTAGCTTATTCCCTTCCAATAGTCTGAATGGACTAAGATGCTACTGACACAAATTGAACATATTCATTGCAAGAAATTAATCCATTCAGGAAATAAGTAAAAGTCACCTGAAATCCACCTTTCTGAGAGAACAACTGTGTAAGCATTCTTTCATGTAATTCTGTAGGCATTGTGTACACATAGGTGTGATTGTATATGAATACACTATGTGTATGTCTATATGCACATACATGAAGTATTTAAAAACACATTTTTAAAGGGATTGGTGACATAGAATTTTCTGTATCTTAAAAATATATAATGGAAATTCCTCCAGGTCAATTAGTATAGGTCATTAATTTTTAATTCTTGCATAATATTATACTGTAAGGATTATCGCAATTCATCCAGCTATTCTTTTATTAATGAATTTTTATTTGCTACCAGCTTTTTATGATTAAAAATAATGTCACCGTGATCATCCTTGTATATATCTACTTATATAGTGGGGCTTTAATTTCTACAGTTTGGAGTCCTGAGACCGAAATTCTGGGTTGACTTGTATGTGCAGGTAAATTTTTAACAGAAATCGTAAATTGCTTTTTCGCATTTCCCCCAGTGACATATGAGAGTGCTCCTGTCCTGAATTCCATCTCTGTAATAATAGGTGCTATGGCACATTTTATTTTTGCCCCACTGGTGGATATCATCATGGTAATTTAAATTTCCATTTCTCTGCCTATTAGGGGCGGTTGAACGTTTTATCTTACTTGCTCTTCTGACAATTGCCTATTCATATTGCTAGCCCATTTGGCTATTGGATTGACTATATTATTAAAATGTGAAAGAGCTTTTTGTATATTATAGATACTAATTTTTTATCTAGCATATGAATTTAAAATATTTCCCCCAACTTGTTTGCCTGATGACTTGGTTTTTGGTGTCTCCTGAGTCATAAATAATACTTTAAAATTTTATGTCTGTATGTGTGAGATATGTGTAGCTTATACATATTTTGGAACGAGTTTAAAAGATTTCTCCAGTCCCTAGGTGTAGAAAGGGTATCCTAACTTTTTCTAAAATCGTTTACTTTTACCTTAAAGTCTTTAATCCATTAGGAGTTTATTTTTTGGAATTGATGTAGAGGCTCAAGTTGGTTTTCTCCCAGGAGTAAATCCAGCTGTGATGAGATTATTAATTAAATTTCACAAAGAAATACCATCTTTGTCAGGTCTTACACACATACATATACATGAAAATCTAATTCTGAGCTTTCTACTATTTTTCACTCATTTTTTTGTATCTTGTAGTATTCTTCTGCCAATACTGTAATTTTTAATTATTCTAGATTTTAAGTAGCTTTAATACCACAATTCTTTATTCATCAATTTAAAAGTATTTTATCCAATTAGAAATATTGAGATTCTATTGCACTAAATTGATATGTTATCTTCAGGAGAACAGATATTTTATTGATAATCTCTCTCTCTCTCTCTCTCTCTCTCTCTAATTAATAGCACTGGGAATTAAACTCAGGATCTTGTACATGTTAAGCAAATTCTGCACTGCTGAACAATATGCTCTGCCCTATTTATTTATTTAAATTTTGACCCAGGGTCAAAATTTACATTTGCCTTAGCCTCTGTAATAGTAAGCTTTCCTGGTGCTGGGACCCAGTACTTGACACCCACAACTTAAAGAAAGTTAAGTTCAATTTAGCTCACAGTTTCAGGGGATTCAGTCTATAGTTTTTGGCAGTCCATGACTCCAAAGCAGGAACAGCAAGTCAGAAGGGCATGGTGGAGCAAAACTGCTTAGTTCATGGTGGCCCTTAGTTCTCAGGAGAACAGCACCAAAGAGGAGGGGGCATGGGACCACAGCCCCCGAGGCAATACCTCCGTGACCTACCCAAAGTGTGGTCCACCAGTTCTCCGGGCGGATTCCAAAGCCAGTCAGGTTGCCACTCCACTCTGCTCCCTTAACCACCACAGCCTCCCATGTAGCTGTGATGACAGACATATCCCACTGTGCCTTCCTTTTAAAGAACATAATCTAGATTTTTATTTCTTCAGATCATACTCTTGCCCTTCAGTAGATTTTGCTTTTATGTAGGTCCTGTTCCTTTCTTGTGTAACTTATTTTATGATTTTTTTCACTGTTGTGAATGAAATCTTTTCTTCATTTCCATTTCTAGGTGGGTATTGTTCATACAGAAAAAGCGAACGAGTCTATGTTTTTATTTTGTATCCACTCAGTTTATGAAATTCTTTTTTTTTTAACTTCTATTTGGTTTTTGCTGGAGTTTCTTGGTGCTATCAGTTACAAAATTATATTTCCAGCAGAACTTTTACTTTTTTCTTTCCATGTTTACATTATGCCTTTTGTTTATTGCATCTCCTAGAAAATGTAGATGATATTAATAATGGTGATGTTATGCATTCTTATCTTGTTCTTGATTTTTAAGGAAACAACTTAGCAATACAAATACAAATATAAAGAACTATTCACATATTGTTGGATAACTTAGATTGCACTGCAACAACAAAGAACATTAAATATCAGGGCTTTGCAGCAACACAGTATTCTCTTTTGCTTATATTACATGCTGGTTAATCTGTTGTGGTTTTGTTGCAGTTGTCTTTCACTGGGGATCTCAACTAAAGGCAGATCATCTATCTGGTATGTGCCATTCTATGGTAGAAGGAAAAGAGCAATGGCCAAACATACATTACTTCTACTCCCATTGTTGGACACAGCAAATCACAAGCCAAACCTAACATCACTGCTGTAGAAAACTGTAACTCAAAAAAGGAGAGAAGGAAACCAAGTGTGGTGGTGCACACCTGTAATACCAGCACTTGGGAGGCTGAGGCAGGAGGGTTGCCATGAGTTCAAGGCCAGTCTGGGTGACACAGAGAGACCCTGTCTCAAAAAGAAAAAGAAAAAAATGGAGAAAAGGAAATAACTGGAAACCACCTAGTACAACCTGCCCTCTGGCTCAGATTACTTCTTTTCTTCCCTTTCATGCACAAAATAGACTCACACCCCCTCCCTGAAGAACACCCATGAAAGTCCCATCCAGTGCCAGTACAAAACCAGTCACGATTCCAGGAAAGTCCCTACATCCAGTTTAGATGTGGTTCCCCTTGATCTTGAAAGGTCATGAGAATTTGTCCTTTTTCCTTAATCCTAAAAACTACAAAAATGAATGTGCCCTCAACATTCCCAACGTACAAGGGTAGAAAAGAGGGATGGGACAATCTCTGATCATACTCCCACCAAAAAGCAGGAGGGATGGATGGTACGCAGCAGTTGCTGACCCATCTTGACTCTGAAGTTTCTTAGAGGAATGCTGCAAAGATCTCAAATTCTTGGTGGAGGGGTTCTTGATTTATCTTCTCTGCTCCCTGCAAGCGATCTTCTAGCCCATTTTTTTTCCATTGGAGAGGCTCTGTCCTCTCATGAATCTTTCTATTTCTGTTGTCCCTCTCTGTCGTATTTTTAAGGGCATTGGAGAAGGTGCCCTCATTTGCGGCTAAGCACCTGGCTCTCTCCTCTTCTGCTTTGTTAATAGCAGCTCAAAGGCCCAAAGTCTTGGGTAGTCACCGACCACTCTAGGCTGGTGGCTCTCTTGACAGTACCACTTTTTCAACAATGTTGCCCATTTTCTAACTTTATTGGGAGTAATTTGAGCTTAGAAACTTCTATAGGGAAGGCATAAAATAGACCATTTTCACTGAGTCATGTTTTCTAAGTGAAAAGATTTGCTGAGTTTCGCTAACAGATTCAGAGTCTTTGAAAGGTTTGATGGCTATAGTCTTGGTGTGGTTCTTGCCACAAGTGTCTTAATTGGCCCTCATTGCTCAAGGCGTGTCTCAGTTTTATTTCATACTCGTTGGAGATGATAAACAGTTCTGTTACCCAGTTATATTTCGCAAACCAGCCAATTCTTTTGTGAGTTTATTTCCTTCTTCTGATAACTTACCAAGCTTAGACAATAGTAACCAATGCATACTAGTAACATTTTGTTTCCCAACTTCTTCCTATAAATCCATACGTTTGCTCAGCATATTATCTGCCTTCTGAGATACCACTGGTAATAATTCTGAGAATGTTTCATTATTAGTTAACATGGGCCACCATATTTGCAGAATCTAATGTTAATTTCCTTGCCAAAACTACCTGGACTTGAGAGCTATGCTCAATATATTTTCTTTGTTTCTTTGGTTGATTTTTGTTTTGTATGTTTATGGCAGCCCTCTATTCTTGGAGGTAATTTTTGCATTACATAGCATTTGTTTCAGTGTGCTGTGATTACAACTAAAATAACCCAGTGGCTTGCAATGCCAGAGTTTTATTTTTCAGTGACTTTGCTTACTGGGTATAGGTCAGCTGTGGCTTTGCTCTCATGTCTTCTCATTCTGGGACCCAAGCTAAGTCCAGCTGTGCACAGATTCATCATTTTCATAACAGAAATTGCAATGACCAATTGACATAACGACTCTTAAACTTCTGAGGTGACATACATCACTTCCCCTCATATCACTGGTCAGAGCAAATCAAATGGCTACACAATGACCCCAAGATGTCTCTGAGGTCAGTGTCTAAAGAGGTATAATTCTGTCACAGAGAAGGCAATAAATAATAAGGAGCAATAGTAGACCACCCTAGCATTTGACCATTTGTATTTGCTATTGCTTTTTCATGCATAAACTTTATAATCTCTTTCTTCTCCTATTTTACTCTGTGTGTGTAAATGTTTTAAAAATAGTTACTGAATTTATCCAAACTCTTTGCAGCATCTGTTGACAGGGTGGAGTGGTTTTCTACCTTTAATTTGTTGAGCTCATATTTATAATTTTATCTACACTTAACTACTTTTCAGTTTCTGTGGACTATTGTCTTGATAATTCAATGACTCTGTCTAATAAAATGTAGGATTTTCCCTCTATTTTCATCAGTATAATTAGTAAATAATACTAATAATAATGCTTTAGGTTTGACTTTTATAATATGCAGATTTCATATGAATTGGGAAGTTTTTAACCTTTTATAAATTAAAATAATTTTCTGGAATTAAATTGCTGAAATATTTACCCCTAGACTCATGTCTGAATCATCAGATTCTGTTGCCTTTGAACATAATAGTTTATTAATAATTTTTATACTCCTGGGGTAAGTGATCTTATAAGTTTTGTAACCCTCCTTGAGTCACTTGAAAACTTAAGATTTATGTGAAAATCTATTGTTTACTGTAGCTTTTCAAATTTGTCTCCAAAAGTTGCATGTACATTTATTATAATTTTTGTTTATTGTATATATGATTATATCTCTATTCATTCCAAACTTGTAAATTTTTACACTTTTTTCATAATCAGTCTTGTGAATTGTGTATCTATTTTATTGACCCAGAAATATTTTTTGAATTTAGTTCTTTTACTATTATTTTGGTTTATTATTCATTGCTTTCAGCTTTTATCTTTATAAAATTTATTTTTAGCTTACTCTATTACTCATTTTCTAATTTCTCAAGGAAAATACTACTCTTTTGAGAATCTTTCATCTTCTAAAATAGCAGAGAAAATTGCAACTATAAATTTTTCTTTAGCACTCTTTGTTTCTTATGGGATAGACTCATTTTCATTGCTTTCCAGTTTATATATAAATTTTATTGCTACCCCATACCTATTTATCTTCAGACACACTAAAAGTATGCTTATATATTCTCTTTGTGGTTAATGACATCCATGATTTAAACTGCCACTTTTAAGCTAATGGTTTCCAAATTTCCCAGAAGCCATAGGCCCAGATATTCACCTTGTCTCGTGTATATAGCTAGCTCAACAAGCTTAACCTTGTCAGCGTTTCTCTAAATCAACAATAAATGCATATTTTTTCAGTTATCTATATGACTATCTACCTAATCACTCAAGTTAGAGAATTAGGATTTATCTTTCACCCCTGCCTGCCCCTTGTAACCATATCCATTCAAACACCAAATCCTGACACTTTTGCCTTCTAAATAAAGTTCAACTTCATCCTGTCTCCTTTATCTCTGCTGTTGTTGCTTGGGTTTTAACCTCCATGATCTACAGCAGGTTAGTTTGAAGGTGTAAGACTTTCCCTGTGTCTCCCTCCCTGCAAACCCTTCCTACCCCAGCAAACCTCTAGATTGATTTACCTAAAATGGAAATCTCACCATATTAAAAGCGGTCCCATGTTCTGCTCTCCATTTTGGACACAAACTTAACATACCTAGCAAGGTTTTTTATATTTCCTCCTGAAAAGAAAAGCAGCTAACAATGTGAATAATAACATGACCATTTAGTGAGTCCTTCTGTTAATGTGCCTTTGTACTCCAAAAGATGTGGAGGGCATTGGGTAGGCCTTTTAAAAACTAACATTTATTTTCTGTTTCTGAGAACCAAGTTTGTCCTGGGGTTTACCGTCTCATCTCATGCTTATGAGACGTCAGTTCAGAATTCTTTTGGCTGCACCAGAGTATCTCACTGATGGTACTTTAAACCACAAAGACAGTGAATTCTCTCATGTTCATTCACTAAGTCTAGCAGTTGCTGTTTCTAGCCAGTGATGCCATGAAAGACTCCCAGGCCCTATTTTTCTATTTTGCTATAGTACTTAGCATATTGACTTTTTATCCTTATGCTTATTTCATCTTGAAAGCAAGAGGGCTCATGAAGCTCTAGTTTTCACAAGGAAAAGAGATAAGAAGTGATGCTAATGAACTCTCCTTCTTTAGCCTCTTTCCAAGGAGGCTGAAGTGTTCCCTGAAGCCACCAGCAGGTCTCCATTTGCATCTCATTGGCCAGACTTGGTCACCTGACTACCCCTATCTGCAAAGGAGATGCAAGAGCAAGAACTTAGGGTTTCCAGGCTGTCTGGTGGATGGCAATGAGGAAGAGAGGAATTGGGATGGTCCAGTAGGTATACCCATGGCGGAGACACCATTGGCACTGTTATCTCCAATTCACAGATGAGGTCAAAGTTGCCCAAAGTCCTCCTGCTGATAATTGGTGGATCTTGGACTCAGCATTGAGTTCTGTTTCCAAAGTTTATGCCATCATCTCTAAACTACCTTAGTTCCGCCTTCCACTCTTACGAGTAGAATATCAGATATTTAGATGTGATTAAGGACCGTTGCCTACTACCTGCTAGTTTCCCTGAAGCCACTACGATATGGTGTCTGCTACCAGATAGAATCACCTAGCATGTTCTAAAGATGAAACCACACTTTTGCCTCTTTGATAAAGACACATATAAACTGTGTCCCTTTTGCAAACTGAAACATTATGAGCTATAGTAAGGCTGTCCAAGATTGACTTTGAAGTACAGTACTTAAACAAAACCATATTGAACCACATGCTTTCTCTGAACTTCTGGGTCCCCAGTTGGAAATCCTTGCCAAAATTAACCATTTAGTTGTGAATAAAGTTTTAGACACCGTCATCCTGACCTTTGGACATTTCATTTTGCCTAATGAATAGCTTCTAACTTGGGAATGATGTTAACCCTCCTCTGATATGTCAAAGAAAGAAATTTTAAATACCCACCTTAAGAGTATGTTCATTTCCAGATAGAATCTCTAAGGCAAGAAAATATGCATATGAGACTTTGTACCTTATGTTTCTTTCATCTTTGCTTTAATAAATGAGAATCCACAGGGCAATATTCTAATTTTTTGCTACTGTAAAAAGAATTTAAACCTTTTATTTTTTGCTGTGTGATATTTGTAACATCATGATGGAAAGATTATGATTGCAGGTAATAAGAAGTGAAGGCTGTACATAAACTCTACAAACATAAAATGTGTACTAATTTTAACCCCAGTAGAAAACATTCTTCTGTGACAAAAATTTTCAGTTCCACCTGCCAAAAACTCATTTTTATAGATATGAAGCCACAGGCAACTTAATAGTCAAGGTTACAAAAAATGGTCTTGGCAATATGTAGAAGGGGGAAAATTTTTTCATATCTCAAATCTTTTCCTTTTGAATCAAATCAATCTTAGCCATTAAAATGGTCCAAAAAGACCGACATCCATCATCAAAGACCAGATAATCAAGGACACTCATGTCACTTTGAGAAACATTAAACAAAAAAATTACTATATTGTTTCCAGCCTTACTAATGGTTTTAATGATGTCTTCATTTTTCTTTCAAACACTGACAGTCAATTTTCCTATGATGGAAGCATATTACTTTTGGAGAAATAACATCTTGCATGGAAATTTGTAGTTTTGAATAGGGGACGGGTATTTGCTTATATAGTCTTTGGAAAAAAGCATTTAAAAGACTTGAATTTCTGCTATTACATGCATTTCCAGGTGAGAAAAAAGTAGAAAATGAATTATAACAGGTTTATAAAGTATGTAATATAATAATAATATAATATAAATATATATTGGAAGTCCTTGACTTCCACTGGTTTGATTAAGAGTTTTTGACTTTACAGTGGTGCAAAAGTGATAGGAATTCTTTAGAAACCATGCTCCAAATTTTGAATTTCAGTGTTTCCCAGGGCTAGTGATTCTTGCTAGCAAGACACTGCAGCTGGGTAGCAGCAATGAGCCATGTGCTCATAAGGATAAACAACTGCCACTCCACAAATACTCTGTTGCTAAGCTAGGATGTAGGTTAGGAGTGTTAAGCATATCTTCAACTGACAATATTTTCAACTTACAATGGGCTTATTGGGATGTTGACCATCATAAGTCAAGGAGCATCTCTATAGAAGCATAATCTTGAGCCTCTCTATAATGTATGGTACAGAGATGAAATACCCGATAGAAGCAAAGCCTGCAGGATTCTTCATTCTTAGTTTATGCAGTAATTGTTGCCATAGCAACATTAAATCCCCAACAGTATTCCTGGAAGTTAAAGATTTGCCTGCAGACTTGTTTCCAGATGCTGAGTTACTTGCTTGTTAAATAAAACTTGACATTTATCGTATGGGAGATTTTATTTCGAAACACACTAGGGTAACTACCTGGATGTCTAGTGCCACGCTCACACCAGGGAGAAGAGTGTTATGTAGCGAGAAGGACTAGTGTGATAGGTGTTTCAGGATTTTAGACACAGTGCCCGGCAGCCTGATCGTTTTCCCCTTCTCTCATCTACACTGCCCATAAAGAAGTAGCTCTAAAATGGGATTAATATTCAATGCACTGGTGATGGGAAATCCCTTTGTTAATAAAATTGTTAATCCATGTTAAGCAGGTTAAGTCTTTCTTGATCCCACTGAGAAAATCACATTTTCCTACAGTCACGCTGGGGCTTCTCTTTAAGAGTAATTTTCCCCTAGTAATTATACAACGGTTTGCAGAAAGCAGACTAATTAGGAAGGGGCCAAGTGAGTTCTTTAAAAATGTCTAAAAGTGTTCTTGTTTCTCTTCTTCTAATCCTCTTCAAATAAGCTGAAAGCTTTTAAAAAGAATACCTTTAAATAATGAGCGCCTGACAATTACATTGGAACTCTTCCCTGGCCTTAGTTTAAGAAAGGATTTTAATCGTAACGAGGCGTACTCTGTTCACTAACAGGCCATCTGTCTCGTTTTGCCTACCACTGCCACTGCCCACGTCTCTACCTTCCTCTCATCTGTTGCTTTATCTCATTAGACTCTTTCTACCACTTTGGAAAAAACCCAGCTTATCTCTACGTGGCCTTTTGTCCTCCGACTGTGCCCCCAGCCTTCCACTGAGTTGACTTCCTGCCTTGACAGCTGCTGTTTATTAATCACAAAATCCCCAACTTTTACTAAATGTATACAAACACATTAGAAGGTGATATCCCAGGAGGGGGTCCCACTCCTCAGGCATAAGCTGTCCAAGGGAAAAGGAAGACAAAAGGGAAACTTCAGAGCGGAAACACTTGAGGGGTACTACCGTGGCCAGGTAATCAAGGTCAACATCAGCAGTCACAAATCATGTAGATAGTTTGTACCTTCGATACGATGTGATTAAAAATGGTACTTCACCTCTGTGATCTTCTCCTTCCAAGCCCGTAATTCTGGGTCTAATCATGAGAAATACATCAGATCCCAGCAGTGCAGCATCCAGTGATACACCTGACCAGTTCTCAACAGTCAAGGTCATCCCAGGAAAAGGAGACGTCTGAGAAACTGGCACAGCCAAGAGGTGCCTAAGGGGACAGGGTAACAAAATGTAATATAGTACCTGGATGGGATCCTGGGACAGAAAAAAGACATTAGGTAAAAAACTAAGAAAATCTGAGTAAACTGTGCACTTTGGCTAACAATACTGTACAAATATTGGTTCATTAGTTGAAACAACTATACCATACTAATCTAAGGCAGAAATAGGGGAAACTGTATGTGGGTCAGGGAATTATCTATGGCAACTCTCTGTACTTAGCAACTCAATTATTTTGCAAATCTAAATCTGTTGTAAAGATATGCTTTATTAATAAAAATTAGGGGGAGGTGGCCGAAGAGGTTGGAGTGTGCCACCCCAAATGTGCCACTTTGACATAAGGATTGCTTTGAGCTGAAGACAAATGAGACGCAAACACGCAGCCTCCCCCATCGCTAGACTTTACAGCCTAGAGAGCCCAGAGGAATCGCGCAGCAGACATGACTAATCAACCCTTGTCTTCTCTTCTCTTAGATTCCCTCATGCATTGTCCTTGTCACATCCCTAAAAGCCCACCCCAATGTCCTTGGTCTCCTCACTTCTGTACAGTTATTGCCCTATATTCACATGCTATATAAGCCCAAGTCACCCACCCTTTTGAGTTACCCATCACTGAGCACCTCGGATGTGTCTGCACACTGCGTATGTTAATATACTTCCATTTGTTTTTCTCTTATTAATCTGTCTTTTGTTATTCTCATTTGCCAGGCTCCACACAGAAAACCTAGGAGCCTACAGGAAATGGGTTTTTTCTTCCCTCCCCTACATAGGAAAGACTGAGGAGCATGGCCAGCTATTGAGGTATACAATACCCAGTGTTGCTTCCTTTGAATTTGAGGACAAACATGTGACTCTGGGGGGGATGTGAGGCATCTCCACAGGGGAGCTGGCCTGGTTTTCATAGTCTGGCCTGAAGTGAGAATGCACACATTGTCTCCATCTCTGTAGTTCTGTGGGCAGCTCAGCACCTTAAGCATGAGCAGTGACAGTAACGAGCTATACGCTATGGGCGCGACCCTGTGCTAAGTGCATTAGGCGCATCATCTCAGATAGGTACAGAGGGAAACAGAGGCACAGGGAAGTGAAACAGCACATCCAAGGGTATAAAGCTAATAAATGGCAGAGAAGGGATTTGAACCCAGGTCGTTTAACTTCCCGATCCCATAGTGTACACTATCACAAGCAGACACTGAATAAATGCCGGTGGTATGAAGTGATTTTCTACTTTCACATGCTACATTTCAAGTTTGAATAGTTAATTCTGAATATTTGAAAATCCCAAGCTGTGTTTGGCAGACCCAGTTGCTCCTTAGCACTGGGAGATTTACAGTTCTTGGATTTGGGTGTGGCAAAGTCACCTAAAAGTCTGTGACATATCACAACTTATAATACTATGAGACATGAACCAGAATCACCCTCCTGTCTGGCTGGGTGGCTGGATCCCACTTAACTGCAGTTACTGATTTCGAGAACTCTCAGGTCTGACCCCCACAGAAGCTGGGTGGCCAGGCCCAACCTCCTGGCTGCGGAGCATCAACAGCTCAGTGCACTGGCAGAAGTTCCTCTTTGGGGTGATGCTGATGACAACCATGTGTGTTCATTTCTTCCCTTGATGTCTGACAGCCCCCCAATATCAGCTGTATAGGTTGTTAAACAGATACCAACTCTACGTGAATGCACCCCCGGGTGTTTGTCCTTTATGTTTAGACATCGTGGTTTATCCAGGACAGTTCCAGCTTATGACTTTTGTGCCCACACACAGTAGCTCCCTTACCCTTGAGGAATATGTTCCAAGACCCGCAGTGGGTGTCTGAAACTGGATGGTACTAACCCGATATACACCGTGCTTTCACCTACACGCACTGCTGTGTTGCCACACAGTACCAAAGCTAATCTGTCTGCCATGCTTTAGGCCCTGGGGCTGCCTCTACCTCACTACTCCTGAACTTTGGAGCCATTATTAAGTAAAATAAGGGTTACTTAAACTCAAGCACTGCTCTATCATAAGAGTCAATCTGATCTGGAGCGGTACCGAGGGATTAATGAATGAGTGGAGGATAAAACACAGGTGTGCTGGACAAAGGGATGATTCGCATTCCCGGCAGTGTAGATGTTACCAGCGTGGCTGAAACTCATCATGGCATGAGATTTCACCACACTGCTCAAACAGTGTAACCTAAAACTTAGGGATGGTTCACTTCGGGAATTTTCCATTTAGTATTTTCAGACTAACATTGGGGTTGGGTAACTGAACCTGTGGGAAGTGACACCCCAGGTAAGAGGAGACAACTAATTATAACAGTGCCCTCTTTCACTTTCCCAAGTGCCCCAGTTTGAATGGTAACTTGTGCAGCCACCACAGCATAACACGGAGCGTGCTGTCACTTCTAAGTTAAAACCCCAGAGACGACGCCAACTGCTGTTCTAATATGCTGGTGACAGCTGGGCCTCCTGTTCCCAGAGCTTTGGTAGAGTGAGTTCATCTGGGAAATAAAAAGTGATTGTAAAAGAAATCATAATTTTCAGGAGTATTATTATTCATTCATTCCATGTGGGTAATTATTTTACAACTTTGATAAATTTCATCTACATTTCTTTTGCATTCAAATAATATGACTATTACAAAACAAAACAAAAAACACCCATGCATTTATAAAGAAACATACTGTCTGACCATCACCTGAGTTTCAAAAGCTGGATAGTTGCCCTTAAAAAGTGACAGATGGTGTCTTCCTCTACGAGGACAGTCAGCAAGGTCTCATGTGATGCCACACTGAGAATCAGAACATCAATAGCTAGTCTGTTGGAACAGGGCCTGGAGCAAGGAATGCTGTAATTCAGTTCCAATTTTCTTGTTGTTGGAAACTATTTTGCAGTTTTCACCCTTGACACACATTTTCAACTTCCTTTGACGTCTTCCTTTTATGTCCTTGTATTATACCTAGTGTACAATATTTGAGAGTTTGCCCCGTCGCCTCTTACGTTACTCTGAAACTGTTCCAAGGTTCTTTACATTTCTCTTTTGTCTCCATCATTTTTCTCAGTTGTCGTATCCACTTCTTTATCATCTGCAAGGTCGATACGGTCACTGAAGAATGTGGAGTATCACGTGCAAAAACTTTTAAGCTAGGAACCAGCTACTGACTCTACTATTTGCTTTTTCTGAAGAATTATAAGATTTATTGCAAAATTCTCTTCTCCCATGGTCACAGATTTGTAGCAGCCTCCAAGAAATCCAAATATGCACTCAAAACTAGCACACCGGTAAGCCCAGCTACTCAGGAGGCTGAGATGTGAGGGTTGAAAGTTCAAGGAAAGTCTCAGCAACTTAGTCAGACCCTGTCTTGGAATTTCAAGAAGGGGCTAGGGATGTAGCTCAGTGGTAGAGTGCTTGCCTATCGTGCACAGGCCCTGGGCTAATTACCCAGTAGGCAAATAAATAAACAAAAAATAAAAATGTATATAAAAAACAAATTGTGCACTCAATTTTAAGCCTCAACCAAAGCTGTTGATAAAACATGGTCATCTGTCTGACAAAGGTTGCTACTGTTGACTGTGGCCAAACAATTGCAAAATATAGAATAGACCAAGTCCTGAGGGTGGAGAGTGGTGATGTTTGCACAAAAATGCCCCTGAATTGTGCATTTTCAATTGTTAAAATGGTAACTTTTCTGTAACATATAACGTATGTGGAACACACTAATTTGGAAGCATTGGGGAACAAGGACAGCAAGTGTGCATGTAGGGGTGTGTGTGTGTGTGTGTGTGTGTGTGTAGATGTTACAGGGTTTGGCTGAGAAAAACAGCTGAGAGAGAAAAGCTGTAGTTTCATGTGTTTTCAATTCCATTTTTTATTTTCTTTAAATATATTAGATATAATTAATTTCTACACTCAGTGTCTGATAATTCCATCACCTGAGGTTCTTGGAGAAGAGATGTGGTCTTTTCCTGCTACTTGTTTCTGGTAATAGTCACTTGCTTATACATGCTTGCAATTTTGGATTGTGAGCACAAGTTTAATTGAACTTTATCTATGTGAACAGTGAAGTTTGGATCGAAAGTTTATCCCTTCAGAAAGGATCTTTGTTTTCTACTCTGATAAATGCCGTAGAGTACTAGAAACCTATGGTCACTTTATATGGGTTTTTCCTTGGACTTTCCAAGACTATGCAAGTAGTATAAACGTAAGGCCAAGCCCATGTGCTAACAGGCACATGATCACTACTTTTGAAGGGATATTTTTATTCACTCGGAACCTTGGTCAAGACAGACACATTTATTTTTCATTTCCCATTGTGGAGCAAACATTTTCTAGCCCACGTTTTCACTGAGTGTTCACTTTTATTGGCTCCAGTGCCTAGGTGCTATTCTCAGTCCCACCTCTCACTGTTTATAGTGCTGAAATCCTGTTTTTGTCTTCACACAGGTATTAAAGCCACACTTGTCTTTGTTTTGGGTGTCCAAAGGATTTCTCTTAGTTTTTTTTTTAGTCTCACCTCTGTATTTGATAATGTGTTTATTACATATTATCCAACTTTTCCAAGCTTGTTGAAATGTAAGGGCTTCCAAATTACTACCTATTGCAGGTAATAAAGGTTAATAATACAATCAGAAAAGCTTAGGAGTTTTTTAATTTCTGCCTTTGAAGAGTTTACAACCTTTTGGAGCATTTGTTTGGAAATATCTTTAGGAAGTTATAAAGAAATGTCTTCAAAAATTTAACTCCTCCGGATAATCCTCGGTTAGTATAGATGTGGGTTTTATTGCTTCTCCATAGCCCAGTATTATAGACATGAGCACTGTTACCACTACTTGGGCTAAGTTGACACAAAATCCAACTGAACAGCAAGAATTTAGTGAAGTACCTCTGAAAGTTGGAGCAAGAAAACTACCCAAGAATAATGGAGGAAGGACTTTCAAATATCACACATACCAGGAATTATGAACTTCCCAGCCAATGCTGGGGAATCCTGTAGAAACATCACATTACTGGGAAAGGCATTTAATAAGCAGAGTCTTTCCCAGAGGGGCTGTCTGACCAGTAATCTCAGAATCATCTCAAAGTTTGTTTGAAAAAGCAGAATTCTGAGTTCCACTCACAGCTATTCTAATTCAGTAATTGGAGATAGAATCTGAAACCTGTGTTTTAACAAGCACCCCTGGTGACTCTTAAGTACATTGAAGTGGGAGAAACTTTAGAGTAGAGTGTATTTTTATTTGAAAAGAGTCTGTTGCCATAATTTCAGGAGCCCCACTGATTTACACAGTGGGAATATAAAAGCCCCCCAAAATTTGTTCCAGCCCTTGAGATTAAAGTTTCTAGGACTCCGTTGCATTAAACCCTAAACACTGAGCCATGATGGAGGGAGACAGAGACAGACAGAGACAGGCAGACAGACAGACAGACAGAAAGGCCTCTGTAGTTAGTTCAGCAGCCTTGATCCAAACATGAGCCCGTCTGGACTCCCATGACATCACACTTGGCCACATTAGGATGCAAAATGCCCAGTAAGAGCCAGAGAACTAGATCCAGGACCATAAAAGAAGAGCTTCTGAAGCCAGAGTAAAACAGCAATTTCACCCCAGGTCCTTCCGGGAGAGAGAATCCTTCCCAATTGTAATACAGAAAGTGATTCATAATTAGCACCAGAATCACTATATCTAAAGCCATGTATTACTTGCTGTCTGTTGTGTATGCCACCTTTCATTTTACCATTTCTTAACTATGAAGATTTCTTTCCAACATGTGAGTTTGATCTTTCTCCCTAAACTAAGTCTTTAAAAACCCAAGATAAAGGAGTATCTTCTGGAAAGTTAATATAAGGACACCAGCATCACAGTCCTACTGCCCAGAGCAGGTATGTGGCACATCTACTCACATGGGGACTGAACATGGATCCCTGGAGGACCAACAGAACAAAAGTATTACATAACATATGGTGTGTGTGTATGTGTGTGCATGTGTGGCTTGTTGAAAGTGGGCTATAATCAATAGGATTTGGCTCAGAAAAAAAAAATAAGTACAAGTGCAATGATCCTTTAAAGAATGCCATTAAGATAAAATATTTTAAAGAATCTCATCCGTTTGGAATGGTTGGGGGGGGAAATGAGAGGAATTTCAAATGAACTTTGTCGTAATTGTTGCTTTAAGCACCATTTTTGGTTTACAAATTACATGCCATTTTACAGACAACTAAAGAAATATGATCCAACTGTATTATCCTGTTACTCCATGTTTTAACATTTCTATATGGTTAACATCAGTCGGGTGGTTTCTTTAGAAACAATTAAAAGTCTTGCCAGACACTCAAGGGGAAGCATGTGAGCATGCTTTCTGTGTGCTCATGACATTTCATCCCCTCCCCCAACTTTTTAGCCTTTAACAAATTAGCCTGCTGGAGTAGGATCCCTCAAAGCCTGGGAAATGACAGCCCTTGTCTGAGATGTCCTCTCTTACCACAACCCAAATTGGGCCTTCAGGCAAGCAGCAATGCAGAAAGAGATCTGTTCTCTTTCTGTGGCACCCAAATGACAGAATTAGGAAGTGAAGCCAGTGTGAAAAACTGTTGATGGCAGTCTTTAAGGTAAAGGAATTGACAGTAGATCAATAGAATGTGGGCTCATGTTGGAGGTTGTGTTAAGATATGAGCTGTGATCAAAACTAACAATGAGGGGCGGTGAGATGGCTCAGCGGCTTAAGCGCCTGCCTGGCAAGCGCGAGGGCCCGAGTTTGACTCCCGGAACCCACATACGAAAAAAGGGCCGGTGATATCGCTCAGCGGCACGGGCGCCTGCTGGCGCGCGAGGTCCTGAGGTCGACCCCCAGTACCCACAAAAAAAAAAAAACTAACAATGAATATCTAAATTTTGAAAATGTATTACAGTAAAGTATATCCTGCTATTAATTCCCCTCAAAATACTCCACTTCAAACACACCTAACTCATTGTTCTCGCCACTTTCTGAAGCAGTTCTAGAAGTCCTCTTTTGTGCCCTTAGTTGGCTATTGTAACTGACTTGATGCCTTGAATTATCACAGACTGATCAGGCCTGCAACCTCCCAAATGAGTGGATGGCAAAGGTTTAAATAAAACAGACAAGTGGTATGATTTTAGGGCTCCAGGAGGATCAAAACCCTCTAGCAGAATTTGAGATTCTCTGGGGGCTGAGACAAAGAACTTCTGTGGGCGGCCTGTATTTATTTGGTTTTCAAACAAAGAAGGGAATATTGAGGAAAGCAAGGGAAACTGAGCAGGACCTTGGGAGTCAGTACAAAGACTTCCCCAAGTAGTAAATTATGCTAATTAGGAGAACTATCTTATCTCCACCTTGACATTCATGGCAGGAATGAGATGCCTGCAGCTACAGTCTCTATCTAGTTAACTGGAGTTGGAGCCAGGTGTCCTCAACTGTGGCCTTTTATGTCCTTTGAGGCATCACAGCATCACAGGCCATTACAGGCCTCAGCCAGGACCAGTGATTCATAGAGGTTCACTTACTATGAATCTGCTGCCCATCTCCAGACAAGGGGCCTAGGCCTGGGGCAGATTCACAAGTAAACATAGAAAGCCAACTGATTAATTTTAAATCTTGCTCAGAGCCACTTCATAGTGGTCAGGAAGCAGAGCATGAAGGGAGTAGTTGGGGAAGGTGCTATACCCGTCCAGGTCATGCCCTCAGTAACCTGCCTCTTCCATGCACCTCCCACCCCCCCAACAGCACATTCAGCTCTGAATTCATTAATGGATTAATCCACTGATGAGTATAGTACCCCCATGATCCAATCACCTTCCAAAAGCCCCACCTCTGAATGCATGAGCCTTTGGGGGGACATTCTGGATCTAAATCATAACAAAGGTACTCCAGAACAGCTGTCATGTCCTCAATTTTTTCTCCAAAGTCTACCTTCTAGAATTATGGTTTTTAACATAGGTGAGAGAGGTATGGCTTAAGGGAGTATATTAGGATTGAGGGGGGATAGTGAATGCATTCCCCAAAGTTTCATGTTGGTATCTTAGTTCCTGTAATGGTTGATACATTGTGTCAACTTGAGAAGTCTAGAAGCTTAACTAAGTAACTCAGCAGATCTATACCCTAGGGTGTAGAGGACATGCCCTTACTGCTCTAGGATGTTATTCACTGTGTCAACTTGAGAAGTTTAGAAGTTTAACTGACTCAGCGGGGGGCCAGAGTCCTCACTTTGTAAACATCCTGAGCCTGTGAAAGAGGAAGGCCTGGAGATGGTGTGAGTGCTACACCCCCCCCGAGGGCGGGTAACCTGCATATAATATAAGGGAGGAAAAGAGGCTTGTTTGCCCCTCTTTTCACTCTTGTTGCTTTTGCTGTCTTCCACCACCATGACTGTTGCCCTTCTGCCATGCCACCATGCCTTGGAGCCAGCTGATTATGGATCGAAACCTTTACAAACTGTGAGCTAAATAAGCCTTTCCTTCCTTAATTTTGGGCATTGGGTATTTTGTCTCAGCAATGAGAAAAGTAACTAAAATGGTTCCCCAACTGGAGTCGGGTTGGATCATGTGGAAGGACCCTCATGAATATGAGTAAATTAGTGCTTTTCTCATGGAAATGCGTTTCCTCTCTCTGGAGTTTGGCCACTTGTTCTTTCACCTCATGGATCCGTTTTCCTTCTGCTTTTGTGTATGTGGCCTTCACCTGAGGTCAAGAATATGCCAGTGCCATGCTCTTGGACTTCCCAGCCTCTAGAAGTGTGAGTCAATGACCTCTTTTCTTTATGAATTACTAGTCTTGTGTATCCCATTATAACAACAGAAAATAGACTAGGACAGGGACATTGTTTAGATTTATTATTGGCAATGACATTTTATTTGAAACTTCAAATGATATTACAGGAGAACATGAGGTTTTGTTTTTTTGTTTGTTTGTTTGTTTGTTTTTTCTTTTTTAATTCTTATCAAAAAGAACCATGGTTTAGGAAAGACTTTGCAGTTCAGTAACAGCAAGGGCAAGGCTTCATCACTTTTCACCCAGATCTCTGCTTACATAGGGAAAAAACCCAAGACTTACCCCACAGCAAGTGCATACCAAAGTGCTAGCCCAGAGGTAGGGAGGGGCCTAATTTTAAGTGGTCTGAACAAATCCCATCTAGCCACCCACCCTAGAAACCAAGTGGAAAAAGTGAGGGTGAAAGGGGGGAAAGTGATCTATTCAGTATAGCTGTACTTGGAAGACAAGGAGAATAGGGCATTCTCCGCTTCCTCTTTGGCAAGCTAACAAGAGCTTTAAATGATATAGGAAGGGGGGCAAGAAGTATGCGTAATTAAGTGGTCTTGGTCAAAGTGTGGTCTGGTTGGTAATTATCTCAGGATGGGTCAGGTGGGGCCTTGTGGTAAGAAAGTCATTGCTACCTGAAGGGTAGTTTCAACTCTTGTCACAAGATATTTATCCATCAGATTTCTTGTTCCTGAAAACCAAGGTGACTGCAGCAGAGAATGACTCAGAGAAAGGACAAGTTGAAAAGAAGGTAGAGATGGTCAGAAAGGGCCAAGGTTTTTAATCTTGCTTTTAGTTACCAATTGGGTATTAATGCAGGCCCAAGCAAAGAGTCAGTTGTTTTTTTAGTAAAAGAAGCTTCTAAGACCTTGTTGCATTACCTACAAAAAGAGAAGAATATTGGAAGGGAAATTGTGGGAGATTTTGAAATTGGCAAAAGACATTACTGGGTATGCATTCAGTACAGCAATACAGGAGTCATCAAATTCAAAACAGGTATGTGGCTTTGTCTTTGACTATGCTATTTACACCTCTGTGAATAGATAGACATTAACTTGTAGAAAATGGATAGTAATGCAAATAGTGCTTGTTTGTAGAAATGCAAGTCATATCCAGTGGAATGCGATTGGTTATCATGCTCTAATAGTCTTCCATCTATTCATAAAATCATTTCTACTTCCTTATCTATCCATATATGTGTGATCATTTGAGTTCTCCTGGGTTATAACATCTTCCTGATTCCCTTGTTAATTACTAAGCCAAATAAAATCTCTGACAGATTCATTTTTTATTTGGGTGATAATAAAAATTGTACCTTATTTTGGAAATCATCCTTTAACCATATAATTTCTTTATAATTCACTGATCTCTCTGACCAACTTTTGCTTTTTTCATCTGTATTTCTTTTATATTGCCCACATTTTGTAGCTACTGAAGCACCTAAAATTTTAATGCTATTATCAGAATAACATGGAACCAGGCTACATCAGCTCAGAATTTCAGACAGGTTCTTTGGCCACTCTGTTCTTTAGTTTCCGCTTATTTAAATTGCGAATACCGCCCTGGATTTTGAAATGACCAAATGAATTACACAAATAAAGCATTTAGAAAAGTGTGTGTCACACAGAAAAAAGACTGCTAGTTTATACCCATCAAGTGGCAAGGGCAGAGATAATTCCTTTCTCCCTCTGGGGCCTGCTGCTTCTTGCAAGTCCTGAGACCACATCCAGCTCCTATGTTGCTTCTGATAATGAAAGCCAATTTCCAATTTAGGACACTTAGGGTATCACTATTTTCTAATTTTCTCCTCTGTTGGGATATTACTATCAAGTAAGGATTTATACAGCAATTTTCATCTGAGGCAGCTCAGTTTTTTTAAACAGAATGAATATATCAAAACATCACTCACCAGCCCTTTAGATGGATCAGATGCATTTACTGCATTTACTTATTCTGAGCATTGCGTTATAGCAGCCTTCAGAAGCCTCTGCTAAAGCTAGAAAGAATCATAAGGTGACCCAGTAAAACTGGAAAGACCATGATCTCTTTTAGGTAAAAGAATTAGGGAATCCGGAGGAATAGTCCTCTTGGGAGAATAGAGAATGAGCATTTATTTTAGTTACCTCAGCCTATCTTTCGTCCACAAAACTCCTTCAGAACTGACCTGCTCAGTTTAAACTTCCAACAGGGGTTATCCCTGGAATAACATTCCAAGCTCCTGGTCCTAATTTGCAGTCAGGATGGACTTGATTTTGTTGCTATAACAAACACCCCTCCCCAAACTCTCAGTATTTTGAAATAATTACAGGTATATTTCTAGCTCAGGCCACAAGCACAGTATGTATTGGCAGCGACCTCTGTCTGCTCCATAGCACTGCCATCTAAAACTCAAGCTGATGTCTGCAGATTGGCAGCAAAACAAACAGGATGTGAGAAATTGTAAAGCACTTCTTAAATGCTTTACCCCAAAGTGACCAACCTCACCACTTATATTAATCATGGTCCCATCGCTGAGACACAGTACCTGACACCTACAACTTAAAGGAGGACAGATTTATTTTGGTTCACAGTTTCAGTGGGTGTAGTCATTGGTAAGCCAGCTCTGAGGCAGAAACAGCCAGGCAGAATAGCATGGTAGAGGAAAGCTGTTTACTGTTTGGTAGCCAGGAAGCAGAGAAAGAAGGGAGAAGAATACACCCTTCCAAGTCATGTCCCCAGTTACCAGCTCTTTCCAGCCAGGCCTCACCTCTGAATGTGAGACTTTTGGGGACATTTTAGATCTAAGTATAGCATTCTTCTTCAGGGCCACAAAAGGTTCATGCCCATCTCATTATGTGAAATGCATTTAGTCCATCACTAAGAATCACAGAAGTCCTAACAGTTTCAGCATTTCTGAAAAGCCCAAGTCCAAAGTCTTCTCTAAGACTGAAAGCAAACTCTTAGCTGGAGCTCCTGTAAAAATCAATAAGAAAGTTATGTACTTCCGACATACAATGGCACAGGCTAAATAAACATTCCCATTATAAAAGGAAGAATAGGGGAATAATCAGAAATTGAATCAAAGCAAGATTGAAACCCAACAGGGCAAACAGTAAATTTTGTAGCTCCATGTCCAGTACCCAGGGCAGAATGTAGCAAGATGTAAACTCCAAAGTGTTTGTGCAGGTGGTGGCAGCCCTCATGACCTCTCACTTGGAGTGACTCCATTCGCTGCCTGTGGGTGTCCTCAACAGACATTCTTTGTTCCTCATATCTCCAACTTCCTGAGGTCGCAACTGCACTTTTGGCTTCACTCTCACAGCTTCATGCACTGTCTTCTGAGAGGCACACTACCTGGCCTCTCAGGCCTTCTGTTAAATCTTGGTGGAAATCTCCCTGACTCCATAACTCATGCATTCTGCGTGTCTGTAAAACCAGCACCACGTGGATGACGCTAAGATCTGCTGCCAGCTCAAGCAGTCGCCAAGCTCCCTTGTGTCAGGGCTGCAGAGGTCCCTGCATGGCTGAGCACTATGAATTGAATCTGAACACAAGATTTTGGGGGGTGTGGTGGATTGACAACTGGTGGTCAACTTGTAACACCCAGCTGAACTGAATCAGCGTGGTGCTGGGTGTGGAGGGCCCACCTGAGGACTGTTGCCAACAACATAAAAAGGAGAACTGGAGAGGAAGAGTTGGTGCTGTTGGTTCTCTGGGAGGAGCTTGTCACGCTGGCTTTCCTGATAGGAACTTGGCTGTTCTCATCGTCGGAGGAGCTCGGGACCTCATTGTCGCTGAGGATGGCTATGGTGACTTTTGGGGGAGCTCTGGTCCTTACTCTGAGCGTTGCTTCCTGGCTCCAGTGCAGATCCCTCAGCCTGCTGGCACAGATCCTTCATCCCGCTGGTGCAGACTTTCTAGCTTCCACCGCTGACCTTTGGGCCTTCCCAGTGCAGATCCATGAAATATCCTTGCATGAGACATTGTTGTGGGCTCTGGGCCTCTAGTTGGACTCGTGGAGGCATTGCCATGGGCTCTAGGTCTTCAGCTGGACTCATGCTGGACACTGCTGTAGAATCCAGGCCTTCAGCTGGATTCTTTGGGTCTTTAGTGTGTGGACAGATTTCCTGCACTCTTTTGTATATGACTCTTCGGGTGACTATTACAAAATAACTCTCTAAGTTATGTGTCCTGTATTGTATTGTTTCCCTTGCAAACCCTGACTACAACAAAATTGGTACCGAGAGTGGGGTCATTGCTATGATGCTGCCTGGCCATGTGGCTTAAGAGCATTGGGAATTAATTTGGAAAGTCTTGAGAGACTGGCCTAGGAGCAGCCCCAATATGCTGTAAACTATTTTGGAGACTCTGGTTGGAGCCTGGAAAATCAGAGTACTGATGGAAATGCTGCTGATTAAGATGAAGCTTTGGAGGCTTCTATTGAGACAGACTGCATTGGCTGCTGGATCCCAGGTAGTATATTGTGCTTTGGCAGGAAGTTGTTCTGCAATTTGCTTGTGTTTAGAGATATTATCTGGGTGGCAGAAAATTTTCAATGTTGTCTACTGTTGGGATGGTGGCATGGTTACTGTTGAGAGCTTTTGGCCAGATCTATGTTTAAAATTAAGACTAAAGAGCCAACAAGGTGATTTGAAGCATTTGACCAGAGGGAAGAAGACTCCATGGAACTGTGGGTTGCAAGGTTAAAAAAGAGAAGAACGTGGTTGTTGGAAAAAGAAAAAAACAGGACAATGGAAAAATGAACTGAAACCTTTCACCTGAAGATAAGAGTGTATTTAAATTGCAGGAGATCTCCATTTTTTAGTCTTGCCATACCGTGTAGTTAAGTTACTGGATGCAAGGACTGTGATTGTAATAGTTCTTTCAATTTGATTTTAATGTAGTTTTTAGATATGTTTGTAATCAGGTTAATTCATCAAAGTATTGTGGTTTTAACCTTGAATTTTGATCACCCTTTGTATATTTTGCTTTTGGTGCAGAAATGAGTGCAATAAGAATTGTATATGTGTAATTGTTATATTAATGTAAATCTGAATAGATCAACACATGTTAACTTTTCACAAATCTGCCACTAGAGACCATTGGTTTAAGGAAATGTGTGTGGTTATCAAGTTGACCAGGGGTGGATTGTGGTGGATTGACAACTGGTGGTCAACTTGTAACACCCAGCTGAACTGAATCAGCGTGGTGCTGGGTGTGGAGGGCCCACCTGAGGACTGTTGCCAACAACATAAAAAGGAGAACTGGAGAGGAAGAGGTGCTGCTGTCGGTTCTCCTTGAGGAGCTTGTCACGCTGGCTTTCCTGATAGGAACTTGGCTGTTCTCATCATCGGAGGAGCTCGGGACCTCACTGTTGCTGAGGATGGCTGTGGTGACTTTCAGGGGAGCTCCGGTTCTTACTCTGAGCGTCGCTTCCTGGCTCCGGGGTAGATCCCTCAGCCTGCTGGCACAGATCCTTCATCCTGCTGGTGCAGACTTTCTAGCTTCCACCACTGACCTTTGGGCCTTCCCGATGCAGATCCGTGAAATATACTTGCGTGAGACATTGTTGTGGGCCCTAGGCCTTCAGTTGGATTCTTGGAGGCATTGCCATGGGCTCTAGGTCTTCAGCTGGACTCATGCTGGACACTGCTGTAGGATCCAGGCCCTCAGCTGGGTTCTTTGGATCTTTAGTGTGTGGACAGATTTCCTGCACTCTTTTGTATATGACTCTTTGGGTGACTATTACAAAATAACTCTATAAGTTATGTGTCCTGTATTGTATTGTTTCCCTTGCAAACCCTGACTAGAACAGGGGGACATTTTAGATTTAGACTATAATGTTTCTGCTCACCTTTTATTAACCAGAACATGTATCATGGCCATACTTAAAGTGTAGGGGAATCACTCCTCACAATGTACTAAAGTGAAGGGTTGCTGAATATCAGATACAGGGGAACATAATACCATTTACCACACCAATTATTATTCCCAAACTTTGACTGCTTTAACACCTTTGTTATGATATATTAGCTTCACTGTAACCATTTGGAACATGATGAACTTCAATTTCAAGTTCCAACCTGGCCTTTCTTCCAACTTGGCAACATTGCTAATAATATCTGAAACCTGTGGGTGTAAGCTAAGCTTCTCAACAGTACAAATGTGTTCCCTCAGACTTATGGCTTTCTCTAAAATGATGCCTTTGGTGTTGTTAAAAGTAAGCTTGTTTTTCCTCCCAAGTTTTCTCCTTCTCCCAGCCCCCACCTGGGTCTAATTGTAAAATACATCCACATGTATAAAATGCTCATTATGTAAATGTATCAGGGTCCATATCCATCAACAGATAATTAAGAAGACTGTATACATATTTATGAGTTAGCTTAATATTGCCTTAATGAGGAGGTTTACTAGAAATACCAAATCAAGAGGCAAGAAGAAAAATGATCACAACAAAGATGAACACAAGTTTCCAGCAGTTCTTAGTAGTTCTGAGCTGTCAGAACATTCAAAAGCCTGTCAGAACTCAGATTTCCTATTAGCTTACTGTAAATGGTAAGCAGCTGGGGAAGGAAGTATATAATGTCACTCAAGACTTCTTTGAGTTATGCTTTTTTTTTTTCAACAGAAGCAAAGTTATGCCTTTTTTTTGTTTTAAATGGAATCTTTTCAAGGAGCCAACATCTCTTGTTTCTACCACCTGTAAAAGCAAGGTCACTGCAGGATATGATCGAAAGTCTGATATGGCAGCCTCCAGCTGATGCCAAAAACATTGAGGGGGGAGGGAGCTACTGGTACCTCTGTGCAAACTAGAAAAACATGCTTCCTAGTAGAGGAAGAAAATGTGTGTCTCCTTCTAGCAGGCAAAACCCTACAGATACTTAGCTTGGTGAGAAGGTGATTTGTACAGAGGCCTGAATGCTCTTTGCCCCAGGTAAATGAAGACAAATAAGTGTAACATGGCTAGAATGGTCTTGACTTCCCCTGCCAATCAGGTATCTTGGTACGGTGCACAGTGGCAGCCCTCTATAGGAAAGCCTTGAGCTGGCCTCAGTCTGTAGGAACAGAGAGCCCACCCTCGTTCTATCGAACAAGCTCTCCCTTCTGTTTATCTACATGTCTGCTCAGTCATCTTGTGGCCTTTCTATTAAATCACAATCTCTCCCTCTCTCTGTCTCTCTCTGTCTGTCTGTCTCTGTCTCTCTCTCGCCCCTGGTGCCACCAAATTACAAAGAAAACTGGGAAGTCTAGGCTTGCTAGGTGACAAGAAGAAAGGACACTGTGTTTGTTCACCACATGGTCAGTGTCACAGTCTACCCATTTGTTCACTAAACATCCATTTCACTCTTGATCCTTCACATAAAACACCCTCATCCCAAATCACACAGCCCAAAGACTGTCCAGTTGCTCTAAGTGGCTCCAAGTCTAGGATCTCAGTGATGCTGTACAGTCCTCACCTTCAGGTCCAGACTGGCTCCCTGTGATCTGGCAGAGCCTTCAAACTAGAAGACAAGTTTCCTGCTCATCCAGACCCGTTTACATTGACAGGGTGAGAACAGGAGATCCAAAGTTTAAACTCCCACACAGTCAGGGGAGTAATGGAAGAAGCAGTCCTGAAATCCTAGCAATGGAGGAGCTCCTGGATTTGATAAGCTACCGTTTATATCTAAAATGTCCCTCAAAATTCTCATGTGTTACTAGTCAAGTCCCGAACAATCAGGACAAATTGGTTACCCTAGTTACAATCAAGAACAGGTTACCAATGACTGTAGGGGAAATAGCCATCTTTATATCTGAAAATTTTCTGTGAGAGTTGCATTTTAACCTCCAAAGTTAGACTTGTTAGAAGTTTCCTGAACACCACTCTCCCATCCCTCTCCCTCCTAGTCCTGTGATTTCCACGAATTTGAGTCGGTTTCACCTAGGGTTTAGTGGGTGTACATGTTCAGGTCACCTTCTGACTCTCCCACTCGGGCAGGGGGACTGTTCGTCTGTCTGATAAATCACCTTTTCAATAAAAGATTATCCATTCTGAGGTCAGATGAAAAGTGAACCACATGAATGGCTTCTACGGATCAAACAGTGAGAGCCAGCTCCAAACCATCCCTGTGGACATTAAACTAGGACCCTCAGTGGACTGTCAATAGCTACCTTTTGGCCCATTTCTACATGACATACTGTCAGTTTCAAGCACAAAAACCACCGCAGAGCTCAGCTGCCAGAGAAGAGACTGCTGTTACCTGTGGCCACTTGCCTAGTGACTCTTGCTTGCTCCTCAGTCCTCTCCCTGACATGCTCCTGTCCTGGCTGATTACCACACATGAGTCACTTAAAAATACCTGGATAACAGCAGCTCAGAAGGGTGAAAGAGAAAATCTGAGCCATTCAGGAAGAAGACAAATGCTCTTGTCTCACCCAGCTCCATGGCTAGTGCTGGTGGTGGCTGAGGCTCTCTGACCCACAAACATGACTTCTGCTGTTCTCCACCCTGGAGCATCCTCTTCCCTCCTTGAACCCCTGCGGGGTCCATGCAAGTGAAGCTTCTTGCAGGAAGTCGCTCAGTATTTCTCTTGGCCAAATCATTTGTCACAAGTACTAATTGGAAAGCAGTTGAAAAATAAAGTGACTTTACATAACCCCAGCCCAGACTTGTTCTTGGGAGTAAGGTTCTAAAAATATGTATTTTAACAAACACTCCAAGTGCTTCTTTAAAAACATTTTTATTGAGATATAAATTATCTACCAAACAACTCACCCATTTAAAGTGTAATTCAATGGCTTTTAGTATATTCACGGGTTTGTGCAAGTAGCACTACAATCAACTTTAGAATAGTGTTATCACCTCCAAAAAGAAACTCCAATTCCTCTGCACTGCCCTATCCCGGGTCTAGGCGGTTACAAATCTATTTCCAGTTCTATAGATGTGTCTGTCGGGAACATTTCCTATCAGTGGAATCATACAATCTGTGGTCCTTTCTGACTGGCTTCTATTGCATAGATGATTTTCCCAGGTTCATTCATCTTGTACTAGCAAGAATCAGGACTTTATTTCTTTTTAATGTCCAGGTAACATTCTGCTGTATGAATGTGCCAAGCGTTATTTTTCCTTTCATTAGTTGGTGTACATTTGAGTTGCTCCCACTTTGGGCTGTTACGAATAATGTTTCTGTGAATATTCCTGTGCAAGTTTTTGTGTGTCCTGGCTGTGTGCCTAGGAGTATAATTGCTGGGTCATATGGTAACTTTATGTCTAACTTTTTGAGCAACTACAAGACTCTTTTTCACAGTGGCTGCCCCATTTTATATTCCCAGCAGCAATGTATGAGGATTCCGGTTTTTCATATCTACACCAACACTTATAATTACCTACCTTTTTATTTTAGCCATCTTTGAGAGTATAAAATGGTATGTCATTGTGGTTTTGATTTGCATTTCCCTGGTGGCTAATGCAGGCACTTTTATACTCACTGAAGTTTGAGAACCTTTGACATGCTGCCCTATAGTACAACGGAATTACCTGTCTTAGGACC
The DNA here is from genome assembly GCA_028451465.1 of Erethizon dorsatum. NCBI lineage: Eukaryota > Metazoa > Chordata > Mammalia > Rodentia > Erethizontidae > Erethizon > Erethizon dorsatum. Next base: position 12,898,108 of record CM051834.1, on the reverse strand, counting down.
CTGCTGGATAGTCAGTTCCCAGAAGCCTTGGAGTACAGCACATGGCTGCCTGGATCCCCTCAGTGACTTTCCGGTACTCAGGGCATCATCTGTGGTCCATGTTTAAGAGCTATTGCCTGCTGAAGACCTGCTCTGTGGAGGCAGTTCACATGATCTGATTCATCTAATCATCCTAACCCCAATAGGTGGGGACAATTGTTAACACCAGTTTATAGGGGAAGAAACTGAAGCACAGAAAAGTGAAATAGCTTGCGCATTGTCATTCAGAAAACAAGTGGTGAAGCCCATATTTGAGCTCAGATTGCATGATTCCTGACTGAACTTGTTACTACAAATATACCTAGTGAGTACATAATGAATTTGAAACCCCATATAAAGAGGGATCCCATAGGCTACAAAAGCAGGAGTCACTCTGCGAGCTCTTAAACTGAGCAGCCATCTTTCAGGAAGAACAGAGCAAGGAATTTAAGCTGTCTTTTCCTGTGAGTGACATCTTGATACCTCACAAAATCCCAATTCCTGAGGTAGGACATAGATGTTTCAGGGACTTGGGTTTTTAAAAAATATTCCAAGCCCATCAAGAAATATTTATAAGCCAGCACAGTGGTGCATACCTATAATTCCAGCACTGACGGAGGCTGAGGCAGGAGGATTGCAAGTTTGAACCCAGTCTGGGCAACTTTGTGAGATCCTGTCTCAAAATAAAAAGGGCCATGGATAGGAAGAATGAACATAGTGAAAATGGCCATACTCCCAAAGTTGTTATACAAATTTAATGCAATCCTGATCAAATTACCATTAGCATGCCTCACAGAACTAGAGAAAATGTTCCTAAAATTCATTTGGAACCAGAAGAGACCTAGAATAGCAAAATAATTCTGGGCAACAAAGGCAAGGAAGAACGCATCACAATTCCTGACTTGAAATTATATTACAAAGCTACTGTGATAAAATCAGCATGGTACTGGCAAAAAACAAACAAACAAACAAACAAAAAAAAACACCTGAGGATCAGTGAAACAGATTAGAAGATGCAGACACAACTACAAACACACTCAGCCACCTTATTCTTCACAAAGGGGCCACACATGTTCACTGGAAGAAAGATGGCCTCTTTAATAAATGGTGCTGGAAAAACTGGCTCTCTACATGCTGAAGACTAAAACTAGATCCATGTCTATCACCATGCACTAAACTAAAGTCAAAATGGATCAAATATTAAAGATCAAATATAAAAGATCTAAATATTAAAACAGAAACACTCAATGTAATGGAAGAGAAAGTAGGTAGAAATCTTGAAGACATAGGGGTAGGCAGAGAGCTCATGAGCAAAACACAAACTGCACAGAAAAGACTTCAAAGAATCAACAACTGGGATCTCATCTTATTAAAAAGCTTTTGCACATCAAAAGAAATCACCAACAGAGTGAAAAGACAACCCATAGAGTGGCAAAAAAATTATAGCCAATTGTCCCTCAGACAAAGGACTTATATCTAGAACATATAGACAATTGAAAAAAATCAGATCCCCCAAATTCAAAGACCCAATCCAAAAATGGGCATCTGAGATGAATATGCACTTTTCAGATAAAGAAATACAAATATCAAAAAAATATATGAAAAAATGTTCAACACCACTGGTCATTCAAGAAATGCAAATTAAAACAACACTGAGATTCCAACTCACCCCAGAAAGAATGGCTATCATCAAGAAGTCAACCAATAACAAATGCTGGCAGGGCTCTGGGGAAAAAGGAACCCTTCTCCACTGTTGGTGGGAGTGTCAAGTGGTGCAACCACTGTGGAAATCAGTGTGGAGATTCCTCAAAAAACTAGGATTAGAGGTCCCATTCGGCCCAGCTATTCCCCTTCTGGGTATTTTCCCAGAAGAATTACAAACATCATACCACAGCGATATATGTGCACCCATGTTTATAGCAGCACAATTCATAATAGCTAAATCTTGGAAACAACCCAAATGCCCATCAACCAAGGAATGAATAAAAAAGATGTGGTATTTTTATACAATGGGGTACTACTCAGCTATAAAGAAGGATAAACTTGAGACTTTTATAGGTAAATGGATGCAACTTGAAAACATACTCATAAGTGAAATAAATCAGACTCACATGTGTAAACATTGTATTGTCTCCCTGTTGTGAGAAACTGAAAGAGTAAATAAGTTCTAAAATGTAGGGTAGATATTGTGAAATGGGAAGAAATTGTTCAAAAGGGAAGAGACACTGGGATGGAGGAAAGGAGAAAAGAAGGAAGGGAAAAGGAAAAATAAATATATATATATGTGTGTATATATATATACAAGATAGTTAAGATAGTTATATTACTAATTTCTATGTTCATTGAAAAGAAAGGTTTGTGCTTATATTGTTTGATCAGTTTTTCATGTCTATATCTTGTAATCTGAGCACCTATTTTGAAGATAACAATACGCAATATATTAACCATTATTACTCTCCTACTATCTCGTTTTGAAATTTTGTATCGTTTTTATTGTTTTTTCTCTTTAAAATAAAAAATAAATAAAACAAATAAAGAATAAAAAGGGCTAGGTTGTAGATCGTGCCTGAGCTTGATCCCTAGTACAGAAAAAAATACTTACAATGGAGATGGAGACGGAGATGGTTCAACAGGCTCGCAGCATACCAAACCCTTCAGTGTTTCCTGACGTCAGGACTGCTTGCATGCTCTTTGACGTTTTGCAAATTATAACAGAACAACCCTTCAGTCTGAGTGAGGATGGATGGCTTAGTAAGACTGGCATTCGGTGGATTTCAGCCTACATCAGCTCATTGGGCTGGGAAGCACTGTGTACCTCAACCTGAGTAACCATACATGGTATCACTGCGTTCCAGAGAGGAAATAACTCTCTTTGTATTAATGACTAGATGTTCCTAACCCCAGTGAATATAAGAGCTTGGCAATCAGGGAGCCATTTAACATAAAACTAATAATGAGCTGCCAAAGCCTCTGAGCTCTTTTATAATCCAGGTAAAGAAACAGCCATAGGAGCCAGCAACAAATGACTGACAGAAATCATGTCTGGCATAATAGGATCCAGAAGACAACTACACCAGATATACACAGTTCGAGCCAAAGCCACGATTCAAACCAGACTCATTCATCTTGACATCAGTAGCCAAACCAGAAACCCAAGATGCCCTTGGAAAGATAGAATACAGCATCAACGGAAGGCTTGTGGCTCAGGACTGCAGACAACCTGCTTGCCGTGGGGTCAGATGAACTCCCAGCAACCCGTCCTGCTTCTTAGGCTGTCGACAGAGCCACCTACGAAATGGACTTTATGAAGTGGCCTCATCGAGACCCTGCCAAGGAGGCAGCCAGGGGAGTGGGTGGAAATGAGGAGGCCCCCAAGCAGCTGCCAGGGGAAAGGATGACAGGGACCAGCACTAATCCTTACTTCTCTTCCTCCAGCACCCAAGATCACTGATGCACAGCTTCCAAGGAGTGGCACGGTGGTGGCTCACAGAGGGACTGCGGTCACTGATGGAAGACTGTGTTCAGAGAAAGAGGGGTTGGTGGTATAGCAGGGAGCTTGCCTAGTGTGCGCACGGTCCTGTGCTTAATTTTTAGCACTACAAAACACGAAAAAGAAAGAAGGAAAGAAAGGAAGGGAAAGAAAGAAGAAGAGAAGGGAATGGAAGGGGAGGGGAGGGAGGGGTAGAGAAGAGAAAAGAAAAAGGCTCACAGAGAAAGAGAAGATGACTCTGCATGGACAGAGAGGAAGGAATAAATACAGTAGCAGGCAGTACAAAACATAGGCACAAGTCTAGCAATATTAATAATTATTCTTTTATATAATGTATATTATTTATAATAAATTTACTGATAAAATTGCTAAATTGCTAACCCTAAACTATACTTTTCACTCATGTTTTCTCACTTGCATTATTAAGCAACACAATAATCCAAAGAGGTGGGTATCAGTCATGCAAGCTTCTCAGAGGTGAGGACACTGAAGATCAGAGGAGTTAAATAATTTGCCCAAGATCCCTGCAGGTAGTAGGTAGAATGCTTGGGCCTGCAGCCCTGCAGTCTGACTCCAAAATCCAAGCTCTTAACTATAACCATAATACAGAGTATTTTACTTCTCCAAGGAATGTCTACGGGTAAAGATGGGGTGTTGAAATGACTTTGGATCATCTATGTCTGAATGAAGATACAACAGATCTTTGAAGTCAAAATTATATACACTGGGCATGTTTTCCGTTGTCCGATCTATACACCCACACACACCTACCTACATGTAGTCAAGGAATGTGTTTTTATTGCACTCTGCTCTTTGTGTACACTGTTGCATTTAATATTTCCAACAGCTTTGAGAGTTTGGGGGAATACTTTAGGAATAAAACCTGCTCTGCCTGTGACAGATTGTTGCCAAAAATTGTTACAATGAAATCTTAATCTCTTACTTCTTTTGTAATGAGACTTTACTGATCTTCCTGTTAAGGGTGGAGTCTGTGTTTCTTCACCTTGACTCTGGGGTGGTTGTGATTTGCTTCGACCAATGGAATACAAAAAAACTACCAGATAGATAGGTAAAGGATTGATAGGTAGATAGATACATACATAGATAGATAGTGTCTATATTTATGCAGAGTGAGAGAGAGAGAGAGAGAGAGAGGCTGACTTAGAGATTTAAGTAATTGGCTTATGCTATTATGGAGCCTGGTAAGTCCAACATCTTCAGGGTGGCCATCAAAGTGGACACTACAAAGAGCAAATGTTGCGGTCCAGTTCCAAAGAGCATATATGGAAGAATTCCTGCTTGTTTGGTGAAGGTACACCTTTTATTTTATTCATGCCTTTTAGTGATTGGATAAAGCCCAGCCATCCACATTATGGAAGGCAAATGGCTTTGCTCAAAGATCAACAATTTAAATGTCACTTCCATCCAAAAACACCCTCACAGAACATCAGAATAACATGTGAGCAAGTGTCTGGGCACTAGAGGCCAGCCTATTTGACACATAAATTAACCACTGCACAGCTGACCTCAACTTCCAGCATAATACACTTGAGAGACCCTTGTGATACCATATGGACCAGAAGAGCCACCCTTGCTGAGCTGCGCCCAAGGTCCTGGCTCGCAAACTTGAGAAATAATAAATTATTGGTTTTAAGCCACTATATTTTAGGCTTTTTGGCATACAGCAACAGAAAACTGAAAACTTCCCTAATAGATCTTAAAATTTAGTGGTTTTAACAAAAGAATGAATAAACATATAAGAGTGTGATTACATAGCTGATACTCATTAGGAATAAAACCGGTCCTTCATTGCATTCATTAAACTTCCACGGTGATGTCACACAGGGCTGTTCCTCCCTTTCTAGGCCCTGGCTCCTATGCAGGATGTCAGGCCCAGCACTGATTCAACTGTTCAGGACCTTGGCTTCTCCATCTGTGAAATGGGTGCGACACCCTGCATCTTCTCTGCTTCAGGGGCTCTTGTGAAGATGAAGCGGAAAGAGAACGGAAAGTGCTGTGATTGCTGAAAAGTCCTGCAAGCCGCATCCTAACCAAATAAACATCCCTTGAGCCCAAAACACAAAATTGCTTCACAACATATTTCTGAAATGGAAACATCTGGTCAAGGAAACTTAAAGGAAGCTGCAACCTTTCTGACCGAAGCAATTTCTTCTAATCGCTGGCCTCCAGAATCTCCGCCTTCAGCTCCAGCTTGCCCCACTGCTGAGAGCTGAGAGTTCCACTTTGAAACATGTCAGTTTTTTTTTTTTCCTGCACATCTGCTTTTTCTAATTTTACTTTAACCAGGAGAGAAAAGGAAAACCTTATTGGACTTTCCAGTTAAAAGTATAGAAATCTTCCCATGCATTTACCAGTGTGCCTTTTAATTGTAGTTACAGAGCAAACTGGTGAATTAGAATTGTGCAGGAATTTTAGAAGCAACCTCAGTAGGCTACCATTAGTCTACAGATGAATAAGATTCCCACTGGGTTATGAGACAGAGAATCCGGCAGCCAAATCCAGACATTTTAGTCCTTGTTTAGAAACTCCTTATTGATTTCCTGGGGCTCTCTGTATGAAAACTGATATCTGCTGGACCTGGCTCTTGCTCACCCCTTCAGCCCTGCCCCTCACCACCCACCTCCTTGGGCTTCCTACCTGTTGTCGATGCAGTTGTCTTGTCTCTGGACTTTGCAAAAGCTTATCCTACTGGTACAACACCCCCCTTCCATCTTCCCCTAGGCAACAGCTTTGGTGTCTTTGGTCTTTGACTTACCAGCACCCAGGGTTTGTGTCTAAGGTGCGGTCAAATTATAATTTCCAAAATGTTAAAGGCGTGGCTCTTGTACCAATGTACCACGAGCCTATGTCCATTTAACTTATGAATAAGGGATGCAGCAGGCTGATAATGCTGGGTCAGAGGAACCAATGAGGAACTTAGTATGTACAGTCAATGAAAGGAAGAATGTTGACGTAAGATGGTGACTTGGATACACAAATGAAGAAAGTCCTGTAAGCATTAAATCATAAACCTCATGGGTCGTCGTCTCTAGTGGACAGAAATCACTCACATTTCTACAAGACAAAAGTCATTTGCAACTTCACAATTTCCTACAAATTAAGGTCTGACTTGGCGGGCTGTAGACACTAATTAGCAGTGACAGTAAGCTAAATCAAGAGTAGCAGACTAGCTGGGTGTAGTGGTGCGTGCCTGTAATCCCAACTCATGGGAGGCTGAGGCAGAAGGATTGTGATGAGTCTGAGGCCAGCCTGGGCTATGTAGTGAGTTCAAGGCCAGCCTGAACTACATAGTGAGACTCTGTCTCGAAAAAACAGAGAGAGAGACGGAGAGAGAGAGAGAGAGTCAGTCCATATGACCCTTGGGCTGTCTATGAGACCAAAACCTTAGAATGGTGTCGAAGGACACAGAATTAACTCTCTGGGAAATTTTTTTAATGAGTTGCATTGATATCTTGGCAGAACTTTTGAGTAAACAGAAAGCACCTAGGGACAAGAATTGTGTTTGGTTCCCTCTTGCAGCCTCTGCCCCGCCTCAGTGTCTGGTGTTTGGTAGGCACTTACGGGATTACTGTTGAATGAATTCAGAGGCTTTCTCTTCCAGGACGGAAGCACCTCCTCCAAGTAACCGATCAGTTTTCCACAGATCCAAGTCATGAAAGATGAAAGATCTGGGCAGTGATTCCAGCCCAAATCTTCCTGTGTGTCCCTGTGGTGACCTCAGCTTCGCACCCACTTCTGCTGCACAAGCCTGGAGAATAACTTGATGATCAGGCATGGAGGGTGAGAAGAGAGAAGATTGTCTCCAGAGCTGTCTCCAGACAAGAAGCAGGAAGAATTGGGTCCTCCCATTGGAGGTCCCTGCCTGTCCCCAGACAGAGCACACCAACTAGAAGCCAGCCCTCCCCAGCTGGCCGCTTCTGGGAGCCCAATTGCTCACTCTATTCCTGGATTCTGCTCCCCAGGGACAGCTCTTAGGGCTCCAGGCACGTTGCTCATTATTCTAATAGGCTTATGGGGCAGCCTGCTTCTCTCACAGATAATGAGCCTGAATAATTTACATCAAGACTAATTTATGCACTGAAAAACATGTGTTGCCAAGCGGGGATGAACTGCTTTATTTGCAACTTGTTTTTATTAGCACAGAGGTAGGTAAAACAGAGGGATTGGGATCAGGACACACTCCAAACACCTTCAAACTCTGAGGCGTCTGAAAAGAGCTGGGAAAACATGGAAATGGCATGGATGGGAGTGACATTATCACTCTATACGAGGTGTGATGGAAATACATGGTGAATGGTTAAATGAAAAATTTATTACAGTACAAGACACATTGCCACTAATGCCCCACAAAATACACCCCCCCACTTCAAACACACTTGTCCCATCCTTCTTGCCACTTTCTGAAGCAGTTTTGGAAGTTCTCTTTCATGCGTGTCTTTACAAGGTGTGATCAAAAATACAGTGAATGGTGCTGCCCAGTGCCACCCAACAGAAAGGCAGGCTCATAAAAACATGATGCTGTGTCCTCATTTACCATATCCACTGGGTCTAGTACCCTGTGACTTCTAGTTCTTCCCCAAAGTCAAAATGACCATGAAAGGTAAACATTTTGAATCAATTCAGGACTTTGAGGCAGCCATGACAGCACAATTAAAGACACTCATGAAAGAGGCTATGGAACTGCTTCAGAAAGTGGCAAGGTGGAGTATTCTGAGGGGGATTTATGGCAATGTGTGTTTTACTGTAATAAATTTTTAAAAAATATTCAAGCAGTCACCTTATTTTTATCATATCTTATATAATACCACTACTAAACTTGGGGGATCTCATAAAAATTTAGAAAAACAAGGATTTGTCTGGGTATTTTTTGTGTGTGTAGGGGTACTGGGGGTCGAACTCAGGACCTCATGCACCAGCCCTGCTGAGCGATATCACCGGCCCTTTTTTCATATGTGGGTATTGGGAGTTGAACTCAGGACCTCGCTCTTGCCAGGCAGGCACTTATGCCGCCAAGCTATCTCATCAGCCCTCTGTCTCGGTACTGAGGAAACACACAAAAGGGTTTCTGACTTCTTGGCGAAGTGGTGGGCTTTACCCCCACCCCTTCCCAGGCACTGGGTGGGCAGGGAGTAAAGCTGTAAAAGGGGGAGACAGTAGAGAAAGACAGAAATACACCATTAAAGCCTCTGTGTGCTCTTAGAAGCAGATGGGGTTGGGGAGGCAGAAAAGTGGGTGCAGTTTCCCTGCAGACCTCCAGTTTCTTGTTTCTCTGTCTCCTCTCTACTCTAGGAAGCCACTTTTCCTCTGTGTGCACCCTCTAATTCTCCCACCTGCCCCACTCCAAGCCTGCCTGGGGTGTACCACTCTCCCTCTCATTGTTAATCTGATAGCTCTGTTCTCTCTCTCTCTCTCTCCACTTCTCTTCCTGTCTCTCCCAACATCATTCACATTTGAGCTTTTTTCTCTCCAAAAAAGGAAGAAAAAAAAAAGCAGCCAAATACTTGATTATTCATCCAGGAACATTTTTAAATACTCTTAAAAATACACCAGAACATAGGAATAAACCAGAACTATTAGAAGAAGGCCTTGGACAAATGGAGCTTAAGGTTAACTCAGGAATGAAAGGTCTTGCCTCTTATTTAAGGAACTGTGGGCATCACTGAAGAGGTAGAAACAGTCTCTGATTCCTTCCAAAGGGGAGAATAGAAAGGATAGAAGAGATTTGAAGGGAACAGAGATGCATCAATTAAGATGCTTCTAATTACATACATGTAACAAGTAGCCAGTGATAATGGGCTTAAGTTATGGGCATTTCTTGTTCTCACAAAACAGTGGTCCAGAGGCAGGAGGATTCATGGCTCAACCATGTCAGGGTTTCTCTGAGAATCTTTTGGCACTTTTTCCTCATTATTGCAAGATGGTTGCCAAGGCTCCATACATCACATCTTGACAAAAGCACATTCAAAGTGCTAGGAAGATGTGTCTTTTCCTTTTATCTAGTTATGTCATCACATAGATTACATCTTGCCCAGAAGCCCTCCAGAAGAGTTTTCCTTAGGTTTAATTGGACAACACTGGATCACATGACTATTGCCAGAGCTGGCAAGGAGGCTGAGAAAGTGAGAGCTTGCATTTTCTGCCTCCATGATGGGAATGAACTCTGCTGACCTTAAAGGACAGACTTGAGAGGAACCTTGGAAGTCTGGATGGGGATTTATGTAAATCTGACCAGATTTAAACAGTTGTCAGTCACCAACACTTTCTTCAGAATAGCCTCTGAGAAACTGGTTAAACTGTCTCAGTTTCTTCATTTGTAAAATAGTCATAAGATGGTGTTATGATTTAGATCTAAATGTCCTCCGAGAGTTTCATGTGTGTGGAAGGTGATTGGATCACAGGGCGCTATACTCATCAGTGGATTAATCTGTTAATCCAGCAGCTGAATGCGCTGTTAAGAGATGGGGTCTGGTTGGAGGCAGGTCACTGGGGGTGTGACCTGGAAGGGTGTATTCTTTCCCCAGCTCCTGCCTTCTCTCCCTGGCTTCATGGGATGAGCAGCTTTTCTTCACGAGGCCCTTCTACCAAGCCATATCTACTTTGGAGCCAGCCAACCATGGACTGAACCCACTGAAACTGTGAGCCAAATAAACCTCTCCTTTAAGTCGCAGGTATCTGGTATTTTGTTCCAGTGATAGGAAAGTAAATACAGACAAACCTGCCTCACAGAGTAATTTTAAGATTGACTTGAAAACAGGTGGGCAAAAAAGGCCAGCACTGTGCCCAGTCACAGTGGATGCCTGGAAAAAGATGGCTTCACTTGATCCCCAGGCTAGCACTTTTCTCCTACCCTATGCTCACAGTGAGTAGTTCCCTCCACAACATTGCATTCCTAACAGATCCATTTTTGCAAGACCATATTTTTGCAGATTTAGTTCTTCATGTCAGCACTACAAGGGACTCGAAAAATACATGAGTAGTGTCCTGTCTTTGCTATAACAAAACAGTGGAGACTGGGTGATTGATAAGAGAAGGGAAATTTGTTTTCTACAGTTCTGGAGGTTGAGAAGTCCAAGACCAAAGTGCCAGTAGGTTTACTGCTGCTGTCTGCTTTCAAGATGGTGCCTTGTTGCTACATCCTCGCCCAGTGGAAGATGAGAGAATAAAAGGGATCTAGCGAGTCCCCTAGATCCCTTTGATAAGAGCACTCATCCTGATCATGAGGGAAGAGCCCCCATGGTTTAATCACCTTCTAAAGGCCCCACCTCTTAATTCTATCACATTGGTAATTAAGTGTCAACTTATAAATATGGGAAAATATTCAGACCATAGCAGGTCCTAACGACTCACTTGTGAATCCCTGGTTCAGCGCTCAGAGTGCAACCCAGGAGGTAGGGTCCTAGGCCACCTACAAAGGTGGTTTTGAATCGATGCTGAGGGGAAGCATGGATGGCGAGGCCCTGGGAACAGTTGCATGCAGTACCTGGTGACTGAGCAGGTGGAGAGGCAGAGCGCTGGAGGGTCAAGGTCAGTTTGTGCTGTCAGTGCAGTGAGCGGAGACCAGAAGCGGGCAGGCCAGGGGGGATCCCTCCAGGAGAGAGGAAAGAGGTTCCCAGGCTAGGATGCCCTTTTTCCACAGCAGAGATGGCCATTGCCTGCCAGGCTGTGTGAAGAGAAGCAATGAAAGATTTGCAAATTCCCTTTTGCCCCTTTTAGCGGGTAATAGGGTATTGGAGCCACCACTGCAGGCTCTGCAGTTACAAAGACCTCGGTTCAAATGCAAATTCTGGCTCTACTCCTTACCAGGTGTGCCACATTGAACACATAACCTTAATTTCTCTGTGCCTTAGTTTCCCTGTCTATAAAACGGGGATAATAATAACACTGAGGGCACCAAATTCATGTGAGATTGTAAAGGGATAATGAAGGAAAGCTCCCTGCAAAGTTGTCGACATGAACTTGGACTCAAGGTGGTTAGCGGTTCATAGCAATGATACAGTTGTACACAGTGGAGCTCAGAAGCAAAAGAGTGTGCAACAGGGGTGCAGGTCTCAAAGGCAGGTAATTTGGCTTTCTCTGTTTGTCCTATTCTAGTTTGCAACCAAGAAGGACAGCAAGACTCAGCCTGTCCTTGGTGGTTTCAAAACAGCCGTGGGTGACAGAGTTGAAACCTGCCTCTTTCATGAGAAGTAGAGGTTTCCACCAGGGCCAGCATAAAGGAGCACAAAGCACCCACAGCCCGTATTCTGCATGTTCCAGTGAGGGGCAGGGGCAGCACCTCTGGTTAAGGGATCGAAAATCTGAGTACAAGAATCAAAAGGCAAGCTTGAGTTGATTTCTGTCCATCGTCCTCCAGGGAACAATGAACGCAGCAGAGGGAAAATGCCTCCTCCGTGCTCCCATTGCCTCACCCCTGCTAGGCGCCTTAATTAGTAGCGGCAGTAATAAATGCTCCCGGCACGTGGCAAAGCTTCAGAGTGCTGGAGAGTTACATGCCCAACACAGCCTGCCTGCCCCCAGCGGCTCAGGGGCACAAAGGGCATAAGCCGAGGTCCAAGTGGCAGAAACGGCAGGCAGGAGGCAGTTGGTGCAGGCAAGCCAGTGAGATTTTTCAGGGCCGTGCTGGAAATGAGAGTTGGCATCCACTACCTGGCTGCTCTTCCCATGACTGGTGAGGTGATGGGAGACAAGTGACAGTCCACCTCGCATGTCACCACTGCCCTCCTGGAGCCTTGGGGGAAACGTGAAAGATGTGTGTCCAGCCTTATGGCTGAGAAAGGTTGGGCTACACAGAGGCTGCTGATTGCTCCCCAGAGGCTGGCTGGCTCTCTCCTCCCTCTCCCTCTCTCTGCCTCTCTCTCCTTCCCTTTCCCTCTCCATCTCCCTCTCCCTCTTTCCCTCTCTCCCTCCCTCTCCCTCCCTCTCCGTCCCTTCCTCTCCCTCCCTCTCCCTCCATCTCCCTCCCTCTCCGTCCCTCCCTCTCCCTCCCTCTCCCTCCCTCTCCCTCCCTCTCCCTCCCTCTCCCTCCCTCTCCCTCCCTCCCTCTCTCTCTCTCTGCAGGGAACTCTTAATAGAACTCCTTGGTGCTGGCTAGAGACACCTGTCCAGCCCCTGTGACAGGGCGCGTGGCCTTGTGACCAGACTCTGTCTAGTGGGATGAGAGGAGACTCAGTGCCTGTGCCCTCCACATCCCGTCTGTGTTTGTTTTCAGATTCGGATGCTGTCTGTGCGCCAGCCTCTCTTTCCCCCTCCCACGGGCCGGGAAATGGCAGCCACTGGAGAAGGAAGCCACATGCTGAGCATGGCACATCTGTCCTGCCAACATCTGGTTCTGCCGTCTCCCAATCTCTCTCCTGCTCCAGTGGACGGAAGAAGGTCTTTGGTCCTCCTTCAGTCACTCTATTTGGGGGTCCCTTTCTCGTGGTGGCTTATCCCACACCACAGTCAGAGGCCTGGCTTTGGACGGCAGCGGGAGTGCAGACTTAGGCGTTGGTGTTAAACACACCCACATCACCTCCCCCGTGCCCTCCTTCCCAGCCCTCGCTGAGCCAGCCAAGCTCTTGTTCCTTGAACGCACTGGCTTCGTTCCCATCTAAGAGTCCTTCGTCTGGAACTCTCTTCCTCATCCTTTCTCCAGGGCTGACTCCTCCTCACCCTTGGGTCTCAGGCTGGAGTCAGGCCCTCAGAAAGGCCCTTTTTGACCGTGCTGTCTGTGGTCGTTTTCCATGCTGCATAACCAACTGCTACAAAATGAACCTACAACAGCAACTTCCTAACCACCTATGTGGGTCAGAGGGCTATCAACTGGGTCTTCCCAGGGTCCCAAAAGGTGGCCATCAAAGTATGCAGTAGTCCTGGCTGCCTCTGGTGTTAGTGGGACTTGTTTTACTGTCCCTGTAACCAAGATCCCTGCTTTCCTTGCTGGCTGTCAGCCAAGGGCCACTGTCGGCTCCCAGAGGCCACTCTAGTGCCCCTGCCACATGACCGGCTCCATAGGTGGCTCAGAGCATGGCTATTTGCTTCTTCAAGGCAAGCTGGAGACGTTGCCACTCCAGGCAGATTAGATGGAGTGTTGTATACCAACCTCCAGAGGCCACCATAGTCACAGCCCTGCCCACAGTCAAGGGGAGAGGATCACAAGGGCGTGACACCAGGGGCCCAGAATCTCGGCAGCCATCTTAGAATCCAGGCCACTGCTCTATGCTAATACTAGGCCTACCTGCTCTGTTGTTCTCTGTCCCTACTCACCAGCTTTAATGTACATTTATCTGTTTGCTTGTTGTATGTCTCTCTGTCCTCCCCATTAGATTATGAACTGAGTCTTTCTATTCAGGGCTCAGGATAAAGCCTGGCAAGAAGTACACAATAAATATCTATTAATATTATAAATAGGGGCCGGTGATATTGCTCAGGGGCATGGGCGCCTGCTGGCGTGCGAGGTCCTGAGATCGACCCCCCGGTACCCACACAAAAAAAATTATAAATAAAATATTATAAATATTTTTATATTACTATCTAAATACAGATGTTAGCTGCATTACAGAGAGGAAGAAATGGCTTCTGGAGATCTAATCAGCCTCCCCAGGGTCAACCAGGGGAAGAGTGTGGACTAAACTAGAATCCAGACCCAGTCTCTTAGAGTTTATGGACTCCAGGAATCTGTGAGAAGCTTCCCTCCTCCCATAGTCAGGAGGGCTCCTGGACTCTTCCGAACTACCTCAGGACCATGGAGGCTGTCACTACTGCAGGGGCAAGATTGGGTGAGTGGCAGTTCTGGGACCTCGTGATGTCCCCATCCCGCCTGAGCTTACACGCCTCTTCCCAAGCAAACTCTTCTACCCGACTGCCATTTACCATCTCCACCTGGAGATCTAGAAGGTTTCTCAAACTCCCTGTGCCTCCCCTGGCCCTCAGCCCAGCTGTCCCACAGCCTTAAGAGACAAAAATGACTCTCCAGCTGTGGATGCCAATACCCTTTCCAATCTGACCCTTTCTTTCAACTCTCCCCTCTAACCGTCTGCTCTCAGTAACCCCCCCTCACCTTCTCCACACCCCATCTTGCTCTCTGGTCCCCCTTTCTCCTCACAGTGGCCAGAGAGGGGCTTTAGGCATTCTGCTCCTCTCCATCCAAAGCCCACCAGCAGTCTCCCTTCTCGTTTTCAAGAAAGCCTGAGTTCTGAAAGACCATCCACATTTGCATCCTCTTGTCCCCTCCTTCTCTGCCCTGTCCTGTCCCTCTGGCCCCGACTCTTTCTGCTGCAGACTCTCTGGTCCCCTTGTCCCTGAACACACAAGCACACTCCCACCTCAGGGACACTCAGACTTTCCTCCCCAAATACCCTGGCCCTCACTGCCTGCTTTAGCCGCTCTCTCATTTTCTCCCGGTCTGTGAAAGTTGCAGCATCTGTGATCTCTCAGTGCCCTTTCCCAGTTTGTTTGTTTGTTTGTTTCTTCAGCCTGTCCTCTTGTTCTCCAGAGCACCTATCACCACCCTTAAAAAAAAAAAAAAAAAACCTCAATTCTACCTATTTGCTTATTGTCTCCATCCCCTGTACTAGTTCACCAGGGCAGCCATAATAAAGCACCACAGAACAGGAGCGCAAACAACAGAAATCACTGTCTGGGTTCTGGAGGCTGGGAGCAAGGTCAAGATGCTGGCAGGGTTGGTCTCTTGAGGGCCCTGAGGGAAGGTTTGGCTCAGGCCTTTCCCCGGGCTTGTGTGTGCCCAGCTTCCCCTTGTTCTTCTTCATACCATCGCCTGTCGATGTGTGACTCCATGTCCAGATGTCCCCTCTTCATGATGACACAAGTCATATCAGAGTAGAGCCCACCCTGATGAACTCACTTTCTCTTCATTACCTCTACAAATACTCTGTGGAAACAAGGTCATCTTCTGAGGTACTAGAGTTAGGACTTCAATGTAAGAATTTCGGAAGGACACAATTCAGCCTACAGAATTGCTTCAGAACATGAATTTCTTTCATCTTTAACAGGGAGGACACCACTTCATCTTTGCCAGATGAATCAGTGTACAAATAATCATCGTTGTATCATCATTATCATTATCTATCAGCTGCAAAGCTTTACCGGACATGTCTATATTTCTATAAGATACTGATAGTTGGTATGAATAATAGTATCCTAGAATTACTTAAAGATCCGAAGATGCCATTTGACTAATTAGACAAGATTACACCAAGCTCAGTATAATTTTAATGTTGAGTGTATTTTACTAATATAAAATTTGGTCATTTATAAACAGAATTTACATGAATCACCAGATAGCCACAGGGTTTTCACTGTAGTCTAAAAGAACTTGGGCATTTGAGTAACGTACCCCAAACAGGATCTCAATAAAACAAAAATAAAAATAGACAATGCTGGATTAAGGAAAGGCAAGCAAATATGCTGACCATGGGAGGTACTATAATTGCTCTACTTTAGCACAAAATTTTGTTATAAAACTTGGACAACACAACAGCAGGTATATGCAGGGCAGAATGATAGCAGCTTTTCAGAGACAGAGAAGATGGCTTGTGTAAAGTCAGAGAAATTTCAACGTGGGGCGACCTACAGTACCATTATCTGTGGCCTCATTCTGTGTTTTACGCAACTTCTCCACTACAACTTCGGAAGTATGCAGGCAGTTTCTTGCAGGTAGCATCATAAAAATCAGGCGATGACATTAAAACATAATTTAGTGCAGGTAATTTTGAGGTGTGTGGTGCAATACAAAGCCATCCACCCAAGAATAACACATAGAATACTCGACGGAGCATGTACATTCCTCAGCCCGTACGTTCTCTCCAGCCAATCTCATTTCCATCCAACTGAGCCCCTGGCCAGAAGGGGTTCTCATACAGCGCTAAAAGACTCAGACATTTGGATTTGCATCCAGGCTACTCCACTTCCTAGCTGTGTGACAAAGGACAGTTTCTTATGAATAAAGTGAGGATGATTATAATGCCTAATTTGTAGGGATGAAGTGAGGATTAAACTAAACAATGTAAGTGAAGTTCTTAATACAATACCTGGCACAAGCTAAGTACTCATTAACGCTAGCAGTTATTAGTTGTTGCATTACTTGGGTCGTGGGACTGTGTGCGTGTGTCAGCGGTACTGTTCACATTCCCTCGTGAGGATCAAGGTACCTGAATGATTCGGTTTCTAGATGGAATGCGTAATTCATAATGCTTCCATTTTTAAGTTGGTACTCTGCTGAGAACTACTGATGTATTTTCATTTTAACTTTGCCTTCTTGTCACAGAGGATATAAAACATGAATGAATCCCGTTTGTTGTTGGCCTTAGTTCATGAAAAGCATCAGTGATTTGTGTGATTCCGTCCCTTGGGTGCCCTTGGGATGTGTGGGGACATCGGCCCTCATGCTGTGTGACCTCCAGCTGCTGTGCTCTCAAGTCAGCCAGCCTGTTTCTCTGGGAGTTGTCTGTGCCCTCTGCTGTCACTTCTCACTGCTGCTAATCTGCTTCTTAATGAATACCCAGTTGCTTGGATCAAGGTCCAAGAATGTGTCCCTGTCCATCCCTTCCCTCCTTTGAGTGAAGTACAGCTATGCCCCTGGAGACCATTTGCTCTGAGTTCACAGTGAGGTTCTAGGACCTGGATGATTGCATTCTAGAAGTGTGATCCTGGAGGAGGGAAGGATTTAAATGCCTGCTTGTTTGCCTATTTGGCCAAATATATGACACTCGAATCATAAGATTAATTTCACAAACCACTCTCTCTAAGTGATTAGGCTTCCAGAAGGCTCTGCCACCTGAAATTTTTCCATGAACCCTGAAAGCCAATTAGAACAGAGTTAAAAAAAGAAAAAAAAAAAGGGGCTGGAGATCCATGTTCCTCCTCTGAGCAAGGGCATGACGTTGCCTCAGGGGCCTCTGAGGAAGTCCACTATCAACACATCTGGGCGTTGTCCAGAGGATTAAATGAGCTTTAAATATGTTGGGAATATTTAAAACTAGAGATCTGGAAGTAGGAATCAGTCAAGGAAGGTGAAATAGTAAACGTTTGTAGGATGAGTTTCCCTCACTAATAAAAAGGCACATAGGAGACAGGCAAATCGTATCTAGAAAAGGGCCAGAGAAGAATTATGTTTAGCTTTTGCAGTATACGTAGTCTGTTTTGTATACTGTATTCTCTTTTTATATCTTTTTGGTTTCTTGGGGACATAGGATTTTTTTATAAACCCTTAAAACTGTAAAAACCATCATTAGCACTGGGCACAGTGGTGCACACTTATAATCCCAGCACCCAGGAGGCTGAGGCAGGAGGATGGCCATGAATTCAAGGCCACTGTGGGCTACCTAGTGAGTTCAAGGCCAGCCTGGAATACATAGGGAGACCCTGTCAACAAAACAAAACAGAACAAAACAAAACCAAACCCCACCATTAGCTCAAAGCCTGCACATAGCTGGGCAGATTTGGCCCAGAGGCTGTAGTTTGCTGACCCCAATCTTAGAGCACTGAGCCATGGATCGTGGCTTTGCCACCATGAGCAGGGGTGAGTACACTAAGCATTCTAAGCCTCATTCTCATCTGGTAGAAAATGAGAATCCCACCACCCACAATGTTGACTGGGATGCTTTATCGCAGTGCCTAACACCGAGGGGCATGCATCCATGAACGGTGGCTGGCACTGCTGTTTCCTGAATCAGCGTAGAGTCTGTTTTCATGTTGCTACTTCTCTTGGTTTCTTCCTCTCTGGAAAGTCACTTAAATGTGTTCAGGTTGGAGTTTGATCTAAGTATCCATAGGTAGGCCTGAGGGAATAAGATGGATTTGAGGGTAGCTCCTGAACACCTCTCCTGCCAGCCTGACAGAGGCATGATTTTCCACCATGAGAATTGCTTTTTTCCCGCAGGATACCAAATTTCCACAGTCCCCTGTTACGGTACAAATGTTACCTGGAAGGGACAGGGGTCACCTACCTGGCCTGCCTAATAACACAGCACACCTTGCTTATCAAAATAGCTCATCTCTGAGCACGGAGTCTGAGGGAAATGTCCACCACAAAGCCTGCAGCAGCCAGAAGACAGTCTGTGGGAGAATAGGTCAAAGCACCTGTGAGAAATGAGGGCTGGAGGGGAAACTCCAAGACAGGAAGTTAAGAGCACACGAACTTCCGGTTCACCGGTCCTGTAGCCTTCGCTGTCCTGGGGTCTCTCTCCCCATCCCAATATGCTGGCATGCTTGCTCCATTGCTGGTGCCTGAAATGCATTTGCTTTTCTAATCCCAAATCAAGCTAGACACATCTTGCCTCCAGGACTTCCAAAATCCACCCCATGTCCCCTGCTGACTGAGGTGTTTGTGTTTCTAGAAAGTTTTGTGAGCTTGAGAGGAGGTAAAAGTAGATTTCTTAAAATTTTTCTATTTTTGTGATTGCAAAACATAAGAAATATGCATGAAACATGGACGTATGGTAAAAGAACTGGGTGTAATTATCCAGCCCCTTGTCCTCCATGCTGGTCACAACAGCCTCCTCCCATCCATGTCATTGCACTGTTCTCAAGGCCATGCCACTCATCTCCTTATTCTTTTGAAAAATAGTTCTATTACCCAACTGTGTATGATCAGACACCATATTTAAATGTGTGTTTTTAAATTTCCTATGAGTGGAGTTGTGCGATTTGTATTTTTAGGTGCTTAGTCCTCTTTTTCAATATCAGGTCCTTAACAGGCTTGCGAGTTACGGTGTGACAGGGGCTGCTTTATCTTAATGGCTGTGTAGGAGTCTACGGTTTGACACACCCAGTTGTTTACCTGGTCTGCTGTTGACAGACATTTGGGTTGTTTCCATGTTGGGGCAATTATAGTACAAACAACGCCACTGTGAGCGGTTTAAATCACTGCAGCCTGGTGCTGTAAGCTTAGATTTTTGATAGGACCTAGGAGGGAAATTATAGTCATAGAGTATGCGTGTCCTCACTTTTACTAAGCACTGCTAAATTTTTCTTCATTACATTTTTTCCTGTACTTTTCTTGCATTGCTATACTTAACTCATAAAATATGATTAAAGATAGTTATAGCTTTTACTTTATTATTATTATTATTTTGTAGTACTGGGAACTGAACCCATGCATGCTAGGCAAGTGCTGTACCACTGAGCTACATCCCAATCCCTTTTTGTTTTAATATTATTTTGAGACAAGTTCTCCCTAAATCGCCCAGGATAGCCTTAAACTTGTGAACCTCCTGCCTCAGCCTCCTAAGTAGCTGGGATTACAGAGGTGCACCACCGTACCTGACTCGCATTCTTCTTAATCACCTACTATATTATGATACCTTCATTCCATCCTTCACTCAACAAATGCAGTAAGCATTCACTAGGTGTCCAGCACAATGTTAAGTCCTGGGCTCATAGCAGTGAACAAAATAAGCAAATATTTCTAATCTTAAATAGTTGGTATTCTAGGAGAAAATTACAAATAAATAATATTTTTAAAAAATAGACTAGAAACATAATACATGTAGAACTCCTAGAACTCAGCAACCAAGCAATCTGATTTTAAAATGGGCAAAGGGTTTTAGACAATTCTTTTTGTGCCCACATGTGCACAAAAAGATGTTCAGTATCGCTAATCATTAGGGAAATGCAAATTAAAATTACAATGAAGTATTAGCTCACATCCATTAGGATAGCAGCTACTGGGGAAAAATGGAAAGTAAAAAGTGTGGATGAGGAAGTGGAGAAATCAGAACCCTTGAGCACTGTTGGTGGGAGTATAAAATGTTTCAGCCACTGTGGAAAACAGAATGGCAGTTCCTCAAAAACTAAAAATAGAATCACCATATGTTTCAGCATTCCACTTCTGGGTATAGACCAAAAAAGAATTGAAAGCAAGATCTTGAACAGATATTTGTATACCCATGTTTATAGCAGCATTTTCATGGAATAGTTTGATGGGATAGCAAAAGGAATAAAGGATAATTGTCTAAGCTTCCTCAGATTCTTGGCATTCAGGTAGCTGCTAATCTATAATATAAATGATCGCATTTATTCATCTCATTTGAATCCTCCCAATGAGTGGCACATGGCATTCCATTAAAAAAGGCTGGGCAAGGCCACTTATCAGAATTTTAAATAGGGAATATGAATTTTTATACACATCCCTTCTGAAGGGACATTTTTAATGCAGTCTTGCTTCTAAAGATGAATTTCCCATGTCCCCTCCATAGATTTCCTATGTCCCCAGAACACCCAGCTTTGACTTTTCTTAGTTCTTTGCTGAGAACTCACTGCTTTTATGCCAGTATTTCAGACCTAGGCTCCTCTCCACAGCCGTTCCCTCACAAGGGACAAATCAGCAATCACACCTGCAATATTTATTTCATCAGTATGGGGCCTGTGCCCAGAGGACAGCCTGTCCTGGCAGAAAGCAGGCCCCAAAGTTCTTGGTGCTCATTGACTCAGCAGGATTCAGATGTTTGCACATGCCAGATGGGACCTGGGAGTTTCCAAAGCCTCCGCCTGCAATCTCTTTAACTCAGATAATAAGCCCACCAGCTGGCTGT
Source organism: Erethizon dorsatum (assembly GCA_028451465.1). Classification (NCBI taxonomy): domain Eukaryota; kingdom Metazoa; phylum Chordata; class Mammalia; order Rodentia; family Erethizontidae; genus Erethizon; species Erethizon dorsatum. The sequence continues at coordinate 12,877,048 of CM051834.1, read as the reverse complement.
CCAATCCCCCAGTTTTCAGCTGGACATTTTCCCATCCACTCAGGACGCAATAAGCCTTGTGGACAGCCGGGTGCTACTGAGACCACTAGGAACAAGTTGAGCAGGGGACAGAGGAAGAGGACTGTGGGACTTAAGGATGCCCAGCAGCACTTGGGGATCTGTTCCTTGCACTGTGGACATCACTCCTTTTCTTCTCTGATTCTGGGCTCCCACGTGAAAGACCAGGGATATCTCTCCAGGGAAACAGGTGCACCCAGAACCAGAGCCAAGGGCTGTGGGTGCAAAGAGGCAGCACCCGGATGCCCTCACATTGGACATTGCACTGGCCAGAAATGTGTTGGGACAGGGCTGCTGCATGCAAAACCTCAGGTTGGGGTGACCTTGGGAAACCAACACCCCCTTGCCAAGGAGACACATTGAGCTTGAGAAGGTGTGGAGCTCATGCCTGTACTAAGGTTATCTGGGTATCTGGGGTCTAGGATACCCCAACAGACAGTTTATTAGTTTTGCTATTTTTTTTCATAATTTCCCTGGACTCCCTGTGGCCCCTCCCACATTGTCTCTCCATCTGGAACGTCCGTCTTCTTCCTAAGTCCATCCATCCTCCTCCTGCCTCACCTCCTTCATGCTGTCTTCCCAGACCACCGAAGGCCTCACTGAACTTCCAGTGCTCTGAGAGCTCCTAACGATAATCTTTCTCATCTTACTTTGTGCATGTGACTCTTCCATTCCCAGCCATGAGATGGCAGGAGCACTGGTGTCTTGGTTGTTCCACCTGACTACCTAGCCTGCTGTTGGAGGAGTCTACTCACTGCCTGCTGACTCATTAGCCTGGGCTGGCATAAGGAAATAATCTTCAAAAACTGAACTGGGGAATACAATATACTTGGTGAAAAACAAGATACCACCTGAATGAAAGATGAGAAACAAGTCTTGGCACAACAAGACAGTAGGATTATTCCATATGTAAAATAAATGAGAGGGAGAAAGCAAAATGAAAGTTCTCGGTGACATCAGCTTTGGCAGTCCCCGATGGAAAGTGACCTTGCCAGAGCCCTGCTCTCTCATTCAATTGGAACACTTTCCACTAATGCTATTAACCTGGTCCAGCAATTGGGGCAGAGCCAGCTGGGCCAACCATGCTCTGATCCAATTGCTGAATCATCTCTATCTCTTTTGCCCTTCCTAATGCCTTCAGGAATGAAAAGTAGAGGGAGAGAGAAGCACCAGCACTATCAACACTAGCAAATTGGTAATAGAAATGATCCTGGCCAGTTCCTTCCATGTCCTTCTATTCCTGGGAGCCCTTTCCATTAAAAACAATTCTCTACCACATCCATGTTTTAGACTTCTTACTGCATCCTCAGCCCAAGGAAAATCCTCCAACCTCCACCTCTAACCACACACCATAAATGATTTCCCTCTACAGGAGGAAAATATAATTTTTTTTAGTTTACAGCTTGATTGTTTGGCATCAACCAAGAAACCCCAGCAACATCCTGACCTTCTGGAAACAGACTGGAAGACCAAAAGCCTTGCGAGGTGCCCTTTGCTCCAAAGGTGTAAAAAGACACCGGAATTGGAGCTGTGAAAGAAACAAGAAGGAAGTGAAAGTCAGGCACAACCAGGAAATAGGTAAATTCACTCCTCTCTGAGTTGGAAAATTAGAACCAAGGGAACTGTATTATTAGGAGAGGCTCGGCAACCTCTGCTGTCAAAGGTGAGGTCAGGTTACAAAGAAATCTACGCTGCCCTCTATTTGGGACCTGTCAGCATTCAGCTCCAGGCTTTTCATTCATGATCTCAATTAGTCATTGGACAACCCTTGGGAGCTATTATTATCTGAAAGGAAAAAAAAAATGAGAGATCAGAGAAATAAAGTAATTTGCCAAGGTCATGCAACTAGGAAATGGCACAAGCAAGGTTACTAACCAGGGATGTGTGGCTTTCAACGTTCATTTTCTTGTCATTTGTCTTTATAGTTAATCTGTTCTTATTAGACTTATATAGCTTCATGCTCAGAAGATTTGACAGCCAGTTCTCTCTAGCACAGTAAGCCTCAAATCTAGCTGCCTATTAGAACCGCCTGGAGGCATGTTCTGCTATATTTGGATAAGTGGCCTCCAAAAACCCAGGATGTTAAAGGCTTGGTCCCTAGCCCATAGTACTATTGGGAGGTGGTAGAATCTTTAAGAGCTGGGCCCTAGTGGAAGGAAGTTAAGTCATTGGAGACATGATCTCAAAGGGGACTGTGGGACACTGGTTCCTCTCTCTTTGCTTCCTGGCTTCCATGAGGTGAGCAGCTTCCTCTGTCACATGTTCCCTCCATAATATGCTACCTCACTATAGGCCCAAAAACAATGGGACCAAGTGACCAAGGACTGTACCCACAAAAACTGTGAGACAAAATAAACCCTTCCTCTTATGGAGCTGATTATCTCAAGTATTTCTTCTGGTGACAGAGAGCTCTCTAACACAAGCTCCACCTCTAGAAATTCTGATTTTAATAAATATGAGGTGTCTTAGTTACTTTTCTCGTTGCTGAGACAAAATACCTGACATCCAAAGTTAAAGGAGGAGAAGTTTATTTAGCTCACAGTTTGTAAAGGTTTCAGTCCATAATTGGCTGGCACCAAGGCAGGGTGGCAGATGGTAGAGGGGCAACAGTTCATGGCCACATAAGACAGTAAAAACAACAAGAGAGAAGAGAGGACACACCTCTTTCTTTCCCTTATTTTGTACCCAGTCTACTGGGATTAGGGTGGTGCCAATCCAATCAGTGGACTGATCCACCAATCATCTACCCTTAATCCCAGCACCTTTAATCCCAGCATTGAACCATGAATGAATCACAAACTCTAGATTCAGCTATCGCCAAAAAAAGCCCCATCTAAAATTGCATGAGGCTTTGGGGGGACATCTAGACACAAACCATAATGTGAAGTGACCCTAACTGAGGTAGGTTTTAAAAGGTATCTCAATGTCTCTCTAATGCGAGAAGCTGAAAGAGTAAATAAGATCCAAAATATACAATAGATATTGTAAAATGGGAAGAAACTTTTTAAAAGGAAAGAGAAACTGGGATGGGGGAAAGGAGAAAAGAAGGAAGGGAAAAGCAAAAAAAAAAAAGTTTATATATATATATATAAGTTTCATATATATATATATATATATATATATATATGAAAGCTAAAATAGATATACTACTAATTACTAATTTAGTTCATTGAAAAGAAACGTTTGTGCTAATATTGTTTGGACAATTGAATGCTGATATCTTGTACTCTGAGTAACTAATTTAAAGATACCAATATGCAATGTATTAACCATTGTCGCCCTCCTATTATCTTGTTTTGAAATTTTGTTCTTTTTATTTTTTTTAATATGCAGGTACCAGGAGTGGAACTCAGGACCTCGTGCTTGCCAGGCAGGCACTTATGCTGCTGAGCCCTGTTCTTTTTTTTCCCCTTTAAAATAAAAATAAAAATAAATAAAAATAAAAAATAAAAGGTACCTCAGGTGATTCTAACTTGGAAGCAGCTTTGAGAAGTTCTGAGCTATCTGCAGGAGGTACGGAAACAGAAACAGGTGGCCCCTCCCAAACACTGGAGTTGTGGTTAATAGAGAGCAAGCCTGGAGGGCTTCGTTAAAGAAAAATGACTTTGGAAGGATGTAGGCTTCATCGTAGGGAAGGCTAGAGCTGTGCTTTGCAATGTGGGAGACTCAATAATGCACCCCACCCAACAGTTTCACGTCCTAGTCTCTGGCAGCTATAAATACGTTACCTTACGTGGAAAAGGAGCTCTTGTGGATGTGACGGGGAGGGTACCCTGGATTAGCTAGCTAGCCCGATATAATCACAAAGGTCCTTATAAGGGAGGCAGAGGAGTCAGAGTTAGAAAGCAAATTTGAATTAATAGAAGTAAAGGTTAAAATGGTGTGAAGAAAGAGTTCAAGGAAAGTAGTAGGCTCTAGAAGCTGAAAAAAGCAGAAGAAATAGATCCTCTCTTACATCCTCCAGAAAAACAGCTCTGCTTACACCTTGACTTTAGCCTAGTTAGACTAATTTTGGATTTCTGACTTCCAGATCTAGAAGAATAAGTTTGTATGGTGTTAGACCACTGCGTGTGTGGTGTGTGGTGATTTGTTACAGCATCAATAAGAACTAATACAGATGCTATGCAACTCGTTTTGTTTGTCTGAGCAAAATGGTTTCCTCATCACTAAAATGGGAGACCCATGCCTACTTCAATAGGGTAGCTGTGAGGACTAAATGCAATAACTATAAGCAGTTACTATGGTTGACACACAGCAAGTTCTGGATAAATGGGGCCTAGTAGAGTTCTCACAGGTAGAATTCTCCCAGAAATTTCAGATTCCTCACATGGCATCTGTGGGTCAGAACAGGTAGAGCAGTGCGATGGTTAAGCTTGATTGTGTCAACTTGGTTGGCTTGGGAGCCCCCCAGGGCATCGGTAGAGCACAGTTTTCAATGTGTCTGGGTGAGTCATGGAGGTATAACCTTGGGTACTAGATCTGGTCCCTTGCCCTTTCCTTCTGGCACTCTTCTCCTGCTCTCCTTCCCAGATGCCATGATATAAGCAGCTTTGCTCTGTCATGATGTTTCTGCCCTGGAGCCAGCTACCTATGGACTGAATTCCCTTAAAACATGAGCCAAATAAAATATCTCCTCCTTTAAATTGAGAGTATCAGTTATTGTCTCCCAGCAGCAGAAAAGCAAACTAATAAAGCAGAAAGTGAAAAATGTACCAACTAGTACGAATAAAGACAGTTCCAGCTATGTCCAAAATCATTTGTATAAGACAAGCAATGGAGGTGAAAGGAAAGTAAAATCTGGTCCAAGAGAACAAATGTGGCAAGATTTCTCAACCAACTAGCCTTTGGGTAAGTTTGTACCTGCCTGTTCTGAACATCCCATCCTATTCACAGCCCTTTTGTGTCCATTGCCCAGATATTCAACACCTCATTATAAGAATTCACACAGAAAAAGAGAAAATGAATGGGAATCACTGAGATACTTAAAGGGTATCAGAATATGACTTCCTCAGCATTTCATTTATAGTCCAAATATAGCCAGCAGGCCAATTTCTGAGCTTATCAGCAATTTCAGGCATGAAGTCTCCCAAGACTAAAACACTGTTTTCTTGCTATTTAGGTTTGGTTGAATTATTAATATTAATGTGGAGCATACCACTTATGAGATTTATGACCTTGGGCAAATTACTCTGTTCTTCAGCTTCCTCATCTGTAAAATAAGGATAAAGATAGCACTATCTGTAGGTTGTTATGATGATTAAATAATTTCTACATGTGAGAGGCACAGTAAGGTGCCTTGAACATGGTCCAGTGCTTGGTAATTAGCTACTAATATTCCTTCCAGGGTTATTTTTATTTTGGGAAAAGATGTGCAGATAAGTAAGGAAGCCACATGCTTAGAAGACTTGACATGCAAGTAATTTTCAATATCCTCCCATTGTTTTATTTAGTTTCTTTTAGGGAGCTACAAGATAAAATAGTCCGAAATAAGAGCCAGATCCAGTCATGTGCTCAAGACCAATATGTATCAAGTGTCTACAATGTACTAGGCACTTTTCTAGGAAGTGGGAACCTAAAAGTAAATAAGATCTATTCCCTGTCCTCAAAGAGAGCCCGGTCTAATGCTGGAAAGAGATACGGTGGGTTTCTATCACAAGATAGCAAGTTACATATTGCAGTGGGGGCGGGTACTAATCTGAGCGTCAGGAAGGACTTCCTGGAGGAAGTGACATTTCAGCTGCCTGAGTAGTTTCCCAGGTGAAGGGACAGGTATAGGAAGAGGTTTGGAGGGGACCAGATCTCTAAAGGCTCAAGGTCAAAAGCAAGGAGTGCTTTCAGGGACATGCAACGTCAAGATGAGTGCGATGGTGGGGCCATGCCTGGAAAGGAAAAGGCGAGGGATTTGGCTGGAGGTGTAAGTGCCATTCTTACAGCAAAGTGACTTAAGAACCATGACAAGGAGTTTGGATTTTAGCTTAAGGGCAGTAAGGAATGGTTGAAAATCTTTAATCAGGGCAGTTTTTTAATAGGGCTTGAACTTTAGAAAAATCACTCTCAGGGATAATTGAGGAAGGGCAAGATGAAGGTCAGAATAGCCGGGAAACTATTACAACAATTCTGGTCAAGAAAACAGAAGGTAGAGCCAAGGTAGTGGGAGCAGGTTGTGATGGGGCACACATAGATTTAGAGCTATGACGATGACAGAGCTGCAGGCACCGTGATGGGGTGAAGGAAAGGGAGGGGAAACTTTCATTTTCAGGCTTGGATTTCATTTGCCTACACTTGGATCCTGGAGGATGTTAATTCCAGAGACTTGAAACTTAGTATTACACAATACTCTTGTTTTTACTAGCTCATCTCAGCAGTTGGAAATATTGGGAAAATGCTATCAAAACGTTGCAACCAAAACAAAATAAAATAAAACATGGTGCAAACAAGTTTCTACCCTGAGGAAAATACCAAGAACACCAACATTATCCTCTAGTAGAAGGGCAAAGCAGGTTTAAAAAAAGAAAGAATAAATTCTGTTTTCAATGGCATTGTGCACATTTTGAAGATAGGAACAGGATTCCAGAGAGGAGAAAAAACAAGTTCTCAAATACTGGCCACCCTTAGTAGGCTAGGGAAATTTATGATGAAGTTCAGATATCGAGGGGGAAACTGACGCCTGGTATAGTTCTATGTCAGGTCACAAAAACAGTACCTTCTGTTAGCTAAATTCAGAAACTCGCTCATTCTGCCCCTGCCCTCAGTGATAGTCAATTTATGATTATTTAGAGAGGGCTGAGCCAAAGCTCACTCCTGTTCTATCTGAACAAACGCTACCCTTAGTGGATTGACAAAGCAAACAAGTTCAATGTATTTAACAAAATGCACCTTTTTTTTTTTTTTGAAAATTTAAGGTTGCTGACACTTTTTGATCCTTCTTAAAAATTTAATAGACTTTCTTTTTTAACAGTAGTTTTACATTTACAGAAAAATTGAGCAGAAAGTAGTTACCTTCTTCTTCCCCACTGATCCACATACACAATTTCCCCTATTATTAACATTTTGCTTGTCCAAACGTGGGTATCTTTGCTTTAACTGATGAGCCGATATGGATACATTATGATTAAGTATAGTTCGTAGTTTAGATTAAGGTTTACTTTTTGCATACACAATACACTTTCAGAATATTTTAGAAGCACTGAAATCATATAATAAAATCACCATTTATAAAGGAATCTCCGGGTCACAATACACTGCTGTATATATTAATTCATCCTGAGAGTCCTGAAAGAGGCTGAGACTCTTACAGAAAAGCAGCTGAGGTTTGTGTAGTGGTTAAGTGGCAGAGACAAGATAAGCACGCAGGGCTTCTTACGTCCTTTCCAGTTATGCTAATACTTGAGGTGACATTCTCAGCCCTGTGTCCTCCTCAGATGCAGGTCTGCATATCTGAGCAGAGGAGTAAGAGGCACACTGCTGATGTTTCCCCTGCAAAACAGACTGTGACAAGGTGAACAGATGGCCCTTGGTCAGATGCTTGGCAGGTGAGGGACACAAGCACTAATTGCTCTTTTGGTTCTGAGCATTAAATCTGTACTTAACAGCTAATTTACTCATCTGTTTTCTTCTAGACAGGAAGCTCCAGAAGAAAAGGAACCATGTCTGCCTTGCTCATTATTATCTCTTCATTGCTTTCATACTGCCTCGGATATAACAGGGCTAAACAGCCACTATTAAGCAATGATGGAAGGATGGGTATCCTCGCTGTGAAGAATAATAGCCATATACAGTTGCCGATATACCTGTGCCAATATTTTCCCCTGTTTTTCTGGTGGTTTGCCAATTACTACCTCATATCAACTTTTCTCTTTCTATGATATTTTAGTCCCTAAATTTTAACCACATCCTCCAGTTGCGAGATCCTGAACCGATGCTTATTTCCCAATCATTTTTCTTTCCTGCTGTATAATGAGACTCAGGTACAGTCTATTATTTCTCTTTAGGAAATATTTATCTCTTGTTCTGTTTCCAGTGCTCTAATCCATGTGCATGGAGAATGTCAGTGTGAAGAGGTTGGCCATGTACCTTCTCATTAGTGGGAAAGGCAAATGAGCTGATAGAAGGAATACTGGGGAAAGAGTCAGGAAATGTAAGGTCTGAATCTAAGTTCTGCCTGCTGCTCTTTCAAGCAATAGAAACAAAAAAAATGAGGATAATATGATGTGTTCTTACGATATCCCTAAAATGATAAATGAGCAAACAAAGGATGTTAAAATGCTTCGGCATTTCACCTAGCTGTTTGTTAGTATCAGTAAATACTGAATCCAAACCCTTAACACAAAGGTTACAAGCTGGTAAATCAAAGGACCACATTGAACCAATAGAAGTATTTTGTTTGTCCAAAGGACTTTTTTTTTTTTTTTTTTTGTGGTTACCGGGGGGTCGACCTCAGGACCTCGCGCGCCAACAGGCACCCGTGCCACTGAGCGATATCACCGGCCCCTTTTTCGTATGTGGGATCCGGGAGTCGAACTCGGGCCCTCGCGCTTGCAAGGCAGGCGCTTATGCCGCTGAGCCATCTCACCGGCCCACTTTTTTTTTTTTTAATTCAGATACTAAAGTGTTTAGAATTTGGAACACTTCACATTAAAATTCTGGCTTCCATTAAAAAAATGTGAAACTCTGGCACCCCAGGCTAGAGCTGAACAACAACAGCCTCCTTTGAAAGACATCAGACAGCTGCAGTCTGCCATAGTCCCAACCGCCACCTTTGTATCACAGCTCATTTCTGCCACCATCCCCGCCATTACCTATTTCACTACACCCCTTACGTTTGACTCACTTGTATGACTATTTTGGTCCCAAAGTCATTGAAAGCCAATAATCCCTGTTTTAAAGGTATACACAGCATGCAGACAGTCCCCTGATCTGCAGTTATCATGGTGATACTGCTCATAAATAGTTCCAAAGAAGAAAATCCGTAACACCAGTCAACGATCTGTTCCAACATTAAAATCTCTCTTTTCCATCCAGAAGAATTTTCCACTCACCATAAGCATGCCGATAAGAACAATATCATTTTAGGGCTAGATGACATCATATAGCTCACCTAGTGCAGTCGCTGCATGAAGCAGCTGAGAAAACTAAAGCACTAGACGGAGAAGATACTCAAAGACCCACAGCTGACAGAATCCAGAGCTGGCTCCCCACGAGGAGCCTCCACGCAGCCCTTCGGTGTCTTCCAGGGTAGGCACAGAAAACAGCTGCTTCCTCTCCTTTGTGAAAAGTGCTGTAGGCTTGGATGCAGGCAAGAAGTATTCTCTAGTTTTAAGCTTTAGATTCTCAGAAAGCATATTTTCCTACACTTAATTACCATGAAGATTCTCTTTTGAACTCTATATTTGTTTCCTTGTTCACTGTACTGCTGAAAATAGTAACATGGTGCGTTGTTCAATGGTCGGGATACATTCTGGGCGTTACATCGTTAGGCAATATGATCGAGGCTATAGGTACAGCCTGAGGCTCGCAGCCTGCAAACCTGGACAGCAGGTAACTTACTGTACACAAGACTTTAGCCCACATGCGCCCAACCTCTTGGCTTGCTGAGGCTGCACTGAATGCAGAGGGATTATCTCAGGCTGCGTATAAAACTTATAATGTAGTTAATGTACAGGGTCTGCCAAAAGAAAATGTGTACACACTTCAGGAAAAGAAAAATAGTATGTTTCTTCAACAGATGGTGTTACCCTTGTATGGGAGACCCTAGAGGATGTCATATATTACAGAAAACCTACTACACTGCCGGCCCTTAGAGAAGAAATTAAAAATGCATGTGCAGTAATCTCAGTGATGAAGGTCACCCAAGCAGCAGCTCGCCGTACTAATAAATGTCTGGAAGCTAATGGCCACCACTTTGAGCACCTTTAGTAACTGTAGAGGCCAAAGGTAACTTGTATTAATCTCATGATGTCTCAATGAATTTAGTATTAAAATACTTATATTTTAATAAAATATTTTTTCCTGAAGAGTGTGTATATATTTTTTTGGCCAACTCTGTATATGGGTGCACTTTTAAACTATTTTAACTTATTAAATCATTTTACAAAATAACACAAGATGGTGTTATAATTAAATGAGAAAACTTAGATATCTGCTTAATAACAGTAAATGCCTCTCTCTCCAGGCACACATGTGTGTGGGCAGGGTTGAGATACTATTACTGGTAATTGCTGCATTTTACCCACCAAGTCACACAAATGCATGTGATATCTGACACATGCAGCTTTGTTTTACCTGTGTGACAGCCACGGGAAGCAGAGTTAGTACTGCACCATGCCCTCCCCGACAGAGTATTTCATTGTCACCTATGCAGGCTGCACTCAAGCACCCATAGCACAATTGAGTCTTGAAAAATATCACTAGAAATCACATAATAATGTTAATAGTTTAAGATCTTGTGGGGCTTCATTACTAGCTGTCCAGGGCCACGGGCAGCCCACAGAGCACAGGTCACATGGCTGCCAGGCAAATGTAATGCAACAGTAAGTATTTGTGTCTCTAAATAGATCTAAATGTAGAAAAGGTATAGCTAATGTCCTAGATGATAGGAATCTTCCAGCTCCTTCACGATCTCGTGGGACCACCACTGCACATATGAATGCTCCATCACGGATCAAAATGTCATCTTGCAGCACATGACTGTCCTCCAGGCCAGGTGGCTTAAAGCAACAGAAACAGAGTCTCTCAGTGTTCTGGGGTCTGGAGTTCAGAAATCAAGGTTTCAGCAAGTTTACGTGCTCCGTGAAGTCTCAGGGAGACTCCTTCCTAGCTTCTTCCTGGCTTCCGGTGGCTCCCAACAATCCTTGACCTTCTTTGGCCTGCAGCTGCCTCCCTGCAGTCTCGGACTCCCCCCAGGTAGCCTCTTCTTCCTGTGTCTCCATCTCTGTCTCTCTCTCCCTCTCTGTTATAAAGATACCAGTTATCAGATTGGGGGCTCACCCTCATCCAGTACGATGTCTGTCACCATTAATTTTACATGCTGACTTCACTGCGCCTGGGTGCCCAGAGAGCCGGCAGGGCACGATCTGGGTGTGTCTGCCAGGGCGTTTCCAGAAGAGATTCGCTTCTGAACTGGTGCACTGGGTAGACCAGGTGACCCTCCGAGATGTGGCAGGGCATTGAACAGTCAGCTGAGGGCTGGCATACAACAAAAAGTGGAGGAAGAGTCAACTCACCCTCTTTGACTGAGCTGAGACACTTGTCTTCTTCTGCCCTTGAACATCAAAATTCCCGGCTCTTAGGCCTTCGGCCTCAATCCAGAATTTACACCCTCGCCTCCCAGCACCCCCATGCTTCAGCTTGTGACTAAATTACGCAACCAACTTTCCTAGTTCTCCAGCTTCCAGGCGACACATCAGGGGGCTTCTTGGCCTCCATAAACACATGAGTCCATTCCTATTTTACGTTATATAAAATTATCCTCTATAATTTATAAATGTCACAAATTATATGATATATTAAAATTTAGTTGTTTCTCTGGTTCTTTGTGCAACTACAAACCCTCTCCAATTTTTACTAAATCTGTAGGCAAATCTGCCCGGACTGATGATCTCGCAGTGTCTATGTGCTCTGTTACCAGACTAATACAACCTCATCTTACGTTAACCAAGGACATTTGCAAGGACTACAGAACTACGTGGGACCCTGAGGATTTTTTCTTCCTGTGGTGCTAAATATCTCTTCCTAGTTAGCTAGCATCTCAAATAAACATTCTTTAAATTCTATCCTGTGCCCTTATGTCATGATAGAGAGCTTACATTCTATAATATGCTACTTCATCTCCCTAGAGAAACATATCCATCAAATGGTTACCATATATCACTGCTGTTAAGATGCAGTGTTTTTGCATTTTAACATCTTTTAAATTAGAATGCAGCTTACAGTGTATGGGAAGTCATAATTTATTTGGCACTGTTTTCCCTTTTTTAGTGATATATATACTAACGGTATATCTATTATGAAGGGTGTCTTAAATTCAGCAAAATATAGTATTTAAAAATTTGATTCTAGACTCTTCCAGGACTGACAGAAGAAATAACTATTTGAAGACCAGCTCCATACTTTCTATGAAACTATTATTATGCATCACATGATGTATGGTTTAATGGCTCTGAAACAAAACTGCCACAATAAATCTGAGTCCTGTGCTCAGGAAAGAACTTGTCCGTCCTGTCTAGCTGCCATGGCTCTCCCACTGGATACCCATACGCATGGATGTTTATCACATCCTTCCTAACTAAGATAGCCAAGAAGCTCTGAGCTGAGTCCTGTATTAAACTGCAGAGTCTTTCTTCAACCTGGCTTTTCCCTTCTGCACTGTCATTTGGCAGTTTTACCCTGTTTTAACTATGGAGAAGAGATACTATTCTTTTCAGAAATAAGCCCCTAGGTGTGACATGTATTTGGCCAATGAGACACGAGACGTGATCAGAAGTGTTGTAGGAGATCTCTGGGAAGTCTCCTTATGAGGAAGGAGCCGGCCTTTCTTCTTTCCTTCTTCTAGCTCATTTGCTAGAAGTCATCTGTGATGGCTAGAGTTCCAGCAGCTATGTTGGGCCAAGACAGTGAGGGTCATAGCCCAGACAGTAGAAAGAAAATTTAAGGAATCTGAGTTTCGATGACTGTGAACTCCTCCACTAATCCTAAGCTGCTTTCCTTCTTGACCTCCTTTTTTTGTAAAAGAATGAAGCTTTGGGTGTTCAAACCACCATCTGGAGTCTCTCCAACTGTCAGCCAAAAATAGTTCATCATTGATACAGCATCATAAAAATGATCAGTTCAAGAAGGTCATAAGCCAGCCCAAGCCTGGAGGCTGGAAACACTCTAGTCTTTGCTGTGCTAGTTATGTCTTTTGCTTGCACCATGAACTTAAGAAACACTCAGCTGTATTTATTCATTTCTTCATTAAAAAGTAATAAATAGAGCTTCCTCCTACAGAGTTATGATGGTAAAATAACATAAAAAGAGGAAAATACTTGGAAATGTAAAACCTTAAGCTTTGTTATAGTCAGTTGTAGCAGTGATACTCAGAAAAATAATCTTTTCATCATCCCACTCCTGCTAAATGAGGTCAATTCTAGACTTCATGTCCTGGACAGTGGTGTCAGCATTAAAAATTAAACCAAAAACAATTAAACCATAAATAGCAGTCAATAGGGCAACAATTGTTCAGCTGGAGAACTGTAAGTGGGAAAGAAGCAGGCGCTTAAAAAGTCTTCAAATGATGAGGTAGCTGAAAAGAGTGAACAGCTGTTTCTTATATCCTCCAAGAATGGAGAATGGGCACTGTGTTAAAGCTGGTTTCATAGGAACAGAACCAACAGAAGGTGTCACGGGAGAGATTTCAGAAGGATGTAGAGGAGACGGGGAAGTAGGTTAGAGCAGGGGAAGAAGACAGCGAGGTGGGAGTGCAGCCATAGAAGGCTCTGGAGCATGAACAGCACCAACAAGTTGTCCTACCTTGAGGCAAGGGCGTTAGGCTTCTAGACCCCTGTGTCAGTCAGTCCCCAGTGCAGAACACCCCTGAGAGGGCCGTGACCGGTTTACCGCATGTCCATTTGAATGGATTAAGAAATGCCTAGCAGATTAGTGGAGCACAGTGCTGGGTGTCTGTGGGTGATTGACATGTAGGCCAGCAAACTGCAGAAGACCCACCCCGGATGTGGGTGGCTCCAGCCAATAGGCTTGTAGTCTGGATGGAATAACAAAGGAAAGAAGGAAGACCTGTCCCATTTTTGGATGAGCTCCTCCTCACCATTATCTTTGAACTTTAGTCTCCAGTTTGGAACACAGGCTCACAGAGGTGACCCTCCAGTGAGCTCCAGGTCTTGGACTGGCTCTGCATCCCTGATCCTTCTTGTTCTGCAGCTTCAATCTTCTTGGGCTGAGCAGCTACTGAACCCTGTGCTCTCTGGGGTGTAGATGGCCATTATGGACTCTCCTGCCTCTGATCTTGTAAGCCTTCCTAAAACCCCCTGGTGTAAGCGTGCATATATTTTCTATTGATTCCGTTCCTCTAGAAAACCCTAACTAATACAGAAGCAAAGAGGAACACAGACCGAGTCCCTGAGGATGGAGACTCCCACCAACCAAGGACAATTGTTCAGAAAGGGTGCAGTTGAAATTTGACAGCAGCCAACACCCAAGCCAGTGGTGTGAGAATTCACTGACCCAATGAAGGGGAGCAAGCAGGGCGCCCCCAGTGCCACTATGGGGACAGAACCCTGAAACACCAGAGTGTTATGGAGGAAGCTTCAAACCACTTCTCTGGAGTTCTCACTTGTCTGCAGAGTCAAAGTAAATGGGCTCGCCATGAAGAGATGCATGAATGAGACACCTTTACCACAGACCATGTGGTTCTGCAGATCCGGTTTCCTGCCTCCTGTGGATTCACCTGCAAACCTGGCAGAAACAGAAATAGGGGACTCTGAGAACTCCAACTGCAGAGTGTGCACAAGTAGTCAGTGAGAGAGATGGGCTAAGGGAAACTTTTCTCCTAATTCCTTACTCTTCTTTCTCCCAGAATTAGTGACCACTTGCAGGGGGGGGCTTGGGATAATCATTAAAAATGCAGGGTTTACACAGGGACCTCAGGATTTTATCTCATCAATGGAATGTGAGCAGGCGCCTGCCGGCTAGGTTGAGGGGAGAGTAGGGAAACCACTTGTGGGCAGGCAGAAGTGCTAACCCAGGTGGGCTGCATGCCCTCTCCCCGCTTTCCCAAGGAAGACTAGAATGACTGGAGCTGTTCTTCCTGTAATCTTCTGGGGGACTAGGGGAAGAGGGGGTCCCTTTCTGCAGTAATCTTTGGGACTGGAGCAAACAAGCTCCCCTCCCAACAGGCAGTGAAAGACAAGAAAAGGAATCATCTGAATCTAGGGGTGGCTTGGAAGCCTGGTAGACAGGCTTAGAAGGAAAAGCCAGTCTGGACCTCTGCACCCGCCACACTGGCTCCATCTTGCAGCTGTCCTATGTCTTCTTTATTGCACCAAGAACCTGATAAGCTTTGTATTTCTTGCCTGAACAGTTGGGATCCATCCAGCGCCTGCTCATCCAGATCTCTGAGAGTCTCCGCCCACCAGCGCCCTCAGCTGTTTGCCGTCCTTGCTCTCCTGAAAGCTCTACCCAGCCTAAGTACAGGTCGGTGATTTGAAATCCTGTGCTTCCTGGATGTACTGCGTTTTCCATTCTTGGAGGAAACAGATGACTCACTCTGCTTTCCTTCACTGCAGACACAGCTCTGAGGCCCCCACAGCCTCAGACGCATTAGCAGATAAGGCAAGGTTAAAATTACAGCATTCTGGGCTCCACGTGCTTCCCTGGTCTGGGTGGAGTTTTCCAGTCTGCTAGCATTTCATAAAGCATCTTTTCAGTTACTTTGGGCTATACTGATGGGTCGTATTTTTCTCTGCCATTTCTCATTCTCTTGCTTCCAAATCCCCTGTGCATAGCTGCTACAGTGTTCTGTAGCAAGTGACAAACTGTACTTCCGGTTGTAGGGAGTCCGCCATGGCAGGCCAAGGTGACCTCAGGGTCTTAAGAAGCCGGTCCTTCTTGTCTAGTGCTGCCTTGGTGGCTTTGTCTGAAGAGCCAAACAGTTCCAAAGCTGGCTTGATGCACAGGTTGGTTAAGCCAGTCTTCTATCCCCAATAAACCATTGCTTAATTGCAGGTTTTAAATGGCCAGGTTGCTCAACCAGAGTGGAATATTCCAGAAGAAGCTACGTAAGTGCAGACAAAGGTTTAACATGGCGGGTTCTGCCTTATTGCACAAGGGCTCATTTCCTGATGGGCCAGGTGGCTGCCAGGGAGCCAAGGGGAGCCAACCAGAAATGTAGGCAAACATCCTTGGGGGAAGAAAAGCGATGGTATCTTGAAATTGTCTGACTTCCGAAATCTCCAGAGAACAAAAGGGTACTTAACATATATGTCTTCTCTGCTTCACGGATTTTTTAAATGAGAAAATAATTCAAGAGTTTGTACCACATCCCTTGAGACCACCCAAGTCCAAGCCGTCACTGCCTCAGCTGGATTGATGTCATATCTGCCCTCTCAGCTCCTGACCTCCAGCCACCCTCCCACAGCTGCCAGCTTCCGTCTTGTAGTGCCAAGTTTTACCATGTTTGACTCTGGCTAAACCTGTCAGAGGCTCTGCTTGCTTAACTGAGCACAGGTCCCCAGGCTTGGTGCAAGGCCTGCTGTGAAGTAGACCTGATTTGCATTTCTAAGCTTCGCTTGTTGTCTGGTACTGGCTTTTCTGATGTCCCTCCTTGGTCCTCATGGATAGCACCCAGCCCCTTCTGCTATCAGAATCCTGCCATCACTCAAGACCACCCCCAATGTCACTTCCTCAGGAAGTCTACCCGGATCCTTCTAGGCAGACACACTTCCTTCCGACGTTGGTGTAGACACACCGTTTCCTGTTCTGCTCCCTGCCACCCTGTGGGCTTGCCTTGCCTTGTCTTTGAGGGCAGTTTCTCTGTCTGTGTGTCTGTATCTCCCACAGCATCTAACACAGTGTCTTGCACTTAGTAGTTGCTCTGTAAATTGTCACTGAATAGATTTGGAAGTAGAGCAAGTACTTTTCTGAGTATGCACACTGAAATGCTATCTTTCCGAATATTTTCTATTCTACTTTCAGAAATCATAACACCCATTTCCAAAATGACATCAAGGTAGAATATTTCTGCTGATCAATTTTTAGAACAGTTATCTGCTTTTTTTTTTTTTTTTTTATGTGGGTACTGGGAGTTGAACTCAGGACCTCGTGCTTGCCAGGCAGGCACTTATACCACTGAGCTACATCACCGGCCCAGTTATCTGCTTTTTATCAGATTTTAAGAAGTGTAGAGGTCTGCAGAAAGCAGGGTATGACAGAGCCTAGCAACTGGGCAGAAATTTCAAGGGCTTTGGAGTTAGATTTGAATCCCAGTTCTATTACTGGCTTCCTGAGTGATATTAAGCAAGTTCCTTAACCTCTCTGAGCCTCAGTTTCTCATCTATAAAACAGAAACTACCTGTTTTACAAATTTATTTATGAGAATTAAATCAGTGCCTAGTACCTGGTAGATAAATAATACTTCTTGTCATCCTTCTATAGTAAATTAGTTTCCATCATTGTTTTTATCTTACCCGTTTTTTTAAAAAAATGCTAAATCTTTTAACAAGTATATATTGAGTACCCAGTATTACCCATAATACTACCGGGGAGGAAAAAGAGTATGCTAGAGATAGGGACACAAAAATTTAATATGGTAATTTTATTTTATTTTATTTTATTTTATTTTTTGTGGGTACCGGGGGGTCGACCTCAGGACCTTGAGCGCCAGCAGGCGCCTGTGCCGCTGAGCGATATCACCGGCCCCTTTTTCGTATGTGGGTTCTGGGAGTCGAACTCGGGCCCTCGCGCTTGCCGGGCAGGTGCTTAAGCTGCTGAGCCATCTCACCAGCCCTAATATGGTAATTTTAAAGATGGTAATTTGATTGAATGAGGATATTAACACACAAGAACATTTATTGAACCATGCTATAGATAGGCATTCAATGAGTGTTAAAAGGTCAAAGAGGTTTACTTAAATCAAAGAGAGATGCAATAACCCCTCTTTATCCTCAGTTTTACTTTCTGTGATTTCATTTAGTTGCAGTCAACCAGAATCCAAAACTATTAAATGGAAAATGCCAGAAATAATTCATACATTTTAAATTGTGTTCCATTCTGAACAGCATCATGAAAACTTTGTCCTGTCCAGGATCCAAACCATCCCTTTGTCCAGTGTATCCATACTGTATATGCTACCCACCATTAATCATCCAGTAGCCCTCTCAATTATCAGATTGACTGTTGCACTGTTGCAGTACTTGTGTGAAATAACAGTTATTTTTCTTAATAATGACCCCAAAATGCAAGAGCAGTGATGCTGGCAACTCTGGTATGTCAAAGACAAGCCTTAGAGTGCTTCCCTTAAGTGAAAAGGTGATACCTTCATTGTAGGTATGTACATATAGGGAGAAATGTAGCCAGGTGTGGTGGCACATGCTTGTAATCCCAGCACTCTGGGAGGCTGACACAGGAGGATTCCAAATTTCAGTCCATCCCAGGCAACTTAGTGACTTAATGAGACCCTGTCTCAAAATTTTAAAGGGGGAGGGGGATTGTGGCTCAGTGCAAAGGCCCCAGGTTCCATCTCCAGTACTGAGAAAAAAGGGGGAGTGGCACATATAATTCGGTACTCTATGAGGTTTCAGGTACCCCCTGGAGATCTTGGAACACATCCCCTGCAGATGAGGGGACACTGCTGCATGAGTACAGCCCACTCGCATCACTGTCCAGGGCCTACCTCCCTCAAGGCTGCTGACCGTCCATTGCCACCATTCACGTGACACACCTGAAACATATTAGGTGTACTTCTGCCTTAGACCCTAAGTTTTTTGAAATAAGACATTTGCAGTTTTCTCAAAAATCTGCATGTAGAAGAAATAAAGAGAGCTGCAAGCAGCCAGATGACATTTTTTCCACCTTGGTGCTCCCTATTTATTTGTTTTGAAGTACTGGAGTTTGAATGCAGGGTGTCAGACTTGTTAGACAAGCGCTCTACCACTGAGCTACAGCGCCCACCTCAGCTTCTGACGTCTCGGGTTTACTTGTTTGTGTTTTCCATGTCATCATAGCTTCAATCCCCCCAGCGCACACATGTGTTCCCACAAACACACCTTTTCCTGAGACCAACTTATACTCTCAAGTAAACAAACTTATCATGTTCATTTTTTTAAAATTCAAGTATAATTTCTGAAAAATGGTGGGGTAACATGGACAAATAAAAGAAACATTTAAAAAGAGATTCAGTTTTTCGTGTTTTTTGTGTGGTTTTTTTGTTTGTTTGTTTTGCAGTACTACATTAAACACAGGGCCTTCATACTGAGCTACATTCCCAATCTTTTTTAATTTTTTGTTTGTTTTCTTTTGAGACGAGGTATTGCTAATTTGCTAAGTTCCTTGGGCTGGGCTTGAACTGGGGATCCTCCTGCCCCAACCTCCCAGAGGGCTGGGATTATAGACATTATACACACGTGTCGCTACAGCTGGCTTGTTTTATTTTTAAGTGTGGTAAAATGTCACAACATAGCCAAGCATGGTGGTGCAAAAGAATGTACAAAAATGTATATGACATAAAATTTACCGGTTTACTAGAAAAGACAGTTCTCTAAAAAGGATATACGAGTAGCCATAAACTCATGAAAAGACACTCAGCATCACTAACTCAGAGAAATGCAAATCACAACTACAATGAGATACAAATTAGCTACCACCAAAAATCAAACAAGCAAACAGACAAACAAAAACAGAAAATGGCAAGCGTCAGTGAGGATATGGAGAAATTGGAGCTCTTGTGCACTGCTGGCGAGAGTGTAAAATGCTGCAGTCACTGTGGAAACCCTACAAATAGAAGTAGCACCCAAAGACCTGGAAGCAGGGACAGGAAGAGACGTCTGTATACGCAGCTTACAGCAGCGTTGTTCACAGAGCTAAAAAGCAGAAGCAAACCAAGTGCCCATCATGAATAAACAAGTGTGGCATCTACCTCTTCTTGGGGCTCGGAGAGCAATACCCCACAGAAAAGGGCATTTTGGGAATGCTAAGCATTTGACCCAAAGGAAAAGCTCGTGTTGCCTCTACCCACCCAAGGGCAGGGAGCGATGTTCTGGAATTCACTTATCTGCATTAGGACCAGACTGGAAGTGTCCACTCCCTTCCCTGAAATCCCATTATCAATCTCAGGAAAGAGTGACCACCATAACCACACAGGCTTCCTTGCAAGATGACGTCTGTCCCTCAGACTCATACAAATCCCACAGAGAAAATTTTTTAATTGTACTTTATATTTTATTTATTTTTACTTTTAAATTATTAGTGCACATTAATTATACAGAATGTTGGGTCACACTGTGATATTTTCATACATGCATGTAGCATACAGTCCTTTGGACATGTCCATTCCCCAGTCCCCTCACTGTCCCTCTCCCTCCCTTCGCCATCCCAAGATAATCATTTTACAAGCTAATCTACCTCCAGTGACCACCCATTCCTCCAATAATCATTCCCAACCCCTCACAATTACCTACATTTTTCTGTTCTCCCCCTCTCCTAGAAAAAGAGATATATAACGCTTTTGAATAAGAATGGGCTGGGGGGACCGGTGAGATGGCTCAGCATCATAAGCACCTGCCTGGCAAGCACAAGGTCCTGAGTTTGACTCTCAGTACCCACATTAAAAAAAAAAAAAGAAAAAGAAATGGGCCAGGGGGCTAATTACACTCCTGTGAATTTCCCCCGCCATGACTTTTCTCCTCTTGCACACAGATAAATCTGAATGCCTTTCCTCCTGTTAATTTTGTCAGTTTATTCCAGTGAACCTTCAGAGGCAGAGGGGAATTTCCCTTGGCCTCTACAATACAATGGATTCTTAGCCTTAAAAAGAAAGGAGCTCTGAGGCATGGTTCCATATGTTGAACCTTAAAGACATTGCGCTAAGTGAAATAAGCCAGTCGCAAAAGGACAAATGCCAAGTGATGCCACCTGTGTGAGGTACTTAGTGCCACCGTCACCATCGCCTATCCCCAGAACTTTGTCGTGCTCCCCCACTGAAGTCTTGCACTTATTAAACAATGACTCCGGTTCCTCTCTCCCTCCAGTCCTTGGTGTCCACCATTTGACTTTCTATATCTGTGAAGTTGACTATGTCAGGAGCCTCACACAAGTGGAATATTTGTCATTCTGTGTCTGACTTGTTTCATTTAGCATAATGTTTTCAGAATGTATTATGTTTTAGCACATATATGAATTTCATTCCTTTTCTTTTTTGTGGAGCTGGGAATCAAACCCAGTGCCTTGCACATGCTAAGCAGGCGTTCTACCACTGTGCTACAAGCCCAACTCTGAACATCATCCCTTACTGAGGCTAAGTAATATCCCATGTATGTGTATACCACAACGTGTTTAACCATGCATTTGTTGGTGGGCATTGGGTTCTTTCTGGTGTATTTTTTAAAGACAGGGAAACAGGATTGCTGGAGAATGTTACATTTTTACAGTATGCATCATGAGGTCTTGTTGAGGGGGTGGGGAGTTAATTTGTCTCAGCACCAACGAATCAGCAGCCCCTCTTTCCTGCACGGCCTTGGAGGTTTTCTGTGATCCCACAGAAATGCTGTAGGAAAAGGGGAAGAAAGGAAGCTCTCGCCACAGGTTAGTCTTTGCTCAAAGCTGGATTTATTAAGTGGTGTCTCTAAGTGGCCACTCAGCACCCACATGGCCTGTCCTTATGGAAAAGATGCCAGTGTGAACGACTTTCCTGAACAGCCTTCTATGCCCACTGATCCCTGCTGCGTAACCCAAGAGTAAGCCCCAGTCACAACAGCAGATTTGCAGTGAGGCTGACTCAGCCAGTGAGATATGGAGCCTGCCATTCAGTCAGGGAAAGCCTTCTCTTTGTACTGGAGCTTATGGTCCGTACGGACCAGGCATGGTTGCAAGAGCTGAGCAAGAGCATGTTCTGCACAGAATATGCCAACCTTAGCACCATCCCAGATCCAGCCCCATAACCCAAACAACAGCCAGCACAGTGGGCAGCATCGCGGGAGGGATTCCAATGAATTCCTCCTTTTTCCTACCCAGTTAACTTGCCCCATATTGGTGGAATATGTACTGTACCAGCTCCAGGAACGCTTCTGGTCACCAGGGCTACGTCTCACCAGTGCGTGAGACGACGAGGTCCAGTTACTTGAGAAGTGCACTCAAGAGCCAGAGAGAAGGCGGACAGCTGGAACTTGCACATACGGAGCAGGGAGCAGGTGGCAAGGCAGGCAGGACCCACAGGCTGTGGGAAGGACTCTGGCCAGTCATGGGAAGCCACGGGAAGATGACAAGTGAGATAATGATCTGAATTACATCCTTCAAAGAGTCCTCAGGCAGCAGCTGTGGAGTGGGAAATGCCTTCTGTGAGCATCCTCTTTCTTCATCCTTTCAGAATAGCACAGGATGGGGAGCAGCAAGCTTGGCGCCACCTTTCCCTTCCTCTTAAAATCCAGACTGTCACAGGAGAAACAATCCTGTATTCACCATCTTGTGTAAGCCACTGGATGTCTTTCATCTTCTCTCCTAATTAGCTGGACCCAATCCTAACTCGTAAAGTCTCATTTTTGGCTATTTGTACAATCCCAGACACTGGGAGCCATCAGGCTGTGCTACTCCTTGGCTTTTGGCACGTTCTTCCTTTGGCCTCTAATGTCTCGCTGGCATCTTGGCTCGGAGCACCAGCCCCATACTTAGTAGGTGCTCAGTAAACACTGAAGAGGAGGAGGATCCTGCACCAGAGCTCGCTTGTGTTTTCCGGCCTCCTTAGTCATGGGGCCTCAGGAGAAGCTGGCAATGTGAATTTAACCATGCAAGATGGCTAATGCCTTGCCTGGTGTGTGCCTGGGGCAGACAGGGGAGCCTGGCCTGACCCTGCCTCTGATCACCTCACCTGGGAACGTGCAGTCTGTTTGTTTGTGGGTTTGTTCTGAAAGCACTGACTCACAGTCTCTCCGAGGAGACTTATTTTTATTCATCTGCAGCAGCAAGAAGAGGAAGCAGCCGGGGGCACCTGGAGGAAAGCCATGCCTGAGAGCCTGGCAAGGGCTTCTTCGCCTGGTTCCCTGTCACACCCTCCCCCAGGTCCCTTTGTAGCACTTCTCTCATGCATGACCGAACTCATGTCCTCTGCAATTACGTATTCAATATATCTTCCTTACCACACCAAAATCAGCGACCAAGTCTGCCTTTTTCTCCCGAGCACACAATAAAATTCGGGTTAAAAATAAAAATGAAGGATTGAATCGACCTTTTCATGCAAAGACGAAAGAGATTACCAAATAGAATTGGACACGCTTTGCAGGGGGAAATCCCTTTGCAAGTTGTAAAGGACACTGTTATATTGATAAATAAGATTATTCAGTTTTGGAGGCGCCCTGGCAGGACTCTCCGTCCTGATCTAGCTTCTTTAGCTACATCTGCATCCTGCCCTGGAAGCATTGTTATCAGGAGCTCCAAGATATGCTAATGAATTTGAATAATCCTTTAAAAACTAAAAACAAGGAGCGGTAAATCAGCTGGGGGTGAAGAGAACAGGACATCCAAAGGCTGTGCACAGATCAGAGAAGGTGACTTTGGACCCATCCCAGCACAGGGCTGCAGGAACCGGGGGCTGCCCCAGGCAGAGCCGACCTGGGCCCGGAGGGGCTGGAGGGGGCGCGCCCAGCGGGGAGCTGGCGCGGGGGAAGCGCGCCCCCTGCCGGGGGTGAAGAAAAGCGCGCCCGCACGCGCGCCGCGGCTGCCCCGCAGTGGGTCGCCAGCCTCGCGCGCAGACGCCTCCTCCTTGCAGGGGTCGACGGGCTGGAAAACCGACGGACTCCCGCCCAGGCGATGTCCTTCACAAGCGAGTTCTGGTCCCATCTCCTTCGGCCCCGAACTTCCCCTGGCAGGAGGAAAATGATTGCGGTTCATTGCAGAAACTGATATCCCTGCTCCCGGGAAAGCGAGTGCACCCCAACTCCGGATCTCTAATGTCCAAAGAAAGAGATTGTTTGGGACCAGTCGCAGAACCCTCTTTTGGCCCTGTCACCTTCCCCATCTCAGAGGACGGAGCCCAGGGGCAGGGTCTCTGCGTAGGAGTTGAAGCTGCAGCTCGTGGCTGGGGGGAACCCTGGGTGGAGCCCGCCGGGACCCCCACATCCTTTAGGCCGAGCGTAGGGGCTGCAGGGGGCGCTGTTTCCCGCCCCGCGTGAGCCTCCCGCAGTAGGAGCCTATGACACCCGGAGGCCGGGCTCGACGGTCTGGTGACCACCGCCCCAGTGGCTCCTGGCTGTGGGGTCCTCTTCGGGTTCCAGCCGGTGTCCGCGGAGATGCCACAGAAATCGATTGGTGAGGACCATCACCCGGCTTCCTCCCCGAGACGGGCAGAAACGGCTGAGGACCCGGGTCTCTTTATTGGGTCTCGAGTGACACCTAGTGGCCCGTCCGCCCCACCGTCGCGGCAAGGTTGCCGCAGGCCAGCCCGCCTGCCCTGGGTGGCCCCTGCCCTGTGCCCTGGGACTTCCGGGCAGCGCGCTGTCGCCTATCAGCAGCCCTTGTGCGATGCCCGTAATGTTAGTTTGGAGCTGTAATAGGGCCCCTGTGTCGGTTTGGTCCCCGGTGCAGCAGGACTCGGAGGTGAGGCTTTGGGGAATTGATTCGACTCTGACCTCATCCGCCTCACCACGCGTCCAGATGCCCCGCAGCCAAGTGACCATCGACGGAAGCCTCTGAATCCGTGGACCAAAACCAAGCTTTCTTCCTTCACATTGCTTTTCTCGGATATTCTGTGGCAGCTCTGGAAAGCCAAGGTGCACAGCGACTCTAATGGAAACATTCTCGTCTGGAGAGCTTGGCTGGGGACACAGCTCACTTAGGTAGCAGATGTGTCCTGAGCCAGGTGCTTTCCGGGGTGCCAGGGGTGCAAAGGGGACAAGGCCCGGCTGCTGCTCTCAAGCGACTCACAGCCCAGCTCGGGAGAAGCGGCCAATAAAAAGTATTCTACTACAGTGGTCAAAGGTTAAAGTGTTCGGTGCTGCCGGCGTAGGGACTGACTCTGCCTAGAAGGGTGGAGGAAAGCAGCCGCCCCAGAGCTGAGTTTTGAAGATTAGACAGTGCGGTGAAGCAGGCGAGTGCTGGGAAGCTCTGGTCCCCCATCTTGAATCTCTAGCTAGTGTGGAAGGTTGAGTAAAATGGTCTCCATCCCCGGTGTACACGCACCTTCTCCCGGTTCTTTAAACGGCTAATTAAAGTGCTGCTGGAAGAAAATTTACAGATGTAATTAATGTTCCCAAATCAGTTGACCTTAAAATGGGGCAATTATCCTGGGTGGGCCTCGACTAATCAGGGGAATGTTTACGAGGGGCGGGACTTCTCCTGGCCTAAGAGATTGGAAGAGTGAAAAGGACTCATCCTGGGCAAGATTTCCCTTGATGGCTTTAGAGATGAAGAGGACCATATGGCAAGGAGCGCGGGCATCCTCTAGGAGCTAAGAACAACCCCTAGAGGAAGCCAGCAAAGAGACAGGACTTCATTCTGCCAACTTCAAGGAGACTGGGTCCTGCCAACCACCAGTGAGCTTGGAAGAGAACCCTTTGCTCTGTATGACAACATGTCCCAGCTGACACTTGGATTTGAGCCTTGTGGGACCATGAATAGAGGATACAGGCATGTTATGCCCAGACTTCTGGCCTACAAAACTGGGAGCTACTAAGTATAATTGTAAGCTGCTAACTTCATAATTTGTGAGGAAGTCACAGAAAACTGCTATAAACGGTAATTTGAAAGAGGGGGACCAGACGACAAAAGGTAGAGGCATAAAGAAGCAAGGAGCATTTGGAGAACCAAAGTCATTCGGTACAGGACCATGGGAGCCAGAGAGACAGTAGAACGTGAACCGAGAACTTGGCTTTGGATGGAAGAGCTTTGCCCTTCTGCTACTTAATAGTTCTCTGTACTGCAGTTTCTCACAGGTAAATGGGTGCTAACAGCAGTTGGTAGTTAAGATGCAGCATTGTGTTGGTGGGATATAGGTATACAGAGGGTTCTACACAATTTTGTGGTGTTACCTGCTCAAAAGTGTTAGGGAGTAACACTCATGGTGATTAATCACGTGAAGACAGGCTGGAGTAAGGAGAGGCTAGGTAACAGGTAACGTGGGATTTTGTTTTCCTTTTTTTTATCAGTACATGTTTATAGTACATAATGTTTACACACCTTGTGGGGAATTGGTACATGTACATAATATATCTTAATTCCTTTTTTTGTCCCCTTTCCTTTTCCTCTTTTTCTTTCCCTTCTCTCCCTCCCCCCTCCATCCATCTCTTGATCACCTGGGGGTTTTTTTGTTTTTTTTTGTGCATGTTTGCAGTACTTAATGTTTACATTCCTGTGTGGAGTTGGTACATAACACATCTTCATTCCTTTTTTCATCTTGTTCCCCTCTATCCCCCCTCCATCTCTTAATCCCTTCACCCTTGAAGAATGTTCTATCTCCATACTTCCTATGTCTATCTTTTATCTTGCTCTTTATATTTTGGGCTTCTCATATAAGAGAAACCATGTGACATTTAAGCTTGTGTGTCTGATTTATTTCACTTAACATTGTGGTCTCGCCGTGCATCCATTTTCCTACAAATGACAAGTTTGTAGCTCTTTATGGGAGAGTGGTGCTCTATTGTGTGTAAATACCACATTTTCCTTATCCATTCATCCATTGATGGACGTATAGGCTGCTTCCAAGATTTAGCTATTGTGAATTGTGCTGCTATAAACAAGGGTATGCATGGGTCAGTGTAATCTGTGTTTTTTGTTTGTTTGTTTGTTTGTTTTGTTTTGATTTTACAGAGTGGTCTAGGGATGACCTACTCTGGAATCACCTGGGGATCTTGCTAGAAATCCAGATGTCTGGACCTGACCTTGGGCTTACTGAATCAGACTCTTGCCACATGGTCCCCTTTGTCCACACTTTCAAGAAGTTTCCAGAGTGGTTTCATGAGAACTACTGACGAAGAGAGAATAACTGGTTCATCGCTGTAGTGCAGGCAAGAGGAGCGATGGAATAAACCAGGGCATTGGCAGTGAGAACAGAAAGGGGGCGTGGTGCACTAGAACCTATGGGGCTGAATAGCTAACAGGACAGGGACTGTGACAAGGAGGAGGGCCGAGGGTGGACTGGGATCATCGTGAGGGTGGGAATGTGTGTGGTGACTCAGGGTGGGTCATGACCATCCAGACATCTGTGGGGCATCCAAGCAGAAAGCCACATAGGCAGGCTAAAGTTCAGGAGCTATGTTGGGACCAAAAATACAATTTTGAACATCCATGAGTACATGAAGTCATGGGATGATGTCAAGAACAGAGCCTAAAATGTACCAGCATGGGGACAGGAGTCCAGAAGAATAGAAGGAGCCCTCGAAAAGGTGAGCTGGGTGCTGGATGAAGAAGGGTCCAAAGAAGTGGCCATCAGCAGTGTCCCCAGCCTTGGAGCAGTCCAAGTGGAGAAAGTCTGAACGCATCCCCGAGGTCTAACAGATCAGTGGTGGGATCATCAGGGCTCGGTCCAGAGAGAGGGGGGAGCAGGCACACTCCCTGGGCATGAACTGGAGGCAAGAAGTGGGGTTGCTCTTCAGAAGCAGGCTGAGGATTGGCTGGACCTAAAGCTGTACCCAGCCCTTCCCCTCTCATTCCATTGGTGCAAAACTAGACACACGACCCACAGATGTAGCTGGCAGGGTAGCCATGTGCTGCCCAACCTAGACTGTATGGGGAAGGGACAGTGTTAAGGCTTTCAAAGGACAAAGTGGCATCTATGTGCCAAAGGCCAAGGTGCAGATACGTTCAAAAGCATGTGGCCAGACTCATGAGACAGTAAAACAGAGATGGAAGCTGAGACCAACTCTGGGGGAACCTAGCTGTGGAAAGCCCAGTGGGCCAAAGGTTTGCCCAGCTGTATGGAGCAGGCTGAGCTGGGATTAAAGAACACAAAACCCTGTGTGGAGGAACTGTAAGATTTTGGGGAGAGCTCAAGTATTCTTTGTATCACAGTTAGCTCATCTGTATGATGGGAGTAATAGTCATGCTTGCTTAAGAACGGTCCCTGAGACAGTACCCAGGGGGCCAGCACACCGGAAGTGCTATTAAATGGCAGCTGTCATGAGGATTATGGCTATTAGAATTTTATAAGTCAGATAATGCCCATCTCTATTCAGAACCATCTAATTGTTTCTCATCTCACAGGAGACAAAGCCAAAGGCCTTGCCTGTGACCACAAGAGTGTCAATGATCTGCCTGACCTCCCCTCACTCACTGTGTGCCCACTGCTCCAGCCACACAGGTTCTGGCGCAGCTCATTGGTGTCAGGCTTTTCCCTTGCTGTTCCCTCGACCTGCAACACTCTTATCCTTGCCATCCCTGTCGTTCATTCCCTGTCCTCCTTCAGGACACCGCGTAAGTGTCACCTTCTCAGGGGGACCCTCCTTGATCTCTCCAATTGCATCTAGCCCCAGCCTTCCCCCACCCCAGCACCCCTGCCTGTTCCTGCCTTATTCTGCCCCTCAGCACTTCCCACCATGGCGATGCTCTGGGTTTTACTATCTATTTATCTACTGCTTACCTCACCCACTTGTCTTTGCCCACCGTATTCTCCTTAAAGCACAGTGGTGCAAATATTTGGCACTCAGCAACTCTGTCATGCACTAGGATCTTGGCTTGAGTGTCACCTCTTCGGGGAGCTCCATTTGCCATTCTACCTAAAATACCCCGATTGTTCTCTGCTCCCTCATCTGCTCTGCTTCTCTTCATAGAACTTATCCACACCTAGTATTCTACAGTTGTCCATTCACGTATTGTTTGTCTCCCCAGCTAGGTCAGCAAGGGCTTCATTTACTTCATTGGCATATCCCAAGTGCCTATAATGGCACCAGGTACCATACAGGAATTGATGTGTATTTGTTGAATAACTGCATCATCATTGTTACTTACTATTGTTAGTATAATTGTGGCATTGAAAATAAGAAGACGAGGAGCAGTTGCCCAGCAGAGAGTAAAGCAAGTCAGAGGGAGGACAATCCTAAATGGATTTCCCAGTGGGAGCTACCTCCTCCCTGCTCCCAGCCTGGACTAAACCCTGTTCCAGGAACCAAAAGAACCTGGGGACCATGCCACAACAGCCACCAAGGAGTTTTCTTTGTAAATTCTTGTGGTGTAGATGCACACAAACTTCCTGGAATTTTGGAAAGAACAGCATTATCCCCTACATCTGGCCAATCTCTTCTTGGATGTGTAGAAGCAGCACTTCATTTTTAAAATGAAATTCGGTACCTAAGGCAAGCTCTGGGCCATCTGCTCAGGAGAGGAGAGGAAGCAGAGCCCAGATGCTACAACCACACTGCCTCTTCCAAATCCTGTTTCCAATACATGCTCAAGTAAGTTCTCTCTGCCTAGTTTCTTCACCTGTAAAATGAGAATAATAGTGGCATCCACTTCATGAGATTGTCAGGACAGGGATATACCTGGATATCTCAGTTCCCATGGAGTAAGCCAAAGGCATTATCTACATATACAGGGGGCTACATCACAGGAGAGGAACCCTGAGTTTAGGGAACCCAAATATTTTATAATGGGCAGTGAGCATGCCTCCCTTTTCTCCAGAAGGAAAAACTATCTCTGTCTTCTAAGGCTGTTTGCTAACAAACATCTTTGACAAGATAGTCTAGAATAAAGGCAGTCAGCTCACAAGTTTTGCAGAAATATGGGAGATCTATGGTGAACTGGATCCAGAGAGCTTGTGATCAAAACTATTATTATTACTAAAAAAAATATGAGCCCATACAAAATAACTTTATTTTTTTTAGTGACTCCAAAATTGATAGAGATTAGAGCAAAATAGGACATGGATTAAAGAAAAGTTACAAAGACTAATGGCAAGTCAAGGAATTTGAGTTAATTCCCAGTGACTAGACTACCAAATGCATTTCACAAATGGGTTTCCAGAAAAACTGCTGTCAGCAATTGATTATGATTTTGGGCAAATGAGTGTGCAACTTCATGATGAATAATCTATCACTCCCTATCTTAGAAATGCAGGCATTCAATCTTTTTTGACAAGCAGCATGTATATTCTATTGCCAGGAAGGAAGGCAGTTGTCAAATTCCTAATTTTTCTCATTGAAAAATTAACATCTAACTCAAATGTAAGATCTGGAAGAACACATAAGACCTTAATTACAAAGCACAATCTAAGATTTGTCCTAATTAGTAAGCAGATGAAAAATTCATTGAAATTCAGAGAAGAACCAAGGGAGAAAAAAATTGGCCAGTGTTAACACTGAGTTCTATAAAATGTTTAAGTCTATCCAAATAGGCAACCACCCCCTGTCATAATTATAATTTAATCATTCACATTATTATTTCATTTGTAAGACTTTAGTTGCACATCAAAAGCTATGCAGAGAGAATATGTCTTTAAACTCTGATTTCTAACAGTTATGTTAGTATATTAGGAAATTTTAATGATGACTTTAGCTACCTGAAAAAAATTTTTATTTTATTTTTTGGCCAGCACCGGGGATTGAACTAGGGCCATTGCAATGAGCTACATCTCTGGCCCTACTCTATTTTATTTTATTTTATTTTATTATTTTTTATTTTGAGACAGGGTCTTCTCAAGTGACTAAGTTGCCCACACTGGGCTTGAACTTGGGGTCCTCCTGCCCTAGCCTCCCAGAGTGGTGGAATTACAGGTGGGCGCCACCACAACTGGCTAAAAGATTTGTTTTAAAAGTAAGAAAACCCATCTGTTTGAATCCTGTCTTTGCTGTTCACAGCTGCGACCTTCAGCAAATTTCTTAAGCCCTATCCACATGGGGATGTAGCAACACATGAGACTGAAGTGACAGTGGTTACTGATGTGAATTAATCACGTGCCCTCCTTCCAGTTTCTGGACCAAACACACCAGGACCTACACGGGGATTGAAATACAGTAGCTGGTTTGCTACAGATACTGCTGGACTGGAGAACAAGACAGCAAGGGCCGGGCTGGAATAGGGCTTCCTGCATCCATTCCTCTCCAGACCCCCAGCCACCACCCCAGCCAGCCCTGGGGTCTTGCTGGGGAGCTTGGAATTGCACAGCAGCAGCCTGAGGCTGTTGAAAGAGCAGCTAGTGACAGGGTGAGAGGGTGAGATAGCCTCCTAGGGCCCTGGACGTAGGGGTGGAGAAGGCTCAGCTTGTGGTGGGCAGCACAGGTCCCTCCACGAGATCAGAGCTTTGCATAAGGGAGGAGGAAGGAGGGGGTAGGTTATGTGTCACCAGACAAGTCTCGTCAACCAGACAGCTGGTCCCATGGAGGTGGCAGCCATGGGGTAATGCTCTTTTTGACCCATAAAGTTTCCCTTTCCTGGGCAACTGAGAGAGGAAAAGTCCTGCAGCCCTCCTGAGCCATCCAGCCCCTACATGGCCCTCAAGGCTTCTTTCCAGAGTAGAGCGGATCCAGTGAGGAAGTCCGGCCAGATGCACAGGCTTCAGTGACAGCCTTGATCCCTTCCCGTGTCACATTCCCTTGCTGCCCTGAGAGCCCCTTCCCCTCCTACAGTGCCCCCGAACACTCACAGCTCAGACGCACCATGCTCCCGTGTCATCCACGACAAGCACCCTTGCCCCTTGTCCATTGGGTGAGCACCTGCTCATCTTTCAGGAGCTGCTTCAAGCATCACCACTCTCATGAACCTTCTCTGCCTCCCAGCTTCTACTCGTCATTGGCCCCTGGACTCTCCGTTTCCCAAGCCTCAGTCCCTAGAGCCTGCATACGAAAGCCAGACACCCAGGTTAGAATCTGGTACCTGTTATGCTCAGGCACGTTACTTAAGCTCAGTGTGAAGGCCCTGGGTTCAATCCCCAGTACAAAAAAAAAGTAAAATGGCCCCCACTGAGCACCCTGGGTTCTGGTTTATATCTAGATGTCCCCAAAGCCTCATGTGCTCCTAGGTGGGGCTTTGGGGAGGTGATTGGATCTTGGGGGCAGGATGAGTCGCTGATGAGTTTACAGCTAACTGTGATGTTGGGGAGGTGAAGCCTGGTCTAAGGAGGTGGGTCGCTGCGGGCACAGCCTGGAAAGGTCTCTCTCCTCCCTCCTCCCTCGATCCCTCTCTGTGCTTCCTGCTGCCACACCATGAGCTGTCTGCTATGCTCTGCTGCCCTGCTGCCAGGCCCCTCGGCCATGCCCCTCTGCATTGAAGCCAGCTGACTGTGGACTGAAACTGCTACAGACTGTGAGCCATTATAACCCTCTCCTCACGTAACTTGTGGGTGTCAGGCACCAGAAAGTAACTAAGACAGCCTGTAAGTGTTGACAATTATTTTCATTATTACTTACCAACTTTGTGACTTTGCCACGTCCACCACTGAGTCTACTATTCCTATTTTCTTTAAGTCAGTTTCACCAATCTCCCAGGCAGTGTCTGTGGAATTACAAGTTGGAAGGGCTGGTTATGGTTACAAAATACAGATGAAAATAAGATATCTAACTATTTAAATAAGGCCTGGTTATCTGAGGACCCTCTCACCAGCACACATGTAGAAACCGGGGCAATGACTCGGAGATGTGTCTCTCTTTCTGCACAGGCTGTGGGCTGCGTGAAGGCAGGGAGCAAAGCCTGGTTAATTTTTTAGTTTTCAAATAATTTACAAATATTCTTGGCAAGGCATATATGTTTCCCATAACTGTGGGATGAATGGATGAATGCGATTGAATGTATCAACATGTGTTTTAGCATCCAGAACATTCTACATGAAGGTCAGAATATAACAAATTAAGAATTGCAAAGTAAGTAAGTAAATTGCAAAATAAAATAGCAAATTAAGAATCAGAGTGAGTTGCTTTCTCCCTCTCGCTGTGGCTACCCCTGGGATAACTGGTAGGGACTCCCTTCCCAATTTTCTTTCTCCCCCTCCAACCATCCAATCTCCTGGCTTTTTGACAGCAAGTTAGAAGGGGTTTTAGGATGGAATGAATCTTGCAGAGTTGTAATGAATCAGAATTGGAGGGAAAAACATCAGATTTCAGCAGCGACAGCAGCAGCAGCAGCAGAATACGCTCACTGTTTAAAATGCACTTGTCCCTTAGGCTTGAAGAGATTAGAAGCTAATAATTTACATTGAAATCCACAAAGTCCTATTTCTTATCCCTGCCTTCTGACTGACAGGTATGAAAATAGAGACTGATTTGAAAACCTAGAGCTGTTTAACGAGAACCGCATTAATTCCTCTATCAGATGCTAAGAAACGAGAGGGTGAGGCAGGCTTAGATGCCACTGAGAACCAGATGTTTCTGGGGGAGGCCACTCCTTTTTCCAGAGGAAGCACTCACCACCTCTTCCAGTTTGGGTTAGCTTTGTAACCCTTCCGGACCTCAAACTGGCAAAAATAATTTTTTTTCCCGTGCATGCCTTCAAGCTACAGTCATTAGATTTGCTGGACAGCGGCATCTTTCTGATGTTATCGGCTCTGCCTTCCTGTTTTCATGAAAAATGAATAGGCAGGGGGTATTAGAAATGGATTCTTCCATGGCTGACAGTATCATCACCAGAAAAGTCCCCATCCTCAACAGTGCTTTCTTCTGTAGCTCTAACAGGTCTCCTACTCTCCTGACCACCTGTCTGTCTGCCATGCCTGAAGAACCTTCCAAACGTCCGATCCCTGGTACGAGAAGAGGCACTCGCTACCTTCCTTCCTTTTAATGGTGGCCCCATGTTGGAGGAGCAGGGCTGGCGCTGCTGGGATGCCAAGTTCACGGGATGACTCCTGGCCCCATACAGGCCTGCCAGGCCCTGTTCCCAAATGCCTGCCCAGAAAATGCTTCTCCTTGGGCACAGGCAAGAGAGGAAGGAAGTCGGTGAGACTCCTCAACCTGCTCTTCTTCATCTGCATGCTCACATGTATTGTATTTTTATTTAAAAAACCTTTCAGCCCCACACCTTACTCATTCATGCAATGTATTTTTAGTTATCTGCAAGACTCTCGGTGATGGAGACATGCAGTAATCAAGGGTTGTAGAAATAAATATAACATGTTTACAAAGAAGAGCAGTGATTTTAAGAGTGCATAATAAAGGGAAGTAGCCAAGTCGGGGATGTGAGGATTGAGCTAAGGAGCTGAAAGACAAGCAGCCTGAAATCAGTGGCTGGGTGCAGGCAGCTGGAACAGCGCGCACGAAGTCTCTGCAGCAGGACGGGGTGGGGCCACATAGAGGAACTGGAAGAAAGCCCTGAGGCAGAGCACGACATGATTCAGGGGCCCCCGTGACACTTGCCACTTTCTCCTCCCCAACAATCTCCTCTCCCTTGTCGTCTGAGAGCTGCTCAGTCCTGGCCTTCCTCCCTTGTCCTAATGCTTTCTACCCTCCCAGGCTGCTCCACGACTACCCTTTTGCTGAGGCATTAACTAGGCGCTTGCCCAATTCCGTTTCCGGGGGTCATGTACAGAGCCTGCCACCGAGAAGGAGCACCACGAACGCAATGAACTTGTATTGTTCTGAGTCTCAGTCAAAAACTTGAAAGCATCCTGAATGCTGGGAATGGCAGTGGTTAAATAAACCATGGCACACTCACACAGGTGGGAGTGACATCCAGTCATGACAAGTGATGTTTTTCCAGACTCATGCTCTTGGAAATTTCTCATGATATAACATTAATTTTCAAAAGCAGAATACAGAATTCCCCATAAGGCACAATCTCAATTTCACACGGAAAAAAAAATTGTGTATGCAAAGGAAAAGACTAGAAGCAACTTCATCAAAATAGTAATGGGCTGTCCCTGTTGATGGCATTATTGGAGGTTTTTATTTCTTTTTTTATACTACTCCATTTCCCCCAAAATGTGTTAACTACAATTAATTAATATTTAAACAAGTTGATTTAATTTAACTAATAGTCAAGCACTTACTTAATACATACTAGGCATTACCAGAAATTCAGTGGTGGGCAGAAAATTAACATGATCTCTGCCCTGAAGAAATGCTTTTATAATTTTTTTAAAGCTGCTTTAAAAAACAAGGTGGAAAAAAAACCCAGCTATTATCACTCCTGGAAAATAATCCCCAAAATGCTCTCTCCTGTCAGTGTCAGTAGTGTAAGCTCCATTCAGCAACATCTAGATGTTATCAACTAACAATGCTCAGGACTGAATCATGGCGAATGTCCGTGTGTTATATCTGCCCAAGGCAAGACAGTTGGACAGGGACTCTCCTTTCAGCTACTCAAAACTCCCAATTTCTCTTACCCTGCAGCAGAGAGCTTTTTGTATGATTCACTTTATAAAATAAAATCCCTGCCTCCCTGCCTTCTTTACTTCATTTCCAGCCCTCCTGTGGCTACATTTCCAAGGAGTTCCTTCCCTGAGAAGCAGCCCTCAAGGATTCCAGGTAGAAATGCCCCCTCTCCACATCTGAAGCCTGGTTCTGCTACTTGCTGGTTCCTAACTGAACCCTAAGGAGGGGGTTGTGATTAAACCCCAGACAAAGCATCATGCTGAGCCACTAAGAAACCAGCAGGAGCCCAAGGACTCCTGTGAGCTAAGAGTGATTGTTTTCATGCAAATTGTTTTTAGTAGTAGGGAGATAACAGGCAAATGAAATATGGGAGATAGGCTGAGATTTTTCTAAATCACTGGTGGGGGCAGGGGAGCTCTTTAATAAAACCTCAGCATGTTTTTAACAGTGAAACTATGAAAATCCCATATTTCTTACCAAGTGGAACAGAATTAGTCTCTAATGTGGTTTCTGCTCCTCTCCCAGCCCAGCACAATCAATGTTTGTTTCTGCTTCTCCAACATTTCCTCTTAGCCTTGACTGAAGAGTGTCTTTCAGAAGAGCCATTCTTCCTCCCATGAACGGCGTATTAACCAGAGGCTGAGTTTAAGTGGTAGACAGAATGAACAATATTAATTCCATTAGTTGCCTATTTATTTTAATGCACTTAGAGCAAACTACGTCTAGCACATGCAACCCATGATTTTATTATTGACTAAAGCCGTCTTAGGTTTTAAAACTCTAGTTAACACAGAGCCTGTAAAGGGAAAAGTATTAAGTAAATCATGATATGCATGGTATGTAAATGTGATTTTAAAAACTGTGAAGTGGTGCATACATATATGATGTTTGGAAAATATAACTGGGAATTCTGCAACAAATCCAAGTCAGCTACTGGGAAAGGGCCAGGAAAATCAGTTGGTTCATTGCAATAGTTTTGATGTGACATTCACATTTATTTCTAGATCATCAAATAAATCTTTACAGTTCTGAATCCTGGAACTTCCCAAATTGGTTGATCTGAGTTCACAAACTGGTGGACTTCAGCCCCCAATAGAGAGAAGGTGTTTTGTTCTAAAAATTTCACACACACACACACACACACACACACGTGCAGCTTTCTGGTTCTTGTTCTTTTAAAAAATGGGAAGTTTCAGCAGGCTGTGTCTGCATCCTTGGGTAGCAATCATCAGTGATCACAGGACAGAAGAGTCACCCCTCTCTAACACAGGGCCTTACTCATGCTCTTCTGGGGCTGTTCCAACAACAAAGGCAGAAGGAAGCTACCTATTCTCTATACTTTCTCTTCCCTTGCTTCTCAACTGACTCTTCCTTCTTCCCTGTCAATTCCTCCCAGCCCCACACACACCCACTGTATTAGTCAGCCTTCCTGTTACTGGAACAAATTACCCAACACCCACAATTTAAAGGAAGAGAGGTTTAATTTGCCTGATAGATTCAAGGAATTCAGTCCATGGTCAGCTGGCTCCGTGGCAGGAGTATCATGGTGGACGGGCACGGTGGCCAAAGCAGAGCAGGGGAGCAGTGCTGGAGAGGAACAGGCTAGGGACATGTACAGTACCCAAGGCCACACCTCCACGACCCACCCAAACACCTGGAGCATGCTTTACTGATCGACTTTCATTAACCTAATAAAATTGACAAATCAGGATTAACGATCACATCCATAAACACGTAAGTACATCCAGGAGATTAACAGGAGACTTCTGTCTTCCCCAACTGATTTCCATGGCTCTCTGTGCATGAAAGGTGGCTCAAATTCACTGAGAATTCCGAGACTGACTACCCATTGCTCTTTTAGCCGTTTGACTGGCAGAAGATTACTTGAAACCATCCAGTATGCTATTTTGACATAGGGTGTGAGGTAGGGATAAGGAATCTATATTTTTCCCTATTTAGTATATCATAAAGAAGGGCATAATGTAGAGGGAGCAGACGCCTACTTTGGAGCCAGAGTATCTGAGTTCAAGTCCTGGTTCTCTTATTTCCCGCTGGGTGATGTTGGGCAAGTCATTCAATCTCTCAGTTTCCTGGTCTATAAAAGGGAGATGGCAATATCTCTTGTGTAGGGTTGTTGTAAAGATTAAATCCATAGAAAAAAGAGATTAAGTACATATTACATTTAGAATAGAGTCTTCCTCATAGTAAAGGTTGTAAAAATGTGGCCTATTATATGAGTAATAGTCCTCCATTCTGTAAACTGCTACTGGAATAAAAAATTCTACACCTAGATATGATTAAATCAGTCATGTTCCTTTTATCAAGTAATTGTTTAATGGTAGTCTATAAGTGCCGGGCATTGCATTAAATCCTGGAAATATGAGAGGTGGGAGGAAGGGAGAGAAAGGAAGGGAGGGGAGGGAGAGAGAGGGGAAGAGATGGGGAGGGGAAGGGGGAGGAGAGAGAAGTCCTTCAAGAAGTTTCCTACCATGTTGGAGGGTGCGACTCAGTTGTAGAGTGTTTGCCTAGCAGGTGTGAGGCCCTAAGTTCATTCCTCAGCAAAAAATGTTTCCTATCCCTAGTTAATTTGTATTTTGAGGTAAAATTAAGCAAACATTATATGACAATTGTTTTAAAAAGGATAAAGTTAAATTAAGCAAAAATTGTATGATGATTGTTTAAACAAATGAGAGTCTTACAGAGAACAAAGAATTACTCCAGATCCAGGCTACAAAAACGGGCCTCTCAAAGAGTCGGAGACAACTGAGATTTTGAAAGATATCTCGAGTAAGGAGCAGAGCCCTGAACTTAAAACCAGAAGAGTAAAAGCCAGAGAAAGTTGGTGGGAGCCTTCAAGGGGCACACGCGCGCACACAGACACACACAAGCACACGCACACACACGCACACACACCCCATGTTTGGAAGAACACAGGCTGAGGATGGAGACTAGGAAAATCATCTAGGTTTCAGGACGGGTGGGATCTCTTACTTGAGTTCGCCCTACCTAACTACTCCTAGTACATGTCATTCCTCTGTAACTTCCTTACCGTGCTTTAGCAAAGGCAGACTGATGGGACATCTCTGCCAAGTGGTCACTCAGGACTTCTCATCGGAGGGAGGCCAGCTGGCATTCTCTCAAACCGGGCTGACTCTGCCGTGGATATCTTAATCCATAACCAGTGATTTCTTAATGCACAAACTGAATATCAACATTTGTTTACTGTTGGTGAAAGTAATGACTTCACTGGCATGCTGTATGTTAGAAAGTGACTCTCATTAAAGATAGTCAAGATGTGCGAATTGGCTAAAATAGTTCAGAGATAATCCCTACCTTCAACATGCACACACACACACACACACACACACCCCTAGAATGAATAAGGAAAGAGAATCAAGCCAAGCCTGAACACCTGCACTGTTGGGATGACACCTGACGCCTGGTCCCTCATAGTTCTCTGGCCACTGGCTTGCAATTATTACTTGCACGCGACCTGTGGGGAACCAGAACTCTGCCTCAAGTGCTTGCCTGTAGCACTCGTTCATCCAGGTCGACCACAGCACAGAAAAGGACAGGGAGCTGTGACTCCATCAAGTTTACAGTGCTGTTTTATGCTTGTGTAGCTAAAGAATTTCTGCCTAAAACTAGACGTGTGGCAGAATTTGCTTGAACCTTGCCTTCAGTTCAACTACGACCTGAGATGTGGGCG
Organism: Erethizon dorsatum; assembly: GCA_028451465.1. Classification (NCBI taxonomy): domain Eukaryota; kingdom Metazoa; phylum Chordata; class Mammalia; order Rodentia; family Erethizontidae; genus Erethizon; species Erethizon dorsatum. Next base: position 12,838,363 of record CM051834.1, on the reverse strand, counting down.
TGTCCTGAAATAGTCAGAGGTAACAGCAGCTGGCAGAGATTGGCAGTTGTCCTAAAGGGCTGGAATGTGAAAGAAAGCACTCGCTGGCCTCAGCTTTGTGTTAAAATGTTTTCCATTTGTCCAAGAAGGGTCTTCATTATCCTGGCTGCCACTGAAAGGTTTCATCCAGGTTTCCAGCTTCTGATAAGTGACTCCCATCGACACTTCCCAGTCTTCCTCTGGGCTTCCTAACCATGCCTCCAGCAGGGATGGGCAAGAGGTTAGGCCACCAGAAAATGGGGTATTTAATGATACATGGGACTCAGAATTAGAAACTAATTTGGAGAAAACATTTCGAACTTATAAATCCAATGGTGCTATTTGTAGTGATGGTAAATAATGCATTATATTCTACTTGCATGTGAGTATAGATACATTATCACAAGGCATCCTGCATGGAAAGTAAGCAAAGCAAGAGTTAAACACCTCACTTTAAAGATGAAAAAGGACTGCTTTAGCTAATAGAATCACATAGCAGATAACGATGGAGCTGGGAGCAGAACCACGTGATCTGATTCCTGAATTCTCCCCAGTGGGGTATATGAATCAGCTTTGATTAAAGAGGGAAAAGGACAGCAGAATAGAAGGACCGTAATCACCCCTGACGGATTGACCATGACTTAAATGAGACTGTTTTCTTTCATAACTGTAGAGAGCCATTTTGGAGAAGCCACATGTTTCATGCTCTCGTATTGCGGAAACCACAGTGAGGTAGGGGAGTTGAGGAAGTAACTGCCTTCCAGAGCTCTGATGGGCCATCCTGACCCTTCTTGCATTCTAACTCTGTTCTTCGAGATCTTACTCGCCAGTCTCTTTCTAACAGGACTGCTGATGGCAAGCCAGTCAGGAGGTAAGGAGACCCCATATCTTGTCTCACTGCCTTAATCATCTGGTTGCACTCTTACAGGCATGAGTCAGACAATTACATGTCAATAGGACAGCCACCTCTTGGAGACTCTCTTGCCAGGATACTTCGGTCATGAGAAAGCACACTGGAGGCTGGTTGGAAACTTGAGCTTGTGGAAAAACACCCCAGAGCTCAACAGGTCTCCGTTTTCCTGCAGGGACACACTCAGGAGGATCCCAGACCGAGGCTTCTCTCTCTTCTCTCCATAGGCCCTATGAAGAACCATGGGAAACATCTTGCTCATCCCTCCAGCCTCATCATTAGTCTGTATCCTTAATAACTGCAAACAATTTGACTCTGATAACTTGATGAAGAAACAGCTTATTATAGACTAGGGCATGAAGAACAATGGCCAGAAAATGTCAATCTAAATTATACCACTATCCTCTGGCTATCTCTCCAGAGAGGCCTGAGACCCCTCAACCTTCTCTAGTGACCCCCAGGCCACATTGCTGTACAGAGCATAGCTGCTTACTCTTCCAAGTCACAGTTTACCTTGATTCTGAGGGAGGTCACTGGGGCAAGGGACTACCAGGGTCTAAGTCCTCTTTTCAGCTGCAGACATCCAGCAATGTAAAGAATGTTAGTCTAGATTTTCTGAGGATCCCTATCATGATGGAATCATTTGTGTCAGTCCTACCAGAAGGTAAGTAGAGCCAGGACATTGTAAAGGAAGGGTTCTTACGCATAAGTGCCTGATGATAATTATAGCAAAGAATTCTGCCAAAATCACAAATTTGCTCTGAGTCAACCTAAGGCTTCTCTTTGGAAAATCCAGATCTTATACTACAGGTAGACATACTGTCGGGGCGCCCTCCGCACACCATGGTCAGAAAATTCCATGTGTGTATGGACTCTAAAGCAGTGATGTGCAGCTAAGCAAACTGGGAGCTGGTAAAGCCATCTGCCTTGTGCAGGGTAATTAATACCAAACAGCACAGACTACCAGATGGGCGTGAAGAAATTGTCTGCCCACCTCACAGTATTTCAGTAATCTGGTCTGACCAGTAAAGAAGCCAGATGGCTCACGGAGAATGACTGGATTATAGAGAGTTAAATAAGCTGGTGTCCCCTACCAACATCCCTATGCCCAATATTGCTCTCCTGACTGAATAGCCGATGCACGCTATGGGATCTTACCACTCTGTTTGAGATCTTGCTAATGTTTTCTTTAGTATTCCCTCAGCTGCTGAGTCCCAGCACCAGTTTACATTCACCTAGAATAGACAACAATGGACCTTCAAATGCTCTCAAATCCTAGGTAGTACCATGCTCTGCCTAGGATAATGACCCAGGACCATGACCTCTTATCCTGCCCACCCACTGTAAAAGTGTTTCATTACATAAATGACATCACGCTAATCTCTGCGTGTTTTACAGATTTATGACAAAATCTGGAGGATATTCAAGGACACCTAAAGCGTCAGGGATGGAAAATTAATCTCCATAGGGTTCACGGGGCTGGAACTGCTATAAAATTTTGTGAGTCTTATGGTTGGGTAAGACATGCGTGATACCTGACAAGGTCATCAAGAAAATTTAGCAGTAGCCTGTACCAATGAATACCCTTGGGGCATTGCCATCTCCTCCTAGCCCACTTTGTTCAAGTTGCCCACTTTCCATACAGCTTAAGAAAGAAGAAACTGGAGGAGATTAAGACAAAAGGGCTCAGGAAGGTTTTGAACAAGTTAAAATACTTGTGGGGCAAGCCAAACAGTTACGTGCCTTAGAACCCCAATGCCTATTTGTTCTAGAAGTTATCAGGAGCCTTGAAAGTTACAGTCGAAAGCTATGGTAAAAACATAAACAGGCAGTTCCAATAAGGTTCTGTCCAACTGGTGTGGTCAAAAGCTCCCCATCTGGATGGGTGAGCCAGGTCAGGCATCCCCCAGGGTTATGACGCCTGTCACTCCCCGACTATGGATCCTCTCATAATCCCAGGACCTTAAGAGACCCAGTGCTTGCCCCATTGGTGTGAGAGCTCCTTTCACTGGCCCGCTCCCACCCTGTGGAGTGCACTGTCACTTCTTTCACTTTTAATAAATCTTATTCTTGTTATTCCTTCTGAGCGTCCTGCACAAATCTTTGTTCAGGATACCAAGAACTTGAAAACAACTCCCCCAAGACCTTTGTACAACCCCAGAGGACTCTTTCTTCAACGATACAATATGCAACACACTGATGTTGCGCTAATGAACTTTAATTACGCATTGAACAAGCCAGGTTTTTTCCAGTATGTTTCAGTTAAAATAATTTTCATATTATTATCAAACTGAGAGTTCTCACCCTTGGCTGTTTAGCTGAATTGGTGGCACTTTTAAAAGCAATACAGACTACAGGTTCCATCTTTTGAGAAGCTACAGTTGTGCCTGGGCATCTGCAGTTTTCCAAAGCTCCACCAAATAATACCAGTAATGTTGGGCTAGGAATCAGGAGACCTGCCCACATCCTGATGCCTCACTTTTCCTATTCACTGGTCTCCCTGAGTCTGTTTCTTGTTGCATAAAATGGAGAGATATGAGTCCAGCTCTACTTCTGTGAGTTTCAAGCATGAGCTCTTATACGAAAGAAATCTGAAAAGTAACCCATGTATTTACATTAAGAGAGAGCTGGTGGCCAGCTGTGGGGCCCCACCTGTGAACCGGCCCTCGGTGGCATTTTCACTTGGGTGCGCATGGTCGGCTTGCCTCCATCCCACCACGCTAAAAATAGGTAGAGAGTGGGTGGAGCTCAAAATACTCTAACTCAAGTGTAATTGTGTGGGCAGCTTCCATGTAGCTAGGTAATTCTGGACAAATGGAACCTTGAGTGCATACGACTATATTTCTTTCCAAAATAACTGGTGCTAACCCCCAGGAATTCTAGGACATTCATTTCATTTTATCTGTTATTGGATTTCAAAAACCCAAACATGAATTAAGAAGAAATATACAAGTTATTTATTCTCTACCTCAGAGCTAATACTGGGAGTTTGGTAAGGGGTAAATCAATAGTCATTTGATATGGGAATATTTAAATTTGGAAAATCAAATGCATTTACTACCTTACTCTGAATTTCAGGCACCACACACACACACACACACACACCAATTAAGTATTCAGAATTTGACTACTATGGAACCCTTATTATATACAAATTACAGATTTACACAAATATGCCAAGATGCTGATGTCTTGCTGATAGCTTTCTTTTGAAATAGTGTGGTTTTACCTCTCTGACAAACAGACATGTTTTACCCCTGTTAATTATGTTTTGTCCATTCAGTGCATCACAAATTGTTCATAGCAGGTTTGCCAAGGATTGGTAAGGACACAGGAGCAAGGAAGTTCAGCTTTGGATGGCTCTGATACGATCACCTTGAACTTTGTATGCAGCAAATTCAAATTTCTTCCCCAAAGACAAACGTTCTCAAATTTTAATTCCTATGGAAAGTACTACCTGAAGCTAGGCATAGTGGCCCATGTTTGTAATCCCAGCACTCGGGAGGCTAAAGCAGGAGGATCGCTGTGAGTTCGAGGCCAGCCTGGGCTACAAAGTGAGTTCAAGGCCAGCCTGAACTACACAGAGAGACCCTGTATCAAGAAAACAAAAGTACTATCTGAAATAGACATAAGAATTTTGTCCCAGACCTGGAGAACCAGAAATTATTGGGTGGGGCTGGAGCATCTGCATTACAAGCGTCTAAAACCACTTCCCAGAGCATTGTCTTAAGAGATGGGTGTCTGTGGGTAGCAGAAGACAAATATTAGTGTGTCATTCAAGGGAACCAATTATGAAAACTCATAATTCCCACCATAAGCTCCACTGGAACTCCTTATTTTGAAAGACACTGCCTGAAAGGGTTTCTGTAGATCACTTCTTTGTCTTCCTGATAGGTCAAAGTTGGATGCCACTGAAGCACACTAGAACTTTGGATTTCTGACAGGACCACTTGATACAGTTGTGCAAGTGGAGTACTGCATGAGGGCACCGTATCTAAAGGATACCACACTTAGCATAAACACAGTTGATGGGAGTATTTGTTATGACAGCTTTCTGGCTGGTGGCAGTATCGTGTCTTATTCCAAAAATCCAGCCATGACAATGACTTCCCAACAGATAGAAACAGAGTGTCTGGAAGAAGAGGTAGGAAGGCCCTTTTGTTATTTCCATATGGGTGCAGTTTGGGCTAGCTGCATCTTGGTTCTGGTTCATGTTCACTGATCTCTTCCCTGGTCATCTCTGGCCTGGCAAAAAGTCTCTTCCTGCCTGAAAGAGGAGGGAGTGGGTAGCATTGGAGCCTTCATGGTCCAGGAGCCTCTCCCTGTTCTAGTGCAGGCTCTATGTGCTCTGCTGGCCAACGCAGCATGGGGGACTTAGCACTCTGTCTTTCCCACCCATTGGGCTTGCTGAGCCTATTTCCTGTTCTCTGAAATAGAAAGCTATGAGGCTGGCCCTACTTCTATGAATTGCAAGCATGAGAGCTTGTGTGAAAGAATTATGAAAAGTTGGCTGTGCATTTACAGTAGGAGGGAGATGATAGCCAGCAATAGGGCTCCCTTTGCAAGCAGCCCTGGCATGCAGTCACTTGGTGACATTTCTACTTGGGTGCACATGGCCTGCACATCAATTTGCAGTTTTGCCCAGGAGCCACCTCCCACTGTCAATACATGGGGTTTTCCTACAAGAACAGGAAGTGTCACCCGTCTTTCTCTTTGTCTCCTTGCCTTCAGCTCTGTTTGTGTTTTCCCTACTATTGCAGAAAAACCCAGTACTGAACCGAAAGGAAAACGCTCCACACCAAGGAGTTGGAAGGCAACTTGTTTATTGGTGCTTGCAGGCTGGTGGGACCGAGTCCAAATCACCAGCCTTGGCTCATAGTGAAACAGAATCTTTTATATATTTTTGCAAGCAGGAAGTACAAAAGCTGATAGCAGGTTATTACATGATTGGTTACATGAATTAAGTCATATGTTGTCAGGCAGACTTGTTTTAAGCAGGTTTACTTAAAAGGAATTGTTTATCATAAGGCAGGAACATCCTAGGAAGGAGGGGTTTTGAGTGGAGCAGGTAGAGTTAAATGTGTCCTTGACTGGGCCAGTCTGTCCTGGGCATAAAAGCCTTGAAGCATGTTGGAAAAACTGGATATATATTTTTTATGTAGGAAAACACAGACATTATAGCTGGATATGGTCAAGTTGACCTGGCAGGCTATCTAGGAGAAGCAGCTGGATGCAGACAGTCAAGGCTAATTGAGTTTATCTGTCTAATTATGCAACAGGCAGCATAAGCAGATGCTTCTTAATATAGCAACAGGCTACTAATTGATTTTTAATTTCTGTTATAAAATTTCTATAAATTTGCTATTACAGTCCTCCCCTGTTTTTATTAAGGGGAGGATTCTTCTTCCTCAGTTTCCTCAGTGCTGAGGAGCTGATAAGGGGGAGTAAGTTTTAAGAGGAGTTGGTTTATGACCTCAAAGCATTCAGTCAGAAAGTGAGTCAGGATCACACAAAGGCCTAGAAGGACTGTCAGGAGAACCATTAAAGGTCTAACCAGAGCTCCTGTCCACGAGGGGAGAAAGTCCAGAGATCCCCACAAGGAAGAGCCTCCCATAGTATTTTGAGCCCAATGTTTGAGGCATCCCTACAGCTGATGGGAGTTTTCTCTTACTATCCCTGACTTGTTAGCATAGTAGCAGCTCTCTTCTAGGAAAAGGCAAATGCCCCCATGTTGGGCTGTCAGAAGATCTGAGGCTGTTCAATTCTAAAGGATGACTGCAGCTAACAAATCTATTTGGTCCTGCAGCGTGTCTATTGAAGTTTGTATGTTGGCAAAATCTCCAGCAATCTGAACATTTGACTGTGAGTACAGTTGTTGGCCTATACCCATAGCTGTGGCACTGAGAGTCAAACTTCCTGTTATTGCTATCCCAGCTAGCATGGATAATATCACAGGGGCACATTTTTGATGTGACTGATGGGCATGTGCAGGACCTCATTGACCTGGATAAACAGAGAGGTTGGGTACCAGAAAAGCAAGTGCACAAAGACTCATATTGGCACTATCAAACACATGGTGCACACCATCAGAACAAACAAAGAAAGTTCCAAGAGGGGCCACCAGAGAACCTGAGGTGACAGTCAACATCTATACAGTCAGCAGAAACATTTTGGCCCTTAGTGGAACCCAGGAAACAGGAAGTGTTTCCCCACACTATTGTAGGCTAGGAGTGAAGTAAGCAATCAGGAGCATTAGCAGAATTGAGTTTAGAATTATTCCGAGTTAGACCTAGAGCTCGATAGGAAAGAACTGAAAGGGGAACACAGAGCCAACAGTCTTTGCCTAACTCTGGGTTTACAGAGTGGAGGACCCAATGGGTGCCATTGACCAGGCATAGGAGATCAGGAGTCAGAGGTCCTGTGTGATTTATAGCAGGCAGAGGGGTGGGGGGAATGGGAACACTCATGGTTTCGGGGAAGGAATTTTAATGTGGGATGGGGGTGATGGGGGTGACCAGACCTTTATAATTTTTAAAAGAAGCCATGGGTTTTGTCCCCATCCATCCACTTGGACTCATATTTGGTGACCTGATGACCAGCGCTGATGGGAAGGATCTGGAACAGTGTACTGTAAGGGGCTACAAGTTCCCCAGTGGCAAGTTGGACTGGAGGGGAGCTGAGTTAAAGGCTATTTTTGGATCCACCCCAGTCTATGACACAGTCCCATCCAGGACAGAATGTAGATTGGGGGGAGTTTACAGTACTTCTGGGTTTAACACCATTGTGGACAGATATACTTACTATTAGTGTGATATTCTCAATCCAAATTTAATCCTCCGCATCCTGAGGAATAGAGACGATTTTCCCAATTTGGAGTGTTGGCCTGAACTGGGCATGCATCAAAATAAAGGTCTACTTTAGGCTGAGAGGGACCCATTTAGTCTGATTAAGAACTATCACAGGGTTCATACCAAATATCTGAATTTGGAATTCTCAATGTCCTGAATTTCCAAACACTCCTAGGATGTTAATACATATTATCCACAGAAGAGTCATTTTAATTTTGGTCTAGGCAGCTAAAAGTAAGAGACCCAAAAATTATGTTTATATAGGTGAGAACAAAAGCAGCTTTCTGATGGGGCTCCAATTTGTCAGAGGTACAATCCAGAGAGTGAAAGTGAACACTGCAATTAACAGGAGATATGAAACTAGGAACCAGGCAGAGTAACAGTACACTGAAACTAAAACTTGGAAAAACAGATCAAGGTACGTAGTGTAATAGTCACACCAATAAACAAGAGAGTGAAGGCGATTTTGTAGGGGATTTTCCAGTCCCCTGGGGATACAGCCAAGAGTCCTGAGGCTAGCACCAGAATAAACAAGAGAAGAGGAACTAACATCCAAACAGGGTAACAAATCATGAGACAATTAGGACAGGTGTATGATGTCCATCTAATCTTCAGCTGTGCGTTGACTTGCCAGCCTCTGGGGTGGCAAGAGCAGGGCTTTGAGTGCGCTGTCTCTTCAGGGTGGTCTTTAAAGGGTTTGTCTCCTCAGGATGGGCCTTCAAACAATCATCAGGATGAGCTCACTCGAACCTGGAAAGATGAATCCAGGGCTGGATTTCTGCCTCTTTTACTGTGGTGGAAGTGGTCAAAATAATTAAATAGTGGCCTTTCCAAACTGGGGACAGGGGATTCTTTTTCCAGTCCTTAACCCAAACCATATCGCCTGGATCGTGTGTGTGTGCAGGCGTATTGGCGGGTATGGGTGATCTCTCTGCTATATTTTTATGTATCTGGGAGAAAGTTTTTCCTAACTGAATAAGTTGCTCTTGTAAGGTAATGTTTCCCAACTGGCATAGATCCCCTTGGAGGCCTTTAATTAATGGTGGGGGCCTCCCAAATAAGACTTTGAAAGGGGTGTGTCCAGTGGGCTCTGGTGAAGTCCTGACTTTAAGAAGGGCCATAGGTAACAAGTCTACCCATGGTATCTGAGTTTCTTGATAGTACTTTGTCAATATTGACTTTAGGGCTCTGTTCATTCACTCTACTTTACCAGAGCTCTAGAGCCTATAGGCAGTGTGGAGAGTCCATTTGATTTTTAGTTCCTTAGCTAGTTTTTGAGTCATTTCTGCTACAAATGATGGTCCATTGTCACTGCATATAGTCAGGGGCAGCCCATATCTGGGAATAATTTCTCTTAATACTCTGCATACTTCAGAGGCCTTTTCAGTCTTAGTGGGGGATGGCCAGAAGCCAGAATAAGTGCAAATAAGGACCAGCAAATACTTGTAGCCTTGGCAAAGCTTAATTTCAGTAAAGTCTATTTGGAGATCTTCAAAAGGAAAGAGTCCTGTGTGTTGGATTGCAGAGGGTAGTCAAGGGCCTGTTGAGGCCTCAGTCTTCACACAGATTTGACACCTCTAGCTAATGGCTGCACAAATGGATGTCAATTTTGGGATATAATAATATTGACCCAAAAGCTGGGCCATAGCAGTCTCTCCTCTGTGGGTGATGTCATGGTGATGCTTAACCCAGGTGTAAGCTAGCTCCTTTGGAATGATTATTCGATCATCTGGTAGGGCCCAGACACCATTTGGGTCTACATCAGCCCCTTCTTGTTTTGCCCATTTTATTTCTTCTTCGGTACAATGGAGGGGACCTCGGTGCAAGCTAAGAACAGTTTTTGGTGGGATTTTACGTAGAGCTTCTGAGTTTTGGACTGAATCATTGTCTTCCCAAGTCAAGGCTTCGGAGGCCATCTTAGCGGCCTCATCTGCTCTGTGATTGCCAAGAGTAACAGTGTCTTTTACTTTCTGGTGTCCTTTGCAATGGATAACAGCAACCTTTTTAGGTTTCCAGACTGCAGCCAGGAGTTGAGAGATTTCATCCTTGTTTTTGGTTTGTTTTCCTTCCACTGTCAGGAGTCCACGCTCCTTGTATAACATCCCATGGATGTGAACTGTAGTGAAGGTGTACTGGGAATCTGTGTAAATATTTACTTTTTTATCTTTAGTCCAGTTGAGGGCCTGTATTAGTGCCCAGAGCTCGGCTTGTTAAGCTGACCAATTTTGGATAACAGGCTCTGTTAAGAGCACTTCTTTAGTGGTGACAACAGCATAGCCAGCCCAACATTTTCCATTTTTAACAGAGCTACTTCCATCCGTAAATAGGGTGTACTCAGCATCTGTCAAAGGCTCCATCTGGAGGTCAGGGAAGCTGCCAAAGAGTTCATGATCAGCTCTCTGAGCTCTGTGGGTAGATAGGTGGCAGGATTCAGAGCTTTGACTGGTTGGAAGGAGAGTCAGAGATTTCCAACAAGCAGTCCTTGGTACTGAGTGATATGGCTGTTTGAAAGCCAACCATGTCTCCAACTGTTGAGGAGCTCAAGAACAGCATGTGGCACCTGGACAGTCAGGTTTTGTCCCAAAGTGAATTTGTCTGCCTCCTTAATCAGGAGGGCTGTTACTGCAAGTGCCCACAATCAGGGAGGCCATCCTTTGGATACTGAGTCTAGTGTCTTAGACAGGTAGGCAACTGGTCTCTCCCAGGGTCCCACTGTTTGGGTTAGGACTCCCGAGGCAACATGCTGTCTCTCATCCACAAACAGGTTGAAGGGGCGAGTCACACCTGGGATGCCTAAAGTTGGAGCTGAGGCCAGAGCTCTTTTGATTTGTTTGAACCCCTCAGTTTCTTCCAAAGTCCAATTTATTACATCTCTTTCAGTCATGGGCTTTTTTTTTTAACATGTCATAAAGTGGCCTGGCTTTTTTTTAGCATACCCAGGCCTCCAAATTCGGCAGAAACCAGCTGCCCCTAAAAATTCTCTAAGTTCCTTTTTGCAGTCAGGCTGTGGGATGGAGCAAATGACTTCCTTTCTTTCTGGGCCTAGGTGTTAGAATCCTTGTTCTAAGTCAAACCCTAAATATCTGACTTTTTGTTTACAGATTTGAGCCTTTTTCCAGGAGACTTTATACCCAGTGTCACATAAGTGGCAGAAGAGGGCTTGAGTTCCCCTCCAACAGTCTTCCTTTGTGGGACTTCCAATTAGGATATCATCAACAAAGTGCAGAAGCATGCAGTTGAATCTTCCATGGGGAAACTTGGCCAGATCGGCTGCCAGCGCTTCCCCAAACAGTGTGGGAGAATTCTTGAACCCTTGAGGGAGGCAAGTCCATGTGAGTTGTCCTTTCATCCTGTGTCAGTGTCCTCCCACTCAAAGGTGAAAAGAAGCTGGCTGGCAGGAGCTATTCACAGGCAGGAGAAAGCATCCTTTAAACCCAGGCAGGTGAACCAGGCAACATCAGGAGGGAGCAGGCCCAGGAGGGTGTACAGGTTTGGGACTGTTGGATATAAAGTTATAGTGGCTGCATTAATGACATGGAGATCTTCTACTGGCTGATAGTCCCCGTTAGGCTTTTTAACTGGCAGCAATGGAGTGTTTCAGGGTGACTGGCAGTCTACTAGTATCCCGGCTTGTTTCAGTCTGGAAATGTGGGGTTGAATCCCAGGGTGGGCCTCTTGGGTCATAGGATACTCCTTGATAGTGATGGAAATGGCTCCCAGGTTAAGTCCAATCATTAATGGACTGGTTGATGGCTAGCCCCAGAGGCAAATTTTCTGCCCAGACCTCAGGGAATAGCATCTTCAGGACTTCTGGATTGTGGGTAGAAGGCCGTTCTAATTGATAGAGACACCATTTGTCCTAATGGGGGATCGTCAGGGTCAGGAGCAGGTCTGGAAGGGGGTTGAGTGATACAGAGGCTGGCTTGTTTGGAGCAAAGGAGATGGTAGCTCCTAACTTTGAAAGGAGGTCTTGGTCCAGCAAGGGGGTGGGGCATTCAGGCATGTATAAAAATTCATGTTTGGTGGGAGGTCCTCCAAGCTCACAGGATCTGCTTTGGCAAAACCTCTTTAGTGGGAATGCCAGTAGCTCCCATTACTGGGATTTATCAAGAAGTCAAGGGGGCAACAGTTTGGGTGACAATGGAATATTAGTCTCTGCTGTCTGATGTAAAAGCCATTGGTTTTCCCCCGATTTTCACTGTGACTGTCAGCTCCCGGGGGCCCAATCTTATAGAGCCCAGTCTGTCCTATTCATTGCCATCAAAGAATGAGAGCAGGGGTTCAGGCAGGGGCAGGTTTAATGCCTCAGAAGCCTTCTGGTCCTTCATGCAGAGGGGGCATTTGTCTTTCCAATGTTCAAACTGATTGCATTGGGCACATTGGTTCGGGGCTAAAGCATAAGGACGACTGCCCGTTTTGAATTGAGGACACTGTGAGGCCTTGTTGACTTGCTTCCAGTAACATTGTTGACTTGTTTGGAGCACCTTAGGGAGCAGCTTTCCCATGACTGTAGTCAACAGGGCAGTCTGATGACCTTGTGTTCTTTCTTTTCTTCTTTTTCCCGGTTTATAAAAACTTTCTGAGCTATCTGAAGCAGTTGAGAGGTGTTTATGCCAGCAAATCTATTGATCTTTCGAATTTTCCTCCAAATGTCAGAGGCACATTGTGACACAAAAACTGAATTTACCATCTGTTGATTTTCAGGGGCCTCAGGATCAAATGGGGAAAAAGTTCAGTAGGCTTCACACAGTCTCTCATAGAATTTTGCAGGATTTTCACTGGGTTCTTGAGTAACTTCAGCAATTTTTAACATATTTATGGGCTTCTTCCCTCCTGCTTTTATCCCTGCCAGGAGGGCCTTCTGGTATTCTGTTAAAGCATCACAGGCTCGTGCAGTGTTAAAGTACTAATTTGGAGGGGAATTAGGGAAGACAGTGTTTACCCAGGCATCAAGATCAGCAGCAGCATCTTCAACACTAGTTCTTAGCCAAGCTCATCCTCCCTCAAAAATATGGGCATGCTCCTCAGTGCTGAAGGTCAGGAGGATATGTTGACAGTCATCCCAAGTTGGCTGATGTGTCTGGAAGATCTAGGTCAGGAGATGGATCATGGCTTGGGGCTTTACTGAATATGAGGGAGTATTATGTTTCCATTTGAGGAGATCAGTGGAGCTAAAAGGCTGATAACATAAAGCAGATGGTTGATTTGGTCCCCCTATACCACGATATCCCCAAAAGGGCATCTGGAGGTGTGATGAGTGGAGTTGGTGACCAAAGGGACTTGGTGCAAGTGGCTCCTGGGGGCTAGGCGGGGATGGTGCAGTCAGTGGAGATGGAGTAGTAGAATCTGGCAGTGCAGCTGGCAGCTGGTCAGGAGCTGCGGCTGCCTGTAGTGGCAGCAGTGGAGGATCTGGCAGGTCTGAATGGCCGCCCATATACAGAGGAGGGAAGTCTTCATCGGGATCATCAGGCAGGGTAGGGTAAGTCCTTTTTGGTTTTAGTCTTTAGGGCTTTCTTTATGGGGGACCTCTGGTCTGGCTGATCAGCTCTGATCACTAGGAGAGCTCCCTTTTCTTTATAAGCGCAGACACAGAGCCATGGCAGGGGGGTTTGGTACAGTCCTAGCCATTAATCGACGTAAAGGAATTGATCAGGGTGGCTGTTCAGTACAGGGTCCATCAATTTGTCCCAGACTCTGTGGACAGTTTCCACATGTAGGGTTCCCTCTGGTGGCCAAGCGGGACATAAGCATGGCCAGTCAATTTTGCAGAAAGTAGGGAGCTGCTGAGGTTTCATTTTCACTCCGTAGTCATGGGAGGGCTTTCTGAGAAGCCTTTCTTGAAGTTTTCTATCATGCAGTCTAGGACAGTGGGCTTACTCTGGCTTGCATCCATACTGACTCCCTATGGTGTGTGCGCTGTGCCCTTGAACCATGTCGCAACAGACAAAGTGTGGGTTTTCCTCAAATGAGAAACCATACACTGTTGGCTCTGGCCACTCCCCTCGCGGGGACACAGGTGCATCCGGGCAATAGGCGCGCATGTCTATCCCCTGCCAGGTCAGTTCCCAGAATGTGGTGGTACTGAGTCAAACCCTCATTACAGAGGTAGAGTCGCCACTTAGCCGCTTAGAGGAGACTATGGAAATGCAGAAATCTGACCCAATCACGCTCCGTAGCTCCGAGGTCCCAAAGGGACCCTTCACTGTGGAGCACAGGCAGAAAGACCATTTGCTTACTTTGTCCATTCACACTCAGCCCACACATTCACACACAGGCACACAGGGGTTAATACAGTCCAGCCCCCAATCCCGAGGGCGAAGTCTAACTGAAACTGAAACTCACTGCTCTGACTGAAACTGAAACAGATGAAACAGGTGAGGAGTGATCAGTTCCTCCTTCATCTACACAGGGAACGGCAACTGACAGGCTAACTGAGGGACTTCCCGGGGCAATCCTACCTTATCCAAGGGCCCAAACTGGTCACATTCTGTCTCCTCCTGTCGTTCCAGTGAGGTCTTCACTGTCACACAGGGGCTCCCACTCCTAGACCGCCGAGGAGACTCCAAGAAAAGAACCAGAGGGTGCGCCTTCTCGTCTGCAGGTCGGAGGGCGAGTCCTGCCGCGGCCAGCGGGCCTCCACTGGGGAGCCAAAGTGGTCAGCACAGTGTTTTTGTGGCTGACACACCAAGAATGTTGTGGGAAAACCCAGTACTGAACTGAAAGGAAAATGCTCAGTACCGGGTTTTTCCACAACACTTCTAGTCCCAGAGATCTGCTCTAGAACTCCTCTTTCATTCTTCTTTCCTCTATTTGATGGTTAAGCTTAATTATCAAGTTGATTGGCTTGGGAGCCACCTAGGGGGTCATAAAACACACTTCCTGGTGTGTCTGGGTGGATCATGGAAGTGGGACCTTGGGTACCATATATGGTTCCTGGGTCCTTCCTCTCCAGCACTGCTCCCCTGCTCTGCTTCCCAGCTCCCATGAACTAAACAGCTTTGCTCCACCATACCCTTCCACCATGATGTTTCCACCATGGAACACCCAGTTGTGGACTGAATTCCCTCAAAACATGGGCCAAATTAAACTGCCGTTCCTTTAACTTGTGGATGTTGAGTATTGCATCCCAGGGACAGGAAAGTTGACTATTACACTCCATATCTGACCTTGAATTTTAAAACCTATAAGTCACTCTTGTATCTTACCCTGGGTGTCTAAACCCTAGTTGGGGATTTTTAAGATACTCTTGATTACCCGCACACTTTGAAAAATAAGCATGTACTTCCTGCCTCCCCAGGAAATCTCAAAAGAGAAATATCTTAGTAAAAGGGTGGTGGACTCTCAAATTCTTTTTCCCCCTCCACTTTAACACCACAGCTGCTCTCACAGTAACCTCCCCCTCCATCTCCACATTCTCTCTATAAGCCTAACCAAAATGAGGAAGTCTGTGGTGATGATGCGCTGCTTTAAGATTCTTTTGATGTGAGACCCACAAACCCTAGGTTCCTGAAGAAGTTATGAGAATCCACACTTTGACTACAGTCTGTCGAGTACAGAGTCGCTTTGCTAGGTGCTAGTGAGTTTGTGGACCGAATGGGTGCCATGCTGGGGGAAAATGACTATCTGTAATGGGTCTGTGAGTTATTCTATTCATTTACAACAAGTACACATTCATTCACTGAGCATGTAGTATGTGCCAGGCCCTTTGCTGGCAGTCGAGGGTAATCAGAGAACACAACTAATTCCTGCCTTCCTGCAGTGAACAGGCCAGGGCTGGAGACACTCGCAAGCTGGGCAAGTGTGTGTAATTGCACACAGTACCACACAAAAAAATGTGATTTAGTCAAAATAGCATCTTGAACATTTTCACATTTGGGGCAGATTTGATTTTGTTCATTTCTGACCTTTTCACTGCCCATCTTTTGTGCTAAGTGCTCCCCTTCTGTGTAATTTGCAAAGTTTAAAAGCTTGTGTTTTGAATCCATTATTCATGTTATTGGTGAAAGTTTTTTAATACTGCTACTCAGATTTTATAGAAAAATCATTCACTGTACTTTCGCTAGCCAGCACACATCTTTGATTCCATTCAAGCCAGCAAATGTTTATTGAGAACCTACTAATTGCCCACCATGACCCTGAAGATTCTCCGATCAGCTCCAGAAATTCAAAGTCAAGGGGAAAATCACACTAATAGCTGTAACAGAAGAGGATGTGTGCTCTGCCTGTCCTATAGTTGAAATACAGATACATATTTGGGAAACTTTGATTGACAGGCAAATAAAAAATTACTGATTTAGCAAAATATGACCTATAGTCAAGTAGGCAACTACCCAGAAGGTATCTTCTTAACCTTAGTTTACATTTTTGTTTTCTAAATAATAACTGGTCAAAAGCTTTTTCAGTATGACAATATGATGATTCTGTATTTTGGCATTTGTTGCTGTCATAAATCTGATTTGTCTGAGAATTTTTCCCCCAAATAATGTAATTACCTACTGTTTAGATGTAGATTTTTCTATAGATTCTTACCTTTTAAAAAAATTTATAAGTATGCAAGCTCATCTTTGAAGACAAGCCCTGAATAAACCATAGTAATTGCTGGAGGAGAATTAGTGCATGGTGTGCTTACTTCTAAATTGAAAAGGAACTTAATTTTTGTAATTATAATATAGTAGTCCACCCTTTGCAGTAGTGCTAGGACATCCCTTTGCCCTCTTTCCTCCATCCTTGCCTTCTCATTTAGGTAGGTATAAAACAAACAGGAAAGCGGAACCGTGTGCCATGCCTCGCACTAAGCAACTGGCCCAGTCAGTCATGATCACAACTTCGTGTTTGATTTTAAGATGAAAAATTACAGGAGTGCTTCATTGGCATCTTAATAGGAACAAAATTTCCCCTCCAGACAGGGCCAGCTGTATTTCTCACCTATTCCTAGAGAGGAGTTCAGGAATCTGCAGATGCATCTCCAGCAGAATTTGAGCTTCCTCTTCCTGAATCATGTCTTCTGTATGAAATCCCCGCCTCTCAGGAGGCAAGAACACAAGAGGATGTGAAGGATCCGGCAGCTACTAAACACCAGGGCCAGAGAGCCACATTCCAAGGAGCATTCATGGAAATGAACCCAATAATGGTCTTATCTGGCCAGAAATCTCATAGGGCTCCTTCTCCTCCTGTGGTTGAGCCTATCTCAGAACATACCTTCAAGGGGCAGAACATAAGCTGTAAAGTACTAACTGAAGCGTGTGGCATATGCCATCCTAGGCCCGTGTCCATGAATGGCAGAGAAACACAGGCAAACATTAGTTCTCAATATGGTCTCCATGTGGTAGAGGTGACACAGAGACCACAATAGAGACAGAAAAACACAGAAGCCACCATGGGGCAAAGGACAAACAAACGCCAGGGCACTTAAGCTGCTGCACATTAAGAGCACGATTTATGTTGTTTTCTGAGGCAGTTGAGGACTTAAGTATTTTTTCCTAAAACCCATGACTTGGGCCTACAGATGCCCAATATTTAAACAAAAGTAAAATGAAGCTTGTCCTTCATTTTATAGCCTTTATTACCTCAAAACTTTGGATACAGGTATGTCAATCATTTAGGAAAATTTGGCAACATAGGTTTATTAGCTCTAAAATAACCCTGCCTATTCCATCCTCCTTCAAGACTGAAGACTCCAAGATAAGAGTGACTAACGTAATTTTCAGGATTTGCAGGGATATGAAAATTACCAACTTTTACAAATGCCTGACCCCGCTCTGGCATGGTGCCTAGAATTCTCCAGCCATTGTCCTAAACTGGTGATCAGCTGAGTTCCAGGAAAAACAGAGCCTCACAGACTACTGCACCCTCAGGGGTACAAAACCAGGACCAAGATAATGATCGACGGGACCCCAGCCCACACAGCATCCCAGGAGCCTGGTCTCTATTCTTTTGTAAACGGGCTCCTCTGACCCAACTCTTCAGCCCTGTGTCCTCTTCAGTTTCTCAAACTGAAGCCTTTTCTCAATCTTCTCTTACTTTCCTCTCTCAGGGGACTGGATTGATCTTCGTCAGAGCTATGCTCCCCTTTGTTCTCCCCTACTTTCTAATTAAAGTTTTTGCCTAGAAACTCATACTTTGCCTTAGTTTTCATTTCTATCATCACTAAAGCAAGGACCCGTGTTAGTGGGTGACACAGGGACCTCAGAACAACAGTTTTTAATGCAGCTTTCTCAACTCAGATGATGAAACAAAATATCTTTATTTTTCTTAACCTCTAACTGAAATTTAACGTACCCTATAATTACAAATGTAGGCAACAAACTAGAATAGTAATACTAGCACCTGTGCCTTTGTCATCGAGAGAAATCACAGGTCCTTTCAGATCCTCTGACAACTGTTGCAGCCATCGATGGATACTTACTGCTAATTCAGATCAGCATTAAAGAGTAGAGGTGCTGCTCGATCTTTTTTTTTTTTATGCAGGCATCGGGAGTCGAACTCAGGACCTCACGCTTATCACCGGCCCTGCTTGACCATATTGTTTAAATTGCTACTAAAGAATCACAAACCTCACCATATCATAATTTTAAGAAATTATTTTGTAGCTGTACTTCTACATAGTTGGCTTTCTTCATAAGTTTGTATATTTTATTTTATGCATTTTAAAACATTTTGAGAAGAGTACAAAGATTTTACCAAATTGTTAAAGGGGTCCAAGCTCTCCAAAATGGTAAGCATGTCTTAGTGTTGCCCTCATTGCTTTTGGGGACTCTCACTATGTCCCACTGCAAAAACACAGCTTCCTACAGCAAAAGGGCTAAAAAATTACCATTTTAGTGCATTTCACTGTGCCTTTCATGTGGTTTTAATTACCTCTTTTCCAGTAACACACCTCAACAAAGACCTCAAAGGCAGCACAATTGTGAAATACGGAATCATTTGATCTTTAAATGGCTGGTTAAAATGGCATCGGCTTTCAAGAGCTGACTATGAATTATCAAGGTCCCCTTTATTCCCTGGTCTCCTCTTTGGCTGTTTACCATGTGGTCCTTTTACTACTGAGTCACAGGTGCTCTGACAGATAGGCAAAGCGTCCCAGGAAAATGACATGTAAATCTGATTGTTTTCCTACATCACTGCAAAATTGGGATGAGCAGAGGTTGCAAATGCTGATTAAATTAAGATTTGGATTACCTGTAGCTTTTAATTACCATTCCATCCATGTCCCAATGTCCTCTGTCTCCTCCCTGCCACTGCACTCCTGTAGCTCTAATGAGATACTTATCAGATGCTATTTTGTATTGTTAGTCATCTTTGCAGTATGAACGGAATCTGTATTATCCTTCTCTTGTGTTCCCCCTGTGCTTGACAGACAATAGATCCTCAGTAAATAGGTGTGCCTGAATTGAACAGCTGTCTGTCGTGCATTTTTAGTGGGCCTTCACACTTGAAGATGCCAGTGCAAACATGATCATTTCCTATCTTGGACTGTTTATACAACATTTATTCTACAATGATTGAACACTTACTATGTGTGCCAGGCATCAAGCTAGACATCAGAGACTAAGGTGAATATAATGCAACCACTTCCTTCAAGGAGTCCTAGACCACAGGGACACCAAATAAAGACTGCAGTGGAATATGAGAGCAAATGGAAAGGTAGGAACTAGTATGCTGGCAGCTCCAAGGAAGGATTGGCCAATTCTGGAGAATGAGTGTCAAAGAAGATGCTAGAGAGGAACACAAAAGATGAGTAGGTTTGTTATTCACTTTCTCATCACTGGGACAAAATACCTGACACTCAAATCATAAAGGAGGAGAGATTTAATTTGGCTCATGGTTTTGGGGGAGTCAGTCCATGGTTAGCTGGCTTCATAGCAGAAACAGCAAGGTTGAAGGAAATGGTGGAAGAAATCTGCTCACCTCAGGGGAGTCAGGAAGCAGAGAGTGAAGGGAGGATCCAGGGACAAGAATATACCCTTCCAGGCATGTCCTCTTCCCCATGGACTCACCTCCTAATGGTACTTTCAGCTGTGAACTTACCAATGGAATAATCCACTGATAAGTATGTGACCCACGATCCAATCACCTTCCAAAAGCCCCACCTCTGAATACATGAGACTTTTGGGGAACATTTTAGATCTAAACCAGAACATTAGGACTTAGCCAATGGGAAGAAGGAGATGGAGAACTTGCAGAACCAGATGGCTGCAAATGTTTCAGTGTTGAGGTATTACGTAAAATTCTTTACCTACTCAGCACCCATTTCTTTCCTTTTCTCCTTCCCTGATAAAAGAACCTAGTTTTATATCTGAGCTGATACCAAAGAAGGGAAGCTCCTCCCCTAGGGCTTCTGCCAAGCTCATGAGCTGATCATTGTCATCCTTTTTCTCCTTGACAGTTATTGACATCAGGTAGGCATGTGACTGTATTATGGCCAACGAAATATAAGGGGAAGTCTTACAGAGACTTCCTTTTAGACATAAAAAGACAGACTCTTGCTAGGAGAAAGCTAGCATTCCCTTTCTTGTCTTGAAAATTAATATGTTTACAGCTGTGGCAGCTATCTTGTGACAGCAGAAAGATAATAAGAGCCTGGGGGCTGTTGGATACTAACACTGAGTAGCAACCAATACTGGCAACTTGACCTCTTGTGCAAGAAAAATATTAAGCCCCACTTGCCTATGCTATAAGTACTTAGATTTCCTTATTGCTAAACACAGTGTAACTGACTTATAATGCTTCTATTTCACAAGTCTCCCCAGCAGGCACCAATGAGATCTTGACTAAAACCCCTGAGTTTTACTGGTTGGTTATCCCCAACCTGATCAACTCTGGAACTCAGCTTCTTCCTCCTTCAATCTTCCAGTCATTCTGAGAAGTTCCCAGAGGAACATCTTTGAGAATGCAGCTTCTCTCTTTCTTTGAATCTTTCCTTTGATGTAGGGATAGGGAGAAAGTCCTTGTCTCTGACTCTGGGTTTCACTCTGTCACTAGATCCCAAAGTAGTGAAAATTCCCTGAATGTTATAAGCCTTTGGTTAAAAACTATGTTCTAGCTCCTGAGGAGGCATCAGCCTAGTTATAAAATAACTCTCTATTAAGGAATCTCTGAGGAATGGGAAGCATACTGTTTTTTATCTAGTTTTCTTTGTGATTTTCCATAGAAGCCCAACATTAATCTTCTCTTTTAAACAGAACAAAATAGCAACAAAAGCCCCCAGGCATATCGACTCACACACACCAACAGATTCCTCAGAGTTCATGTTTGCAGGCCCAACAAAGCTACTCTCCTAATAGTTCAGCCCAGTGCCCGGTTGCATGTACACGTGAAGGGACGGAGAACATAACATTGCAACTATAGCAACCTCATATATCAAGCTAAGAGATATAAACTCTATCCTCTAAGCCAGATCTTCCCAACAAGTGTGCCATATGGTATGCTGAGATTCTACCCTGCCCTCTCATCCTTGGCACCTCTGGGTGGAGCCTGGCAGATAAAGTCCCTATGTCGGTCACCTCCAGCATCTGGTGGCCTTATCTGGGAACAGAAGGATATTTCCAAGCAGAGTGTGGTTATGATGAGGCCATGATATCAAAAGCTCAGGAAATGATGGGGAATATCTTTTTCCTCCCACTGAGATACAATACCTGACACCTGCAATTTAAAGGACGAGAGGTTGACTTTGGCCCGCAGTTTCAGAAGTTTCAGCCCATAGTTGGCAGGTTCAAGGCAGGAACAGCATGGCAGAAGGGCCTGACACAGAGGAACACTGCTTATGTCATGGCAGCCAGGAAGCTGGGAGTAAAGGGAGGAGCTAGGGGAGGGGATATGCCCTTCCGGGTCATGACCCCAGTGACCCACTTTTTCCCACCAAACTCCAGGTCCTAACACCAAGTCAGCTGTAGTGCCCTGTGAGCCAGTCACTTTCCAAAATCCCCGACTATGAACACATGAAGGGGACATTCTTGATCCAAACCATGGCAGGGAGTCACTAAAAGATTTTTAACAGGAAGTAATTCAATCAGCTTCCCACTTTGGAAGACAATGAATGGGCAGTGGAAATGCTAGATTGGAAGGGATGGGTGTGAACCTGGGATCAGGAATAGCAGCCTCACCTGAAATAGCCTAGTTATAAAATAAAGAGGGACCAAACTAAGTAGCAGGAATGAGAAAAGAGAAGTGATCTGGAAATTTTATGGTGAGAAATCAAGCCCAAGACACAAATCAATAGGCTCACTGTTGATTAGATATTGGGAAGAAAGGAAGAATCCAGGAAGACTTCCACCTTCTGGCTTGAGAGCCTGTGTATAATGTGGTATCATCCAAGGAGACTGGTAACGCATGGGGATAAGGAACGGAGAAAATTGATTTGAGGTGCATGTGGAATGTCCAAGGAGATGGCCAGCAGACATTTATTTAGACCATAGATTTAGTCAAGAGATCACTCTGAGGTAGAGGTTCTGGAGGTATCAGCAGGTAGAGGGTGGTGGAAGACCCTGGACATTGGTGATCTGGCTAGGAAGAAAACAACAGTGACGAGATGGTGCCCGAGACAGAGTAAGGGACTCAAGTTGAAGGACCAGGACTAAGGACTCAGTCCAGGTGGGCCTCGACCAGGCTGTGTGCGTGTGTCTGTATGCGTGCATCTCTATCTTGCCTCTGCTTCTCTTTGAGCATCAGCTTCATTGTCACCTACTTTTTTTTTTTTTTTTTTTTTAATGTGGGTACCAGGAGTCGACCTCAGGACCTCACGCTTGCCAGGCAGGCGCTTATGCTGCTGAGCTATCTCACCAGCCCATACTTTTTTTATTTTTATTTTTTTCTGAGACAGGGTCTTGCCATGTTGTTAAATTGCCCAGGCTGGGCTCAAACTTGTGATCCTCCTGGCTCGGCCTCCCACAGTACTAGGATTATAAATGTGCATCATCAACCCCAGCAGTTGCTTAGACAGAACGTTTCTACTAGGCAGAGAGCAAAGTCACTGGCAGGCCCAGTTTAGTGGCCCCCATAAAAGACTTTGTTTCTCCCACCACTCATAATACAGTGCCTTGAAGAAAAAAAAAAAAAGCATCTGATTGGCTTTGCTTGGATCACATAACCTGTGCTTAATCCAAAGGCTGTTACTAGATCTGGGGCACTTGGAGTGGCCAGACTTGGGTCATATGCCCACACCTGGCTGGGAAGAGGGTGCAAATATTATCACTAGGAAAACAGGCAGGTAAAGCTTCCTGGGCAGAGAAAAATAGTCACCATGGTCCCCTACGCATCAACATTTAAAGAGACAGGAGGAGGGGGGAAACAAGAAGTGGACATGTTAGAGTAGATTATCAGCTTCTCAGAAGCCAAGGTCTGTGTCCCCTTCCTGTCTGTTCCCTCTGTCCCCCACCATTTAGTACCTAGCGCTGTGCTTAAGTGTCACATGAACTCATAGGCACTATGCACGACAAGTAAGTAGCAGGGATTTGTCAAAAGATATGACAAAGACTAACACCCAGAAGTCTGACTTGGACAATATACAAAAGCTCATTTTTTTCAGTAGCTGGCCACCACTGACATAGATATTAATAGATACTCTAAAAAGAGCCAAACTTTTTCATAATTTGGATGAAGGCACCATATTGGTTTGGGCCACAATAGTTACAGAAGAGAATGTGATTGGGGGAGTGTCTCATGGGATCAAGTGGTGTTATTTTAAAGAGAGTTCGTCTTACTGTTCTCTGTTCTAGGGCTGACTGTAATTTCATGCTGCATTTGCAGGCCTGCAGGGGGACACCTTAATTACTACAGATGCCAGATAGGAAGAGGAGTGCTAATCAAATCTTTATTAATCGATGACACACTTCCAACTTTCAGGAACAGATGCTAAGGAGGAATGAAGCCTTGTAAAGCACAGTACCCACCAACTCCCCTCAGGCGCTGTGTTTTCCTTATCAAGTACCTTTTACATCCACTAGGGGGAATCCTAGCGTGCGTCAAGTTTAGATTTTCTACACATAATAGGTACAATGATACACCCATGAAAACTGTCTGTCCATGAGTGTGTCCTCCAGTCTGGAAGGGCTAGCAGATCTGGCATGTTGTCATGTTTTTCAGAGTACCATTCAAGGTACGTCAAAGAAAATAAATTACTTAAATTCTCAGCGGATTTAGAAGGGATCCAGCAGCTATCTTAGTGAAAGTTGTCTTTTTGTTTTTTGGGGCTTTTTTTTTTTTTTTTTTTTAATCCTAAACAGAAGTTTTTACCAGGAAAAGGAAGATAATTATTTGTCAGAATCTTTGCTTATTAAAAGACAGAAATGCTGAATCCGTGCCCTTTCAATTTTAAAGAGCTTAATTTTAAATACCTATTAGACACTAGTGTGATCTTTATGCTCAGCAGCGTCATTAAAGTATTATTGGCACTCAGTTGATAATTATTATAATTATCATAAGCTTGTCTGACGTAATTACAGCATAAGACTCTTCCCTTTTCAACACAAAGTCATTTTCAAACAAAGTTTGAAAGGTGCTGTAAATTAACAAACAATCCAGATGCAACGCTCAGACTTGTATTCCGTGGTTGACCCTCCACATTGTCAATATTATCCGTGTGTGTGCACGGTGGCTGAGCGTGTTGCTGTTCCGTTCTAACTTTATATTCTCTGTGTCTACAGAAGAAATCAACTCATGGATTGGTAAATACATATTGAGTTGACACTGATGCCAAGTCATATAGTATTTGGAGCTGTGCGTAGCTCAAAGAATGACATCTGCCCCTAAGGAGTTTCTTGTCTTTCTAGAACAATTCAACCAACATCTACTGAACACTGACCCTGTGCAAGGCCCACTAAGCTACATAAAGATGGAACCATTAGTTTTGCTCATTGCTCTGCCCTTAGCCTCCACATGTCCAGTGCATGGCAGGTCTCAGAATGCTTGCTAAAGATATAATCAAGCAAATAAACCTCAGGTTTGAGGCATGAAGGGAATTTTAGAGACAAACTGCATACGACACCGTCCTTAACCTCGGAAATCACAGTGAGGTACAAGAGCTGTATACACAACTAACGCATAGCATATCACGCGAGTTACATTTAAATGCTATTGTAGATGTTCAGGTAAAAAGCTGTTCATGATCAGAGGAGGGAATTCACAGCCCAGTGAAGGAATCAGTTCAGATATATGAATTCAACAGGCAAAGATGAGTACAGTACTAGAATGGACACTGGCAGGGGGAAGATTCTTGCTAAATGTATAATTATTATTCACAAGGCCCTGTGCTAGTTCTGGAGGCAGAAAGATAAGGTATCTCCCTTTCTTTCTTTCTCTTTCTTTCTTTTTTTCTTCTTTCTTTCTCTCTTTCTTCTTTCTTTCTTTCTTCCTCTCTCTTTCTCTCTCTTTATCTCTATCTATCTATCTGCCTAATTTTTCCAATGCTCTTAAACCCAGGGCCTTGCACATGCTGGACTAATGCTCTCCTATTGAGCTGCCTAACTACTAAGCCTCTATTTATTTATGTATTTATTTATTTATTTATTTATTTTAAGGAGGACGTGGCTTTTAAACTGGGCTTTGATGGATGAATAATAGTTTGCAAAGTGCTTGAGAAGAAGGGAAGGTGTTTTAGGTGAAAAGTGTGGCAAATGCCAAGAGTGTAGCAGCCTGAAAGGCACTGGCTCGCTCAAAGAAACACGAGCATCCCATTGCTGCAAATGAAGACAGCGCCAACTCTATTTCACTTTTGCCCAAGTGCTCTTAGCCCCTAACACACAGAAGTCCCTTAATTCATACTTGTTCTTAACAGTAATGATGGCAAGAGTCAAAAGATGAACATAAGTCTAAAGTGCTAGACAAGTCTGAAGCTGGGCTGGGGTCTGCTTTGGGGTCAGTTATGGTCACACCTTGGGCTTTGTGTGCCGAGGCCACAGGACCCCCTGCCAGCTGCCCTCTTCCACCGCTTGTTGTCGTAGGCTGTGATTTCATCTACATGCCCTGCTTAGAGCCAGAGCAACCAGGGCAGGGCTGGTGTCGCTGCCATCTCTGTGACCCCTCTTCCCTCAAGGCCCCTGGCCCTGTAGCTTCCCCTGCTATGGGTGTTGGAGTCGTCACCTCTTTGTGGTTCTCTGGGACTGAGAAAAATATGGCTTCATCAACTAGGTTTTGTGGTTTTGGTTTTAGTTTGGCTTGGTCACTCTCATTCATATGAACCAGCAATGTTTTTGGAATACTCTTCCTTTTTTTTTTTTAATTTGCTGAGTAATACTTTATTTATCTTAATATAGTTTTACAAATGCCTATTAATTATACAAAATATTGGGAATATATTTGATCATATCCATCTCCACTACTACCTTCTTTTACATCCCCCTTCCTCCTCTCTATTATTCCCTTCTTCTTGTCTAAAAATAGTTTCCCTTCTGCTTTCATGTCTGTTTTTTACATTCTACACATTAGGGAAAATGTGATATTTGTCTTCCTAGTCTGGCTAATTGTGCTTAACATGGTGATCTCTAGTTCTGTTCATTTTCCTGCAAATGACATAGTTTCATTCTTTATGGCCAAATAATACTCCATTGTGTGTACATACCACATTGTCTTTATCCACTCATCTGTTCATGGGCACCTGGGCTGGTTTTGTGTCTTAGTTATTGTGAATTGTGCTACAATAAACATGGGTATGCAGGTATCCCATGCACATTTGAATTCCTTCAGATATATACCTAGGAGTAGTATAGCCGGGTCATATAGTAGTTCTATTTTTAGTTTTTTGAGGAACCTCCATACTGATTTTCATAGTGGTTGTACTAATGTACATTCCCATCACTAGTGTAGAAGAGTTCCTTTTCCCCCATATCCTTGCCAGTATTCATTGTTTTTCTATTTTTAACAGTAGCCTTTTTAACTGGGGTGAGATGGAATCTCAACGTAGTTTTGATTTGCATTTCTCTAATGGCTAAAGATGTTGAGCATTTTTTCATATACTTATTGGCCATTTGTACTTCATCTTTTGAGAAGCATCCATTCAGTTCATTTGCCCATTTTTTTGATTTGGTTATTTGATTTTTCTGGTGCTGTTGTTTGAGTTCTTTATGTATTCTAGAGATTAATCCTCTATCAGAAGAGTAGTTGGCAAAGATTTTATCCATTTCCATAGGCTGTTTCTTCACTCTGTTGGTTATTTCCCTTGTTGGACAGAAACTTTTTGATGTAGTCCTATTTGTTGATTCTTGCTACAATTTCCTGTGCTATTTGCATTCAGGAAGTCTTTGCCTGTGCATATGGCTTCAATTGTTTTCCCAATGCTGTCTTCCAGCAGTTGCAAAGTGTCAGGCCTTACACCTAGTTTTTGTCCATTTTGAACTGATTTTTGTATAGGTGAGAGTTTGAAATCTAGTTTCAGTCTTCTTTCTGTGAATATCCAGTTTTCTCAGCACCATTTGTTAAAGAGGCTGTCTTTTGTCTAATGTATGTTTTTGGCCCCTTTGTCAAAAATCAGATGGCCATATTACCAAATTAAATTAAATTAAATTAAAAATTAAGGTGGCCATATTACCAAAAGTGATTTACCAGATTCAGTGCAATCCCTATTAACATCCCAATGATATTCTCCACAGAACTAGAAAAAACAATCCTCAAATTCACATGAAATCATAAAAGACCCAAATAGGCAAAGCTATCCTAAGCAAAAAGAGCAAGGCTGGAAACATCACAATATCAGATTTCAAGTTATGTTACAAAGCCATAGTAACAAAAACAACATGGTACTGGCACCAAAATAGGCCAAGAGACCGGTGGAATAGAACAAAGTACACAGAAGCAAACCCATGCAACTACAGTCATCTGATTTTTTTTTTTTTTATGTGGGTACCGGGAGTCGACCTCAGGACCTCGTGCTTGCTGGGCAGGCGCTTATGCTGCTGAGCTATCTCACCGGCCCCAGTCATCTGATTTTTGACAGAGGGGCCAAAAACATACATCGGAGAAAAGACAGCTTCTTTAATAAATGATGCAGGGAAAGCTAGATAGCCACATGTAGAAGACTGAAACTAGATTCCTAACTCTCACCATGGGCAAAAATCAGCTCAGATGGAACAAAGACTGAAGTATAAGGCCTGATGCTTTGAAACTTTGGGAAGAAAATATAGGGCAAACACTTGAAGCCATGGGCACAGGTTTCCTAAATAAGACTCTAATACCACAGGAAATTATAGCAAGAATCAACAAATGGGATTACATCGAACCAAATTGCCAGGGACCTGGCCAAGATCCCCAACTGCCTGTATGAGGGGTACAGCGAAGGATGAAATGGGAGACAGAGAAAATTTTAGAATGCATGACAGGGGGCTGGGAGGTCAGTGCCTCAGCACAGCACAACAAAGACAAAGACCCCCTCGGCTGGCCCACTTTTATTTTGCCAGTGAGAAGCACAAGGAGAGGGGTAGTGATTCCAGGAACAGCAGTGGTGATTGCTGTGGGCTGGAAAGAACTGTAGCTTCCTCAGGCGAAACCTTTACCACTGCTACCACACTGCTTTAAAGATCCTTGTTGTCCTCAGCAGGACTTATCTTGCCCTGTTTTCGCCACAGTTTCACTAGCTGGAGGGCTTCAGCTGTGAGCAGAAGAAAGCGGGGAGTTTCTGAGTTCTAATCTGGCTAACGGGGTGGGACGAGGATGGCCTCGGACATCCTCTAGACTCAATTTATAATTTGTGGTCCCCAACACTGAACAGTCTCTATACAGCAAGGGAAATAATTAACAGACACCCTACAGAAGGGGAGAAAATCTTTGCCAGCTACTCTTCTGACAGAGGATTAATCTGTAGGATGTACAAAGAACTCAAAAAATGAGGACCAAAAAAATCCCCAAAAAACCAAATAACATAATAAAAAAAATGGGCTAATGAACTGAACACACACTTCTCAAAAGAAGAAGTACAAATGACCAATAAGTATATGAAAAATGTTCAATATCATTAACCGTTAGGCAAATGCAAATCAAAACTACATTGAATTTCCATCTCACCCTGGTCTGAATGGATGTCACCAAGAATATAAAACACAACGTATATGGCAAGGATGTAGGGGGAAAGAACACTTTTACACGGCCCCTTGGGAATGTATATTAGTACAACTACTATGGAAATCAGTGTGGAGATGCCTCCCAAAACTAAATATAGAAATACCATTTGCTCCAGCTATACCCCTCCTGGACGTATTCTTGAAAGAACTAAAGATGGTGTACTAGAGTGCTACATACGTATCTATGTTTATAGCAGTGGTACTCACGGTAGCTAAGCTGTGGAACCAGCCTAGGTGACTATCAACAGATGCATGGATAAAGAAAATGTGGTGTATACACATACTGGAATATTATTCAGCCATAAGAAATATTAAATCATGCCATTTGCAAGAACTGGAGACCATGATGTTAATAAGCAAAATAAGCCAGACTCAGAAAATTAAATATTGTATGGTTTCTCTTATATAAGAAACCAAATCAATAAATAAAATAAAGGAGAGATGACAGGAAATGAGAAGGTAGACTTTTGGAGAAGGGAAAGAGGATCCGGGGAAGTGGGGAGGAAAGGACAAGGGAAGTACTGGGAAGGAAAATCAGCAAGATATGTTAAACGCGTGTATCCACTTCCCAAAACAAACCTCACCGATCTGCGTGATCAGCATGCTCTAATTTTTAAAAAAGCAATTGATTTTTAAATGTTGACTTTGCATCTTGTTCCCTTCTATAATCAAATGCTCTCATGATCCTCGTACTGTCAATAACAGTCTGTTCAGAGAGGCTGAGAGTCCGGCTGAAAAGATAGGACTTGCGATGCGTTACCGCGGGGAACGCTGGAGCCACAAGTGCTGTCAGCGAGCATTCTTGGGGCAAACGAGAAACAAGTTAATGTTGTTTAAAATAAAAGAAAATGTAAAGAAACACAAGATAAGACTTGCACCTAAAAAGATAAATAATACCATGTGGAGATACAGAGAGAGGAGGCAAGGGGCCTCAGAGGAAATTAACCCTGCTTGAACATGATCTTGGTCTTGTAGCCTCCAGAACTAAAAAAATAGATAAATTCCTGTTGCTTACACCACCTGGTCAGGTCAGTGGTCCATTGTTATGGGAGCCCTAGCAAACTAGTGACTCAGCACAGCATTAGAGCTCTGGTATCAGATAGCAGTAATAATAATGATGTTACTTATTGAGCGCTGTCTGTATGCATTGTGCCAAATACTTCACACATATCTTCTCCTTTGATATGCATGAAACCTCCACGGGATTCATTGCTGTTACTTCCAGTCTTCAGTGAGCCCAAGGCCACCTAGCTATTCAGTGGTGACACTGGTTCTAGAACTTAGGCCAGACTAGAGCCGCCACTGACTGGTCTGCAGTTTTGCGAGAAGAAAAGGATGCCTCTTCCTTTGGGCACAGCCAGCTCCATGCCAGGGTGTAGGGTGCAGGACTTCATGAGCAGAGGGTAGGCTGGTTTTCAGTCCCTCCTGCCCCCTTGGTTAGGTGTCCCAGCCCTTCACAGTGGCCACTCTGTAAGCCAAGCACTTCATCATTACACTAGGCTACCCAAGGGGATGAGAGGCTGCAGTGATGCCCCCCAGGCAGGGGTGGGTGTGTCCTAAGGGTTGGTAAACACGGGGCATCCAGACCTCACTGGAGGTACAGTTGGAAATGAGATAGGTGAGAGTCTGCATTCAGGATTCTATGCCTCAGACGGGTGAGCTGCCAGGGGTCCAACAGGACAACCAACTGGGTTCAGCCCAGTTCTGCTAATTGGCCTCAGCACAGTTCTGACCATTTCCTGTCCTCAGTCATCAAGAAAGCTGGTTTGTCAGAATCACACCCCTAAGATGGCCCACCTATCCTTTTGTCATCATCCCTGCCCTTCCTTCTCCCCACCAAATCAAAGAGATTGGGAGAAGCATCTCTGTCTCTTTGACTATGAATATAAGTGTGACTTTCTTCACAATTAAAGCTCCGGAATATTCCAAATTTGCAGCTTTCATGATGGGGGAAAAAGGCCTCTGACAACATAAATATTTAATCACCATTAAGAGTGTCCAATACATAAGGGGAATTGTGTTTCAAATTGGCTGGTTCAGATGATTAAAGTGGAGAAGTCATAGCAGGGTAAAAATAAAGTTCCCTCTAAAAAAGCACCATCTTTAGAACTTAGGATGCTTTCTATTTCTACTGCATAAGTAGTCCTTGAGCAGTGAAGGAATCAGGAATATCCAGTTTATCTTTTAAATATTAGTAGGGGGTGAGGCGGGGGTGAGATCTGGAGGTGAGGAAGTATGGTGGCATCTTCCGAGTCCTGTTCTGGTCATAATGAATATAAATGGAATTCCTACACAGTATTGAAGGGACTGCTGAAACTAAGACTTGAGAAATATCTAAAAAGGAAAAAAGCAGCCTGTTCAGTTTTGCATCTTGTTTGAAAATACACTTCAAACATTCAGCAGTGTTTCAGAGATCATAACCAGGCCCTGCCCCCACCACCTCTGGACCCTTGGCCCCCAGTAGTTCCAGTTTACTTTTAAAGGTTCTTTTAGCTCTATGTTTTAACTGGAAAAAAATATATAATTCTACTCAGTAGGGTTTCCATTTGTTGCTACTAACAGGGTGAATTAGGTTTAGGAAAATCTGTGTGAAGGGAATAAAAATGTACCTTTATTCCATGGCTAGATCTGGGGAGACCAAAAATTTGGAAATAAAGGAGTTCCATTTTGCCTAGTAGTCTTTCAAGCTTTCCATAATGGACAGACTAAATGTACAGGCTTAACGTTATCCAGGGTCACTGCTGGGTCCACGTTTGGAGGTATGTTGGTTTGTTGGTTGCGACTCTAGCTGGAAACAGGTGACACAAGCAAACAGGCTCCTCAGCGAAGGGACCATGGCTGAGGTGTGGCAGGACGGAGACCTGCTAAGGTTAGCCACAGCAAGAGCAACAAGTGCCACAGGCGTGAGGAGCAGGGCGAGGGTGTGGTGATTAAACCCAGAAAGAGCCGTGGCTGCAGCTGTAGCTGAGAGAAGGCTGCCCACAGGACCTGGGACCCGTGCAAGGAACACAACCGACACACACATTGGCAGGGAGGGAGCAGTGGGAATAAATCTCTGAGCCTCATCCTAGCTACCCACCCCTGCGGAGGCCTACTATTGGCTGAATCCAACCAGAAGCCAAAAGGCAAGGATGATGTTTACAAATGTCAAACTTCTGGATATAAAGCAGGATAGGATCAGTGGGAAAATAGTCTTAGGGAGAGATGAAAACTATCCAGCACCGATGAGGAAGAAGAAATAAGTAACATTAGAAAGGGGGAGGAAGGGCTCGTGCTAGTGGTTTCCTGGATGTATACTTATTTGTAAACGCATGAAGCTGTGTTCATTAATTAGATAAAGATTTTTGCATATCATTCAGTCCTCAATAAAGGATTTTTTTAAAGACAACGAACAGGAGCAGAAAGGCGAGGCAAAGACTCAGTCTTTCATGGGCTTTGCATTTGGGGGTCTCAGCATGAGGCTGAGAGAGCTTGAGAGAGCTGCTTGGTCTCCAGGCCTGCCCCAGCATGAGCGATTTCCCTCACCTGAGACCACATGCCCAGCTCCCTGACAGCAACTCCCGCGGTCAGAAGTGATGGCAGTTGCTTCCCCCCTGCCTCGATGGAAAGATTTGCAAGGGAGAACAAGGGTCTCAGAATAAGAAGCTGCATCAGCTGAGCAGAGAGCACCAGAGTGCACTTCATTGTCAGCTCAGAGCATCTCCCTACCAGAATCTCAAGGAAGCGGAAGTGCAAGTGACTGCGGAGTTATCTGCCTGTTAATCTTATCTTCTGCTATTCATTTTAAGAGTTTGAGTTATTATTAATATGAAGGCCTGCTTTCTGGCAGCTCTTCTCTTTGAATGGGTTTATGCCAAGCTGCCAGATATCAGGGGACTCGGGGCCTAGGATTACGCTGACGGGGAGACTCAGAGAAGTGATGGCTGAGCAGAGACATGGGAGACGATGGGTACCGAAGCAGGATCGGCATTTTGTGTCTAGGCCCTGATGCGCTTTGGGCTCCTTATTTCAAAGGAGCAGCAAGAAAAGTAAGAGCAGGGATAGACCTGAATCTTGTCAAAATCAGAGAACCTGGATTTTCAAGAAACCGCTCAAGTTTCAGAGATTCCCCAAATCTGACAAAATAATCAACGGATGAGTTTGCCTACTTT
The DNA here is from genome assembly GCA_028451465.1 of Erethizon dorsatum. Taxonomy (NCBI): domain Eukaryota; kingdom Metazoa; phylum Chordata; class Mammalia; order Rodentia; family Erethizontidae; genus Erethizon; species Erethizon dorsatum. The sequence goes on along the minus strand of CM051834.1, from coordinate 12,805,392 downwards.
CTGCAGTGTGAGCTCCAGCCAGTCTGGAGCTATGGCTCCTGCTATGGCAGCTGATGACTTACCATATTTTGCTCTCACCCAGGAGGGGTTGCGGATTCTTCACCATGGATGGGGTTGGTGAATATTTTTGGAGAAAGAGCTAAGAGAATCTTATGAGACTGCAAATATTACCTGAGAAGTGAGGTACTGAGTGACAGGGTAATGTCCTACACTCCACATCAGACATTTTACATTCATTCCATAGGCAACAGCTCATCCATCCCTGAAGCTGAGCGAAGGCCCTGATGCAGCATAAACAAAACCATTGATTAGACCTGGAGGGAAGGGTCATTTCCTTTTCACCCACTCCCTTCATCTACAATTGTAACTCTGCTGCTGAATGACCATGAACTGTTAAGACACGACATAGGGAAAGGTGGCAAGTAGAATTTTGGGGTGAACCCGAGTTCTGCCCATTGAAGAAATACCACTGAGCTTTCTGCATGGTGACCAAGGCATGGGGACACTATCACCAAGCATCAGAGTGCTCATCAACCATGCAGGGCCATGCTGGGTAGACAGAGCACAAATCACTCAGTTCCCGGGGCCACATCTTAACTGTGTTGTGTTTGATTGACTTTCATGTAAACTGAAATGTGTTCAACTTGTCTCTCAGCGTCAAACTGTTTTATTTTGTTTTCGCTTTTTTTGTGGTACAGGGGCCAGACTCTACACTGAGCTACATCCTCAGCGCAACTCAAACTTATTAAACAGAGCTTCCTCTAATCTACTCTCAACTATCTACTCATCAGCACCCTAGATGGGAGGCTGGCTCATTTCTTTTTCTTGTCACTCACCAAAAAAAGCCAGGAGCTTTGATAAGCTCCTCGATGTAGATGAGCACATAGATCTGAGCAAAGCTGCCAAGGGGGAAGGGGCCCGTCTTAAATCCTGGAAGGACAGCAGGGATACTGTGTTCAACCCCAGGTGGCATTTCCCAAAATCTGCCCGTGGGGTTACAGCTGCACAGACAAGGCATAGAGAGAATTTGTTGACCACCAGCATTAATAATGTTGGTTGCTTTCAATCTCTGTCAGCCCAATCAGCCCCTCAGTCAGACTTAAAAAAAGAGAAGGAACGCACCCATGATCACCATCTTGTGACTGTGACCAATTGCCTACTGAAGTTCTTAATGTCTCGAGCCTCAGCAGGAAACCACTGAATGTATAAAGTCCTGTCCAGCAGAAATGATTCTGATTGTGGATGGCCTGGTTAACCCAGATTGCCTTTGGTGCCTGAGGGAGTTGATATTTTCTCATTATGAAGACGTTCCCAGCTAGTGAACGCTGCAAATAAAACTGCTTGGAATCGGTCTGAACTGCCTGTTTCCGTGGTAGCAGGCCTCTGTCTGGAGGATAAATCTGCACCATCTTCTTTTGTTTGGGTTTCAGCCAGTTGTGTTACAAGGAGTTCTGAGATGAGCTATAAGTGACACCTGACAAGATGGGCTCGGCCAGTTGGACAGGGAAGCTTTGTCACCCATGGCACATGCACCCTTGGGGCAGACGGCAGCATCTAAGAGAAAGCGATCAAAAAGATATAGAACCCACATGCCTAAATGTTTATTTCAGTTGTTCATATTTCCCACACTTTTCAAATGTGAACTTGTGTCCTGAAGGTGGAGCTTTAGTACACAAGAAAATTGGGAAGGGGTAAACGCGTCGAACAAAATGGGGTAGAATCAGCAAAGAATGCATTTCCACACTTCCTAGTCGCCTTCATTTTTCATGCCAAAAAGTAAGGACAGATTCTGATTTCTTTCACTGTAGGAGTCTGCATACAATTAAATGAGAGCAAAAAGAAGCCTGCTCGCGAGAGCGGGGCTTATGGTCTCAGTAAGAATGAGGAGAAACTAGCCATCAAAGCCATTTATACTTCTTGCTGCTAGTATTTTTAAAATGTTTTTCTTTTTCAGAACGAGGCAGCAATGAATTGAGTAGTGATCAAAATGCCGCACCATAGAGTATGTTTAATCCAAATAGCTCCCAATATGGTCTGCAACTGATTGTACAAACTCTACGGGACTTGGAGAAATGACTTGGTTACCAGTGAAGTAAAACTATCTCTGGAATGGAATTGAATGTGGCTTCTCAACACAGAACAACACAGCCACAGCCCTCTCAGGCAGCGAGTACAGACCACTGTGCTCATCTTTATTCCAGAGAAAACTGCCAACCAGCCAGCCCACAAATCTCCTACTATGTGCTGTAGAGGTCCATGATCTTTGGCAGGGGTTTTTGTTGTCATTTTGTTTTGGGCTTTTTTGTGTGTTTGTTTTGTATTTTGGATACTTTTCTGTTTTCGGCAGTGCAAAAATTCTTAAGCCATGCCAGGAGGGTGGGAAACGAGACCTGATTATTTCGGAGCAAGGAAACCATCTGATTGGCAATGCCCTTCCCCTTCTTCCTCCACCCTCCTCCTTGCACTTCCACCACCATCACCGCAGCAGAAAGGGCAACCTTATATCTCGAAAAAGCATTTGCTGCCTACTGGCAGGCAAAGATAATGTTATCCAGTTTCAAACCAGGAGCTTATGAATGAAAAGATGACCACTCTGAATTCAGCATCCGAGAGCCTGCTGAAATGATATTATCTTTTTTTTTTTTTTTCCTTCCAGTGCTTGGGATCAAACTCAGGGCTTCCTGCAAGCCAGGCAAGAACTCTACCACTGAGGTGCACCCCCAGCCCTGACAGGATCCTTTAACCGCACATCTAGGGCAGCAACTCAGGCTTCTTGCCCCACCCCACTCTCCTCGCTCTGTCTTCCAGGGCTTCTACCTCAAGCTCAGCCCTGGGGAGAGCTTGCAGCACTGTTCTGAAAGCGAAGAACCTCCTAAGGTGTCTCCTTCCGGGGGAGTCAGCCTCTGTGAATCCCACCCACCCGCTTCCCTCCCAGGCAGATGCCACTCAGACCTGGGGACCTGGAAGGAAGGAAGAAAGGGGACAGCAATCAGTTGCCCTCCGGGAAGCCTCTGGCCTGGTTGAAGCCTGGGAAGGAATACGGCTTATTTCCCAAGGGCCTCTAGGGGTCCCCAGCCCTCTCCCCACCTGTGGGAGGCTGGGAGATAGCTGGGCATCTTCTGAGAAGCCCCCCTTTGAGAAATCAAGAGCCAGCTCCCCGGTGCACAATGGCTGCTTGCTATGTTCCGGAAAGTCTTGGTGGCTTGGGGCCACCCCAGCTGATAGTGGCTCCCTGGATGCGGTGGCAAGACCTCAGGGGATCCCGAGGAAAGAAGTGGGGAAATGACAGCAGTGTCTGTAGGGACAGAGTACCTGACTCTGAGATTAGAAGGCTGGCTGGGGAGGTGGGGTTGGTGCTTTTAACTTGGTGAACTTTCTGGGCTCACCGCGAAGATGATCTCCGGGAATGGTTGTAATGGCCACAGGTGGCACTTGACTAGAAGTACATGCGTAAGAGGCCCTGGAGCGAGATATAGATTTGAATCTTGGCTCTGCTGTTTCCTAGCAATAGGACCCTGGCAAGTTCCTTAGCCTCTGCATGATCACTCTTCGCAACTGCTAAGTAGGGATGATACAATTCACTAATTAATACGGTTGTTAGGAGTATTAAATGAATCTTAATCCATATGCCACATTTAGAACAGCGCCCAGCACGTAGTAAGTGCTCAATAAACCTTAGCCGTTAAATCATTAGGGTTAGATAGTGAGCAGAACTTTCTAAGGGCTAGGTTTGAGAGCCTGGGACTCCGTTGCCACGGGAGATGAGAAAACCTTTTCAAATATGGGCGCTCCGCCCAGAGCCCAGGATTGTCCAGAATGAGTGTGGTGTCTGCCTCTTCCCTCACATCACTCCTCTGACCCGGGAAGCCCGCCCCCCTTCCCCCCTCACAGGGGCGCACGGGTCCGCAGAGCCTCCAGCTTGGCTACATCTCCCGCGCGCCTCCCGGGGCCTCCCTCCCGCCGCTCCACACCTGTCAACCGCCCTCGCAGCCTCGCAGTGGCCCGAGCCCCGGGCCTTGGCTGCAACCTCTTCGACCCTGGGTCCTTGCTCCCAGCGCCTGCACCCCGCCCCCCCCAGCTGCTGTCGTAAACAAAACCCGGGCTCTGGAGCAGCCCCGCGGGCTGACCAGCGCGGGAGCCCGCTCCGTGCGCCGTGGCGCGCCCGGGAGCCCAAGGCGAGCCAAGGGGCGATGGTGGCGGCCGCGGCGACAGCGGCAGGCGGCTCAGCTTTGTTATGAATAGATGGAAGAGGCCACCTACACAGTAACCCAAATTACGAGACCTCCCTCCTCCCCATCTCGCGGAATCGAGAGGGGAGGGGAGATGGGCGTGGAGGGAGGGCGGGCGGCCGCGCTGGAGGCGGAGGGCGGAGGAGGAAGAGGATGAGGAAGGGGGCCAGTTGCATCCCACTTCGACAATGGGAAAGTGAAACGCACAAGCGCACCCAACCTCTCCAGCCCTCCCCGCCCGCCGCGCTCCCCTCCGCCCGTCCCCTCCCTTCCCCTCCGCGCCTCCCCGCGAGCGCCCGCGCCGCACAGAGGAACTCTCGGCGAAGCAGGGCGAGGAGGAAGCGCAGCCGGAGCGCGCAGGGTTTGCAGCCGCCGCCGCCGCCGCCGCGCGCCCCGCGCCCAGCTCTCCTTCCCGGGCGAGCCTCGGGGATGGGGCGGCCGCGGGAGCCTGGGCGAGCGCAGGAGCCCCCGCCGCCACCGCCTCCCGCGTCTCCGTCGCCGCGCGCCTGAGCCGCCGCCGCCGCCGCGCGCCCTGCCCGGGGGCGGCCCCCAGCCCCATGGAGGTCTCCGGGAGGAAGGCGCCGCCGCGCCCCCCGCACCCCGCCGCGCCGCTGCCCTTGCTCGCCTGTCTGCTGGCGCTCGCGGCGCCCGCCCGGGGCGCGGACGAGCCGCTGTGGCGCTCGGAGCAAGCCATCGGAGCCATCGCGGTCAGCCGGAGGGACGGCGTGTTCGTGGCGAGCGGCAGCTGCCTGGACCAGCTGGACTACAGCCTACAGCACAGGCTCTCGCGCCTGTACCGGGACCAGGCGGGCAACTGCACCGCGCCGGCCTCCTTGGCGCCCCCCGCGCGGCCCCGGCCCGGGAGCAGCTTCAGCAAGCTGCTGCTGCCCTACCGCGAGGGGGCGGAAGAGCTCGGGGGGCTGCTGCTCACCGGCTGGACCTTCGACCGGGGCGCCTGCGAGGTGCGGCCCCTGGGCAACCTGAGCCGCAGCTCCCTGCGCAACAGCACTGAGGTGGTGTCGTGCCACCCGCAGGGCTCGACGGCCGGCGTGGTGTACCGCGCGGGCCCCAAGAACAGCTGGTACCTGGCGGTGGCCGCCACCTACGTGCTGCCGGAGCCGGAGACCGCCAGCCGCTGCAGCCCCGCGGCATCCGATCGCGACACGGCCATCACGCTCAAGAACACGGAGGAGCGCAGCCTGGCCACGGCGGAGCTGGGCCGCCTCAATCTGCGAGGGAGCTCGGGCAGCCTGCACTTCGTGGACGCCTTTCTCTGGAACGGCAGCGTCTACTTCCCCTACTACCCCTACAACTACTCGAGCGGCGCCACCACTGGCTGGCCCAGCATGGTGCGCATCGCGCAGAGCGCCGAGGTCCTGTTTCAGGGCCAAGCGTCCCTCGACTGCAGCCACGGCCACCCCGACGGCCGCCCCCTGATCCTCTCCTCCAGCCTGGTGGAGGCCCTGGACGTTTGGGCGGGCGTGTTCAGCGCGCCCACCGGAGAGGGCCAGGAGAGGCGCACCCGCGCCACTACCGCGCTCTGCCTCTTCAGGATGAGGGAGATCCAGGCGCGCGCCAAGAGCTGCAGGTGGGACTTCGAGACTCAGCAGAACTGCGTAAGTCCTGCCCCCGGGTCCCCGCGGCGGCGCTGCTGCCCGGGAACCGCCGCCTAGGCAGAGAGAGCAAGAGGATAGGGGAACATCCCGGTGACATTTACCAGGTCTCCAGTTCTTATCGCCACTGGCCTTCTAAGACCTCGGTCTATGTAAAGCGCGGCCCTGAGGTCCCCAAAAGAAGAGTGCAAAAAGAGGGGAGGGTAGGGTTGGAGTTAAGCTCCAAACTCTAGTTGCTGCCTCCCAGCGCCATCAGTCCCTGTCCAAATGTGGGCGCCTGTTTGGGCTGAGCGTACCCACGCACCCCCTCTTTCCCTTGTCGCTTCTCCACACTCCTCGGAGTCGTCTCAGAGGGGTTGTGGACTTGAGTCTCTTGGTCAACAGTTAACAAACACAGTGCCCTCTGTAGAGGAGCCATTGAACCTAAGGGCTCGCTGCCACACCCCAGCCTTTGTGCCCCCCCACCCCGCCCCCCGCTGGCAACGCGTGTGTACGTCTGAAGGGTGCAAGGCTGCTCCACACGGATACGAGCACGCTGGGCTGCGAAAGGAACCCCCGCCGTGACCCGGTGCAAGGGGGCGGGGCTGTGGCCCGGCTGAGGGTGGCTGCGGTCTCCGGCTGGGGGGAGCGCCCGGGGAGGCGGGGACTGCTTTGTGGGTGCAGAGCCTCGCCCTGGAGGGGAGAGCAAGGGAAAGTGTTGGGGGTGCTGCAGGCAGTTTCTGGGCTTCAGGTTGCAGGGCTTGATTGCGGGCTCATTGGCCCCTTGGGCTGTGCCTGAATCAGGCAAACGACACAGGTTTCCCCAGGGCTCTTAGCTTGAATCTTGAGATTGGCAGTTCTTTGACTGGGAAATAAAGCGGCAGTTCAAGAGGGTCCAGTTGATGGGGATTATGGAGCCATTGTGCACTTCTCCGGAGGCCGTTTCCCTTCCAAGGCTGCTGGCACATCAACTCCACATATGGCTCCTGAGAGGGGAGCCTGCTGAGAGCCTCCTTTAGAACTGGACAGAAATCAAAGAGCAGAAATTAACGGCTACAGGTGTTGCCATTGTTTTGGTGGAAAATGCGTCGGAGAGGAAGGGGAGAAGTCTCCACTTGGAAAGCGCGTTGTTTTGGTACATTTGTTGTGTATCAACGGGGTACAGGAGAACCATGGCTCTGAGGTATATAGAATATGTGGATAGAAAGACACCCCACCCACCCCTTTCTCTGCAAACACATCTTACCAAGTAGACACCCTAATAGCTGCTGAGAAAAGGGTTCTTTAGAATGGTCCCTTGTATCTTCCTCTTTGCCTGTTAGTTGTGTGCTGGGACAAACACGTAAGATCTTCATCTCATTACTGGTGTAATTAAAAATATATATATATTATATATCACATATTGGCCTCCCCAAATGACTTAGTCTTGATGTACACATACAATTTAATATCTATCCTTATGCATCTTTGTAATCTAATGGTTCAAGTTTGGCAAAATGATCACCTTCCACTTCTCTGTTGAAAGACTTGAAATTACCCCCCAAATATTACTTTGCGTCAAGCTTTAGGTACACTTGTCTCTGGGGCTAATGACAAGACAGCTCAGAGGCCCACAGCAGGTAATAACGGTGGAGGTCCAAGCTTTGCCATCTGACAGCTGTGTCGATGTGTGGAGCCAAAACATTTCTCTTGACCGCATGTACCTATTGGGTCCTGGAGAACTCTGTTCCCTTCCAAACCCAGCAGGCATCCCGAATGCACTGGAAATCCATGTTCTGGCTCAATCAGGTGTTCTACTCGTGCTGGGATGGGGAGGGGCAGGGGCAGGGGAAGTCACGGAGCTGTTTAATCCATCTTCACCGGGGCTCCTGGGAGAGAGCTGCCCCTTGGAAATCAAGCAAGGGATAAACACATGCTGCCAAAAATCTGCAATGGAAAAAAAATAATAAAAGTGGATCCCCCACAGCATTTCTTGCTGCTGTTATTTATCGAGAACTCCTAGTGAGCTTGGAGCTGTGTGTTCTGAAAGATGGGGTCTCTAGCCCCTGAGCTTGCCATCCAAGTTAAATAATATACTCGGGTTCAAACAATAGCATGTCATGGCTGCACAGGTGGGAGCTTGGAGTTTTGCGGGTCTTTTTTCATTCAAGTAAATGCCTTGCTGTTCGTATGCATTAAAAAGCCTAAATGGAATCGAATGTTAAGAGGAGTTTGAATGAAAAAAGGTGGTAGTTTTGATGAAAAAGCTGACAATTTTCTAACCTATTAAATAGGCAGATAAGATACTTGATTCAACAGATATTTGTTTGATGCCTGCTTCTGTAAGCAGTGCTCTGTGCTGGGTGCCACCGATTTTGCCACAGAAGGGACAATAGCAGGTTACAACCCATTTAATGGGGTCATGGGATCAGTGTGCCCCTGCTTGTCACTCAGAAGAATGATGTCATTTGATTGCATTTGTTCTGCATTTTGTTTCCAGGGTTCGAATGTGTTTTTGAGAGAGGTGCTGAATTATAGGTGCCTAAAACAGGAGTTGGACCTGAAACGCTCTAGAGGGAGCCTCCGTAGGTTCTAATAGCGGTTCCCTCAGAGCAAACAGTCATTTTACCAGTAGTCCACAGGCAGCCAGGCACAAGCAGCTAGATTTGTTTGCCTTCTCCCTCTCTTCCTAGCTGACGCTTGTATTCTCCATCTTCAGTCAACCACAGGCAGTTGAACAGAACTGACTGCGTTGTGTTTTCCCACCTCTAGGTTCTCCTCTTATCTCCCGTCAGCTGATTCTCCTCCCCTTGGCTTTTCCCACCAAGAATTACTTTCTGAGATGCTTGTGCAGTGAGTGTGCGCTCAGCTCTTTACACACTGGGCTGTTACTTTTTCTGCCTTTCTGCCAACTTTGAATACACTTTCACTACGACACCAGGTTCACTGAGCCCCCACAGTGTGCCAAAGTGGCTGATTCCTGTAGACCCTTTCCCTACTACTCCTGATGAACGTTTGTACAGCACTTCCTCGTGTACCAGTTCCTTGAGCCTCTCATCAAGTCTGAGGTTTATTCTGTGAGGAACATTCCATTTTTTAGATAAGAAAGCTCAAGATCTGTGAGACAACTTACTCATGATAACGAAATAAGTATCAGAGCCCTCCAGTTTACACCAAGTCTTCCAGTGTCTACTTCTGTATTCTTCCTGCCGACCTGGTGCTTCTAGAACTTTTCCTTGAGGGTCCCCTAATTAAAAAGACACCAAATAACCCTCCCCCTCCTAGGGATGTGGTGTTGAGGGAAGGGGTAGAAATCTTGGGCTCTGTTTTAAGACTTCATTTTTTTTTAAAATTCTGTTTCATGACATACTTGTGTTTAGATTAATATATACATGAATGTTTTAAATTATGCACATGTTAATTTAACTTCCTCTATCTTTGAACTTCACTACCTTGGCACCCCAATGTAACGGATAGGAAAGTGTCTGTGTTTGAGTTGGTGAACACGGATTGTTCCAGAGCTGTGTGGCTGCCATAGTTCAGTTCCAAGGTTGCTTATGGTTATTTAAACATGGCGGCCACCTCTCTGTAGACAGTGAGGTTGGTGTGTTTTCTTGCAGTTTGGCTCACAGGATTAACTCTTCTAGTTCATTCTACATCTTTTGGGGACACACGCCCTTGTTCCACATTCACGTAATTCTAAAGCCTGATATAATTTAACTATCGTGCAGACAGTCACAAAGTACTCACATGCTATCCAACAGACAGCAGCCCCAGGCACATCTGGTAATGTATATAGAAGTGACCTCCCAGTTCCACTTGGTGATGTGGCCCATTGACCTCAAAATCCACAGCCTTCCTGTGGTGTTGATTCCTCTTCTAGTGTCTGTTATGATTCTGTCAAGTTATTTCACTGTCTGTAGACTAGGTTGGGGAATTTTGCCCTCGCACACACATCTGATACACAAGGATCAATGAGGAAAGGACAACTGCAATGACAGCACCCACTTAGAAAGGGGGAAAGCAATCATGGCTACTATCTACTGAGTAGTTATTGTGGCTGGATTTTGAGAAAAGCAATTTACATGCCTTATTTTCTGTCGATTCTCAGTCACCCTATGAGACAAAGACTGGTTATTATGATCATTATAGAAGAGAAAATTGAGACCCAGAGAGGTTTGTTTAGGTGCCATAGCAAAGGATTTAGAACCTAACTGGCTCAATTATAGGACTTGCGCTCTTACTCACTGCCATGATTAGTCAGTCGCTGCCGACAATGAGTTCTGGTGTCAATCCTATCATGCATGGAGCAAGCTAGGGCTCTGCATCTCCTAGGGTGAGACCACTGGTTTGCGGATATGAGACATAGAACTGAGTATCCTCGCTATGAGCTGAGTTCCTACGATTGTATCTGTGCCGCCCTGGAGTTCTGACTCAGGAGGGTTGCATCTCCTCAGCCGTCAACTTCTAGTCAGAGTTGTGTTCTTTGCATTCAGGTCTATGAATGACCTTAGAGGGTGCTCTCCGTTGACCCCCAGTACATAGAATAGTATCTGGTGTGTAGTTGGAGCCAAAGAAATATTTGTCGAATATATAAATGAATGACCTTAGAGGATCATGTTGGAAATAAATGTTTCTGTTCTTTGCAGCAATACCTTCCTGAGCCTGGTCACATTACATTCCTGTAACCCCTAATCATTGCCTTTTTCTTAATAGCTGATGTGCCAGGGGCCCTTTCTTTCCTAGTCCTAGGTTATATGGCATCCTCTACTCTTCTGGCTTTTCCCAGTTTTTCCCATTCATTGAGCAGCCAGACTTCTGGTGTTGCCAATCTGGGAGTTAACTTTGTCCATAAAAATCCAGCGTGATTGGAATGTCTGTGGTTAATTTAACACTGTGCACAGTCATGCCTTTCAAATCGGAGAGGAAAGGGCTTTGTGCTATAGGGCAGCAGTTCTTGAAGTACAAGAACATTACCTGGTCACTTGCTAGAAAGGTAAATTCTTGGGCCTCACATCAGGCTTTATAAATCGGATTCTGGAGGCTGAGACTGGCAGTCTGTATTTTGACAAGTCCACAAAGTGATCTGAATTCATGTTCAGATTTGCAAACCATTGCTGTACATTCCAGCAGCGTTGCGTGTATTCCAACTGAGGCACTTGGGGTAGAGACTTGTCCCATTTTTTTTCCATTGCATTTTACTTAGGGACATAAAAAGTAACCAACCCATTCCATTAACCTTATATTCCTTATTCCTTCTTGATTGCTCGAAGATGTTCTTGGGCTTGTAGTCTGAGTCTCAGAAACCTGTAGGTCACAGTTTAGCTTTTTCATTCTTGTGTAGCAACAATTTGTTTGCATTTTATTCTAAGAGGTGGGAGAATTTCTACAGTCTTCTAACTCATCCATACACTACGACCAATTCCACACACTGGACCTTCTGTCTGAGGGCCTGTTCCTCACAGTATCTATCCTGATATGAGTTTCTATGTGAGTCACGTACAATTGATGGCAAAGTAAGCTCAAAATCCCCTTGAGTAAGCTCAAAGAAGGGAATGAGGGGCTTTTGTGGACAGAAACATGTGGAATTTCCTGGTAGTCTAGGAACAGGAGCAATACGGTCCTTAGAGCCAGGTCAACTGGGAACAAAGCTGCCACTTAGCAGTTGTATAACCTTGAGCAAATTACATATCCTTTCCATGCCTCCATTTCTTCATAGAGATCTTATTTGCTTTGTAGGATTACTGTTTAGATTAATATCACAGAGAATGAACTCTACTCAACACACAGTAAACACTGCGTACATGTTGACTATCACACCGCCATCATGATTAGCAATAGTAGTAGAAAGGGGCTTCCTGTGGCATTGGAGCGTGGTTCTGAATCCAAGTCAGCCCAGAGAAGCTCAGGCTCCGGACATGGTTGATGCTTATTCTAAGGTTTCACTGTCTCCATGACTTAGCACAGCTACTTGCTCCAGCCTGCTCCCAAGTGACCTCTTTTTCCTCAAACATCTGCCCCTCAGTGCCGCCACCTGAATATGCCTCATCCTGCCGTGGTCCCCAGTCTGCATCTCAACAGCCTTCCCTCTTCTTCCTTCGCTACTACTACCTAGCCATAGCTTTCTATGTTATTTAGTCTGATTACCAGGAAAGAGATAGAGCTGGGTCCAGTTCACCTTTCGTGCCAGATGACAAGCCCTTGGTCAGTGTCAGGATTTGTGGCCCGTGGGGCAGATACCGATCCAGTCAGAAGAAGGGAAGGGGCCGGGACACAGGATGGTCCCCAGCAGGAGCTGTGAGTGTATTCTTTTAGAAAAGAAGGGTGGAAGAGCCACACCATGACCAGCATCTTGACTGCTACAGTATGGCGTCATCTCTGCCTCCCTTACAGTTTCTCAGTGACCACTGCGTCCTTAAACGTGTTTCCAGACACATAACGATGACACATAAGCTCAGCGTGACCTCGGGGACAATTTTTAGACACTGGGTCTAGTGTGTTCATTAAAGCAGGAATATCGTAAGGGTAGGTTGGTTGGGGTTTTTACTAAATGTGCTCAGAGTTTTTCTTGGTTTTAATTTTCTATCACGATAAAATACAAATTTTTACATGGTTGTGAAAGTAAATAAAACTGTGAACTACATTCACGATTCCTAGAGTTGATATTCATATCAGTTTGACCATCTACTCACTAGTTAGAGCGTTTTCCCCTGAGAAGTTATAAGGGGAATTTGACCCTGTTCCTCTCCCAACACCTTGGCCACCGCTGTGATTCAGGGATCAGCAAAGTTTTCTGTGAAGGACTAGAGCATCAATATTTTAGTCTTGGCAAACCACGTACAACCTGTGTCATGCTGAATTACAATTACCGACCTCTGCCACTGTCCTGTGAACAGAGCCGTAGACGATGCATATGTGAACCTGCGGGGCTGTGTTCCTATAAAACTTTATGAACCCTGACACCTGGATTCCTTATGACTTTCACTTGGCACAAATTATTCTTTTTAAAATTTGTTCCCGGGCCAGGGATACAGCTCAGCGGCACAGCGCCTGCCTGGCAAGTGTGAGGTCATGAGTTTGATTCCCGGTACCGAAAAATAAATAAATTAAAAAATAAAATAAAATTTGTTCCCAACTGTTTACGAATGTAAATACCATTCTTTGCTCATGGGCCATTTGAAAAACAGGCAGCAGGCCAGATATGGCCCACAGGTGGAGGTTATCGTGGAAAGAGTGAGAGGAAAATGAACCACACGGTTTGATGCTCGTGGCAGGAGGCATTTAACAGACAGAGGCTGTGAAGTGCCATGAAAGGGCGCCACCTTCGGCCCGGGAGGACCTGCGAGGCCCCAGAGTGGGGACACTTGAGCTATGTGTTGAGGCCAAGTGGAGAAGGCAGAGAGCGCCGTTCTGGGGAGCAGGCACAGCTTGTGCACACGGGGGAGTTGACTACGCTCGTGAGCCCTAAGCCGCTCACCCTGGCCGGGGGTCTCCAGAAAGGAGTGCGCGGGTCCAGGTGGCGAAGGGCTCCGTGAGACAGCAAAGGTGGATGTGTTTTATCTGACGCAGAAAATGACTTCTAGACTTCCCAAACCTTGCCTTTAACATAAATACTTAGCAAAGGAATTGCAACTCACCCTTCACCTGCTGCTCTGGGCGAGACTGCGGCCGGGTGCTGGGGATGAAGCAAGTTGAAAGGTTCCCAGGCCCTACAGCATGCCCTACCTCCGCCGTGCTCGTCCCTGCCGCATCTCAAAGGAGCTTGTGCTGAGCACGGCGTGAACACCGTGGCTGTGGCAGGTGTCCCCAGCAGCAGGGTTCAAAGCAGACACAAACTGAGTGTGTTCTAGAAAGAGCACTTGGGATAAAGTGGGTGAGGCAAGACTGGAGGCAAAGCAGCTGCGTAGAAGGACCATCAATGGTTCAAACACAATTTCTTGAGTTGCTATTATGTGCCCAGCAGTGTGTGAAAATATTTAAATAGGGCAGACAATAAACATTTAGCCTGTAGTTATTTTTCTATTCAAATAATAGCTAAAACTTAAAGGGAACATATCGTAAACCATCATTCTTTTTTTTTTTTAATATCCTGGTACTGGGAGTCGAACTCAGGACATCGTGCTTGCCAGGCAGGTGCTTATGCCACTGAGCTATATCACCGGTCCTAAACCATCATTCTAAGCAGTTTTTCTAACAGTAACTTGTTTAATTCTCACCATAACATGACAAGGTTGAGAATATTATTATTCCTGTTCTACAGATGAGGAAACTGAGGCACAGCACTAAGCAGGCGATGCAAAGGCTCTTTTAGGTGGGGCACTGGGGAAGGTTGTCTCTAAGGAGGTTGTGTGGACACCAGGAAGATGAGAAAGGACAGTCTTGGGCTGCCCAGGACTGGAGCCAGCGCTCCTAGCAGCCTGGGGGTGAGCACTGGGTCAGTGGGAAGAGCTCGGGGTGAGTGCGGTGGGGACAGGGAGGCAGTGAGGGGAGAGTATTATGGAAAGAAGCTGGAGAAGGAAGCGGCAGCTGGATCCTACAGGCCCCTAGGCTGTGGGGAGGAGATTCCATTTCATCCCTGAAGCATAGGAGCACCTTTGAAGGGAAGTGAAATGATTGCATTTGAATTCCTAAATAATGGCTGCCCTGGGGGAATGGAAGGGAACTTGGCCACCACAGGAGCCGAGGGCAGACTCTTGCAGGAGTCCAGGAAAAAATAATGTCACCTTGGCAGAGAGTGGTGACAGAGTGCAGAGGGACACACAGGTGGAATTTGTTTACTGTTTAATCCAACTGAGGAGCATTGAAGACCCCAGTGGAGGTTGTGTGGGTGGAAAGGAGGGATGGGATGAGCGAGCTTTTTAAGATATAGTACAGAGAGTATTGGTGACCCAGGGGAAGGTGGGTTTGATTTTTGATGATTGTTAAATGCCTTTGGGATATTCAGAAAGAGCTGCTATGTAGACATTTGGCAGTGAAGTTAGGAATTGGGATTCCCCTCTATAAAGCTTGGAATGTGTCAGGCTCTGTGTTGGACCCACATAGGGCTGTGTGGGTTGTATGTGCCTCGATGGGTATCTTAGTCTGTTTTCTGTTACTATGACAAAATACCTGAAACCAGATAATTTATAAAGAATAGAAGTTTATTTGGCTTATGGTTCCAGAGGCTGGGAAGTGCATAAGTTTGGCCCTGGCATCTGTGTAGCACTTCATGAGGGACTTCCTTCTACATTACAATAAGATGAAAGGCATGACCTGGTGAGACTGCAAGGGCACTAACTCAGATCTCTCTTTCTCTTCTTAAAAGACACTAATGCCATGATGAGGGCCCCATCCACATGACCTTATCTAATCCTGACGACCTTCCAGAGATCCCACCTTCAAATACCATTAACATATGAATTTGTGGATTAAATTTCCAGCATGTGAACTTTTGGAGGACACATTCAAACCGTAGCAAAGGAGTGGCCAGGTTGGCTCCCCTGTATTTCTGAGGCACCCATAAAGCTATCTAACACACAGTGAGTGAGCCTTCAATACATGATTGCAGAACTGGGAAGAAGATGCTCTTCTGCTGGTGGAGAAGCCAGTGGTTACAGCACAGTGAGTTGAGCGCTTCCAAGAGGTGTCGACACAGGAGCTGTGTTTGTAGGAAGAGTCAAAGCCAGGCAGGTGAAGGAGGTTTCCTGTGACTCCTTCCAATGAAGCTGGACTCCTCCTCACATCGCCCCCTACCCTGCCCCCAACCTGCTTGAAGAAGCGTGTTTTCTAACACACCAGCTGTTCCTGATCATTGCTAGTTGGCCTCCTCCTGAGGCCTCTTTCTCC
This sequence comes from Erethizon dorsatum, assembly GCA_028451465.1. Lineage (NCBI taxonomy): Eukaryota > Metazoa > Chordata > Mammalia > Rodentia > Erethizontidae > Erethizon > Erethizon dorsatum. The sequence goes on along the minus strand of CM051834.1, from coordinate 12,789,767 downwards.
ATCGGTGACCCCTTTTAAAAACTGGATTCTAAGTGCTGACCCTTGCTTCTCCAGGGCAATAGGAGGGGGTTGCCTAGAGCAGCTGGTAGCTGTGGGTGTCATTTAGTGCCAGACTCCCGTGCTTCACAATATTTCTGTTCCTAACCCCACAGAGCCCTGGTGCTGGGTACCTCTGATGCAGCCTGAAGAGTCCTTCTCAGATTATTTTTAATGCATAATGTATAAAACATAGATTGCAAAATACACCATTTATATAGATATACAGATACATAAATTTTTTCACTTCGAGATATAGTGATATATCATAACACATTCAACAGCAAGATCTCGCAGCAGCAACTACCATAATTTCAAAGTAGAGATGAGCGTAAATGATATTTTGAGTTATCTGCAGCAACTATAAAATGATACGAAAATATCTGATTTCTTCTGAAGACAAAGTCAGAGGTTCAGTTAATACTACAATGGCCTGAATCCAAAATTAAAGGAAATGCTGTTTCAGTTAGAGCTTGTTCAAATACTGATGCTTTTTCCCCCTGAATTCTGCCCCTGCACTATAGTTATGAAGGGAACCCCCACTCTAATCATTCCATTCTGTTAGCAAGTGTTTCAGAAACCATGACTTGAAATGTAAAGTGTTTCATTTTGTTTCAAAACTCACTTGATTGGCTTATATTGACAATAGAGTGTTTATTCCCACCTGTATTTTATAGATCAAGCAGCTGGTCAACAGCAAGTAAGTGCTCCATAAATGATGGATGGATGGATGGATGGATGGATGGATGCATGGATGGGTGGATGGCTGGATGCATGGATGGATGGATGGGTGGATGCGTGGATGCATGGATGGGTGGATGGGTTGATGCATGGATGGGTGGATGGATGGACATGTGGATGGGTGGATGCGTGGATGCATGGATGGGTGGATGGATGGACATGTGGATGGGTGGATGCGTGGATACGTGGATGCATGGATGGGTGGATGGGTTGATGCGTGGATGGGTGGATGGGTGGACGTGTGGATGGGTAGATGGATAGACACGTGGATGGGTGGATGGATGGATGGATGCATGGATGGGTGGATGAGTGGATGCATGGATGGATGGATGGGTGGATGGATGGATGCGTGGATGCATGGATGGGTGGATGGATGGACATGTGGATGGGTGGATGCGTGGATGGATGGATGCGTGGATGCATGGATGGGTGGATGGATGGACATGTGGATGGGTGGATGCATGGATGCATGGATGGGTGGATGGGTGGATGTGTGGATGGGTGGATGGATGGACACGTGGATGGGTGGATGGGTGGATGGATGGATGGATGGATGGGGAAAATTCAGAGAGGATAAATGACTGTCTAGGGACACAATTCGGAAGTAGTAGAGCTTGCACTTAAACCCACATAATTTTTATTCTAAATATCTTGTTCTTTCCACCCTTTCAAGCTAGCATCAGCAATTTTTATTTTAGAGTTAAAACAATGCTAGGCCATGTTCATAAAATTATATTATATGGGAAAGAACAGTCCTGTTGTCTATTGCTTTGGTTAGAGCATATGTCAAGTACACTGCTTACTTCTTACATTTTAAGTACACTGAATCTGTAGCCTGTCTATGGACAGAGAAGGGGGAGATTCAGGAACTTTCTCTTACCAGCTGTTAATGGACTGTGGATATGAGTATAAAGAAGCCCAAAATACATGGCAAAAGGAAGTGTGGGGTAGTTTACTGTTGCTCTCCAGTGCACAGCCAATGCCCAGTGTTTACAAGGGACGAATCTAGGCTCAGTTGAAGAACTCTTTAATCATTAGGCCTACTTAGCAATGTACCATCATTGTCTGATGAGCTATTGATTGAAAGTATTCAAACATCGATCTGTGTATTTATTTATTCATTCAATAAACATTTATTGACTACCTACCACATGTCAGATACTGAGGTGGATGCTGCATTTAAAGTGTAGAGTAAGATAAACTATTGTAGGGCTTAGAGACTGCTGAGAAACAGACAATAAATAACATTTAAAGAGCAGTAATTATAGGTACTTTGAAGGCAATAAATGAAGTGCTATGATTCAGAACAACCACTGGGGTGGAGAGGGGGAGAACTAGGCTGGTGTGTGTTTGAGTAGGTAAAAATTAAAAAGAACCAGCCCATGAGGGAGTAAAGGGGATGAGGGCTAAAAGAGGTAGTATGTGCAAAGGCCCTGTGACAGAAAGTTAAAATATGTTAAAGAGATATATTTCTGAAAGAAAGCCACCGTGGGAACTGAAGCAGAGTGAAGGAAGAGAAGAGTGGCAGAGAATGGATTTGAAGAAGTAGCCGGGGACCAGCCCAAGTAGTGCCTGGGAAGACATGGATTTAATGTGAGGTGTGATGGGAGGGAATTGAAGAATTTTAGGCAAGGGAGTAACATGACTTGTTTTATATTTTAAAAGATCACCCTGACCACTGGATGGAAAATAGATGGTGGTTAGAAAAGAGACCAGGAGCCTCTTGCAGTAGATCAGGAGTGGGGACCATGGAGAACTGGACTGGTTAGAGACCATGGAGATGAGGACTTGAGATTGACAGGAAATTAGCTGAGATTTTGCATGGGTTGGATGGGGAGGGTGATGGGAAGAGAGGAGTCAAGAATGGTTGATGGTGCTGTTGAGGAGGAGGAGGAAGACTAGAGAAGAGGAAGGCTGGAGAGAACAAAAGTCTGTACAACCATTTTGCAGCAATTCAGAAGCCATGTCATGGGTTCCTGTGTTTCTCACCAGGGCATGGTGACATGGGCATTTGGGAGGGTGGGGGATGGGCTTTGTGGTAGTCAGGGTGCTCGGGGGGCACCACTGGCATTTTGTGGATGTCAGGGTTCAAGGATGCCCCTGTACCACCTGGGACATCAGTAGCTTCCTTGTGGACTAACACTGGTAGACTAAGTCTCAACTCTAAGGATCTAGGATAATAATGCAGTTTTCATGCCATCCACCATTCCTATCTTTCTGGGGAATTATTTGAGCCAAGTTGTCTTTGTTTGTTTGGTTTGGTTTGGTTTGGTTTTAGTAGTGGGGATTGAACTGATGGCTTGCACTGAGCTACATTCCCAGCTCCCCCTACCTACACTTTTTTTTTTTTTTAATTTTGATAAACACCTGGCTAAGTCACTAAATTTCCCAGGCTGCCCCTGCACTTGCCATCCTCCTGCTTCAGCCTCCCATAGTGCTGGGATTACAGGCATGCACCACCACACTCAGCTAAATTGTCTTTTCACAGGTAAAGTAGCCATGGAAAGGGGATGGAGATTTCTATGTAGGGGGTAGGGAAGGGGCATCGGGCAGGAAGGGGGAGGATAAAGAGCTCAGAGGGTGGACTTTAGGGTAGGAGGCCTGGGGAGGCTGCAGGACACTTGACCTGCGGAGGGAGGAAAGGGGGAGAGCAGGTGGAGGGGTGAGGTACACATGTCCTTTGCCTGTTTCCTGTGTCAGTGCTGCATACAGGATGCTGCCTGGTCAGGGGCTCCCAGCTGTGTCCCTAAAACTCCCTCTTGCCCCACTCCTCCTGCACACATTGAATCCTCCATGGAAGGTCTCCCCTCAGATGGCCAGGGGTGCCACAAAGCTAGTCAGAGCTTGACCGGTTCTGTGTACTTTACAAGGGTGAAAAGCAGTGGAGCCTAAATAGCTAATAAAACCAGGGTCCACGCCGGCTGGATGATCGTTCTTTCCACCTGCCTGGCTTTGTGGGCGAAGGTGACATCCTCATTCTCACACACATGGGCTCCTTCGAGCCTCACGATGATGCTGGGAGGCAGAGCATGGGGTTGACTGTGTCCGTGTGACAGCTGTGGTCACTGAAGTTCGTCTGGGGACTTGTCCAAATCCACTGGCCTGAAAGGGGCAGAGCAGGGCCAGAATTTGGGTGCAGGGCTCCTTCCAAGCCTTCACATCTGTCAGCAGCCCTGGATGAGTAATAAATAGCCAGCAATGGAGAAACTGCTTCCAAACAAGTGCCTCCCATGGGACAGAATGCAAATTTAATTGCCCCAAACAGGCTTTTATCAGTGAGTAAGAAATTAATAAACACCCAGTTGGTATTTGCCCTCGCCTTGTAAGGAAAACCTACATATACAGCCAGGTGCAGCAGCGCATGCCTGTCATTCTAGCACTGTAGGAGGCTGAGGCAGGAGTTTGGGTTCCGCCTGGGCATTTTTGCGACTTAGCGAGACCCTGGTTCAAAATAAAAATAAAAAGGGCTGAGGATGTAGCTCAGTGTGAAGACCCTGGGTTCAATCCCCAGTACTGCAAAAACAACAGCAGCAGCAGCAGCAAGAACAACAGAAAAACAAACAAACAAACACCAGCATCCCAATGTAGAGGAGTCCTTTTGGCGCTGTGTGGGTAAAAGGCTTGACTCTCACTGGCTCTGCGACACTTGGAGGTCCCGCTTTTGTGCATATTTTCTCTGGGTGTTACAATGAAAGCTGCAGATGACTGTCGCCACCCAGCCTGAGCCTCCTGGAGTCTGTCATCCCTCACACGGTTGGGCAGGGTTGCAGTGCTTCTCGCTGGCAGAGTACATGACTGTGGTCTTCATACGGAGCTATGTCCCCAGCCCTTTATACTTTTGTTTTGAAACAGTATCTCACTAAGTTGTGAAAATGTCCAGGTGGAGCTCAAAGTTGGAATCCTCCTGCCTCAGCCTCCTAGAGTGCCCTTGGAGGTGTGCAGGGAACAATGTGCGGCATCACAGGGGAGGGTTTGTTATCAATGAAAATTTGTGTGAAGCAGCCGCAAGGTCAAACTGTTCCCCTCAGGACAAGCCCACTCTCCCGACACACACACGTGCTCTCATACGCACCCATGCGTGCCAATGGGCACATGCCCCTTTGATGTGTTGGGCCCAAGGCTCTCGCTCTTTCAGCTTAAACATCTTTGGAGACAAGATCGCTTTTTCCTCCAACTGAGGAAAGTTTCTTCCTCAAGCAGGCAAAAGTGTAGGCGTGCCGTGATGGTGAGGCATGGCAGGAAGGAGAAGCAGAATGACAACTCTGAGGGAACCAAGAAAGCCCAAAGGGGAGACAGGGTTTAGAGCTGAATCAAGATTGGATTTTGTCATGAAAGGCAGAACTGGCAAAAGCATCATTACAAGGCATTAACCTTGTTACACACAGACGAACAAGCAGAGGCTGGGATTCAGAAATAAATTACACATAATAAACTAGACAGAATAGGCTGAGAGCAACATTAGCGATTATGCCCTAAGGGGAGAGAAGGGCAAGATAGAAAATAGGCTGGAAAAAATAAAGAGTAAAAATAATTTCTGGACACAGGGGGCTGACTGCACTATTTCTCCCCTTTTTCTGCTTGGCTCCCTAGGTATTAACTTCACTTTTGTGAGGAGGTTTCTTGGGAGCTTGTCTTTCTTTTGTTTTCATTTGCTGAAATGAGCATAAGAGAGCCATTCAGAAAGCTCCCTTTTGCACTCACAGGGACTTGTCCATTTCTGTGTGTTTCCAGCACAAAAGAATCCATTTCCATTCAGCCACAGCAGCCCCTAGAGTTTTCATGAGGTCCAAGCCTCCTCTTTACTATTTTCTTCCAGGCTCACTCATAATTGGCTACAAAATCCTGACCATGGCTCACTTGAGGTTGTGACTCACTTTTGGTTTCAAGTAACAGAAAATCCCATCAACGGTGGCATAAACCAGGACATCTATTGATAATTTAATAAAAGAAATTTAAAGGTTGGAGGCCTGCTATTCAGTGATGCCCTCAAGAACCTAGGGTCTCTTATCTTTCCCCTGTACCATCTTAGCGTGTTGATTTTGACCCTCCATCTTGAATTTCATGAAAGCAAAATGGCTGCCACCAGTCTGCCCATAATGGCATCACACAACTGTATTCCAAAAGAGGACGTGAGAGAATGGAGAAAATGGGTTTTCCCTCAAGAGCCTTCTTTCATCGAAGAGAAAACTCATTCCCACAAATCCCTCTAGTGGACATCTTATTATCTAACTGGCCAGAACTGGAACACATGTTTACCCTTAACTCTATGGGGTAAGGAAGGCAAGTACTGTCATCTGACAATGGGAAATGGAGTTGCCATTTGCTATGGGCCAGTCCTGGTTTTCACCAGACTTATGTTTATCGCTACCAGAACAAAATTAGCGTTCTTTTTGCCAATAAGGTGGGGATAACTGCCATGAGTTGGCTGCAACCATTTGTGTTTTTAAATAGTGATAACAAGCATGGATTAGGGGTTACTCTTCCAAGCTGTACTGCGGGGTTTGAGTACTCATTCAGTCCATCTAACAGACAGATAGAAGAAATGCTGCTATCGTCACTTATATTGTATAGAAGGGAAAATTGACAGAGAGGTTAACTAATGTGCACAAAATTACTTAGCTAGAAATGACAGAACCAGGCTTCAAATCCAGGCAGTCTGGCTCACTATCCTATATGGCCTCTATTATGTAAATGATAAAATACATCCCATGTGGCACACGGTGATACCTATTAGCTGGTATCATTATTATTACTACCATTATCATTTATTATGCCTTCTTCATAACTACCCTACCAATCAGGAGTTGAGAAGGCCTTGTTAGACAGTTGAGAAAGCCATCTTCTGACTGGGTTAAATAAATTGCATAGTCACCCAATGAGTAAGCACCATGCTCAAATGTAAACAAGTCCCAGGCAGTTTATTCTATAGCATCAGCCCCTCGAGTTTGAGAACATTGGTTTAATGGCTGTACTATTTACCTACCCTATTGATCTAGGACTTAATTTGGAAAACTCCACTTGGTGAGGAACAGTCAGAAGCCAGGGAAGGACACTAGACTGGGTGACATGGTAATTTTGAACCAATTTTCTCCTTGTCCCCTTTCAGCTTCTGAGCTGCCTCTGTGATTTGGAGCCAGTCTTTCACAAATAGGATATCTCATTCCACCTCAGCAAAGGCCACACAACGCCATTGTTCTTGGCTCACTAGAATAAGCATGGTTATTAAGTACCTACTGTGTGCCAGCTGGGAGTATACTGTCCCATTCAGTCCTTGTGTATGAGCCACAATCCACAACCTTTAGTCTTTCCACGTTGTGAGATGACAGGGAGTGTAGTCTCCAAGCCAAAGACAGTGATATTAGGACATTCTAGAAGCCCAGACAGAGGTTATGCCCAGGTCCCTGAGTTCGCCTCTCTGTGATGCTCAAATATTTAATAAAAAAATAGGCATGGTCAGCCAGACTGACGTTTGAGAAATTCTGGTTTTATTTTAAAGCAAGATATGTGATGTGGTTTTTCTTTTTTTAATTTAAAGGTCATTTGATTTTTCTGCTGCTGCTCATAGTCATGAGGCTTCCTTATCTAAACAGTGATCTATTGTTCCAGTCCTTAGACTCACAGAGATTTTTTCCCTTAACTTCAAGTTTAACAGGACAGCTCCTCATCTTCCCTGACTAAAAAAATACCATCTTTTAACAGGAAAAAAAAAAAAAAATTCTCTAATGGCTTTTCCAAAAATCTTCTTTTTTTTTTTTTTTTTTTGTGGGTACCAGGGGGACGACCTCAGGACCTCGCGCGCCAGCAGGCGCCCGTGCCGCTGAGCGATATCACCGGCCCCTTTTCCGTATGTGGGATCCGGGAGTCGAACTCGGGCCCTCGCGCTTGCAAGGCAGGCGCTTACGCCGCTGAGCCATCTCACCGGCCCCCAAAAATCTTCTTAAACCAAGTTTGCTATAGAATGTTTTACGCAGATGAGTCACTCTCTCTTAGGTTATGACATCTTTTCCTTGAAAAGTAATCAGGGCATTGGAGGTCCCCTTGCCAGCTTATCTTTCCCCTCACAGCGCAACGTCAACAAAGAAATATCGATGGCACTTTAAAGGCTTCAGAAATCAATTTAGTCCATGGATCCATTTAGTTTGGATGTTAATGAAACTTGGTGGGTTTTTAAAATAATGAATATTTAATAAGACATAAATTGAAAGACATAAACACTGTCAGCAATCATATAATGAAGTTAATAAGTCTTAGCCTCCCCCTGCCCAGCTCCCTGCGCCCTAGACAAGGCCATTCCAGAAGTTGCTATGATGCTGCCTGAAGTTGGCTGCTCACCCATTGGCTGAAACTGAAATGTGCCTTTGAAAACCCTCCTACCGTTGGGAAGCCAGCTCTGGCAGATAAAGTGTGCTATCACACTGTGTTCAGTAGCTGCAGACGGCAACGGCTCTTTCTAGCTCCGTATCTTCCAGAGATTTGTGTAACAAACTCCGATTCCTGCGGTTGAAGGCAGGAAGCAGCATGAGGCACTTCGTTCCTTTTAAACAAAAAGGAGAAAGACATTTTGGTCGACACTCTCTGCTCTGGGTTTAAAGAGGGGCTCTATTTAATGATCAGGAGCAAGCATGTGATTACATGTGCTGAAAGCCTCAGACAATTGAAATGCTTTTGGGTTGGGAGTTAGGCTTTTTCATTTCCCCTTTGCAAGCATCAGCTCCAGGTCTAGCCCTTCTGTTTTGTTTCCTCTTTTGCTCTGTGGCTGGGTCCTACCATCGTCCATGGATTTCTCTTTGCCCTCTGAATTCGTTACCCTATCTGTGAGCTTCCATGGGCACTTTTCTTGTCACTCCTGGATCCCTCCTCTTTGTCATCCCACGCAATGGGATCATCCTAGTCACATCTTGGGGAGTGTTTGTGTTTAACGTCACAGAAGCCAACGCCTAGCTCAAATGAATTGCGGCAGGATCCTGCAAACAGCCAAGTGTAAGATCAACTCCCTCCCCATTCAGCAGTGGGCTCTCTTGGCAAAACACTGGGACTCGGCTTCTTGTATCAGCTGGGGAGTGTTAAGTGGATGGCTAGCTCGCTGCTGGCAATCAATACATGTTAATACATCGTAAACAAATAGCTTTCCATGGGTTGGGCAAGCACGGCCATTTGACAGATAAAGGCCATGAGAAGTTGCTCCTGGGGCTCTTATCTAAGAAAAATGTATTTGGGTCCACAAATGCGACCCTTTCTGAAAGGTCATAAGTGACATTTTGTCAGTATAATGAGACATACCACTGTTAAAAATGATCTCTTTTTGTATTTGTGCGTTTGTGTGCATGTTCAGAAAGAAGGGGATCAACCTGAAAGAGTACAGCCAATCGCATCATCTACCTTGATCCATTCCGACCTGACATCCGTTTATGGCACCGTGGTATTGAACAGGACTGTTTTATTCTTGGGGACTGGAGATGGCCAGTTACTTAAGGTTGGTTTTCTGTGCCCTCTTCAAATGTCTTTTTTTAACCGTGATCCATTTTGTGCTTTTTAAATTTTCCTAAATGCTCTTAAATGATACACAAGACCATGCCTACCAGTTGTTTTGTGAACTCTTGAACGATCCCCAGAAATGGCCTGGAAGAAATTCTGGAAATCTGTACATAACAGCCCCTCACTTCTGCCCCCACCCCAACGTGAAATGAATCTCCATCCACCTTGCCGTCTGGGAATGTGCCAAGATATGTTCCTTTCCTTACTCATATGCTGCTGGGTGAGGTAGACGGGGCTCCAGCCCCCACTCCATTCCTGACTCACCTTCCTGGGACATTTAACCTTTCAGTTCTCTGTCCTTTACACTGGAAATGTACAAAGCACCTGATTTCTCACAACTTCAAAGTGATGAGAGATTATAGGGCTTGAAAAGAAGAAAAAACAGGTGTTCCTTCCCTCCAGCCCACTTGCCACCCACAGATGGGGTTTGTTTTCTGCCCTTTGTACCCACACACACCGCAGAGAGGTTAGAGATCTAAAATGCTTTGAGACTCCCCTTGACTTTTATCTCATAGGACTATTTTTTCCCACTGTATGGATATACCTTGGTCAAGTTGAGATTTATATTCACTGGGGAGGAGGGCACTAGGGAGGAGGAGAAAATAAAATCGGAGATAGCAGGTGCCTCGGCTGAGATTATCTAGTGATCATTTCACCAGTGTCACCAGCCAGCATTTATTGAACACTCCTATGGCCTCCAACAACATTCATGTTGGGAACTGCGCTATGTGTCACCCTAGACTGATGATGTCCCTTGGCCTCTCCACAGCCGGTCAGTTGACCCTCAGCTCAGATTCTTAATTGGATAGTGACAGATCTGTTTTTCCAACTGATAACTAGCTGTGCGACTCTAGGTGAATTGCTTAGCCTCTCGGAGCCTCCATTGCCTCATCTATAAAATGAAATTGTACTAGACAATCCCAGAAAAACCCCTTCCTCTTCTGACCGTCTCTAATTCTGTCTTCTGCACACAAACTACCCCCTCCCCCAGCTAAACCATTTTTCTTGCTCTTCTCTGACCCTGTGTTACGTAGAACTGTTTCTATACTTTTGATCGCACTGTACTCCCAGCCTGGAATGCTTGCTTGCTTTTTCTCTGCTCTACAGAGCCCTGTGTACTGTATTTCTGTTTTGACTCAGCTCAAAGCCCACCCCGTGGAGTGATCTTGCTCTCCCCTCGTGTCCTGGAACGCTCATGATCTGCCTCATTCTTTTGCCTCGTTACGGATGTCTTGCTTTGTTACTGAACCTTTTCGCTCACGTTTGTCTGCCCTTCCCAACTTGATGTTAAGCTTCCTGAGAAGGGGGCCATGAGTTCCTACAGCCTGATACAGTGCCGAGTGCCTGGTAGGCATTTGATTTAATCTGTTTCCCTTGGAGTCAACCCAGTAACATGGGAGGGAGTTTGTTTGTATACACATTCTTTTAAAATATACGTTGATCATCTTTCCTGTTGTGCTGGCTTTGTTTCCCGGGGAAAGGTGAATGCTCATCAGTCGTGCTACAGGCGTCTCTCAGTGACATCTGTAGCCACACCAAGCTGGTCAGGCTGATTGGACCCATTAGCCTGGCAGAAGAAGTTTCCAGCAATCCTTCCTGGGCCTCCCCACCAATTATCTCTTCAGATTTGGGATATTTTTGACGTGTGTTTTGACAAGAACACTGTTTCTCCCAAGCTGAGCCAACCAAACTGTTACATGGTGAATTGGAGGTAAAGGAACACTGGCTATAAATAGTGCCCTGTGGGACAGCCTGGTCTGGCCTGGCCTGTGGGTTCACTCCGGCCATTTGTGCTCAGCTGGCCGAGTTTCAGTCATGTTGGGGACCAGAGAGTGGGACGGAGCTGCAGCCCCACGCTGCCAAGGAGGAGGTGGCTGGGTGAAGTCTTGCTGTCCCCCTGGATCTGTGTGGGGCACCCCTCAGAAGCCATGTCAGTGGCCTTGTTTTTAGGTTCCAATAAGAAAAGCATGTTGGCTTTTTGTTTGTGTTGTAACTGCTAACATTTATTCAACTTCCTGTATGCCAGGCACTCTACTTCTACTAATTCAGCCCTCTCCACAACCCTGTGAGGCAGTCCTGCTACTTCCATTTTACAGATGAGGAAATCAAGACCCAGGACTGTTGGGTGATTGGCCCATGGTCAGGGTCACACGGGGGCAGAACAGGCATTTAAATCTCGAGTAACTTGAGACTGCACTAAGGACCACCATGCTACACACACTTTGGAACTTCTGCCCCAGGCCCTGGTTACACCCCTTGAGGCTCAGGGAGCAAATGGGAGGCATGTGGGTAGGGGACCCCATGCTCCTGGGGTGCATCAGGGTTCCTAGAGGCTCAGGGAAGAATCAGAGGAAGGTAGATCAGGTGACTGAGGGAACAAACACCTCACTGGCATCATAACTTCTCGGGAATTAAACCACTGTCCCCCAGCTTCCCTCGGAAGGAGGAGGTTGTGAGGGATAAATCAGCAGGCTTGACCCCCTTCTCCCCAGGACAGCCTAATAGTTCCTGAGACTCCCTGCCGTGTCCTGGGCACAGATTCTTGGATGCAGCCCTGAAATTACCTGGAGACCTGAAAACCCGGTATTGTGCAGTAGACTTGGAAGCCACAGATAATCCCCAAATCCCTTTATTCAAAAGCTTCATGCTTCCACCTTGCCAGACTTGTCACCAGAACTGTTAGAAAAGACGAACATTGATAGACACAAGCTTGGCTTCTAAGCCGCAGTGTGGAGGTACTAATGAGCGGCAAAAAACAAAATCCAGCCCCATGCAGACCGGGGCGGGGGGTGGGGAGAAGAAAGAGAGCTTCCATCACCCCAGCCTGACTCATCAGGTTCCCAGTGATCAAGGGTCCTCAGCATTTTGACACACGCCAGGCACCGTAGTATGTGCCCAGCTGGATCAGAGGCAGGAAGCAGCGCCTGGGAGCCGGTGGCTGTTATTTTTTACCACCACCAATAAAAATCCGACTTGTTAAATCTCTGCAAACCTCATGGATTTTTAATATAATTTGGTGCCATTTTAAACCTCACATTATTTAAATAATTTTTTCCTGCTATTGAAAGTGCTTTGTGCTCACGTAGAGAGTTGCAGAGTAGCAGGGGTTGAGAAGAAGGCAAAAGAAAATTTATCCTTAATTGCGTCATGTAGAGGCAACCGCTGTCAGCATTTTGGATTCTTTTTTTGCATACTTGAGGTCAGACTCTATCCAATTTTGCACCCTTCTTTTCTTCAGTTAATGAGGCAAGAGGGTTCTATTAAAATGCTACTTGCAAACCCTTTGTAAACAGTATTTTTAAATAGCTGTATCATGTTCTATTATGTGGAAACATCATTTTGAACTTGAGCTGAGATATTAGCTCAGTCTGCAAGTGCCTTTTAAGATGCACTTTTTCCAAGGAAGACAGCCCTCCCTCCAAAGGTAAGATTTTAGTGAAAATCTATGGGCTTTGTGCTATGCTAATACCTTTACTGCCCTCCTTCTGCCTTTATTCCTAAGTCCCTTAATAAGAGTTTTACAGACATTGAAGGAATTTCAAACTTAAAGTGTCCTGGCCTCTAATTTTATCCACAGGTGGTTCTCAGGCTCATGAAACAAGTTCTGTCTATCACTCCCCCACCACCCTGGTTATTTCCCTATTTTACTTCCTTTCTGGACGTGGTTCCATGGAATAATTTTTTCAGTTGTCAGCGTCTCCACCGAGATCAGCTGAAAAGTATTGCCACTCTGATCTCTGCTTGTATAAATCCACGCTGCACATGTCCCACAATAACGCCTTCTAAAATCAACATGTATCTTTCTCTGGGTTGTAGCACAGCCTTTTGTGTGGTTTGGATTCCTCTGTGCTGACTCTGTTACATACAGAATATTGTCCTTATCTCAAGGGCAGCGTGGAATATTTTGAGCTTTTCTAAGTGGTAAAATAAGTAATAAGAGACTATGCATTAAATTTGAAATTTGCAACTTTATGCATGCCCATTAACCTTTCTTGTGAGCATAAAAGATAAGGGGCAGTGGGTGAAAAATAGTAATAGCTCTAACTGTGCTCTTACTAGTACTGAGCTCTAACTGTGTGCCAGGCATAGAACCAGTGTCTGCGTGGGTTAACTTGCTTGATCCTTAGGAGTCAGTACTATGACCAATGAAAAAACCTGAGGCTTAGGGAGAGTTCCTCATTTGCTCCAGGTGATTGGAACTGAAGCAGTCCATCCCTAGAGCCCTGGCTTTTATCCCCCAACTCAACTGCATTAACAGTTAAGATGTAGTCTAAAGGAGCTTGGGGGAGTTCCTGGATCTTGTTTTAATTTTTTTTTTTATCTGATATCATGGTATCTGAGCTAACTCCAAGATGCAGGTATCGAGGTTTCCTGAGAAGGGGCCGTGGCTTCCTTGGTTCTTGTTTGTCTCTATTTGAGGACAGCCTCCTGAGTCCTATTCCCTTGGGCTACATATGGCTCATGGGAGTCTCTGCGCCCCCTTTAGGGCCCCAGCTTATCCCCAGTGGCTCCTTTTGAGGAAAGGTAAGAATTCTGTCTCTTCTCAGGTTGGTTTTTTTTTTTTTTTTGGTGGGTACCGGGGAGTCGACCTCAGGACCTGGAGCGCCAGCAGGCAACCATGCCGCTGAGTGATATCACCGGCCCCTTTTTCGTATGTGGGATCCGGGAGTCGAACTCGGGCCCTTGCGCTTGCCGGGCAGGCGCTTAAGCCGCTGAGCCATCTCACCGGCCTGGTTGGTTTGTTTTTTGAATGGCCCCAGCTAGCATTTCCCCAGCGTCCTTGTCACTGAAGTAAGGCTCAGGGTGCAGGAGGTTTTATCATGGCCAGTCCCCATGTCCAGCACAAGGGAACTTTGCACATGCTCTGAGTCAGGACTGGCTGCCTATGTGGCCCTCAAAATTCTACTTTTCCAAATGAATTTCATTTTCCCAAAACATGGAGGAAATTAAGCTAGTTCCAGAACGTTCTTTCTGAATTCAACCCAAAGCCGAACTACAAAATACCAGAGGAGTCTTAAAGTTTTCAGTAAAATATAAGAGAAAATACAAAAATAAAATACTTTATAACCACAATCTCTGTTTGTACTCCCACAGAATGTAAAAATAAGAAAAAAAAAAGAGGCTTTAGGGACCCAGGACAGGACCTGGAGCTGGAAATGTAGGGAGGTGGGGGCGACTGAGGGGAGGGGATGGACAAAAAGTAAAAACATCTGGAAGTATCAGAACTCCATGGTTGGCTGTCCAGAATGTCACAAAAGAAGCTTATTTCATGATCACACCCCACTCCTTCGTTCCAGTTTGACAGTTCACAGGGGCTCCCCAGTTTGGAATGGTTACTCCACAAATCTGGAACTTGTGTATCAGACTGTCTGTTTCTCTACTACTTACTTTCAAAAAAGTAGATTGGAAATGAAAGAGAAATTTGCCTCGAATTTTATGTATCATCTTCATTCTAACTAGTAAGGCACATTAAGTGCTATTAGATAATTCACTTTTTCCTCTGTGTATGCATGTGTGCATGTGTGCACATGTGTGTGTGTAATTTAAGTCTTCTTCCTAGCGTTTCTCTGTTTATGGAAAAAAATAATACATGAGAGAATTGACTTATTTGGTGTTCAACTGGTTAGCTCCACAGAATGAGGCATAGGAAAATAAATTTGGCCTAAAATGATTTAGCTTTTTAAACACCCCTGGCTTTTCCATCTAATTGTAATCATAAAGAAAAAAAAAAACAAAAAAAAAAAAAAAACAAGAGAAGTAGCCTTTTGTTTAATTTGTCTTCCCTTTCTCTTCCTCACTATGGCTTCCTTCTCATGGGTGGTGGGAGCTGTCGCCCTCACGGTGTGGAAGTCATTCAGTTAATTTCCATAACAGACTTGGGAGGTTTTTGTATGCAACAGAAATCCCAAGGCTAGTTAATAGCTTACCATGAGGCTTCAGGAAGATGTCAACAGAAACAATATGTTGACACAAACTGAAATTCTCCATCGGGGAAAATTTGTTTTCTGCACAGGCTTCGGCTGGAAGAATGTGAAAAGCCTTATAAAATCTTGAAGCCTCATAGAGTAGCTTTTCATTTAATAAATGTTTGTTGGGCACCTTTTTTTTTTTATGCCAGGCACTGTTCTGGGTACTGAGGGCACAGAGGTGAACAAAACAGACAGCCCCCCTCCCAACCTTCCGGGGGCAGGGAAGACAGGTGACTAGTCGATTAATTACCCAGTGATAAAGCCTCTTCAGACAGTGATGTGTGCTAAGAACATGGCATGATGAGTAGAGGGACACAGTAGAGAGGTGATCAGGGCAAGCTTCTCAGAGGAGGTGACATTTGGAGGATAAAGGATCATGGAAGAATGTACATGGAGGAGGCTCAGAGTGACATCAGATTAGATCTATATTAAGGTCGTATGCTGCAAGCAATAAATAAAAATCCACATCATGCCCAAGGAGTGTGTGAATTGGATGAAGTTTCTCTTATGCAAAATTCAACCCAGTTTGGATTCTGTGACTCATGGTTCCTTCCTGCAACGCTTCACTGATCATATTCTTTTTTCAAGGCCGCCCAGCTAAACGTGGCTGAGGAAGGATTGTTTCCCTCGCTCCAGCCTCACTGGCTTTCTTCTCTATGTGGTTGTGCTCAAGAATTTTGCAGTTAGAACATCCAAGAGTTGCATTGGTGCTCTGGCCTGGGCTGGGGCTGGATAAGAGATGATGTGAATAGAAACATGTCCTGTAGTCCTGTGAGAGAGATGAGACTCCAAGGACCACAGAGGTCCCCCCACCCCACCCCAGCCCTTGGTGTAGCACATTTGGAACCTTTAGGATGAAAAGGAAAACTTTCTCTTGTCCTCTGGTTATGTAGATTCTTCTTTGAATAACTTAGCAAAAACAAAAGCTGATTGACCCACTCACCCCCAAACATATTTAAATTTAAACTTTATGTCTCTATTTTTAAAGGTAATACATTGAAATTGTCCTAAATGCAAAAGAACCAAGAAAGTATACAATGAAAATCACCCATTCTTGACTTCTGGGACAACCAATGATAGCAGTTTCATGGATATTTTCCAGGGAGAGTTTATATATCTCTATAAGCAAAAGGGAAATAGTCTCTCTTTTATTAAATATATAACACACTAAGCATGTATTTATTAAATATATATTTATATAAATTATATGTGTGTACATAATTAATATAATGTGAAACATAATAGATGATACATAAAGAATTTTCTATTTTTATGGCTAAATAGTATTCTATTGTTTATACTATAATTTGGACAATTAGGTTGTTTCAATTTTTTGTTTATAACACAATATGCTGCAGTAATTACATTTCACTTCACATGTGTATGAGGAGCTGCAGGGTCCAAGGACATGTGCTTTATAATTTTAATATATAATGTCATATTGCCTTCAAAGGGGTCCACCTCCACCATGGATGAAACATGCCTGTTTACACCCAGCGTCTATAGTTAGTGGGACATGCTTCCATTCAGGCCGGGCCAAGTAGTTTGTTCTGAAAACTGACTGGTAAACCCTGGCACACAGTACCTACCCCTTGGTAACTTTTTAAAAATGCAAGAAAGAAAGTGTTCCCTGTCCTAACTCAGAGTTTTAGAAAGCTCATGCCTCATATCCAAGGTATCAAGTAAATAAATCAATATTGCATCAAACTAGATCTTTCCAACCACCTGTTCTGCCTCAAGCATACCACAAGAGTAAATAACGTGAGCCCCCAATAAAAACTGCAGTGCAGCTTTTAATTCACTGAAAATGGATGACTGGTGATGTTTTCTAAATTATGTCTTGATTTCATCCCAACGTATTTCATTATATGTTTCTAAAAATGATCTTTTACTTAAGTAACTGTAACCATGATGCCTTTGTCACAATTAACAGAATTATCAGTAATTCCTTAGGATTAGCTACTATGCAGTCCATATAGCTATGTTTCTGATTGACTCAAAAACATACTTAAAATTGTTTTGTTCAAATTGGTGTCTGAACCACATTTTGTTGTTCCATCTCTGTTATCTATAGTAGTTTCTCCTCCCTTATTTTTATTTTCTGCCACTGACTTACTAAAAACTAAGTCCTTTGTCTTATAGAATGTTTCATATTGTGGATTTGGCTTTTTGCTTCCTTATGGTGTCATTTAGCTTGTTCTTCAACTCTTTCTGCTTCTTAATGCTAAGTGAAAGTTTAAGTAAATTACTAGCTAAAGACTTGGTTAGATTCAGTTCAACTTTATTGGCAAGAATGTGGCATAGGTGATGACAACAAGTAATGCTTTTAACATGATGAATTCCTGAAAAGGAGCCAAGGCAACAGCCTTTCTTCTCTGTAGCCAGCCATGGGAATATTTCAGTCAATGTTTTTAAAAACTGGCTTCCTGTTTTTCCTCTTCTAAACAACTACATTCCAAAATGGGTGCACATTGAGACCATAATGATAAGTGAAATAAATCAGACATAGAAGTTTAAATATCACAAACTCAAAGTATAAATAAAGAGTAAAATAAAAGGTAGATGATAGGAAACAGAGAGGTAGACTTTTGCAGATGGGAAGAGGATCCAGGGATAGAGCGGGAAGGGAGGGAGGAAAGGGGAAGGGAAAGTAAAAAAGACCAAGATTCCATATGTATACGTACCAGCTCCCTATGATGAATGTATTCATTATGCATTGCAAACATGCACTAATAAAAACATTTAAAATAATTTTTAAAAAACAACCACTTTCCAAAACCAGATCAGCAGTTTGAATCCAAGATGAGTAATAGAGCTTATAAATTAAGAGATGGCAAATCCTGGCAAGCCCACAGCAGTGCCTGCCCCTAGACTCCCTCTACTTACAGTTTTCTGAAAGATAGCATTGTCTAAAAGAACTTTCTGTGCTGATAGAATTGTTCCGTATCTGCGCTCTCCAATAAGGTAGCCGCTAGCCATAGGTGGCTAGTGACCTTTTATATCTGGCTGATGTGACAGGAATTGAATTTTTAACTGAAGTAGCCAGACATGGTTAGTGGCCACTGTATTAGATAGTGCAGCTATAAAGTCATTTTAAAATGAGCCACAGACCTTTCTCTGCTCCTTTGGGAACTAGCTGCTTCTGTTTAAAAAAGGGATTTTTTAAAAAAGTCATATTTAATCTATTTGGTTAGTGACACTGAGTTTTGCAGAGCTGCTACTGAATTTGATGAGCAGTTGGGGGATTAGTTACACTGAATCTACCCAGGGCTTAACTCAAGTGGGTGATGGAACAAAGTCACTGATCCTAGGGCAAAGCCAGACTCAGGACCAGCAGACTCAGGTGCCAGCAGAGGGTGAGTGCAGGGAGAGAAACAATGTCCCCGTGTGCCCGTGACAAAACAGCAAATACCCACTTGCCATCAGGATATGTAGGGGTGGGCATATTATCAATCACTAGGTGCATGAAAATGTAGCTGTGTCAGGAAAGAGCCTCAGGTGCCAACGTTTCTTTTTCAAGCGATGTGTCCACAGGGGAAGAAATGTGAGCACAGATAAAATATATCTGGAGGTGTTCAAACTGACAAAATTTTGACACTTTCACTTTTCACAGATTTGTATTGGATGAAGGAATGAATACAGAGATAATTAAGGCATGGTCCCTACTCCAAAGGAGTTTGCAGTCTACTCATAGGTTATTGCCTGTTGAGTGCTGATTATGTACTAAGCATCTTCCATAATTCTTAAGTGATTCTTATAGAACTTATTAGTAAGGAAGGCATTATCAGCCCTATTTTAGAGATGAGGAAATTGAGGCCCAGGGGGTTAAGTAAATTACTAGTTCAAGGTAGCATAGCTGTCTAAAAGTGGAGCCAGGGTGTAAACTCAAACCCATGCCATTCTATTTCCCAGGATGGTGGTATTCGGACCTGGATTTAGACCCCGCCTTCTCACCAGGTCACTCCTCTGTCTAATGCCCTACGTCTGGCTCTCTTCCTACCTCACTGCCCACACCTCTCCACCTCCTTCCTTTGGAGCCCCCCTGGCCTCGTCCCATTTTAGGGCCTTGGCATTGGCAGTGCCTCTTTCAAGAGCACGTTTCATCCAGATATGTAAATGGCTCACTATTGTTACCTCCTGCAAGTTTCTAAATATTTTTCACCTTCTCAATAAGGCCTACACTGAGCATGCATTCTCCTCTCCTTACCCCACTTTATTTTAACCTGTGTCACTTATCACCTAATGTATTTTATAATTTACTCTTTTGTTAATTGTCTGCCACCACTCCCCTGCGTATACATATACACGTGCACACACAAACACTCACAAATGTAAGTTCTGTGAGGACAGGATCTCTCCCTCTGTCCTATGTCTTTCACTGTCATTTCCCAAACACCTGGAACAGCACCTGATACTAGACAGTGCCTGTCCAGTAGCTGTCACTGACAGAAGATGACTGATACTCGAGTGTCCTATTTGAAAGCCACTGAATACTGAGTCATATCTGCACATATTTTATACATAGACACATACCTACTTGTCTGTAGCTGTTAAGTTGTCTGGGTTACTTTAAGATGCGTGACTATGTATAATCATATAGGAAAACTAGAGTAACTCATGCAAATACATGTTGAAGAGCCACTGCCTTTAGATTCAAGGTCACTGTCAGCACAATACTAATAAAACTGTCACTTGTGGCTTTTGATAGGGCCAAAAGTGGTCAGAAATTGTGGACAGCAAGCTTCCAGGTAAGAGAATACTGACCCAGCATTGAAGAGTGGCTTTTTGCTAGCGTTTGGTGACTTTTTCCCCTGCAAAAGCAGATATACTGCGCTTTTTATTGCCAGTCTTGTTGTGGACCGAGATGGGAGAGGATGATTAAGGAATGTAGTGCCTTACCCAGAATATGTAGTAAATAAGAAAGGGTGTGATTAAGTGACACATTTTGCCACCATGCTATTCAAAATACTTAATAGACATTGTATTTCTCTTTCTGCAAAAAAAATGTAGGTTATTCTTGGTGAGAATTTGACTTCAAATTGTCCTGAGGTTATCTATGAAATTAAAGAAGAAACACCTGTTTTCTACAAACTTGTTCCTGACCCTAGGAAGAATAACTACATCTATCTAACAGCTGGGAAAGAGGTTGGTAGAAATACTAGTTATTGCTTCTGACTTATGAATAAAAATTATTTAATCGATGTCATTGTCTAGTGGCAAAGCTTTTACTTTGAACTACCGAGTTTTAACTCTGCTGCAGGCTTCAGGAAGACCCACAGTGGTTCACAGGCATGGAGTTAAAGACCTTACTGCCTGTCAGTAAGTAAGCAAGAAATATTACCTATTTAGACAATTTTATTATTGGCTGTATTTCCAGTGCCGAGTTTTTCAGAGGAGGGTGTGCTTGCAAATGGGCACATAATCAGCAAGGTAACTGAATTTACACATTTACTGTGTGGGCACTGAACGGCTAGATGCATTTATGAATGTACCCAATGGGACTGGCTTTGGAATTGGGGGTTAATGTCGTGCCACAGTCTCATACACATTCATGAACCAGGGAATATATGGCACTCACCCTCCTTCCCTTAATTTATCTGGTTGTTTTAATGTGAGTATTTGTTTGTTTGTTTGCTCTTTTTGTGTACTGAAATAACAATAACACCTTTTAAATTTTTCTTCATCTTTACAAAGTGCTTTCACCAAGGGAAGGAGAAAGGACACTAATTTTTACTGAGTCCCTACTGACTGTTTGCTGCTCATTCTTTTGTCTCTCTTTAGATGCATAGAGTTGTGTATACACACACAAAGCATACTAAAGAAAGCCAATGAAATGTGTTAATAATTTAATGAGATAAAGTTATCCTTGTTTTGCATATGAAGAATCTAAGACTTGGAGAGAGGATAATTAGCTCAAGGATATGCATATAATGTATATATTAGTCTTCATGAGAGCTGGGGTCCAGACCCTGCCCTGATCCTAAAGCCCACAGTAAATGAGATCAGATCCCAGATTTATGAAAATTAAAGAGAACATTCTGGCTTAGTACCTTTGACTTATGACCATTTGATCACATAAAAGTGCAAGGAAGATAATTGAGACTTAAAAACTTGTATAATGGATGTAACAGATGCACTCAGCCCACCCCATTTTTCATTTTTTCCTTTGCATCGTTCTAAGAACAGCAGTGACAACAAACGATGGCCACATGCTCACTGAGCCACAGAGCAGGTGTGCCAGCACGTGGTGGTTTCCGGTGTTCTGAAAAAGGTTGTATGGCTCTTTGCATGTTGAAAAGTCAATTAGGTCAAAGGGACCACATGGAGATGACCACATCTGAATCTCCCACAGTTTTGTAAATCAGTTCTTCACCAGAGTCTTCTATGCTGGCTTGTTTCACCATCCAATCACTTTTTATTATGTTTCTTCCCAAGGGATCTCATTTTTGAAAGATTTTGTCTATTCAACAAACTATGTATATTAAGTAACCATTCCCATTCCCAGGCTTTCTTTATCCAGGACATCTCAAAACTGCCAGCCAGAGTACTGCTTGTGCTACCACGCATAGCTGATAAAATTCCAACTGCTAAAGCAAAGACACTGAAGTCTGGCTTAATCTGATTGTGTTTTTCCAGTTAGCTGTTTTAAATATTACAAAATAACTCATAAATGCCTATTACTATCATCATGCACAGTAACAGAACCCAAAATCCCAGGACTGTAGGCTGGAAATCACTGTGAAAGCCACCAGTGATTGACACGTCCTCAGTTTCTGGAAGGTAAAGAATTCTAGCCTGTAGTCACTCAAAGCCTGAAGTCCTGGGTAGAGTTTTCAATAGGGCATCAAAATTGTTCATCCCCGTGTGCATTATTTGGGATTACTGCTGGAGAGCCTATTAGTTGACTCTTGTTGAACAAATATAACCCCTAGAGAGGCAAAATCCAAGGAAGGTCCCTTTTCTATACTCTTGGGAAATACTAACAGCCAAACTAAAAAGCCATAGGAAATTCATGAAATAGTATAACCTGGGCCCATTAAACGTAATCATATGGAGGTATATGCATCGGTGGAGAATAATCACTGTAGTGTGTTACCAAACTAGAGAGCCAGTCCAATGTAGTCTTTATGTCTTCTCCTTTACATAGAGTTGTATTTGTATTTTTCAATGTGTTGCATAGTTGTTCTCAAAGAATGTTCTGGGGATTCGTATTCCACTAAATGTTGTGAGCAAAAGTGGTCCTGGGATCAGTCATTATTTACTGTGCTTCTCCGGAGGGCTCAACATATTCAAAAGCTCTCCCAAGCTTATGCTAAGAAAACCTATTTAACTTTTTCAGTCTAAGGTTTCACATTCGTTAGACCATGGAACCCTCACATAATAGCAATAGCCAATATTTATGACACACATTATTTAGTACGTGTCAGACAGTGTTCGTAATAACCTCGTGAAGTAGTCGGTTGTACCATCGCCATTTTACAGATGAGGAAACAAGGTTAGAGAGATTATTTGATGCTTATTAAAATCCCTCAGAATTAGAAGGATGCTTTGTGAGCTACAAGGAAATAAATATCCTCATTCTGGTTAATTCTGGCTCAGCCTCGTGGTCTGCTGGCTGCATCTGTCAGAGGCATCGAGGGCTGAGAAGTGGAAGGGCACAGTTACCCTACATGAAGTCAGCCTGGAAGGGAAGCATCCTCGTCAGGATCTTCCATTTTCCTCACAAACCCCTCGTAGAACTCTCCATTTCTCTCACCTTCTTAAGGAGTCTCTTAGACCCTTGAGCACGTGCAGCCTCCCGGAGTAATGGGTTCCACGAGTTTCCTCACTACTTGCCGTGGGATTTTCCTTCAGAAAAGGTGACACTCAGAAACTCAGGTTCTCCTTGGCTCCCACTGTCCCAGCTTTGCCCAGCTTGGCCGCTCCGTGGGCTGCTGTCTCTTTACCACTGGAGGGGCAGGGAGGTGATTGAAACACTTTCCCTGCTTCTTTTATTTTCACGTCCAGTGGGAGCAAACAAGGCAGGAACTGAGGCGATGGTGCTTCCCTGACAGGGCTGAGGGAGGCCGATCCTGGCCTCTTCATTTCTACATCCGCTGCCAACTCCTGCTGACCCCCCTCCTGGGCAGAGCCATTTGTTATTCCCAGTTGCTCACTTCAGAAGTGCCACTGACTGTCCCAGTGTGAAAACCAGATGACCCGCTTCCACAATCCCTGTGGAAATCGTTATTCACGGAGCAGAAAACCGTCTTCAGGTCAGGCTCACCAAAGAGAGATTCTAACAGTGCCGATTCCTGGACCTTGCCGCCGACTTGGCAAGCATCTCAGCCACAGGAGAGTCTGGGAATGCAGACGTCCCTCAGTGTCCTTGTGGACTGCTTCCGGGAACCCCCGGGACACCCACGTCCATGGGTGCTGAAACCCTTTGTAAGTTTTCGTGTAAACTATGTACATCCTCCCGTATACTTTAAATCTTTAGGTTGCAGATCATGCCTAACACAGTGTCTGTGCTATGTAAGTAGTAGTCATGCTGTATTGTTTGGGGAATAATGAGAAGGAAAAATATACTGAACCTGTACAGTTAGGACTTTTTCAAATACTTTTGATTTGCTTGTCTTGCCGGGTACATAATCTGTGCATAGGAAGGGCCAACTTTCAAAAGCTCCCCAGGCGATTGTCACACAACCACTTCCTATCCTAGAACTTGAGACCTGCTGCCTGATGCCACTGTAGAGACATTTAGAGTTCAAGTTGATAAATATATTCCTTGTGGCCCTTCATCAGATAAGGTGGTGTCATTTTCTCTGCTGTTGTTTATAATTCCCTCTGAACCACTGTTGTCTTTATTTTTAGGTGAGGAGAATTCCTGTTGCACACTGCAGTAAACATAAATCCTGTTTGGAGTGCTTAACAGCGGCAGACCCTCACTGTGGTTGGTGCCACTTGCAACAAAGGTATTTCCTGAATTCTTTCTCACCCACTCACATTTTTGAGAAAGTGTCATGCAGCAGAACACTTGTTGCCCTACTTTAAAGATCCATTCTGGTGAAATGGGGAGGAGGGTGTAGGGGAGATCTTTTCCAGGACTGCAATATTGTGATATAACCCTCATTCATTCCCCAAGGTGTTTCCAGCTGGGTCAGTGTTACCAAGTCATTTGACCTGGGCCACTCAGGGCCACTCCATCTGGGGGCCAGACGGGAGTGGGCATGCGACATCAAAGGGGAAAGGGCAGAGCAGGCAGATTTGCTTTTACTTTCTGCAGAGTTCCCCAAGACTTGAGAGAAAGGCAAAAGGTTTTACCTCGGAGAAGATAAAAGAATAGGGATGTTTGAAAATTTTCAAATGAATCCTCATCATGTCATGTATTCTGTTCGCCCGGCAGAAGCCTTATTATTGATGGCGTTGTCTCCTCATGCGCTGTACAGCCGTAGGCCTGAGGTATAATTGTGGTCTCTGGGTAGAATCTGCCCAGCCTGGTCTTGAATTACGATGTACACGACCCATCTAGGCTCAGAGGCGACTTGTAGCGGCTTCCTCACCATGGCAGTTCTTAGCGACGCTGGGACCAGCCTGCTTGGATTCACTGTTGCCATGGCAACCCAGTACTTGGGTTCTTGCTATAGAAGCAAGGAGGAGAGAGCCTTAGCTGCAGCTCAGGCAGGAAAGGGAGGAAAAAAAAATACCACATAACAGTGTCTGTCAGTTTGGTGCTTTCAGTTTTTAAAGGTGAAAAAGGATAAGAAAGAGGAGGGCAAGTAGAGAGATGCTAAAGGCTGAATGAGGGGGCAGTAGGGCAAAAAAAACAGCACTGGGAAGAGAGCTGGGCAGCTTATGCAGGAGGAAGCCAGGAGAAATGAAGGGAGAGGGGTGCATATAATAGAAGAAAGAGGTTCAGGAAACAAACTAGAAATATGGGGATGGAATTAATTACGAGTTCATCGAGGAAGTCACAAGTTGAGCTTCTGCAAGACAAGTAATGGCCCCTGCCTTTTGCTGCACCTCCTTACTGGGCTATTTCTGCACTGGCAGACAAAAGAAGCAAGCCCAGGAAAATTCTCATGAATAATTGTAATTGGGAAGGGATCTTTTCTTCTCATCGCTTGCCCAAGACTAGAGTTTTAGAAATTGACTGATTATAGCCAGTATCTTATCATTGCACTCCCACCAAGCAGTCCTGCCATAATCTTTTAGATGTGTGTCGCTTCTCTATCTGTATTTGTCCAGCCACACGCAGGAGTTAATTCAGTGAGGGTGGTTATGAGGGCGGTGATTAAATGACCACATACAGCTAGTGGCTACTGTTTCAGCAAGCTCAGATCTGGCGTTGATGGGAGACATCCAATCTGGTGATGGGAATTTGGGAGTTAGTTGTATTTTGATGGTACTTACGGAAGCCTTAGGATCAGACCAGGGAGGGAGTATGGACTGAGAAGTTTGAAAGCTGAGCTTTGAGGTACTGCAATGTTTAGGGTTCAGGGAGAAGGAAGGGAAGCGGAAAAAGAAATAAGGAGGGATCGGCCAGAAAGGGAAGAGGGAAAAGCTGAGGGGGTGGGTCTCCTGCACGCCAAGGGAAGGAGCAGGGAGTGACCCACTGTACCAGCTACTGCGGAGAGGTCAAAAGGACAGTTGATCCATTGGACTTAGTGCGTGATGATTGGTGACTGTGACAGAGGTCAGTGCTAAAGTTGCAAAAGACAATAAGAAGAGAGGAAGACAGTGAGCAAGGATAACTCCTTCAAGGAGCTTTATTGAGAAAAGCAGCAGAAAAGAAAAAATGGAGCAGATGCTGAAGGAGAAAGTGGAGTTCAAAGAGTTTGAGTTTTGTAAGATCCACAAAATAATCGTGCATGTTGGTGCTGTTGGCAGAATTCCAGTAGAGAGCAGATGATGTTGCAGCAGGGAGAAGAGAGAGCTGTGGAGTGTTATCTTTCAGCAGATGACCTAATGGACCAGCCACAAGTAGGAGCCCGGACAGCTCGTCCTCGTGATAGGGGGTGGGGGAAATTCTGGGCCCAGTGCAGGTAGGTGAAGAAGCAACTGCAGTATCTTTTCTTATTGTTTCCACCACCTTCACTGACTGTAGACCAGTGAGAACTGGGAGGAGGCATTGGAGGGAAGAAAGGGCAGGAGAGAAATAGGAAATGGGGCAGAGAACAGAGTAGGAAAATATAGCATGGTTGCTAGGCAACTTTAGGGCCCACTTGAGGTTGGTGGTCTTGCCTTCAAAGTACAGCAAGTAGCATGGTTTTGCTTCCCTCAAGCTACTTCAGCTCTGTTGACATAGTCATATAGCAGAGGGGAGTTCAGTGAAGCCAGAGTCAGGGTGAATACATTAAGAGAGGCTAGGAACCTGAGGGTGCACGCAAGAGGTGGATGCTAATGTTGATGTGGACACCTGGTGTTATGTTATGTGTAGAATGTCCCCCCAAAGCCTCAATGGTCATAGGTGGGGCTTTTTCAGAGGTGGCTGGATCTAGAGTGTGTGATGCTGGAATTGATTCATGGTGCAATGCTAGGCTCAAGGGCACTGGGATCAAGGGTGTGAATGCTCCCCACCCTGAGCAGCCTGGATATAATAAAAAGGGGCAGAAAGATGCTGTTAAGGTCTGTTGTTTACTTTACTACCTCCTGGGCCCCATGAACTGGTTCTACTCTGTGATGTCTCTTTGCCAAGCCACCCTGCCTTGGAGCCAGCTTATTATGGACTGAAATCTCTACAAACTGTGAGCTAAATAAAGCTGTCCCCCTTTCATTTGGGTGTCAGGTATTTTGTCTCAGCAAAGAGAGAAAAGTAACTAACACACCTGGGCACTAGGGAGGGAAGCAAGTGGGTGGGGTGGGGGATGTGAAAAGGTGGTAGGATCACGGGCTGTGGTTGGAAACTGGAAAGGGTTGGTGACAGTTAAAGTCGTGGAGCAGTGGGGTTATTGATGATGATAAAATCTAGAGGGCGATTGTGTCTCTGAAGTGGGGGGAAGACAAGATTATTGGCAGAGAAGGGTCAAGGAACTGGGGTGGTGGCCAGAATATTCAATGGATTGCTCATCTGTGTGGAAATTGTGATCACCCAGGAGAATGGGTGAACACCCAGAATAAGTATTGGAAAGAGTGAGGAGCTAAATAGTCAAGAAATGAAGGGAAGTGGCCAGGGACAAGCCTGGTCGGGAGGAGATCACAGCGTGAAGACGTGGTACCAGTGGATGGCACAGCTCTGAAGCTGGAGCATGGTTAGGAAGAGAAGCTGCCAGGAGAGGCAGTAGACACTCCAGTGGGTCAGCTATGATGAGGGAGAAAGCAGCCAGCCGTCCAGAAGGGCCAGGGAAGCCGTGTCCTCAGGGGAGAGCTTCTTCCGGTAGGATCCAGGTGAGCATCTGAGGGCCTCTGGCTGTTCTGGTCACTGGCTGAGAATTTCAGCCTCTGTGAAAGCCTGCTTCTTGCTTCTCCTGCATCAGCTTTTGTTCCCTTCCCCCCTGCCCTAGTCCTCTCCAAGAAGAGCAATAGTTTAAAAACCAAAACAGTGTATGTCCCTCCACAGCTTCATGAACGCTGCCACTTTCCATCTTAGCGCTCAGCCCAACTCCACGCACAAGACCTGATGTGATCTCGTCCTTCACTACGTCCCTGACCTCTCCTGCCACTGTGTCCTTTGGTCACTCTGTCCTAGCCACACTGACTTTCTTTCCGACTTGAGAATATGCAAAATGTGTTCCTGCCCCAAGGTTTTTGCCCCTGCTGTTTCCTCATTCCAGAATATTCCTCCCTTAGATCTTCTCACAGCTGGCTCTTCTTCGACCATCTGGTCCTAGAACACACATTTACCTCCACCTGACCAACCAGTCTTAATTAGCCTCAATACGTTCCTGCTTTCTTTTCTTCGTGGCCCATCACTCTGACCTTATTTCTCTACCTCTCCCTTTATCTTCAAATATAATGTGGGCAAAAAACACATGTTAAATGAGTGAGGTAGACAGTGATGGGTCAACTGTACCAGTAGCTGGGTGAGACTTGTGCCTTAAGATGAGAAAGCGCTTTGGAGCCAGGGAGTGATGGCCCTTCTCTGCCGTGTCAGATTATATGATTTCAAACTAGTTTGGTTCTGGCCTAAGATGAAATGCAACTTAGTTTCAGATCTGTGACTCATTAAGCTCCCAATACCATTCAAAATTAGGAATTCTAAAGGGGGATATTTTCTTAGAACTGCAGAGAATCCCACTGTGTTTATTTTAAATGTCACAGATTTATTTAGAAAAAATAATTTATTTCCTCTGTTGAGAAGGTTGGACTTTCTTGCATACGTGTCTAGAAAGTAGGATTTGGGGAGAGGGGGCAAGAAACCTATCTTAACTTCCTTTTTATCAGGTGTTAAGAATAGGCATACAGTCTAGGCAGATAAAAAGTAATTAGATAAACAATGAGCTCTAAAAAGTCTAGTATTTTATTGTGGGAACCTCAAATCCAACCTGTGCTGAATTTGTGTGTGTGGGTGGAAAGTGAATTTTTGCAGGCTGAATATCTTGGGTTTGGAAGCAGTTTCTCAGTTTCTCCCATATTGCAAAGCGTAGCACATGCATTCAGTTATGGATTTCCACAAAACTGGCAATCCCAAACCAATGAACGGGTGAGGTTCCAAAAGTTCATTTGCAAGTTCGTTTGGCATGTGGAGTATGTTTTCCCGTAGAAACAATGTCATAAATTAAAGATTGATTCCCAAGCCAGCCCACAAAATTCAACTTATTTAATTTCAGCAAATATTTACCAGGAGTCCCATGTGGGAATTGAGATAGCTTAGGTGCTGTTGAGAGAAATCAGATGCCATTCTCCGCTTTAAGGAATTCACATGCTAACTAGAAACGGGCCTGTCAATGGCAAACATTTTTTCATTCATTCATTCATTCATTCATTCATTCATACATCCAATCACAGCTCTTTATCAGGCACCTATGGTGTCCTAAACCCTGTGCTCAGAGCTGGAAATACAGTTCTTTCTTGTCTACATGGAGCTTGCCATCTAGTGAAGGATACAGATATAAGTGTACTAGTCAGATTTTTGCTTCAATAATACTGCAAAATAAACACATTTTTATTTGCTTTTCTTGCTCATCGGTCCATCTTTCAACTGTGGGGTTTATGTCAAGCTGCAAGTTGAGTTCAGGTCTCCTCTACATGCTTCCATTCTATATAGACTCTTCCTTGTTAAGACAAATAGTGAAAGCACAAGACACCAAGCTAAGCTATGCAACACACTCAAAGCTTCTGCTCACAGCATGTTTGCTGGTACTCCATTGCTAAGGCAAGCCACATAGCCAAGCCCAACATCAGTGGGATAGGGAAATATACTAGGCCTGCTGCAGGAGGAGCATTGTGAAATGATATGACAAAGGGTAATACGGCTGTGTAATTATAGGCAAGGGGGATTGAGAAAACAATGATCCAATAAGCAAAGGAGGGGAATGAACTAGAGGATGATAAGGGCTAGCATAGAGGAAGTATGGACTTCATGGGGCACATAAAGAGCATTTAACCTAAACGGGGCACTCCCTTGAGGAACGGAAATCTAAGCTGAACCTGACCTATGGGCAGATCGCAGCTGGATCTGAAGGAGGCTGGGGAACCTGGCCAAGGGGACAGGATAGGAAAAGCCAGGAACTGTGGGAGAGCCTGGCCCAACACTCAGAATGGACAAGCACACAGGATACAGGGGAGTGTTGGGACATGAGGGGCATGGTGAACAGGGTAGATGAGGGAGGGTCTTGTAGGCCATGTTAAAGACCTTGGGTTTTGTTGGAAGGACCTGAAGGAGCCACTGCAGGGCTTGTATTAGAAGGGTTGAGCACATGAGCTGTGTTTTAGAAGCACCCTGGGTCCAAGGGGGATTTGAGGAGATGCCACTGGCCACTGGCAGATCAGTTCTCAGGTGGTCATAGACCAATAAGAAACTGGGGACCGAATCAGAGTGATGGTGGGAGGAAGTGAGTGGATTTGAGAGCTACTTGGAAGATAGCACTGACAGGACTTGGTGATTAATTGGATTCCCCCTTGAGTCTGACACACTAAAAATAGGCCATAAGGTGAAAAATAAAATATCAAGGTGGCCACTGTTTTTCCTTTTTTTTTTTTTTTTTTTTTTTTTTGTGGGTACCGGGGGGTCGACCTCAGGACCTCATGCGCCAGCAGGCGCCCGTGCCGCTGAGCGATATCACCGGCCCTTTTTTCGTATGTGGGTTCCGGGAGTCGAACTCAGGCCCTTGCACTTGCCAGACAGGCGCTTACGCTGCTGAGCCATCTCACCGGCCCCTGGCCACTGTTTTTCTGCAAGATGTATTCTTTCTTCCTTGATCTAAAACCTCACAAAGGAAATAAAGAAGTGTTACCCAAATACATATTGGATTCCTCCAGTGCCCCGGGCACTGGACTAGGCACTAGGTTGGAGGGTGAAGGATGGGCACCCATGTCAGATGGGGTAGGGGCCCTGAGAGATGCCAGAGCTGAGTCTCAGAGCTGGCAGTGGGTGAGGTATCCGTCTCTTAGCAGAAGTGCAGAGGCATTGGTGTTAAGGTTACAGGGGAAGGAGTTACAGGCACCTGGCTTGGGTGACCAAGCCAAATAGACTGAGGGGTCATTTACCAAGCAGGAGGTAGGAGAAATAGCTTGTTGTGGAAGCACATACTCAGGGCACTGACTTCTACCCTGGCAACAGAGTGAGGATCCTAAAGTCAGCATGGTTGGGATGGAATCCAGGCTCCTGTGTGACCTGAAAATTCTTCTCTTATCTGTGGCCCATCTCCTGTTCTCTAAAGCAGGATTAATGGTGGTGCCTACCCTAGTGTGTTGCCAAGAATCTTAAATCAGACAAAGTATGTGAATTCCGACGCACAGGGCCTGGTTCTTAGTAAGCACTCAGCTAGGGTTAGCAATGGTGGGAGCCAAGGAGGGAGTCATTAGTCGTCCCTGAAGTTAGGAAAGGCTTCCGAGAGAAGTAGTCTTAACGTGGAACCTGGAAGCCTGAGCCAACTTTTTCCAAAGAAAGAGTGGTGGAGGCATTTCGGGAGAAGAAGCCAGCACAGTGAGAGATTTGTTCAGGAAGTGGCAGACTGGATTCTGTTGTTAGGACAGTGGCTCTAGAAGGAAGGAAGGAAGGAAGGAAGGAAGGGGTGAGGGTGCTAGATGGGACCAGGATGTGAAGGGCTCTGTTTAGACTTTATTAGTTTATGCTGGCAACTCACAAAGCACTGTAAACAAAGGACTATGTCTTTAAAAGCTTCATGTTTTTGAAAGATTATCCATACGGCAACTGCATTAACTTAACATCAGCTGTACTGATCCCCAACCCCACCCTCATAGGGCCACTTTCGTCTGGGACACTTCGTAAAGAGTGAGGTAGCTCACATCTCTTCCTGAGTCATCTGCTTGGTGGCCATTTTTCTAAATGTCACGTTTCTCCACCTTTCCCAACACCACCGTGGAACTCCGCTTGCTTTGGTCTCAATCACATGGTGGACTCAGGGCTGGGTCCCCTTCAGAAAATGGGCCATGCAAGAAAGGCCACACTTGCCTGTATTGTCCCATCCTATTGTGTTCCACCCTACCTGGATGTGCACAGGGTAAAGACAGAGCCCAGGCACGCTAGTTATGAGGAACCTGGATGCCCCTCTCAACTAACTGCACAAATTTAATATTTGTCCCATCTTCTACATGTTTCTTTATGGTGACAGTTGGAAGACCTTCAGGCAGCTCCCATAGCTGTTTGGAGGTCTTTGGCTGTGGTGATGGGGTATTTTAGTTTCCTGAGACTGCCCTAACAAATTGCCACAATGCTGGTGGCTTGAAACGACACAGATTTATCTCTCATGGTGCTGGAGGCAAAAAGTCAGCAGAGTCTTCCCTCTGACACCTCCTCACTTGTCCCAGCTTCTGGTGGCTCCTGGTATTTCTCGGCTTGTGGCAGAATTACTCCATCTCTGCCTCAGTCTCACATGACCTCCTTCCCTGCGTGTATCCAAGTCTCTCTCTCTCTCTCCTTTCTCCTAGAAAGACACCAGTTGTTGCAGACTTTTAAATCTAGGATGATTTCATCTTGAGATCCAGAACCAATTGTACTTGCAAAGACTCCGTTTCCCAATTAAGATGACATTCAGAGGCTGGGGGGCGAGATTAGTTTGGGGGACTCTATTCAACCCCTACATGGAGGAGATGGATCACGTAAAAATTGAAAAGGAAATAGTATGTTCAATTAGTGATCAGAGTTATGAAAAACATAAAACAAAGGAAGGGGATGGGAATGCTGTTACAGGCAGGAGAGGTCGCAGTCTTAAACAGGGGCAGAGGGTTGTCCTGGAGGGCCTCACTGGGCAGGGGACATCACAGCCAGCTTTGGAGATGTCCCCCTTCAAAAGTTATGGCAGTAGTTACAGAGTGGCTAGAAAGACCCCTTGGGCAGATGATCGTTCTAAGTCTGCCATCGCTGTTCCTCCTTCCTTTTCAGTCTGGGATGTGTCCTTGTGCAGATCCCAGGCTTGAAGTCTGTGCGGTGACACTTCTTTATGGTCCAGCGCTGCTCTAATGACAGTGATAATGATAATGATGGGATCGGGGGCAGCCCCTCCTCCTTGTGTGAGGACCCCATTGCGCCGACTAATTGTGTAGGAGCAAGTAGGACAGCTGTCTGTGGGGTGGAAGCGGCGGGGAGCGAAGAGGAGGATGCTGTTCCGGCCTTGGGGCATCACAGAATTACCCTGGCACAGCTGAACCCATGGATCCAGGTTACCGAGAATGCTGCAAGGGGTTCGGGGTGGGGTGGTCTTCTAACGCTGGGGGGGGCTGGGGTCAGCCTGGTCCCCCAGGGTCTTCATCAGCTATTGGAGGAGCAGTGGTTTAGTCCTACTTATTGCAAAGCAGAAGGTGAAGCGGAAATGAAACTGTTGAGGGGCACAGCTCCACCTTGGCATTGCAGACAGTTGGCAGTGGTTGGCATGGGAAGGATTCTCATCTTGCTCAGAAGCCAGTTTGTTTGGTTTCTTGTTTGGTTTTTGGTAGAGCTGGCAACTGACGTCTTCAGACCTCAGCTTCCAAACTGCAGTACTTATCTGCACCACTCTTTAACTGGTGCTCTCTGACTTCCACCAAGCCCCATTAAGAACACGCCTTTTAGTAAATATATGTTTTTAATGGAATAGATTTTTTTGGCAATGACCTTATCTCAGGCAGCATGCACTCTCATAAGTATGTATTGATTGGCTTTTAAAAATTCCTCAAATGTTTTCGCTTGTCCTGTGACCTAATATTTGTCCTGTTCCCAGAAACTGCCGCATTCATACACGGTGTTCAGAGCTGCATCCTGAAGCTTGCCTGCCAGTCTTGGTTTTTGATTTTGTAACACTTTGTAATGTCTGGATGTTTTTATCCTGCTGTATGGAGCTTGCGCCATTTCTCATAGGCTAAGGGTGGGACTTGGTATTTCTCTCAGGATGTGGTATCATTGAGGTGATTCCCACAACAGTGAGGACACTGATTGCCACAACAGGGAAGGAGTGTATTCCCAGTTACACAGGGATTGTGAGGGCGAGCGGTTTGGAACCCAGGCCTTCCTGATTCAAACAGCATTGTTTTCCCATTTTTATATCCAGGCTGTCTATTTTTTATAAATTCCTCCTCTACACTCTTGTGTTCGTGGTCCACATTTGGACACAAAAACACCAAGTTTTAGTACACTCACCACTCACTAAAGAACCACATGGGGCAAAGGCCACAAATCCCTTCTGTGTGAGTGTTTCAGTCCGAGAATGTGTTTTATGTGTGCTAAATAGTTCCAAGTTTCAAGACAAAGGCCGGTTTTCCACCACTAGTTAACAGGCCAACCCAGTGAACAAAAATCAATGAAGCAAATTATGCTGGTATCATGGAGACATGGACAAGAATTTAGACACTTTAAAATTGAATTCTTAATCCACTTGTGCTAACCTTTGCTGAATACCAGCCATGGGCCAGGCCCTTTACTGGGCTCTGGGGAAGGCAAAGATGGATAAGGCTTTGTCTTGGAGAAGCTCAAAGGTTCATGTGGGAAGCAGTCACCAAACAAGTGCTTTAATAACCGTTCTTCAAGGCACGAAGAGATCCCCAAGAACACATTAGTCTTGGAAGGAAGCAGATTTGTGATTAAGAATCTTCCAAGAAGCCTTGAATTGTTTCTGCCCTTGTATATAGGAAAGGTACAATGGCCATTGGGCTGGTATGTGTACACTTAAGCTGCAGGCATCTGCTCAACCTTATTGCCTGAGTTCCTTTCTTCTCACTACTATTTTGTATTTGTTTGATTTATGTCACCATATTTTTTCTTAAATTCTCTGTTTTGTTTGTTCATATTACAATAACAACTGATACTGAAACATTCTTATAATAACTCTGTGATGTAGAAACTATATTATTTGCATTTCTGCAGGTGGAGAGTCTGAGACACAGAAAGGACATATGTCTTGCTTAAGGTCACCAGCTTGTCACTGGTAGAACTCTGCTCTCCTGGCTTCACTAAGTTCTAGCCAAGCTGGTCTATTTAATGCGTTCTGTGCAAAGACCGTGCATAAATGAGCATAGAGGCTTTGCACATGTTATTCCTGCTGCTCAGAATGCTGTTCCCACTACTCTTGATGTGACTACATGGTTCTCATCCCAGAACTCTGAGCTGAAACGCCACGTTTCTGGACCAAGCTGTCTAAAGTAGGCTCCTTCTTACTAGGACTTTGGTTTCTGCAGACTTCCCTCAATTTGAAATTATTGTAAGTGGTTATCAGCTTACTTGGTTTTTGTCTGTATGCTAAACTTAATTGGCTTTTTCACTGATATGTCCTCAGTGTCTACTGTAGTGTATGGCATCAGATGGGCACTCAGTAAACACATGTAGAAAGAATGACAGGTGAGGTGCCTTTCCCTGGGGGGCTTGCAGCCTGGCCAGAGGAGCAAGTAACCCTCCACTAATGCAGTGCACTGTGTCTACTTAGGAGCATGTGCTCAGCGTGCTAGGGACCCCCAGAGGAAGGAGCATTCACTTTGCTTGGAGATTGGGAAGACATCACAGGAGAGGCAGTGCCAAACTAGCCCTTGAGTTCACCTTGATTTCACCCAGATGTTGCAGGCCCCAGGACATTCTGGGCAGTGGGAACATTACCATGTTTGGAAGGGCCCGACATGTGTGCACTGCAGGTGTTTATCAGATGCCAGGTGCTGTTTGCTAGATATGGGAGATTCATGTTTTTAGGAGCTTGCAGTCTAGGTAAAGAGACAGACTCACCAACCTGCTATTGTCCAGGGATGAGTTTGGAGAGGAGGGCAGGACCAGAGATGAGTGTAGAAACACCTGCTATAGGCTCGGCACATAGGCAGGGGTTTGGTGTAGGCTAAGTGGTACCATTGGAGATTCTTAAGCATGGGAGGCTATGATCAGCTGTGTGCTACATATCTGTGTGGGTGTGGATCAGAGGCACTGAGGGCTGGGGGTTGCAGGAGCCAGGTGACCGGTGATGGGTGATAATGGCATGCAGAGGATAGCTTAGAGCAGTGATGGCGAACCTTTTAGAGACCAAGTGCCCAAACTGCAACCCCAGACCCACTTATTTATTGCCCGGCACCGCTGCTCCTTTCCAAGCATGTGCACGGCCTGTATGTGTGCTGTTATCTGGTGCTTGGTTGCTGGGGCGATGCTGGGTCGACTTGACTCCCGTGCAGACACAGAGGGCTGTGTGTGCCTGCTGCAGCACGCGTGGCATAGGTTCGCCACCATTGGCATAGAGGACACTTAACAGTTGAGTATGAGGGTTACCCAAATTACCCCAAAGTCATTTTTCTAACATGATCTGCCACATGGACTGTTGCTCATTAGACAAGCCTGGACAGTGTTTCCTGGTGTTTATGAGTACAGTTTCTAATCCCTCGGGACAGCCTTCAGCCAAAAAGTTCAAAGATGATGCACTATTTATTCTTGTGTTAGAAAGTTCCAGTATACAGCAGCATATTCAAGGCTCCAAGAAGATTTACAGCAGCGAAACTTGCTCAGTTTTATTTCAGTTAAGTTTTCCAAACTTGTTGGCCATGGGACCCTACTTTAACATTAACACCCTAACAACCCAAGGGACACACTTTCAAGAAGGCTGAGAAATGGCATGGACTGGAACTTGTATTTTCCTACATGACCATGGCTTGGGGGACCTGTTTAGCGTCACCTTGGTGTTTCCGGGGTACTTGTCTGCCTGTACAGTTTGAGCAGCTTGATAAAGCAGTAAGAGCGCAGGTATCAGTACCAGATGCCACACTAACTAAGCTCCCTGTGCCTCAATTTCT
Source organism: Erethizon dorsatum (assembly GCA_028451465.1). Taxonomy (NCBI): domain Eukaryota; kingdom Metazoa; phylum Chordata; class Mammalia; order Rodentia; family Erethizontidae; genus Erethizon; species Erethizon dorsatum. Next base: position 12,753,156 of record CM051834.1, on the reverse strand, counting down.
TTATCTTTGGCATAGAAGTAGTGACATTAATGCTTGTTCCATGAAGTGGCCGTGAAGATGAATGAGTTTATTGCAGAAAGCCCTAAGAACAGTACGGATCCACAGCACTAGGAAGGTGCTATGGTTTGAATGTGTCCCCCAAAGAGCATGTGTTAGAAACTAAATCCCCCAGGCAACACCCTCCTGAGGAGATTCATGCCAATTTTAAAAAGGCCTGAGGGTGCGAGCTTGATCTGCTGCCTTGCATGCATGCGCTGTCTCTTGCCTTCCTACCTTCTGCCATGGGCAGTGTAGCAAGAAAGCCTTCACCAGATGCAGGCCCTTCAACCTTGAGCTTTCTAGCATCTAGGATTATAAGAAATCTATTTCTTTATAAATTACCCAGCCAAAAATGGCAGCATGCTTGTAATCCTAGCACCCAGGAGGCTGAGGCAGGAAGATTGTATGGAGTTCAAGGCCAGCCTCGACTACGTAATGAGTTCAAGGTGAGCCGTACTGTATAGCAAGACCCTGTCACAAAAAATAAATAGATAAATAAATAAACAATCCAGTCTGTGGTATTCTGTCATAGCAGCATTAAATGAGTTAAAATAAAAGGGCTCAGTCAGTGTTCGCGACACAAGAAGCAATGTAGGGTAGTAGATGAAATTGTGGGCTTTGAAGCTATGCTGTCTGGCTTTGTATCTCAGCTTCTTCATTTACTAATTCTGTGACCCTCAGGAAAGCAATGTGGGGCCTTCTGTGCCTCTGTTTCCCTATCTGTGTAGCAGGGACAATTATAGTAACTACTTTATAGTTGTGTTATGAAGAATAAATGAATCAAATCATGTGAAAAGACGCTGCCTGGCGTGTGAGATTTTTTGGTTTTTAAAAACGTCTCCCAAATTGTCTCTGTTATTAGCATAATTTCATCATGTAGACTGACTTGCAGCTCCAGTGATGAAGATCCAATTTTTCAGCTTTCCTAAGAAGTTATTTTGGTCTTATATTTTGGCATTTCCCTTCCCCGACTGCGAGGGCCTTTAATTCAGAATTTAGTTTGTCACCGTGACTTCCTATTCTCTTTCGTTTAGTGGAGTTTGGTCTCTTCAGCTTGTGGACTGGCAATTGTAATGAAAGTCCCTCGATTCTGGAGGCCACCTGGTCCCTCCTTTGGGCTCTGTGCCTTTCCTAAAGATGCAGACATCTGTTTCAAATCACTTAGTGAAAGACCTTGGGATGCTCTTGCAGGGAATTCATCCCCCAGCTCGGATGCCATTCCCTGTGTGAGAGAGAAGCTGGATCGTTGGCTTGTTAAAAGTTTTCTGGTATTTTATCAGTACTCACCCCACATTCAAGCCAATTACCTGATATTTAGTTATCAGATTCCTTCAGGGACTGTGTGCTCTTCACGAACAATTAGATTAGAGAATGCTGATGAAATTCGAGTGGCAGGAAGTAGAAGTTACATTTCTGAGTTCAGAGTTTCTATTTCAAGGTTGAGTAAGTGGTAAATTTTTACTGAGAGATTTTAGCCTAATAGAGTCAGATTCTGAAGTTTCCCCCAGCCCAGCCTATGGGCATTTATTTCACCTGTCTGGAACCTTCAGCCCCCTTTCAGAGGTGGCCGTCCCTGTCCTTTAGATTGGCATGAAAACAATTAATAATTTAAACCATGCCCATTAAAAAAATAGAAATGCTGTATAAATACAATACTTTAATAATAAATTTAAAAGTCGATCCAGCTGGGCACTATTCCCAGACTACCAGCTGAGCAGAAACACAAATAAGTAAAGAAGAAGAAAAAACTGCTATATAATGCAAATGGCTGCAACCTCGTTTTCTGCTACTCTTACATTGCAAATATATATAGTATTGAAGTTACATTATGGATAAATAGGTTTTGTGGCCTAACCTGGAAACCTAATCATTGCTGATAACATTATTTTTATGGGGGAAAATATTTTCCATATTACAGATGGTTTGCAATTTTTTTTTGAGAAAAATAGATTTATAAGTCTGGGGGGGCTGGAGTTTTAACCTGTAGCTAGATGTTTTGTATTTACTGTTGACAGATGAAGATTCAGAGCCTCTTGGAGTCCCCACCTCTGCATTGGCCTCCAAAACACTTGCTACCCTCTTCATTCTAGAGATCTTGCCGCATCTCTGTTTTCTGGTCAAGGGGCCGCCATCCCTGTCCTGTCCTGGCCCAACCCCACCCTCTGACCACTGTCGAGCCCTCAGGGAGCCAGGACAGGGATGGTGACCCATTGACCAGAAAATGGTGTCTGTGACAGCTGGGGTCAATAGAAAGCCATGCAGCTGAGTGGCCAAGAATGTGGCTCTGAAGTCAGACTTCTGCTACGTGGCAGCTGTGTGACCTGGGTGTGTTACTTGCGTCTCTGAACCTCTGGTTCATCCCTGTGCAATAGCTTGTGAGACCCATCAACACTCACTCAGAGCAGTGCCTGGCGCAGAGGAAATGCTCCCTCCACGCCATTGTTCAGTGGGGTAGTTATTCAGGGATGTTATGGGCTATACCGACTTCTACATAATCAAGAAGCAAGCTCATTGTATGAAAGTACTTTCTGAATTTCAAACAGTGAACTTAGAAACAATCATCTGGAACCGTCCTGTTTACCAGTTGGGGCCCGGGTGCATTTGTAACATACTTTTTTTCTGAATTGGGAATTCTTTGAAATAAATTAAGCTCTATAGCAAATTTTATAGCAAAGCAATAAGAACAGAACTCCTTAAATAGTTTCATGTACTTGTTTCCACATATAGTGTTTTTCACCTAAGGAAAATTTTTTGGTTTTTTTCTTCAACTTTTTGGTTTGGGTTTTTGGTTTCATTTTTGTTTTTCTGCAAGCAATCTCTTCTTTGCATTTGGGCATATTCTATTTTCAAGTTTGTAAATAGGCTTGTGTGTCTACTTATTGTCTTTTTCATGTGGGCATGACATCTAACTGGAGCTACAAAAATAAAATATTGAGGGAGATCTTCAGACTTAGATGGATCCTGCTGTGGTTAGAACGTGTCCCCCACAAAACATGTGTTGGAAACTTAATCCCCAGTGTGGCAGTGTTGGAGGCAGGGCCTAATGGGAGGAGCTTAGATGCTGGGGCTCCACCCCTGTGAATGGATTAATGGTGGTGAGAAAAGGCTGGGTGCTGGATCTCTACCTTTTGCCCTCTGGTAAGAAGACCCTTGCCAGGTGCAGACCCCTCAACTATGGGCTTCCCAGCCTCCAGAACTGTAAAAAAATCCATCTCTGTTCTTTATAAATTATACAGTCTCAGGTATTCTGCAGTTGCAGCACAAAAGAGACTAAGACGGATCCTCAGAGGAGGAGGAGGCAAAAGTAACAGCAAAGCAAAACAAACAAATATACCTCGGCCATTTTCTCCAGAATGCATCCTTGCTACTCTGCATCCAATTTCCATCCTATCTGTGGTCCGAGGACGTTGAAATGAAGCCAGTTAAGCAATAGCCCATCTGAGAGCATCTCCCTCACCAAGAGATGGGGCGGACAAGATTTCCATGTCATTTGGGCAGCAGCTGAAGTGTTTATGCACTGAATCGGATACAGAAGAATCGGAGTGATAGCTTTCAAAAGGAATTATTTCAAAGTATCTGGTTTTGTTTACTAAAATGTGGGAGCTATAAGATCTGCCTCTCCCTCCTTCAAGAATTTGAATGTGTGAGTAATGTGCTGTCATGAAGATTTTACAATCTGCAATATTTGAGAAGTAATAAGATACTGTTGTTGGTTGACCATCTGGTTGTACATTCTTGGTGTCACAGTTTGCTTTTTATTTTTTAATTTATTTCCTACTCCTGGGAAGCAAGGAGTGGGAATTTAGAAATTTCAAAGGCAGCTTTAAAACAAAATACAAACAAAGAATTTATGTTTAGGTGGTTATCATAGTTGGATTTTTGTTTTTACCCTATGTAGAATAAGAAATAAGAAAAATTTTTTTTTCAAAAATAAACCAACCTCCACTCCTAATTTGATCCTCAGATTCAAACTTTTAGCTTATGTTAAAGATAGTCTCTTCACCATAAGGAGGAGTCAGACATAAATCAAAACTCTAGAAAGAAAAATCACCAGTGGAAAGGACCTATAGAGACTTCATATTTCATACATTCATTCAAAAATATTTATTGAAACCTAAGATTAGCATATCATGCCGAGAGACACAGGGATTTACTAAAGAAATATTAAAGATCTTCTCCCTTCCTTTGAGGAGCTTAATGCTTTCTTGGGGAGAAATGACATAGACATATGAAACAGTTAAGTTGTAATTCAAGGCAGCATATGATTAAATAGCAAAATGTGTGGTTCTGACAAGAAACGCTATAGGAATTCAGAAAAGGGAGTGATAACTCAGTGGCACTAGTGCTTTCTGCCCACAAATTGGCAAATCGTAGCACTGTTTGTATGAAATATCTTACACTTGTTTTTTTGGCAGCCTTAGGCCTTGACTCCCAGGCAGCATTAAGAGCCTACAAAAACATTTGTACTCCAGTCTCTTTAGAATTGGCTTAATTTTTTTTCTTTTTTTTCTTATAGGCAGAGGAAGTGCCTTATACAAACCCAGAGCACCCAGGAGAGGCAGGGAGTTTTTGACAGTCGTGATCTGTTTCAGATACAAATAAGGAACCAGCCTAATCATTTTCTCAGTGTTTGAATGCAGCAGTTCTTATCCCTCTGTTGCAAACTCTCCCTGACATTGAGAGGCGGTTTAATTTGAACTTAATGTCCGTGACGGACGAGTGAGCCTTCATTGGTCAGATAAAGCTATGGCTTTGGAGAACCGCTAATGAAAATCCCTTTGGTTACGTTTTTGGAGATGTGGGGGAGGGGGGACACGAACGCGCTCACTGGGAGTGGGGCTCCCCCAGTGGGTGACATGCTAAGCTCATCATGCTGGGGATGATACTTAGTGAAACTCACTGACTTCCTGTTCTATATTTGCCGTATTAAATTAGCACAGAGCTCAAAGATAAAGCCGCAAGGCCTCAATTCTTAACAATTAAAAAGAAAAAGAGAGCGAGAAGAGGAAGAAGAAGAAATAAAATCTTTTTGAAGTCAAATACACTATTTGGACCCATCTGCACCTCATTCCACTAGGGTCCCCCCAGGGACTTCCCACAGCTGAATGTGGTCACCATTTGTTTGCTTCAATGTCATGATTCATGTGTTTACTGCAAACATATACTAACAAAAAATAAATAAACTCTGCGGCACTGGCTCACCACCCCCTCACTTTAACCTTTAGTCTTGGTACCAGACTTGTTTTCTTCTGTCCCTGATGCTCTTTGGCAGAATGTCCACACAGTGTTGGGCCCTTGAAAGATAATGTGACACTAGTGTTCATTTCTCTTGCTGGATTGGTGGCCCATCTGATGAGACAAGGGTCCCCTGTTACTGTGACCTAGAGTGACTGACACAACAAGCAAGCCAGTGACCTCACTTCTCAGCTTCCAGGCACATGTTTATCAAAATGATTCATCCTGGACACAACTGAGGACTTCTTTGGGGTGTCCTCCCAGCTGCCTGACCTGGGACAGTGGCCCTGAAAATGTTTCACCCGTATCTTTTGATAAAATTTGGTGTCTGTCTAAATAAATGTTCTGTAGCAGATGGTTATGGAGTATCTTATCAAATTCTTGGGCAGACTTTGCCCTTGAAATGTTTTTATGTAATCACGATACTGCAAAGCACAATATAGTAGCTTTATTGTTTTTTTTTTTAAAACACAAGACAAATGACACAATAGGTTGATATTCTGGGAATACATTGCAAACTTAAAATTTATACAATGTGTAAATGCTTTGCTGGGGTGTTCTTTGATAGGAATTTCTACAAGAGCACTCTTGGCTTTAGAATCTATGAGAAGATGTGCTTTGGATATATTTGGGTATGTCATCTTTTTTTTTTTTTTTTTTGTGGGTACCTGGGGTTGACCTCAGGACCTCGTGCACCAGCAGGTGCCCGTGCCGCTGAGCGATATCACCGGCCCCTTTTTTCGTATGTGGATTCCGGGAGTCGAACTTGGGCCCTCGCACTTGCCGGGCAGGTGCTTACGCCGCTGAGCCATCTCACCGGCCCTGGGTATGTCATCTTGAGAGATGGTTCATGAGTCCAAGTTCAACTGGTTGTCAACATTTGTTCCCTGCTCCTAGACATAATGGGGGGAAAAATCTGTTTTCTTGTTGCTTTTCATGATTTTAGCATCATGTTCCTGTTCTCATCCAAAATCAATAATCCACTGTATAAAGCATTTCGCGCTGAAGCCAAGTTTGAGAAAGTTGTAACTAATGCATGTGTGGGGTGGCTGTTTTGTTTTGCCGTTTTTTTTAGGTGCACTTTTAAAGAAGATTGTGTAGAGTCGAAGCACTTTGAAAACTGGCTGGATATTTCATCTGGTGCTAAAGAGTGTCCTAAAATTCAGATAACGCGAAGCAGCAGAGATAAGGTAAGAGGAAAGATTTTAATTTGTTTGTCGCCATGGTGTTGCACAACTGATGGTAACCTCCTCCTGCGTGTAAAATATCTACCAGCAATGAAATAAGCTTAGGTATAGGAGTCCTTTTGTTTTGTTAATGAATGGTGAGTGCTTGGCAGATGCTATCCACTCTGAAAGGTGCTGGACCAAGTCACGCCACAGACCTGCCTGGCTGGAGTTAGTCATCTTGAGAAGCCAAAGGTAATCCTCCATATCTGAATTTAAACAAATGTAACAAAAATACATCTTGATTTTAAAAATAGAGAAAAATAAGTGCAGGCTTCTGGTCTGGATTCATGCTTCCTTTTCCCAATGTGTTTGGGCTTCTCTTAACAACCCTGTGAGCATGGCTGCAAGCAGTGTTGGTAGAGATGAAGCGATGACCAGTGGGGGCAGGGACTGTTATCTGTGGGGTCATAGCCAGCCACGGGGCTGTGGGCATTGGATAAGAGAAAGGAAGCAATGAGCATATTTGGGTATTTTCATGATGTTCATAGCAACTCTGCCCTGTGGGAGAATGGAATTCCTCCCTGGCGATCTCGGTGCTGTAAGAAGACTTTCCCTCCCTAATAGTGGCTCTTGTGTTATGAATAATTGTACAGCGTCCCCATCAGCAGCCAGTTGACCTGCCTGTTGAGCTCTCTGTTTTATTCGAATGCCACATTAACAAGGAAATGGGCCACTTTCCCTGTTCCCTTACACTTTGCCATTTCAGATAGCACGACACATACCACTTAAGATGATTTAACATTTAGTAAAGGAGAGCCAGAACATTTAATGAGAGATAAATAATAAAAGAATCAAGCTTTCAAGTCATAACTGGTCAGAACTTGTGGGTTTAAAGTTACTTGGCTGTTGTCACTTTCTGTTGTCTTCTTGGTGTTGAGGGGTGGACGGATTTTTCCAAAGTCTTCATGATAGCCTCTGCCAGCACTGAGTCAGAGGGAATAGATTTGATGTAAAAGATGCCCAGGAATCCATGCATAGGTATGGCCAAATTTTTATTATTAATACCAAGCAGACTTTGGTACTAATGAAGAATGATAGAAAAGTGCCATGATCCTTGAATATACTCAGAATTCTTATGAGTGGTTAAGATTATGCAGGAATTTTTTCTGTTGTCATTAAAAAAATTTTAAGGGCAATACTTTGGCTCAGTGGTAGTGGGAGGAAGTAGTTTATAAGGGCTACTTATGTAATTTGGTTACCTATGTATGGCCTCACTAGTATACATTAATTACCATTTATAGCTAGTCTGGAAAATGCTTACCACCCAAACAACCTCTAGTGCTTTCTTCCCCACCCCAAGTCCCACAGCAGCTTCTGCTAATCCTCGTAGAGTCTTCCCACATAGCCGTGACCTCACTGGGTCACCACTACCCTGAAAGCGAAGGAGAGAAAATGTAGTAATTTGATTAAAGGCATTCTTTGAAACAAATTTTGAACTGATTTTTTTTTTTTTTTTTTTAGCAGTGCTGGGGATTGAACCCAGGGCCTCACACATGCTGGGCAAGTCCTCTACCACTGAGCTGTACCCCCAACCAAAGACTGATTCTTTTACTAGTGTTAATAAGACGTGTGGCTCCATGACTTATCATATTATTTCAAAATATTTCCTACCTTTATGGCCATCTGTGACTTGCCTGAAAGTCTCAGCTCCCTGGCCTACAGAGGTGGCAGACTACCCATCATAAGCCAAGTAACATTCCAGTACCTTCGTAGGTACAGAAAAACCTCCACAGAACACAGAGCTCCGTTCACCGGAAGCTTCATTTCCATACGTAAAACAATTAGACAGCTGTGTACCCCATCCCTTTCTAATGTGTCCACATTAGAAAGAAAGCAAGCAATTCCAGTTAGTCTAGGAAGGATGTCTCTGAGGTTTAGTTGAGTAAAAGTAGCAAGATGCAGAAAAGTATGTGATGCTTTTCCCAAAAATTAAAAAATAAGAACAAAACTATTCAAATGAATAAATTTAAATGAATGCTAAATGTTCAAAGAATACTCAAAAAGAAGACAAATGAAAGGCTCACCTACACAGACAGACAGACAAAAAGGGCGTGTGCCATGATCCCACTCTTGCCTTACATATATGTGCATAGCTATAAAGATTTTAACATTAAGTACAAATGGTTTATGCTACTAAAAATATAGAAGATATATGAATAAAAGTATTTCTCTTAAAACAACAGGGTTCCTAAAAGGGGGGCTCCAGGAATATTGTTTTGCAAATCAGAACTAGAACAAGATATTCCGCCATGACCAATGCTATCAACATTATTATTATTATTATTTTTTTTTTTTTTGTGGGTACCGGGGGGTCGACCTCAGGACCTCGTGCGCCAACAGGCACCCGTGCCACTGAGCGATATCACCGGCCCCTTTTTCCTATGTGGGATCCGGGAGTCGAACTCGGGCCCTTGCGCTTGCAAGGCAGGCGCTTATGCCGCTGAGCCATCTCACCGGCCCTATCAACATTATTTTTAAAGTTCTGTCCAATACAATAAACAAGTATACAGATAATTACTGCAATGAAATGTAGAAAAAAATTGTTTGCTAATCTTAAGTGGTCGTGTATCTGTAAGTCTAAACATATTAGCTTTAAAACTATTCTCGGAGTTGGGGGTGTAGCTCAGTGGTAGAGCACATTTCCCAACATCCCTAAAAGTAAAAAATAAGAACAAAACTATTCAAATGAATAAACTTAAATGAATGCTAAATGTTCAAGAATACTCAAATATCAATAGCATTATTATGTGTTAGGTAAAACAAACCTTTAACTTCAATTCATAGAAAATCCTATTCATAAAAACAACAGAAATAAATGTTCAGGCATAAAGTTAAAGAATATTATATGTAACTTATATTTGAAAATCATTCTTACTAGAAGACACATATTGGAGACCCAAAAATTCTGATTTTGAGCTTTGCAACAGCATATCTGAAGCCATTATGTTTGATGAAAATCAGCAAAATAGTGGATTGTCGAGACTCTTTATAATTTATTAGAGTGGAACTTTATCAATTAAAAACAGAAGCATAAATGAAAAGGCAAAAATATATGAAATATTTTCTTAGAAGATTTTAAAAACATCTTGAGTATATATCCAGATATATTCCGTATTTTTTTTTCTCTTTTTTTTTTTTTTTTTTTTTTTTTGTGGGCGCCGGGAGTCAACCTCAGGACCTTGCGCTTGCCAGCTGGCGCTTGTGCCGCTGAGTGATATCACCGGCCCTTTTTTTCCTTTATGTGGGTACCAGGAGTCAAACTCAGGACCTCGCGCTTGCTAGGCAGGTGCTTATGCTGCTGAGCTATCTCACCAGCCTGATTCCGTATTTCTTAGTGGAATGATAACATAAGAATATCACTTTTCCTGATCTTACTTTTCTAGATTTTGTGAATCCCAGTGAAATTTGAGTAGGCATTTTCTTAAGATTAATGTAACATCTGTCTGGAATAATAGAAAGTAGTAGAGTACCCAAGATATATTTTGAAAAATAAAAAGTTAAAAAAAAAAGAAAAAAAAAGTTTATGTGGGCAAAACCACTCTCATTGGATTATGAACATATGTAATGTACATATATAGTATACTATATGTATATGTAATACAGTATTTGTATATTATTAATATGTACATCAGTAATAGTCCATCCATTCTCTGGTTTGAAAATAATGATATAGCCAGGTGTGGTGGTACATGCCTGTAATCCCAGCACTCAGGAGGCAGAGGCAGGAGGATTGCCGAGAGTTCATCACCAGCCTGGGCTACATAAGCGAGTTCAAGCCAGCCTGCACTACATGGTGAGACCCTGTCTCAAAAAAAAAAAAAAAAAGGAAGAAAATTGTGATATAGACTCATAGAATAAGCTCAGAAATAAATGTGAAAAATATTTAAGATCAGCTATTATAAAATAAGAGGAAACAAAGGAATTATTTTATGGCTTACTCTATAGAAATACAGTTTAATTCATGTTTTATATTAAAAGTAAAATTTAGGGCTGGTGATAGGGCTCAGCGGCATAAGCGCCTGCCTGGCAAGCGCGAGGTCCTGAGTTTGACTCCCAGAACCCACACAAAGGGGAAAAAAGGGCTGGTGATATCGCTCAGTGGCACAAGCGCCTGCTGGTGCGCGAGGTCCTGAGTTCGACCCCTGGTACCCACACAAAAAAAAAGAATATATATAAAAAGATATAGAATAGAATTGAACATCAGATAACTTAGAAGTATGGTCATTTCCTTAGCTCTGAAGTAACATAGTGTCTAATAACAAAAGAAAAATACTTACATACTTGATTCCCAATTTTTAAAACCCGTACATGGAAATATAAGAGTTAACTAAAGCACGCACTCCAGGGAAACATTTGCCAGACAGAACATTAATTACCAGATAATAAAGCTGAGAAAAAAAAAAAGAAAAAATCAAGATACCAAAAAGTAAATGGGCAAAAGCATATATTTTCACAAGAGGAGATTCAGAAAAGTAAATATAAATATGGAAATGTGTTCAACCTCACTAGTTATGAAATAAATACAAATTAAAGCAATAATAAGTTATGTTAACACCCAATATTGGCGATGCCAATTAGCACAACCTTTTTGGAAAGCAATTTGGCAGTACGTTTCAAAACTCATAAATATATTCATTCTCTTTGAAACGCTAATTCCAAGCATAGAATCCTGAGGAAGAAACTCAAAAGAAGAAAAAACCCTAAGCATGAAGATGCTGTTGCAATAACAGTAAAACCTGGAAATAACCAAATTGGCATTACAGAGAATGGTTAAGGCAGACCTGGTACTTATAGGTCAACTTGGTAGAATTTTAGCAAGCAAGAGGTGCTTTGACGCCATCGTCACTGCCTGCTAATGGACACTCCAATGGTTTCCCATTCCCACTGACCCATTGTGTCTTCACTCTCTCTTTATCCAGTTTATTTCGAGAAAAAGCCCTCAAACTGGATGTGGTGGCACATACCTATAGTTCCCACTACTCAAGAAGCTGAGGCAGGAGGATCACAAGTTCAAGGCCAACCTGGGCAACTCAGTGAGACCCAGTCGCAAAATTAAAAACAAAAAAGCAAACAAAAAAGGATGGGTAGATAGCTCAGTGGTAGGGCACTTGCCTACCATGCTTAAGCCCTTGGGTTCAACCTCCAGCAAAACACACACATACAAACACACACACACACACACATACACACACACAGAGAGAACCGTGAACTTGGTAAGAATTTCCATATTGGGTTTATTAAGCCAAAGCTTCAACTTTTAAACCATACTCACTTGGAACCCAAAGTCATGCCAAAAACACCTCCAACTCTATGACTCCTCCATTCTTCCCCTGAACCCCAAAAAAATATGCCGTTTCCTATTTCAGATGAATTGCAGCTGGCTTCTGCCCCACTGTCCCTCTGAACGTGTCCTTGCTAAGGTCACTGGTGAGTTCCATGTAGCTATTCCAGCTGACACTGAAAAGTTCTTGTCTTGCCTGGTTGATTGGCAGTGCTCTTGAAACCTGCTCTTCCACTGCCTCCTATGACACATCCTCTCCATGCTGTCCTCCGCATCCCACAACCTCCCTTGCTGCCTCCTGCTCTCCTTGACTCTCAACAATGCTGCTGTGCAAGGCCTAGTGTTGACTCTGCCTCCATACTTTGTCCTTAGACAAACTTATCCACTCCCGTGGCCTTATACATCATTGGTATGTTCATAACTCCTTTGCCTCCAGCCTGTATTGCTTCCCTGAGCTCCAGGCCCGTGTCTAACTTGACATATTTTCTTGATCACACAAATATCTAGAACTAAGTGTACCCAGAACTGAAACCTTCCACTGAAAGTCTGCGTCTCTCTCCATGTGTCCCATCTCAGGATATGGCACCTTCGGAACATGCGTGCTTCCACTTGCTCACCGGAATCCTCCACATCCGCATCCCCACTTCTAGTCCTGCCCGTGCTCCCTCCAGTGAGTTCACTGGACCTGTCCAGGTCTTTCCATCTCTACTGCACCATCCTAGCTGAGGTGCCTGTCATCTTCCGAAAGCCTCTTGGTGCCACGTGGCCCTCCAGTTCTGATCTAGTGGGCTGTCTGTCCTTCTAGTCTATAAGCTCTCTGAGGGCAAAAGCTGTACTTACTTGATTTCGCTGATTATTCAGTTTCTTGTGCAGCACTTGGCCCGTGTTAAGAGCATGTTGATTATTTATGGAATACATAAATGGAATGATTACAGTTATGTAAAAACTGTGTGAGAACTGGAAGGAAATGAGAAAAAATTAAGGGTTGGAGAAAGAAGATTTTAGAAAACTTTCTGATACTATAGTTAAAGTGTTTGAGGAAGGGAAGATATAGATGTAAATGCTATAGTATGTAGTCACAGGCTAAGATGTATTGAAGACATCGACATGAACCAGAGCTCAGCTGCCTGTTGAAGATGGGCTAGTAGGAGTGGTGTGGGGTTTGGTCCCAAGTTTAAGTCTCCTAGAGACTTCATCCTGGCTGATGTGGTGCTGAAAGAACTTGCCTTCTGCCCATAGAAACAGAAATTTTTAAAAAGAGAAAGATGGGAGTGAGCCCCCAGAACTAGAATAGACTTCAAAAGCTTTTTAGAAGGCCAGGGACTCAGCAGAAGCCTAGGTGGCAAAGCAGAACGTCAAGGTGGAGATCCTGGGTTGTTCCTCACAGGTGACAGGGTTACCTCTTCTGCACGCTGAGTTTCCTCATCCTCGACCACCTTCCCACCCGCTCCCTTTCCTGCACCTGATACCAGACACCTCCACAGCTGGCGTATTAACCCCTTTAGTTTTCCTTCTCAATGGGACAACTGACTACTTTGTTCTTTTAAATAATTCATTTAAGCAAATTTGCTTGATGACTTTGAACTTTCAAGGTTTTCTCTTTGTGTCCCAGGTACACATTCACACCGGCACGTGCACACACATACAAGTCATGAGTTTGGTCACAAACCAGATTTTAATTTTAAAAGTAGAGTCATATGACCTTCTTTATTATCTGATAACATTCACAGTAAGTAATAGGCAGCTGACCAGCGTATCTTAACACCTGAGAAATTAAGGCACACACCCTCTTAAATGAATCCTGGATCGAAGAGAAGCAAGTACAAATAAATGCATGTGTTTGGATGAGAATACTTAATATCAGAAGAACATAAATTTTTCTAAAATGAATGCAGATATATAGTATAATATTCGTTAGAATCACAGTCTCCACATCCCCTTTGGATAAAATGATTTTAAAGCTCATATAATGTCTAGGAAATGGCTGAATAATGTCTGGGAAATCCTAAGAAAATTATGAAAATAAAGATAAATAAGGAGAGATTTTCCCTATCAGATGTTAAATATATTTAAAGCCACAGTAGTAAAAACTTGATGACATTGGAATAGAAGTAAATCAATAGATTTTTGGAACAGAGCAATTTAGAAATGGATTCCAAATTTATGGTAATTTCATATATGACAAAAGTGATTATATCAGTTCAGTGGGAAAATGAGTTGTTGGGATTTTTTTCTTTTTTTTTAAGTAAATGGTTATGATATATCTGATTAGCCATCTGGTAAAAATAAAATTGGACTCTCACAATATATATAGAAATAAATTCCAGATGGATTAAAGACATAAGCTTAAAAAAACAATTGGAACAGTTTTATACTTGTCTGTAAGCTAGAGTTTGAAAGCACTTTATAGCCAAGACAAGAAAACCTGGATTTGATTACATAAAAACACACTGTGGAAGGCAAGAGCTTCCACAAACAAAAGTTATAAGACAAACAGTAGATTAGGAGAAGATACATGTCAGAAATATGACAGATAAGGATTAATATCTACACTATGCAGAGAGCTCTAAAAGCTGATAAGAAAAATACATAGCAGAAATGCAGCCAAAGAGCAGGAATATGTGATTCACAAAAGAGCAAATCTAATAGCCAGTGAAACACTTCCTTATTCGCTTCAGCTCTTCTGAGAACTCTGCCTGCGGCAGGTCGAAGGTGAGTCCTGTAAGGCTGCGAGATGAACAGCGATGGTGTAAAGACAGTCATTTGTTTCCTGTGTCTCCTCTCCTTCCCCTCACAGACCACGGTGACTACGGTGGGACACTTCTCTTCAAGGCACTCGGAGTGCTGGGTGAAGAACGTGGACACCGGCAAGATGCTGTGCTGGGAGAAAAGTCAGGAAAACAAGGCCTGCACCTGCATCCTCCTCACCAGGCCAAGCTACCGAGGTGTGTGGACTCTTCACGTTTCATTATAAAGTCAGGAAGGCACGAGAGCCTGCTGCATTCAGATTGCCCGAGGAAGCGAGTCAAGTAACAGGGCATCTGCATTGTTCCTCTGCTGTCCTCACTTTCTCTGCCTGTTGGGTCCCACCTGGGTCTTCATCTCACCTCCACCTGGTTTGTTGGCTCTCAGATGAGACCCTGGAGAGTGACAGAGGAGGATGCTTGGCTAGGAGAGTGCAGTAAAGCCAAACACCATTGAGCTGGCTCTACCCAAAAGGCTCGGACATCTCAGAGATCTGAAAATCAGGAAGCATCCTAGCGAGATGAGAAAACATTGCCACCAGTGTTCTATCAGCTTAAGCCCATTCATTCATACAGGAAGTATGTATTGAACATGTACTGTGTGCAAGACATTATGCTAGGTGTTAGGGATACAGGGACAACAAAGATGGAGCTGGCCCTTGCTAAGAGTATTTATAACCTTTCAGGGTGGAGAGAAATAAGTGACTGGGTACAATGCAGCATGTAAATGAAGGGAACCTAGAGCACTGGGGAAGCACATGGAAAAGGACCAGGCTGGACATGAGGGTGGGAGCGGTAACAAGGAAGTGATATCAGTCTAAATAAGACTGGAGGATGAGCAGATCTGAGCCAGACAAATTCAAGAGGGAAGAGTCTTCCAGCCCGAGATTAACTTGTGTGATAGCAAGAAGGAAAGAAAAAAGCTTTGTTGGAAGAACCAGAAGAGGTTCTATATGGGAAAGGCAACAGGGGAGGGGCAGCTGGAAAATGAATTACAAAGACATCAGCCAAGGGACCCTACAGGGCCTTGTGACCTTTGGACTCCATCCTGAAGCTGTGATGAGACACTGAAAGGTCTAAGCTGGTGGCAGCACAGTGAGACTTCGCTTGTGGAAAGGCGCAGTGGTGTGTTATCACCCAACTGGAATGTGAGTGCCGTGGGGGGCGGGGCTTTGGGAAGACATCTTCACTGCTGTGCTTAGAAGACCATCTGGCCCAGTATAGCCATTTACAACCAATAAGTTTTTGGTGAATGAATGAATGCATGAATGAATGGCTATAGGTGAAGAATGGCTCAGAGGAGGGGAAGGCTAAAAGAGTGAGTTCCAGAAGTTCGGTTAGCAGGAAGCTACTGCAGTGATCCAAGTGAGAGAGTGTGAGAGCTGGAGTAGAGGCGTGCGGTTGTCGAGAAGCAGATGGGTTCAAGAGATGGTTAGGAGGCTAATGGAGGATTCGTGAGTTTCTCAGATGGGAAAGTAGAGTTGGGTCCGTGGTGGAGTCCTCCTAGCATGGGTGATGGTCAGTCACGAGGTGAGTCAGTTGTGTGGTGAGAACTAGAGCCACCCAGTGTCTTGGTCCATTGTGGCTGCCATAACAAGATACTTAGACTGGGTGATTTATAGACACTAACACTGACTGCTTACCATTCGGGAGGCTGGGAAGCCAAGATTCAGGCATCAGCAGGTTGTGTCTGGTGCGGGCTCACTGCCTGCTTCATGAAAGAACAGAAAAGCAAGGAAGCTCCCTCCAGCTTCTTTTATGACACTAATCCCATTCATGAGGATGGAGTCTTCAGGATTTAATCACTTCCCGAGGGCCCCACCTCATAATGCTATCACACTGGGAATTAGTTCCCAACATATGAATTTTGAGGAGACACCAGCTTTCAGACTCAGTTGATTCTTTACTCCTCAAAAGAGAATTTAATTCACCAGTTCAGAGACCTCAGCTCGCAAGTGGTTCTTAGTCGCAGGGCTCGTGGTGGCCGTGTACATGTGAAGTCCTTGGAAAACCACATCAGCTTTCCACTTCGCCCTCCTTATGGAGCCTTTGTGATGCACCTCTGGGTAACTTTGGTTGTTAAAATGCAGACCTTGCTCCCCCATAGAATATGCCTCTAAAGCATTTGAGGTTGACTCGTGAAGCTGATGGGTTGCTTCTACAGCCTCCATCAATTGCATCCACCTTTTACCTGCCCTTCTCCGAGTACCTTGCCTATCCTTAGGCAGGCAAACAAATCCACTTCCTACCGCCTGTGCTCAGCCAGTCCAAGGCCATTGCCAAACTGTCCATGGCCTCCTTCGAGTGGCCTCATTTCTTTCACCAAAACCTGTTTTCCCTCTGTTTTGAAACAGTGGGGAAAGTCAGCTCTTCCACGCATCCTTGGCAGACTCCACTCTGTCTGGATCATTCTGGCACCCTGTGGTCCTCCGCAGACACCCCATTCTTGGTACCCAGGTACTACAAGGAATGAGAGCCACTCATATAGCATTTCCTCGACTGTGCCACTATTGCTGTCTTTTTTACCTCTTCCAGAATAACTATAAACGCTCCCACAGCAGAGGTCATGAATACTCATTGTGATGCTTCCAGTGTTCTGTGCATACCTGATGAATCAGCAAAGTATGACTTCCACAACTGTCGTCACTGGACACTTGTTGATTGCGTAGGAATGCATTTTCACTGGGAGTCTCTCCATGCATGGTGTCCATATACACATTCCACTAGCATTCACGGAGTGTCTGTTCAGATGTTCCCGCTAAGAGCTTGGTTGGGTTGGGCCTCCAAACCTCCTTGTCTATAGAACAGAAGATTATCATTTCCCAGAAGCCCACTTCATGTGAGCAGAATGCTACATGGAATTCTGGCCGTCAGGCTGAGTCTTACTGCTATACAGAAGTACCTGACAGAATTTGGAGACTTTGAAAACCACACACCAATAAAATTTCAGTAAGAAAATTAAAAGCGGATGGGCGAGGTGGTGCATGCCTGCAATCCCAGCACTCTGGGAGCCTGAGGATGGTGACTTTGAGCCCAGCCTGGACAATTTAGTGACTGATGAGATTTTGTCTCAAAAAAAAAAAAAAAATTTTTTTTAAAGGGCTGGGAATATAGTCTAGTGCGAAGGCTCTGAGTTCAAATCCTAGTACCACAAGAAAGAAGGAAAGAAAGAGGAAAGGGAAGGGAAAAGAAGGGAAGAGAAGGAAAGAAAAGGAAAGGAAGAAAGGAAGGAAGGAAAAAGAAGGGAAGGGAAGGAAAAGAGGGAGAAAGAGGAAAAAAAGAGAAGAAAGAAAGAAAAAAGAAAGAAAAAAGAAAGAAAGAGGGAGGGAGGAAAGAAAGGGAGAGAAAATAAGCACCAACAGAATCAGGCCAACTTTTTATTTTGTCAAGACTTTGATTTTAAAATTACCATCTACTATCCCCATCAATTCATAGAAAGAAAACTATTAATACTTCTTCCTTAAAACTGGTCCCTGGACAGCACAGGATTTGAAAGACACTGCTATGGGCCACAGCACAGGCACCGGCTCTGCACAGTTGTTATGTAGGGAGCATTACAACCCGCCGATCCCCAGACCCACTCCAGGCTGCTAGGTCAGACCGTGTCGCAGCGTGGCCCTGGAATCTATATTTTCATAAATTTCTCAGATGGTTTTGATAGACATCTAGGTTTGGAAATCATTGCCTCGGGTGGAGTATCAATGTTTAAGGAGATATGGGAAATGTTACATTTCTCAGATGCTGATTTAGCAGTTTTCATCCTTATTTTATTCTTTTGGGGCTTTCTAACCAATGGGTAGGTTTTCAAAAAAAAATAAGAAAACCCTCGTCATGGATTTGACAACAGCTTCCTCTGAGAAGATCATGGATCTCCGCTCCAGGGAACCACACATTAGAGTTTGTTGGGTAAATATTTGCAAAGTGTGGATTCTTCCAAAGGTGCAGGATTTCCTTTCTAGCGTGCTGGTTTTTATATCCTAGGCACTTCTTGCTCGGTGGCTTGTTTTATTCTTATGTCTTGGCCAATTACAAGCTGAGATAGTGATCCCAGGGAGAGTATGAGATGTAAATGGGCTGTAAAATGGCTTTTCCTAGTGATTATTCGTGGGAGCCTTGCAGCTAGAGTTGGGCTCCGTCTGTTTGGAGGCCCGTGCACTGCTCGGTGGCTGCCTGGCACGAATGGCCCGTTGGGAAAAGGCCACATACTGACTGAAATGCTGGCGAACATCTGGCACACCCGTGCCCTCTGGGTAGGAACAGCAAAAATATGTATTTATGTTTTTTGTGCATTTACAGCTACCCTCGACTGTGGAAGGAATCCGCCGTCACTGACTTTACCCCCCTTCTCTCTTCCAGATGTCTTACTTGTCAACGTGACGTTCTCCTTCGGCTTTATGAATTTATCAGAAAGATTCAACTTTACCAACTGCTCATCACTAAGAGAGTAAGATTTTATTTGAAATTTAAATATTCTCTCATTGGTTTTAATTTATTCGCCTTGCTCCTCAATTTCCTAAAGAACTCTCTTTGTGGAGTAGAACCTTTCCGAAGTGTCTTTTGGAGTGTGGCCTTACAGGAGCAGAGAGAGACACTGAGCTAATAACAAGTGACTCAGAGCCACCAAGGAGAGCATACGGCCTGAGCGCTCTGTCAACAGGAAGTGTATTTTCCCCGGGCCAAGAGGGGACTTCAAGTGAGGTCAGAAGAAGGGACGCTACTAGATCCCGCTGGGTCAGAGTGGCACCAGGAACCAGGAGGCCTGAGCCTGGAGGTCAGAAAATGACTCCGGGGCACAAGATGAAGTCTTCTTTGCCAAAAGAACATGTTCATTGTGCCCTCTTGGGTTGGTTGGTTGATTGACTGATTGATTGATTGATTTTTGTGGTGCTAGGGATGGAACCCAGGGGCCATGCGCCTGCTAGGCAAGCACTGCACCACAGAGCCACACCCAAATCCTCTGTTTGCTCTTTACCACCCTTACTCCCTATAAGTGCGTACCCCCTAGATTAGGGCCACACCTCAATCCTGGCTTCTAAAGCACAAAGAAGACAGGAGATACTTCTCAAGACTCCTGACCTTCCGGTTGGAAGTCAGCACCCTGAGTACTCCACAGGAACAACAGGAAGCCATATTATTAGCAATTCACTCAGCCATGGTGACCAGCTCTGTAAGCACCAAAGGTGAGCTTCTTTCTGCCTGGCCTGGGAGCCAGTGTTTCTACTGAGAAAGTGAATTCAGACTTGAGACTGAGTTGGAGAGCCGCTTTGGGACTCCTCTGTACCCCACGGGCACTTTGAAAGGGGACAGCACAAGACTGGGGTCAGAGATTTCTAAGAAACAGAATGAATTAGGGAAGAAAAGTACAAATGTCGATACAGAAAGCCTCAGAAGTCCAGAAGATAGGAAGAGGGGCGAGGGGTAATTAAATAGAATTTTATAGCTCAAAGAGAGTTTTTAAAAAATGTAGCTCCCCTGGTCGGCAGTTTTAGAGGACAGATGAAAGGGAGCAACTTGCCCTGGGTCACAGCGCTAGGAAACTAAGGATCAGACCTCAGTCCCAGGTTCCCCCAGAGGGTGAGCACTCTCCAGGGAGCTGCTTCCTGTTAGCAAAGCACGCGGAACAGTAATCCTGCCCAAGGGACAAGAGAAGTGCAAATCACGGATCCGTTCCTCACTCCAGGGGAGTCCATGCTTCCTCTGCCCGTGGAAACTGCAGTTTTTTGAGGTCAGAATCTCAGGATGCTTCAGCAGCCCTTGGAGATTTTATCAGGTGCAGCCCGGGTCCCCTTAACTGGCACTCGTGGGCCTTGCTGTCCTTGGCTGAGCCTTCCCCTGGCCTCCGTTGGCCACATTTCCAGACCACCCCAATCTTTCTTCTATCATTTCTTCTTTAACTGCAGCTATTCTAATGCAAGCTTTTTAAGTCTTCCATGGTCATCCATGCATGATAGAGTATTTGATCGGTAGATGCAATTCTTCCTTCATTTGATTATAAAGCAAACACAAGCGCCTCATTTCCTCTGTCTGCCAGATAGCACTTTGTGTCTTCCATTTTCCAGGGAGTTGGCAGTGTCCGCTGCTCCAGTAATCAGGACTGGCTGATCTGGTAGGGAGGTGGCAGTGGACAGAGTGAGATCCATCTCCACAGGCACTTACCTGAGGGTGACAAATAGCAGAACTGGATTCGGAAACAGATTCAGTGAGTTTGCGTTGTCCACAGACCAGCAGGTGACCCCAGCTTCAGGTTTCCATGGCAACACCCCTGCAGGTGGGATGCTGGTCCGTCAATCCGAGGGCACCCCAGAGCAGAACACAAAGTCTTACTCCATGCCCAGCTTCAAAGCACAGTTTTCTTTCCCCTGTTCTTCCCAGTCTGTCCAGGGATTGTTTTTAAAATTCTTTTCAGTACTTGCACACTGCATGACAGAGGGAAATTCTAGGATATGAACAGTTCCCTAAAAATAAATTAAGTTGGTTTTCCCTGTTACCAGATGCTCAATGTGCATTGGAACTGGCTGTGCTTGGTGTAAACGGGAGAGAAAGTGTATCCACCCGTTCACATTTTGTGACCCTTCTGATTACGAAAGAAACCAGGTAAAGTGACACTTTTGCTATTATGAGGTTTAACCAAAAATAAATGTTGTGTCCACCCCACCTTTTCTTTTGTTTGTTTTTGTTTTGTTTTGTTTTGTTTTTGAGACAGGGTCTCGCTTTGTAGTTCAGGCTCGCCCTGAACACTCTATGTAGTCCAGGCTGACCTCGAACTCACAGTGATCCTCCTGCCTCAGCCTCCCGAGTACTGGAGGAGTTACAGGCGTGTGCCACCACCTTTTGTGTTTGTTTCACACTTTGAATTTCCCACCTACTTGAAGTTAAAGAGACGTTCTCTATTTCAGGAATTCTGTCACGCTGCTGTGGAGAAGCCATCCAAGACCTCCGGAGGAGGAAGATTCAAGGAGACTAACAGAACCAACCCAGGTCTACAGGTCCGACCCTGTTTTTGTGTTGATCATGAAAAAAATCCCTTTTTGATGACAGTGACAACTGCAGCTGCTTTGGGTTCCTTTTAAAAATTCTCTATTTTACTTACTGCCAAAATTCCTTTTTTTCCCCTGTTGGTTTTTAACCAAGTTTCACTTAATTGGCTCAATATATCAAAGGCTCACACTCAGAGAAATTAATACTCTGTAATTATGAAAAACGGTGTTGTTCCATAGGACTAAAATTGTAAAGGTGACTTTGGGACTTTTTTGAGGAGAATTAGGGGGAAGCAGAGCACTCAGCCTTAGGGGACTTCGATTCGCACCAAATATCACGATTGCAGTTCTGGGGTTATGTGTGTGGCCAGGGGTTTAGGAAGAACGTAACAGCTAACCTGAATTAAATTGTGGGTTTGTCTTGTTGTTTTGCTTTGTAGATAAGATCAAGCCAGTAGATAACGATGCTGAAACAGAGTTGTTATAAAATGTATATTTCTCTTTCCTTTTGAGTCGTGCTTTTTCATGAAATTTGGTTGGAAATTTCTCTTTATTTATCCTAATATTTATCCTAATATTTATTATTTATCCTAATCACTAAAGTCAACACGTCTGTCGTGTTTGCAGAGAGGGGACTGCTTAAACGTTTCTGGCAGAACATATGTGGCTCTGTTTGGAGCACAGCTGGGTGCTGGCTTTACCCAGTGAGCAAAAAGTCTTGCGCATCTATACGCGGTGAAAAACAAACAAAAAGAGGACAAGTTCCTGCTCTCATTAACCCTGAGGTCTGGCAGGATCAGGCAAATTAAAAACAACAGCGTTAAACGCACCAAGAAAGGCTGTCTTCTATTTCATGGCTAATCTGTGGCTTTGACTTCTCCGTTTGCAGCTATTTAAGGTCAAGTGCCAATATAAATAAGTAGCACATTTTTAATCATTACTGAAAGTTGATAGTAACTTTAGGTGAATTGAGTCACAGGCAGAGGGAATGTGAATTCAAATGGATTATGCAGTTAATTAAAGCATTAGAAAAGCGTGGTGTGCCAATATCTCTGGACTTTGAAAGTCTTTGAGGTTTAATTAAATGATGGGCTACTTTTCTCTTCCCACTGGTTTGTAAAACTAAGAAGTAGTGACAGGGATGTGGATCAAGGAGACAGTGGCTTTTTTCTTTTAATTAAACTTTGTTTATTTTTAGTTTTGGTAAAATGCACAAAACATTTACTATATTAACTGTTTTTAAGTGTACAGTTCACAAGTGGTAATTACAGTCACAGTGTTCTGCAGCCAATCTCCAGAACACTCCACATCCTGCGAAACTGAAACTCTATACTCATTAAATAACTCTTCATCCTTCTTGCCCCCAGCCTCTAATAACTGCCATTCTATTTTCTCTTTATGAATTTCACTACTAAGTATACCTCAAGTAAGTAGAATCAGTATCCGTCTTTTTATGACTGGCTTATTGTGCTTAACATAATGTCCCCAAGGCTCACCCATGTTGTAGCATGGGTCAGAATTCCCTTCATTTTTTAGGGCTGAGCAATGTTCCAATATAAGCATATATCACATTTTGTTTATCCACTCATCCATCCATGGATGCTTGGATTGCTTCCCTGTTTTAGCTCTAGTGAATAATGCTGGTGTGAACATGATTGCACAAATACCTCTTAAAGACCCTCTTTTCTTTCTTATGTGGGTACCAGGAGTCGAACTCAGGACCTCACACTTGCCAGGCAGGCGCTTATGCCGCTGAGCCGTATCACCGGCCCCCAAGACCCTCTTTTCAATTCTTTTGGCTCTAAACCCAATACAAGTTGTTGGATCATATTGTAATTCTATATTTATTTATTTATTTATTTATTTATTTGGTTGGTTTTTTGAGATAGGGTCTCACTATGTAGTCCAGGCTGGCTTTGGATTCACTGTGTCACTGTGTAGCCCAGGTTGACATCAAGCTCACAGCAATCCTGCCTTAGCCCCCAGAGTGCTGGGATTATAGGCATGCACAACTTTGTTCTTTTTGAAGATTGTTTTAGATAAAATTAAACTTTCAATTTTGAGATAATTGTAGATTCTCATGTGGTTTTAAGAAAATAATGCATATGGGCCGGTGAGATGGCTCAGCGGTGTAAGCGCCTGCCTGGCAAGCACGAGGGCCCGAGTTCGACTCCTGGAACCCACATACGAAAAAAGGGCCAGTGATATCACTCAGCGGCGTGGGCGCCTGCTGGCGCATGAGGTCCTGAGGTTGACCCCCAGTATGCACAAAAAAAAAAAAAAAGAAAATAATGCATAAAACTTTTACCTGGTTTTCTCCCAAAGTAATGTCTTAGAAACAACAGCACAGGATCCCAGCCAGGATACGGACATTGTCAACAGTCACAACACAGCAGGGCCATCATCATGGCTCTCCCCGTGTTGCCTTCTAGTAGCCCCACCTACTTCCTCCCTCCCACTCCCTAGCTCTAATGCCTGGCAACCACTAATCTGTTCTCCTTTTCTACAATTTTGTTATTTCAAGGATTTTCTGTAAATGGAATCATCCAGATTTACCCTTTTGGAGACTATCTTTTAAAATCAATTTTTAACCAATGCATAAAACCATTAAAATTATACATATTGATGGGGTGCTATATGATATAATTGTTTGAACATTCATCCAAGTTCTTTTATGTATCAATAATTTGTTTCTTTTTATTGCCAAGTAATGGTCCAGGCAATAGCTGTGTAAACTTCTTTTATTTTAAAGAAAAAAAGGTATAGTTACTGCATCCTGGCTTCCTGTATCGTGCCTTCCTGTACCTTTGAACTTGACACTGTGTGGTTGAAAGAAGTAGGGTCACCACGTGAGGAGGAGGAGGAGGAAGCCGAGACTCAGTACTTCTGCGCTTCTCTGCGGATCACCCTTCTAAGTTTGGGGAACGACGTTTTGTTCATACTGAAATGTTTTCTTTCAGTACGTGACTCAGAGCAGAGTATCAGTTTGGGCTGATAGGGAATGGAGTGCCGTTTGTCTCAGGAGGGATTTCTCGTGCTCTGTGAAGCACTGCTGTCTTTCATTATCACACGGAATGTGTAACATTTTGGTTTCCATTTTGGGTCCTTGTGTCGGCCATGAACAGAGCACCCTACCTTTTTGTCACTGTTCCCAGCAGAGAAGCCAGAGAGCCGTACTTCAATGCATCTCAACCACATCACACTTCCTGTGTGCTGGGCACTGGGAAGGGCGCAGGGACCCACGTGGGCTCCGTGGTCCTGAGTTGGGTTGTTTCCTCCTGGAGGCATTTATGGAGCAGGTACAGTATCACGTGCCATTATACTGAGCCCTGGGGACACCATGTGGAGGACACAGATGACCAAGCGCCTGTCTGGC
This sequence comes from Erethizon dorsatum, assembly GCA_028451465.1. Taxonomy (NCBI): domain Eukaryota; kingdom Metazoa; phylum Chordata; class Mammalia; order Rodentia; family Erethizontidae; genus Erethizon; species Erethizon dorsatum. The sequence goes on along the minus strand of CM051834.1, from coordinate 12,728,275 downwards.
TGTCAGTCTTAAGAATCGTATCGGTGAGTGCATGGGTAACAAAGCAAGAAAAGAGTTGTTAATACAGGGCTGGCCCTGAAGGGACACAAGCCAGAGAGCCTCTCTGTACCTGGCACCTTGTCTCAGTCCTTCCTATTTATTTAAGCCCAGCGCTTGGCAGTTCAACACTCTTACTCAATGCGCTTGCTTAAGCCTCTGATCGATGGATGGATGGATTGATGGAGATGGCATCTGAGCTCACCTTTGAGGGAGGAGAAGCATCCGGATGCATGGAGACAGTAGAACAGGTATTCTAGGCAGAGGAGCCAGCAGAAGCCAACGTGTCAGAAAATCGCAGGACACTTTACAGGAAACCCTCGGTCAATCACATGGCTAGAAGAGAGGGCACAGGAATTGATAGCACAAGGGGATGAAAGGCTCCTGGACACCTGCACATACAGTGCCGTACATGCCACCCCTCAGCGAGATTTTACTTTGTTCTTCAGTGTCAATGGAATCCTACTCAAGACGTTAGTTTAAATGAGTGGATTTTCTCATCCAAGGTTGTGGTGCTTAGAAGTAGAGTTCTAGGTTCGAGCTACCACAGCCCTGACCTGGAAGAATTTATCAGAGGGGCTGCATTAAGGAAAAGCGTGACCAAAAGAGGGAAAGAAACTCTAATCCAAGTCTTATCTAGGACGTTGAGTACTTTCAGCTATAAAGCTGCATCTCCCCTTCTCTCCCTCTCTCTCCGTCTCCCTCCCTCTCTCTCCCTCTCTCTCCCCCTCCCCTCTCTCTGCATCTCTTTCTCTTTCTCTCTCTCTGCCCCTCTCTCCCCCCCTCCCCCCTTCTCCATCTCCCTCCCTCTCTCTTTCTCCATCTCCCTCCCTCTCTCCCCCCCCTGAATTTCCCCCATCTCCCTCCCTCCCTCCGCCTCCCTCTCTCTCTCTCTTGCTCTCTCGCTCTCCAAGACCACCATTGGCCCTGTGGCTCTGCCCCAACCACTTTCCCATCACTCTTCTATCTTTTGCCTTCACCTGCTGATACACTGACGTGGCTGCCTCCCTCTCCTGCTTTCAAGGGAGGGTTGTAACGATCTATGTTTGTTATTCCTCATAACATGCTCATCGCTGTAGGGCAGAGATTAACCACACAAAGCTGTGACTCCTGCTGTCCAGGAATTTACAGATTGTTCTTTCTTTCTGTCCCTTGCACTTTCCCCTCTCTTCCTCCATCACTTTTGAATGTTTATTTTAATTTCTCACAGACAATCCAAATGGGCTCTTTCAGAAGAGAAAAATTGAACACATACCTTTTTGAATAGCTTCTATGGGTCTAACCCTGTGCTAGAAGAGTAGTATTCACTTCCAGTTGTTCATTTAATCATCCATTAAAAATGTGTTTGTCAAGCTGAATGTGATGGTGCACACCTGTTATCCCAGCACTTGAGAGGTGGAGACAGAAGGATTACCACAAGTTCTAGGCCAGCCTGAACTACATAGCAAGACTCTGATTCCAAAAAAAAAAAACAGAAACAAAAACAAACCAACCCCCCCAGTGTTTTGTTGAGCAACTACTGTATGCTTAGACAAGCAGATATAACGTGTGCCTTTATGGAGCTTATGTTGTAGAAGATAGAATATTCTGGAGGAAGTAAGATACCTTTTCATCAAAGAGTTGAATATATACAACAGAAAAGACCTCAGAAAGTGTGCCAGAATGTGCTAACTTGAATAGTGGTAGCTAACATTTGTTGAGCCCTTGCTATGTCCTCAGCTCACAGTGTCTCCTCATTTAAGCTTCACAGTGGACTTTTCCCCCCATTTTGTTGACCTGGAAATTTTGGGTTGGAAAAAATAAGTAGATAGTAAAGGGTAAAAAAGAGATTTAAACCCAGGCAATCCTACTCACACATTCACAGTTTTAACCACTGCCCCACATTATCTGACCTAAGCTGAGTAGAAATAAGTGTTAAACCACATCATATTGGTGCTACAAAGGTCTGTCCAAGAGGGAGGTAACAAACATTGGCCTCTCCAGGCATTAGGCTGCCAAAACTTGCCACAGATGTGGGGAGGGACAGCCCTGCCTTAGAGTTCCTGGTCGGGGAGGTGAGACTGGGCCTCTGCACACCGATGGACCTGTTACCTTCCCCTGGACATCTCCCCTCCCTGTCCAGGGCTACTGTGAACTATTGACATTCCCAGGACCACCTGGAGGTTACCTTCCCAGCTCCCTGCGGCCTGTACAGGGGCACCTATGAAGGGACATGCAGGGGGCGCTGAATAATGACTAGATCACCTTTTTGTTCTGTTGAAATCTACTTTTTCTTTGGTAGAACTGTATTTTACTATTTTCTTTCCATATCTCACCTCTTCATTACACTTTTCAACTGCTGGTTACCATCCTGCTCCATTTATACGTTTCATTAATATATTACTTCCATCCTCATCTGTGTCATTAATAAAGATGTTAAATAATTCTGAACCAAATACTCACCCCTGTAGGGCCCTACAGGACACTTTCTTTTAATTAGCAGTGCTTCCTTTCATCTCTCTTATGTCCTTTGGTTTCAGATTTCCAGCTGGTTTGGAATCCATGACTTTGTATCCAGTCCTGTTTGAACTAATTTCACGAGTGAAAATCTGAGCGACGTTTTACAAAGTGTTGATTCAGGTCCAGGCCTACAGAGAGCTTGGCTATAGTCAGATTTTTTTCTAACAGATTAATAGAGTACAATTTGGTCTTAATAAACTGAGCCTTCCTAATGCACTTCTTTCCAATATTCTTTTCAATCATATCAGTATTTTCTCCATTAACGTCATAGTAATTTGAATTGTGTTGACGTCAGACTTCGCAAAAGATACTCTTAACTGTCAGGAGTAATCCTCTAGCCCTTTGCAGAGATCACTGTTTCTAAGTGGTTGTGCTATTGCCAATATCTTGTAATGACTTAGTTTTGAAAAAAAAAAAATAACTGGGCACACTATAAATCACCTACTTAACCAATTTCCAATGTGCTTCCTTACATAAAACAGGCAGTGATTTAAACTCACAAAAGACCAGACCTCAGAGTACTTTATTAAATAATTTACAATGGTGATCCCATTTAAAAATAACTCTTAAGTCTTTAAAATGTAACAGGAAGTGAACTCTTCCGAGGTTGCTTGCTGGGCAACCGAGGGCCATGACAGATACACTCAAGGATGATTTGATTTGACTTATGGAAATCCTTGGATGTGGGAGGGAGTATTGCACTGCAGAGCTGTAAGAAATCCTCTGTGTATCAAGCTCAATTACGTTTTTAAATTCACCCCTTGTATGGGTAAGCTTGTAGGGCTGGCTACTAGTGTCACATTGTGAATTAACTCTTGATTGAAATATAAAAACAAATCTAGGTAGAGTATGTGGAACATTGTGGGAAGGTCTTTGCCTTTTTGTCTTTACTGGCTTTTTAAAAATCTTTATCAGCAAATACAGAAAATATTATATTTCTAAGAATCATTGCAGCCGTTTAACTGACCTATCTTTTCAATTTTTTTTGCATTTTCTTGTATACCTGCACTATTTATTAAGGGGGGGGGGTCCTCTTAATAGCTCTTTAGCTCACTTATTAGGATTAGGAGAAATCCTTGCAGCAAACAAAGGACCGCTAATCTGACCTCTTTGAAAACAGACTGCGAGCATCTGCTCTTATGAGATAGCGAGGGCTGGATTCCATCCTAGACGGCCAGTGGGAACTTCTCTAAACAATACGGCTTCAAAATGAAATCCTTTTCAAGTAGCAAGGCTGTCTCTACTCAGGGGGAAATAAAAAGTTAATAAGGTGACGTGGCAGGTCCTCAGATGGTGTTTGGAGAGCCATTTAAGGAGCAAAATATAACTCCCTTAAAAATCTTTTTTTCATTCGTTATAAGGCTGTCTTTATCCTCTACAGTGAGTAGAGCAGTAGCAGGTACTTGGCCTGTTTGCAGTTTGCTTCTGCTGACTGCTGTGGCATAACACTAAGAAATGGGGAGGCCCATCTAGCAGGAACAGAAACCTGAGTCATAGTTGACTTGGATATAAATGTAATCGGCATTGAAGTTTACATTTAAAAAAGTACATCTTGCCTCTCTAGGAAGACAGTGGCCTCCTAGAGCAGGGCTTGGTTAGTGTTTTCTACAGAAAACCAGACAATAAATGCTGCAGGCTTTGCAGGTGGCACGGTCTCTGCTGAAGTCGGTATAATAATGTGAAAGCAGCCAGTGACAATACACAAACAAGTATTCATGGGCACTGAAATCTGGATTTCATGTGTTTTCATTTGTCATGATTTATTTTATTTATTTATTTATTTTTTTTTGTGGGAACCGGGGGGTCGACCTCAGGACCTCGTGCGCCAACAGGCACCCATGCCGCTGAGCGATATCACCGGCCCCTTTTTCGTATGTGGGATCCGGGAGTCGAACTCGGGCCCTCGCGCTTGCAAGGCAGGCGCTTACGCCGCTGAGCCATCTCACCGGCCCTGTCATGATTTATTATTCTCTTTTAGACATTGTTTTCATGGACCCTACAAAAACACGAAGGAGACAGGGAGGGTTTGGCGTGTAGGTTACTATGTGCCAACTCCTGATCTAAGGTGCACGTGCATCACATGTCCTCTGCCATGTCTAGTGCTGTCCTAAGGACCCTATAGGTGCTCAATAAATACTTGTTCACTTGGCTATCACCATGTAAGAGGACAGAGTAAGCCTTTCACCATACGACACACACTTGACATTTGCAAGGGATTTATCTTGAAGTCGTTGCTAATCCCCTATCCCAAGTACCACTCTAGCAGATCATTTCCCCCATAAAATGCAGTCAAGTATAACAGAATAATTAAAGTGACCCTTTTGGGCCCTCAGTGATTCAATAAATACAGGGCTAAAGGCCTTTACAAAGTGATTAAAATAAATTCTGCCACCAAAATCAATTCCCTGTCACGTTACATCATTGCTGTGATGACAGTAACGATGAATTTACCTCAATCGGCAAAACCAATCCATAGTGATAATGAGCGATGGTGACCACTCCGCCATACAGCATCTGTGTGTGAAGCACAGGAGAGGGGACCCGATTCAGGAGGTTGGGCAGCCCAGCAAGGCCATCCTGCTGCGTGTTAGACAAACACGGGCAAAGAATACTCATTTGCCTCAAGACGCAGGTGCTGGGCAGCTGGACATCGCAGCAGAAGCTCTTACAGCAGCTCAGGATCTGCCCGGACTTCATCCTCCAAGTGGATGCTCTCAGCATTTCCGGTGTAGGTGTCCCATAGTCGCACATCTCTGCACCTTGGGTCATTTCAAATACCAAGAGTGTGTCATTCACTCATGCTAAGATCTGCTGCACTTACACTGACCAAGATCTTAGAATCTTCCATCCTGTTGTGGTCACCATACTGTAGAACAATACAGATTTATGGAAACACCCTATGAAAGGACACCAAAATGACTGAAAGATAGGGACTTCTATAGAAGAAGCGAAAGATAGCAGGATTGTTTTGTCTTGAAAAGGGAAAATGATTCTTGCCATCATATAAAGGGCTTTGGTTTTTTTAGGGGAATTTGACTAGACATTGCAAATGGAGAAGTAAGGAGGCATTTGCCTCCACGACAGGAAGTAGATATCATGTGACTCTGGAGGGACACATTTTTTTTTTTTTAGTATGTGCGATAAAACAATTACATTCATCTTGAGGAATTGGTAATATACATATTGCATTTTAATCATTTTTATATTCTTGACTATAGCCCTGATAAGGCCTGTGACTGAGTAGCAAGGAAGTAATTGTGATATTTGCAAATCACGGAGAAGAGAAGGTTGGTCACAGTGGTTTAGGTGTCCACCTCCTTGGTGTGAAGTGACAGAACTGGCGATTTCCTGAGGTCTGTTCCCTGCAGTGTGCGCCTTCACTCAAGGAACCTAAGTGAAACAAACGAAAAAATACAAACTACTTTCTAGGGCATAAAATTCATCTAGGATGACATTTATTTCGGTGTAACGCCGAGTGGTGCTGGCCTCTAGTTGTGCACTCCTTTTCTGCGCCTGCCTCTTGCTTACGGTGGGAGCCGCCCAAGGCTGTAAGACAGCGGCTGTTCCTAAACTCCAGAAATATCTCACTCCTCAGACAGACCATTGGGCTCTTCGACTGCATTTTCAACTGTCTTGTGAGACAAAGACTAATTGGTTTGACCTCATGCTGTCGCATGTTGAGAGACATGAATCTTCAGCGCTCTTCCCTGAATTCATTGATTTCATTAAACACTGTCTGCTTGTGTTTGCAAAATGTCGTAATTTCCCAGTGATTTCTTCGAACAGTAGCACATCAACAGATTTTTTTGGAGTGATGCCATTTCGTAGCTTTGATCTCGTGTTTTAATCTTTTATTTCCGATAGGTCTTCTACATTAAAGCCATTGAGCCACAGAAAATATCGACCTTAGGGAAAAGTAACGTGATAGTTACGGGAGCAAACTTTACCCGGGCATCGAACATCACGATGATCCTGAAAGGAACCAGCACTTGTGATAAGGATGTGTGAGTTGAAACACTAGTAATTGATCCCCAGTGATCTAAAGCCAAAACCTATGCCAAAGGAATGTCAGTATGATCAGACCCTTTATGATTCGATGCACTAGAGAAGGCCAGTTAGGCTGAGTATTTGATATAATGTAATTCCAAAATGTAAAATGATTTTAACAACAAATTTGAAGTTCATTGTAAGAGAATCTGCCTTATGTTACCTACCTTCCCCCGCAAATCTCAGTAAGCAGTAATTTCAGGATATTCCCTATTTGGAGCCTGAATTCATTTTCACTAGCAAAATTATGTATAGAGACTAACAAACATGATTGAGAAGATGTGCTTAGGAAAATATTTGTATACCTTGGAATTCGATGCAGAATTTTATGGAGGAACTCTTCCAGTATGCATTCCAAAGTTGAGAAAAGAAAATTTCAAATCTATTTTGGAAATTTCGTTCTTTGTCGTTTTCTTTCTCTCCATTGGTTTGGTTTCAGTCTCAAATAATTAAATTACCAATACAAAGATTAGTAGTAAAAGAACAAAATACCCCAAACATAAATATCTGGTCAGTGCGCCACTTGAACATCATGATTTCTATGATTTCCTTCTCCCTAACTCATCCTGTTAATGAAGTTGAGCAAAAATTTCCATTTCTCACTGATCTTCTTGGGCATATTGTCCTCTCCCCCACCTCTGGAAAAAAAGGAGATATAATAATAATAACACAACAGATAATTTGAGTTTTCTGCTTGTTAACTTTTATAAGTTTGGGCTAATTTGAAGGAAAAGACGTTGCAGTCTCCATGAAGTACAATACTGAGCTTATTTTCATCATAGAAATACATTAAAGACAGTCTGCTGAGGCGTGATGTTTTGGCTTTTAACTACTAAAACAGATTTGTACAGCATTCTAATCTGCCATGCTTATTTACTGAATTTTCTGTTCTAATTCGCTTGCCACACATCACTGCCACCCTTCCCCTTACAGCACTAAATCTGGAATATCTATGATCTGGATGAGAAGAGCTGCTCGTCAGTGGCTTTCCTCTATTCGGCTCCGTCCCAGAACCATCAGGCACACATTAGAGGCAGTATCTATGCAACCTAGGTATTTTGGTGCCATTTATCCTGGCTAAATACCTTATTGCAAAAATCTTTCATTCTGTATAGCGAAATCTGTGAAGTTAGACACCTGTGTGTTCACTGAAAGGCAATCAGCTTCACTGGAAAATAAGTCATTTTCAGAGCATTAACCTGTTTCTGACTCTTTATGCTCTCATTTCCATTCCGAATGTGTCTTGAGATATCGCCATTATTAAATTAAATGACTAAGAGACCTTTCTGTGTGTAGCATTTCAATAACCACATCTGCGTAGTGAACCACATCTGTGTAGAGAGCAGGCGACATGATTCCAAGTTAATCCTACACCCAAGTCCATGCCATCATCCCAAACTCTTTTATTATGGTATTTTTAAAATATGTAATTATTTTGAAGAGAAAAATGCAAGTAGAATAGTGGAATGACCTACATTTCTACCTCTCTCCTACTAAAACTTACGAACAAGTTTGAATTCTAATGAGTAGCTGTTTGAGAATGAACTTCCTAGAGCTGCGCTCTGAGTAGAAACCTTAAAATGTACATTGAAGTAGGATAAGCATCGACTCACTCAAACGCTCTTTGCATTTGGCTTCTTGTAAGGGGTAGCAGCATTAATCATCACGCACACATCCTCTAAGAAGTAATAATCGATTCTCCCACAGGATAATTAATACTACTGAGACACAACTCAGTCTCAGTGGTGCGTGCTTTAAAAGGTCATTGCAGACACACAGAGGACACAGGGAGTGTTGTGGAAGGCTTTCCTTTGACTCCAGTCAGGCTTTGAGGGCGGCTCCTTCTGAGTGTCAGAAGTACCCAGCACCATCCCGGCCAGTCCCCGATCTGGAGGTTCCAGGGAGGCAGCTTAGCCTGTGTCAGAGCCCCTGATGCTCTCTGCTGTTGGAACAACGCGGATCCTACACCTGTCTGCGGCTGGGTTGGGTTCCACCTTCCCAGTGGTTGGCTAGGACTTTTTTATTTAAAGCTTTTATTACAGAAATGTTCAAACATATACAAAAGAGATGAGCAGAGTGACCCTCTTTACCAAGTTTCTAAATATATCAGCATTTTCCCAATCTTGTTTTGCCTATCTCATCTGCTTTGATGGGGGAGGGGAAACCCATGAGCTTAGCAGCTAGAGTTTCTTAAAAGTATATCCCAGACGCCATTCCCGTTACTCATAAATACTTCCGCGTGCACTGCTAACAGGAGTGGTGTCATTACCACACTCCACAAAATTAACTAATTTCTTAATACAGTGTAATACCCATTCCACGATTCCCGTCCCATGTTCACTGTCTGTTAGGCTTTCTAAAGGGCAGTGGTTATTTCTCCTTCCTCCCCCACTTCAAGGGGAGATGCAAATAAAATGATAAAAATGCACTAAAGAAAGAGGAACCCAGCCCCACATCTACCCCAACTGTGTAAGTAGCTCTTGATCAATCAGTAGCTGCCCACAGCGGCAGCTGTTCTGATAGTGGCGCAGTCCTAGTTCAAGTGCAGTGCATATGCTGTCACCTTGAGCAATCAACTGTGCTAAGTGTCTGTGTCATGTAAGAGTTCTTTCTCTCCCCCTTTCTAGGATACAGGTTGGCCATGTACTAAATGACACCCACATGAAATTTTCTCTTCCATCGAGCCGAAAAGAAATGAAGGACGTGTGTATCCAGTTTGATGGTGGGAACTGCTCTTCTGCAGGAGCGTTATCCTACATCGCTCTGCCACACTGTTCCCATATATTTCCTGCTGCCACCTGGATCAGGTACTGTGTACATAGATGCATGGTGTGTTTCCCACTTGTGGTTCAAGGACTGGTGCATAAAGATCATGGATTTCATACCGATAAATTCAGAAATAGTAGCCATATTTGGATTCTTAGTCCCTCGCAGGATTTTTTTCCTAGAGAAAGGCATACCTGACGAGCTGGTTGTTCCCGTTGTCATAAGCACTGTGAACACATCCTGTTTTTCTCTTAGCCATGGCTGCCAGGAAACTCACAGCTCAAATGTTTGTTCAACCACAGTAACTATTCTTAGCCTAGGTTTCTGCTACAAATCTATGACCCTCTTCAGCATGTGTCACTGCTGCTCATGATAAAAGTCTCCTTTCTTACATCTTTCAATTTATAAACTTTAGAGTCAGCTGTTTTGAATGCTTTGGGGAGAATATTCAGAGATATCAAAGGAATGGCAGTAGCTATATGTCAAAGATTCTCCCTTGGTGAGAGATGGGAATTCCAAAATAAACTCTCCAGGTGAACCCTTAAGGAGGAAAAAAAAATCCTTCCTTATCAAATTTAAATTCACATTTAAATTTTGTAATACAGCCCTAAAGAGGTTTTGTTCATCTAACACAGCCTGAAGCTAATTTTCAAAGTACTCTCTAGATAAAACTACCCACAAGGCTTTGGAGCAGGGAGAAAAGACTCTCCACTTCTGAGATTCTTAGTTGAGATTAAGTGAGAGCTGGTCGTATCAGTCTGCTGTGGCTGCAATAACAAAGCGCCAGGCTGGAGTGCTTAAACAGTAGAAAGCTGTTTCCTCCCACTTCTGGAGCTGGAAGTCTGCAGTCAGGGTGTCACTGGGGCTTATTTCCTCTTAGCGCTGTCCTTGGTTTGCTGATGGCAAGCTGAGGCATGGAGAGGGCTCCAGCAACAGGATGGTTTGGCGCCCGATGTTAGGCTGCTCCTCCATGCTATTCTGCCTTGCTGTGACGTAAGGGGCACTGACTTCCCTGTCAGCTGTGACATTCTCAGCCTGTGTCTCTTGGTTGCGTCTGGGTGTTTGTGCTTTGAGCAAGAATGGGGCTCTGCAGCCTGGCACCAGGAGAATACACATGGCTTGGTCTTCATGTAACCGTGGTAGGTTCGCTGGAGGCCGTCTTGGCCCAGCGCCCTGCAGCTGCCAGGCTGGGGCTCAGGGTCTTCTGTGCTGTATACAAATTGGTCTTCTCTCATCCTCCCACTGGTCTGATCACCAAGGGCTCAGCCAGCTGTTGGACCTGACACACCCCGACTCCTGTCCCCTAGGACTTTTGTCTGGTGGCCTCTGAAGACAGGGACCCCAGGGCAGCTGAAACTGTTCAAGTTTATTTCATGCCCAGTGACCACTTTGCTTATATCTAATGATGCACCGAGAAGACATGAAGCCATTTCCCTTGGTTTTGGTGAGATAAATGGAGCCCCCCCTTTCACTATTATTTATATGGTTTCCCAAGAGGAATTTGTACTTTTAATGTCATTTGTAATTTTACCTTGCCCAAAGTGTTCCCAGTGTCCCTAAATAAAATATAATTTGTAGGTTGGGAGTTTGATTTTGAAAATTGCTAAGATTAAAGAATCTTCATATAGATTAAGCAACAAACAAACAAAATTCCATTCAGGGAGTCCTTTTCAAGGTACAGCTGATCAGATTATATGTAGCAAAATGTACAACAAAGCTTAAATTCTATTAAAGAATTTAGACATCTTCCTAAGATTAAAATGGACATTTTTGCCTGGGAATGGTAATTAAAACCTGAATTTTTATACTGATGTGCTTTAAAAACCATGAATTTGTGGTCAGTATCCATAAAAGACTTCTTAGATTGTCATATATTCGAAATTAAAATTAGTTAATTTTCTCTCAAACATTACTGTTTAATATTACATGTGAATCAGCTGACAGTTTTGTTCCAAATGCAAAATGCCTGTGTATTTACCTTTGTTGCTTTTTGCCTTGCAGTGGTGGTCAAAATATAACAATCAAGGGCAGAAATTTTGATGTAATTGACAGCTTAATCATTTCACAGGAATTAAAAGAAAACATAAATGTAAGTCTTCAAGTGCTTTGCAATAAAAGTTCTTTTCAATGATGATTTTGTTTTTATCGCACTAAATTGTGTTGGGGATATTTCTTATTTCTACAACTTTGGTGTTATAAATATTTTAAATTTACCTTTTTACAAATTTACTCATTGTATGATACTATCTGTGCTATAACTGAAATAACAAAGACCTCGCACTTGTAGTTGCCTATTTCGGGTTGCCACGCAGAGGAAAGAGAAATGAATTTGGTATGACAAGACCTGCCATTGTCTCCTTGTGTGATCTGTGGCGAGTCACTTTAATGAGACAATGCTTATGAATATGTGTGAAAATGCTCTGTGCGTGGTCGAGGTGTGAGTGAGGAACGGCATTTCTGTGAAGAGTAGGCGGTGATGTTCCCATTGCTCTGAGAGCTGGGATCCTGAGAGACGAGGTGGCTTGTTGATGTCCCAGAACTCCTGCCATAGCTTCTCCTCCTCTGGCTGTTGTCTCCTGGACTCTCTTTGGTCCCTGCCATCTGCTCTCACTTTCTCTTGCCTTCCCTCACCCCATGGTGGGAAGGGTAGGCAGGGTCTATTCCTGCTGGAGCTTCATGGTACCGAAGCCGCTAGTGCCAGGAGTGCAAGTGAGATGAAAGGTTCTCTTGGGGCCTCTGAGTGTTACTAAGCACTTCCTGAATCTTCTTCCCCTTTTCTCTTCCCCTTTCTCCCTCTCTTTGATGAAACATAGGAGGGGCGCAGCCTTCCTAGGGCCCCACCTGATCACTTCCTGCCACGGTCGGCAGAGCTAAGGGTGGACATGGAGTTGCTTCCCTTGGGCTCGGTAGGAGTTCAGCCTAAATGCAGGAAGTCTCCCACTTCATCATCTCACAGCCTTGTCCTACATGCATCTACCTCATGGTGCACTTCAAAAATGGTTCCAAGCCCCTGCTGGGTCTGATTCTGGGCTGTGTTTCCATGATGCAAACACACCCCATTGTGTAAGTCACGTAGAATGACCTGACCAGAGGCCCGGCCTGAATTTGTCAATGGTCTTGCTCCATTTCCTAAATGCTGTTCCCAAATCAAATACAATTTATTGAGCATCAACTGTAGACAAATTATTTTACTGGGTGCAAGGATGAAAGACAAATGAGATGGTCACATTGACTTCATAGAGGGGGATGGCAAATCTACACAGGGCTTGAAAGTTGGCAGCACAGGGTGACATCAAATGCTAGGTCCTCTGGTTCCCTTTGAGTCCAAGGATACTGTGTGTTTCCATGTGAAAAAGAAATTACACATGGATGAAGACTGCTGCAGAGGGGGTAGGATGGGCAGGACTTGGACGAGTGGAAATGGAAGGAAGGGAAATTGCAGGCATAGAAGGCAGGCTCCTCATCTGCTCCTGGTAGAGTGTTACCCAGTCCTGCTCAGCTGGAACCTAGAGGGTGGGTCAAGAATGAGCAAGAGGGATGGCTAAAAAAAAAAAAAAAAAAAAAACTATATTGGGGCAACTACCCAAGAGTGTCATCCTGAAAACGTTTCCCTTAATTCTCTAGGCAATGGGGAGCTACTGAAGGTCTTTGAGCAGGGAGTGACATGAGGACAGGTAATATTTGGCAGTGCTGCATCAGGAGAATTTGGAGAGGCAGTTACTGGATAAAGAGTGGGAGCCCAAAGAGGACACCCCTGCAGACGTCCAGACATGGCGGAGGTATCCCAAGGTCCTGGCTGAGCTCTCCACTGGCCAGGCCAGTGGGCTGGCACAGGTGAAGCAGAGATGGTCAGCTTGCCTTTGCAGCATTGTCATTAAAGGGCGGTAGGGGACAACATCAAGGGAGCAAAAGCACCAAGGATAAGGAAAGAGCATCCAGCAGGACAGCTTCATTCTTGGGGTAGAAGAGAATCAGATGGCCAGGGAAGGTGGCTGAGAAGTTGCTTGAAATTTAGGGGGAAAAGAGCATTTCAGACTGTGGGAGTTGGTGGTTCGTACGGGCACTCGTGTCCTGAGGATGAGGATGGCTGGTCTTGTCGCTGGTCATCTTTCTGGAAGGCAGCCAGGCCCCTCAGAGTTACAGCTGCTGAGTGGAGGCAGCGGATTTGGTAGTTTTCAGCCCAGCGCAGAAATGTGAAAGCGAAATTCAGGTCAGAGGATGGAAAACTACTGCTCAGGTGGGAGGTTGGTCACCCTGGTCCGGAGGTCGGCACCTGGCATCGGAGCCCCCACTCTGTCCCCTCTTGCTCTCTTTCCTCTGCTCCAGTGTTTGAGACAGGAACGAGGACAGTCCTCCCGCCTGGTGGATTTCTTTGATGAGCACCAGTTGTTCTGTAAACATCTGTCCACCACCCTAACCCACCGCTTTCTCTCCCTGTCTCTCCAAACACCTGGAAATGACAGTATATTTCTGTTTTTTTTAATACTCCTGTAAATCGGGCCATGTTGTTTGCGCTGTTTCCAGTTTTTGCACCCTCCATTTCACGGGGACTTATCGTCCCTTTGACTTTTGTTTTCTCCTGTTTTCTGTTACGCCTGAAAAGCCTTTTCCTCCTTGTGGTTAGTGACTTCTGCCAACGCTCCGTAAGAGGTTCCCTGACCCAGAGTGACTCAGCCAGCCACGCATGCAGGTCAGAGCTGACTCTAGTTGAGGGCTGGGCACTTCTCTTCCCTTCCCGAAATTTCCTAGGATTCCGCTCTCCTGGCTTGAAGGACACCTCAGCCCTTTGGGCCAAAGTCTTCCCCTTTCTGTAGCCTGCCTCTCTCCACATAGCCTCTTTTCCCATGGCTTACCCTCTGACAGCTTTCATTATTATTGATAATATTAATCATACTAGCTAGCATGTTGAGGTCTTGCAATGTGCCATTCTTCTAAGCATTTGCACCTGTATAATATCATTCAAGGTAGCCTTGCCTTCACTGAATGAGCCCTTGTCACATTTGACTTGATTTAATTTAGGGTTAATTTAATCCTGTGAGGTAGGTAGGGCTGCTATCCCCATTTTACAGGTGGGATAACAGAAATACCAAGAAGTTTGGTTGCCTGGGTCACTTAGCTCTTAGAGACCATAGTTGGATCCTTCAGTCATTAAAACACTCTTTCTTCTCTCCCAGGTCTCAGAATACTGTAGGACGGATTTCTGCAGGTTTTTAGCCCCCAATTTAAAGAGTTCAAAAGTGCGTCCAAATGTGGTGGTGAAGCTGAGAGTACAGGACACCTACTTGGACTGTGGAACCTTGCAGTACCTTGAGGACCCCAGATTTACAGGGTATCGAGTAGAATCTGAGGGTGACACAGAACTGGAAGTAAAAATTCAAGTATGTTTCTTTTCCTTCCAGTGGGGGACAGACGTCCCCCTCTTCTCACCCCTGGGCAGGAAAGGTCTGTTTCCACGCATGCTCTGATTTCTTCCTATTCGTTTTGTTGTTCGGCAGAAAGAAAATGACAACTTCAACATTTCCAAGAGAGACATTGAAATTACTCTCTTCCATGGGGAAAATAAGCCATTAAACTGCAGTTTTGAAAATATTACAAGAAACCAAGATCTCACCACCATCCTCTGCAAAATCAAGGGCATCAAGGATGCAAACAGCATTGCCGCCTCTTCCAAGAAAGTCCGAGTAAGTCACGTGGCTCTCCGACCCGCTCTCTTCACCTGCCTTTTGGTAATTCCGTGGCTGACCCCAAGGCCAGGATGGAATCTTTCGTGGATCTTTAGATTTTTCACTTTAAATAAACAAAGCTGGCACTGTGAGCCCAAGCACAATTCCTCCAAAATAGCTGGCAGAACCCATCCCTGTGCCTGTGTGAATGTCAAAGCTTGAACACACCATTGTGTGTGATACTGATGAGTCTTGATAGCTTTTGTTCCAGCCGTACATTCAAATCGTAGCATCTGCAAGCAGAATCTCCAGACCCACTGACAGCGAGCTATCATTCTTTGCCCAAATGCGAAGGTGACATGTTTTAGCAAAAACCCTAAATGGGCCTCTTCAGCACACCCAGGCTGCCATTAGAGTCTGCTAGGGACCAAATAACCCATGGGCTGCATCGCTTCCTTCACCATGAAGTCATCCTTCTCGTAATTCATCTTCCCCAGACACGTCCGAGGGACTCATCGCTGGTGCATTTATGTCCCACAATAAAGATGTGAGACCACTGAGAAGGGGAACATATTAGAAGCCAACCTTTCCTAGTGTTCATGGCATATGAGCTCTGCAGAGTATATAAAAAAACCTTTATGACCCACAGTCATAAATAATTGGATAAAGAATAACAACAACAACAAAAAGAACATCAGATTGGAAGGCAAAAACAAATATGTGTTTGTGTCCCAGCTGCCCTGCAGTGTGTGCACAGCTGTGTGGCCTTAGGTGTGTCACTAGACTTCTCCAGGCCTCCCTGTGTTTGTCTGTATGGTAAAAAGGTATTGATTATTATAAAATCAATCACAGCAACTAAGCGCATGGGTCCCTACCCTCCACGGCAGCGGAGAGGAGCAAATGCTAACCATCTTCATTGTTCAGGGCATAGTCCCCGGATGCCTGCGCTGGGCTGGGGACACAGCAGAGGAGAGACAGGCACAGATGTCTGCCTTTACAAAGCCTGCCTACAGGGACATGTAGTAAAGAAACTAAATTAAAAGTGTGGTTGGATGGGGGCGCGGTTACAGAGAAAACAGGAGCAGGGTCAGGAGGACTGGAGTGGGGAGCAGGGGGGACATGAGCAGGCCAGGGTGGCCAGTTTTACCAGGGTGGGCAAGGAAGTCCTGCCTGTAGAGGGGACAGTTGTGTGAGGGCTCAGGGAGGCGGGAAGGAGCCATGGGCCAGCTGTTCTAGGGAGTCCTGGGCCGAGGAACTGAAGGCCGCAAAGGTCCAAGGCACTGCCTGGGTAGCGTGTTTGTGTCACACTAATGGAGCCTGCGAGGCTGGGTGAAGGGAGCAGGCAGGAGTTCCCACAGGGGCTCAACAGGAGATGTTAGCATCTTGTGGGCCACGGCTTGGCCTTGGCCTTGGAGCTCAGGGAAGCCCCTGGAGAACTCGAGCAGACTTACTGAAAAGACACCGCACGTTGAGTCCTCGTGATCGCCCATCCCACAGCACCGTCCACATCCTGCCCCAGCAAGGAGGGTGAGGCTGATGGTTAGCAACTCAGGATCCAGCCGCTGGTAAGGGCTGCAGGCGACACCGGGGCTGGCGGTGTCAGGTGTGCCCCAGCCACACCTCTTGATGCCTCCATGGGACAGCATGGTTCTGAAGACGCAAATGCACTTTCATGCTGTGTGTGTGGCAGTGGGAAAAGAAGGCTGAGTGCAAAGTTTTTCTTTTTTTTCAAGTTTTATGAAATTTTTATTGCCCCCCCCCCCAAAAAAATGACAAAACTGGAAAAGACCCAGAGGAATCTTCTGGTCAGCATTACCAAACTGGTTTCCACCATAATACGCTTCACTCAGAATCAGCCTGCCACGAAACACAGGTGTGAGCTCTTGGATAAAAGGCAGGGAGGGGGCTTCTGCCTCTTCGTTGGCCCACACCTGCAGTTTAAAGCCCCCAGGCCAAAGAGGGCCAACGTTTAAAATCCACAGGTCTAGTCCAGAACACCTCTACTGACATATCATGAAACTGAGGCACAGTGAATGATTTGCCCAAGGACATGCAATCCACACACCCCCAAGGATGGGCCTGAGCTCAGATATCCTACCTAGTTCTTCACTTCTTTTGCATCTTGGGGCCGATGACTTGGGGCAGGGGATTGTGTACGGAAATGTGATGCTCAACTCCCTTGGGTTTAATGGCGCTCTTTGTCCCATTAGGTGAAACTGGGAAACCTGGAGCTCTATGTAGAACAGGAGTCAGTTCCTTCCACCTGGTACTTTCTGATAGTGCTTCCCGTCTTGCTCGTGATTGTCATTTTTGGTAAGTGCCCTGTTTAGTTTTGTCAGAGAAATCATTCCCTGGGGCCTCTCATCAGGCAGGCAGACTTTCACCTTTCAGGGGCTGTTTGCTTCAATTAAGTATTAATGGGTGAAAATCCAAATCAAAACTTTGGGAAGGGAATAATAGGAGCATGCTGAGGGCTTTCAAAAGATTTTTTAAAAGGATATTTCATTAATGATAGGCTGGGTTACAAAGATAGTGTCTTGGTGTTTGAGAAATAGAATCTACTTTGCTTCTCTAGTCATTTGAATTGTGATGAGAATATACCCTTCAACATGTTTCCCTCAGAATTTGTCTGGGTCTGTAAATTCCCAGAACTTGTTCACCTCATGCTGCCTCCTTGGCCCACCAAACGCCACCTTCCCACCACCAACCCCCAACCCCTGGCTTTTCCTGGCAGAACAAGTCTTTGGAAGTGTGAATCGTGTCACCTGCTACAGTGTTCCAAGGTCCCTCTGAGCACAGATGTCCCACGTGTTTGCCCCCTGGCTGGACCTGGCACACCAATGTGTTTTGTTGGGGCACACAACATTTTTTTCAACTTTGAATAAGTTGACAAATTATGTAATTTACATTTTAAAAACTGTGAAAGTGCTGAGTCATTGGAGCCTAATCTTTACATAGTTTATTAGCGCTTTGTAGCAGCTAAACCCTTGAGAGAAGAAATGTCTCCCTGGGTTTTCACCACAGTCTCTATCACTCCCTGGTTTCATCACCCGACCCCTCAGCCCATCCGTGTACCTGATCCCTGCAGCCATTTAGTCTGTGACCTCTACTTCAGAGTTCATTTTCATGTGAAGCCTATTTCCTTTTTGTCTTGGTCACTTTCTCGTTCCTGAGACACAGTGCCAGACACCCACAACTCCAAGGAGGAAGGGTTTAATCTTGGCTCAGAGTTTTTAGAGGCTTCAGTCTGCAGTAGGCTGGCTCCAAGACAGAGGAGAAACAGTCCATGAAATGGCAGTGGGAAGCAGAGAGGGATCAAGGGAGGAGGAGGGAGATAGACCCTGCCAGGCCACGCCCCCAGTGACGCACCTCCTCCAACAAGGCTTCCCCACTTAACATCACAGTTAGCTATAAACTCATTAATGGACTAATCCACTGGTGTGTATCATGCCTCCATGGTCCAATCACCTCCCCAAAGCCCCACTTATAAGTTTATGAGGGTTTGAGGGACATCTAGATATAAACCATAACGCTGTTCTTTGAAAAAGAGCTCTTCTTCACCAACTAATGTAGCAGAATGTAGCAACTAATGTCGCAGAAGTGTTGCCTTTCTAATACTTTAGGCTAGTAGAGGCAGTTGTTAATATTTTCTTCTATCTCTTCAATCCCTCATTCATTCATTGATTCATTCATTCACCCATTCATTCATCTCTGCATCCATTTACCTTGCTTTTATTGAGCACCTGTTATGTTGTTGATAACTGCAGGAATCTCTGGGTCAAGAGAAGCTGGAGTCAGGTCCTTTCCTGTGGGTCATTCCCAGTCCAGTGAAAGAAAAGTTCATGGGTAATTAACTGGCCTAATGGAATGCATTCACTTTTCAGAGATCTGATTTTGCCCTGTTATTATTTCAAGCATTTTAAAAAATGTTCTTCCCAAGTGCCTACCCCTGTCACATGTTAGGAGTCTAAAACTGGGCTGATATTTTAATAAAATCCTGGCTGATGTTAGCTTCAGTGAAGAAGGTTACTTACTTTGAAGTCCAAATGCAACTGTGTTTTGAGAATCGGCTGCTATCGAGCAGTCTCATGTACATCAGCTTTGTTTTGTTGTTATTGGTTTGCTTTGGCTTTCATTTTGGTTTTTTGAGACAGGCTCTGACTGTGTAGTTCAGGCTCACCTGTAAGTCACTGTGTAGCCCAGGCTGGCCTTGCACTCATAGCAGTCCTCCTGCCTTAGTCTCCCTAGGGCTCAGATTACAAGTGTGCACCACCATGCCCAGCTCTCATACACCATCTTTGCTAAAGTGTCAGGTCCACTTGGTGACTTACTAGAAACCTCTGACCTATACATGTGAGAAGCTTCAGTCCTCTCCCTTCACTTTCTTTGTAGAGATTGTTTCTGGTCTTTAAGGTGAAGTGGGCTAAATGTGACACATTGCTTTGTTTGCATCTGCGAAGCCCTGTAAAACTCTTATCCTCGCCTTACACATCCCAGAGAGATAAGTGTCCCCAGCAGCTCAAGTAAGTCAGTCAGTCAGTTTTACTACTGGTGAAAACACTAAGCCTACTGAAAGAGTAAATAAGATCCAAAATGTACAATAGATATTGTGAAATGGGAAGAAGCTGTTCAAAAGGTAAGAGAAACTGGGATGGGGGAAAGGAGAAAAGAAGGAAGGGAAAAGGAAAAATAAATATATATAATATACATCTATATATATAGATAGATAGATAGATATAGATATACACACGCAAGATAGTTAAGATACTTATACTACTAATTGCTGTCAGTTCATCAAAAAGAAAGATTTGTTCCTATATTGTTTGATCAATTTTTCACGCCTATATCTTGTAATTTGAGCAACTACTTTGAAGGTAAGAATACGCAATGTACTAACCATTGTTACTCTTCTACAATCTCGTTTTGAAATTTTGTACGATTGTTTTTATTGGTTTTTCTTTTTTCTTTAAAATAAAAACAAACAAACAAAATCCACTAAGCCTGCCTGGCCTAGGCCTGCCACCTGCAGATCCTCCCTGTAGACACCTGCCAGGAAAAGCTCCCTGCTGCATGAGGTGGCCTGTCCAAGCCACTGTTGCTCAAGGTGCAGCCTGGGGAACAATGCTGCCAAGTGATACTCCTGGGGAAAGGAGTTCCACGGCCGAGGAAGGCCGGGAATGGCAGCTGAGACCTTACTCAGAGGTGCACAGTGGGCATCGTGGTTAGGCCTGCCGACTCCACAGCGGGGTCTAGTAAAGAGCAGAAATTTGGTTTCCTCTAGCACCTGTCACATCTGCTGGTAGCAGAGCCCTATGATCACGTAATTTCTGTTAAAAGAGGAGAACCTTGCTAGAATGATAACGATAATTGACAGTCATTGGGTAGTCATTCTTCTTAAAGATTACGTTCTAAAGGCTTTCTGGGAGTTACTCCTTGCAATCCTCTCGACAGCACAGTGAGGCTGGCATCTTACAGATAGGCGGCCAGGCACAGGGATGCTATGGAATAAACCCAAGGACACACGGAGCAGGGCCGTGAACCCAAGCACCAACTCCATTCCATTCAGCTCCTCGGCAGCACAGTTAGATGAAGTGGAGAAAGCAGTGCCCAGACAGGGGCATTCCCTGTAACTCGTGCATGATGTCACCCCATTAGAGCTGTGTGAGTCTGGCTTATGACGCCGGCTGTGGCTGGGTGGTTTCTTTCTGCACTCACTGCACAACTTTATTTCTCCAGGGACGTTTAGAAACATTGAAAAAGGATGGAACGATACAAGTGGCCTGTGGCTGTAGGGAGACTTGGCTTGTTTCATTACTTTTCAGCCAACTGGGATCTTTGGTTACAAGTGAAGGTTATTTGATTTAGTTTTCACTTTAAGATGAGTAGTTTTTGTTTTGTTTTGTTTTGTTTTGTTTTGCTTTTTCCCTGTTGCATTTTAGCATCCTCTTCTTTAGAATGACCCTCATTGGGAAAATTTCCTTTGATAAAATCTAGCTCTTCAATGCTATTTCCTTCTCTCCCTTCCTTCTTTTTCCCCTTCCTCCCTCCCTCCCTCCCTCCCTCCCTCCCTTCCTTCCTTCCTTCCTTTTCCCCCTTCAGTATTGAGGATTGAACCCAAGGGCACTCTACCACTGAGCTACAACACCAACCCTCTTTATTTTTTTATTTTGAAACAGGGTCTTGCTACATCATCCAGACTGGCCTCAAGTCTTCCTGCCTCAGCCTCCCAAGTAGCTGGGATTATAGGCATCCACTACAACACCCACTTGAAGTGCTATTTTCTGTCTCATTCTCTCTTGATCTCTCTTTCCATCTCTCTTCCTCTATTTCTTTCCTTGTTTTTATTTTTTAAGTTAACACATCAATCTGATGCAACATCTCCATCTCCCTAGCGGCTGTGGGGGTGACCAGGCAGAAATCCAAGGAGCTAAGTCGCAAACAGAGTCAACAGCTGGAACTCCTGGAGAGCGAGCTCCGGAAGGAGATACGTGACGGTAGGCTCCAGAACTGTATTTGTAGATAAACAAGGCTATTTTACTTTTATTTTAATTTCTACCCTTACATGGAGATGGCTGTGCTAATGAGAAGTGTTTGTAAAATAGAAGACAACTGAACAGCAGGGCCAGGGCCTGGCTTTGTGTTTTATTTCAGCTCTTTTCTGCAGCCAACCAAGTAATTATCTATTGTTTCTTCTTTAATGAAAACCAAGGTCATACTCCATGTTAGACAAAACAGCAGAAGATCTTATCCATTGTTTGTGGAGTTAAAATATTGCTCTTGGGATTGTGTTTTGCAGGCTTTGCTGAGCTGCAGATGGATAAATTGGATGTGGTTGATAGTTTTGGAACTGTTCCCTTTCTTGACTACAAACATTTTGCTCTGAGAACTTTCTTCCCCGAGGTAAAAAAGCATTGATCATATTCCTAAGGTTGAGTCTTGAATAATAATGAAGGTATTTTCTTCCAGGGAAGCTGTAGATAATACACTTGGTTCAACATACTGGCTTAAGTTTAAGCAGAGCAGGGAGAAGGATAACTATTAATTGCATTGATTAGGGTATAAAACAGTGATGGGTCACTGGCAATTACTCTTTGTCCCGTAACAAAAACCTAAGAGGGGTGGAAGTTCAGAGTGATGATTTTTGCTTTATTTTACTACCAGTTTAAAACCGAATTTGCAGCTGGGAAGTGAACTAATTCATTTAAAAATCAATAAATTGTGGGCTGGCCAATTTGTTGTGTTTATCTGCCTGACTTCCATTGCAGCTACTAGATTATTCACCATTATTTCTCAATTGGAAATGAAAAACACTACCAGGCAAAAAGGAGGGAAGCCAACATGTATGTCATTTGAGTTGAAAACAGGTTTTTAGCAATGTAGAGTTTTTATGGTTCTCTTCGGCAGTTTTTCTTTAGCTGAAAGTTTTGGATCATCCTTGTTTATTAGAAATAGCTGCACTAGATGATCGATTAATTGCTTTAGAACTGCAAGGAGGAGTCTATCTAGCCCTTTGGGTTCTGTTCTTACCTCTGTCCCGACACCTCCATTTCCTCAACCACTCACTCAACCTTCTTCATTTACCCTCCCAAGCCTTTGGCCAGGGCCCTCACTCATCCTCTATATCATCACCTACACGTCCCGATACCTCAGCTCCACCATATTGGGTTTTTATTTTTTTGGTCTGGAACTGGTGTCTATCAAGAGACCCAACCTCTAGCACACATCAACACCAGTGGTCATATTGAAATCTAGACTTCTAAACACAGCCAGAAATCTCTGCAGGCCAGAGGAGAGTTTGTATCACCTTACCAGAAGCGCCTTGGCTATACTTGGCCGGATGCCTAGAGTTCAAAAACCCAGACACATGCGGTAAGCAATTTCCAGCTTCTCTATAATTCTAGAAGTGGACACCATGATACATGGTGCTGTGTCTGGAGGTTGGGATAGCTCTGTAAAACACCCTCCATATTTTGAGGGCCACGCTTTAGTATTGTAAATCAAGAAGGCTATAAATAAGACTTCAACTGTTTGCACTTGTATTTTTTTTAACTTATCCTCCAAGGATACCAGGCACCAGATTGGCCGTTTGCTGCCTCATCCATTTCCATGGCAGCAGCCCACCTGCGGAAGCTGGGGGTCAATTCCCCTACTGGGGTGACTGCACAGGGCCTCAGCAAAGGTGGCACCCTGAGTTCTTATCTCCCAGCTCTCTGAATCCCCATTAAGAATTTAATAGCAGTAAAATCACGGAGATTTCACCCATCAATGTGAGTACTGTGTGGGCTTTTCCAGTTAATGATTGTCCTTGAGTGCTGAATAGAGTAATCTGTGGCCTGAAAAAGAAATTTTCCTATCTTCTAAATTCAGTAATCAAGAGCAAGACAGTGAGTGTCTGAGAAAACAGAACCAAACAAAACACAATCCCAGAAACGATGCTGCATTATTTTGGGAAAAGAGAGATAGTTACAAGGAACTGAACTGATTTAACTCGGAGTTCTGTGTGATCGTGAAAGGGAAAGCCTTAGAAATTGAAGTCCAAAAGTGTCATTAAAAGAGTGGATCCAGGAAAACCAAACATTAACTTTTCAGAACTCAATCAAGAAAACCTTAGTTAAAATTGAATGTGTAATAATTAGGAGAGAGAACGGGGGACATTGACACCCGAAATGCACTCCAGGCTGCAGATAGGTCCTTGTATTAATTAGGCGCTCCGCCACTGATCTGTAGCCAAATCCTCTCAGCCTGGGGGTTGGGTGTCGGAGGGATGGCTTGACCGATCCACACCTGCCGGAGAGCGAGAGGCGAAACCTACAGGAAACTGCAGGTTCTCAGCAGGGGCCGGCGGTCACCAGTTCCCTGGTTCTGTGCCCTGCCTGTTGGTTTTGGCTTTTAAAGCTTTGCTTTTTATTATATTTACTCGTCTTTGTTTTGTTAAAAATAGGAGAAGAAATAAGGTAAGCGGAGGAACTAACCTTTAGAAGAGGGAAATTTGAATGAAAGGAAGAATGAGCTCCAGAAAGCCAGGGCAGTGTTACCTTGTTTAAGGTTGAGAATCAACCTGATTAATCTGCCCATTTATGTGGAGTTGATTCAGCAGAAGAATATTAGGGACCAAAAAAAGCAAAGCTAGGGTCTGGTTTTTTTGTTCTTTTTTTTTTCCCCCTTTGCTTTTTTCTAGAGAAAAAAGCATGACCAAAATAGTTTGAGGTCTTCCGCTTGGGCTAACAGATTTGAAACTATGCAAAAAGATTCCCTGCAAAAGAAATTTACTGAGACATAAAATTGGTCCACAGTCTCAATATCAGAGAGAGATCTAAATGTTTATTCAGTTGATTCATTTAAAGTGTTACTCTGTATGTTTTTAAAATTTAATCATTAATTCCAATAAGATTTATGATACTTTTCTTTGGTTTTTTGGGGACAAGGTCTCACTGTGTAGCCTAGGCTGGCCTTGAACTCACTATGTAGCCCAGGCTGGCTTTGAACTTACAGCAATCCTCCTGCCTCAGCCTCCCGAGTGCTAGGATCACAGGTTCACATCACCACACCTGGGTAAATGGTAAATGGTAAATACTTTATACAAACTCGTATTTAAGAATGTATACTTAGGAGCTACATAGCATAATATATAAAATATTTTTTCAAAACCAGTGGGATAAAGCATTGTGATGTACTTTGCCATAAGTTAGAGATAGAAAGAATAGTACTAGCTGATGTAGAGCATTCTTGGGGTTGCTTGGTTGTTTAACATTCACACTGAGCTTATGAGATGGGATCCATTATTGTACCCATTTTACAGATGAGAGAAATCAGGCACCGAGAGGTTAAATAACTCGTCTAAAGTCTTGTGACCCCCAAGTAGTCTGATTCCAGATTCAATCCTTTTAACCACTCTGTTCTATTCCTTGAGTAACACTGAAGGGGGACAGTGGATGCTACATGGCTAAGTATAGTTCAAACTTGTTGACATAATTTAGTATTTAGCCTTAGGAGCTAAGAAGTGGTCTGACATCTGCATAATCTTTAACCAGCGCTTCTTTAACTTTTGAGTGTCCTCTCTTAAAGTGCAAGATGATACATACCTTCATCTACCAAAGTGGGACTGATGTGCGATGGAACTTACTCTTAGAATACTTTTGGGTCAGTGGTGCTTCCTGAGAGCTGAATAATCATTTATTACGTCTTCGAGGGTGTGCGGAAGGCATACACCCAGGGGCTCTTCAGATTAGCACATAGCGTCTCTACTTTATTAAAACAGACTCGAGTAGTGTAACAAAAATACACTGTTCGTGTCCTTTGGATGTTATGAATAATAAAATGTCTCCTTCCTCTCAGTCAGGTGGCTTCACACACATCTTCACCGAAGATATGCATGTAAGTCTCCAAGTTTCCATTTTTAGCCCAGTGACCGCCCGACTTGCATAGTGTTATCATTGTCATGATCATCTCCATTATTATTGCTTTGAATTTTTATTGTGGGCTTTTTGGATTGTGAATTCAGTATTAAAATAAGTTATTGTCTTGGAAAACCCATTGTGGATCTACTTTCTAACTTTAAGCTTCTGTCATATTCTATTCTATTCTTTTTTATTGTTGCTCTTTCAGAACAGAGATGCCGATGACAAGAACGAAAGTCTCATAGCTTTGGATACCCTCATCTGCAATAAAAGTTTCCTGGTCACTGTCATCCACACCCTTGAAAAGCAGAAGAACTTCTCAGTAAAGGACAGGTATTGGTCACTTCTTTTATTTTTGAATTTTTATTTATTTATTTACTTTATTTATTTTCATGGTACTGGGGACTTAACCCAGGGCCTTTGCACTGAGCTACATTCCCCAACCCTGTTTTACCCTTTTTTTAAATTTTGAAACAGTGTCTCATTAAGTTGCTAAGTTGTCCAGGCCAGGCTCAACCTTGAGATCCTCCTGCCTCAGCCTCCCAGATGCTGGGATTACAGGTATCTGCCATTGTACCCAGCTTTCCAGAGCATTTGACTGGGTGTTTACACAGCCACAGCATCTCCATTTCACCCACCACAACTATTTTGAAGACACACATGCATACAACTGCCCCCTCCGAAACCCTAAAACAAAAAAAACAAAAACCCTAAACCAAGAAAAAATAAATTCTTTAAAAAAGCAGAAGTGTTATTTTTAATTTTAAAAACACCCTGAAATTTTTGGAAAGACTCACTTCTTGTTACCACTTCAGCTGAAGTGCTGAAAACGAAGCACTGAAGTGAACACCAGCAGGTACTTTTGTGATTTAAGGGTTGAAGTGGTCAGAAACCTCACCATTAAAAAAACAGAACAACGCCCAGGCAGACCCCGCTCCTCCCGGGGCACGTCCGTGGGAACCGCCGGGGCTCCAGCCAGGGCTGCGGCCGGGGGCTCACTGAGGTTCTGTTTGGAAACAGGTGTCTGTTTGCCTCCTTCCTGACCATCGCCCTGCAGACCAAGCTGGTCTACCTGACCAGCATCCTGGAGGTGCTGACCAGGGACTTGATGGAGCAGTCCAGCAACATGCAGCCCAAGCTCATGCTCCGGCGCACCGAGTCCGTGGTCGAGAAGCTGCTCACAAACTGGATGTCCGTCTGCCTGTCTGGTTTCCTGCGGGTGAGTGTCGCGGCCCTGGCGGTGTCAGAGGTAAGACAATAGCGCTTATTTTTAGCAGATGCTGATGTCCCTGCCAGGCTGAGTCCTGAACATTCTATGGTGTCAGCACCAAACCACATTTAATCCTGGGCCTTACCAGGAACAGACAGAGGTGAACATAAAAATAAAAACTGTTTTTGCCGTCATTGGCTTATGCGAGTGTAATTCATTTACGGTTTCCGGGGATCAGATGCTGCTAGTGGAGCCACCAACTCATCCTTTACAGTAATTCGCACCCAGAGCCCTGTTGGCCTATTTAAGAAAAGGTAATGAGACAAGGAAATATTTCAAAAACTGATAAGAACAAATTATGTTCAGATCTTCAGAAACATTTTAGAAATACCCATTTCCTGCCGACAGGCTGTCAGCTAATGACAGTCACCTCTTACCAGCCATTCCACACTAAAGCAAGTCCCCATAGCGCCTCCCGCCCCCGGAGTTGACTTTCGTGGAGTGACCATGTGAACTGGTGGTAATGAATTGAATTTTAAAGTCTTTTTGAATGCATGCTTTCCAGATGCCAAGAGAGTGGACTTTGGAGCCCACCACTTGGCCCAAATCTAGACCTCCCTACTTCCTTGGTTGTAGAACCCATAGAACTGAAAAAAGAACGTTTTAAGACTGTTTCGAAGGCCAGATGAGAAGATGCGATTGCTTAGCTCTGAGTAAGCATGCCATAAATGTTGGCCATTATGGTTATAAAATATTAATATGAAAACCAGGGTGTTCTCTTAGACTCTATCTTTGCTGGGCTCTCAAAGGCCCCAGTACAAAAGGTTCTTATCCTTCTTTAATCTCACAAGGCATCCAGATTCCAGCAGAACTGCATAATTGCGTATTTGCAGCTAGTTTCAAAATCTAATTAAACTCTGAATAAGATACACTGCTATGCCACAGGTTTTAACTGTGCTGCTTAAGCTGAGATCCAAAAGCAGCACTTTAAATAAACTATGCTTGGTTTAATGTTTAATGCAATCTTACCAGTAGATGCACAATTTTTTAGAAATTTTTTATTGACTCCTTCCTCTCCTGAGGCAATGCCCGCTTATTAAGATTAATGAAATCTGCTTCCTTTTCTGTTTACTTGGTATAAATCATCATATGCTTGGGGAGGTGTTGAGTGAATATTTCTGGGGCGAATATACTGTGCTTCCCACTGTGGTTGCTTCAGCCCCACCTGCTGCAGAACCAGGGTGGTGGGACTCTCACCCTGTTCCTGGTCTTGGTCTTCAAAGGCCAGTGCCTGCCCCACCGAGCCCTGTTGAATTAGAAACTCCAGCTGAACCGTGCATTTTTTTCACACGCTCCTATAAGGGCTTCTGTGTGACCGGTGTTTGAGAACCCCTGAGGTAGCAGAAAGAGCACTGGACTAGGAGTCTTCTTAGAAGCAGCAAGCGTGGCCTCTAAGATCTTCTCCACCCAGCTGTGTCTCTGGGCAAGGCTTTTCCCCTCTGGACATCGGTTTTCTGTCTACCCTGTGAGGGGCTGGTCATAGGTTTTAGATTCCTGTCCAGCTCTGTCTCCCAGGATCTTCTGATTGTCACTCTGAGCTCTCAAGAGCGGCTCTTAGGCATGAAAAAGGTGAGGTATTCAGAAGATCTGGGCACCAAGCCCAGCAGTCCCCTTGAGCAAAGGATTCTGGGTCAAGATTTCTCAGTGCTGACTCAAGAGCGTGGGGAGCACTCCGGCGGTGAGGCGTGGCACAGCACTGCGAGGAAGTGGCACCTAGCCAGTGGGCGATACTTTCACTTTCAGTGGAATAATTCCCCTGGTGCAGAGGCCCTGATGCCCCGAACCAGATGTCCCCAGGGAGTGTGGGACACTGATTATCCCAGTCCTTCTGCCTTGTCGCACAGATGCTGAGTAGGCAGCACTAGCACCCCTGGCAAACCTGCCCTTCCAAGGTTCCAAGGCTTGCTGGGGAAAAATACTCAGTAAATACCACTCATTGAGGCCTGCAGTTTATTGAATGTGGCAGACATTAGGCTAGGAGCTTTGTTCACCTTTTCTCATTCAACCCTCTTGACAGTCCTATGAGGTCAGTGCCTTTATGACCACTTTGCATCTGGGGAAAGCAAGGCACACAGAAAGAGGGGACTCTGCCCGAGTGCCATGGCCCACGTGGACAGCGCCAGAGTATGGGAGCCCTTACCACCCCGCTGCATGTGAGAAGACAGAGTCAGCACTGGTCTGTTAAATGCCTAAGCTCAGCTCCTGGGGGACAGGAGTTGTGTCCCCTGCAGGTGTGACTCACCTGGACCTTGTGTTCATTGGTCACAAAGAAACCCCATAGTTCTGGGGCTCCCAAAGATGGCCAATCAGAATTCCCCTGGAAGGCTTTAAAACTGTGGATGCCCAGGCCTCCTCTCCAGGATCCCACATGGGTACGTCTATAGTAGGGCCCAGTGGGGCCCAGGAATCTGGATTTTTTGTACCAGGAATCGAACTCAGGACTTTGTGTTTGCCAGGCAGGCACTGTGCTGCTGGAGCTATATCCCCGGCCCTAAATTCTTTTTTTTTTTTTTTTTTTATGTGGATACCAGGAGTCGAACTCAGGACCTTGTGCTTGCCAGGCAGGCGCTGTGCTGCTGGAGCTATATCCCCGGCCCTAAATTCATTTTTTTTTTTAATGTGGGTACCGGGAGTCGAACTCAGGACCTCACGCTTGCCAGCAGGTGCTTATGCCGCTGAGACATCTCACCGGCCCCCCTAAATTCTTAAGGAGCGCCCAAAAGATTCCGATAATGATTAGCCAGGGTTAGAACCAGGGGTGCAGACAGCAGTGTAAGACCAGGTGTCACCATATCTCTCTGGCTACGCTCTGGAGAATTCCTGACTAGGGGGCCCTAGAGTCAGGAACCGCTCCCCACACAGCCCAGGAGAGCCCCTCTAGCCCCCATCCCACCTCTGTGGCCCGTCCAGCCCATGCACAAGAGTGCTCAGCCATGTGTCTGATCTGTGCTGGAGGAAGAGAAGCAGGGCCACAGGTTTATGGTCAGGACATTACAGAAGTGGGTGGGGGGAAGAGCAGGGTTTGGACAGTATGTAAACCATTAAGGAAGTCTCCCATGAGAATCAAATGTCACATACTGGTCCCACCAGCTTCCCCATCTGGGAAAATTCTGAACATCCCCCTCTGTCCTAAGACGAATAAGAGCCTCAGGGATATTCCCCATGAACGGGGAGATGACGGGAGCCCAGGGCCAGGAGACAGGGACAAGGGGTGGGGGTCACAAGGGGCAAGAGGGATACCGGGGACCAGAAGGGTGAATGTGCTTGCAGGAAGTCTAAAGGAAGGGCCAGGTTGGGGGTGGACCCCAGGAAACTAAAAAGAGCTCCAGGTAGATTTGCCTGCTCCAGGGAAAGCAGGTGAGAAAGGCAGTAGACCCCTCCTTTGAAAGCTGGGTGCGCTGGCTGTAAGCTTGACTTTGTAAACCGGGCTTCGAGCCTGAGCCGCGCAGCTGCCTTTCATCCTCACTGAGGCACTGTGACTTCCTGGCCCCCAACCCCCATGTATTGGGCTAACGTCCATGGATCACAGAAGGCCGACGATTTTGCAAACGCTCTCTGGTTGACCTGGGCCACGTGCCTGGCGGAGGCAGCACACACGCCCTCCCGCGGGAGCTGCTCGGAGTCCGTTGCAACAGGTAGTGGCTGCAGATTTGAGGCAGGTCCGTAACAACAGCGGAGGTGGCCCCCGTCCGGGAAAAGTGCCCACAGCAGAGATGTGGAATTGGAGCCGTCAGGGTGGGCCTGGTGCCGGGCAGAGCCTCGGAGGATGAGGAGCCGTATGTGGTCCGGGGGAAGCAGCGCCCCGGGAACTTCCGCGGGCCGGCACCACCGGAGGCGGTGTCTGTGTGAGGCGAGGGACCGGCCCGGCCTACCCCAAGGTCGATTCCCTCACGAAAAGCTGTTAACACCAAAAAGCATCCTCTTTAGCAGATGGATAAAATGTTCTTCCATTCATCCTTGTTGCCAAGGCTGATGTGCATTTTTTAAAATGCCATGTATTTGGGGGTTGCTAAAAGTGATTAAACCCTTAAACGAAGGTTACCTCTCCACACACACTCACTGTCCCTCAGGTACCAGCCCACCAGGGCCTTAGTCCACCGCACAGCAGCACAAGCGTGAAATAGTGCGCGGTGCGGGGCGTGGTGGATGTGCGCGCGCATGCGCGGACGTGCGTGTGCCCGGGCAAGAGGAGGATGCTTCGTGCGTTTTGCGCCCAGTCCCAAGAGATTCCCAAGAAAATTTCATGTTGACTATTAGAAAACACTGCCTCCTGTCTCCTGTCGTGCTGCCATAAATGGAAACTATAATTCTTTGGAAAGTACAGTGGGTTCTGGGGAAAGCTGACTGTCGCTTTGGCATCTTTTCCAAGGAGACTGTTGGAGAGCCCTTCTACTTGCTGGTGACGACTCTGAACCAGAAAATAAACAAGGGGCCCGTAGACGTGATCACCTGCAAAGCACTGTACACCCTGAATGAAGACTGGCTGCTGTGGCAGGTTCCCGAATTCAACACTGTGGTATGTGTGCCATAAAGCGCCCCATCCAGACTCACAAATAAATCTGGCCGGAAGCAGAGGTTGGGTGGGTTGGAGTAGGGGTCACTTAAAATGAAGCCACATCCTTCTGCTTCGTTCCACTGGCTACCTCGAAGGCCTCATACGTTTAGTTAATTAAAAGCAATAGTTGATAAAATATTAACACGTGCTCACATAATAGGTTTTAATTACTTGGATTGGGGGAGAAAGCGTTGTAATGATGCCTGAGGTACTCATCAATTTCCAAAGATTTTAATATATCAGGATTGCTTATAGCGTTCAGCATCGTCAAAGGAAATGCAAAGTACTCCCTATTCAGCACTTATAATTGCAATCAGAATTTCTCAAATGGCTCTGCTCTGGGAAGACAATGTGTGAAGATATATTTCAACCAAATTGAGGCCGTCTTATTTTAGAACGATAACACAAGACAAATTCCACTGCGTTCCCCATGCAACAAGACGCCCTTACTTTATTTTCATGGATTAGTTACAAATGTTTGGTGTCATGCACTTAATGTACTGTGATCTCATAGATATTTTTAGAGGAACGCTGTAAATCACTACAGGAAGATGACTCCCTGGCTTCTGGAGGGTTTCACAATCGGAGAACCAACTTCCTTTTAACCCATTCCCACTCCACCTACCTGCTACCTTCCCTGAATAAAGTGAGACCAATTTAGGGCAAACTCAGGAATTTCAGAGGGAGCCCTGCATGGAGAGTGCTGTATCTCCAGAATTACTTGTGAATTTTCTAAGCTTTTCTGTTAATACAGACTTGGGGAAAAGAGATTGCTGTGTTTTTTGATTTGATCGTTAGCTTTATGGAGACTCTGAGCTTCTTTACCACCTTGTTAGTGGAGAGGGAGGAAAACATTACCATGGGGTTTGGGTATTGCTCACTGAGGAGCCAGAGTCTTGTGGCTTCGCTCTGGACGAGTCCTGTGGTGTCGTCTTGGAAGAATTCAGTACGTAACTGGAGAAGGCACCACACTGCTGTGGACCACAGTCTGGTTATGTCGTCTGCCGGGAGAAGAGCACACAGATGAGCTGTTTCCAGTTCTCCATTCGTGGTGTAGCTCATCCTCCACTAACAATGCCACTGGCTGAGAGGCGGGAAGCTGCGCTGAGAGGCGTTTCTCCGTCTGCATCCGAGAGGTAGCGCAGTGGTGCTCAGACTTCCGTGGGCCTGGGACGTGGCCTGAAATGTGCGTTTTTAATGTGCTCCCTGGTGCTACGATGCTGGTTGAGGGCCATTGGTACGTGGGTTTAGAGCCCGAGCTCTGGATCAGGGGGCTTGAATCCCACCTCTGCCACCGGGTAGCTCTGTGACACTGGGCAATTCTCTAAACCTGTCTGTGCCTCAGTCTCCTCTTGTGTGAAATGAAGATGATGATTATGGCACCTGCCCATCTCACGGGGTGTGGTGAGCATTAAAAGACCCGGTACTGTAATAAAGCACTTATGCCATCACCTGGCACATGAGTGCGATGTAAACTTTATTCATGGCACATTAGTTAGAAATGCACCCATGAGGAGGTGCACCAGTGCCCGGCCCTTCCCTTGGGGCTCATGCAATCAGATCTCTGGGGACAGAGCCCAGCCACAGAAGCATTTTTTAATCTTTTCAGATAATTCTGATGTGCATCTAGCTCAGGGAACCCCGCTGGCTGTCTTGGAGAGCAAAAGCTGAATTTTGCACCCAGGGCTGGAGATTCCTTCCACGGACCCTTGGTTTGTCTGCAAACCCAGGCCTTGGTCCTAACTTAAAAGATGTCCAGGCTTTTGAGACATTTTTAGAAGCTCCAAACCTCCCTCACATGGTGTGGATATAGTTTGTGGCCACTGAATTCGTGATGACATTGAATTGTTGTTGTACCTGTATTGCCGGTGGGTGGGGCCTTGAAGAGTTAATCAGGTCACAAGCTCTGCCCTTTCACAGGGGTTGATGAGTGGCAGTTCCTGAGGGAGTGGTTTTATAAGCAGGGGGCTTCCTGTCTCCTCCTGTCTCACCACACGGTCAGTGCCACGCTACTTTTCCCTTTACTAACATGTGTCCCTCACCCAAGCCAGGAGATGCCAGTGCCATGCTCTTGGGCCCCCAGAACCGGATCTAAATCAGGTGCTTTCCTTATATAAATCACACAGCCTCAGGAGAGGCTGGTATTTTGTTATAACAACAGAAAACAGACTAACTCAGTCCCCAAAGAGAAATGTTTTCGAGTGAATGTAGCTCAGGGAAATCCAGCAGCGTTTCAGTTTCACGAAAACATTGAACCTAGACAGGAACGAAAGGCAGGGAAGTGGGATTGGGGAAAGAAGTCAGATGCCCTGAAGCAACTTTTGAGGGCTGAGTCCTGTTTAATGCTTTACATCGGAGCTTTACATGTGAGCGCTTTTTTTTCCTTTCATTGAGAAACATCATTTATTTCACAGTCAATTAAGACCATGTGTTTCTGATTTGTTAGCAGTCAACTCATCATCGAAATGTTACTTGATGTTGAAGAAATTCATGTCGACTCTTGAAATATTTTTTCTTCACCTTTTATAGCCTCTGGGGAAATGGAAAATGAAACCCACATGTCTTCCTTTTCAAATTCGGATTTGCCGGTGGATGGAGTCAAGGCTGGAAAAGGGGCGGGCCGCGTGTTTGTAGCGCCCTTGCCTTTGAGAGTGATTTTGAATGCTTCTCATTGGACTGGCTCGGCCTCCCTTGCACAGTGGGTAGCTGTACTAGAAGCTGAGAAGAGGCGTACGACCCTGTCTAAGCTTGTGTGACAAAATGTTAGCAGAAGGTCAATACAAAAAATTTAAGGTTTTCCATTTCCTTTCAGGCAAGTTCCCCAGCCTGCGCCATCATAGTTCTAATTTTCTCCTTTCCTCTCTCCCCTCCTCCCTCTCTGTCCGCGTGTCTCCTCCAGCCCCCTCCCCAGCTGTACACCCAGTGGTTTTAGAGTGTTGCTTTGCTGAATGTGCTTGGGGTGGTTTGTGTAATTGAAAACCAAGGTGTGATGAACAAACCTGATTTTGTGTGTGTGTGTGTGTGTGTAAATTCTTTCAAGGAAAGGAAAGTCAGAGAAAAATCTAGAGCAGCCACATGAGCAACTTGAAATGACAAACTCTCGTGCCATGGCAGGGACACGTTGGAGAAAAGGCCCCCAGACTCCTGTTGGGCCACATGCTCAGAAACACGGCAGGCAGCTCGTGTAACAACCTAAAAGTTAGGTTTCACACCTCCAAGATTAGGCCATGTGCTCCTGAGGTGTGTGTGGGGTGTTCTTGAGAACATAAAGACACCCTGCCAATTTCTTCAGCATGAAATCATTATACTAACAAATGGGCTCTGGGAAGTCAGGCTTTGTCCCTTGCATCTTGGGAGGAAAATCCTTGTCTTAGTCTAAACAAAGCCCCATAGGGCCACTCGTCCTCTGTTCCGGAAGCAGCCAGCCACCCAGCTCCCCAGGCTGGTATTAGCAAGGCCAAGCTCCCTCGAATCAGCTTCCTGTTTGACACTAGCATGGGGAGGCCGTGTCTACACCCAGAGCCCTAGACTTCCTTCAGTGCCTGGGGATTCCAATTTGACAGCCAGGCGAGGACTAAGCTGTTGCTCTGCTGTTCCTCCCAGGCTGGGCCAGGTCGATGGTGAGTGACAGGCCCTCTCCCGCCTTCCCTGCATCAGAGCGGGATTTAGGCAGAGGCAGGTTTGGAGGATCTGAGGAAGGCCTGAGAAGCTCGGTTCCAGGAAGGTGGACCCATGAGAGAAAGGACATTTGCCCAACTTTCAAGAGGAGATGAGAAAAACCAATAACTCGTAGCAGACGTGCTGAATTAGCAAGAGGACTTTGACTTCTAATCAAAGTTAAGTGAGAAATGGTTTTTTGAACTCTTAAACCCAGGAAATGAGCTTGCCAATCTGCTGTACTGGAGAGATAGTATCTTGGCACCCTGGGAAACAGTGTTCCGACAAACATATTATTGCACTCATTCTCATATCTGTAAGAAAGTCTTTAAGATTATTAGAAATTCTTGAAAAGGCACAGGGACGTGCCTGCAGAAATTGTAATGCGTCCATTATGATTTATTGAAGGTTTTATGCCAGCCTACACCAGTCTGGCTTTTCTCCCAGCAGTTACCATTTGGGGACAATCATGTTTAATAAAATATTTCATATATAACACGGTGCTGGCGATCCTTAGGAAGAGTTTCTCATCTAGGTGCTTCCCAGTGGTGCACTCCTCACCTCTCCCTACCTCTCCCTACCTCTTCCCAATCTCCCCAGCTCCTCTGTTCCATTTAGTTTGTCCTCGCAGAAGATCCATTATCCCCATAATTAAACAACCCACTGTCCCGATTAAGTCATTCTCTGTTACTTCAATTACATCCATTGTTCATTAAATCCTGATGTTTGCACTTCAGCAGTCTTGTTTTTTTTAATACTCCTAGCATTTGTGAAGAAACAGTGGAGTTAATTAACAATTCTTGAGCCTTTCTTTTTTCTTTTCCTTTCTACCATAGTGCAAATCATTTCCATTATGACTTGCAATAATACCGAAACCATTACTAACTTCATAGTTAGTGTTTGGAGCTTCCTGATCAAAGAGTGAGACCATTTTTTTATAATCGTGTTAGGTAAGTCATTCTGTAGTTGACGGCAAGCTGTGGAAAATGAAAAATTAACTTTAAATGAGTGCTTTAAATGGCTCTCCTCTTCATGTTCTTTCATTTCATGTCTGTAATCTTGGAATTAGAAAATAATTTAGTTATCAAAGTACAAAAGTATTTAATTTTCTTCTCTATGGCTCAAATGCGATTCTCTTATTTCATTGTTAGAATCCTTGTTTATATTTATACTTTTCAGAGAATGGTAATTTTCATTACAAATCATGGCAAAGATAAAAAGCTTTTCTTGATTTGTCTTCTTGCTGTTGTCCAAGTCAGCCTTCCACCTGGAGGTACTGTTATCTACAGCAGAGATCAGCAAACTCTTTGTGGGCCAGGTGTGGCCCCCTGACTATTTTTATAAATAAAGTTTCATTGGAACGCGGCCATGCCCATTCATTTCCCGGTTGTCTGTGGCTGCTCTCTTGCTACCTTGGCAGAGTAAATAGTGGCAACAGAGAACACCTGCGCCTCAAAACCTTACATATTCACTCTCTGGCCCTTTCCAGAAAGTTTGCCAGCCCTTCCTTAATCTAGAGCTTGATGTAATAGAGAAAAAGAACTGGAGTCCTCCCCCTCACCAACCCGAAAAGACTTGGCCTCTTTCCTTTCTGTCTGGACACAGCAATGGAAAGGCTTTGTCGCTGTCCACAGATCTGGGACTCATGGGGCTCTTTGCAAAACAAACAAACAAACAAAACCACTGGAAATATTGAAATCAACTATTTTTTAACCTAATTCATAAGTGAGCTCTGTTCACTTTATTCTAGGATGGACAAATGCTAGTAGAAACATTGGCGAAATTTTTGGTTTGGTTCATCAGCTTTTGTCTTCACCATGGAAAAGGCTCCCCTTCCAATCTCCTCCACCCCGCACTGTGCTGTTAGGGATCCCTTGATCCAGGAAGCTTGGGGCTGCCCGTCTTGTGTTGGGGTCACCGAAGCAGGAGCAGAAGAAGAAGGGAGGTGGGGCAGCAAGTGCCGAGTTCCAGGGGTGACAGTGAGAAGTCCTGAGTCCAGCTTGGAAAAACTTAGAAGCTTTGCTGAGTTTGGTATAAGAACCAGACTTTTCCCTTGACTTTCATTTGGCCCTGAAATGAAATTAGAGATATATTTATAGGTTTTATTTAATGAAAGCAATTATTGCTCTAAGGCCTTTTATAACGAACATGCTGGTTTGTAACAAATTCTTCTGCTATGACTTTCTAGGTATTCTAAAGTATTCCAGTTAGGATGTGGCCACATCCTGCCCTTACGAGCCAACACTGTGGTAGGGCATCTAATGAGGAAGCTGGACGCCCTCCCCTGGGAAGGTGGCTCTTCCCTGCCGCTGGCTCATCCTCCCCGCCCCTACAGCCTTACCTGCTCTGCTCTTAATTCCTGAAGTTGTCACATCCTGCAAAGGGACCCTGGGGACAGCCACAGCGAGGAGGAGCGTGGCCGTAGGTCCACGTGCTGTGGGGCCGGGGCTGAAGAGGCGGGGTTAGCTGTGTGACTGTGGAATCAGCCTCTCTCAAGTTGTTTCCCTGTCGGTGAACAATGAGTGATAAAACCTACTCTTGAATGTCTGTGACGAGGTCAGGAAGTAGTACTGTGTGTCACACATCCAGCCGCCTTGCCTGCCATGGAGGAAGTATTCATTCTTCATAACAGATTTTCTTGACAGAGCTATTTTTCTTGTCACCTGTAAGGTCCACTAAGCAGGAAGTGTCCCTTCTGCATTGGTTTTGGCTGGTTATTGATGAAGGGCGATATGGAGTGGGGTTGGCTAGCTGATGCATCATCATTGAAAGCCTTTCTTTCTTCTTTCTTTTTTTTTTTGACACAGTGTCTTGCCATATAGTTTAGGCCAGGCTTGAACTCACTATGTAGCTCAGGCTGGCCTTGAACTCACCATGATCCTCCTGCCTCAGCCTCTTGAGTTCTGGGATTACAGGCATGTGCCATCATGCCTGGCTGAAAGCATTTCTTAAACACCTGTGTGTTTATGTGATTGTTAAATGTGACATGGTGACTCTTCAGTGTCAGATAATGGACAGCTGTGGGCAGGAGAAAACTGATGGCCCTGAACAGCTCCCCCAAAGAGGCTGGTCTGGACAGGCTGCAAAGGACCAGGTCTTCCAGTCTGGGCCGGTGGTTTCCCAGCAGCCCTCCTTGGTAACAGCCCGAGTTCCAGGTCACGGCTCAGCTGCCCAGGACAGAGACCTGAGCCACACAGAGGCAGTTTCTGTCCCATGTGGGGTCCTGGAGTGGGCTGGTCAGAGCTGGGCAGCTTCTGCTCTGGGCAGCTGCAGGCCCTG
This sequence comes from Erethizon dorsatum, assembly GCA_028451465.1. NCBI lineage: Eukaryota > Metazoa > Chordata > Mammalia > Rodentia > Erethizontidae > Erethizon > Erethizon dorsatum. Next base: position 12,690,106 of record CM051834.1, on the reverse strand, counting down.
GCTCCTCTGTGGTCCTCAGGTCACCTCGTGGTCTAAGGTACTCTCCCCCACCTCTTTCCACTTCCTGCTGCAGGACTTACTCGAGTCTATAGAAAGGTGACAGAGGGTCACCAGCTGTCTTTTAAGGAAGTTTCCCAGGGGTGGCCCTAGAATACAGCCATTCGTGTCACTGGCCAGAGCGTGGTCAACGCCACACGCAGCAGCAGAGGCAGGGCTGTGAACGCGAGCTCAGCAAACGCGTCCAGGGAGGTGCCTGAGCCTCGGGGTGCTCGATTTGGGGCTGCTGCGAGGCTTGGGGCCAGGCCAGGGCAGGAGGTTGAGCACCACTCGGTTGTCTGCACCCCACCTGTCTCTGCCAATGGCACTGACTGGGACCTCTGTGGGGCGGGGCTGGCTGTCCTTGGGAAGGTTGACCTTGATGGCCTTTTGACTTTGCAGTTAAGTGTGCCGATGTACCCTAGTGGTGACCTCTCCAGCAGCTCCGTGATCTTGGTCAAGTTTCTAAAGCCCTCTGTCTCAGTTTCTCCATCTGTTAAATGAGGCTAATAATAGTATCCCTCCATAGACTTGTGAGAATTAGCAAATCCATCCCCAGTGCGTGATAAGGGCTCGGTAAGTGCTGGCTGTTTTTATTATAAACCCAGAGCTGCGCAGCCTGCGGTTCACCACTTCACCCCACAAATCATAGGGGCTTCAGGCGGTGGTCAGAGACAGGAACTGCGGCCTGGGCTCTCCACCCTGCCATCCGCCCACATGGGGCGGGATTCTTTCTCCAGGCTTCCTGACCTGCCAGCCAGGTCGACCAGTTGCTGCCCACCAGCTGAGCAGTAGCCCAGTGTCCCCGTGTCAAGGCCTCCCTCATGTGCTGCAGCCCAATCCAGTGCCCCCGGCTCCGTGTAGCTTTCACGAGTTCCCTACCTGTGCGTGACCCCCAAGCTAGAGCTGACATCTCTTGAAACCCTTAAAATGCTCCTTCTGCCTACCGTCTTTGATCAGGTCTCGGCGTCTCATCTGCCAGTATTTCCCAGGCAGGATTAGAACCAGGCCCTACTTGGTGTCATCTATGAAGCCTTGCATTCAACTGGTGTGAAATAAATGAGTGTCCACAAATGAATTCCTCCACCTCATCATCTGCAGAGTGACCTCCGTTGGTTTGGGTACATTCAGCTGTGAGAAAGAGAAAATGGGAGTAACGGGCCCTGGAAGAGTAGAGCGTGCGATCACATCTTAGAGCAGAGTGTGGGGACAGCAGGTCCCAGGCTGCTCCACATGCTCAGCTCTGTCAGAGCTCTGGTTCACCCTCTCTGTGCTCCTCTTGACCTGGCCTCCTACTCACAAGATGGCTGCTGCAGCCCCAGGCACAACTCTCCCCTTTTGTTAGGGCAGAAGACCCTTCATGTGCCATAGTCTAGAGCTTGGTCACATGACGGGCCTCTGGTAGAGGAGGAGAAGAGGGTTACCACCAATGCTGCATCCTCAGCTGGACCCAATGCTGCCGATGCCTGGCTGCTGTTAGCAGAGGGGGAAGGAGGACTGTTGGTTAGCTTTGCTGACACTGTCGTGCCAAAGAAGTAGGGCGACCCAGAGCGGTTCCTTAATAGAAGGGCCAATTCTGGGCAAAAGACCAACGTAAGTTTGTAGCACTTGGCCCTTTGTGGGTAATGAAGGTGAAACACCATCCTGTAGAGTTGGACCGTGCTTCTTTTCATAAAACATCCTCATAGTTTGGAAGGCAGACTCTCAGGGTCTTAGGAACACAGAGCTGGGGGGCCTGGTCCTGGGCAACCTTGGAGGATGTATGGAACCTCTCTGTGCCTCGGTCTGCCATCTGTAAAAATGAGAATTATAACGGACTCCACCTCGTGGGCTATTCTTGAGATGAATCTGCACGTACAAATGCACCCTTTGAAACAGTGCTTGGCACGTCCAAAGCACTCCTGAGTTTGCTGTCGTTGTTAGTGGTGATTTGTCGCTCCTGTGAGACAGGTACAGGCTCAGAGGAGGCGGACGACTTGGCCACACTGGTGTGGCCAGCGGGGAGTGGAGGTGGCACTGTCGGCTTTGTCCGCACTGGAGCTCTCTGCCCCCTTGCACTGCCTGCTGGGCACTCTGGGAGCACTTACCGAGGTGACACCTGTGTGCTTGATGGTGCACTGTGCAAGATCTGAGAACAGGGACCGTGTCACTGCAGCCCAAGGAGGCAGGGAGAAGACTGGCTCCTTGGGCTTCCATGGGCACAGTGGCTGAAGGTAGCCAGCGCTGTCCCTTGCTCTGAGGTGACATGGGTAGCTGCTCCGTCACAGACAGGAGGTGGGTGGGGGTCCCCCAGCTGTGGGGTCTGAGGGGACGTTAGGAGGTAGGCAGACCTGAGGGCCCCTCCACTCATGCCTTAGGAAACCACTCTTTGAGGGCTCTGTCAGCTGCATAAAAAATGATTGCAAGTCAATTTGTGTCTGAATTTACTCTCAGAATTCCCTGTGGACTCTGTAAAGTGCCATTTTACCTCTTTTCCACCCATCTAGCTGTGGAGGCAGTGGCAGATTTACATTCTTTTACATCCAGTGAAGATTTTTTTCCCCTTTTGGTTATGTTTTTAGGAACGTTCATTGCCTATGAAGAGGTGTTTTTGTTAAAGACAATAGTGCCCTTTAGGGTAGCATGACATGATTTCACAAATACTTGTGAAACTATTATAGCAGCTGGGGTACTGAGGCTCTGAGTCAGACAGCAGCTGAGTCTGTCTTGGAAGCCCCGGTGAAAGCCCTGACACCAGCCACTGTCCCCAGAAGGGGGACTCAGGTGCAGGACGAGCATTACCCATTGTATGCCTGCTGTGGTCCCTGTGTGTGGGGACACTCCCCTAGGACTCTGCCTTTAGCCCAGTCCAGGACGGGACTCCTGGAGGCCAGGCGAGGCTCCTGGCTGCAGCAGGGCCGGGGCAGAGTGCTCGAGGAGCCGGTGACAGGAGGAGCGACACCACAGCCCTGTGGGTCACAGTGCCTACTCTGCAGTCAGGAAAATCAGGCTTCGCCTCCTCATTCTGCCACTTACTGCTTCCTCGGGGCAAGCAACATAGCACCTCTGTGCCTCAGTTTCCTCACTCTGAAATGTAGATGCTAATAATAATTCAGCTTCCTTTGCCGGGATGTTGGGAGGATTCAGAGAAATGTGTCTTGGAGATGTGCTGGAGCTTGGGGGTAGGGCACACGCTCAGCATGTGCAAGGCCCAGCGCCGGGGGGGGGGGGGGGAGCAGGGAGAAAGGTACATCTTGAAACACCTGTGGCAGTTTCCAGTCCCAGAGATCCCGACAAATGTCACTAAAGGGACTCAGACATGAAGCCTCACCTCGGTGGATCATTCTAGAGTCGGCACATGACCCTCCTCACCCAGCACCGGCCTTCTCCTGTCTCGTAGGTTTTGGATTTGCTTGTGAGCAAAGGGGCATTTGAACGCTACTGCCAGTGGCTGGCCCGCCACACAGGTGTCCTCTGAAAGCCGGCAGGGGTGACTGTATTCAAGGACACAGACTCAGGGGCCAGACGGAGATCACCCATCAGCCCTGGAGTTCAGAGCCCCCTGATTCGGAATCTCAGTCATTTGGGTATTGTCCAACTGGAGCTTCCCCTCGCACAATTATAAAGGAGAAGGGACTGAAAGGAAGGCATCTGTCTTAGTCTTTCGTGCTGCTCTAACAAACTGCCATAAACTGGGTGGCTTATAAGCAACAGAAAAGTATTTTCCGTGGCTGCAGAGGCTGGGAAGTCCAAGGTCAGGTGCTGAGAGACTCCACGCCTCACGGGGCCTGCGTTCACACAGACGGTGCCTTCTCCCTGTGAGGTCCCTGAAATAGCAGCTCTCAGTCACCCGGCTCCCGTGACGATGAGCTGAATCAACCTCACAGCACTTAGAATTTCGTCTGGCTGCAGGGTGCTCGGGAGAGGACACTGGCCTCGCAGAGGAGGGGCTCTCTGGGTGGTGCCTTCTCTTTAATCCTGCTGTGATCGCAATGCCCCAAGCGGTGGGACTTGGAGGTGGGGCGCTTTGGAGTCATCGGGCAGGAGGGCAGAGGCCTCAGGAACGGGATTCGCGCCCTTATAAAGAGGCCTTGGAGAGCTGTGGTGGCCTTTTCCCAAACAAAGCACAGAGGGACTGAGAAGAGGCCCCAGGGACACAGCTGCCAGCAAAGATATGGCCCCGAGAAACTGCCAGCATGCAGAGGCACCAAGTCTGTGTCGGGGGTCCGGAAGTCCTGCGTCCCCCAAGCTCATCAGCCAGAGAGGGTTAATTCAGGTCACAGTCACAGGACCCCCCTCGGGAGTCAGTTACAGTTGTTGCCACTTGTAAGAAACGGAGTTACTAGCTGGTCAGTGGGTGGCGAAGTCGCTGGCTTCTCGGCGACCTGCTGTGGAGCCCTTCCCAGCAGCTCTTGGGCACATCATCTCCCTTAGTCTCCATAGCAGCGATGGAAGGCTGGTAGAGCCGGGCGTGGTGGCGCACACCTGCGGTGCCAGCACTCAGGAGCCTGAGGCGAGAGGATCACCCAAGTTCGAGGCCAGGCTGGGCTACACAGTGAGACCCTGTCTCAAAACAAACAAACAAACAAACAAACAAAAAAGCAAGTACAATCATTGTCACATTTTACAGTTGAGACAGTCCTAAGAAACTCCCCTTCCCAATTTGTGTTTTTATTTCTTAACATTCCCATTACTTGATCATTTTACACTCCATCATTAAGGCAGCTCAAAAACATTCTGTAACTGTGTATTTCACACCGTACCCAGGCCCCTCCCTCTGACTCGCTGATTACCGAGGTGCGGAAACTCTGAACCGTGATACCCTGTCTGCAGAAAACCCCTCGCTCTTGCCTGATCACCTCCCCCAGGACCTGTGGGTGGTAACACTTGGTGTTGGAGATCTGTGTATTTGTTCTTAGACAAAGTAAGCCTGAACTTGCTTGTAGGCTGGCTTTGAAACACCCCTGGTTCTGCGTTTCCGCACACGCGCCCAGAGGCCTTCCCTCAGCCTCAGCCTGATGGTAAGGTCTGAGGGCTCGCTGCACCGAGAACACTCACTGACAGGACGTTAAGTAATGGCACTGAGATGTAATTAATGCAAGAATAATAGTACGGGGTGGGATCTCGCTATTTTAATGAGGGCTCAGAAACATCTGACGGAAGATGTTAAAAGTGGAGGGGGAGACAAATGTTACCGTAATTAATGCTGCATATTAAAACATGACCTTTTTGGTGTAATCAATACGGAGACCTCGTGACCTTTCCTGTCATCTGAACTTCACTTCTGGGACTCTGTGGTTCTGTTAATAAAAACAGATAATCACCAGTCTGCCCTCATTTACCGTGGAACCTTTCCAGTTCTTCTTTTGGAGGATGAAATTAGAAATCGTCATTTTTAGAATATTTATGTGTATATACATTTCCCCCTCAGATATATTTATGCAATACTTGCTCTGTAATGAGAGTTTTAACTTTGTGTTTTCCTTCTCATTATCCCTGAGAAGAATGGATTATGGAGAAAGATTAAAGGAGTATCCTGCGATACAGTATTTGCTAATGTGCTGTCCCGGGTATTAGTAGGACTTGCCAAGCCTTGTGTTTTTTTATGAATGCCTTTCAGATCACAGTTATCTAATAGACTTGAAAACCTGTTTATGTTCTTGCAGGCATTAAATGTCGTCTTTGAAAAAATCCCAGAAAATGAGAGTGCAGATGTCTGTCGGAATATTTCAGTCAATGTTCTTGACTGTGATACCATAGGCCAAGCCAAAGAAAAGATTTTCCAAGCCTTCTTAAGCAAAAATGGCTCTCCTTATGGACTTCAGCTCAACGAGATCGGTCTTGGTAAGGCAACACAGTAGCTACTCTGTCCCTGCCATCTGGTGAACCCTGTCCCTGCCATCTCCCCCTGCCCATCAGCTTCTGTTTGGGGACTCTCAGATGGCCCAGGCTGCTCCCAGAGGCCCCATGTAGGCTGCTTTCCTCTGTCACAGCATCTTGATTCTTCTTAGGAAGGATCACCCTTCAAAGATGCCTTTTTAAAAATACGTTTGTAAATCAGATTCGTGAGATTACTGACCCTCAGACTGAATGGAATCACCTTGCATCAGGAAGTACAAAAAGGTGTAAACCCTGCACCCTCTGGATGTGTTGCCTTTCACGCTGGCGTCTGATTTGTTTGTTGTGATACTGAGCGTGTCATTAGTGGGCGGCTCAGCTGCTGAGCGTTAACTCCAGCACGCTGGAAAGGTCATCTTCCTCTCTGCTAATCGCATCCTGCATTAAGTGCCTTTTCCGTCCTCCTCAACATGAAGCAGCATCTGCCAGGAATTCATTTTCGGGCTCTATTGGTACACTGCAAAGGAGAGCATATGCGTGAGCGAGCTAACAGGGCTCTGCTCCACTCAAATGTTCATCAACATTTTAAAGTTGAGCTCTGCGCAGCCTCCCAGGAGACTGCCGTGGGATTTTATAGCAGATAATGGGGCAGGAAAGAAGAGTAACATCGCGGCAGTGACAGGCAGCGTAACAAGGTTCATCTCCCCTCCATGTACAGTTGTGGGCCTCCACTAAGCAGGCAATTAAAATCCTACCCCTCCAGTCAGACATCCCGAAAAGGCCATTGAGAAGAGCCTTGAGGCAGGGTCCGGGAAATTTGAGCAAGACCATGCAAATGTGCAGGCAGACAGCAGGGTGCCCCTCTCCGCCTCATTTCTGTTTCCTTCCATTGGATGAGCCAATGGGCAGCTTGATGACTCATCTGGTTAGACATGGGGTCAAGGGGGCAGCCGCAGCTAGGAAGCCAGGACTTTACCCTGACCATCAACTTCCTTGCCTTGACCATGCCTTGAAAATGTGTGGCTCTGACCACAAAAGACGTGGGCACAGCCGGGCTGCAACCACAGGGAAGACAGCCCAGCAGGCTCCGTGCTGCCACCCGGTAGTCCACGGCGGTGTCCTCGTCTTCTCCTGGGTTTGCCTCCTGGAGTAGGAAGGCAAGGGCAGAACAGACGGTGGCCCGGGACCTATCAGTGCGCCGCTGATCTTCCAGACTACTGCAAGGCTGGGCTGGGTAGACTGAGGCAAAGCCTCATAAACCAGCCATAAGCGATACTGAACTTTAACCCTGGAAGCAGTCCTGTTCAGACCTCTTATAGCAGAGAGTCACAAGCTCAGGAGCAGAAAGGGGCAGAAAGGACATAAATAGTGTCACCGCCTGGGACAGTAGGAAATGGTGGGGCCTGACTTCACTGGAAAAGAGTTGCCATCTAACCAGGTAGAGCCACTTAGCTTCAGCCAAAGGTTGCCATGCAGGACACAGGGTTGGCATGACCAGATTTTTAAAAAGAAATCAGAAGTCCAAAACTGTACAATCTTGTCTTCCTTAAACATTGCTGTTAGGCTAACATTAGCATAGTAATTCGTAAAACACTCTGCAGGTTCAAGAAAACAAAAAATTAACAAAACAGTGGCCACATTCTGATGCCAGGGCACAAGCCAGCCACGAGCTCATGGAGCTCACACCTGTGCCACTGGGGTGTGAGCTGGGACCTGCAGAGGGCACTCCCATTGCACCTCTGTTGGTGAACCCGTGTGCACACACATGTGACTATGGGGACCTTTTTTTTTTAAAGCATTCGATCCCATGGAGAATGCATGATTTTGTCTTAAATGGCTTCACTTCCAAGCTTAGCCTTAGCTCAAAAGCGCCAGGGAAAAGCAGTCTGAAATGTCAAGGCCTTAAACACAAACCCCAAACAAAACTCAGGTTCCCAGTCTGGCTGATATAGCTCCCTATTTTCTAACAAAGCTTTATCCTTTTATTCAGGTTTCATTTATTTATAAAAAAATTTTGTGAAAAATAAAAATTTTAAAAAATAAAATTTCTGAGAGTAACATGTAGTGTTGAAAATTTTTTGTTGAGCCAGGCATGGTGGAGCACGCCTGTAATCTCAGCACTTAGGAGGCTGAGGCAGGAGGATCTCGAGTTCGAGGCCAGCCTGAGCTACATAGTGAGTTGGAGGTGAGCCTCAACTACATGGCGAGACCCTGCCTCAAAAAAAGAAAACTTTTTGTTGTAATTTTAAAAGTGAAAAAATGTCGCCCTCCCCCCACTTTTTTTCAGAGCTTCAAGTGGGCACACGACAAAAAGAACTTCTGGATATTGATGGCTCCTCTGTAATTCTTGAAGATGGAATCACCAAGCTAAATACCATTGGCCACTACGAGGTAAGAACAAGGCTTGGCCTCAGTAGCTCCTTCCTCATCCCTAATCCTAATCAGATTGGATGATCTCCAGGACCAGGTAAATTCTCTTTTAAAGCATCCAGGACTCCCAGGTATTTTCAGGACGAGTTTTCAGACTGCGTGTTTCTGGGACAGAATGTTCCTTGGTTGCTCCTTCAGAAGAGCTTCGGTTTTCCTGCTGCTCGATGGTCCCCTCCTGATTGAGTTTGAAACCTTTGCCTTGGTGAGATTATCTGGCTTTGTGTAGTGTGTTTCTAGGAAAGCTGAGGAGGACGGTCATACACCTGTGTGACTGCCACGTGCCAAGGGCGTTGATGCTGAACAAGTGGTAAGAGTGCAGGGCCTCACCTAGCTGTGCGGTATTCTCACTAGACCTCGTAGCCTTTTGTGCAAGGCCCTTGTTTTTGAAGAAGGGTTTAATTTCCTGTTTGCAGCATTCAGTGACACTTCCTGTAGCCTCTTGACCCACACGCTGGGTGAATGCTAAGGTCAGTGAACAGGGTGCGTGACTTCTCAGCAACACAAAAGGGCCGAGAGGAGCCTGTGCCTGCCGAGGCAGGAGGCAGGGATGTGCCCAGAGTGGTATCCAGATCTTCGCAGAGTCCCGTGCTGAGAGCTGGGGCTGTGTGGCACGGGATCAGAGAGCAGGTGCCTGCAGCACCTGGGAGCACTTTATGATGGACCTGGGTGTCCAGGAGGGCAGAGATCTAAGGAACAAGGGGAATTTAGCCAGGGTGGGATAGGGCACCAGCATGTCCAGCAGAGAAGGGAGATACAGGCCTGGCAGGATGACTTCCAGACTCGCCCGAACTTGAGGATGAGCCTGGGCAGCAGTGAAAGCCAATAGAGCTCAGGGAACGTGTGTTCTGGGCCAGGTTCAGCCTTGAGCATTTCGCTTTGTTCTGGCTCATTCTGTCTCTCAGCAGCCCTGTAAATCAGGAACCCCACTTTACAGAGGGGTACACGGAGGCTCCAGGCCTGGCTTACCCAGCAGTGCTTCTCACAGAGGAAGGGCTTCAAGGGGTTTGTATCACACCCCAAGAAGAGTAAGAAGCCATTAGAGGTCCTTAAGTGGGGGAGGTCTGCCTTTTAGAAAGTGACTGTGGTGGGCATAAGGCATGGATTGAAGAGGTGCAGGCCTGGAAAGAGGACGACCCATTGTCTGAGAAGGCTTCCTGGGGGAAACTGTGGAAGCGTTTTGGGTGAGGGACGATGCTGTTGCAAGCAGGCGGGGACTCCGAGATGCGTCATGTGGACAGACTCGGGCTCAGAGGTGAGGAAGGGGAGTGGCCGGTGCTCTTCCAGACATGGGGACAACAGAGGAGGAACAACCGCCTTTCGTGCTCAGAAGCCCCAGGAGATGGGTCTGTATCAGGCAGGACTTTGGGCCCTGCCCTCAGCCAGCAAGAAGCTGAGACTCTTTTCTGAACTGAGCTTTCTGGACAATGGCCAGGAGCAGAGAACACCCCATCCTTGGGCTCTTTGGCTGGGTAGATCTGAGACTTGTCTGGGAATCGGCTGCTCTGGGTCCTGAGCCCGTGGCTTTGCTGGGGGAGACCTTGCAGAAAGCCGCACTTTCACTGCCTGGCCCTGCGCTCGGGGTCCTGAGCCCGGGCTTCTCTAGCCCGGAATGGTCTTGCTGAAGCAGTCGTTCAGCTTTGGGGTTTTGTAAAAAGTCCCCTGAGAGCTTTGGAAAGTGTGTCTTCCTGGGCCCAGGAAGATGGGGTGTCAGGGGGCTGCCCGAGGACTGGAAGGGGTGGGAGTGGAAGTGCTCTTGGGGGCTAACAGTGGCATCGCTGTGAACTTCAGGGTTCCACCCACGAGACTCTCCTCCTCTCCCTGTGTCTGGGTGGCAAGCTTGTGTGGGCGATGGGAAGGGACCCATCACCAACACTCCCTTGCTCAATGATCCCCCTGGGCCGTCTTGGCATCCAACCCTGTGACCTTGCAGCATGGAGCAGCCCCTCCTGAAGGGCAATGCCCGCTCACTGCCATCAGCAGGGAAAGCAGGACAGGTCATTCTGGTGGGGAAAACAGCCGCAGCACAGCTGTCTGCAAGGCTCAGGAGGGCCTGTCGGGAGAGAGAGGATATCACTCTTCACGGAGACATCGGCCGTGCTAGACACCTATCTGCTTAAGGATGATAATGAAATTAATCCAGCCTGTAGTCACTTCCCGTCCCAATGATTTATTGGCCACCTACCCCAGCATTGCTGCACTGTGGTAATAAATGACAAGACTAGGACACGAGGGCTTAAAGGATTCTCCTTATGTTTAAAAAGCTAAGCCACAAGGCACATAAATGCAGAGAGCTTGAAGGGAACTGGGAGGTCCTCAGAGCTGCACTCCTAAGCCTGGGTCATCTCAAAGCCCTGTTTTTAAATGCCTGATCCCAAAAAAGTACCCACCACCACCCTCAGCTGCCTGCACCTAACTTGATTTAGTAGCTAGCACCTCTGCAGATTCAGAATTTGGAATAATTTGACAGGGATGGGCTGAAGTTTGCTTTTGCCCTCTCATTAAAGAAAAATTTTCTCCTTAAGCACTTGCTTCTCCCTCCAAAGAGATAAGATGCTAATTATCACTCATTCATTTACTAAAGCGCCCTAGTTTGAGTCACTGTATGTGCTTGAAAGCAAAAAACTATAGTTCATTTAAAAATAGGGTCTAATTCAGAGTTTCAAGTGATTCATCCTTACCTCCCTCCAATTAGTCCAAATTAGTTAGGTTTTAAAGTTAATCTTTAGTGACGGCCAGTCCTTCCTCCTGTCTAAACAGAGTCCCTGCTGCTGGAGCTGGGTCCATCTCTCCTGGGCCTGCTCTGTCCTTGGGGGGAATAGAGGGAAGCTGGTCTCTGTGTATTAGAACAGGTTTCTAGAGGGATCTGAGGGCACAACAAAAATACAGCATCTCATGGGCCGCATGCAGCCCCCAGAGCCCCCATTTGCTGGTGATGCCTGTCCCTGTTGGATGGCATCCTTGCTGGATCCCAGCAGGGTGACAGTTGTTTTTCATGATCACAGCAGCGGCAGCCAGCGCCTGGCATTGTTCATATGTCTTGGCTCCATTCATGTCCACAAGAACCCTGTGCTTTCAGGCCAATACTATTATTCCTCCGTTTTCCATCAGATGAACGCCGAGGAGGGTGAGTGTGGGCTCCTGTCTCATTCCGTCTTGTACAGACAGACAGCGGGTTAAGTGAGCTAATGTCTTTACCAACACGTTAAGCCAGAGGCGTCCTTCCCCCTATAATTAAGCCCTCCCCGCGTGCTTCCCTCCCTGGTTGTGGCTCTGTGTGGCTTTGCTGTGAAGGGGACCAAGCCTGGTTCCGGAGCCAGGGGTTTGGGGTGTCTGTGGCATGGGGCTCGTGGCCCCAAAGACTGTGGTGCTGGTTTCTCTGCCGTGCAGGCTCCCTTCCTCTCCCCTGCACCGGGTGACCTTTCACTGGATTGTTATGGCGCCCGCACCCTGCTGTGGGTGACACTGTGGGTGCAAGACGGGTGTCTTGTGGGGCAGGAAGTTTCCTCTGCAGATCGTACCTCGCATTCTGAGCTTCAAGGTTTTGAGAGCAGAAAAGATGACAAACCAATGTGTGGTTGGAGGACATTGTTCGTAACAGGCATGTGCCATTGCAGACGTGTCCCACCGACACCAGAGTCACCACTCCAGAGACATTCAGCTCCTAGGAATGTCCCAGAGGGTCCTTTTGGTAAGGTCAGTGTCCTTCTGCTCTGTGTTGTCTCTGATCCTCAAATAAAAGGATTGGACATCTCCTAAAGGCCTGCTGCGGTACGAGTGTCTTTGGAAGCCTGATTATATTTAACAAATGCAGGTGGTTCTGCTTCTGTAAGGGCCCATTTTGAGGGCTTTTGCCATAGCAACTGCTTTGGTCCTCTTATTCCCAGTCCAAGGCCCAGAGAGGCTAAGAAACTTGCCTAAGTTCAGACAGCTCCTCTCATCGATGCCCCAAGGGTAGAAGCAGGTAAAGAAGGGCTCACTCTAGAAACTGACTCTACTCAGGGCCAGAGGGATAAGCTTGCTCACAGCTGGCCTTTCAGCCCCTGCTTCCAACCTCAAAGCAGCTTGGCCAGAAATAAATGTCCTGCTCGTTAACATTCTCTGATGTCAAATTCAAAAGGGCCACTTCTCTTAAAAACTCATGATGAATCTCATGGCTGTGAGTTTATCAAAACAGTCCCCTGTTTCTCATCTACTTTAATGTCCTTTGTGGCCAGCAGTCCTTGAAGATGGTGAGTCCCCTCATGAGAAGGGGGACCTTCTCAGACATCTCAGAGGCAACAGAGCCAACCCCAGCTGCACACCCACACTGTAGGTCCCCATCTCACACTGGCCCTTGGAGGCCCAGCTCCCTCAAGAGGGAGGAACACCTCGGGGGTGTCTCTAGCTATCCTCCCAGGAGTTTTCTCCTGGCCCCAGGGCTAGTTCCAGGAAACAGTGAAGAGGTGGGAGCTCTCTGGGCCTTTCTGTGCTTCAGGAGTCCTCAGCACCCTGGCCTGTGTGGAGCCGTGCGGAGATGTCCTGAGGCCCCCTTCACTGCACGACTGAACAAGGTTATCCCCCAGCCCTGAGAAAAAGCTGCCCTTTTCCTCTGCTTCCAGCCTTGAGGCACCAGCTTGAGGAGCTGAGAGAGAAGTGTTGATGGAAGCAGAGTGGTGTGGTGGGTGGCTGCTGAAACAACGCTGGTGGAGTAGAATTTTGTTTTCATATATGACTGTCTTAGCAGAAAGGCAGCCTCAGGAATGAGAGATACCACAGTTTCCATGTGGTAATTTGTATGGATTATTGCACTTTCAGATTTTTTTTCTTTAAGGAAAAAGTAGCGTAATCTTCAGACCATATTCATCATTTTCCATAAAACTCAGCTAAAATTACATTATTTCTCTTACGCTCAGCCACATGAAATTGACAGTTGCTGACCATTTTTACCTACAGAAATGACAGTTTTTATAAGGTTAAATAAAAGTTCAACCTCTATTTTTATGGGGTAATCTCCAACTTTGACCATAAAGCTAGCATCTTGCCATGCAGAGCCCTCACACTCACCTGCAGATTCATTTTAAGAGTAGCTTTAAATGCCAGGGATGAGTCCCTTTCTTCCTTTTGGGGTCACCACTTCCAATTCTGATGATAGGAAAGTCTCCAGTCATACCCACCGCATCCCAGCCGGGCTGGCATCGTCGTCATTGTCATCATCATCAGAGGGGCAGTGCCTCCTCCCAGTGAATTCGGGAACACCATGAGAGTGAAAGGAATTTAATTTGAAATTGCCATGTGCACCCGTTCTGCTCTGGGCTGGAGAAACATTCCTGCCACAAATCCATCTAGTGGCATTAATCTTCCCTTGATTTAATTCGGTTTTCATCCCTAAAAGAGGGGCCCAGAGGATGCTCCCTGCTTCACGGGAGGATGGGACAATTAATGAGTTCCTCGTAGAGAAGCATTTGGAGCTCTTCAGATGGAACCAACAGTATCATGTTTTTAACCCTTTGTATCCGATGGCATTTTTGTCCTTAACTCAGCAGCAGCTGGACTTGTGCAAAATAGAAAGCAGAAACCTTTTGCTCCCCCCAAACATCTGTAAATTATATTTCTGTCATTATATTAGTGTTAAAGCATCACATGGGGTGGAAATGTTCCAGCCCTAGAGCAGCTGTGAAAGTTAGAAATCTGTTGGCACACACACAACTCATCCACTAATAAAATGCTTTTATACTGGCTCTTGGAAGATAATTTTGAAGTAAAATTTCCTTGGTACGAGCTGCATCTCCGCTATCTTAATGCCTGAGCACCGCATCAGCAGCAAGTCATCGCCAGCTCTTGAAAAGACATTTGAACTTTTGGCAGCGCTCCTTATCGGAAGGCCCATCCATGGTGTTTGTGATTATAGAGGAAGGGTGCTTGCTTTTGGCAAAACAAAGTGTCTGACAGTAGCGGAGTATTGGCTCAACACTCAACGGGATCCATTTGGGATTCATTCTTTGACAATTACCCAGAATGAATCACCAGCTTCCTTTTATAAAAAGATATTTATTGGCTTAGAAACAGAGACTATCTGGCTCTTTGTGGGGAGGAATTTTGTAACTATGTTCAAACGTTCTCATAAACACGGTGTCTCAGTATTGCTAAGGGGGCCCCTGCACAGAGCGTTTACTTTAATTGCATCAAATATGGAGGAGAATTGAAAAATCAGCCAGAAAACAATGACTGGCTCAAGGGAAAGGAAAGGATGTTGGTAATAACAGCAGAGTCAAAGAGCTCAAGTGGAGCTCAGAATCCTCACTGGAGACCCTTTGCAGAGGCCTGCTGGCCCCAGCCAGCCCCTGTCCAGACCCTGGCCTCCCACAAGATGTCCTGGACATCAGTGGGGGAGGCCTCAGGCCTAAACTTAGTGGCTGGCAAGACACAGCTGGCTGGACAGCTGTGTCAAGGGCCTCTCGAGTGCTGGCTCTGCTCTGTGTCCTTCTCGCTGTGGGTACAGCCTGAAGGAGATTAGGTTTTAAGCCTTTCGTGCTTGCAAGGCAGCCTTGCACATTTTGATAACCAATATGCAGCAGGCCAGAGGAGAAATTCGAGGTCTCTCCATTTTTTCCCTGATTGGGGAAGGCCACGTCTAATTTAGTATTAGAAAACAGCCTTGGGGTTTTGGAGTGGAGGGAAAAATCACTTAGCTGATAATGTTCAGGAATGACAAGAGGTCATTTCCAGCCACAACCCCAGAATGGAGGTGGGGGTCTGTGTCTTCCTGACCTGCCTCCTCCCCACCACCCCTTTGCCTGTCTGAAGAGGTTGGAGACAGCCCTCCCGAGAGCCAGGCCTGCCCTCTGCATCTTCCCAACTGTGTCTTCCCTGCCTGAAGGTCACTTCTGCACCTGGTGACTTCCCAGGGTGCATTAGGGTGAGGGACAGAGACCCTGGAGGGTCCTTTGGACTAGGTTCTGCAGTCCCAGAAGGCCTCAAAGTGAGAGCCCTGGACTTCACTGCCAAAAGTGGCTGTACATAGGCATCACATTAGCATGCTGGTGTGATAGCAGAATTTAATTGCTAATGTGTACATATAAAATCTGCAGCAATTTTTAAAAGTTCTACCCAGATATAATTTATGTGCCTTACTTGTTTAAAGTGCAGAATTCAGTGGTTTCAGGTAAATTTACAGAGTTGTGCAACCAACACCACAGTCTAATTTTAGAACATTTTCACCTGCCCAGAAAGAAACCTTGTACTCATTAGCAACCATTTCTTCTTTCCTCTAAGCCTGCTTTAGACAACTAGTAATCTACATCCTGTCTGCATAAATTTGCCTGTTCTGGGCATGTTTAGGGGTGGGATCATACAGCCTGTGGTCTTTTGAGTAGACATTTTCACTTAGCATAACGTTTCTGAAGTTCACCCACATCGTAGGTAAAACCTGGCAGTTTTCTGTAGTATATTCATGCAGTGAACTACTATACAATGGTAAAAAAGGACTAACTGTGGTAGGCAGGACCACATGAGTTAACATCACAGACTTCCTATGGACCCTAAGAAACTAGATACCAAATTCCATACTGTATGACCCATTTATACGAAGCTCAAGAAGAGGCAAAAGTAGTCAGCGGAATGGAAGTCAGAGAAGTGATTCTCTCTGGGTGAGGATGGGTGGTTACAGCCTGGGAAGAGAGATGGGACAAGTTCTCAGGGCCTTGAAAAGTTTCATACCCTGAGGGGGACAGCGGTTACACAGGCATAGACAGAACTTACTTGAGCATTCATTCAGCTATCCACTTACTAGTAGTGAATGTTAAGCACTCTCCTGTATGTTAAATTTTAAGTTTTTGTTAAAAAGTATATGCAATTTTTGATGCTTAACCTTTTTTGAAAATACCATTATTTACAGAAAAGAGAATAAAGCCTAAGTATTTTTTGCTTGATGAATTCTCAAAGAGCAAGTACATCCTCTAGCTAGCACCCAGTGCAAGAAATAGAAGCCCTCTCTTGGCCTCTCCTAATTATTAACCCCTCTTTCGTCTACAAATATCTATCATTATAATTTTGACTGTGGTGTATTTTTTAGCTTTATGTAAGTAGAAGCATATAGAATGCTTTCTTTCATGTTGGATTTCTTTTGTTCAACGTGATTGTGAGAGTCACCCACATGCACACCACAGTAGTTTACTCATTTTTTATTGTTTCATAATCTGTTATATGAATAGACCTCAGATTATTTGTTCATTCTAACACTGATGAATGTTTGGGTTGGTTCCAATACGGGCAATTATAAACAGTTTGCCATCAGGATGTGTACTTATTTCTGTAGGTTATAGACCTAGAAGTGAAATTGTTCTGTGAGAGCATAGATACCAGTTTTAAACACCAGTTTTTGAAATGCTTTCAGCACTTCATTGCTTAATATACTAGTATCTTAGTTCAGGCTGCTGGAATCGACTGGGTGGCTTAAACAATGAACCTTTATTTCTCACAGTTCTGGTGCCTGTAAGTCCACGATCAGGGTGCCAGAGACCCAGAGTCTGGTGCAGGCATCTTTCTGCAGGGGCCACATCTGCTCACTGCGTCCTCATGAGGTAGAGAGCAGAAAGTGAGAACAAGCTCTGGTGCCTCGTTTTATAAGGGTGCTAATCCCACTCATGAGGGCTCCACCCGCATGAATTCATTACCCCCATAGGCTCCCCATGTTCTATATCATATTGGGATTAGGATATCAGCACATGAATTTGAAGGAGGCATAAACATTCAGCCAATAACAAATAGGAATCTCAAAAAATGAAATTGGCCCAGGCCTCTCTTGACCAGTGAGAGAGGGTGTTAGCTTTCCTGTCAGAGGACACAATACCCAATACGCACTACTTAAAGGAGGAAAGGTGCAATTTGGCTCACATTTTAAGGGGATTCAGTCCATGGATGGCTGGCCTCAAGGCAGAAACATCATGGCAGAAGAGTATATGGAGCAGAGCTGCTTAGTTCATGGTGGCTGAGAAGCAGAGCCTGGGAACAGTGCCAAAGAGAAAGGGGCGAAGGACCAGGTACCATACCCCAAGGTCACTCCTCCATGACCCACCCAGACACACCCACAAGTGTACTCCACCGGTCCGCTGGACAGCTCCCCGGCCAATCAAGTTGATAGTCCACCCTAACCACCACACAGGGTTTAGTGCCCCCCTCTTCTAGGGCTGGCCGCATTCCAGCTGGGCCACAGTCCTGGCTACCACCACCTCAGCACTGAACTCACCACACCTCATAGCCTGTCTTCCTCTCCCAGAGGACCGTGAGCCCCTTGAGGGCAGGAACCATGCCTTCCTCCTCATTCTAGAGAGCCCAGCCTCCAGCACCGTGCCCAGAGCATGGCAGTCCTTGATAAATATTTAATTTAATAAGTGAGAGGATATAAGATCCATCCAGCCATCTAATTCTTGGGTGAAGTTGAGAAATACATTAAATTTTGAAAACTCATATATTTTTTATCTTTGCTTTCAGATATCAAATGGATCCACTATAAAAGTCTTTAAGAAGATAGCAAATTTTACTTCAGGTAACCAATATAATATTGTTAACCTTTTGTTCTCACCCAGCTTTATGAAGTATTGCTTTTGCCTCCCTCAGACATATTGTCACAAAAGTGAGATTGAGCCTGTTGCTGCATAATTCTCTGAAAGCTGAGAAAAGCTGGTTCGATCTGTTACCAGTCCTCAGAATGTGGGCCCTGCAAGAAGAAAGAAAGGAAACTGTAAACTGTGGTTGGCCCTGCCAGCCGCACAAAGGAAGTTGCTGCTTGTTAACATCTCTAAACTCAGGGCTGAGTCTCAGCCCTTACAGCTCTTTCCCAACTCCTCAGTGGGTTGGGGAGCACTGGAAAGATCCCCCTGGGAAATTGAGAAGGAAGTTGAAAGATAATCACATGACCCCACGAGTGCTGCACAAATAAGATAGTCCCTGTAGAAAGTCCTGTTATCAGTGAGGCAGCATTTGCAAACTTCCCAGGAAGCGGAGAGAAACTAAAGAGGAAGCTTTTACAGGAATGTTCACAGACCTGTCTACAAAGCCCTTGTCTACCTCCCTGACAGCCGGAAAACACGGTCACGATGCCTTGTGAAAATCTCTAGGTCGTATTCTAGGTTTGCCTCCAGAGAAGTGATATCGCAGCAGAGGCCATCAGTCTTCGGCCCCCACAAGGGTTCCAGGCCTCTCCCTGGCTGGGGGTAGGGCTTCCTGACTCCTGGCAGAAGGAGCTTTGTGGGTCCCAGCATCTGGTCAGCGCAAACAGGGCCTGCAGGACTGCTATGAAATAAGATCCCTCGGCAGCTCTTGGTAGACCTCTTTGGGGACTCTCACCTCCCATCACTCCATCAGGCTACAGTGAAGGTGGCGGTGACGGCATCCTTGTGTTGTCAAAAGGGGAAGAGCTATGATTTTTAGGTCTCAAATATTAAGCCTTTTGAAGAGCCTGTTGTTTGGGGATTGAAGAGGAGAATCTGAGCTTTGGATGTCTTCATGGGACTCCAGGCAGTGGACACTCCTGCCTCCTCCCTGTCGAATCCGGCTGAGCCCATCACTTTCACCTTCCTGCTCATACTCCAGGTCATACCCCTGACCTAGCACCACCCCAGGTCAGAATCCCAGCAGTGGCCGAACCCAGCTATTCTTAGCTTTTCAGAACCTACATCCAGGCAGCCACAGGAGAAATGTACTCAGCGGCAGTCAGTGTCACTATTTCATGGTGACCAGGGACCTCAACATGTCCTCCTCCCACTGAGTTTCTCTGGGAAGCTCCGTTCTGTGTTCTGTAGTTCCTTCTCAAGCCCTGACCGTACAGCACTCCTGACATCAGCAGATGACTTTCCTCTGTACAGCACAGAGAACATGGAAATCCTAACTCCGTCAGCACCCCTCAGCCCCTCCCTCAGCACCCAGCACCCAACCAGCAACCTCCTGCATCTGCTGTGCTCCTCCTCCCTTCCCCTGCATCATGAGCTGTCCTTCCTCCTACCGAAGGCCAATCTCTGTCTGTGCTTCAGATCCCTCGTCTTTCTGACCACCTGAGCACTCCTACACTCTCACCTATTAGCCCACAGTGGTTTTGTAAATGGGCTGTTTTCTCTCCTCTTGCCTGCTATTTTTTCCCCATTAGCATTTGAAGATGTTCTAGTGGCTGTCATTTTCAAATGCCCCAGTGCCCTAGTCCCTGTTTTTCCCTCACCTTCCACTCCCTTTCCCTTTACAATTAACTTTCTCCCAAGCTTTTCCTCCTCTGCTCTGTGAGCTCCATTGCATGGCCCTTCTTCTCTTTTTAAATTTTTTTTTTTTTTTGAGGTCTTGCTATGTAGTTGAAGTTGGCCTTAAAGTTGTTATGTAACCCAGGCTGGGCTCAAACATGCGGTGATCCTCATGCCTCAGTCTCCACAGGCATGTGCCACCAGGTCCAGTCCTCCCAGATCCTAGAAAGGGTAGCCTGCCTTTCCCCCATGTGGCCCCCACACTCACCCAGCTAACTGTTCATTTAGGTTCAATTCCAACCTCCCTTCCTTAAAGAAACCTTGCAGACTTAGGGTGGTACCTTGTTAGGTACTTCCTGCACATATGTCTTCTTCATAATCCTTACCACAATTATGATTAAGTAACTAACTGTGTAATTAGTGGTTTGCTGTCTCTTGTGGACTAGAATGAGCATTCCATTAGGGTGGGATGAGGTCGTCTTCCTCCTTGCTGTACTTAACACCTGGCAACCCCTGACACAGAGGAGGTGCTGCAGGTGTATTTGTTAAATGACAGGCTTGAGCCCTCCCAAACCCAGCAGGTGGCCGCTCTGCCTGTTTGAGCACCTCCAAGAGGACAGGGAAGCTGCTTCCAGCTCCTGTCCCTGCTCCAGGCACCCTCACACTGATGGTGGCGGGAAAGTTGCAACCACAGATGACTCCAGTAGAAGGGCTCTTGGGTTTACAGCACAAGCAGGGCTTTTTAGGAGAAGGCCCATTAGCCCGAGGTTGATTTGTTAATGGACTGTTTTCTCCCCCTTCTCTCTGGCATTCAGATGTGGAATACACCGATGACCACTGCCATTTGGTGAGTTGAGGCTTTCCTGTGCTCCTTGCTGAAATCGCATGCCTTCTGGAGCATGCGTGGTCGCCTTGGGTAACGCTGCCACTCTGTCTTCCCTTTAGATTTTACCAGATTCGGAAGCCTTCCAAGATGTGCAAGGAAAGAGACATCGAGGGAAACACAAGTTCAAAGTAAAAGAAATGTATTTGACAAAGCTGCTGTCGACCAAGGTACACTTACTGTTCTGGGAGCGCTTTTATGGGTACCTTGAGGGTGTATGATGTGTTTGACTTAATTTCCAGTGAAGTGTGAAAATGTTACAAATCCCTTGTGCCTTCCAGCAAAGCAAAATGAAAGTTTTAAATTGTAAACACTTCCTATCCCCTGCTTTTCTTCTTCTTTTTCTTCTTTTTTTTTTTTTTTTTTAGTAAACTGTAAAGATAACAGCACTTCACAAATTTCTACCACGGCATCTTCAATCAGGGATTTTAATATTGTTCCAAGTTCTTTTACCCACGTTCTTGCTATTGTTATTTTTTAGGTTGACAGGATAATTATTCCATTTGTTTACTTGTTGTTATAGATAAGCAATAAAACTCCTTTGAATTGCAAATAAAATGATACTGATTTTTAAAATTTTTTTAAATTAGGAATTCTATTCACATATAAAAAGTGCTAGATGTGAAAGCCAGTGGAATACAAAATCAGGAGCAAATTTTACTTTATGTGGCTTTTTATGGGATTAACAGAAGTCTGTGGTGATTTTTCCCCCTGAAATGACTAGCAATATAAATGCTGCTATCTAACCTGACCCCAGTTAACTTGCTGGGCATCCTTCTTAGATTTCGGACGGAGAGAATCTGCTTAGGGCTTAGGAGATTTGTTTAGTGGGTAGAGGACAGCCTGAGCCTTTTGATTTTCTCAGCTTTCCCAGAGAGCTCAGGCAGTTTTCTTTCATAAAATACGCAAATGCTTTGGAAAGCACACAGTAAAACCCTATGGTGGAAATATAGGCAGCAGGAAAAATTCTGGGAACAGAGCAGTGTCACTTGAGTTTTCTAGGCTGAACATGACTTATAAAAGCCAAACAAGCCTGGCTCCTTGGTTTCTGTATCCGGTCAGTTGACCTGTCAGTTGCTAGAGATTGCTAAGAAATCCTCCCTTCTTTACGACTGCTAAGAAATCATAAACAAGAAGCTTATGAACCAAATCTAAACCTGGGCATAGATATTCAGAACCTTCATCTCTTACTGTGTTGGCCTCCTTTGATGATTTACATTTTCTTTTCAGGTTTTCTCTGGTCGGCACATCATTTTCTCCGAACTTAGGTTTGGTGTTACGTTTTCATATTTTTTAATCTCCCAACTCTCATGCTCTTTGTCTTGCAGGTGGCAATTCACTCTGTGCTGGAAAAACTTTTCAGAAGCATTTGGAGTTTACCCAACAGCAGAGCCCCATTTGCTATAAAATACTTCTTTGACTTTCTGGATGCCCAGGCTGAAAACAAAAAAATCACAGATCCTGATGTCGTACATATTTGGAAAACAAACAGGTGGGAATGTGGGCAATTATTGACTGTTTTCAAGAATCTGGGACAGAAATATTAACAAAAAGGGAGGCATGGACAGTTACAGAAGGGTTCATTTATCTCTGTACCCAGATCTTTGGCCCAGGTAAGCTATCAAGTCAAAGTAGTTTCTTGCCATATTTCTATTTTTAAACAATACATGAAATCATTGCTATGCAGAGGATCCTATTCTTTAGGGTAAAATAAACAAACTGCTATCTTTAATGCGTGAAAAAGACTTTATCTAGAATGTTAGAGCAGCAAAAAAAAGAAAAATTAATATTTTGTGGTTTTATCATACAATTTTTCCATTAGGAAAACTCCTATTTGTCCCTAAAATAATGTTACTTTGCAATTTTCAAGCTTTGTGTCTAAATTCATGCTTTTATCAAATGTAGTACTCAAGTACCAGGAGAATTATAGTTAATGGTTTGTATTGTTCTTTTGCTTTGTTTTTGTTTTGGGGGGTTTTTTGGTATTTTAACATTTTACCGTAAGGCAGGGCATCCAGACTTCTGAATTTTTCTTTAGAAAAGAAACATGGTTCATTACCTCTATTTGAAACAGGTTATGCTGGCACTCAGTGAGAGTTATGATGTAATAGGACCCGTCTGGCAGGCTCAAGTGCCTCCAAGCACTAGGATCAGCCACGGCATTTTAAAAAAGCTTTAAAAGCAGACGTTGCAGAGCTCTAGGTCCAGTCCTCTCCCATGAATCCAGGTGGATCCCAGTGCTCTGCTCTGGCTCACTCCTGTCCCCTCAGCCCTGCTGCCGTCACAGCCTGGCACTAAAGGCCACCATTCTGTGGCGGAGACTGTGGCACCTGCCAGGGGTAGCAGCCACGTGGGGGAGGTGGTAAGCTAGGCCAGAGCTGAAAAGGAGATGCTGGAAGGACTTTGAATGATTCCCAAGTTCATATGCAAGTATTTATTTGAGATCCTACCATGCACCCACACTGTTGGTTGCTGGAGTACGGCAATGAACAAAAGGGACAAACCCGCATCCTCAGAGCTTGTGTTCTAGCAGGTGCAGACAGACAGCAAATCAAAGGTGTCCACTGGAGGGCATTAAAGGGGATGAGCGTGGAGGAGGAACTGGGGAGGGAGGGTAGCGAGCATCAGGACACGGTAGCCAGAGGCCTCATGGAGATGTTGAGAACTGAGGATAACTGTCAGGAGCTGTGGATGAAGAACCCAGGGAGACAGTGTGGCCAAGACCAGGCTGTCACACATCGGGGGGCAAGGTCAGGCCTGGGAGAGCTCAGAGAGGTTCCCCTGCTGACCATCACCTCATGTAACCGAGAATGCCTGGACCATGGCCGCTTTCAACCCCTCCTCCTGCCTCTCTGTTGCTGTGTTTAACCCTTTCTGGTTAGGAGTGGTGTGCCATCTATTGCTTGGTAGTTTGGCTAGCATATTTGAGTATTCAGTAAGGATGTAGACCACTGTTTACAAACTGGGAAGCAGATGACTGGCTCTCTGTGGATGGCCCTGTGTGAGAGGAGCTTATTCTCTTTGAACAGCCTTCCTCTTCGCTTCTGGGTCAACATCCTGAAGAACCCTCAGTTTGTCTTTGACATTAAGAAGACGCCACATATAGATGGCTGTTTGTCAGTGATTGCCCAGGCATTCATGGACGCCTTTTCTCTCACCGAGCAGCAGCTAGGGAAGGTAAGGCCCCGTTTTGCACTTTCTTACACACACTCCTGTGAGTCTAAAGCACGATGTCTTATGAACATTCAGATAATAGACAGTTGGCCTAAACCACACCAACTGAAAAGAAATAGTCACTCATGGTCACTGTAAATTTGCTTTTCTTTATAATTATCCCATTTACTTTAATTTTTCTTTTTTGGTTTTTTGAGACAGGATCTTGGTATGTAGTTCAGGCTGGCCTTGAACTCGCTAATGCAGCCCAGGCTGGCCTCAAACATATAACAGTCCTCCTGCCTCAGCCTCTTGGTGCTGGGATTACAGACATGTGCCACCATACCTGGCTCCCATTTACTTTTATTTTTAACATCGTAAAGTAAAAAACAAAATAATTAGCCTCACCCTATTGCAGAATTGTGCCTCTGAAAAACTACCATGAAGTATATATTTTCCTCATTTCTTAGAAAAACATTCAAAGGACACTGATAGACTAACCCAAAATATGAAACTATTAATATTTGCCCAAGTCAATTCCATCTGAGTATATATTGTAAAATGTCTTATTTCAGTATAACAAACAGCTTGTGGGGAAGAAAACCTTGTCTGAGACTTCTAATGATTACCAGTTTGTCAGTTTATAATCAAGTCATGAACATTGCTTTCCTATGGTTTTCTTTGCTGATAAAAAGCCCCGAGAAAGCAAAGAAAGATAAAAAAGACAAAGCAAGCTTTGACAAAGATATTTTGGTCTTTTCCAAACACTCCAAAATAAATTAAACTGCAATATCTGTACCTAATGGACTTCAGAACACTCTTGAAAGCTGAGAAGTGGCTCTTTGGTAGGAGGAGCGTCACAGTACCAGGAATGAACGGTGATTGACGTACAGGTACCTCAGATACCAAGCCAACCTTTCAACTCTATCACCACGCTTCCTGCAAAGCAAACTGGTTTTTGTCTTCCCTCCCATTGCCTGGGCTCTCAAGGTGGAATCCTCAGCATTATCTTTGACTCTTCTTCCTCTCTCCTTCTAATCTCTATCCTCAATCCATTGGTTACCACTTCCTTCTCTCTTTAAAAGTCCCCATCCCTTCCTTCTCATCCCTCTCCCTTCTCCATTCCCTCCCCAACTGGGATAACATCCGTCTCCCAACCTGCGTCCATGCCTGCCATCCAGCCTTCTCCTATACTTCCCCTTTTCACTGTGTCTCAGGTTATTTTTCTGTAACATCAGTCTGACCTCGCCAGCCTCCTGCTTAAAGACTTCAGAATGTTGTCTGTAACCTCCCAGCTGATGTCTTTGCAGTGCCAAGTGTTCTTTTCTGATCAACTTCAGGCCTCTTTTTGGCCTCATCATTTATTGGCACACTCTCCATGCTCTCCCTAAACGCACCAAGAGCTCGTGTCCACATCCCTTTCCTCAGGTCTTTCCTGTCTCACAACTCTTGCGTCTAGTAAAATCACATTCATTCATTCATTCATTCATGCATTCATTCATTCATAAGCCATTCATTCAACACACAATTTCCTGATGCGTACCAGAAACTGCAGGAGACTCAGATCAGTCTAACTGCTTCCTGTGTGAACTCTCGTCATACATTTCACACAAGGCTTTCTTCATCTGACTGATAAGGTTCGTCTTAGCACAGCACACTAGAAAACACTTGCATGTTTGTTTATTCATAGGAAAAATAGTCATTTTTGGGGTATTTACCAGGTTCTTGGTATGTTTCGTCACAAGTACCACATAGGTAGTTATTGTGACCCTCATCTTATAGATAAGAAAATTGATGTCCTGAGGTTGTACGTCTCGGCTGAAGTCACAGAGCAGTTATAAACTCTGATTTGTCCGACTCTATAGCCTTTTCCTTTTATAGCCTAATTACTTATGTCACAGTTGACACTGTATATTTGTCTTCCCCGTTAGATTGTGAGCTTCTCAAGGGCAGGTACTAATCATCTTCATCTTTGTACACTCAATGCCTGCCCAACATACCTGGTAAATAAGTGTTTATTGAATGAATGAATGAATGAATGATCACATTATTTGTCAGTTCCACTTAAACTTGACAAGAAAAATCTCAGTAATCTCTCTATTGAGGCATCCTTCAGGATGATTCATCAGGCCACTCACTGAGCCACGGGATTCTGCAAAATGCACTGGAGCACTAGCCTGACCATTAACTTACCTACTTTCCCCAAGGTGAATTTTAAAAAATGTTATTAAAAAATTATTTAATATAAAATCTTCACTTACTTGCTCTTTAAATATTATCACTATTAATAATTACATAAAACCATTAAAACTGCCAGGAACCTTTGCAAATTCAGACATCAGAGCCACCAATACTAACAAACCATACGCTTCCTTGAGGAAACTGGAAGATCTTTATAAGGGACAAGCTGGAAAATCTGCCACTACCAATTACTTACCAGTCTCATAGTTATATAAAGGGTTCAATCAGACCTACAATCAAGTCTTTTATAAATGCCAAATTCACTGATGGGTGAGGATGAGAGCAAATGTTTTAATTCAGGCTTTTTACGACCATTAGTAATGAACTATGATTGAAATAAGTTCCATTGTTACAGTAACTCAAAATCATGCAAAAATAATAATTTAGTTCTTTTATGAGAGGAAGGCAGAATATATTAGCATTTAATCTGCCCAAAAAGAACAGTGGCTCACCAGAACTATCTAGATGGCAGTCAGTCACTCAGTCACCGTTTATTGAGGTCTCCTGCATGAAGCCTTGTTAGCAGGAGGTTCAGCTACATTGTGCTGTTATAAATTCTCCACGGATTTTTATGTGTGTGGTGTGGTTGCTTTTTTTTTTTTTTCCAGGAAGCACCAACTAATAAACTTCTCTATGCCAAGGATATCCCAACCTACAAAGAGGAAGTAAAATCTTATTATAAAGCAATCAGGGATTTGCCTCCATTGTCATCTTTAGAAATGGAAGAATTCTTAACTCAGGAATCTAAGGTATCATTCAAAACCAGAAATAAGCTTCTATTTGGTGATTTTTTTAAAAAAAAGATCATTTTGGAGTCTCTCAACAACTTTTCTTTTTCTCAGAAACACGAAAATGAATTTAATGAAGAAGTGGCCTTGACAGAAATCTACAAATACATCGTAAAATATTTTGATGAGGTAAGATTTTATTTAACATCTTTTTAATCTATGAATCAGTCACAAGGATTTGGCCGTAGCATTCTATAGGTCTCAGGACAGCTCTGGCATCCGAAACAGCCAGAGAGGGAGGCCAGGAAGCCTGTCTGAGGTGGGGGTCTTGGCGCCAAGCCAGACCCTGCACACGGCCACCCCTCGTCTTTAAATCATGTGCCCACCAGCCTGCATTTACATCTGAGTTCATGGGGCCTACAGCCACACTTACTCAAGTTAACTCTGATGAGTAAGCTGTGGCTTTGTTCAAGGGGGCCAGCGTAGGCTTCATTGTAATCTGCTAAAAACGAAAGCCAAGCCTAGATTCTGTATTCAGTAGTTATATGAAATTATGACACAGTTCTAACATAAGCAACTATTTCGGTAACAACTGTTTTAATTCAGGCTTTTTTACAACCATTAGTAATGGACTACCATTCACCTTTATGACGAATTCTCCTTAACCTGGATGCATTGTTTCCAAATATATGTTAATTCCCCCTTCCCTGATTCCCCCCACTCAGTCATGCTGGGACAGGCTATCCATGTCAATGGTGAGAATAGCTCACCAATTCCATTTGCTACTTGAAGATCAAGTGAAGAGCTAAGGTAGGGTAGAGGCAATGAGTTCCTTAAACATGATAAGCATCCCTCTTTCCACGGGTGAGAAGGGAAGCCCTGTGGAGGGGAGGGGCGGGGACAGAAGGGACCACATTGTCCAGGAGAGGAGGGGAGGGGGGAAGTACTTGTCTCTGAGGAGGATGCCCCTGCCTGCTGCATTTAAGAAGAAATACTTGCCTGCATGTTGGCTGCCCAGGAATGCTTGCTGTGCTTGGAATGGCTGTGACATAATGCATAAAGCAGGGCCTTGGAAGTCTGGTCTCATATTTGTAAGCAAATAGTTGGTATTTCTTGAAGCCTTCTATTTTAAGCCAAAGTGTTGTTGATCCTGTGATAATGACTTAGCAAAACAACTTGCAAAGTGAGTATGTAAATAATTGAAGAAAATGTTGGCATCTGTTTCATACAGATTGTACCACTCACAGCATCAGGAAAAAAAATGGAATTATAATGCTAAAACCACAATATCTAAAATAACTGTTCTAATTGTCAACAGATTCTAAATAAACTAGAAAGAGAACGAGGGCTGGAAGAAGCTCAAAAACAACTCTTGCATGTAAAAGTCTTATTTGATGAAAAGAAGAAATGCAAGTGGATGTAAGCACCCTGGGGCCTGGCTTAATGTGGCAAAGTTCTTCAGACGACTTGGGAGCGAAATGGCCGCTTGAGCTACTCTGTGTCGTTAATTTTTTAGGTTTGCACAAAGGTTCCACTTTGAGCACTGTCTTTTTAAGAGACCAAGGCACATGCACAGCTTTTAGTAAGCATATCGACCACTGTGCCTGTGTGTATACTGTGGGAACCCTTCCGTAAATAGAGTTGAAGTGGTTGTTGCAAACAGCCTCCTTGTTTACAGAGAATACAGGGCCAGTAAGCAAGTGTCAGTATTGTAATGACAGTCTCCACTTAAGCACAATATTATCTAAGTGGTTTTGTTGGAAAACTACAGCTGTGTAGCACTTGTAACTACACTGCACCTCTGCAGAAAAAGGGACATTGCCAATGCTCAAAGCAGAACGTGAACGGAGTCATTTGGGAATGAGGTGGCGGTGTTAGGGCAAACTCAAGGGTTTGCAGCATTGAAACTTTCCCCAGTAGTTCTTGGAAAAGCTGACCGCAGAATTTGGTGGTGTGTACACTTAGCATTTGTGAGTGTGTGTGTGTTTAAACCAAAAACTAACAGTGTTGCAACATTGTTGAAAGGGCTCGTGTTTTTCAGTGGTCGCCAACTGCACTCCATCCAACTCTCCTCCATTTTTCATCCGGGAGCTCTAAAGCAAGGAGAGTGAGTGGGCTGTATTAAAATGCAACAGTGGTTTACCCAGACGTTTTGTCCTGATGTACGTTCCTTTCTTATTTATCTTTTCATACTAAATGTATTCGATGGTGGACATGTTTGGTATTGTAAAAAATATTAATTTTATTTAAAAACCTTTGATCAGAACTATCTGTGGAAGTGTAAGTCACTCTAATCCTACATTTCTATACTAGTGGCTCCTTGCTTTAGATTTCTGGTGAACCCTGTGGTTATAAATACTTGTGTGTGATTAAAAAAAAAAAAGATACATTTCACATTTCATCAAATTGCTGTTCACACTGGAGTATTATATATAAATATATATTTGAGGCCCAGGGCCTGAAAAATAATTAGTAGACAACTTGGTATCTTAGTCTTACTATGTACTTTTGGAAATTATTCCTTACAGGAGAAAGAATTTTAAATACTCATTCATGCCTTTCTTTTTAAAGAACTCCCTATCTAGTTATACTGTAGTCTTTTTATTGCTGAGTTTTTTATTCCTGAATTTTTGCTGCTCATGACCAATTTTAATACCACTGTGTTTTCCTTCTATTAAACCAGAAGAAGAAAAAAGTGTAATTGGCAACTCTCAAGCTTTCCTTGTGGCAGGCACCTTTTACCCTTGGTGCTCTAAGTCCCTGATCTAAGAAAAAAGAAAAAAAATTCAGGTAGCAAAACATTGATCACACATTCCTTAAAACCATTTACCAACACTGTATGGAACATCAGAACTGAAATGTGAATTTGTCTTAGGTAAATGCAGTTCTTTTCTGTTTCTTAATATCTGGTAAAGAGTAAGAGAGGTGACACCTCAACAAACGGTTCAGAGAAAGCAGCAGTTACTGCCCTCATAGGCACCGTTCCAATCCTGTGCTTTTGACCACTGTCTGTCCAATGGCTACATCTCAAAAATACTACCAAATAGATTAAAGTATAAGGTGAGAGGTCTGGGCCCCGTCCAAAGCTGCTACAGTCTTCAAAAGAGGTGAAGGCATTCATAAGAGAACAGTTATAGGAGAGTTGAGAAGCAAGGGTAGGAGAGTTGCCCAAAAGACTACCCTTCTCTAGGGTACAGAGAACTCAAAGGATCAGCTACAGCTTTATCAAGTATTTACTGAATGCTACACGAGGGTGTCCCTGTCCAGCTCTCCAGCACGAGTCCTGTGTGGAGAGTTACCTCCTCTTCCAGGGACTGTGCTGTTAGGAACTTTGGGCAAGTCACTTACCTCTTTGTGCCTCAATTTCTGTATATTTCTAACCTACCTCACTGAGGTGGTGTGAAGATTCACTAATGTATGTAGCGTGTTTGTCAATCCTCCAGTGAAAAGCACTATCTAGATCACATTTTGGATCACATTAGCCAAATGCAGTAAATGGCCAAATTAGATGTGTGCTGAAGACAATCAGTCACTGGGTCTAATTTAAACAGCAACTAGAGAACAAATGGCAAACAATATCTATTTTCAAGTTTCTTTGCATATTTTTTGGTGCAAAACAATTCATTTATAAATTTCTTTTCTAACAGTAGTGTCTACAGCAGCATTTAAAAATTAATTCTGTTACCTTTTCTGTATTAGGACTTAAAGTCTATTTCTTACTGTATACCTGATTGAAGCTGTTCTTGGAGATGAATGTTTTAAATGTCTATATCCAAAAATAAACATTTTGATGTAACTGTGGACTGTTGGTCTTTTGTTCCCAATTTTCTAGTTATAATAGGTTTTTTAATCTAAGTGGTGCCATAGAAATTAATTTTCAAAAACAAAGTGTCACTGTATATGCTGCGTGAATAAGCAGCCCCATTATGTAGTAAGTAAACCTAGTTTCTTGATAAATGAAGCCAATGGCTGCTCAGTTGCATTCCCATCCTCCACTATGGACTTGGACTTTTGACTATGATGTCTTCTGGATAATGCTTTTACTAGGTTGACATGAAATTATTCCAGCAGAATTCCTCAAAAAGATGTTACATAAAATGCCTCCAAAGGGTGTGCAGTGAAAAACAAAGTAAATGAAGGCACACAGAAAAATAAAATGTCATCATTTGAGTAGATCCAAAAAAAATACCAATACTTCTTGAGGGGCCCGCTGGGTTCCTCCATCAGCAGCTCTTTTTTAAACAGCCATAGCATTTAATTCTCTACTAATTCCAGCTCAAAAAGTCCATAATCAGTGCAATCTTCTAAACTGCTATCTATACAGTATGTTATTTGGCCGAAATGAAATGAAACACAAAACATTAGATAGAAAAATATTTATTAAGCTCTTTAATAAATTATGTGCACACAGCTTTTTGAAAAGGTAGACTTTTGCAACAAATGTTTATATAGATACCTTTAAGATTTTTTATGCCATCTTTTAAATTCTTTTTTTCCAAAAACTATAGGTTTATAACTCTTACAGTAAACCACAAGGTAAATATGTTTAGTGACTTTGTTACTGTCAAGCACCTCAATGATAAGGAAAAAGGAACTTTCAAAATGGACATATTTCAGGCAAAATGCCAAAAAATTCAAAGTAAAGTCAATTTTATAACTTGATTTTCTAATTAATTCCTTTTATCAATTTATTTTTATATTCTCAAAAGGTCATCAATATATATTCTAAATATCTGTGAAACTGTTTCTTTTAATGCTTCATTTGTCATAGCTGGTACCTTTTTTCTTGAAGCACATTCAAGCACTTTGGCAAACAGTAGCAGAGCAGCTCAATACCACATATGTTAACAACTCACATTTTACTGAGTCTGAGATTTCACCCCCTTTGATCTGTCTTTTCGCCAAGAACATCACTCCCCAGGAGATCCAAGTTCCTCTAGTTGTCTTCTTTGTGTTGTTTCTAGTTCTTCTAGTCTTTTGCGAAGGAGAGAGAGTTCCCTTTGATGTTGTTCCTCCTTAAAGCAAAAGAAATTGTTAGAAAAACCAGAAGTCTGCTCTCTTACACAGGCCTGCAACCATCTGCAGGGAAGTAATGTCCACTTCAGCAGTCTGAAAACACAGTAGTATGGGTGAACTACTAAGTAGGCCCGCTTCTCTCCTGCTGCAGGCTCTGACCTTAAGCAAAATCCAGTCTGCTCTTCTCTAGGTGTGAAATTCACTAGGGAGTAAATTAGAAAATACTAAGGGGTCTCAGTTATACTTACATGGAAACCTTGAAACAAGACTGGAGTTTAACAGTTTATTATAAACAAAGCTCTTGGTATGAGATTCAATTCAGTGACTAAAATCTGTGCTTACGATATTATAAAACATAATTATTTAGTCCTTCTAAAAAACATACAATCAATTTGATTCCTTCAATATTTTGGGGACCTGATACAGCAGAAAGAGCCTAGGTTTAGAAATCAGACAAGTTTAAAACTCTGTCATTTATTAAGCCACTTTAGGCAAGTCACTTCACCTTTCTCACTCAGTTTCCTCGCTATGAATAGGAAATAAAAATACCTGCCCTCATTGGGCATGGTGGCACACACCTGTAATCCCAGCATTTGGGAGGCTGAGGCAGGAGGATCATTGAGAGTTCGAGGCCAGCCTGGGCTACATAGTGAGTTCAAGGCCAGCCTGAACTGCACAGCAAAATCCTGTCTCATAAAAAACAAACAAAAGCCAATACAATATCTGCCCTCAAAGCATTTTTCATCAGTATTAAACTACTGGATGTCACATTGCATTAGTAAATGCTTGGCAGTAGTATGCGTAAGTTTTACGAAGTCTACCTTACTAAAAAACTCATTAAAACTTTCTTATCTATTGGCCAGTAGGACATTTTACTCCCAGCACCATCACTAAAAGATAGAACAAATTCAGATCCACTTCTCAGTAAATTTTTATGGTCCTCAAAAGAGAAGAAGTTAAGGTTAGCCTGAAATGGGTATGCTACTTCTGTGACTAAGATCACATCGACAATTTGGGTCTTTAATTCTCTATTTCAAAGGAATGTTTGACTGTTTTTTCCGAAATAAATGTTCATACCTGCATATGAGGAGGGAAGCACAGCTCCATGCCTGGGACCATGGCTGATGACTGATAGTTCATAGGATTGATAGATGCTGCTGGAGGTATGTTAGGAACTAAAATTAGACTTCGAAATTCATTATGTCTTCTCTGTATATCCTTTAGTCTTTTCTGAAGCCTTGTATATTCTTCAAATGGAACATTTTGTCTTAAAGAGAAAAAAATATTTACGTTCTTTTAAGTGTTATATGGTTATTGATTCACGATTTATTCTTTTTTGAGACAGGGTTTCGCTATGTAACTCAGGCTATCCTTGAGCTCACTATGTAGTCCAAGCTGGCCTAGAACTCGTGGCAATTCTCCTACCTCAGCCTCCCAAGTGCTGAGATTACAGGCATGGGCCACCATGCCCAGCTTCACAAAATATTTTAAATTGTAAGAGAATAATTTCTAAATTATAAGATATATCTATATATAATATATAAAATTCTACTTAAACAGAAACATTATATATTATATGATTATAATTAGCATTGCAGACTATCAATTTATTGTAGTTTTACTTGCTAATTAATCAGATTAAAATGTTTTCCTTCTTTTGCTTTCATTTCCATCATCTCCCTACCCAGGAATCCCAAAACTAAAAAGAGACTCTATACTAAAGAATGCCTTATCTTACAGAAGAAATCAAATCAGAATAAAGAACATGCTAGGTGAGCTGTACGAAACTGCTGCAATTTTTCTAGGTGAAATATGGTCACATATAGAATTTCATGTAGTTCAATCCAATTTTTGAAGAGCAGGTATGATATTGTGACATAATAAAAATATAGGTATTTGGTCTCTGCCCCTGGTCCCAGGCAGCTCCTGAAACCCGTGGAAACCAGGAGTGAAAAAGAACATCTCTTTTACAGTAATGTGATGACTGGAGGCTGAAGGACCCTGGAAAGCTTCACAGTGAGGTCAAGTCACCAGGAAGACCAAGACATGATCAGGGAGTTGGAACTTTCAGCCGCACCCCACCTCCAGCTCCAGGGAGGGGAGAAAAACTGAAGGCTGAGTTGCTCCCCACTGACCAGTAATGCAATCAATTCTGTTCGTGAAATGAAGCTGCCATAGAACCCTGAGGGGACAGCACCGGGGGAGCTCCTGGGTTGCTGAACACGTGGAGGTCCCGGGAGGGTGATGGACACACACGAGGCATGGAAGCGCCATAGCATTTCCCCTGCATCCCTTCCACTGGCCGTTCATCTGTATCCTCCATGATATTCTTTATAATAAACTTGTGTAAAGCATTTCCCTGAGTGCTGTGAGCTGCCCCAGCAAATTAACTGAACCCTAACAGAGGGTCACGGGAAGCCCTATACAGCCTGTGTCGGTCAGAGACACAGGTCCCACCCTGAGGCTGTGAGCAGCACCTGCTCTGGGGCAGCCTTGTGGGACTGAGGCCTCAGCCCTGGGGGTCTGACATTATGCCTAGGT
This sequence comes from Erethizon dorsatum, assembly GCA_028451465.1. Lineage (NCBI taxonomy): Eukaryota > Metazoa > Chordata > Mammalia > Rodentia > Erethizontidae > Erethizon > Erethizon dorsatum. Next base: position 12,656,057 of record CM051834.1, on the reverse strand, counting down.
AGACAGGATCTGAATGGAATTACAGGACACCCAGCCAGCGTCCACTAGAGAAGTGACTGCTTGGCATGTGGGAAAACCTCCGCCCCTCTGTCAGTGTTATACTGACTGTGTGTGAGGAGGAAAAACATTTGGTTTTTCCAAGATCAAATAGTAGGTAACCACAAAGTTTGTGAAGCTACTCAAAGAGAAAAATGACAAAGATAAAAGAAAAATCTAACTTTTTAGGCCTTCACAGATGATTATTTTTTGAAGATGGTTCCTGATCATCAACCATACCAGTAATCAAATGTAGTTTCAGAGCCATCCAAAGTCCTAGATAACCGGTGCCATAACTACCCAATCTCAAATCAATAACACTACAACATTAATAGATGAAACAGTAAGCTGAATTTGGTTTTGAAATGAAATTGGTAGCCTCCGACTTTAAGACAGCCTATTGTAAAGCTGGCAACAATCCCAGTCTAGAAACCTCTTGAGTATTCTTAAAAAAAATCATTCACATTTGGTAAGAATTACAACCAATACCAGTGCATATCATAAAACATTAGTATATGATATTATTGGCAATTTCCATTATAGAAAAGTCTAATACTTGATTAAATACAGGCTACCACTAATTAGCTGGATTCAAAAAGATTTTATTAACTTGAATCAAATGGGTCATGCAATGCAACTACCAAAAACCTCTCTGCTCAAAAAATGATAATGCTGGTTATTTTCTGTGCTCAGATGTGCCTACAAAACTAGAAGCTATAGCTCAATCATAGTTTTCCACAGCAGGAAACTAATTTTGATTCAAAGTTGTGGCCACAATTTTCAGAATTACACAATAGCCACAAGCTATTTGCTTTTTTTTTTTTTTTTTTTTTATGTTAGCATCAAGAACTCACACCACTCCTAGATAGCAAAGCCAGGGACTAATCTTTTTTGTCAATCCCAACCATAACGCAAACACCTGTCACGTGACAGACCATTTGCTGTATAGGAAACATTCAGCTAGAAAAATAAAAGATAATGCATTAGGGGTTATCAAATAGTTTTAGAAATCTTTTAAATATATATTCTAAATAAAACATGAAATACATTATACTCGGAAACAAAGTTCTATGACATCAAAGTAATCACATTGTATACACACAAAACATTACCTATTTAACACCTGATTCTCTGTTTCTAATTCTTCTTTCTTTGCCTCCAAGACTTCTACTTTTTCTTGCAGTCTCTTCAGTTTGTTTTCATGAAGAGATTTTCTCTAGAAAAATGATTAATATTTTCAAGTATGTTAATACATAATTTCCTACTCAAACAAAACTATATAGTGAATAGTTTTTTAGAGATGAATGTTTGCAGTGGCTACTAGAAAGAAAGATGAGTACATATGGCTTTTACTGAAAATTGGCAAAGATAATAAAGCCCAGGTCTATCTCATATCTTCAGTGTGACAGAATTATTATGAATGCCAAATCAGAAAATTGGTATCAATAACTGAATTGCTGCAAATGAAAATCTAAAAAAGGGAAGAAGTCGAATTTTACTAATGAGTGTGTCATCTGCAAAGGAATCATGAGCTCTTCATTGTCGCAGAAGATACGTGTTTAAGAGAACTGAAATAAAGTTCAAAGTTAAAAGCATGTTTACAACTGATGTTGCTACCAAAGCAAAAAATTAAAGGATTAGAATGCTAAGATAGAGTTTGAATTCAAATCAGTTTAAAAGTATGTCTTTCTAGATATTAAAAGGAAAATAATTTATATAATGTACAAAGTGAAAAGTTTCTACAAGTAAACAATTATGGTTTTATTAAATGATATGGGAAATGTGAGTATAATGCAAAAGCATGTGAACAAAAGTAGTATTTTTTCAGATTCTATGAACAGGATTTTGTTCTTAGTTTTCAGTTATGTAAGCCCAGGGTCTCAAGCACTCTAGCACTGTGCTACATCCTAGCACCTTTTAAGACAGTATCTTGCTAAGTTGCCCATGGTGGCCTTGAACTTAAAATCCTCCTGCCTCAGCCTAAGTATACTGCAATCATAGGCATATACCACCACACGTGGCTGCACTCAGGCTTTGGGAGGTGGTACTGGGGATTAAACCCAAGACCTTCACACTGAACGACAACCCCAGCCCTTTTAATTTTTTATTTTGAAACAGGGTCTCGCTAAGTCACTAAATTGCCCAGGTTGGACTCAAACTTGTGATCCTCCTGGCTCAGCCTCCCAGAGCTCTGGATTACACGCGTGCACCACCATCCTTGGCTTTTTTTTGTTTTGTTTCATTTTGTTTTGTTTTAATAGATATGTATAATGTTAGAATTCATTCAGTAGCTGCAAACCTTTTAAATATTTTTATGAACTTTTATTAAAGTATAACAAATTTATAGAAAAATGCATAAAATCTAAATCTAAAACTCAACGAAAAATCACAAAGGAAAAGCTGGTGTGATTACCTCACGGGTCAAGAGCGCTGCCATGACCCGAAGTGCGCCTGCCCTTCCCTCAATCATCAGCCCCTCAATCCTCTGAAAAGGTAATCAACTAATTTACTTCCAATGCTGCAGTTTAGTTTTTCTATTTTTAAAACTTCAAATGGAGTCACAGAGAGCATTCTTTTGTACATTACTTTTTTCCTTCACTTAACATTACGTTTGTGAGGTTTTGCATGTTATTACTTGTTCATTCATTGCCACATACTGCAGTCCCGTTATGACTATTACATAATTTACTCTATTGGCCCAGTTCACTACTAAGGGCCATCTGGGTCACTTCCAGTTGGAAGTATCGCAAGTATCACTTCCCATTGACCCCACTGCTCCACATCCACCAGCACCCCAAAGGTCTCCTTGTTCTCCTCCTGTCTACCCAGGCAAAGGAACCACTCTTTTGACCTATATGACCACAAGATTTACGTACACATAGGTAATTAAGGCATCCACCCACCTATAGACCCACCTACCCATATATAAAAGAAATCATATAGCACATATTTTGCATAAGGATTTTTTTTAAAGAGAAAAAAAAATAGAAAATTTCAAAACAACATAATAGGAGGGTAACAATGGTTAATACATTGCGTATTGTTATCTTTAAATTAGTTACTCAGAGTAAAAGATATCAGCATTCAATTGTCCAAACAATATTGGCATAAACCTTTCTTTTCAATGAACTAAGAGAAATTAGTAGTGTATCTTAACTATCTTGTGTATATATATATTTTTTTTCTTTTCCCATTCCCCCATCCCAGTTTCTCTTTCCTTTTGAACAGTTTCTTCCTGTTTTACAGTTATCTATTGTACATTTTGGATCTTTCAGCTTCTCACACTAGGGAGACAACACGATGTTTACACATGTGCGTCCAGTTTATTTCACTTATGAGTATGGTCTCGAGTTACATCCATTTACCTATAAAAGTCTCCAGTTTATCCTTATTTATGGCTGAGTAGTACTCCATTATATAAAAATACCACATCTTTTTATCCATTCCTCGGTTGATAGGCATTTGGGTTGTTTCCAAGATCTGCCTATTACAAATTGTGCTGCTATAAACATGGGTGCACACATATCGCTGTGGTATGATGTTTTTAATTCTTCTGGGAATATACCCAGAAGGAGAATAGCTGGGTCAAATGGGACCTCTAATCCTAGTTTTTTGAGGAATCTCCACACTGATTTCCACAGTGGTTGCACCAGTCGACACTCCCACCAACAGTGGACATAAGGATTTTTCAACATTGTATCTATACAATTAAGCCATGTTATTGCATGTCACAATATTTTCATTGTCATCCATTATGCACATGTACATTTTATCCACTTTTCTGTTGAACTATTTCTAATTGAGATATAAGGTTTTTATGAACTTTCCTGAACACATTTTTGATGGATATATGGTTCTCATTTTACAGAGTATATACCTAAGGCTAGGATCATAGAGTATTCTTGTTTTAGTATATATTGCCAGTTTTCTAAACTGATTATACCAATTACATGCCCACCACCAAGATATAAAAGTTCTAGTTGTTCTACATCCTTGCCAATACATGGTAGGGTCAGCCTTTTAAATTTTACCTATTCTGGTGGAGTGTGGTAGTAGCATCTCATTGTAGTTTTTATTGGTATTTTCTTGATAGCTAAAGATGTTGAGTACCTCGGGCACACCGGTCATCTGTAAACCCTTTTTTGTGATGTGGATATTATAGTCTTGCTCATTTAAAGAAAATTGTTTTGAGTAAACAGTTTCTTACTGATTTGTAAGAGTTCTTTATAAATTTACAATATGACTCCTTTATAGATATATGTATCACAGATTTACCTAGTCCCAGAATATAGCAGCATTTTGATAAAAAGCTTTGTTTTAATAAAATTATCAATCATTTGTACTTAGTACTTTTTGTGTTCAGGTTTAAGAAATCTTTACTTACACCAAGATCCTAAGATTTTCTTCTAACATTTTCTTTGAAAGCTTTATTTTTGCCTTTGACACTTAGATCTCTAGGTTCATTTTTACCTCCGTTGTTAAGTCTGAGTTAAAGATAACCAACTGATATAATACCCTGAACTTAAAAGATTAACCTTCTTGTATTGAAATGCACTGCAGTGGTACCTTTGTATGGACAAGAGTCCATGTACTTGCTGGTCTGTTTGTAGACTCGACTCTGTTCCATTTGTCTATTTACATCTACCCTTATGCGGATACCACAGTTTGAATTACTGCAGATCGTAATAAGCATTACTGTCTAGTAGTGTAAGTCCTCTGGCTTTACTGTTCTTCAAGACTGCCTTGATTATTCTACATCTTTCTATTCGCATATAAATTTTAGGATCTGCTTTCTAATTTCCACAAAGAACCTGCTGAGAGATTTTGATTAAAACTGCATTCAATTTACAGATTGGGAAAAACTGACATCTTAAAAATAATAGTGAATGTTCTAAATCATGAGCATGTTAGATTTCTATTTTAAGCATTCTTAAATTTTTCTAAGCAGTATTTCTATTTTTCAATGTAGAAGTCTTATGTATCTTTCATTAGATTTGTTCTTAGGTATTGTCTTTTATGCTACTGTAAATGTATTTAAATATTTCATAATTGTTATGTGCATAAAGATAAGTGATACTTGTTATTTAATCTTGTATCCAGCAACTATAAAATTTCACATATTTTAATACTTTATAGATTGGCTTATATTTTATGCACATACATTTATGTCATCTGTGAATGACAATTTTACTTCCTCCTCTCCAATTGTTATATCCACTTCTTTTTCTTGATTTATTACACTAACCGCCAAAATAAAATAGTAAAATGGTGTCACTGGACCTACTTTCTTGTTCCTGAACTCAGGTGAATGGAAGAAGGCATTCAATATTTAATCAGTAAGTAAGTTGCAGGATTTTAATAGCTACCACTTAGCAGATTAAAAATTTCCTTCTATTTCTAATTTGATAAAAGTTTTCTTTTTTTAAATGATAAAAGCGTTGAATTTTGTCAAGTTGTTTTTCTGCATCTATTTAGATAATCAAAATAGGGTCCCCCCCAACCCGGTACTGACGACTGAACTGGAGGCCTTTGTACTGAGCTATATCCCTACCCTTTTTTAATTTTTTAATTTGTTACTTTGAGACAGGGTCCCATTAAGTTGCCCAGGCTAGGCTCAAACTTGTAATCTTCCTGCCTTAACTTCCTTGAGTGCTGGGATTATAGGTATGTGCCACCATGCCTGGTAGACTCCCTTCTTTGTTCTTTTAGTGCTGAATTATACTGATCGATTTTGCACGTTAAGCTACTTTTATTCCTAGAATTAAGCCTACATGCTCATATTACCATTTTAATGTATCAGTGGATTCAGCCTGCTAGTATCTATTATTTTTACATCCATGTTTATGATGTAATTTTTCTTATAATGACTGCATCAGGTTCAAGCCTCATAAAATAAGTGGGGATGTTTTTCCTATTTTTCTATTTTCTGAGAGCGTTTGTGTTAAGATTTGTATTATTTCTTCCTTAAGTATTTGGAAGAATTTACCAGTGAAGCCAAATGAGGCATTTTCTTTGTGGAAGGTTTTTAATTAAGGATTCCATTTCTTTAATAGAAGACTCTTCAAATTCCTAATTCTTCTTGCACTCGTTTTACAATGTTCTTCAAGGAATGTATTCATTTCATCTAAACAGCAAATAAATAAGACAATCATTTTTAATATCCTCTTTATTTTACTACCTATAAGATATGTAGTGATATCCCCTTTTTCATTAATGATATCATTCACTTGCATTATCTAATCTTCAGATTGTTTAAGAATCAGTCTTGCTAAGCCTTTATTGGTTTTATCAATCTTCAAAAACCAACCCTTAGCATTTTCAATTTTCCACATTTCCTGCCTGTTTCAATCATTTCTGTTTATTACCTTGAAGATGCTGATGATGTCTGTTGTCAAATCCATCCACTGAATTCATAATTTAGTTAATGAGTTTTTTAGTTCTAAGCTTTTCAAATGCTTTCCAGTTGTTTGGTAAAATTTTCAAGCTTCTATTTCTCAGCATATGAAATATGTTTGTTTTAAAACCTGTATTTGATTACTTTGTTTTCTGGACCCCTTTGGAAGTCTGTTTATATTGGTTACTTTTCCTAGTTTTTTATGTTATATTATTTCATTATGTGCCTATTTTTGTATTTTTTTAATTCATACAATATATTTCTTAGAGCAGTTTTAAATTTACAGAAAAACTGAACAGAAAGTAGAGAATTCCCATATATTGTCTCCACCACCCAGTTTCCATTACTAATAACACCTTACATTGTTGTGGCACAAAATTTGTTAATATTGATATGCTATTATTAACTAAAGTCTATAGTTTAAAATTAGGATTCATTTTTGGTGTTGTATATACTTCCATAGGTTTTACCAAACAAATAATGTCATATATCTACCATTACAGTATCATACACAATAGCTTCGCTGGCCTGAATATTCCCTATGCTCTACTACTCATCCTTCCCTGTACCCCAATCCCTAGCAAGCACTGATCTTTTCACTATCTTCATAGTTTTGCCTTATTCAGAATGTCGTATAGTTGGAACCATAGTACACAGCTGTTTGAGACTGGCTTCTTTCATTTACCAATACACATTAAGGTTCTTCCATGTCTCTGCCTGGGTTGCTGGCTCATTTCTTTTTACTGTTGAATAATATTACGCTGTATGCACGGCAAGAACATCTTGGTTGTTTCCAAGTGTTGTGTGGTGGTTTGTGCAGACATAAAGTTCTCAAGTCATCCGAGTAAACACGTGACTGGAACACGACTGCTGGATCATACGATAAGACTGTATTTAGCTTTGTGAGGAAGCCCGGAGTGTCTTCCACAGTGGCAGTACATTCTGCATTCCTACCGGAAGTGAACTAGACTTCCTACTGTACTATACCCTTACCAGTAAGTGGTGCTATCAAGTGTTTTGGATTGAGCCATTCTAGAGAATGTATAATGCTATCTCTACATTTTATGTAGAAATGAGCAGTACATAAAAAAATTGAAGAAATAACTTCAAGTCTACAATGTTATTTTCCCTTAAAGTAGATTTATATCTACTTATGTATTTCTAGCAGGCAGCTAGGAACACTAGCAATATGAGTAAACTTAATCCAGTGAGCAGGAGTGAGATTATCAGAAGCTATGCTTCCGTACTTGCAGGAGCCAGGCTATTTAAGTTCACCCTAGTCAAAGGTGAATCGGCTCAAGATCCCAACCCAAAGCACTAGTGGATTTACCTGACTCCTGCTTTGTGGCAGATTTTGAACTCTGACTTTTGTTTCCCAAGCCCTGTGAGGTGGTCAAAGCTTTGCTCAGCTTCTTAGCCTCCCAGATGTCTCTTCTGGAATCAGCAATTTCCCCTAAAGGAAAAGCAACCACAAGGGCCATGCTCCTCTCTAGGTTTCCTAACTCTCAGGATCTTGGTCCCCTATGGCTTTGCTGCTTTATTAGCTTACTGAAGATATTTTTTAAAATATTTTTTTCTAGTTGGTCTAGTTGTTGTCATGGTGTTTTAGTCCAGTCGAGTTGCTATAACAGAAGACCTTAGGGCTTAGCTAATTTATAAACAATCAAAATTTATGTTTCATGGCTCCAGAGGCTGGAAAGTCGAAGATCGGTGTGTTAGTGGTCCCTGGTGGGGCCAACTTCCTTACTTCCTTCTACTGGGCCCTCGCATGGTAAAGGGGCAGGCAGCTCTCTAGGGCTTCTTTTATAAGGGCATTAAGCCCACTCAGGAAGGCTCTGTCCTTGTGACCTACCCACCCCAAAAGAGCCACCTCCGACTGCCATCACCTAGGGAGTTAGAATTTTATCACATAAATTTGGGAGGGAAACAGACATTCAAACCATGACACACAAGGAGAGCTGGTCCACATAGTTCCTACTCCCTTGTTACAAAAGTATATGCTTCTTTTAGGTATTTTAGTTCAAGTAACAGCACATATTTTAAGACAGAAATGCTTAACATTTCATTACTGTATGATCATGTACTAAGATCTAGTTGTATTGGTCATATAAATTATAGTAAAATATAAAAAATTATACCTCGTCATGAACAAATCTTAATTAAACATATCTTAAATAATACATACAGGGCCGGTGAGACGGCTCAGCGGCGTAAGCGCCTGCCTTGCAAGCGCGAAGGCCCGAGTTCGACTCCCGGAACCCACATACGAAAAAGGGGCCGGTGATATCGCTCAGCGGCACGGGTGCCTGTTGGTGCGCGAGGTCCTGAGGTCGTCCCCCCGGTACCCACCAAAAAAAAAAAAAAAAAAAAAAAAGAAGCCCAAAGAGGGCCGGTGAGATGGCTCAGCAGCATAAGCGCCTGCCTGGCAAGCTCGAGGTCCTGAGGTCAAACTCCCGGTACCCACATAAAAAAAAAAAAAAAAAAATAATACATACACATATTTTTAAAGAATATTTTTCGGGCCGGTGAGATGGCTCAGCGGCATAGGCGCCTGCCTTGCAAGCGCGAGGGCCCGAGTTCGACTCCCGGATCCCACATACGAAAAAGGGGCCGGTGATATCGCTCAGCGGCACGGGCGCCTGTTGGTGCGCGAGGTCCTGAGGTCGACCCCCCGGTACCCACAAAAAAAAAAAAAAAAAAAAAAAAAAAAAAGAATATTTTTCATATACATACACACACACATACACTTGAGAGAGAGGAGAAAGGGGGGAGAAGGGGGGAGAGAGAGAGGGGGAAGGAGAAAGAGGGATTAGGAGAGGGAGAAAGGGGGTGGGGATGAGAAAATGTACATGTAATTGGGCCATGTATTAACTACAGGTAAAGACACAGGGATTCCTGTAGGAAATTCTAGTCTATAAGTACAAAATCATGAGAGATGCCATTCTAGACAGGATAAGACAAGAATTAGGCTTTATTATATAATTGCATGGGAATTTGGATTTACCTGAAAGCTCTCCAGTGAGGATTGGTGACCAAAAAGCAGTGGTTTAAGAAGATTAATATGGCATCATATTAACAGCATACAGGACAGACTCAGAGAGTCAAATCTGGAAATTAACTTCCAAAAGACAGGGTCATGATGGTGGTGTTCTCATCCACCACTGCTTACAAAAGCAAGTGACTATTTACTAAGCATCTACTTTTTGATAGGAATTGAGCTAGAATACAATTAAAACATTGTATACTGGTTGGCTGGCTGAAAGACTCAATGAATACCTGAGGCTCCATCATCATCATCATCACCATTATCATTTTTTCCCAGACAGCCCTGACCCAACTCTAATTCTTCAAATGTGCCTGACAAACTACAACCCTGTTTAAGCGCAACTCTCACACATCGTGCATGCCTGGACTCATGCAAAACACACACACACACACACACACACACACACAGTGCTGACTAGTCTCACCTTAAATTATCCACCAACTTCAAATGGGCTCTAGCGCTCCCTGGCAATCTTACTAAATTTCCCTGCTCTGAGCACTCTCTCAAACTCCTATATTATTCTTTAATATCTTGTCTCTCAAATTTCTAATACTTCCAATCTTCACTCTCTAAGATGATGACCCTGTTTTTTTCCAAGAAAATAATATAGCAATCTGTAGAGAATTCCCTCACATCTCTACCATATCTATGAATTTACCCAAATTTTATAATCATGTACATCTTTTTTCCAGTTATAATAGATATTCTATTTCATATTATCTGAATGTTTATGTCCCTCCATAATTCATATTTTAAAATCCTAACCCCCATGAAGATAGTATAAAGAGGTGGAATTTTGGGGGAGATGATTAAGTCATGAAGGCAGAACCCTCCATAATGGAATTACTATAGTTCTTAAAAAACAGGCCCAAGGCGGTGAGATGGCTCAGCGGCTTAAGCGCCTGCCCGGCAAGCACGAGGGCCTGAGTTCGACTCCTGGAACCCACATACGAAAAAGGGGCCGGTGATATCGCTCAGCGGCACGGGCGCCTGCTGGCGCATGAGGTCCTGAGGTCGACCCCCCGGTACCCACAAAAAAAAAACAAAAAAACAAAAAACAACAGAATCGACCTCTATGACCATCCTCTTCCCAACTCAACTTTGTCCTATATTCTTCCTCACATCCACAATCTCATTTCATTTTATATATCTCTATTTTGACTCATCTTGATGCCTTTCATTCCATTTATCTAAGCTTTACTTAGGAGTCCAGGACATATCTACATGGATATACATCCATCATTTTATATCTGACATATGTTTAGTCAAACCTACTCTTTCTACTCCTCAGCTGACAAATACATTTTTCTCTTTCTTATTTACCACTATATTGTGTTTTCTGTTTATTTATTTGCTTGCTTTTTTGTTTGAGACAGGGTCCAGCTATGTTGCCTAGGCTTGCTCCAAACTCCTGGATTCAAGGGATCCTCCTGCCTCAGCCTCCTGAATAGCTGAGACCGACTACACACACACACTCTGTACCCAGTTATATCTTCTGTAATTTTTTTCCCTTCAGAATGCCTCTAGGAGTTATGCTTCGCTTTCATTCCAACACTCCAAGCCCAAATCTAGGCTTTTTATCTCATTCTATGTTTAATATATCAACTTCCTATCTGGTGGTCTCCCTGTCTCCAAGGTTTTGTTTGAGATAAGGTCTCACTACGTAGTTCAGACTGGCCTTGAACTCACACTAGGTAGGCTAGGCTGGCCTTGAACTCAGGTGATCCTCCTGCTGCAGCCTCCGAGGCAGGGATTACAGGTGTGCACCATCATGCCTGGCACTGTTTTCTTGTTTTTGTTGTTGTTATGTACAGTGGTTCTTAAACTTACGTCTTTTGGTATTTTTTAGACATTATCTTATTTCTCCAACTATATTATATGGTCATCAAGGATAGGGAATAATGATGGCTTCTATTTTCTCCCGTGTATGGCATAATACTAGGCCACATAATATATTCAATAAGGTATTTTGCAACTTCAAGATTATGGTTCATCTCTTTTTTGAAAATATGCACAACAGTATCTGACCAAGAGTTATTTCAGAAAAGTGTATCTTAAAATAAAAATAACATGTTGTCATTTCAAGTGCCTTAAAAGGAGAAACAACTCTTGTGCTAACTTCAAAAGATCTCTCTTCCTACTCACACTTTAACAATGTGGATGGAGAGGGAGATATAAGAAGTCATCAATCACAGAAGGGCATCCCAACCTGCGACCCCCAGGCAAGCTCTTCAAACAAATCAACACAACAAAATATCTTTTACATGAAAGACCCTTCCTGAAGATACTTACCAGAAGTGACATAAGCCTGTGCAAAGGAGCGTGGAGTGCTAAATAAGTGCACTCAGGTGGCAGTGAGGTGCCTGCCTACCCAGGGGGTGCGGGGTGGGGAATTTAAGTTGCTAACTCTCAAGTTATAAGACCTGTTCACAGGGAAGGATTATCATTTCTGCTCTAGGTTTCTATTTTGTGATTTAAGTCTTATTGAGTAAGACAGTTATGACTTTTGTCATTTAAATAAAGAACCAAAAATATCTGTTATATTCTTATGAATTGTATTTATAACCTTACAGCCAAATCATTGTATTACAGCATTATCTTTAACTCAACTGAGAAAAAAGTAAGAGTTAATTTATAGTGATTATTCTGATACAGGAAATAAGACTCACAGGGCTATGGCTATGATAAAGAGAAAAGCAATAAAATATCTAAAATCAAAGAAAGTGGGAAATTAAACAGTAACAGTGCAGTGGAAAGAAGACTGCAGTGAGAGTAGAAAGATGAGGATTTTAGTGAAGGTTTTGATCCCTACTAGTCAAGTGTTCTTGGGTACCTACACGTCAGTTTCCTAATCTATATAGGCTATTTCAGTGGTAAGGGCCCTTCCAGCCCTAAAATTATATATACTTGTATACTTTCTAGTAATATTTCTATGTCATATACAATGTTTTCCCACTTTCACTGATCTAAAACTGTAAGGTCTTGGTGCAGTGTCCCATTATGGGGCACTGGGTCATTGTAATTCACTAAACTGAAGTTAACAATTTCCCGTGACTTAAACCATAATCCATACTTTAAAAAGTGAAATTAATATTTACTATATTTTTATATATCATGTGGCAGATACTCACAGTAAAACATTCATCCTAGGTCACAATATTGAAAAATGTTTCTTTGTAGGTTTTTTAAACATCATCTCCTCTCCCAGGTCTGGGTTACCTATGATTAGCTGATAATCTCTCTCACCACTGGATGTCACTTTTGCTCCAAAAGAAGTCAACCCAAACTAACCTCGATAATTAGGATCTGATCTCTAAGATAATTATCTCTAAAAATCTCAACGTAAAAGTTTATCTGTGGAAGATAAAAATCAGCTCTTACAATTTCTAGTAATTTCTGGCTGAAACTGGCTTCCCGTGCGTCTAGGCTTCAAACACAGTACAAGGAGGCACAAGTAGGATCATCCATCACACATTAAAAGAGTTCACTGAAATCCCGCGGACACCCACACTTTCCAGCATTTGTTATGGACAGAAAGAAAAAGTGACCTCTACAGGAAAAAAACAAATAAGTGCTTATATTTGGGCATAAGACATTGGTATTCCATATAGCAAGTGTTGTTTTTCTAATCTCAATATTATGTTATTTTAGCATTATGATGAAAAAAGTAATATATGCCAGGAAAGTGGAGAATTAATGGCTTTTAGACTATTCATGGTGTCGCTCTGTCAGTCACAGTTGCTGGTTATATCCAATAACATAAAATGACATCCAGGAACAATGTCCTTAGCTTCCAAGCTAAGTATATGTAAATGACCTAGCTTTTTTATGCAAATATAAACGATAAACATGCAGACACTGAGGTAGTAGTGCCTATACCTTGGAGCAACTCCCCTCATCTCAGATCCTTTCTCCTCACAACCAGTGCCATAAGAATGGAACTTAGCAGAGGCGTGGCCAAGGGACACACTCCCACCCCCGTCCCAGCACTCCAATTCTGCTAAAAAGAACTGCTCAGTCACTACCACAGTGAATCACTGTTTCTGACAGGACCTGCGACATTGCCGAGTTTGTTGAAGCCAAAACAAAAAACAAAAAAAGTGTAAACCATTGACTTCAATGAATCATTTGGCTACACAATTTCCACGATGCACAGGACTGTTTCTAAGAAAACAAAGCTTTCAGGTTCTAGAGAAAAGTACCCTGCAGGGGCACAACTTGGAAAAGACCAAGGTGGAAACTATCACGGCTGTTTCAGAAACCAGGGAGAGTCCCGGGTCTTACTGCTGGGGGAAGGAGACACCTGCTCCTGCATTTGAGTTGGAAACAAAAGGGCCTTTTAACCACAAAAACAATATGCAGATTTTAGGCGAAGTTGACACAGGCCTAGTCATACTACGACATAAGTGAAGAATAAGCTAGATAAGACATGCTTGGGTTTGCCTGGAAACTTCAAATTACTCTGAAAAATACCATCTCTCTGGATCAATGCGTGTCCACTCTAAACAAAACTTAGAAGTTAACCTGTTGGATGGCTTAGATTTTCCTGACTTACCTCTGCAACACTTACAGTAAAATATAATGCTTACATATCAAATTAAACATGTCACTAAAATCTTAGCTTCACTTACATATTTTATTCTCCTAAAATATGTGTTTTACTCTATAGAAATCATTTTGATAAGAATCTCTTGCCTTTTTCTGAGCAGTTGCCGCTCGCTGTAGTTTCTCTTTAGCCTGATTATACTTTTCTTCTCTGTCTGTGATACGTTCCTGAAGCTTGTGCTTTTCTTCCAACCACTGTATCTGTTTTTCTTCCAATGTCCTGTCAAAAGAATATGTGCAAAACATGTAAGTTCATATAAACTCTTAGGATTAAAAAGATGATCACAAGTATAAGCCAACTCACAACATGCCTGACCATATCCTTCCTTTTACAACTCCAGGCGTGCTGCTTTTGCCAACACTACCATTACAGCTCTTCCTACGAACCAGGCACTGCACGTGGAACAGTATGCATCCTCTGTCTTCACAAAACCCCTCTAAGGTAAGTACTTCTCTATTAAGTCTTTTTTTAAGATAAAGAAAACGAGGCTTAAAGCAGTTTTCATTAACTTGCATAAGGACTCAGGTTTAGTTAACGGCAGGTCAAACACTTAATAACCTGCTGATTATAACAACCATCAAGCTATGAAAATTGGGCCTCATAAAGCTGGTTCAAAATGAAGCCTGGAGGGCCGGTGAGATGGCTCAGCGGCATAAGCGCCTGCCTTGCAAGCGCGAGGGCCCGAGTTCGACTCCCGGATCCCACATACGAAAAAGGGGCCGGTGATATCGCTCAGAGGCACGGGCTCCTGCTGGTGCGCGAGGTCCTGAGGTCGACCCCCCGGTACCCACAAAAAAAAAAAAAAAAAAAAAAAAAAAAAAAAAAATGAAGCCTGGAATCAAGTCTTAACATGGAGGTTTTAAGCTAGAGTAAAATTCATATAAACAATATGTTAAGGTAACATAACAATAACATTTTTAAAGCTATTCTTCATAGCTATTTAAAGCTATTCTTTATCACACTTTATATGATTCTTATTACCCTTACTTTGGGCAGTACAAATGAGAATAACAAACTCTGAGTTAGATTACATGCCTAAGGTCACACAGATTTAAAGTATGTTAGCTGGGTTTAAAATTACATTATAGGGGCCGGTGAGATGGCTCAGCGGCGTAAGCGCCCGCCTTGCAAGCGCAAGGGCCCGAGTTCGACTCCCGGATCCCACATACGAAAAAGGGGCCAGTGATATCACTCAGCGGCACGGGTGCCTGTCGGCGCGCGAGGTCCTGAGGTCGACCCCCGTACCCACAAAAAAAAAAAAAAAAAAAAAAAATTACATTATAGCCAAGCATGGTGGCGCATGCCTGAAATCTAAAACTAGGGAGGCTGAAGCATGAGGATTCACCTGTAGCTCTGGGCCAGCCTGAACTACATAGTGAGACTTTGTCTCAAAAGACAAAAAAATAAAATTACATTCTACTAACTTCTAGCCCAAACTATTTTATTCTATACAAGCCTACGAATAACATTCAGAAACCAACAATAACTTATTTAAATTTTCTAGATAAATTAGAATTAAGTTCATCTGAAAACATTTAAGGATTCTAAGATATAAATTTCTACTGTTTTACAAAAGGATACATTATTAGGTTCTCTGGAACATTAAACATTATGAACAAACATCTTCCTTACTTCCTTTTCCTGAAATATAACCCAATATATGAAAAACATGAACTAGCCTTAAAACAAGCCTTAAAAATATGAAAAAAAAAAAAAACCACACACAAAGGGGGAGAAATATGGTAAAACTTAAGAGGAACAAATGTGAAAATGTTTGATATAAATAAAATATACAATAATATGTATAAAAGACAAAGCAAATACCAAACAGCACAATGTTCTACCACATCTCCTGACCGATGGGACTGATTGTAATGCTGGGGTCAAACTTAAGGCCTCCTGTGTG
Source organism: Erethizon dorsatum (assembly GCA_028451465.1). NCBI lineage: Eukaryota > Metazoa > Chordata > Mammalia > Rodentia > Erethizontidae > Erethizon > Erethizon dorsatum. The sequence continues at coordinate 12,640,069 of CM051834.1, read as the reverse complement.
CTAGGTAAGCACTCTGCCACTGAGCTACATCCCCAGCCCTATTCTAACATGCAGGATTTTCCAGAGAATAAAGGTCTTGAACATAACCAAAATAACCTCCCCACCAGTTTACTACCCTGTACACTACTAACAAATTTCAAAGCCAAAAACCAAACAAAAACAAATCAGTTAGTTTTTCCAAAGGTAAAATTCAAAGACTAGTTCTAATTCCAGGAAGCAAGTTACACACACACACACACACACACACCCACCCACCCACCCACCCACCCCCAGCAACCCCACAGCCAAGTCATTCTGTTCTCTGGCATTCAGAACAGATTTTTGAAGAAACATTTGGGTTTGCTCAGTGAAGAAGAGTTTTTTCTTTGAGCATTTTCAGAATCCTTTGCTCAGGCAGAATTTTAAAGGCCTTCTTTCCTACATGTTTAAATTAAAAAGAAAGAATTTAAGAGTCTATGAAGCTTATTTTATACAAATGAAAAGTACATTACCTGAGACCACTGTATACTATCAAAATGTATTTGTAACTAAACAGAAACATATTCGATGCTGGAATCATCTCTAAAACAACTACATATTATACATTAGACAGAAAAAATTATACATAAAAGAAGCACAAACTCTACTTTTCAACTTCTAGTTGTACTTTTTCAGCTTGGCTTCTTAAATTGCGGCATTCTTGCTTTAATCTCTCCACCATTTCCTTCAGCATTTGGTTTGAATTCAGCAGCTCATTCTCAGACTGGGTCAATGAGGTCACTTGGGTCTGCAAACTACTGATTTGCTAAAAAAAGAGACAAAAACAGTGAATATACAGCCATGAAGCATATGCAACAAGTTATGTAAGAAGAGGCGATAGTAAGACTCTCCCCTGCCAAATGCCCCACGCAGCCAATATACTCTCAAGGATGCCCCTTAAATGAAATAATAAATAGTAGCAGCGCGGTCATTTCTTGCTCTTAACCAGAGACCATCAATAACCATAATGTCCTCAGTCACTGAGTCCTTTCTTTTCTCCCCCAAAAAAGCACATCAGAAGGTTACTGGGAGTAGGGAGAGGGTTATCAGGAGGAAAGCAAGAAAATGAGAAAAGAGAATCCAACAATTAGAGCAAGTCTCCTATCACTCTAGCCTTCCCCTAGCCTTCTTGGAAGGAACTGATTCTAAAGCAAGTTGGCTGGGAAAGCAGCTGAAGAAACCTGCTCTCTGAGCAGTCAGGAAATGCTAAGTGCTAATACAGGAAGGATCACTCTCACCTTGACTCTAAAAGGTGCTTTGGGAAATCTAATGAATGCTACAGATTCCTCCATAAAATCACTGAAGGGTTTTAATCCCAATCTTCCTTCATCTGGAAATACTTTTTCTTATCAAAAGTAGGTAATTATGTAGTTACAGACTAATCGGCTAGAAAGATTCACACTGTTTCAAAGTTATATCTAAATAGTCTTCATTGAGGATAGTTACATCACCTGCCCCTACTAGTTACTTTTATCAATTAATAAATAACAAAAGTTCTCATTTTTCTTTCACTCTTTTAGCCATTCTGAGACATTTCTGAGCAAAAAGAGTCAAGAGCCAGGGATCAAAAGAACCCATCATGAGATTCAAGGACAAAGATTCTTTACATGATAAATTAATAAAGGGGAAGTAGTATTATTTTTCTCATGGCAACAAAGCCAAATAAGGTAGGACTACACGTATGTCCACAAAGCAATTTTTAGCAAAATAAAGTAAAACTGTATATCTCAAATTTCTATTTTAGAATTAACTTCTTCATGCAGAAGTACTACTTATTTTTAACTGGAATGGCAAACACTAAATCTGTATTATAATTGCCTGAATAAGCAACCTTCCAAGAGCCTACCACCATGCCAAGGATACTAGGTAACTATTCAATACTAGGTAACTATTCAATGCCAAGGATACTAGGTAACTTCTTTCTCAGAGAATCAAACATTATGTTCTCTTGGTTAAGATTTGGGAACCGTAACCGCACATGCATAAATCCTAAAAATGGAATCTTCTACATCATTTATGGGGGGGGGATGTATTTTCAACAAAAAAAGAAAATAGAATTCAGAAAAGAACATTTTTCTATATTTTGCTCAACCTTATATAAATTCCCCCTGAACCCAAGTTACTTTAAATAAAATATAAATTTCTTTCTATAAATACAACTCAGACACAGGGACATAGCAAGAAATACTTCATGGATAAATGTAAAGTTACAAGCCAATTACTCAAGCAACCTTCAAACCTAATATTTCTAAATAATTTTTAAAATTTAGAATACTAAACATTGTCTTTTTTTTTTTTTTTTTTTTTTTGAGACAGGGTCTCACACTATCCAGTTCATGCTGGCCTTGAACTCTCAGCCAACCTCCTGCCTCAGCCTCTCGAATGCTGGTATTAAAGGCATGCATTACCATGCCTGGCCTAAATACTGTCCTTTAACTATACTTTTTAAAACTTTGCATGGGCTACAGCATATAAATATATTAATAAAAACAGCAGTTAGCAAAAGAAGCTTACTAAAATAAAGCAGGAAGGTTGAAACATTTCATCTTTACATATCAATCTCATCTGTTATCAACTGTGGTGATGAGATTATCGTAACACTGGTGAGAAAATTTCCAACTATCTAAAACACGGATTTAAAGAAGCACTTAACAAACTAAAAACAAAATGTCTCCTAAAATCATACCTGTTTCAGATCAGAATTTTCATTTTTTTCTTTCTCCGCATTTTCAATATTCAAAATTTGTTGCTGAAGTTTTAACCTAAAAACCATAATCCAACAAAATATATTACAAATCCATAGTTCACTTTTTACTGAATTATTCAATCATTCCACTGATTGGTTTGACACCAGGCACTATGTTATGCAAACTGGCAGATGCGATCATGAAGATTAGAGGCCGTGTTGGCATACGACCACGACGAAGTACAAATGACTCCTTTAGCAACGGAAACTGTGAGCACGAGAAGGGCGAGACACCGCATCTGCCCAGGGGTACAGGAGACAAAACTGATGAGTGAGATTTTCACAAACATAGGGAGGAGACTGAACAACCGGCTGTCAACGGAGAAGTACAGAAATGTGTTCTTAAGGCACCAGAAGGCAGTTCAGTTTAGGAGAAGGCACCTCATACCCATACAACTTAAAACATTTTACAATCTATAAAGTGCTATCGGACAGAGTGCTATTTCACTTTCATTCTTTAAAGGCTACAGATTTCAAAGAAAACTGTCTCTTGCAGGACAACATACTGTATTCCATAAAATATCTTATGAGCTTTTAATCCCTGAGATAAAAATTTGAAGAGGACACAATCTGCACTCTCTTCTAAAGAAATGATACATGTTCAGCCACAGCTCTAAAATGCAAAGTAGCTCCCTCTGGGAGCCTGAGGCAGGAAGACTGCAAGTTCCAGTCCAGCCTAGGCAACTTAGTGACTCAGTGAGATCCTGCCTCAAAGGAGAAGTAGCTCAGTGCAAAGGCTATAGGGTTCAGTCCCTACTACTGGAAACACACACACGCGTACACACGCGTGCACACGCACATGTGCACACACAGAACATCTTTGTCGAGGAAATGACTCACCAGATAGAGAAGACCTTGTATTAATGAGGTTTGGCAGGACAGGCCCTCAACTTCCTTTCAAAAATTCTTTAAACACTTAAATATAACTCACTTGGCACTTGTTATTTTTATTAGTATGTCCTATATACCCAATTAGGATGTGCCTACAGCTATGCTGTAAGTTCAAGATTTCAATAAATATCTGTTGATGGACTGAATGAACCTAAACCCTGGATCAGACACTAAGTGTGTAAGTTGAATAGGTAACATAACTTGGAAGAAATCTGATGACCCATTGCTTGAGATGATTACAAGTAAATTCCAGAAGCAACAGTGCTAAAGGAAGAGGGTCAGTCCTGCTCCTCTTGTCCCTTTGTCCACAGCAGTCGAATTCTTACTTCATATTTCTAGCTATATTACTAGTACTCTCTCAAACTTTTTGTGCATTTCCTCCATAAATATTTATGGATATTATTAACTTAGTGCTTTTAGGTTACTGAATTAATAAAGGTTAATTAAAGATTCTATATATAACAATGTATACAGAAGAGAGAACACTGTGGGTCCTAGCCTAGAGTGAGAGTTAGAAAACATAGGCTCTAAGAACATCCTAGCTCTGATAAAGAATGTGGATATACAGTACTTGGACGATCAAGAAGAAACAAGACTCAGTAAGAAAGCATTTATGGCCAGACTGCTTCAGTGGAAGTCTACAGTAAAGATAAAATAGTGCCCTACATACAAAGCTGAAGCCATAGAAATGAATGGTAAAGAGCATCTGAATACCAGTAAAGCATGAGGGAAGTAAGAACACCATCACAGTAGGTTATAGGAGATGCTATACAGCACAGGCACTTCTTCATTTCACTTTGCTGATATGCTACTGGGTTAGAATCGAAAACTGGTATCAGATTTTTTAAAAGAGAAAATTAGTTCATGATTTAAGATATTACATTTAAGATTTTAAGGGCTAATGGACTTTAACATAAATACAATTAATTTTAATAGATATTAACAGGGTTTAGGAATAACACCAATGATTTTAAATCTCAATAACAAAAGAGTTCAAGAAAAGTAGATAGTGTTTCAAAAGATAGTATTACAGATTTAGGAATTAAAGTATAATATCTCTTCTGATAAGGTTTTTAATATTTAAAGTATGTCACAAGTCAAAAGAAAATAAGCTTTATATTAGAAGTACAAAGTAGAGAAAAAAGCCAAGCATGGTGGTGCACACCTGTAATCCCAGAACTCTGAGAGGCTGAGGCAGGAGGATCACAAGTTCAAGCCTAGCCTGGGCAATTAAGCAACTCAGTCAGACCCTGTCTCAATAACAAAAAATTTAAAAAGGGCAAGGAATGTAGCTCAATGCTAAGGCCACAGGTTCAAAGCCCAGTACTGCAAAAACAAAGTACAATAAAAAAGTGCAATTAATTTTCATTAGGGGACCAGTTAAGGTTATGTAAGAGAGACAATTTCAACTAGACCTTGAACATAAAATAAGAATCTGGGATAGACAACAATATGCTGAAGGTGAAGAAGAGTATAAATGATGAAATAAGATCCTACAGGTAACAGAGGAAACGGCATTAAAGCACAGTTCACTTTAGAAATAAATGGGGAAAGAATGTTTTCACTGTAATAGGAAAAGAAATGAGAATAAAAGGGATTAGGATACAGAGTGATAAGAAATTATAGAAATATTTAAGTCTTTAAAATGAATGGTTTTAGGAGACAACAAGGCCCAGGATGTGGCTATGTGTATGAGATGATAAAGTGGAATAAAGATAAAAAGTACCAGAATGTGAATACATTAAACTATAAGACTAAAGGTGTTGAACTATTCAACAATATGGAGGTGTAGTCACTTTAAAATGATGGCCAGGGACAGAAAATACAGAAAAGTGGAGCCGAGTATCAAAGACCTCAGTAACTTAAGGAACATCTGGTAATTGGCAAAAAAAAAAAAAAAAAAAAAAAAAGATAGGGATAAACTAGATGCAACAAGTATCAAAGGAAAAATCATTTTAACTGAGGCAATCAAACAATGGTCTGACACAAAAGTCAGCATTTACAAATGTGGATTTCCCTTGTTGGTCCCCTGTCATAAAAGAAAAGAAGAAAGATAATTTCCACCTAAGAGGGTTGCCAGGTTATATGACATCAGGAGGGAGTATGAAAAATCTTGCAAAAACATTTCTTGGTAACAGAACAGGGATTTCAAAGGTTATAGCAGAAATTGTTGTTAAAAGGAGAATTTTAATGAATAGATGGGGTGGGGGAAAATCACAAAGTAAAGGATGAGTAAATTGGGGGAAAAGAAACTATAAATAAGTACTTTAGACTTTAAAAGTAATTTTAGCAGTAGAAATACGAGGGCCTCCATAGAATGGAGGGCCAAGGTACAATACAGAACGCAGCTGTGTAAAAATGTAAGTGGAAATCGTGGAATAACATCGAGATGGAGCTGTTCCAAGTTCCTTTCAAAGTGTGACACAGTCAACTGCGGTGCCCACGGGACAGCACACACTACATATGAGCCACCGCGTCATGCCACAAATGTTTACTGAGTGCCTATAAATGCTGAGCCCAGTTCTAAGTGTTACAGATACACTGAAAAATAACAGACAGAATTCCTACCCTTCACGGTCAACAGAGCTGTAGGCAGAGCTTTCTTTGATGATGGAAATGTTTTATAAGCTGCACCTTTCAACGTGACAGATACTAGCTATGTGTTGCTATTGCACATTTAAAATGTGGCTTGTATGACTGAGCAACTGGATTTTCAACTTTAAAATTTTAATTACTTAAGTTTAGATTTAAATTGCTACATGTGACTAGTGTTACCATACTGGGCAGTGAAGGCTCTTGCCTTCATTTGATATTAGCGGGAAAGTAATGTGGCAAGCAAGAGAAGTTGTAGTCCAGGTTTCTCTGCCATCACAGAGTCCTAGAACAAGTCTCTTGAGAATGGCACAGCTTTCTTACACCAACCTTCTGAAAGCAAGCTTCCTGCTTTTAAGCCCTGAAATTGGACACTGTCCTTATTAACAAAAAGGGACTATCTTGTAAGGATATAAGAACCACTGAATCAAAGGAGAACTAGAGAACCAGAACCAGGGTTCAGTAACTGACAGGAATCATAGGCAAAGACATGCAACAAGAACCACTAGGTCTTCCCAATGCTACCACATCCCCGCCACCTCAATCGCTTACTTTGCAGTTCGAATTCTGACAGAGAATTTTTCCAAATGGCCACCTATAGTGTCCTGTTTCCTCTTACGATAACACACAACAGATAATTCTTCTCAAGATTGGGTATAAATAGAAAAAAGCATATATTAAATGATAATTATGTCTTCAAAAGGCAAATATTCACTATAAACAAAAAAAGTCCAAAATGCTAAAATAAAAATGTAAAAATATTAATTAAAAATCTTAAGAAAGGCCGGTGAGATAGCTCAGCGGCATAAGCGCCTGCCTCGCAAGCACGAGGTCCAGAGTTCAACTCCCGGTACCCACATACGAAGAAAGGGCCAGTGATACCACTCAGCAGCACCGGTGCCTGCTGGCACACGAGGTCCTGAGTTCGACCCCCAGTACTCACACACACAAAAAAAAATCTTGAGAAAAAAATTAAGAGGGCCGGTGAGATTGCTCAGCGGCATAAGTGCCTGCCTGGCAAGCGCGAAGTCCTTAGTTCGACTCCTGGAACCCACATAAAGGACAAAAAGGGGCCAGTGATATCACTCAGGGCACAAGCACTTGCTGGCAAGTGCGAGGCCCTGAGGTCAACTCCTGGTACCCACATAAAAAAAAAAAAAAAAAAAGAAAGAAAGAAAAAGAAAAAAATTAGAAAGCCCCAAATGGAAAACAGATCTCTGGCTTTAAGTCATGCAAAAGATAAAAATAAGTGGCATTCACTACAGATATCTTCCTTCAAGATCTCCTCCCCTTGGATAGTTATTACTATTTCCCCCAAACGACTGCCTCCCCATTTCTGATCTCACTCTTAGCCTCCTCCCCACCACTACCCCAGGGAAATAGGCATACAACCTGGCTAAGCCACAGGTCCTGATCTCCCTTGCAACAGTGATGGGCCCAGGGAGAGGTATGCAAACCAGATTCAAACCATTCTTTAAACTTTTCTCTGTCTTTAGTTCAACATAGTCTTGGTGTCACAAAGAAAGCAGTAGTAAAGAAGCAGACACTAGAGACAGAAAAGGAGAAGAATGGAGAGGAAGAAGGGAGGAAAACCACTCTTACTGATCCACATGTGAGTTCCAGATCCAGGTTCAGAGGGAACAGCATAACCCCTATACTTTCCACAATTTATGTCAGCCAGTAAAGTCCCTTTATTTGTCTGCATAAGTTGGAGTTGAATCCTGCCATATCCAATAGTTGACTACATACTTTATTATATTTAAACTACTATAAATTTTATATGTTTTTAATTTATAGGGTAACTTCAAAATTTTAAAAACTGTGCAGCAGGGCAGGCTTCTGAAATATAACATACTTTCATAACAATAACTGCATTACTCTTAGCACTATGATAGGCTAGTGGTTAAGAAACTAATGAAAAAGACTAGTATGTAATTAATAATTTAAAGTACCTGTCAAAGTAGTGATTAATATCTACCAGATACTATCAACTTACATAGTACTGGCTTGTAAAGAAATGTATACCTTCTGCTTTATATGATTTATACTTCTCATTACTCTAGAAAGACCTTTTTTCCAGATAGTCTTTGACCTATCACAGGCTTTAAATAAGAGAAGCTACAATTAAGATTATTTTAATGACTGATAAAAATGCACCTGGTAGATGTAGTTGGATTTATAAATCAGTAAATTAGAACTGCCATAGAAAAAATATTATCACTGTAGAGTATTTAAAAAATTCACGCAAATCTTGTGAATTACTCCTTCTGCTAGATTTTATAGTGGTTAGTATGTCCTTTTTAAAAATAAGTTAGGTCAATTATACATGATAAATGACCTGAAGAAACTAAAGAGAAATCAGAGATAAATTATCAAGACAACTAGTGGAAGAGAAAATGATTTATATTGAAGAAAAGGCAAAGGAATGAATGCTATTTTATAGATTTTTTTTTTTATTTTAAAGAGAAGAAAAAACAAAACAAATCAAAAGAAGAACAAATTTTCAAACCAACATAATAGGAGGGTAACAATGGTTAATACATTACGTATTACTATCTTTAAGTTAGTTATTCAGGACACCAGACATTAGCATTCAATTGTCCAAACATTATTGGCACAAACCTTACTCTTCAATGAACTAAGTAAAAATGGTAGTGTATCTATCTTAACCATCATATATATATATATATATATATATATACACAATTTTTTTTCCCTTTCCCTTCTTTCTTTTCCCTATTCCAGTCTCTCTTTCCTTTTGACCATTATAGATTTCTTTTAAACCAAAAAAAAAAAAAAGAAGGGTCAAGTTTATTATTGTCTTCAAGTAATGACAGAATCCTGAACAGTTTATCACTATGGCAACAGAAGCCCAAAGCAGGAGAAACAGGCTTAAATTCTAACATAAAAGATTCTAGCTGATCAAACTGTAGGACCATGATAGGATAAAATATTAGAGTGGGGCTCCTGGGGAGGGTAGAGATTTAAAAACTGCCTGTCCTGAATAGTTAAACAATATACTCACTTAAAAGCAAAGAGATGGGCAAGACTGGCTCTCAAAACCCATTACAGAGTTATTATTCTAGAATTGTAGGCACTAACAATTTAAATTAATTGTTCATAAAACCTGATATAAGTAAGCAATACACATACCTCTGCCTGAAGCAGTTCTTTCCTAAGTAATGTGAATCAAGACTCTTGTCTCAAAACATAACCTACAATTTAATGAATGTGATTTTTAAAAGCCACTAGACTTTAATTTATATAATTACTGAAGTCACTAGGATTTTAAAAGCAGATAGAAGGAAATTCCAGGTGCTGAAGACAAGGGCAGATGCGCTAGCTCTGTGTTATCCATATATTCTATAAAAATAATTCAGAAGAGCATGGAGAACAAAGCCACACAAAATCACGCCCTCAGCAAAACGGAAAGCAGAAAATGCCTAAACTCCAAGACAACTAGAAGTGAAAAGAAGGAGCAAAAAGAAGGAAAATTATAGACCAAGAACTACATGAAGCATTAACAATAGAGTATACCACCACCTTAAACAAAGAAACAAAAAAGAGATACTAATATCAAGGGTTAAGTCCGAAAATTAAGGTTGCTTCAATATCAGGAAACTCAACATACAATCTTAATAAATCAAAGGGGAAGAAGTCATGATTATCAATGTTAAAAAATGATAATTTTCAAAACTATGTCTAACAAAAACACGTGTGAAAATAAAAATTGGTAAATACCTTCTTAATAAGGCATACATATACTTCAACCCTAAAGCTAGCCTCTTAACCAATGAAGAAACAGTAGAACATTTCCATTAAGATCAGGAATAAGGCAAGAAAATCTATTATCTCGGATCCTACTTAATACTGTATTTTGGAGGTAACTGCCAGTGCAATTAGATAAAACAAATGCATAGGAATTGGTAAAAAAAAAAAAAAAAGAAAAATGATTGCTACTTATAGATGATATGCCACTACACCTGGAAAATGCTAGGTAAGTCATAATAAAATGAATACGAACAATAATTCGGTAAACTAGCAGGTACAAAATTAACCTGTAAGAAGTGGTAGCCTTCATAAATAAACAACAACCAGCTAGAAGACAAAAATGAAAGAGAATAGCATTTACAATAGCAACGAAGACCAAATGCTTAGGAAGAAACCCAGCAGCTACTCTTCGCTACCCCCAGCCGGGCCCACCGCAGGCATCTTTGCACACACTCCAGGAGCAGCCTGCACACAAGCTGGGAGCCAGGGAAGGCAGAAAGCACTCTGGGATCTTTGCTCGGATCACTGACTTCTGGTTCTGATCCAAGAGGTACAGACAAAGAGACAGGCAAGTTACTGTTGTCGCAGCTCCCCCGCTGCCATCCCCTACACCCTCGGGCTGAAGCTACTTTCAAGGAATTACAGGGCCAGCGCTATCCCTCCAACCTGTTTGTTTTACATTTTTTTCTGCTTTGAGGAGCCAGACACTAAAGATTAGGACAGTCAGAAGCAGCTGCATATTTGTGGATAATCAGAAAGTGGTTATGCATATCCAGGGAAAGGCAAAGGCTCAGAGGAGATCTGAGAAGATCCTGTTAACACTTTTCAAGCTGATCCTTGCCACAGAAGTAGCCTGCTATGATTCACACTCACACACACAACAATTTTTAAAAATACAAAAAAAAAAAAAAAAAAGCAGCAAATACTGGGCAAAGGGGAAAATCTGATTCCTAGACTTACTACTTTATTACATTCAAATATCCAGTTTTATAAAAAGAAACAGTGAAGTATGGCCTGCCTATTCGAAGGGGGAAAAAAATCAACAGAAATTACCAGAAAAAGAACTACAATATTAGCAGATCTACTAGACAAAGACATTAAAGCAACTATCTTAAAGATGATTAAAGAACTGAAAGAAATTGTAGAACTGAAGAAAATTATACAGGAACAAAATGGAAATATGAATAAAGAAGAAAGAACACCTAAAAAAAATCAAAAAGAAATTCTGGAGCTGAAAAGTACAATACCTGAAATTATAATTTCACTAGAGAGATTCAAAGCCAATTTGAGCATGCAGAAGAAATAATCGGTGAATGTAAAGATAAGACAATGGAAATTATCAAATCCAATAACAATTTTAAAAATGAAGAACAGCAAACAGCCAAGGGACCTGAGACACCATCAAGCCATCCAACATATACACTATAGGAGTCCCAACAAAGAGAGAGAGAAAGAAGTAGAGGGAGTAGCTGAAGAAATGACAGCTGAAAACTAACCAAATTTACTGAAAAGCATGAATGTAAACATGAACTATAAGATGAGCTCAAAAAGATCTACACTGGGACATAGCGTTAATCAAATTTTTGAAAACCAAAGGCAAAGAAAGAATCTTCAAAGCAGCTAAAGAGAATCAATTTATCACATATAAGGAATATTCAATAAGATTATCAGCAAATTTCTCATTAAAAAAGAAAAACTTCAGAGAATACTGAGTATGGCAGTGTGTACCTGTAATTCCAGCTACTTGGAAGGCTGAGGCAGGAGCATCATAAGTTGAAGGCCATCCTGGACAACTTAGTTATACCTTGTCTCAGAATTTTAAAAGGGGGCCGGTGAGATGGCTCAGCGGCTTAAGCGCCTGCCCGTCAAGCGCAAGGGCCCAAGTTCGACTCCCGGAACCCACATACAAAAAAGGGGCCGGTGATATCTCTCAGCGGCATGGGCGCCTGCTGGCGCGCGAGGTCCTGAGGTCGACCCCCGGTACCCACAAAAAAAAAAAAAAAAAATGTTAAAAGGTACTGGGGTTGTAGTTCAGTGGTACCTAGCATGCATGTGCCACTGGATTCACAAAACAAAACAACTTTGAAGACTATAAGGTAGAGGACAGATATATTGTATTTAAAATACACAAAGAAATTGTCAATCAAAAATCCTGTATCTGGAAAAACTGTTCTTTAAAAGTAAGAAAATTTAAACACTGCAGATAAACACAGCTATCTACCAGACTTAGGCTACAGAAATGCTTAACGGCATTGAACAGAGTAAACAGAAGGACACTATACAGTAACTCAAATCCATATGAAAAAATACATAGCTCCATAAAAATAGTTAGATGGGCAATTATAAAAGCTAATATTATCGTACCAACAATCTATAACTCTACTTATTATTTTCTATATGATTTAAGATACTAATACATTAAAATTAGTCTAAAAACTAGTATTATTATAACTTCATTATTCCACATTTTTTTTCTACATTATTTTAGAAAATAATGCATTGAAAAAATTATTAGTTTATGTTCTGAGGCACACAATACATAATAAAGATGTAATGCTGTGACACTGACAACAGAAAAGGGTGAAAGCTAGAAAGGAAGAGTTTTTGTGTATCTTTGAAGTTAAGCTTGTATAAATTCAAACTGGAGTCTTATAAACTCAGGATGTTAAAATGTAACCTCCTTGGTATCACAAGGAAAATAGCTGTCAAATATAAACAAAAGTAAGAAAGGACCTTAGATTTTTCCCTACCCTCCCCAAAAAAACCCTAAAACAAGAAAAAAAAAACTGAACACAAAAGATAGCAATGAAAGACCAAAAAGCTTTAAAGACAGAAAACAGCAAAATGACAGCAGTCTCTCCTTACCATTAATTACTCTAAATGTAAACACATTAAACTTGCTAATCAACAAACCTGCAAGAAAAAAAAACCTACCTCAACATAGTAAATGAAAACCCACAGTGACTGAAAGTTTTTTCTCTAAGATTAGGAACCAGGGAAGGAATCCTTGGTTTATCATTTCTAAGTAACATTCAATTGCAAGTTTCAGACACAAACAAAAAAGGCGTCCAAATTGAAAGGATGGAAAATTACCTCTGTTCTCAGATGATAAGATCTCATGTGAAGAAAACCCCAAAGATCACACATGCCCGCGCACACACACAGTTAAAACTAATAGATGAATTTAGCAAAGGAACTAAAGTCAATAAACAAAAATCAGTAGCATTTCCACACACTAACAATAAAAATTTTGAAAAAGGAAATTATAAAAACAATGCCATTTACAACAGCAACAAAAACAATAAAATTTTTAGGAATTAACCAAGGAGTTGAAAGATTTGTATACTTTGTATACTACAAACTATAAAATATTTTCGAAAGTAAGACACTAAAAAAAACTGCATTCCATATTCATGGAATAAAGATTTAATATTGGGCCGGTGAGATGGCTCAGCAGCTTAAGCGCCTGCCCGGCAAGCGCGAGGGCCTGAGTTCGACTCCCAGATCCCACATACGAAAAAGGGGCCGGTGATATCGCTCAGCGGCACGGGCGCCTGCTGGCGTGCGAGGTCCTGAGGTTGACCCCCGGTACCCACAAAAAAAAAAAAAAAAAAAAAAAAAAAAGATTTAATATTATTGAGATGTCAATACTATCCAAAATGATCTACAGAATCAATGCAAACCCTATCAAAAGCCCAACAACCATTTTCACACAAATAGAAAAACCCATCCACCTTAAAATTCACATGGAATCACAAGGGAACTGAAATAGCCTAAAGAATCCTCAAGTAGAATAAATAAATGTGAGCTAGAGGACTCACACTTTCTGACTTCAAAACATTACTACAAAATCACAATAATCAAAACTGTGTGGTACCAACCAACATGAAGACATACAGACCAATCCACTGATGTTGAACGTCATAGAGCTTTTAATGGTAACAGCCAGCTTGCCATAGGTTTGCCACCACTGGACTAGACTCTTTAACAGTGATGGCAAACCTTTTAGAGATAAGTGCCCAAACTGTAACCCAAGACTCACTCATTTATGGCAAAGTGCCAACACTGCAATTAAACCTAAACATTGAGGTTTTAGTTTAGAAAAAAAAACAAAACAAAAAAACTCATACATTAACATCTTTTGTATTAAAATAAAAAAAAATAACACATGTGCCATAGGTTCGCTACTACTGGACTACAGAGACCAGAAAACAACCCTCCCCTGTATAGTCAAGTGATTTTTGACAAGGGCGCCAAGAGCATTCACTGGAAAAAAGGCATTCTTTTCAATAAATCATACTGAGAAAACTGCATATCCACATGTAAAAGAATGAAACTGGACCTTTACCTACCAATACCAAATAAAAAATTTAACCTAAAGGGATGAAAAACCTAAGTTTTAAGAGTTAAAACTACACATCTCTTAAAACATGGGGGGAGGGGCCGGTGAGATGGCTCAGCGGCATAAGCGCCTGCCTTGCAAGCGCGACGGCCCGAGTTCGACTCCCGGATCCCACATACGAAAAAGGGGCCGGTGATATCGCTCAGCGGCACGGGCGCCTGCTGGTGCGCGAGGTCCTGAGGTCGACCCCCCGGTACCCACAAAAAAAAAAAAAAAAAAAAAAAACATGGGGGGAAAGAGTTATGACTGAATATGGCAATAATTTCTTGGATGTGATGCCAAACGAAAGGCAAGAAAAGAAAAAGACAAATTAAGCTTGCAAATTAGAAAATGTACACCAAAAAATACTCATCAGCATTTAAAAGGTAATCCCAGAATGAGAAAAATACTTGCAGATCAAGTAGCCAATAAGGGATTCATACCTAGAACACATAAAGAACACTTAAAACTCAACAACAATAAAATCAGATTTTAAAATGGGCAAAGTATTTGAACAGACGTTTCTCCAAGTGCATGCTAGTAAGTGCATGGAAAGATGCTCAATGTTACTAATTGTTGAAGAGGTTACAAATCAAGATTACAGTGAGATCACACCTCATACTATTAGGATGGGTAAGATTAAGATAACCCAGAAAAGAACAAGTGTTGGTGAGGATATAGAGAACACACTAGTGTGCTGTTGGTAGGAACATAAAATAATACAAATACCCTAGAAAACATATGTCTGTTTCTTAAAAAGTTGAAAATAAAATTGCCATATAATCCAACAACTCCACTTCTGGGTATACATCCAAAATAACAGAAAGCAAAGTCTTAAAAAGATGTTTGTATACCTATGGTTCATGGCAGCAGTATTCACAATAACTAAAATGTGGTATGACCACCCATGAATAATTGAGTGGATAAGTTAAATATGAGATATACATACAATGGAACATTATTCTGCCTTAAAAAGGAAATTCTAAACACGCTACCAAATAGATGAACACTGAGGTTATCATGCTAAGTAAATGCTACAAAAGACAAATATTACACGGTTCCACTCACGTGAGGTACGTGAAGTACTCAAAATCCTAGAGAGAGTAGAATGGTGACTGCCCAGGGTTGAAGACAAGGCAATGGAGAATGATTGTTCAATGGCTACACGGTTTCAGTTGTATAAGTTGAAAAAAGCTTCAGAGATGCAGAGATGGACAGTGGTGATGGTTACACAACACTGAACTGCATCCAATACCAGTGAATTATATATCTTAAAAATGGTTCAGGGCCGGTGAGATGGCTCAGCGGCTTAAGCGCCTGCCCGGCAAGCGCGAGGGCCCAAGTTCGACTCCCGGAACCCACATACAAAAAAGGGCCGGTGATATCGCTCAGCAGCACAGGTGCCTGCTGGCGCGCGAGGTCCTGAGGTCGACCCCCGGTACCCACAAAAAAAAAAAAAAAAAAAAAAAGGTTCAGATGGTCAAATTTGATATGCATTTCGGCATAATAAAAATGAACAAAATTAAATGAAATCACAGTAAAATTACCAACAAACTAATTGATGAATCTTGACATTGATATTCAAGAACATGTGAAAAAACAAACACACAGAAATACCTCAAAAAACACAAAAAGAGAAAAAAACTACAAGGGTGGAGTAGCATATCTCGGCATTAAAACATACTATAAAGCTCTATTATTAAAATACTGTAGCAGTGCTGCATGTGCCAAAAATATATCCAAGTTATATGTAAGTTAAAATATAATAAAAGCATCATCATGAATCACTAAGATAAATAATATTAGTTTTTAATAAAAGTGTGGGACAATTGGTTAGCTGTTTAGAAAAAGTAAAATGAAACCCATATCTCACAGAAATACCTATTCTAAATAGATCAAAGATCTAAATATAAAAATGAAGCCATACGAGCATAAAAACATGGTTCCTCTTTAACTTCAGTGCAAGGAGCAATCATGATTAATAATTTTGATTATATAAAATATTTTACATAATAACAAATACCACACAAGAAGGCAAACGAAAACTGACACACAGGGAGAAAATATTTGTAACATATTTCCAAAATACAAAGAATACTTTAAAAGCAAGGGGAAAAAGATAAAAGAAATCAACAGACGGTAGAGAATGACATGGACAAACCAAACACAAGAGAAAAATGGCCTTAAACTAGGAAATGTTATTCAATTTCATTTATTATAAGAGAAATGCAAATTAAACTATACTGAGATGCAAAGTGAAACAATACTCTTGGAAATAAATTTAATAATATCTAATAAAACTGTATATAAATTTACCTTTTGATCAACTTATTCACTTCAGGAATTTACCCTTAAGATATACCTCCAACAATATGAAAATAGATATGGATTGCAACTTTGTTTGTAATCATAAAATACAGTATTGGAAACTAAAAACACAAACATAGAAGAGTGGGTAAACCACTGGTACATATACACAACAGAGTGTTACACATCTGTAAAAAGAATGAGTTTGATCTTTATGAACTACTTGGTATTATAGTTAAAGCAACTTCAATGACAGTGCTAAGAAAGGAGAGGAAACAAAATATACATGCATCTGCCATTTCTGGGAGTGGGAGGAACAGGAAAGATAAACAAGAAACTAATTAGATTACTTACTGGGGGTAGGATAATTAAGAAAAGATGAGAACAGGAGTAGGATCAAACAGATGCAGGAAATAGCATTTTTTAAATATAATTTTTGTATCACTCTGTCCTTTAGAACTGCCATGCTACTTCACATAGTAAAATCTGCTAACTTAAACAAGGATGGGTAGGGGCTCAAAATGGGATAAAACAAAAATAAGTGAAGCTGTTTTATAAGTGAGTAACAATCAAAGTGAACTTGAGAAAATCCCTAAGTAACTCTGGAAAATCTTAAGTAACTTTTAGATTGTATTTTAATTCACTAAGTGTATTTTATTTTTATTTTTTTTGTGGGTACCGGGGGTCGACCTTAGGACCTCGCACCCCAGCAGGCACCCGTGCTGCTGAGTGATATCACCGGCCCTTTTTTCGTATGTGGGTTCTGGGTGTCGAACTCAGGACCTCGCGCTTACCAGGCAGGCGCTTATGCCACTGAGCTATCTCACCAGCCCCACTAAGTGTATTTTAATACACTCAAGGGCTAAAGACAAAAAGAACACACAGGTATTACACAATAGCTAAGAAGTTTTTCATAGAGTTGTAAATTAGCTATTCCAAAACTACTTTTTGCATATTCTAGGACTAAGGAAATAAGTCGAAAGCCAGGGTTCTCACTATCAAAGGAGTTACGAACATAAAGAGAAGGCTTAAACGCACTCTATGGTGTTGGGCTGGAACTGGAAATATCTCTGTAAATACATGATTATTAACATATACATACAGAAAAATAAAGAAATAGACACAAATATGTATTTGTGTACATATAAAGATATTTCCTTCCTCAGTTCACTGAGAGGGCCTAGAAGCAATGTCTTTCTAGTACCAATAAACACTCCTATAGCTGAGATTATGTTTTCCTATATCATTCTCCAATAAAAAGGAACCAAAGCACCTTAGCAAAATGACTAAAGGGAGGCCAAGAACATCTTGTGATGCCAGCAAATAAAGAGAACCTCAAATAATGGTGGGACTGTGTCAAAAGGACATAGGCGTCAACTTGAAAGAGGTTCCAATGCCCAAATCTGAGACAACTTCACGACCAAATTATAATACAGCAAAATCCTGGATTGCAAGTAACTTATTCTGTATTTCACAAGACCAACAAACATGGCTAAATTTTAATTTGATAATGATGTCTTGCAATACAAGTAGCATGTGATGCCAAACATCGCATAATCACAACTAAGCCAATGGCTGCTCTCCCTGTCTTTCTCCCTCCCTCCCTCCCTCCCTCTGTCTGTCTCTGCAGGATTGTGGGTGACCGTCTCCCAACAGCAAGAGTGTATGGAGGAGCTCGCATCTGCAGAGGAGGAGCAGAAAAGGGCAGAGGAACTCCTCCTTCAAATGAGATGAGGGAGATGTGTAAAATGTGGGAAATAGTGCAAAATTTTGTAGAAAACACCACCCAAATAAGGCTGTAGTGGTGCAAGCGATGAATCTGTTTAACAACAATGCAATGTCACATTTCCACAAAATCCTCAAAAGGAGGCGAAAACAAGTTTCATTGGCTAGGTTCCTTGTCAAAGCTGTACAAAAAGAAAAAGATTCCACTGAGTCAATAGATAGCACTGATTCCATAAGTGATAGTGAAAGTCGTCCTACACAATAACCCTCCTCTCTTGTCTCCCTCCCACCAGCCATGAAGGTTTTCAAAGGTAAGTGCAAGTTAATTTATTTTTCTTTATTATTTTATATTATATTACAGTACTATAACCATTTTTATATGAATATTTTTGGATTGTGGAATGAATCATTTGAGTTTCTATTATTTCTTATGGGGAAATTTGCTTTGCTATATAACAAATGCTTTGGCTTACAGCATGTTTTCAGCATGAATTATGCCTGCAAACCAAGGTTTTACTATATTATAATCTATAGACGAAAACAAGAATCTGTTAGTCCATACATGTAGACATACAATATTTACAGGAGAAATGAAAGCTCTTCCACTCAGAATTCCAACTAATAAATGCAGAAGAATGATAAAGATAAATATAAAAATCGCTATTCGGCAAACACTAGAGCAACAATTGTTTTAGAAAGGAATTAACAGTGGATGCTAAAAATTCAGTAGAAGAATATTTGGTAAGAAAGTATGATGAGGGCCGGTGAGACGGCTCAGCGGCTTAAGCGCCTGCCTTGCAAGCGCGAAGGCCCGAGTTCGACTCCCGGATCCCACATACGAAAAAGGGGCCGGTGATATCGCTCAGCGGCACGGGTGCCTGTTGGCGCGCGAGGTCCTGAGGTCGTCCCCCCGGTACCCACAAAAAAAAAAAAAAGAAAAAAAAGAAAGTATGATGAAAACATTTACATCATCTCCAAGTGTCACACAGGGAGCCTTAAAATAGATTAAATATTAGAGGAAAAAAAGTAATTTTATATTGGAAAAATCTGGTGACATTTTAACCAAGTTAATGGGAAAAACATGAACTTCCTGATGTGAAGCACTGAGGACCGACTTTACTTTTACTTTTGCTAAAAATACATAACACAAATTTATTCACAAGTAATGTATTATAAACTCAACCTGAGAAATATTTTATAAAATAACTAACCAGTACTCTTCAAAAGTGTTAATATGTTTCAGATTAAAGTAAACTATATAAATGTAATGGGTAGATTGGATCTTGTACCAGAAAAAGGACACAAGTGGAACTGGTAAAATTTGAATAAAGTCAATAGGTTGGAAAACAGTAATGTTTACTTGATTATATTAATTCCTGAGACTTGATTATTACAGTATGGTTACATAAAATGTTAATGCTTGGGGAATCAAGGTGAAGTGTATATGAGGATTCTCTGGGCTACATTCACATAATTTTTGTTACTTTGAAACTATTTCAAAATCAAAAATCAGAAATCAATCTGTACAGATAACCTAATGCTCTGAAGCTCCCTTCTGGCCGACTCCTCTGCCATCTGTGAAGCTCGCAGCTTCTCCTCCTGCTGCTCCTTCTCAGACTGCCTCCAAACATCGCGCTCCACTTTCACTTTCTCTAAATCTGCTAATCTGTTCTCCAGTTCCAGCCTAAAACAGCAGATGACAAGTATGTTACAAGAACAACAATAAAGATAATACGACAGTAAAATGTTTTCACATGCAAGGAGACAGAACACGAACTAAGCACTTACTTTTCATCCTGTAATACCGCAAGCTTTTGATAACCTTCTTCCTTGGCAGCTTGTACTTTACGTATTAACTCACGATCTTTTTCTACCAAGAGCATTTTCTGGTGTTCAACAGCTGATTTGAGAATTTCATTGTCTGACTGTAGCCCTAGTATTTTTTTAAGGAAAAAAAAATTACCACATTCAATATTTTTAAGATGAAAAAAATCACAACAGCAAGCATTCATCAGTAGGTGAAACAAAAAAATTTAGAAAGTCTCTCTGGGAATGTATTCTCAAAGATCCTTAACGCAATGATGAACTACTTAAAATATGGACGAAACACACTAAAACTCAGAGTTAATTTCTGTCATTACTTTATTTAGCACATAATACACAAAAACTTTTTAAAAGGTTATATACATTTATTTATTTCCATCTTGAAAGCTGGAAGGATCAACCTGGGTAACACCCAAAGAAGCTTACTTACTTCACCTCAGGGGTTCTGTGAACCAAGAGCATCATAACAAAACCGGCCAGTAACAGAGTAAATAAAATCACCCAACACGTCAAAACCTATGATTCTAGAACAAACTTCTAAATGTGTCTAATGGATTCCCAAATCTTCCTTGTGATGAAATGACAAGTACTTTGCAGCTGGGATAACTACAGCAAATTCATATTTATCTCAAAGTAGCACTAGATACGAAAGTCTTTAAGAAACTTTACTCCCTAACTCTGTGGAAATCCACGAGTCGGTATTAAATAAAAATTAATAAATACAATCATTCAACATAAGCTCAAACACAGAGGCCAGTTAAACTACAGATCAACTCAGCACAGTTACAGTCCACAGACAGCTTATTTAAGTAATTTTAAAAGTTAGAAACAATGTAAATTCTGAGAAATCTTGATGAGACATTCCAAGACTAAAGAGAAGCTTGTAAGCCTATATGGAAGTATGCTCCAATAATAGGGTTTACATTTAAAAAGAAAAAAATGAAGCCTGAAACGCATTTATCCTCCTTATTTCATGGAATTAAAATGTCCTAGAACTAGTAACCACATGATTTAAATGGATTTAAGATTATAAGCTCAGGAAGGATGGAATCCCATTTTCAAAGTTCCATTTAATTATTTATCAAATAACTACTATATAAACATAGGGTTAGGGTCCGGGGATATAGCTCAGTGGCACAGCGCCTGCCTGGCAAGCGCAAGGCCCTGAGTCCAAGTCCCGGTACAAAAAAAAAAAAAAAAAAAAAAAAAACCAAAAATTGTATAAACATAAGGTTGATTTTCTTAAAAGAAAGATCACAGAAACACAAAACACTGAACATATAAGCATTCTATATGTACTCAAAGATTAAAATTCAATTTAAACTAAGAATCTAGAAATAAACATCCAGGTTGATTTATTTTAATAATGAGTTTATATCTTAAAGTAAAAAGCAAAGAAAATCATATATTACCATCCAGTTCACTTTGAATCTTATTTCTTTCTCTTTCTAGCTCACTCTTAGCTCTTGCTGCCTCCAGTTTGATGTCTGTTATTTCTAGTTTGTTTGAGTGTTTAAGTTCTTTTACCTGTTAATAATTAGAAATTGAAATTACTTTTGGTCATTTTCTTGCCATTCAGTACTTACCCAAAAAAGGAAATGAGAAAGTATTTGTCACAAGGAGACACCTAGAAACATTATCTTTTTCCTAATACAACGGAGATTTTCTTTACACTATCTAGGTGGGGTCACCTACACTTAAAAGGCTTAACTACATATATCTAAAACAGTGGTCCACAATTAGAACATTCTCAGGGAAAAACGCTGAAACCTCCCTTCTAAAAGAAAGTGCTACGAATAAAGAAAGCATTCTAGGTAGAGGGAACAGCACATAAAATGTTAAACAGGGTTTGCTCTCAAAACAATGTGCTATGCTTTACAGGTAGGGCAGAGGATGGCATGAAATCTGCAGGAGTGGCAGGGAGTAAACTTACACCAATCAAAAGCGCTGTTTGTCCTGTTAGCTACTGAAGTTAGCATAATTAACTCGGTTTCAGAAAGTTAACCCTAATTGCAAATCTGCTGGATTAAGAAGCTGAAGGTAAAGAAATCAATTAAGACACAAGAATTAATAAAGGAGGCAAGAATCAACGGAATGTGGTGGTTTTTGTATGCACGTGTATGTGCATACCTGTGTGTGCATATGCGATGTGAAATAGGAGTAGAAACAAATATCATATAGATTTACAGATTTCATATAGATGTTTAAGTTATATAAATCTCATAATCCTTTACAGCCAAAATCTAATTCTTATACATATATTTTTAATTTTTAATAATTTTTATTAGTACTGTACATGTTTGCAGTACATAATGATTACATTCATGGTGGGGAGCTGGTACATGTTCATAATACACCTTAATTCTTTTTTCATCCCCTTCCTCTCCCATCCCTCTCTCTCTCAGCCCCTTTCCTTTAAGTAAATGTGAATCATTTTCAACACTTTCTATACAGTTAACCCATCCACATCATTTTTCAGCTTCACCTATATATTCCTTTTGAATGCCGAATAATTCTAGTTCATAAGTAGTATTCCTTCATCAACAAATACTTATTGACCCACTGTTATGTACCAGGTACTATTTTACGAGCTGGGAATACAGTAGCAAATGAGCTTGGTCTCTCCAACCATCTGCATTACTAACATTTTCTTTGGTACTTCTAAAATTAGGGATGCTGATTCAAGGCTTTAACCAATATAGATATCAAGGTTAGACAAACCTGTATTCTGACACATTATATATTCTACATATAAAACTATAGAATCTCTCTGGGAGGCTGAGGCAGGAGGATCACAAGTTCGAGTCCGGCCTGAGCAACTTAGTGACTTTGTGAAATCCTGTCTCAAAATTTAAAAACATAAAATTAAATAAAGGGCCTGGGTATGTAAATCAGTTCAAAGGCTCTAGGTTCAATTCCCTGTGCCTCCCCTGAACATATATATCTATGGTATCACATATACAAACATATATATCTATGGTATCAGAGCAGAAAACTCCAAATATACACAAGTCAAATACATAAATGTGAGACGGTAGGAAAAGAAGCACAGAGGTTAATTTACTCAGTCCTATAACAACCGTTGTTGGGAGATACAAACCAAGAAAAGGTCCTAGAGCCAACAGGGGCAAGGATAAGAAACAGAGATGTCTTATTGTAAGAAACACCATCTACAAAAGGTCCTGAAAATATGTAAGGAATGGCTGAATGCAAAATCCACACCTAAAGAAAACAAAGAAAAAGCAAGTATTGTGATGCCTTTATATTGCTAATCACAATAACATATCCTTCCAAATTAACAACACTTTTTAATGACACAACATAAAATGGCTACCTTTGCTTTTTGTTTTTTTAATATGCAGGTACCGGAAGTCGAACTCAGGACCTCGTGCTCGCCAGGCAGGCACTTATGCCGCTGAGCTATATCACTGGCCCTACCTTTGCATTTTTAAATCTCCTTTTCTGAAGTTCTTTTCTGTAATAGTCTCATAACTATAGGAAAACAGTTATGAAGTATTTTTTAATTCCTAAACTTTCTATAGATTGTATTGTATTATATTTCAATTTTCATGGTCAATTTAAATTATAAGTGTTTAAATTTTTGAAAAACTACAGCTATAATGAAAATAATCAGTATGACAAATGTAATTTAGTGGTAGCAAGTTACTTGTCCTCTCTGCACTCAAATTTTACACATTAGTGGACCTTAAGTTTTGCTCTAGTGCCATATGTCTACAACCCTAAAATAATGAATGTACTAACAGTAATTGTTAACTTCCTAAAATATATACTAGAAGGAAATATATTATTTATTAAAATAACATGAAACCTTATTCTATTTGTCAGGAATGACAAATAGTAGTGCTTTTCTATGAATTATCTGAACCATATACCAAACAGCAATAATAGTTTTTTTCTGGTTCTAGATAACCTACGTTCTTAAACTTGTGATCAGGACTACCAAATCCTAGGAAAACTAGGAGGAACCTTTTCTTAAATAAAATGCACTAAGTTAAAATGTCTCACAAAATTCCAAGAGCTCCATGGACTCCTGAAGTTCCTCAGGGGCAAGCCACCCTGTTTTCCAAAAATCTTTTTTATGCAGAGCCTGGCCTTTACACTGTGAATTTGCTTTTTGTTTCTGATATGACAAGGCAAGTATTCAGTTATTACTACTAATAATAATTTAATAAATGTCAAAAATGCTAATCTTAGCATTTACAGAGTTTTAAAATCTGTTACATACCTACAAAAAATATACAAGAGGGCCAGGCATGGTGGCAGACGCCTGTAATCCCAGCACTCAGGAGGCTGAGGTAGGAGGACCGCCTGGAGTTCAAGGCCAGCCTGGACTACACAGACTGTCTCAAAAATAAATAAATTAATTAATTTTTAAAAATTAAAAAAAAATTTTTTTAATCTATATTCACACACACACACACAAGAAAACAGTGCATATAAAAAATATAGTTGGAAAAAAATACTACCCAAGAAAAAATATTACCCAAGAAGCTCTGGATGCAAATTCTTTTTTTTTTTTTTTTTTTTTTGTGGGTACCAGGGGTCAAACTAAGGACCTCGTGCGCCAGCAGGCGCCTGTGCCACTGAGCGATATCACCAGCCCTTTTTTCATATGTGGGTACCAGGAGTCGAACTCAGAACCTCACACTTGCCAGGCAGGCGCTTATGCTGCTGAGCTATCTTACTGGCCCTTTTTTTTATTTTAAAGAGAGAAAAACAGAATAAAATTTCAAAACATAATAAGAAGGTAACAATTGAGTATTGTTATCTTTATTTATTTATTTTTTTTATGTGGGTACCGGAGTTGAACTCAGGACCTCACGCTTGCCAGCAGGTGCTTGTGCCGCTGTGCAATATCACCAGCCCTTTTTTTTTCCTTTATGTGGGTACCGGAAGTCGAACTCAGGACCTCACACTTGCCAGGCAGGCACTTGTGCCACTGAGCTTTCTCACCAGCCCTGTTATCTTTAAATTAGTTACTCAACGTACAAGATATCTACATTCAATTGTCCAAACAATATTAACACAAACCTTTCTTTTCAATGAACTAAGAGAAATTAGTAGTGTATCTATCTTAACTATCTTTTATCTGGATGCAAATTCTGAAGAGATAGGAATTAAATTCTGATTGCTTTCAAAGTTCTGAGGTAGTATGACCTTAACTAACAAGCATAACACTGTGGGATGGCTTTCTTAAAACAATCTTATTGGGCTTCTAAAGATCAAAAACTTCATGAGGTAACTAAAACAATTTACCTCACTGAATATGAAATATCTTTAAGGTCACTATTTTCAGGCCATCTATGCCAGAACATTTCAATCCAAGACACTGATACTGACATAACTTTCTTCTAAAACCTAAGGAACATTTACAAATTTGAATAACTTAGACAAACACACCCCAGGTGTTCCTTTGCATTGCAAACACCATTTGCGTAAAAGAGTAAAATGTTGATGAAAATTTCAAATTGCAAAGAAAACTGTGACAGTCGTGTTTGAAATATTATTTTTAAATTTATCCTTTCATGGAATCCTTTTACATACAAAATTTGCACTGAAACTTGCTTTGTCTAAAGTTGAAAGATGTATTTAATACTCCATTTATATGCAAACTCATGCAAGTGTGCTTTTAAAAAGATGGGCAATTCTTAGCAACGTGTTAATAAACAAGCACAGAGAAATAACTAATACTATACTAAACTGCTAAACTGCAGAGTAGTAAAAATCACCTGTCCTTTAAAAGGGGAAGAACAATAGAGAAGGGTATTTGTACAGCATAAAGAAGAGGAATAAAGGCCCACACATAGGTAAGCCAAGGAGTGTAGATAAAATGTGCTACAGGAAAAGTGACCCCAAAGAGAAGCCACCAAAGTAGTTCAGCATGTCCAATCCAGTTATTCCAGTTTTTCAGTCTGGCTAGGCAGGCCCAGAACAACGTGCTACAAAAACTGGAGATTCAGTATTATTTTATAAAACTAAAAGTAATTCATACAGGAATTAAAAGAAAAACACAAGAGAACTCCATCCTGAACTTCTGTGTGTTTTACATCTATTTTTTGTACACTATTACTATAGACATTCAAAAATGTATCTGTTGGGCCGGTGATATGGCTCAGCGGCATAAGCACGTGCCTGGCAAATGCGAGGTCCTGAATTCAACTCCTGGTACCCGCATTAAAAACAAAAAAATGTATCTGTTGACTCTATAGTCTACTTATGGTTAATCAGAAAGCAAATTATTTACTTATTTTCTAGTAGAATTGACACAATCATAGTAGTTTGGAAGAATTCTTAGGGGTCAAAAAAACAATGTTTCATTTCACCTACGAGAAAACTGGATCCCAAGTACATGAATGGGTTCCTAATAATATTAAATAACTTGCCCAAGGTGACACACAGTTATTGATAAAGAGAAGACAAAACCAGTCAATGCACTCAAAATCCTGAGTTCTTCATGTTATTTTCTTACTTAAGGATATCACTAGTATATCATCATTGCCAATATTTTATTCACCACACCTTATTGTGTTGATACTATCTTTAACTTTTATAACTATAAGAAATAAGTATTATTATCTCCATTTAAAAGTTCAGCAAGGGTTGGAGATGTAGCTCCATACTACAGCCTACCAGGTGCAAGACTCTGGGTTCAACGATCTCCAGAACCGCAAAAAAAAGTTAAGCAAAACAGAAGTCACAATAGTAGTACATGAAATGCACAAGTCAGGATTCAAAACTACAAACATTTATCCAATTCAAAACCATAAACTTTTCGGGGCTGGTGAGATGGCTCAGCGGCTTAAGCGCCTGCCCGGCAAGCGCGAGGACCCGAGTTCGACTCCCGGAACCCACATACGAAAAAGGGGCCGGTGATATCGCTCAGCGGCACGGGCGCCTGCTGGCGCGCGAGGTCCTGAGGTCGACCCCCCGGTACCCACAAAAAAAAAAAAAAAAAAAAAACCATAAACTTTTCAACTGTACTTCATTACATGCTCCAAAATGATAGTTCATAATTTCTAAATATATCTGAATTTCAACCTATAAAGTAAAAAACTATATCTAAAGTTAAAATATTTTAACAGCTTGGGCTGGATATAGCACAATTGGCAGAGTATTTGTTTAGAATGCACAAGGTCCTGGGTTACATCCCCAGCACTACAAAAAATAAAAATAAAAACATTTTAACATTTAAAAATCATACATACCTAATTTTCACTTTTCCTCTTAGTGTCAGTCATGTCTATTGAATTAAATGAAACACTGGTGAAAGAAAACCACTGCCACTTTGTAAAGCACAGAAATTCAAACAAAAAATTAAGAGTCATTAGACACGTAATGTGTGTTTGCCATGGGAAAAACTGCATAGATCACCTCCCAAGGGTGGCATCCAATACATCTAAAATCCAATTCTGTTACCACTGCTAGACTTACATCAATAAAGTGTATTAAGAGCAATCTACAAAATCAGAATGACAGTTTAATTATAAGAGAAAAACCTAAATATAACTAGAAAATTCCAGTTTGAAAGACTAGCACATTCTCTCTCTGCAGACAAAATTATATGGGAAGTCAAATAGCAGTCAGAAGGCTGCTTGGTGATTAGAGCAATGACAACAAAATGAATGGATGTCTTCATGGCCACTCAGGTTAACAGGTTAAAAGAAACTGGTTTATTCATTTACAAGAACAGTATTTTCAGTGGCCAAAATACCAGCAGAATAGTTCTGCTGACGAAACCTCTCTCTCCTCTCACTCACATATACTGCCCTTTAGTCTTCAAAAGAAATCCCTTGGCAAAGGAATTGATAATGACTATTTTATTACCTTGGTTAAATTTATACATTCCTACGAGGGTATTTTAAATGTATTTTGGTCTAGGAGCCATCTTGTTTTTTAAGGTTATTTTTATATCGCTCTGATAGAAAACATAGTGATTTCACTGACTCAGAAACTAACATTATTTCCAAGTTCTTAGTAATGACCTAGGACCTAGTAATAGTAAGTTAATATTTTAGGGATTATTTGTTAGATCTTACACTAAGTGCTTTATATCTCCTTTTAAGTGCTTTATATTTCTTTTAATTTTGGCTGCAACTCTTTATGGTAGGCATTAGTTTCATGATAAGGAGAAGAAACTAAAATTTCAAAGAGAAAGTCACCCCAAAGTCACACAGCTAGTAAGGGGAAAAAATAGAATTTGAATCCAGCTGGACTCCAGAGATGATGTTCCATAAAATACTTTTTTCATTGCTAGTTCTGGCTCCTAATATTTATTGCATTTGAAGGTTAAAAAAAATAATAATAATAAAAATAAGGGGCCGGTGAGATGGCTCAGCGGCTTAAGCGCCTGCCCGGCAAGCGCGAGGGCCCGAGTTCGACTCCCGGAACCCACATACGAAAAAGGGGCCGGTGATATCGCTCAGCGGCATGGGCGCCTGCTGGCGCGCGAGGTCCTGAGGTCGACCCCCCGGTACCCTCAAAAAAAAATAAAATAAAATAAAAATAAAAATAAATAAAAATAAGCTTTCTGAGAAAAACTATGTTTATTATTCTCTTATTTTGTTATGAAATTTTATTTTATTTTTTCATAAAATAAAAAGACTTTTGGAGCAGTATTCAAACTACTACATTATCTTAAAGATAAAATAAATGCAGGGCAAGCTGCTAATATTAATCTATTCACTGAAGAAAAGTTTATTGAGTGTCTACTGTGCGCCAGCACTGTCTTCAGCAGTGATGGAAACAACGTCTCTGCTCTCTTTGAGCTTACACATAGTTGGAGGGAAAGGTGGTAGAAAAGAGATTTTTAAAAAGCAAATAAATATAAATAGATGCTATTAAGAGATATGGGGAAAAAATAAAGCAGGTTAGGAAGGTAAAGAGTAAGGCAGAAGAGGAAGAAAGTAAGTGTTATTTTACCATGTGAAGCCACGGCCTTTCATTTTCACCTTTCATCTCACGGTGACATTTTAAGAAGGTAAAGAAGCAAGCTAGGTAGGTAAGTGAAGGAAGACCACGGCAGGCACTCAAGACAAGGGCCAGAGGTAGAAGGACCGGGGAGAAGGCCAGTAAAGCAGGAGCAAGGTACACAGGAAGGCAACTGGAGGCGATAGCTGTGGAACAACTACAGATGCCAGATCACATGGAGCTCTGAATGGTTAGAGAACAGAAGGAACAGTTACAAAGCTGTCATGAACACCGAACCTACAGAGATCATGGGTTCTGCTAGAGTGATCATAGCGGAGGTTGTAAGAAGTGGTCGCTTTCTGCATGGGTATCAGGAAGGTAGAATGACAGGATAAAAGATTTCGATATAGACAGCTAAAAACATTGTCACTGTAGAGTATCTAGCTTTCCAAAGAATAAAGCAGAAATATAACGTGAGTTACATCGCTGGTCAACACATTCTACTTCTTGAAAAATAGAATGATATTATAAAACAACACTTCAATATGCAGAACTCAACTATAAAAAATTTCCGGAGCTGGTGATATAGCTCAGCGGCACAGCACCTGCCTGGCAAGCGTGAGGTCCTGAGTTCGATTCCCAGTACCCCCTCATCAAAAAAAAAAAAATTTCCATATCATCATATAGAATCGAGCATCCTGAAGAATGAAACAGATGCAAAAGACAACTTACTTCGCTGGTCAGCGTATTTATTTCTCGGTCAGCTTTATGCAATTTACTGATTAAAGAAGTATTTTGTTCACTGCTTGATTGTAGCTCTTTTTCCAAGCGTTCAGCCTGCAACTTGACCGACTGTTTTTCAGCCTTTTATTAAAACAAAATATTTTGAAATTTGTCCATCATTTTTCACAATATATCAAAATAAAATAGGCTGTATTTAAAACTCATGTGTAACCATATAAAAAAGTATTCGAAACTCCAACAACATTAACATGTACCAAAGTAACAAGAGTTTTCTCAAAGCAACTCGTAGACTTCAAATAAAAGATACCTGCTCCATGGGGGCTGGGGTGTTGTTCAGTGGTAAAGCCCCTGTCTAGCATATATGAGACCCCGATTCAATCCCCAGTACCAAAAACAAAACAAAACACAAAGAGATGTGTTCCAGTAAGTATGCAACAAAGATGTCTGGGCAAAAGACATATCAATAGCCACTAACAAAATAAACTTCACATACTTCTTTCATGAGAGAGCATACTAGTGCCACTCATTTGACACCTATTTACTCTGAATGCTGACATGATCAATCACACGTGGTGGGGGGTTCCAGCCCACAGCAGTTATGAAAAAGCACATTAGAAGACAACAGAAGACTCAATGACAGATATGAGAAGTGAAAACTGAAATTTTAAAATCAATGGAGATTTTTTTAAAAAGGAGAGGTAGGGATAAGAATTCAAAATTCTCCACCAATGTGGAGACTTTTGTTTTGTTTTGTTTTATTTTTGAGACAGGGTCTCCCTATGCAGTTCAGGCTGCCCTTGAATTCACCATGTAGCCCAGGCTGGCCTCAAACTCACAGTGATCCTCCTGCCTCAGTCTCCCGAGAGCCGGGATTACAGGCATGTGCCACCACACTTAGCCACAAAATTAAGATTCTTAATGAAGTTTGTAAATTGTCAAAAATTTTCTTGTCAGTCATACTCAAAACACTCTGTTGTTACAGAGAGAAAACAAAAAGCTTTTTAAAAATACTTCTCAAAATAAAAAATTTTAGCATTTAAAGGATAAACTAGTTTTTTAACATCTCACTTCCTATTTGTTTTAAATATAGTAAGACTGTATTCAACAAATAATTCAGGAAGAAAAGCTATTTTCTTCACATATAAAATTATATTCTCTGGGCGTAATGATAGCCAAAAAAGCTGAAGAAAGAAATATTTGCTGTCATGTACTATTTTCGTCTGACAAATGATAAAATTAAATATAGGCTCTTCTGAAAATGTCATAAGTGAACAATTAAGTTTCTCTAACCAACTCAGGGAAATAATTCTATAAAGGTTTACTGTATGCAGTAGTAGTCAAGTTGAATTTTATTATTCTGGCAAGAAGCAATCATAAAGTATGTTAAATATTGTATTTCTGTTCAAATAGGATTTATGATTTTAAGGTTTCAAATACCAGTGTAAAGAATTTGCAATCTCAAAAGAAATTTTCTTTTCTTTTTTTTAATTTTTATTTATTTATTTTTAATTTTTTTTGGTTTGATATGGCTATGACTTCAGTCTTCAGCGATTCAAATATATTTTGGGGGGATTTTTACATGTCTTTTGTTATTATTCAACTTGCCCTAAAAATAATCACTCCAGATGAGCTCAATGAAGTTTTACATTGAGACAATACACTGTATTCAACTGCAATAATCTGTGTAAATGCTTTAAGGACAGAAGCATGGCAACATAATCTCACTCTGAACCTTCTCGTGTCTAAGGTCCAATGATATGGACAACTTTCATTCAGAAAACCAACCTTCATGTAAAAAATTTAAAAATTTCAAGATACATCAAGATACATCTCTTCAAGATACATCAATGTACTCCTTGTACCAGCTTGCTGGTTGGAAAAAATATCACCATTTTGGATTTGGATACTGGATTTTAATTATAAACTAGGTACATTACTAAATCATTTCCTTCTAACTCAAATCATTTCATGACTATTCCAGAAGGATAAAAAAAACTTTAAATTTTACAAAATAAATCAAAACATTAAATTGGTTTATTTGCTACTTGCTAGGCACACAATATAGGAAAAGTAACTGTGTCTGGGTAAGATGGAAACTGAGTTTTCATAAGGCAATTCCTCCAGAATTAAGAACTTGGTTCTGCTAACAATTAACTTTCTCTGACCAACTCAGGGAAATAATTCTGTAAAGGTTTACTGTATGCAGTAGTAGCCAAGTTGAATTTTATTATTCCAGCAAGAAGCTATCATAAGGTATGTTAAATATAGTATTTCTGTTCAAATAGGACTTATGATTTTAAGGTTTCAAATACCAGTGTAAGGAATTTACAATCTCAAAAGAAATATTTTTTTCTTTTATTTCTGGCTTGATATGGCTATGACTTTAGTCTTCCGAGATTCAAATATATTTTGGGGGGATTTTACATATTCTATTCTGTGGCATTATCAGAGTTAAGTCATTTCAGGTAGGTGACTTGATTCTAATAGAATAAATACTCCCCTTATAAATGTGGTAGCATAGCTACTGCTTAGGAATCAATAGCTTTCTTCTTTACAGAAAGAATACTCTTGGGATTCTACAAATACGTCAGCATTAGACCGGTAAGCATGCATTTGTGCTCTAAAAATCAAAGCCTTGTCAATTGCACTTTTTAAAACTATGCCCTACTCTCCTGGGAAGCAATTAAAATCTTACCTCCAGGGATCTGACTGTAGCCTGCATCTCAGCCAACTGCCGCACCTGTATTCTTTGGACATTTTCTACCTGAGCACTAGAATTCTCTTTTTCAGCCCTTAATTCTGCTACTTCAATCTCTAAGCCTTTTAATTTCTGTCTCAAATGGGCTTTTTCTCGAAGAAGTTGCTCCACTCGTTTGCTGTTTCTTGTGGGATCAACACTAAGCAGCTGGTTATGTAGTTCTTCTTTATCTTTCTCCAGTCTTGCAACCTAATAATTTGAAAGAAAGCACGCAGCCTTAAATTATTGAATTTTCAGTCATGAACATGCTTTACAAGTCAGCAAATTAAAATTAAAAATGGGACAATACAAAAGCTCAGGTGGTGAAATGAAATAAAAAGGAAAAAAATGCAAAATGTCACGTTCTTCATTCTATACTCAGCATGACTCAAATTTGAGAGCAAGAACTTTGCCTTATATCATCCCCCACACCCCATGGTGTCTAGCACAGGGCTTAATCAGTTGCTGACTAAAATTCAAAATGATAAATAATATTATAAAAATAATTATTAAACATACTTCAAATACTTTAAAATTCTTCAGAACATGATAGGGATTCACACAAGACCAATCACTAACTATGCCTAAGCTTTTCCACATATGTAAGTAATTATTGGGCTGTCTATACTGATACAATTATCTATTTTAAGGCAATTAATTCACATAAAAGCTGCTTTCTGTGTGAATAAATACAAATGTGATCAATGAAAGTTTTTAAATGACAGCCAGGAGTTAATTGAAGTCCTAGTTGTAATGGTGGCCTATTTCTTAGATTCATTACTCCAAGGCGTATGTTAAAGTCACTGGGGAACTTTCAGAGCAGACACCAACACCGTTCATGACAACTATCACTGCCGGACCCTACGGGTTTCTAAGTCAGTGGGTTTCAAATGGCTTCTGAACATCAAGGCTCTTCAGAGGTTCCTTGTCTCTGAAGATAGGGAGGCGGGCAAAGCAATCAGGATAGAACTCATTCTTTCATTCTGTGATTTTCCTAACTATCTATATCCTACCGCTGCCACCTCCACCGTATCTCCCTGTTACCTGATGTCGGCTCCTTGTTTTGTTTTGTTTTGCTTTGCTCTTTTTTGCTGGCACTGCTGGGGACCAAGTCCAGGGCTTTGCAAATGCTAACCCAGTGCTCTACCACTGAGTTAAACACCCAGCCCACCTCAGTCTTTTAGTCTCTTTGTGTATATATAGGATCACCTCATTTGACTCAATTTAAGTAGAGGATTCAGCAGTTTAAAAGAAAATTGGAAATCACCACTCTAATCAAGACCAGGGGCTGTTTTAAGTCAGGACTCTGCAGGCTCAAAGTCAGAAGGATCCTAAAGGAATGCTCTGGAACCGAAGTGACCCAAGAGACAACCGACTGCTTGCAGAGCTACCAGTGAGTCTAGAAAGTGTGAGACCTCTACCCCAGAGCAGGATTTGTTTTCTAATCTGCAAGAAGGGAGGCTGAACTGGAGGCAGTCTAAGATCCTTTCCGGTCTCACTACGTAGAGACTCCAAGTTTGATTTTGGACACGTTAAATTAAAGATGTCAGCAAGTATAGGCAGAGCCATCTAGCAGGCAAATATATTTTTCCAGAAAACAAAATTTATCCTTGAAGGTACCTACAGTATTTGCAGGTAAACCCTGAAAGGCCTGACTAAGGGCTGGGGGTTGCTGCTTGCTGGTGGAGTGCTTGCTACCATGTGTGAGGCCCTAGGCTTGATCCCTAGCACTATGGGGTATGCGGAAGGCCAACTAATCAATGTTTTGCTCCTATTGCTTTTCAGGTAACCACTCTTCTTGGGTTTGGTCCCTGGCTACCTTTTTTCCTCCATTTTTTTCTTCAGCTAGCTGTGTGACTTTGTGCAAGTCACACTTTTCACCCTGCCTCACTTTCAATGAGGGGCTTTCCCTGGATGACCTTTAAGATACTATTCAGCTTTTGTATAAGGTAACTCAAACACAGTTTTTGGTGCTGGGCTTGAACCCAGGACCTTATGCATGCTAGGCTAGCACTCTACCACTAAGCTACCATCCCAAGCCCCTGTTAACAGTTTTAATGCAGCTTTATTAGAGGTGTGGCAGCTCATCTAGGTCAGGAGTCAATGTGTAACTAAGGTTCAGAAAAGGATGACTTTAACTGAATACTTATTATGGATCAACTGCTAAGCTAAGTGCTCTACACCAATAGTAACACTAATTTCTCTTATAGTCCCCGTTTTACATACAAGGTCACAAGCTAAAGTGCTTGACCAGCATGCTGCCTGTGGTATTGCTTTCTCCACAAGTTTCACAGAGCATCTGTGTGACAGCTGAAGCTATAAGACTGGATGATGGCTAACCAATGGCAGTGAGGATAAGTTTCCACATTATGATTCTTAAACCAGAACTCACATCAAATCATTTCAACCAAAACTGACGATCACTGTTTTCTAATTTTTATAATCACTTATTCATTCACATAATAAATATTTACTGAGTACTTATTAAGTAGCCCACCCTGCTTTAGGTAATAAGGATACAACCCAGCAGACACACACAAAACCTCTGCAGAGAGGGAGCCTATTACGTTCAATCACGGCCGTGACACCGCTCCTGTCTCGTTCATCTGGGCCCAGATCTTAGACACTGCTCAGCTCTTTCCTTCTCCTCCACTCTTAATCAGATTCACATGTCATTTTCTTTGATGTCCTCCATTTGTTCTGCTTTCAATTATTCCTCTAAATTTCCAAAGGTCTTTCTCTGAATTTCTCTTCTAAGACATTTCTCCAAATCTGCCTGTATTGCAGTTACCTCCACATGTACTTTATGCTTTTAGAATAAAAACTTGCTTAACAAGTAAAACAACATATTAACCAATTTTACTTTTCCAAAGGTGAAGTAGAAGAAATGTACAGAAACAGATCAGGGACTAAAAAGTGCGGCTGATTTTCTTTTCAAAGGATGATAGCCCCACTCGCATTCCCCGAAGCATACAGAGCGAAAGGTGGTGTGTCTAATTGTTCCACGTCTTTGTTTTTTATCGCCCTTATGATGCAGCACAGAGAACTGGTAAGCAAACGGTCTCTAGAATCAAACTTTCCTTTTCTTTCAGCATTTTAAAGATACTGCTGTACTTCTAGCTTGTATTATTTCCAAAAAGAAGTATGCTATCATCCTCTTTGTTCTTCTGTACAAAATATCTTTTTCTTTCCCTGTGGTTACTTTTCTTTAAATTAAATCTTTCCTTTCACATGGTAGATTCATATGCAAGGAATTGTTATAAGGACAAATAAAGAGATCCTGTGCGCATCCGACCCAGTTTCCCACAAAGGTAATATCACTCTTCTTCTATTTTCTACAAGATTCTGTATAGAATCAGCCTTACTTTTTCTTTAAACAACTTAGTAGAATTTTCTAGTGAAATTATTCTTCTGGGACTATTCAAATTGTAAATTCAAAAGGTGAGAAGTATATAGCTCATTGGCAGAGTACATGTTTGGCACATGCAAGGCCCTGGGTTCTATCCCCATCATCAAAAAAAAAAAAAAAAAAAAAAAAAAAAACTATAAATCAAATGTCCCTAAAGGGATAGGCCTATTCAAATTACCTACTTCATTTTAGGTGAGTTGTGGTAATGTGCCTTTTGAAGAATTGATCCATTTCATCTACGTTTTCAAATTTATGTAGGCAGAATTGTTCACAGGATTATACATTATCCTTTTAATGTATGCCAGGTCATGAGTGATACTCCATTTCATTCCTGATATAATTTGTGTCTCCTACCATTTTTGTCAGTTTTCTTTTTAATTTTTAATTTTATTACATGTTGGCAGTTCGTGCAGTTTACAGTCATCTTGGGGAATGGTTACATGTACATACCACAGCTTGTTTTTTTTGTCTTTTTCTTTTTTTTTTTTTAATCCCTGTCCCCTTCCTTCTTCCTTCCTCCCTCCCCCACTTTTCCAATTCTCTTATCCTATTTTTCAGTCTTGCTGATATTATTAATCTTAGCTCATGTTATAGCATATACTGTTTACGTTCATTGAGGTTACTAGGTTCCTCTCCATGGCATATCTTTATTCTACTTACTTCTCCCTCCCCTCCTCCTCACCCCTTGTGCTTTTTCTCTTTCGCCACTTCTCTACTGCAAGAGCTCCATCTCCTTGTCCCCTTCTATCCATCTCTTATTCTTTCTTTTTGGCAGTTTTCACAGAGGTCTGTTAATTTTATTAATTTTTTCCTAGAGCCAGCTCATTTCACTTTATTGTTTTTGGTTTCAATTTTATTATTATTTCCTTTCTGCTTGCTTTGACTTTGACAATCTTTTTCTAGGTTCTTGAGGTGGGAGCTCAGATTACTGACTAGCTATTTTCCCTTTTCTGATGCATTCATCTTAGTACTATAAATTTTCCTCTCAGCACACTGCTTTAGCTGCATCCTGAGAATTTTTAAATGCTGCACTTACATTTTTATTCAATTTTTTTTTTTTTGTGGGTACCAGGGGTCGAACTCAGGACCTCACACGCCAGTAGGCACCCATGCCACTGAGCGATATCACCAGCCCTTTTTTTGTATGTGGGTACCAGGAGTCCAACTCAGGACCTCGCGCTTGCCAGGCAGGCGCTCATGCCACTGAGCTATCTCACCGGCCCCACCAATGTACTTTTTTTAAAGATTTATTAAGTGCCTATAGTCTGCATGGACCTTTATCAGACATGGTGAAATTCAGGCACAAACCAGACCCAAGATCCCTGGCCTTGGGTACAGTATAATCTAATTAGTATACCACAGATTAAAAACAGTAGACAGACAAATTACATGTTAATGCTCAGTTACCAGAGTCAACATTAAAGAGCTATAATTTAATCAAAGTTGCATCTGATTCTAAAATCATTTATAAAATATATTTGCCCTTGGAATCCACAGAACTTCAAACAAGCTAAGTTATACTGCAGATAGTAAACAAAGATGCACATATACTGAAACACTTAACAGCACTATGAATGACTTTTGTTACATTGGATCTTGTTTTCTTATTATGGCCCAAAGCCTCTGTAATACTAATGTATCAGGAAGAAGCATGTCATTTTGTTTTATCCAGTAAAATTTCAGTCCATTCAAGTGCAGCTTTATGGCTGATTTGCTTCTTTGGGTCCATATGCTTTTCTAGGCTTCCTGGAAGGCTTCTGCACAACACCCATGGTTTGGTCCTCAGCAACACCACTGTCAGTCAGCACCTGACCGCCCGAGTCGTGTGTGGAAGAGTCAAACTACCAGCCAATATTCTCAATATCAATGTGTTCACACCCTTCTGCATTCTGTAAAACTGCTGCTAAATTACCTGCTAACATGGCTCCTTTATCAATGTTCTTCACGGAATTTTCTTCACTGCCAGGGGAAAGTTTTCTCCATGCTTTGGTTCCGGTACTTGATTTTATCATGTTCTAAGCTCTTGATACTTCATAAATTGAATCCAATACTGTCAAGTTCTTCCAAAACATTCTTGGGTCAGTTTCTTCATCCATGTACTTCTGGAGAAGTCCTGCTTGGTAATATCCTTTTGCTGTGGCTGAATCTCCCTGGCTCGTAGGCTGAATCAGCCTCACAGCATTTGGTGTAACAACATCCTGCTATCATCTGAACGCAACAGTTCTTCATCTGGATATGCCGTGGGAAAATCTAAAAGAACCACTGCTTTTCCGAGAAGATCCTTGGATTTCAAATGCTTCTGCACCTGTGGCACAAACTGCTGCCTGAAAACAAGACTGTTCCATCCATGTTACCTTTTTGACTTAAATAAGTGCCACGAGTGTTTGAAGGTGAAGGTCAGTTACTTTGAATGCACAGGGTCAGGCTCATTCTTTTCTTTTTTTTTTTTTTTTTTTTGTGGGTACCGGGTGTTTTTTTTTTT
This sequence comes from Erethizon dorsatum, assembly GCA_028451465.1. Lineage (NCBI taxonomy): Eukaryota > Metazoa > Chordata > Mammalia > Rodentia > Erethizontidae > Erethizon > Erethizon dorsatum. The sequence continues at coordinate 12,601,514 of CM051834.1, read as the reverse complement.
TTTGCTTTCCTATCTTTTTTTTGCTTTCCTATAACACAGAGATTATGTTTGTGTAAACTGGTGGCACCTGCACGACACATAATGATGATTCTCTCCCTGCCGGGCCTATACACCAAAGTACTTTGCTCAGTGTCGAGAACTAATGTCCTTGAATGTAGCCATTTCCAGAACAATCTGGTTTGATCGGCACCATAAATTTGTTCCGGTTGTAGATTTTCTCTACAAATTTCTCAAAGTTACCACAAAATTCACTGGCAGCGGTTCCATCTCCTTTTAATTTTGTTCCTTTGCCAGCACCCTGTGGAATATCATGGCACTGCTTCAACTGAGTTAACCAATCAGATAATGGATTAAAATCACCTTCCAGGGCTGGTGAGATGGCTCAGCAGCATAAGCACCTGACTGGCAAGCGCGAGGGCCCGAGTTCGACTCCCGGAACCCACGTACGAAAAAAGGGCCGGTGATATCGCTCAGCGGCACGGGCGCCTGCTGGCGCGCAAGGTCCTGAGGTCGACCCCCCGGTACCCACAAAAAATAAAAAAATAAAAAAATAAAATAAAATAAAATCACCTTCCATCCCCAAAGCATCAAAAAAGAAAGTGGCTTGTTTTGTGTTCCAGACACTGGCTACAACTGGATACAGTTGGTTAAACCACTGTATCACCCACCTGAACACGGTGGTGCATGTCTGTAATCCAAGCACTTGGGACGCTGAGGCAGGAGGATCGCTGTGAGTTCGAGGCGGCTTAGACTATATAGTGAGTTCAAGTCCAGCCTGGACTACACAGTGAAAGTTTGTCTTAAAAAAAAAAAGCCCCACTGTATCATGTCTCTATCAAGTTCTTCACAATGTTGATGACTTTATAGATTTACATTTGAATGTCCCACTTGTAGATCTGAACTGTCTGCATTGTTTCTAATCCTTTCTTTGTTCAACAAACTATGGATTCACCAATTTCATATACCACAGGAAGTTTTTTGCAAGAGATGATTTCTTCAAGTTTTTAATAATGCAAAGCTTGTCCATAATTGTAAATACTGCATGCTTACGTTTTCCCCACATTTTAAGTGGCTAATATTTTAGTTGATTACCAGGAGAAGATAATTAACAACTTAGATTTTATTACAGAGAGACTAGATATGGGATCTTGAGATCACTCCTCTGCCCCCTCAGATAAGGTCTAAATTACTCTCTTCAGTTGCATTTTAAATAAAGATTAGCTCTAATTAAGCCTACCTTCTTTTTTTCTCCTCACTTAGTTTAAGGTCTTTTCATAAACTGCAATCTTACTGAAGGTTAGATGTTGAACCAGTACTACACTACCACAGTCTCTAAAACAGTTCTACTGCATACTCAGTTTTTGCTGTCATTGTAAGCAAAGTCCTTTGCTAAAGCCACTAAGACTCAGGTTGGAGTATTTTGGGACATGAGCAAGAAAATATTTAACTCAAAAGAGGAGTTGGAGATTTGACATAGAGAAAAATACGATAAGAAAATTCGTTCCCTATGTTGTCTCTGTCAGGCAGAGATCTGTAAGGAAAGCGGTCTCCGCTAAGCTCCGCTAAGCGAAGGACCACTTCAGGTGACACAGGTGAGTGCTTATGAAAAATCATAGTGAGCAAGTTCAGGCAAGCTGCGCAGGAGTGAGGGTGCAAACAACGTGAAAGCAAATGAAAAGGTGATATCACATGATTAAAGCAGACATCAGAAACCACCACTGCTGGAAATCAGGACCCAAGGCAGAGACATGAGGTGGAAGGCTGTGTAAAGATGGTACACTAATCCTGGTGAACACCGATCTTCCAGGGGCTGACAGAAACAGTTCCTGTGGTGGTTGTATAGTACTTGGAGCCTCTGAAACCTTAAATTAAGAGATCAGAGAGAAGCCATAACAGGGAGGGCCTGGTCGCTGGCAACCAGGGTGTCACCGCCACAGACAGACGGCGAGCCAGCCAGCAATCTGCCACTGGGTACAGTCCCCAGCTGTGGGCATCACACCCTGCTTGCCTACACGGTAGCCATATCTCAATGAGAGAAAATGGAGTCTCCCGAGGGGGTCAGGGAATTTTTTTGAAATGTAGTATCATGAAATGTTTTGCATTGAAAAATCCTTTTGACTCACACATTATTTGAACACATCATTTCATTTCCAGGTGTTTGAAGATTTCCTTGTTACTTTCTGTTACTAATTTCTAGTTTGATTCTATTGTGGTCAGAGAACCCCATGTGACTTCAAATTTGCTGAGGTTTATTTTATAGCCCAGGAACTGGTCTACCGTGTGTATGTTCAGCAAGCACTTTGGAAGAATGTGTCTGGATGCTCGTGCTGGGTGGAGGACCCTACAAATGTTGATTGGGCTCTGCTGGTCTTGTTGTTGCGTCTTTCTGTATCCATCTGCTGGGCCTGTAAAATGTGGAGAGAGGGGTGTGAAGTCACCAACTACAACCACACATTTGTCTACTTCTCTTTTTAGTTATTTCTATCTCTGCTTTTCCACAGACTTTGCAGCTCTGTTTGACCCATACAAGGTTAGTATTCCTGTGTCTTCCAAGTGGACTGACTGTTTGGTTGTTATGTACTATGTATCATCAAATGGTGGAAATGAAGGAAGCCAAGAAAACTGGGTTCACTTTCCTAGTTTGAGTGATATGTAAAAACATTTATCTCCCTTTATCTCTCTTTGCCCTCTCTTGTTTATAATACGGCATATGACAGATTTTTCTTTGCTCCAAAGTCTACTCTATCTGATATTAAGACAGCACCTCTAGCTTTCTTTTAATTCATAGTTGCATAATGCTGTATATCTTTTTCTACCCTTTTACTTACAAACTACCTATACTGGTATATTTGGACTTTCTAACAGCACACAGTTGTGTCTTTTTATCTATTCTGCAAATTTAGGCTTACAATTAGTGTATTTAGGCCACTTACATTATCTACAATATTAATATGTTAAGTCTATAATTTTTTTTCTATTTCTTCTTCTATTTTTAGTTTCTCTGCTTTCTTTTTCCCGATATCCTGTTGGTTACCTGAACATTTTTCATGATTGAATTTTAATTTATCTATAATGTTTCAAATGTACTGCCTTTTATAGTTTTCTTAGTCATTACTCTAGGTATTATAGTTTACCACAGTGCTCATTTTACTAGGGTAGATGGAATTTAGAAACTTTATCTCCTTTTACATCCTTCTGTCCTTTGTTTATAATTGTCTACATATTTCCTCTACGTACATTTAGATCCACATTAGGCTTAGCTGGGATTTTTATTTCAACTATCAAGTAAAATTTAGAAAATTCATGAGTCAAAGTAAAGCCTTTTGCATATACTCAAAGTTCGGTTTACCATGTTCTTTATCCTTATGAGTATTTTCAGGTTCCTTCTTTTACAGGTCTTTTGTTCAGACAACTCTTGAGCACTCTTGGACTGGTCTACTGAAAAACTTCTCTTATTTTTCTTCACTTCTGAAAACTATTTTTGCTGGTATAGGATTATGGGTTGACAGCTCTTTTCTTCTGGTACTTGATAACGTGCTCGTGGCTTCTGTGGTTTCTAATGAGAAATCTGCTAGTTTTCTGTTGCCAACCTCTACCCCACATGTATCACTTATCTCGCTGTTTTTCAAGATGCTTTTTTTGCTATAGTTTTTGAAAGTTTCACTATGGTGTCTCTTGGTGTGGATTTCTTTATATTTATCCTGTTTGGGATTTTCTCAGTTTCTTGAATCTGAGTATTATGCTTTTATCATATTTAGCAAGTTTTTGGCCATTATTTAAGTATTTTTTAGGCACTGTCCTCTTTATCTTTTTAAGAACAGATATCTTAGATATTTTATTATGACCCCATAGGTCAATGAGAATCACTGTTCATTTCTTATTAAAATCTATTTTCTCTAGTTTTTCTGACTAGATAATTTCTAATGTTTTATCTTCAAATTTACTAATTTTTTTTTTGCCTCTATCTCTTTTATTCTGCAGCTGAGCCCAGCAACTGAGGTTTTCTTACTTTCACTGTAATTTTTCAGTTCTAAAATTTCCAGTTTTTTTCCTTTTTGTATTTTCTACTTCACTGTTGAGCCTGTTTTGATTTTTTCATTTGTTTCAGCCATATTTGTAATTGCTCAGTGAAGCACTCTGATCATGGCTACCTTGAAATCTTTGTCAGATAGTTCTAACATTTCTGTCTTCTCAGTGCTGGCATCTGTTGGTGTTTTCTACATTTAATTTTGGATCTTCCTGGCTTTTGGTAAGCAATTTAGTTAAAACTTGGGATACTTTGGAAATTATGTTATGAGACTCTGGATCTTATATAAAAATGTCTGTTTTAGCTACTTTTTATGACATCACTATGGCTAGGGAAGGCTAATGCTGCCACCTTACTACTGCCAAAGATAGTCTAGATTTCCCCTCTACTTCTACTGACACCCAAGGTAGGGAGGATCCTCATGACCCCATTCGGCAGGAGTGGTTATTCCAGCTCCCCATGAGAGGCCCACAGACACCCCTCTGGATGAGAGGGGGTAGGAATGACTTCTTACTGCTCCCCACATGACCTCTACTGACACCACAGGGCTGAGCAGTGGTTTAAGTCCTGTCTCTCCGGTAAGTCTTGTCTGATATCACCCAAGCAGGACAGAAGCAGGGCACCTCATTATTGCCTGTTGAGGGAGGAAGCCCCCGCTCCCAGAATTGCATCCAGTGACACCATGGCAGGGAGCAGGAGCCCTTGTTACAGCACAGATGTGGACATCTTAGATAATACCCGCCCCACAGAATGAATCAGGAAGTATTCCTTCTGAGACTATTTTCTGGAAGAGATTATAGAGAACTGTCATAAATGCTTTCTTAAATATCTGGAAGAATTCACCAGTGAACCCAATTGCTGCCCAGTAATTTCTGATTGGATGTAAGACATTGTTTTATATTTTTTCACTGTTGGGTTCTTTAGTTTCCTATATATAAAATTAAAAGCATCATACCACAGCGATATATGCACACCCATGTTTACAGCGGCATGGTTTGTAATACCAAATCTTGGAAATAGCCCAAATGCCCATCAACTGGTGAATGGATAAAGAAGATGTGGTATTTTTATACAACGGAGTGCTACTCTTCCATAAAAAGGATAAGTTTGAGACACTTCTAGGTAAATGGATGCACTTTGAGACCATACTCTTAAGTGAAGTAAATCAGACACACATATGTAAATACCACACTGTTTCTCTGATGTGAGAAATGGAAAGTGTAAATAAGGACCAAAATGCATAACAGGTATTGTGAAATAGGAAGAAAATGTTCAAATGGGGAAGGGAACAAAGAAGGGGGGAAAGGGGAAGAAAAGAAAGGAAAAATAAAAAAATGAGAAAAGAAGGAAAAAATGGAAACGAAGCTTTTGTAAATGGGAAGGGGAGGAGGGGTTGAAGGGAGGGTAGGTGAATGGGAAAAAAAAGGAAGTTATATCATGTACAGGTACAAATTCTCTATGATGAATGTCATCATTATATATACCTAAAATGTACCAATAAAAATCATTAAAAAAAAAATTTTTTTTTTAATTTTTACTCAGCATCCAGGCATGGTGGCACACTCCTGTAATCCCAGCACTGGGGAGGCTGAGGCAGGAGGATCGATGTGAGTTTGAGGCCAGCTTGGGCTACATAGCAAGGCCCTGTCTCAAAAAAACCAAAAAAAAAAAGCAAAAAAAAAAGAATTTTACTCAGACAGAACAAAATAAAACAAATGCCTTCCTCAGGTCACAAGAGTTACCTTTAATCATAGAGTTGGTGTAAAAAAGACAACTACAACTAATTTTATAAAGCCAGAGACCAGAAACTGTAAGATAAACAATCTGAATTCTGGGAGCAAGATGAAGCTAGAGAAGGCAAACAGCGGAAGGAGAGATGCTCAAACTCTTCAGAGTACCTACTGTGTGCTAGGTACTTACGTAAGTACTTTCTTCATTTTAATTTATTAAATCTTTACAACTCCATTAAAGGTACTATTCCTGGCACCATTTTATACACGAGAACACTGATGCACACAGAAATTAAGTCGATCCTCCAGGTCATACTAAATGAACATTTGAAACATTTGAATTTTTTTTTTTTTTACATAAAATGTTTCGATTTTGAGATACAAACTTCATTCTGGCACAAAAATCTTCAGTGAGTAAAATTTTACAAATCTCTTCTAAAATGCTGCCAAAATCAATGCCAGAGAATTCCCACTATGAGGTAATTTCATTTTAATTTGGGAGACTTCTGTCTAATTTCATATGATTCAAAGTAATCTAAGAAGAGAACTTGGAATATTTTAGACAAAGGAACCATCTGGTAAATAAAGCAAGACTTCTAATTAGAACTTCAGAACCCACCAGGACAATAATTAAGTATTTTGAGAGATTTCCTGATGTATGCTGATGATAATTTCTGGATGAAGACCAGAACCAAAAGCACATTAATCAATTTTGTGTTACTAGTACAGTAAGAAAAAAGTTTAGCATCTCAAGGAACCAGGAAGGTAAGACCTTTGGCTTCTCACTTGACGCATGAACAACAAAGAGCGCAGTCAGTTTAAAGAGCAGGGTGGGTTAGTCTGCTCCTTGTCCCCATCTAGGTACCAGCTTCCTTCAGCGGTGCAGGTGGCAGTGCCGGAGGCCAGTGAAGGGAGGAGTGGACTTCGCGGAATTTTACACACCTGTTCTTAGCACGGCCCAAGGCTAGAAAAGTAGGGAGGTAGAAATTGACCAGGTCGGTATGAGATGTAGTTGTATTCAAAGAATAAGCAGGAGAAAAAGAGGGAGGGAGGGAGGGAAGGAAACAGACAAAATATGAAACCCTATCAAAAAATTGAAGAAAGGGCCAGTGATATGGCTCAGCGGCATAAGGGCCTGCCTGGCAAGCATGAAGTCCTGAGGTCGACTCCCGGTATCCACGTGGGAAAAAAAAAAAAAAAAAAAAACCTGAAGAAAAAACCAGAAAACAAAAATAAGCCAAAGCTTGAGGAAGACCAAAGTCTAGGGAAAAGCCAGAGGAGGAGGAAAAAGTACAAGAAACCTTTAGAGAAAGACTAATTCAGTCTCTCCAGGAATTTAAAGAAGATATACACAACAGGCATTTAGGCAATGAGGATATGTTTTGAGAAGTGGAGGAAAGAGATAAGAAACGTTAAGAAACAAACATATGATGATGTACTTGGAAGGTTAATCGAAACCATCCTTACCCCTATTTAATGCAGTTTACTTTGATTTCTACTTTTCTGATATTAACATTGTTATCACTTTTTATTGGCATTTTCCTGATATATCTTTGCCATCTTTCTAGTTTTAACTCATTGCTGTTAGTGGTTTTAGGTGTATCTTGTGTTAACTGCATCTCATTGTTTATTGTATTTTGAACCAATCTACAAGTTTCTTTCTTTCTTTTTTTTTTTATGTGGGTACCAGGAACCAAACTCAGTACCTTGCACTTGCCAGGCAGGCACTTGTGCTGCTAAACTGTATCACCAGCCCAAGTTTCTTTTAAAATACGAGCTTTGGGCTGGTGAGATGGCTGAGCAGTGTAAGCGCCTGCCTGGGCATGCGGTGCACACCTATAATCCCAGCACTAGAGAGGCTGAGGCAGGAGGATCGTTGGGAGTTCGAGGCCAGCATGGGCTACGAAGTGAGTTCAAGGCTGGCCTGAATTGCATAGTAAAACCCTGTCTCAAAAAGAACAAAAAAAAAAAAAAGGTTCCTGATCTGATAAAAAAATGAAAAAAGGTTAGTAAGCCATATATGACTATCATATTTTTGTAAAGGTAAGAATACATTTGTATACTACATATATGTACATAAAAACTTACAAAGGATGAATGAAAGTCATAATATAGTCTCAGTGGTGGGATTATGAATGATTTTTCTTTACTTACTTGATTTTCCATATTCCTAAAATGAACATACATTATTGTTACTAAATTTAATAAAAGGTTTATAACTAAAAAAGAGCATGACAGCCAGGCATGGGGCACATGCCTACAATGCCAGTTGCTCAGGAGGTTGAAGCAGGAAAATCACAAGTTTGAAGTCAGTCTAGGCTTCTTGAGACCCTCTCTCAAAATAAAAAATAAAACAAAAAGGGATGGGTCTGTAGCTTGGTGGTACAGTACTTGCCTAGTATGTGCAAGACCCTGGGTCCAATCCCTAGAACCACAAAAGGAAAAAAAAAAAAAAAATGGTATGATAGAAGAACCTTAGGACCTTGTCACTATGTATGTTCACTTGGTTTACATCTGATGTAGTGCTCCTTGCCCATCTCTCTTGAGACTTTAACACTTCTCTGAATTACTGTTGGTACTTTTATTCAATCAGGCTAGCAGTATAATCACTTGTCCCAACGACTTTGTATTTCTTGCTCCTCATTACTATTTTCAGAATACAAAATTAAGAGTCCTAAAGATGTCATGAAAACACAGTTCTCTCACTTTTGAGTGACTCTGAAATATTCGCATTTCATCTGTATGAAGTCTGAGATTTAATATATTCATACAGCCAAATGCAATGAGAAAGCAGAACTTTTTCATAAAATGAAGATATCTTCTTTCATGTATTTTTTCATATATTCTTTTAGTTCAGAATATCATGAGGAATAGGTGAATTCTTAAACAGTTCTCCTGAAGAAAACTTTAAAAACTTACTAAAGAATTCTGCTCAGAACCAACACAGTAAAGAATATTCACTTATATTTATCTGTATAAGCAAAAATGTACAAGTAATATATGAGACCTTAATTAATGCAAGAAAATCCAATTATAGGCAAGCCTTAAGAGATATTGTGGGTTCAGTTCCAGACCATCACAGTAAAGCAAATGATCCCAATAAAGCAAGTCACGAGAATTTTTTGTTTCCCAGTGCAAATAGTTATGTTTCAACTTAGTCTACAAAGTATATAATAGTATTATAAAGTCCCATATCTTCATGAAGAAATACTTTACTGGTAAAAAAAAAAAAAAATGCGAATAAGTCATCTGAGCTTTCGTGAATCATAATGTTTTGCTGATAAAGGATTCTGCGCCAGTGTTCACTGCTGCTGACTGATTATCTAGGTGAGCGCTGAAGGTTGGGGGATGTGGCGATTTCTTGAGACAACAATCAAGTGTACTGTATCAACTGACTCTTCCTTTCATGGAAGATTTCTCTGCAGCATGTCATGTTGTTCAGGAACATTTTACTCACAGTAGAACTTTTTTCACAACTGGAATCAATCCTCTCAAACCCTGTTGCTCATTTATCAACCAAGTTTATGTAATATTGCAAACCCTTCACTGACACTTCAACAATGCTCAGGTTACCTTCACCAGGAGTAGGTTCCATCTCACAAAATCCCTGGGGCTGCCCTCCCCCTGCTTTCTTTGCCTATCTATTAGAATCAATTCTTCATCCATTCAGGTTTTCTCATGAGATTACAAAACTCTAGGCTGGAAGTCTTTATCATTTCTATTTTCCACAAGAAAATTTCTACATCCAGTTTCTTCAATTCTGTCATACTTACAGGTTGAAAACCTTCTATAATCACACACAGTGTAGATCAAATGACCCTTGCCACAAAATCGTAGTTGTTACAGGGCTGCTAATCAGTCCACCCACTACAGCGCTCTGTTCTACCAAATGAGCTGCTGGAGGCCCCACTCGGAGGGCTGCTAATCAGAATGGCAACTTCAAATCACTGGTCCTTTCAAAATGAAAACTCTGAGTTGTGAGTTGTGACACCAAAGCTGGGAAATCAGAGTTTTGCTGTTAACCTGGCTGCTGATTCTCTGAGACTCTGGACAATTCACTTATCCTGTGACTCTACTTCCTAATTTTTTTTTTTTTTTTTGTGGGTACCGGGGAGTCGACCTCAGGACCTTGCGTGCCAGCAGGTGCCCGTGCTGCTGAGTGATATCACTGGCCCTTTTTTCGTATATGGGTTCCAGGAGTCGAACTCGGGCCCTCACGCTTGCCAGACAGGCGCTTACACCGCTGAGCCATCTCACCGGCCCTCTACTTCCTAATTTAAAATATAGAAAATAAGGCAGTCGTGCCCCATCTCACTATTATAGTAGAAGATAATACACAAATAAAGCATTTAAAGCTTTGTAAAGAATTTTGTGTGTGCATGTGTGGTTCTGGGGATTGAACTCAAGCCTTTTCTTGTGCTAGGCAAGCGCTCTGAGCTATATTCCCACTGAGCTACATCCTCAGCCCTTTTTAAATTTTATTTTGAGACAGGGTCTCTTTCCTCAGCCTCCCAAGTAGCTAGAATTACAGATATGTGCCTCCACACCCAGCTGTTAAGAATTTTTTAAATGCAAAGAACTATTATAAATATTTACAGTGCTCTGGGACAATAATATTAATGGACTCAAATGATCCAAAGTTCAGACAGCCTCTTACATATGGAACAATCATGGAGCACTGCCTGCTGATAAGAATAAATCAGTCAGGGGCCGGTGAGATGGCTCAGCGGTGTAAGCGCCTGCCTGGCAAGCGCGAAGGCCCGAGTTCGACTCCCGGAACCCACATAAGAAAAAGGGGCCGGTGATATCGCTCAGCGGCACAGGTGCCTGCTGGTGCGCGAGGTCCTGAGGTCGACCCCCCGGTACCCACAAAAAAAAAAAAAAGAATAAATCGGTCAGATCCAAACAGTATGGTTTTAGTTTTTATTAGATATCTAGAACACTGTAAATATCTAATAATTGGTAAAGGAAAGTGAGACTATTTTAACTATTAATTCCAAAAAAGGACAATGAAGTAAATATAAAATGCAGGTATGTTTACACAGAATGTACCACATTACTAGACACCAAGCTATTTTTTATAAATATGACAGAGTAAAATTACTATTTCTCTCCTTCTATCCTGAAAAATCATCTAAAAATAACATGAGGAAGGAAAACCAGAATCCTCATTTTTAGAAAAACTAGGAGACAAACCACAAAATGAGTACGAAGGCTGCCAAAGGAATGAAAATGGAGTAAGAATGCAAGTTGTTGGCAGCAGACAGAAAATACTATAGGAACAGATACCAGAAAGAACAGAGTATACTTCCTATCACACAAAGGTATAAACTCCTTGTTTATAGCAATAGAAACAAGGTACAACAGCTGACCACTAAAGCTCCCAGGAAGTGATTTGGTCCTAAAAAGCAGAGAACAGGGCTGAAAAGGAATTTCATAAACTATATTTACACAGAGAAATCTATCTCCATGGCTATGGGAGACAAGAGATTTTATATGATGGAAATCTCCAAAGTGTCTATCTCTATTGCCAGGGAGCAGAAAAAAAAAGAAATAATCAAATAGTTAAAACAGAACATTCACAGAAAAATACTAATGAAAATCATGATAAATGCTTACCATAAATTAATAAAATACAACTTACCACAAATTAATAAAATGCAATTAACTCTAATTTGTGATTTATACGAATATATATAAACATAAAAATTTATTGACTAAACCAGGTATGGTGTCACACACCTGTAATCCCAGCCATTCAGGAGACTGAAGGAAAATCACAAGTTCAAGGTCAGCTAGGACAACTTAGTAAAACCCTACCTTGAGCTAAGAAAGAAATAAATAAAAAGGTCTGTAGCTCAGTGGCAGAGCATTTGCCTAGCATGTGCAAGGCCCTGGGTTCAAGCCCCAGCATGGCAAAAAAGAAAAGGAAAACAAAATTACTGACTAGGATAATCTCAAAGTAGTATAATCAATCACTTACCTCTGATTCATACTTCATTTTTTCTTCTTCTAAAATATGTGCAAATTCTTCTTTCTGGTGTTCAAATTCTGACTTAAGAAATGTATGTTCATAGCGAAGCTTATTATATTCAGCTCTGTACTTTTCCACTTCCTACATTAAAAGGAGATTGCAAGTCATGACAAATTTGTAAGTAAAATCTGTACTCACTTCAACAAATACAATTTTAAATTATATTAAAAGCCATTCGAAAAGTAAAAATATATATTTAACAGAACCACAAATGAAACTTGGAAATGTCTTTTTAAATATACTACATGCAGAATTAATATACTCCGGAGAAGACATCAATAAAGCAAATTACCATTCAATTAATGTTATTTCTTCACCGATTCTCGTTATAATAAAAATGTATAGCATAACAAAAGTTTTACCTCTCAGCTTAATAAATAATATTTAAGAAGGCCACAAACTTTTCAAAATACAGCTAGATTTTTAAAGCATAATAAAGTATAAGATACCCCTCTAAAAGAAAGATTTCATCAAAGTAGATAAAAGATCATTTGAATATTTAAGGCAGTAATTTAGCATTCTGTCACATTTTACACTGATGGTGTAAGCCCACACACCAGCTGAATACTCATAAACATAGTGCCATCTTTCCTGGATCCTGATGGGACACCAGCCCTGCATCCTTACAATCTACAAAACTATTCTCAATACTCAACAAGAAACTTAGGCAACAGAGAAGAAAGATGCAGGAGATACTATTTGAACAAATATCAGAAAACTAGGTAGTAAGGAACGTATGTCTCCTAAAATATTCAGTTCACTGTAAATCTTTAGTTGAAAGACTTCTAAGCCAATTTATAAACCAAGAAAATCAGTTTCATCATACTATTAAGAGATATATTTTATTTTGAATTAAAAGCATGCTTTTACTTAACTTGATCACCTACTTTGGGACTGAATAATTTTATTTCCAAAAATTAAATCCACTCCCAAGCTATGATACTTTACCACTACACGTATTTTTGGAATATCATAATATCAAGCCAGAAAGCCATTATGAAAGAAGATTCCACAACTGTCTTGTGTAAATGGCAGTATCAGACTATGACCTCCCAAAGGGTCTATCTTGAAGGGGACAATATTCATCTGTATGTACAGGCCTGGTATGTTTGTTTTTAAAGGCAACATATGAAATGTCTGACACAGCACCTAATCTATTTCTTTGCAATCTTTCCCAGTCCCCTTTATTAAACATTTATATTATACCAACACTTCATAAAATGAGGTGTCTTATCTTGAAGTAAAACTAACAAATATTTTCCTTTCTGACCACATGAAACTCATTCTTTCATTCAACAAATATTAACTGGGCACTACTGTATGTCAGGAACTGTTCTAGGAACTTGGAATATAACAGGAACAAAACACATAAAGGTTATTTCTCTTGTGCAACTCCCATTCCAGAGTTGCTAAAACACAAAAGCATAATAAATAAGTAAATAACATAGCACATTAAAAGATGATAGATACTAGAGCAGTGGTGGCGAACCTATGGCCCGTGTGCCACAGCAGGCACACAGAGCCCTCTCTTCCAGCACATGAGCCAAGTTGCCCCAGCAGCTGACCACTGGATAACAGCTGTTTTTTCTAAACTAAAACCTCAGTATTCAGGTTTAATTGCAGTGTTGGCACTTTGCGATACGTAAGTGGGTTTGGGGTTTGGGCACTCATCTCTAAGAGGTTCACCATCACTGTATTAGAGGGTAAATAAAAATAGAGCACGATATGGGGGATCCAAAGGTTTAAGCAGTGATGAGAAAAGCAGATTGCAATGTTAAAAAGAGAAATTGGAGTAGGGCAATCAAAGTGGGCCTCAGCGAGAAAGTAACATTTTAGGTAATGACTTGCAAAAGATGAAGCGGTCAGCCAAGAGCTATCTAGATGAAGAATATTCAAAGCAGAAATAATGCTGCTAAAGCGCTCTTGAACTGCATTATTTCTGGAGTACCAAAGAAACATCAGTAGGCTGTAGGTGGAAGAAAGGAAGTCAGAGAGGTAATGGAGTCCAACGTTGTAAAACCTTAGAGGCCACTGTACGGACTCGGAGTAGAAGGGGAGCCCCTGCACAGTTTGAGTAAAGGAAAGATACTTTACATTATGTGACTTTCACAGTCACATGACAGCAAACATACAGTTCTACATAATTACTTACTTCATCCAGATTCCGAAAACGCTCTCGCATTGGAGTTTCTAACTCTTGTTGTATCTGGGTTCTTAACAATTCCAGTTTTTGCGGAGTTAATACCTTATATGTAGAGAAATACAAACAATTCCAAATACAAAATCATATATATGGAAATAAAGGATTCTCCAAATTTCAAAGCCTCTCTTCTAATTATGACAATGAAATATAATTCATAGAAGTTTCCATAATAGAGATAAATTTACCATAATTACTATATAAATAGGACCATAGCTTTAAACAATACTTTTAAGAATCTCAATTTCTGGCTCTCAGAGATGTGAAAAAATCTATTAATATGAGGTAAAGACAATCACTAAATGTTACCACAATTATTAAGAATAACTGCATTGTCAGCTAAGACTAGTGTGTTGAACACAATGGCTGGTGGCATAGCTATTTTCTAAAACAGGCAAAGGTGCAATAATTTGTTATACCAAAGAGAATTCTTCAGGTTTATTTTCAATCAGAAAAGGGTGACTGTTTCTCGGACCATCAAAATTAATTTAGGCTCCTCCCTGTCACACATCTTATAGAACTCGTATTTCAATAAGTAAGTAAATATTTCTGTAATACCCACATGGGCAGAAGCAGTTGTCTCTAATCATCATTGCATTCCCAACACCTCCCACCATAGCCTGCCACACAGAAACCAATCCACTATTCCTTGGCAAATGAACGAATGAACAAATGAACAAATACTGGTTGTAAAAAAAAATCAGTTATTTATATATGAGTTTCCATGAAAATGAGAATAATGTTCAATTTAATTCATTATTCATCAATATTCCATAAACTTTATTCAAAACAGTACTAAAAATTTTACTGAAAAGCTACTAAACACAAGGCATTTTGCAATGTACTATAATCTATTCTAAGCATTTCACACGCATTAATTTATTTAATCGCCATTGCTATGGCTTGTATCTAGATGTCCCCTAAAGTCTCATATGGTCATAGGTGGGGCTTTTTGGAGGTGGCTAGATCTAGGGTGTGTGACGCTAGGATCAAGGATGTGATGCTGGGATTGACTCATGGTTCAATGCTAGGATTAAGGGTATAAGTACTACCCACCCTAAGGGCAGGTATCCTGGATAAAATATAAGGGACAGAAGGAGGTCATCGCTTGTTGCTTGCTACTTCGTTGCTTTGCTGCCTTCTGTCTGCCGTGGACTATTTCTCCTCTGGGATGCCTGTCTGCCATGCACCCTGCCAACTATGGACTGAAACCTCCACAAACTGTGAGCTACAATAAACCTTTCCTCCTTCACACTGGGTGTTGGGTATTTTGTCTCAACAACAAGAAAAGTAACTAAGACAGCCATAATAATTCTATAATGTACTACACGGAGGCAAGCGTCTAAGCAACTTTCTAAAGATCATAAAGACTACACATGAAACACATATCATTCCATAAGAAGTTCAAACTCTGGTATGAGAAATAACTCATACACATAAATGACTATAAAGTAGTTAATACAACCATACTGAACAGGTAAGAATGAACAGAAAAGACACTTTGGATAGACTGATGCACCAAAGGAATGGGAAAGCTAAAGCGTGAATACAACCCAAACCCTTCAAACAGATAAAATTTCAATTTTCCTGTGGTGGCAGATTCATGGGAGAAAAGTGGTTCTCAAAGTTCAGCTAAAGGCATTTTGGATGGGACCACAATAAGCACTTCAGCAAAGTTAGAATCCTGGGTTCCTTTGCATTAATGGTGGTAGGAATCTCTCTAGACACTGTGATAATGACATTATGCTGGCATATTTCCAAATGCCACATAGGAAAGCTATAGGTTGTAGATGCAAACAAAAGATGATGCAAAAGCTTCGATGAGAAAATAGTGACTATGGGAAAGAGAAGCAGTGAATGAGGTTAGAGAAATTAAACAGAAAGCTCACATCATGATCAGGTTTATGATGTCAAGCATGGGTGATGGTATCAACAGTAGAAGTGAGAAAGGATGTTAATTAAAGGAAAAACATTAATACAGAAAGCTTATTTTATTTAGATCCTGTTTCAAACAAGCCAACTTCTTTGGGGGTCGATGCTGGGGATTAAACCTAGGACCTTGTCTATGCTGGACAAGCAATCTACCACTGAGCTACAACCCCAGTCCTTTTTAAATTGCATCTTGAGAACAGTGCCCAAACTGGTCTCAAAATTATTCTCATGCCCAAGCCTCTTGAGTGGCTGGCATTGCCACTATGCCTGGCACAAGCCAACTTTAAAAACAAGCAAAACTGTGGAAAACTTAAGGAAATTTGAACAAAGATAAACTATTAAAATGTAATATGAATGAGTATTTAAGTATGATAAACATAGGTTATACTTTTAAAAGAGGGATTCTCTCGGTGCAAAACAGATATACACTAGGTAATTCAGGGTTGAAATAATATGATTTGATTCAAAGTAATCTATAGGGATTGACAGAGTGGAAGGAGAGGTAGTTTTTAAAACAAGACTGGCTCAGAGACCATTACTGACAGTAGGTGATGAGTATGTGAGAAGGTCTTACACTACTCTCTACACTTCTCTAGTGAATGCTAGAGAATTTCATAATTAGAAGTTAATTAAAACTAAAGGGACTTCCACTTCCAGCCAAGAGAGAATAATGAGACTAGCTATACTCTCCTGCATGAGAAAAATAAATGGACAAAAATTAAACAACAGTTTTTGAGACACTGGACATAAAGAAGCAAACAAAACAAAGGTGTGCTTTTAGGACGTTCCAGGACATGGCACAAGAAAGGATACCCGGGCTGGTGAGATGGCTCAGTGGCATAAGTGCCTGCCTGGCAAGCGCGAGGTCCTGAGTTCGACTCCCAGGACCCACAATCGAAAAAAGGGCCGGTGATATCGCTCAGCAGCACGGGCTCCTGCTGGCGCGCGAGGTCCTGAGGTCGACCCCCCCGTACCCACAAAAAAAAAAAAAAAGGAAGAAAAAAGAAAGGCTACCCAAGAAGAATCTGATGAACTCCTAACTCGAGGAGACAGAACTGAGGATTCAGGGAAACCAGAGAGGTTAGTGTCACAACATAAGGTGGCTGACAGGAGAGTGCACGGAGAACTACGAAGACCTGCAAGAAGTTTTGGCTCATTCAGCAGAGCAGCACACATGCGTAAGGAAACCACCGAAGACTAGCAAAAGGCTTAGAGGGATTGGCACTTACAGCACACACAAACTTAAGAGTAATTCCTGTTGCCAAAGCCACAGGGGAAAATTTCATTTCACAGAAAAATTAGTAATCAGTAGGATCCTGTCTTAGCAGTGGGAAATAATTAGCACTACACTAACTCTTCTCTCACGTAACAAATCTTAAAAAGCAGGACCCAGAAAGATGAAACTGTTTCCAAGTAACTTGACTGTGTCCCAGAACAAAGTTTAAGAATGTTTATCCAATACAAAAAATGTCTAGCACTCAACAAAGTAAAACACACAATATCTAGCCAGTATACAATAAAAATCTACTAGACATGCAAAAAAGCAGGAAAATACTACCGATACTGAAGGAAAAAAGAAATCAATCTAAAACAGAAAAGTGACACAAATGTTAGACATTAAGACAGTTATTATAAAGTTACTATACCTCAATCCCGTATGTTTGAAAAACTAGATTGAATACGTTGAGTCAAGAAATATATAAAAAGCATAAAATTAAATTTTTAGAGATGAAAACTATAATCTCTGAGATTAAAAAATACACTGTATGGGAATGATACACAGCATACAGAGAACAAAGACAAGAATGACAGCACATTTCTTGTGTAAACAACCTAAACAAGACCATAGCAGAGCCACATCTCTAAGTTACTGGGGTAAAAGAACTGTCAACTGAGAATTCAATATTGAGTGAAAATATCTTTATAAAACACTAATTTTTCAGATATAAAGGGAAAAAAAGATGGACATAGTAGTGCACAACTATAATCCCAGCTACTCGGAAGGCTGAGGTAAGAGGATTACAATTCAAGATCAGCCCGGGCAACTTAGTGAGACCCTGTCTTCAAAAACAAATATCTGAAAAAAATTTTCTAACCAACAGAAGAACTGTTAAAGTCCTTAATACAGAGGAAAATTTTATAAATCTACCAGATGGAAATATGGATAAACAAAGAAATGAAGAACACTGAAACCAACAGCTACATGGGTAAATACATAAGAATTTTTCTTATTATTTAAATCTATTTAAAAGACAACGACCTTTTTAAACAAAAGTAACAATGTAGGATTTATAGCTAGGGTAGGCAGAGAGACTTCAAGAAAAAGATGTATATAATAATTTAAAGTAACTCAAAGAGCTAAAGCTAATAAGCACAAAGAGAATACAGTGGAGTCATAAAAATAAACAAAAAAGATTAAGAAAAATGAAACAGGAAACAAAGAATGCAGCATATGAAAATCAAATAATAAGACAGTAATAAGACTAAGATAATCACAGTGAATGCAAAACCCTAAACACCCCAATTAAAAGGCAGACATTATTAGGAGAAACTACAGAAAAATATACAGAATAGCTATAAGCTGAATGAATAAATAAATCATTGTTCCCGTCGGCCTTACGTAAAAACTGCAAATTAAATAAAAATCAGTAAAGAACAATCTAAATACATACTATGACTAACTCAACTATTCAGATCATCTGATCCATGAATAATCCAACAAAATAACTTATAATTATCTTTATTAACTCCCATAAATGTTTTTTAAAACTATCGGTAAGAAATGTCCTGGATTAAAGATGCAACACAATTGCCTACATCCTGTACAGTATAATTGTATATACTGCAAATGCCAGTTCTCTGTACGTGTACAATCTTTTTTAAAATCAAAGAAAAATTTAATTCGAGCTATCAAAAAATGATAAATATATGAGATGTTAATTAGTTGGGGTTAGTAATTCCATAAAGTGTACACATATCAAAATGTGTTACAAACTATAAATATAAAATTTCAATTGTCAATTTAGAAAAAAAAAGATTCACTTTGATTCACACGCCACTACAACTTATTAATGCTAGAGATGCCATTATTTAGAACAATAAAATATAGACTGAAAGTCAAAGGATCGCCTAGTTAACACCAGTTAAACGTGAAATTAAAAGAGAAAGAAATGTCTCATAGCCAGGTATGGTGGCACATGCCTGTAATTCCAGCACTCAGAAGGCTGAGGCAGGAGGATCTCTGTGAGTTCGAGGCCAGCCTGGGCTACATAAGCAAGTTCAAGGCCAGCCTGGACTACATAGCAAGGCCCTGTCTCAAAAAGAAAAAAAAAGTAATGTCTGAGGATCCCCAGCCTTTTAAGAGCTCACACCTTATGAAAGGTGGCATACGATTTAAAAATTAGTGGATAGAGTGGGTGTGGTGGCGCATGCCTGTAATCCCACCACTCAGGAGGCTGAGGCAGGAGGCTTGCTGCAAGTTCAAGGCCAGCTTGGGCTATGTAGTGAGTTCAAGGCCATCCTGGACTACATAGTGAGACCCTGTCTCAAAAAAACCAAAAAACTGGCCCTGAATCAAGACTAGCAGTTTCCTAAAATTTGGTTTCAAGCAGGAGCCTAAAGAGATGTCTTTCTATGGTCTGTTGGCCATTTCAGAACTTGGGAGATGGAATGGTCAATTCATTATAAAGAAACAGCTTACTAAATAAATTAACTTATAGCCAGGCATGGTGGTACACACATGTAATTCCAGCACTTGGGAGACTGAGGCAGGAGGATCGCTACAAGTTTGAGGCCAGCCTGGGCTACATAGTGAGACCCTGTCTCAAAAAACAAACAAAAAAAAATCTCTCTCTCTTGATTTATAGTTTTAAATTTATTGAATAACATGTACCAGGATCAAAAGTATAGAATTAAATTTTCCTTGTTTTATTTTTTATTTTAGAGTAAGATAAACACTTTACAACTATCTGCCACTGCTATTTTCTTTTAACTCTGTCCACAGAGAATCATTATGGTTTAAGCATTTATCTTCAGAGTTCTAACTGCTTTGCACACCCATTTTCTGTATTAAGCACAGTAACCTTTTATCAGATGTTTATCACAACAATCAACTGGTGGAATGTTTAATAAAAAGAGAAACTGGGGGGAAAAAACAAAAAAAAGAATAACAAATAAAAATCAGTGGATGGAGGCGGGGGACACAGCTCAGCGGCACAGTGCCTACTTGGCAAGTGCGAGGTAGTGAGTTCGATTCCCGGTGCCAAAAAAATAAAAAATAGTGGATGGAGCTAGGCATAGTGACTCCTGCCTGTAATCCCAGCACTCTGAGAGGCTGAGGCAGGAGCACTGCAAGTTTGAGCCCAGATGGGGCAATTTAGCAGCTTAGCAAGGCCTTGTCTCCAAAAAAGGATACATGTGCTGGGAATGTAGCTCAGTGCAAAGTCCCTGGGTTTAATTGTTAGCATCGAGGAGAAAGAAAGGATGAGAGCTTAACCTTGCAAAGGAGGATCCCAAGACATTTCTTTAAGTCCCTTTTAATTTCAGATTTAACTAGAGTTAACTAGATGACCCTTCGACTTTCAGTCTATATTTCATTGTTCTAAATAATGGAACATCTAGCATTAATAAATTATAATGACATGTGAATTAAATTGAATCCTTTTTTTTTCTAACTCAACAATTGAAATTGTAAGTTTATAGTTTATAACAGATTTTGATATGTGTATACTTTGTGGAATGACTAAACCCAGCTAATTAACATATATAACATAACCTATATTTATCCTCCTTCAATATGAAATTGTATGCCCCCTTCATAAGGTGCAAGCTCTTAAAAGGATGAGGTTCGCATTTTATCAATTATGTTGAGATTTGTGTTTGGGGTCTTTATTTTTAAGCCTTCATCTCTTTACAACTATTATCCCTATTTTACAGGATAGATATATATGTCTATATCTCAAAAGTGGTAAGATTTGAAAGAGCTTACTGTCAAGGCATAGGACCTGTCTTGTAGAAGCAAATGATTTCCTGAACACTTTGCTAACAATCTGCAGAAAGCACAGCAAGCAGAAAATCGACTGACCCATGCTCATCACCCTGTACAGTGAAGAAGCTGTGCGATATCCACACAGCTCCTTATATGCTCAATTCATCACAGATACCTCTTGGAAATAACAGCACTTTAAATCCTATAATGGTGTACAGCTCACGCTGGCCTGGGCTACCTGACAGCAAACAAATTTAGGAGTTTTCTGAACTGTGGGGTCTCTATTACACAGCCTCTAGGATTATTAATGTCTATTTCTACGAATCATTAAAAATAACCACATTCATAATAAAAAAATCTCTCTTTCAGGATCCTTGTACCACAAGCACAAATAAACTAAAGCCACAGAATTAAGAGTTTTCTCCATCACATTTTAAGAGAAATTATTCTACATCCTAGATTTCTAATGGAATACTGCCAGTGTCTGTCTGAAAGAAACCTCACAAGAATTCTTTATCCTATAACAAATCTTTAACACTCCAACATGTGCCATAATAGTAATATGAAATAGGCCTATTTTTTAAAGTAATTTTTCAATGTAAGAAGATAAATACTGCTTTGCAAAATATTCTTAATAAATTAATTAATGAAACTCAGTAATACATTTTGACATGCACTTCCTAGTACCCAAAATAAAAAGAGAAACATGCTGAGTTATACAGTTTTCAATACCTGGAACAAAAAGAGCACATAAATTTTAGTGAAGGAATTTTTTGCAGTTTTATCAAAGTATGTCAGTAATTCCTCACATTCAAAAAAAGTTTTGCCCATAGTCCATATGACTACACACTGGATGCACATCCCTAATCAAATTCCAAAATCTGAAATGCACACCAAGATCAAATTTGAAAAGCTTCAAGGTCTGAAACACTTCTGATCCAAGCACTTTACATAAGAAACACCCGATAGGTAACAACACTAGCTAACACATACTGATCGCCGACTGCATCAGAGCACTGTACTAACACTCCCTGTGCAATAGCTCTTAGTTACTTTTTCTCCTTGCTGAGACAAACTATCTGACACTCAAGTTAAGGGAGGAAAGGTTTATTTATCTCACAGCTTGTAGAGGTTTCAGTTCATAGTTGGCAGCTCCGAGGAAGAGGAGCATCATAAGGAGAAACACTTCATGGCAAAGAGAAAGCAGAAGTCACAAGCAGCACATCCAAATGACATTAGCAGCTTCTTTGTGCCCCCTGCCTTTTAAACTTTATTGGTACACTTTAGATATACATAATGATCACATTCATCATAGGGAATTTGTACCTGTGCATGATGTATCTTGATTCTTTTCCTCCCATTTCCCTCTCCTCGCTTGAACTCCTTCCCCTCCTTATTTACAAAAACTGTTTCCATTTTTTCTTCTATTCTTTTTTTTCCTTTTCCCTTCCTTCCTTAACCCCTCCCCCATTCGTAGTTCTCCTTACCATTTAAACATTTTCTTCATTTTTCACAATGTCTATTATATGTTTTGGTCCTTATTTGCACTTTCAGTTTCCCACACCAGAAAAACCATGTGATATTTGAACATGTGTCCCCAATTTATTTCACTTAATGGTATGGTCTCAAGGTGTACCCACTTACCTAGAAATGTCTCAAGTTTATCCATCCTTGAGTAGTACACCATTGTACTTAAAAAACCACAACTTCATTATCCATTTATTGGTTGATGGGCATTTGGGCTGTTTCCAAGATTTAGCTATTACAAACTGTACTGCTACAAATGTAAGTGTGTATGATGTGGTATGATGCCTTTAATTCTTTCATGAAGATTCTAAAAAGGGGAACAGCTGTTTTTGAGGAATCTCCACACTGATTTCCACAGTGGCTGCACCAGTCTGCACTCCCACCAACAGTGGAGAAGCATTTCTTTCTCCACACAGCCCTGCAAGCATTCGTTCTTTTTTTTGGTACTGGGAACTGAACTCACGACCTCGCACTTGCCAGGCAGGTGCTGTGCCACTGAGCTATATCCCCGGCCCATGTTCTCGGTTGACTTCTAGATAATACCCATTTTTTCTGGAGTGAGATGGAATTTCAGTATTGTTTTAATTTGCATCTCTCAAATGACTCGTGATGTTTAACATTTTTTCATGTATTTACTTGCCATTTCTATTTCTTCCTCTGAGAAGTGTCTATTCATTTCAGATGCCCATTTTTGGATTGGGTCTTTATATTTGTGGGGTCTGATTTTTTTGAATTCTTTATATATTCTAAATATTGGTCCTTTGTCTGAGGAACAACTGGCAAAAACTTTTGCCCATTCTGTGGGTTGTCTCTTCACTCTGTTGGTGGTTCCTCTTGCTGTGCAAAAACTTTTTAATAGAGATCCCAGCTCTTGATCATTTGTGCTATTCATTGTGTGATTAGAGTTTTGTTCATGAAGTCTTTGCCTATATCTATGTCTTCAAGAGTTCTACCTAGTCTATCTTCCAGCAGATTCAGTGTTTCTGTTTTAATATTTACATCTTTCATCCATTTCGATTTTAGTTTAGTGCATGGTGTGGAATATGGGTCTAGTTTTAGTCTTTGGCATGTAGAAACACATTTTTTCTAGCACCACTTATTAAAGAGGCTATATTTCTTCCACTGAAGGTGTTTGGCACCTTTGTCAAAGACAAGGTGGCTAAGTATGTCTGGAGTTGTTTCTGCATCTTCTAGTCTGTTCCACTGATCCTCAGGTTTGTTTCTTTGCCAGTACCACACTGTTCTTATCACAGTAGCTTTGTGGTGTAATTTCAAGTCAGGGATTGTGATGCTCCCTGCCTTGCCTTTGTAGCCAGAATTGCTTCTACTGTTCTGGGCGTATTCTGGTTCCAAATAAATTGTAGGATTATTTTCTCTAATTCTGTGAGGTATGCTACTGGCATTTTCATCAGATTTCATGCAGTAAATCTGTATAACAATTTTAGAAGTATAGCCATTTTCACTATATTGCTTCTTTCTACCCAAGAACAAGGGAAATCTTTCCATTTTTGATATGCTCTTTGATCTCTTTTTCAGGGTACTGTAGTTTTCAATGTAAAGGTCATTTGCTTCCTTCATTAGGGTCATTCATTTTTTTGGATGCTACTGTAAAAGTTGTGCTTTCCCTACCTTCTCTCTCAGTGAATGTTATTTGTGTACAGGAATGCTATGGATTTTTGAGTTTTGATTTTGTATCCAGCTACACTACTGAATTTATTAAATCTACAAGTCTTTTGTTGGAATTTCTAAGGTCTTCTATGTGGAGTATCATGTCATCCACAAATAATGATAAATTACTTCTTCCTTTCCTTTCCTTCTTCCTTTTCTTTCTCTTGTCTAATTGCTCTGGCTACAGTTTCCAGAACATACTGAGTTCCATATTGAATAAGAGTTGTGATAGTGGACATCCTTGTCTTATTCCTGATTTTTAGAATGAGAGCTTTCAGTTTTTGTTCATTTAGTATGATGTCGGCTGTTGGTCTGTCATAGATGGCTTTTATCAGATTGAAATAAAGACCATCTATCCAATTTTCTATAGGCTTTTTATCATGAATGGGTGTTGGACTTTGTCAAATGCTTTTCAAGCATATATTGAGATGATCTTGTGGTTTTTGTCCTTCACTCTGTTAATATGGTATATTACATTTATTGATTTGCATATGTTGAACCATCCCTGAAATTAATACTACCTGGTCATGGTGTATAACCTTCTTAATGAGTTGCTGCATTCTGTTTCCCAGTATCTTACTGAGGATTTTTGTATCTATGTTCATTAGGGAGATTGGCCTATAGCTCTCTTTTTTGGTTGGATGCTTCTTTGGTTTTAGTATCAGGGTAATGCTTGCATCCAGGAATGAGTTTGGGAGTATTGCTTCCCTTTCGATTTCATTAAAGAGTTTGAGAAGTAGTGGCATTAGACCTTTTCTAAACTTCTTGGAGAACTCAGCAGTAAATCCATCAGGACATGGGCTTTTCTTTGTTGGTAGGTTTTTAGTTACAACTTTAGTTTCACTGTCTGTTACTGGGTTATTTAAAATCTTCATATCTTCTTGATTCAGCTTTGGTAATTCATATGTATCTAGGAATCTGTCCATTTCTTCTGTGTTTTCCATCTTACTACAATGCAGGTTCTCAAAGTAGGTATTAATGATCTCATAGATTTCTGCAGGATTCCTTATGATTTCACCCTTTTTATTCCTAAGTGCATGGATTTGAGTCTTTTCTTTCCTTTTATGGATAAGGTTGGCTAAGGGTTTCTCGCTTTTATTTAATCTTTCAAAGAACCAACTTTTCAGTTCATTGATTCTTTGTATTGTTTTCTGAGTCTCAAATTGCATTAATTTCTGCGCTCATCTGTATAATTTCCTCCCTCCCATGAGCTTTAGGGTTGACTTGCTCTTCTTTTTCTAGAAGGCTGAGGTTCAACCTTAGGTTTATTTGAGCTCATTCTGTTTTTCTGATACAGGAATTTAGTACTATAAATTTCCTTCATAGGACTGCTTTCATCGCATCCCGTAAGTTCTAGGATGTTGTATTAGTATTATCGTTTAATTGTAGTAACTGTCTAATTTTTTCTTTAATTTCACCTGTAACCCTCTGGTTGTTCAGGAGGGTGTTATTTAATTTCCATGTACTTACAAAGTTTTTGTGGTTTCTTTTGCCATTGAGTTCTAATTTCATTGCACCATGGTCTGATACTACGCATGGGATAATTTCAATTCCTTTGCATTTACTTAAGCAAGTTCTATAAGCTAGTATGTGGTCTATTTTGGAGAACATCCCACGTGCAGCTAAGAAGAATGGTTATTCTGATGACGTGGGATAAAGACCCTGTAGATATCTACTAAGTCCATTTGTTACAAAGTTTAGTTCAGTTCTGATATTTCATTGTTGATCTTTTGTCTAGTTCATCTATCTATTTGTGACAGTGGGGTATTGAGGTCCCCCATTACAACTGTGCTTATTTGATTTTTTTGATTTGATTTTAGTGCTTATTTGATTTTTCATGTCCATTAATATGTGTTTTATATAGCTGGGTGCACTGGTATTTGTTGCATATATATTTATGATTGTTCTCTCTTCCTCTTGGATTGTTCCCTTAACAAGCATGTAGTAACCCTCTTTGTCTCTCTTGATCAGCAAATGGTATAGCTACCCCTGCTTTTTTCCAGGTTCCTCTCACATGGAGTATTTTTTTTCCATCCTTTAACTTTCAGTCTATGAATCTTTTTTTTGAGTTAAATGTGTTTTTTATTCTTTTATGCAGCATATTGTTGGGTCTTTTTTCTTGATCTGTTCTGCCAGCCTGTTTCTTTTGATTGGTGAATTAAGACCATTTACATTCATGGCTGTAGCTGATATGTTTTGACTTATCTTTGTCATGTTATTTTCATCTTGTTGGTTCCCTTTCTTTCCCCTCTGTTTAATTACTTGCTTTGCCTGGTGGATTCATTATGTTGGGATTTATGACACTGCAGTCTTCATTATCACTTTCTACAATTTCCTTCAGAACATTTTGGAGTGCTAGTTTGGTGGCCATGAAATTCTTCAGGTGTTCTTTGTCATGGAAGTATCTTATTTTTCCATCAATTTTGAAAGATAGTTTTGTGGGGCACATCAATCTGGGTTGGAGGTTGTTTACTTTGTGCTTGAAATGTCCATGCTCTCCTTAAGGGTTTCTGTTGAGTAGTCTGTTGTAATTCTGATGGGCTTTCCTTTATAGGTGGTTTGTTTTTTTTCCCTCACAGCTTTTAATGTTCTGTTCTTATGCTGAATTTCTGGAATTCTATTATATGCCTTGGGGTAGATTTATTTTTGTTTATGACTAATCAGAGTTCTATATGCCTCACTTATCTATATGTCAAATTCTTCTTCCATGCTTGAGAAGTTTTCTGCTATTACTTCTGTGAAACATTTTTTATGTCATTTGTGCTATCTCCTGTTTTTTCATTGACTCCAATCAATCTTATTCTTCTTTGCATCATCTAGCAGCTGTTTGGTTGATTTTTCATGGCCCCTTGCTGTTTTTAAGAAATCTTTCCTTTCATGATCTCTACTATAATCCTCTCTTCTAGATCTGAGATTCTGTCCTCACATTGGTTCATTCTGTTGTGCATACTTTCAACAGAATTTTTAATCTGGGTATCTGATTGAATCTGTTTCATGGATTCCATTTCTTTCCTATGTTGGGCATTCATGGTTTCCATCATTTTCCTAAGTTCCTCTTTTTTTTATTTATATCTTTTCTAGATTCAGTAATCATGCCTTTCATTATGGTCATCATTACTGAAGTTATCTGAGAAATTATTTCTGACTGGATTTTTTCTACAGCCTCATTCATTTGCTTTGTTACTTCCACTGTTACCACTTCTGAGAGTCCAGGTTGGTGGCTTTCAAATTATTCCAACTTACTGCCCCCTGGGTTTGTCTTTGGCAGGGGTTGCATGCTGCTTAAATGTTTTTTTCATTTCCATTTTTTTAGTTTAATACCTGCATAGATGCTCATAAATGGTTTATGGTAGGCATCTTTATTGCTAGTATTTAAAATCCTTAGGAAATGACTGCTTCTCAGAGATGTCTTTCAGGTGTAGCTGGCTTTTGGGTTTTGAGTGTGTTGCAAGATCCGACCTCTGAAATATATTGGGGATGAGCAATTGCTGCCTATTTGGCCTAGCCCCTAGTTCTTTGGCACTGTAGTATTGTTTATGACCCTCAGGCAATCTCAGTCTTGGTATACGAGGAAGAACAACTGATTAGAACAATTGTATCACCATGGCTAAAGTAGTACAATCAGTAATAACAATAGGATCAAACACAGCCTAGAAAATGACAAGCTGTGGTAACTATTAATTTGCCACTTTTAACCATATGAACAGGATTTGCAATTATATAACCAAAAATCTAAAAAAAAAAAAAAAAAAAAAAAAAAGCAGAAAATTGTAAAGTAAATATGCCCTCTATATGGTGATTTTACCCTCAGGGGAGAAAATTTAAAAGGCGCTGAGGAAAAAATAGAGAAACAGAAGAAGAGAAAGGGTTCGAAGCAAGGCTGGAGGACAAAGGAAGAATATGCAAGCTTTGGGAACTGGTGAAAAAGACAGAAGGGAAAGAAAAAAGAAACAGAAATAAGAACAAAACAAACAAAAACTAAAAACAATGTTTCACTTGTATAAAACAAAACAAACCAAGAAAAAGAAAAAAAATAGAAAAAGAGATTTAAACATTTTTTTAAAAAGCGAAGAAAGGAAGAAAAGCAGAAAAAGAAAAATCCACTTCAGAGTGTGTCTCTGCTGTCACTGGTTGACAGATGGGGCAGACAGAGCCCAGATCTGTGTTGACTGAGCCCAACAAACAAGAAGTAGAATTATGGCAGTGGTGGATAATGCCAGGAAACCTAGGCCTTTACTTCCACTGAAGTTTAGGCTGCTTCTGGTTTACGGGCTGTGAGGTTGACGCTGGAGTTTTTTAGCCCCCAACACTCCCAACTGACTCCTGCCAGCCTGAATTTGGTCGCACCTCTCCCTGACACTTGGAACCACTAGGTGGAGCCAACCCACAGCTGCTCTGAGTTCTGACTTTCACTGGCCCCCTTTCCAAAATGGCTACTGGCCAATCACCCTGGGGTGGGGGGGTTCTAAACCTGAATAACTCACTAGCCACAGCAATCTGCAGTATCCACGTCTCCGTTCCACTGGTGCCTTTGTCTGTGGAGGCCTCTGGGATGGCCAGTAGTCACCACGCCTCTGCAGGTTCAAGTCGGCCTCCCACACCATGACCCAGGGCTCAGGGAGAAAGTGCCGCTTGCCACCTTCCTCTTCTGTGTTGTGGTTCCAATCTTCACTCTCCCTGGGGGCCTAATTCTCACTTCAGATCCTTGCTGGGTGCCAGGGGCCCACTTCCCTCCTCTTTCTTTTCCTCATGTTGCTATATTCCAGCATCTGGATTCCAAATATCAGAGAGGCTGTCTCTGCCCCTTTATATTCTATCTAGGCTACTGGGCTTAGGGTGGGTACCAAACCAATCAGTGGACTGGATTGGATACCAAGCCAATCAATAATCACACACCCTTAATCCCAGCATCACACACTCTAGATCCAGCCACCTCTGAAGAAGCCCCACCTATGATTTCATGAGGCTTTAGGGGGACATCTAGATGCAAGCAATAACATCCCGCCCCTGGCCCCCCAAAGACTCATGCACATCCCTTTATGTAAAAGGCATTTAGTCCATCTCCAAGAGTTGCCAAAGTCCTAACAGTTTCAGCCTTGCTGAAAAGTCCAAGTCCAAAGTCTACTTAGAGCTTTAAGGCAAACTCTTAGCTGCAAGCCCCTGTACAAATGAAAAGAAAGTTAAACATTTCCAACATGCAATGGAACAAGATAGACATTTCCATTCTAAAAGTTACAAAGTGGGGGATAGAGAGGAACAGGACCAAATCAAGCACAAAACTCAGCAGGGCAAACATTAATTCCTGTAGTTCCATGTCCAGCATTACAGGCAATTTCGGCAAGATGTGAACTCCAAAGGGCTAGGGATGCCTCCACTCCTAAGGCACTGCTGGTGGTTGTAGCTCCCATGGCTTCTCTCTTTGGCCAGCTTTGCTCCCTCTTTGCAGCTTTCCTCAGACGATCCATGCTCCTTGTTTTTCCAAACTTCCAGGGTCTCCACTGCACCTTCCACTTCACACTCACAGCTTCACACATTGTCCTCTCAGGGCACACTGCCTGGCCTCCCAGGCCTTCTTCTGAAATCTGGGAGGAAGCCTTCCTGACTCCCACAACTCTTGCATTCTGCATGCACCTAAAACCAGTGCCACGTGGATGATGCCAAGGTCTGCTTCCAGCTGGAGCAGTAGCCAAGCTTCCTTCTCTCTTGGCTATAGAGATTGAGTGCCTGAATTGCTGAGCGCTCTGAACCAAATTCTGAGGAACAAATTCTCTAGGCCATGGCCATTCTAGAACATGGTCCTCTGGGGTTCTCTTCTCAAAGCAAAGTCCTTCACTTTTGCAAATCTGAGGCTGCAAAGGCTGGAGTCCTGCTGGCTCTTGTGATGTCCTCAGGCCATCTTTTCTGTTGCCTTCTGAAATACTTGGCTTTTTCTTGGTAGTCTTTTCTGTGACCAATTTCTCCTCTGTTCTATCTCTGGAGGTCACAACTTTACTGGAGCTTCCTTTCTGGCCAAACTCAAAATGTTTTGAATCATTCTGCTGGGCTCTTTGGTATTGACTCTCAACATAAATCTGTCTAAAAGCCCCAAACAATAGCCATACTACAGCCTCAACATTAGACTACCTTGAAATTTTTCTGCAAGATTAATTAGTCTGCTGTCCTTGATCTCAGTCTCAGGCAAAGTCTCTGGACATGAGCAAAATGCAGACAAACTTTCTGCCAAGCCATAGCACACATTGTTTGGATCCAACAGCCAATCTAGTCCTTCTTCCCAGCAGAAACCTCCTATGGCTGGTCTTCTTTGGCATCATTTCTATTAGCATTCTGATCTTCTGAACTCTGACCAGAATCTCCCATCAAGTACAGCCTAAAGCTTTCCAGGGCTGCTTTTTCAGCCTGCATCTCTGAGCCTTTCCAAACTCTTCCCACAAGCTATTTCCAAAGGCTCCTGAACCACATGGTGACGTACAGTCACATCAATGATCCCACTTCCCTGGTACCAAATTCTGCCTTAGTTATTCTTTCTCGTTGCTGAGACAAATACCTCACACCCAAAGTTAAGGAAGGAAAGGTTTATTTAGCTCAAAGTTTGCAGAGGTTTCAGTTCATAGTTGGGTGGCCCCAAGACACATGCCAGAGTGTCATCACAGAGGAGAAATACTTCATGGCAGAGAAGGCAAAGTCACAAGCACCAACTCCAAGTGACCTTAGCAGCTTCTTTCTGCCCCTTTTATACTCTATCTAGGCTATCGGGCTTAGGGTGGGTACCAAACCAATCAGTGCACTGATTTAGAAATCACACACCCCTAATCCCAGCATCACATACTCTAGATCGAGCCACCTCTGAAAAAGCCCCACCTATGACTGCATGAGGCTTCGACAGGACATCTAGACACAAGCCACAACAAGCTCAAAATCCATCTTTACAACTCTCCTGTGAGCTAGGCACTAGTATTCTCACTCACTATTGATAGAGAAACATTCTGTAAATCAATGTATTCTATATCTCTTTTTCTATAAAAGCCAAAGGGATATTAAATGTTAGACAAGGCATTTTTTTCAGTTAGACAAAATACATGTGTATTTTAAAAATAATCATCTTTCATAAACCTTCATTGGAATATTTCTTGCTAACCTTATAGCTGAATTTACTGAGCCTTTCTTAACTTACAATTTGTACAAATTGCAAACATCCATTAAAGCAAATAGCTAAATTGCTTTATTTTTATAGATGTATACATGATGTTTGTTTAGCTTCTTTCTGCCAGATAAATACCACATAGAAATAAGATAAATTTATCTTGAAAAACAAAGACTTAACTGGGTAAATTACACTTATCAGCAAGCATTTCGGAATATATTATGGAGGAACATCCAAAGTTCTTTTGTGTGGCTCCAAGGAACAATATAGGAATGCAGAGGATGATAATGCCTTTTAACAGGAGAGATAAAGTGATTAACATATTCTGATTGATAAACAGAAATGGGCAACTCTTAAAACGTACACTACATAGCCAGGTGCAGTGGTGCACACCTATAATCCCAGAAACTCAGGAGGCTGATGCAAGAGGATCAAAAAGTTTGAGGCCAGCTTGGGCAACACAGTGAAATTCTGTTTCAAAAACAAAAACCAACCAAACAAAAATTCACTAGGTTCTATATCACTGAAGCAGAGAAAGAAGGTTCTTGTGTCCAAAATGTTCTAGAAAGAAATTTTGATTTGGATAGTATATCAGTTTTCTAGGCCTGATCTAGGAAAAAAACAGAAACTGAGTGTCTAAAAACAGCAGAAAA
Organism: Erethizon dorsatum; assembly: GCA_028451465.1. Lineage (NCBI taxonomy): Eukaryota > Metazoa > Chordata > Mammalia > Rodentia > Erethizontidae > Erethizon > Erethizon dorsatum. The sequence continues at coordinate 12,569,615 of CM051834.1, read as the reverse complement.
CTTATTGTCTCACAGTTCTGGAAGTCAGAAGCCTGAAATTATAGTATCAGCAAGGCTAGGCTCCCTGTGGAACCTACAAAGACTCCTTCCTTGGCCCCTCCTCTTTGCTGGTGCTGTGCTGACATAGCTGCCTCTGTCATCACAAAGCATTCCTGAGCCCTAAGTTCTTCTCCCCAACTCCTCTCATCTCTTCTTAACACCAGTCATATCGGCTTAAAGGCATACCACATGCCAGCATGACCTCAGCAACAACTTCTTACATGTGTAATGACCTATTTCCAAATAAGGTTACACTATGGGGTACTACGGATTAGGACTTGAACATAATAACAGATATAAAAATAAAACTAGATGATTAGCAACTCTAAGATACTGAGGCTTTAGGCATATACGACACAGGAAGTTCAACATTATATATGAACAGAACAATAAACTCACTGTCTGTTCCATTTATTCATGTCATTCTTTCAACAAATATGTATCTGCTAGACATTGTCCTTACTAAATAGTGGGAAAACAGTGAAAACAACTTCCTGCCCTCATGGAGCCTGAATTCAGGTTGAACAAAAATGTCATCATTTATAAGTATCTACTATGTGCCAAGCTCTACAGTAAAATGTACATATTATCTCATTAATTCTCACAATACATTTAAACTTTTATCCTCTTTACCAAATGAGAAAACTAAGGCATAGTGACATAGTGATGTGATGAAGGTCATTATCCTCTTGATGAATTGACCCTTTTTCATTAGAAAATGTCCTTTTGATATTTGATGATTTATTATTTCAGATGTTAATATGGTCACTTCAGCCTTCTTAAGCTTATTCCTATATATGCTTGGTACAAATAAACATTGTTTAGATATTATTCTCAAGAATGAATTATTTTACTGTACGCAATTGTCTAAAAATATCTCTAATACCTGAAGTTCTGTAATCACTGCTTCCATTCATCTAGGTCTCTGTTTTTATAAAAAAAAAAAATTAATCCACTGATTCTACAAGATTAAATTCATATTTCCCTCTTCAACTCAGATTCCTGAGATTTTTTTTCACTTGCATATTTAAATGTCCCAAATAACCTGGGAATGAACAGTATAATAGAGGTTCCAACCCAGGCTTAGTGGAGCTCCCAACAGTGGAAGACTTCAGTAAGATACTGAATGACAAACTTCTAAGGCTGCTATCAAAGGAAATCTATAAATTATGCCAGACTAAGTAAATTGGAAAATACCTCTTACTCTACAAACTTAGCACTAAGCATATTCCAGATACTGCTATTCAGAATGTAGGCAAATACAGGAAAATATCATTCACTAATACTGACTAGTTTGAAAGCTATCATCAGTTTGACTAGAGTTGAGGGTAAACCTGGACTTACTATACAAGCAAATGAAACAGTGTGATAGTATCTAAAGAAACAGTAGTTTAGTACTTTCATCTCAACTATTTTTTGCTTTAGAGACCCATTTATCTTAAAGTGTGCACACAAATCATGTGTACATACTGTTTTTACAGTCTCTTTTAAGAAGCAATTTTAAAAAAACTATCAATTTTTTTAGCATAGTTTAAGTAGTAATACATACACAAAAATTAGTTGGTCATGGTAGCACATGCCTATAATCCCAGTACTAGGGAGGTGGAGGCAGGACGATCACCTGGAGTTCAAGGCTAGCCTGGGCTACATAGTGAGTTCAAGGCCAGCATAAAATACATAGCGAGACCCTTTCTCGAAAGACAAAAAAAAAGTATTACATCTTTTTAAAAAAATTCTTTAATTCTGAATCTTAATAACTGGCCTTGCCCCCAATTATTCTGAGTGGTGAAATATTAAAGTCATAGCAAGTAATATAATACCAATTTACATGAAAATAATAGTTTCATGGCCACCAGACATGGTAGCTAACATTCTAGAATTTATAAAACATTAAACTGTATCAACTGGAACTACAGCAAAATAATCATTAAAGATATACAGAGAATTTAACATATTTACCAAAACTATTTACTTCTACTATTTTTATACAAGCTTGAATATATTTTCTCACCTGCAGCTTCATTTCTTCTAAGTCTTTAGTTTTCGCTACTAATTCCCCTCTTAGCTCTTCAAGCAGCAACTGGAACTTTTCCTGGTTAGTTTGTTTTTCATTTGACAGGCGCTTCAGTTCATTTTGTGACTTTATGTACTCATTCTGCAACCTGATTTTTTAAAGAAAATTCTATTTGAAGTGTATCCCTTGCTTTCTAATTGCATTACTTTATGTAAAGTCAACCAGCACTGAAGAAAAACAAGATTACTATCATACATTCTATTAAACTTGCAAATATCTTTTCTTTACAGAGCTTCATACTGCAGTTTCTGAAAGCAGTTTTGAGGGGAAAAACATGTTTAGCCACCTGCATGTATTTAGAGTCACTTGATATCACAGCTTTGAAACAAAGAAATTTTAAAGCAACACTGTACTAAAAGTATTAATATACTAAATAACAAAATTATACTCTATGTTCCAGAGGAAACATTTAGCCTAGACAGCTCTAGTAACTTTATTTAACAACCCACCTCCTATGCTTCACCTCTAATTTAAGTAACTTACCTTGTGTGTTCAGCTTTTAGAGTCTGATAATTGGTTTTATGATGCTCACATCGTAACCTTTCATCAGTTAACATGTTTTGGAGCTCAGATTCAGAATTTAGCCCACTGTCTCCACCAGGTGGAAAAATGTTAGGAAAAGTGTCCATATTGGTAAGTGAGCTGAAAACCATGTAAAAATAAGTTGTGGTTTTTTAATGTTTCAGTTTTCTTTTCAGGAGTATTTCCCACTTCTTTCTTGCTAAGGCAGAAGCTCAGAAGGCCAACTTACACCTGCACAGGGAAATACACTTAATTAGTGACCCATGAATTTTAAGCTTCCATTGCTCCATATTTTTATCACTTATTATTCTCTATCAATTTATAACAAAGCCCAGTTTTCAGATTTTTCAAAATGTTCATGAAACAAAAATAAATTTGAATCTTATCTTTAATATTTTCTTCCACACAGATTCTGTGACCATGGTTACAGAAGGTTACAACTACAGCATTAGTACAACTACAAGGTTACAACTACAAGCATTTACCTAACTACACCAGAAGTAGGGACTTTTCAATTAAGTGCTCCTAGATACGCAAACTAGAGTCAGCCCCTGAAGTATCTTCAAGGGTATATCCTGGTATAAAACGTACACTTTTAAAACATGGCAAAGTCATTTTGAGTTTGGTAAGTGGCTGGGGAGAATCACAGTCTTCACAAAGAGGACCTTCAGCAAGTGCTATGTCTGTGATTGATGCTACGAAGAAGTTTTTATGGACACAAAGAAAACTGCGCTCAGCCTGCAGATTCGGATGAGAAATCAATCAATATGTAAGTACTGATCACACTTGATCTTAGGCAAATGGCCACAAAAAACAATGTAAGTATCATCCTATATGTGATGTATAGTGCGAAGAATAGGAAACAATCACTTCACCTATGCCCAAAAGCACTGACCAATATTATAATGGTGTTATGGCTTGCATCTAGATGTCCGCCCAAAGCCTCCTGCAGTCAAGGGGTGGAGTTTCAAAGATGGCTGGGTTAGGATGTGTGAATGTGGATTAAGGGTGTGATGCTGGGATTAAGAGTGGATAATGGAAGCCCCACCCTGGGTGTGAGAAGGGAAGACAGGCTTGCTGCTGCTGCTTGCTGTTTCTCTGTCTCCTGCTTGCTTTGCCATGGACTATTTCTCCTCTGCAATGCCCCTCTGCCATGCCACCCTGCCCTAGAGCTAGCCCACTGTGGACTGAAACCTCTACAAACTGTGAGCTGAAATAAACCTTTCTTCCTCTAACTTTGGGTGCCCAGTATATTGTCTCAGCAACAAGTAACTAAGACAGATGGCAAGTAAACATTTACTGCAGCCAGAAGTAAAAAAATGATGAAAAGTGTTATTATAAATAACTAAAATCTAAAATTTTAATTAAAGTAGTTCTGTCATTTTTCTTTTTTTCTCTGATACTATTCTCCCCTAGTCATGGGGTATCATGAATTACTTTTTCTTATGACAAAAGATCTTTGGCCTATGCAAATCATCCATTAAATTATTCAGCCTTGGTTGAAATATATCACCTCTGGTAAGTTAGCAATGATGTCTACATAGTATATAAGAAACTTTTAAAATTGAGATTGTCACCTGGTGTGGTGGTGCACACCTGTAATCCCAGCACTTGGGAGGCTGAGGCAGGAGGATTGCTTTGAGTTCAAGGCCAGCCTGGGCTACATGGTAAGTTCAAGGCCAGCCTAAACTACATAGCAAGACCCTGTCTCCAAAAACCAAAAAATAAAAAGCTAAAAAATTGAGATTGTTCTGGTTTCCCGTAAAACTGACACAGGAAATTAGGGTGTGTCAAAGCTGGCTGGAGAAGTAGGTGTGACCTATTAACTACAAGATCACAAGATCCCGGACACACAACAGTTCCCAAAGCCCTGCAGGAAGACTTCTTGAGAGATCTCGCTAGTTTTCAATAGTACGGTCTAGACCTGATGTCAGCCTGAGGTGTGGTATCCCGGCACTGCCTCTCAGGACACACACGGAAAAGTTCTCACAGGTTTCCTCAAGATTTGGACAGTATAAAAGGACACAGACATCAAGAAGAGCTTGCCACCGTGGCTTTCCTCAGGATACCCTACCCTGCTCTCTCCAGGGTGTTCTTTTATCTTGCTTTTTCCTCTTTTACTCTAACCAAGCTCACTCTGCAGTCAGTTTCTCCCTCACTCTTCACTTTTACCTTCTTGAATAAACTTGGCCACTGCTTTTTGCTTGTTTCATTCAATTCTTTGTTTAAGATGAGAAAAACCTGGAATCTCCAACTGGAGAGGCGAGCTACCAAGAACCCGGTAACAGGAGATTCCAGTAACAAAACTACTCTTCAATAAAAAGGGAAACATTCTTTAAGAACACTTTACTCCTTATTTTTTTAATTTTAATTAGCTGAAAGCCTAAAGTATATTAGGAAAATTAAAAACTGCTCTTTAATCCCACAAACAGTAAAAGACTTCACAGCTAAAATGAATTTTTTTATTCCAGTTAAGTACTGTACATAGCAAAATTTCCCACTGACTTCTACTTCAAAATGAGAACTAAGTTCCTTTGGAAATAAAATTCATTAAGACAAATATTTTTGGAGAATAAAATTTAAAAATTATCTCTTTCCTTTTTTGGCACTGAAATCCACAGAAGTACTTTCCAAGACTTTACCAACTTCAAGATATCCCTTTCTAAATCAATCACCAACTCCATCTCCAATTCTAGTCCCTATGAAACATGTTTAGCCCCCCCCCACATTCAAATGTTAAAGATATAATTCCCAGTATGACGGTATTAGGAGTTAAGGCCTTTGGTAGATAATTAGGTTAGATGAGATCTTGAGGGTGGAGTCCCTGTGAAAGGATTAGTGTCCTTATATGAAGAGAAAGAAACTATAGAGCTTGCTTTCATCATCATGCAAAAATAGAATATAAGACAGCTGTCTGCAAACAAGGAATTCACCAGACACCAAATGTAGGAGACACCAAATGTAGGACATTTTTCCCATGCTAGGAGAATCTCTCCTGTTCAGAGACAATGATTACAATTTTAACTGCCTTCTTATATGCTAATTTTGGTAACTAATAAAGCTAGAATACCATATGACAATAACTAGTGGGTACCACACACAAACATATGATATACTACTTTCTTCTAAAAAATAAAATTCTCACTGTTAATTTGCACACATGCACACAAAACTCAATACAATTCTTTCTATAAAGTTACCTGTATCAAAATGATACATCTACTTACTCCCTTTGGCAATGGTAAAATTTATTCTACAACAAGTGTGCAAATATAATTACATAATATTCTTTACATTTTTAATAAAAAATGAAAAATCAGAAATAACCTAACTGCCCTTAAATAAAGTACAGCTATTCATATGAATTACAAAGGGTACATTGGATCTGCCCTCACAGAATAAACATAGAATATGAATAATATAAATGCTTATGTTTACATGTACACAAAGAGTCAAATAATATACACTAAGCTAATAATAGTGAATTCTAGAAAAACAATAATGGGGTACTGACAGAACATATACCTTGTACTTTGAACATTTTGTTGTTAAATTTTCTTTTTAATAACCACTGTTCAGATAATCAAATCAGCACATTATCAAGATAATCTCATTTTCATTTTCTGTTCCTATCTGCAACTGTATAATAAATAATTTGGCTGTCACCTCATATTCAAAATTTCTTATATCAAATTCAACATCTTTACTTTCAATCTACCTTCAACCTGACTTCCCAATTCTTAGTATTAATATCAATATTATGCTACAATTCATCCATACTTACAACCTCAAAGCTTTCTTGGCTTGCTCAAGTTTCTTATATGAACACCAATGTGCTTCCTTCCTTCATTTGTGTTTGTTTGTTCACTGCAGTACTGGCAATTGGACAAGCCCTTCATTAAGCTCCATCCCCCGGTCTTTTTAAGACATGGTTTCCCTAAGCCACTAAATTACCCAAGTTGGGCTCCAACTTGCAATCTTCCTGCCTTAGCGTCCCAGAATGCTGGGATCACAGGCATACACCACCATGCCCAATTAATACTCTTCCTTTAAAATTCACCCCACTCTCTTCATTCCTACTTAACACAAAAGTTGGGCTCTTAATACTTCATAAGCAGACAAGCATTAGAGATTTATGTTTATGTCCAATATTTTTCTCTTAGCCACCCCACAACATATTGCCAGATTGATATTCAACAAATATTATTTGACTTGTCCTCGAAATCTCCGTACCAATTAATCTTTTGTGTGTGTGTGAGTACCGGGGGTCGACCTCAGGACCTCACGCACCAGCAGGCGCCCGTGCCGCTGAGCGATATCACCGGCCCTTTTTTCGTATGTGGGTTCCAGGAGTTGAACTCAGGCCCTCGCGCTTGCCAGGCAGGCGCTTACGCCACTGAGCCATTTCACCAGTCCCTGTACCAGTTAATCTTAATTGTCCACCTGACTGAATTAAGAGTCCTGGAGTATTGATCAGATCATGGGGTTTTGGAACATATCATTAGGAAGCTGGCCCAGTTGGGAGGTGTGCCTTTGAAAAGCTCTCAGATTTTCTGTATCTACATAAGTACTGTACATACACATAAGCACTCTATTCACCATAGTTTATATTTGCTGGTACTCTTCCCCTGTGTTCTGTTTCTCCACTGTCATGGAGTGAGCAGCTCTGCTCCATTACAACCTTCCGCCACGATATTTCTGTGTTGGACCCTGTCAATCATGGACTAAACCCCTCAATTTGTGAGCCAAATTAAACCTCTCCTCCTCCTTTAAATTGCAGGTGTTGGGTACTTTGTCTCAGCAACAAGAAAGCTGACTAATCTAACCTCCCACATGAGACAAAGTCAAAACATTCCAACCTACCAAGGTCCAATACATTCACTTTCCATGCTATCTTGTTTAGTCTAATTTTCTACTGTAAGACAAGAATATCCAGCTAAAAGGATCTATTCACTATGCCCTGAACAAATATGTACATCATACCTTGGTTCATTCAGACTTTGTCTGAGTTTGTGAATCCTACACTGTAACACCCCATACTTATGGACTGCAATCATTAATTGTCCTCTATTCCTAGGATGACTGAACATGAAGAATAGACTTAAATATTAGATTAGACATTGGAAAGAACTTCCTGATTCAAAGTTACGAGCCCCTAGGTTCCATCTGCCAATAGCCTTTATAGCCTTTCAGAACTCTCTTCTCTATAGATATGTAAAAATCTCAGAAAACTATTTCCTTGCTTGTGCAAGTCTTACCAAGGTCAGAATGAATTCTGTATCTGTTAAATATTATGCACAACATACTACATATAACATATTCAGTTTTCTAGTTTCAGTATTCTTCAATTAATCAATGACAATCTTGGAAAATATAGTAGTCCTCCAATTAGATATCTAGTGTCATATTAAAAAAAAAGTCTCATAATTCTTTGGCCTTCAAAAGTAGTTCTACCATTCTTTATCAAGGTTACAAAGAAAGAACTATCTTTCATACTAATTATAAGGAGGCTTACAGTTGAAAACAGAAAACCTTAACTCAGTCACCTGAAATACTATGGAAAATGTACTATCTACCTCTTACACCAAGAAAGCTGGAGATAATCGTCTAACAATGGAAGATTAGGTAATTTGGATCAAATATCTTGTGAAGACATCAAAAGCTACATATATACTTTAAACATCTGCTTGAAGGCACAGGAAAACTAATGAGAATGTCTACTGAGATGAAGGCCAAAACGAAGATACAGAAAGATGAGATTGGTATTGGAGACCACCTTTCCCTGGAAGCAGATGCCAGATCCAGAGCAGGGGACAGGGATATTGAGTGCCTTTGGTGGTACCTTCAAATTCAAAGAAAGATAGACTAGACCAGCAAAGAGTGGGGAAGCCCTGACAAACAACCTTCATTTGGAGTACAGACTTTAAGGGCTGCCTCTGTGAAATAAGGGCAATTCAGAAGAAAGATAGACTAGACCTCAAATTGATTTCAGAAACAATTTCGTATTGAGGGGGTGAAGCTCAGTGGTAGAACACTTGCATGGCATGTGAAAGACCATAGGTTCAATCCTCAGGACTGAAAAAAAAAATTGTGAATAAATGCATAACAAAATAATCGGATTATAATGTATAATAAAATAATCAGATCCATAAGAAGATAAAGCAACATAAACTAAAGTCACAACAAATAACAAAAGGCAATACACAGATATACAGTACAAAGGGTCTCGGCATTAGAGCTATCAGAGATTCTAAGTGTTTTTGTATTATTACTGTGTTTAACGTAGTATTTAAAAGTTTGAGGAGCGAGCGACTAGCCGGGCGCCACTGTGCGGGGGGCAGCAGCTGAACTTGAAACTCAGGGCGGCCGCCATTCCATCCACAGCTCCAGCGGGGACCTCTGCGGAGGAACGCGAGACACCGTAGTACAGAGAAGCGGCAGCTGTGAAGGACACACTGACTGGCGGTGAGTGCTGACACCCAGCTGTCAGGCGCGCAAGAGAGCCACTAGCCGGGCACCATTGTGGGGGGGGCAGCAGCTGAGCTCAGAACTCAGGGCGGCTGCCACTCCATCCACGGCTCCAGTAGGAACCTCCGCGGAGTAACGCGAGACGCCATGGTACAGAGAAGCACCAGCCAAGAGGGACACACTGACTGGCGCTTTTCTTCCTGGTATTCCAAGACTGAGATTGTGTAAGGATCACAGAAAATACTGTGGCACAGAAACAAAGAACCAAGGACTGGGCCAAATAGGCAGCAACTTCTTATCTCCAACAAATTGAAGAGGTAGGATATTGCAGCAGACTCAAAACCCAAAAATAAGCTACACCTGGAAGATACCTCAGAGAAGTAGCCATCTCCTAAGAGTTTGAAATACTAGCAATAAAGCAACCTACCATAGGCAATTTACAAACAGCAACCCAGGAATTAAACTGAAGAAAGAAAAGAAAATGAGACGACACTTAAACAAGATGCAACCCCACACATCCAGTTCACCAAAGGCAAACCCAGGGGGCAGTGAGGTGGGACAAACTGAAAGCCACCCACCTGACATCTCTGAAGTGGTAACAAAAAAGCAGTTGAATGAGGTTCTGGAAAAATTTAAATCAGACATAATTTTTCAGATAACTGCAGAGATAATGTCCACAATGAAGACCATGCTTAAGGACGCTAGACCAGACACAGACAAAAAAATAGACGAGCTTAAGAAAATGATGGAAGCCATGAATGCTCAGCATAGGAAAGAAATGGACTCCATAAAGCAGATTCAAGCAGATATCCAGGAGAACAAAAATTCCATTGAAAGTATTTGTAGCAGATTAAGCCAATGTGAGGACAGGATCTCAGATATAGAAGACAGGCTCGCAATTAGTGATCACGAAAAGAAAGAATTCTTAAAAATAGCAAGGGACAATGAAAAATCAATCCAGCAGCTGCTAGATGATGCAAAGAACAATAACTTAAGATTGACTTGAGTCAATGAAAAAGCAGGAGATAGCAGAAATGACATCAGAACACTGTTCACAGACATTATCACAGAAAATTTCCCTGGTAGAGAAAAAGAATTTGACATTCAGATAAGTGAGGCGTATAGAACTCCAATTAGCCACCATCAAAAAAAAATCTTCAGCCAGGCATATCATAGTCAAGATTCCAGAAATTCAACATAAGAGTAGAATCTTAAAAGCTGTTAGAGAAAAGAAACAAATCACCTATAAAGGAAAGCCCATCAGAATCACAGCGGACTTTTCAGCACAAACCCTCAAGTCAAGAAGACCTTAGAATGATGTATTTCAACTTCTAAAGGAAAATAATCTTCAACCTAGATTGATGTACCCTGCAAAACTATCTTTCAAAACTGATGGAGGAATAAAATACTTCCATGACAAAGAACATCTGAGAAAATTTATAACCACCAAACCAGCACTCCAAAATGTTCTGAAGGACATTCTAGAAAGGGATAACAAGGACTACAACTCCAGAAACCCCAACAGAAGGAATCCACCAGGCAGAGCAAATGATTAAAGAGAGGGAGGGAAAAATAAAAATTAAAAGAGGGGGAGCCAACAACAGGAAAATAAAATGACAAGGATAAGTCAATACATATCAGTTTTAACCATTAATGTTAATGGTCTCAATTCACCAATCAAAAGGCACAGACTGGCAAATTGGATCAAGAAGCAAGATCCAACAATATGCTGTATACAAAAAACACATTTAATTCAAAAAGAAATTCATAGACTGAAAGTCAAAGGATGGAAAACAATACTCCATGCGACAGGAACCCAGAAAAAAGCAGAGGTAGCTATTCTTTTTGCAGACAAAGTGAATTTCAAGCCAAGAATGATTCATAGAGACAAAGAAGGTCACTACATCCTTGTAAAGGGAACAATCCAAGAGGAAGAGATAACAATCATAAATATATATGCAACAAATACCAGTGCACCCAACTATATAAAACAAATATTAATGGACATGAAAAATCAAATAACCACTAATACAATTGTATTGGGGGATCTCAATACTCCACTGTCACAAAAAGACAAATCAACTAGACAAAAAATCAACAATGAAATATTAGAACTCAACCAAACTTTGGAACAAATGGACTTAGTAGATGTCAACAGAGTGTTCCACCCCACAACATCAGAATACACATACTTCTCAGCTGCACATGGGACATTCTCCAAAATAGACCACATGCTAGCTCATAGAACCTGCTTAAGTAAATGCAAAGGAATTGAAATTATCCCATGTATATTATCAGACCATAGTGCAATGAAATTGGAAATCAATGGCAAAAGAAACCACAAGAATTTGCTAAACACATGGAAATTAAATAGGACCCTACTGAACAACCAATGGGTCACAGATGAAATTAAAGAAGAAATTAGACAGTTTCTGCAACTGAATGATAACGACAGTACAACATACCAGAACTTATGGGATACAATGAAAGCAGTCCTAAGAGGGAAATTTATAGCAATACATTCCTATATCAGGAAAACAGAGCAAGCACAAATAAACAACCTAATGGTGAACCTCAAACTTCTAGAAAAAGAAGAGCAGGCTAAGCCAAAAGCTCGTACAAGGGAGGAAATTATAACGATCAGAGCAGAAATTAACGTATTGGAGACTAAAAAAACAATACAAAGAATCAACGAATCAAAGAGTTAGTTCTTTGAAAGATTAAATAAAATCGACAAACCCTTATCCAACCTTATTAAAAAAGAGGAAAGAAAGTACTCAAATCCACGCAATTAAGAATGAAAAGGGTGATATCACAACGGACCCTGCAGAAATCCAGATCATCTATACCTACCTGGAAAACTTGTATTCTAATAAGATGGAAAATGCAGAAGAAATGGACAGATGCCTAGATACATATGAATTACCAAAGCTCAACCAAGAAGATATAAAAATCCTAAATAAACCAATAACAATCAATGAAATTGAAGATGTAATTAAAAACCTCCCAATAAAGAAAAGCCCAGGCTCTGATGGATTCACTGCTGAATTCTATAAGAAATTTAGAGAAGACCTAACACCACTACTTCTCAAACTCTTTAATGAAATTGAAAGGGAAGCAATACTCCCAAATTCATTCCTGGAAGCAAGCATTACCCTGATACTAAAACCTGAGAAGGACCCAACTAAGAAAGAGAACTACAGACCAATCTCCCTAATGAACATAGATGCAGAAATCCTCAATAAGATACTGGCAAACAGAATGCAGGAAATCATCAAGAAGATTACAAACCATGACCAAGTTGGATTCATCCCAGGGATGCAGGGATGGTTCAACATACGTAAATCAATAAATGTAATACACCATATTAACAGAACCAAGGACAAAAATCATTGGATCATCTCAATAGATGCAGAAAAAGCTTTTGACAAAGTCCAGCACCCATTCATGATAAAAACCCTACAGAAAATTGGAATAGATGGTCTGTATCTCAATCTCATAAAAGCTATCTATGACAAACCAACAACCAATATCATACTAAATGGACAAAAACTGAAAGCCTTCTCTCTAAAATCAGGAACAAGACAATGATGTCCACTGTCCCCACTCTTATTCAACATAGTCCTGGAAACTTTAGCCAGAGCAATTAGACAAGAGGAAGAAATAAAAGGAATTATGATTGGAAAGGAAGAAGTTAAATTATCATTATTTGCAGACGACATGATACTCTACGTAGAAGACCCCAAAAACTCCACTAAAAAATTGCTAGATTTAATAAGCAAATTCAGTAGTGTAGCTGGATACAAAGTCAATACTCAAAAATCAATAGCCTTCCTGTACACCAATAACAAACTCACTGAGAGAGAAATTAGGGAAACACCACCTTTCACAATCACAGCTAAAAAAATGAAATACCTAGGAATCAATCTCACAAAGGAAGTAAAAGACCTCTACACTGAAAACTACAGTACTCTGAAAGAGGAGATTGAAGAGGATATCAGAAAATGGAAAGATATCCCTTGCTCTTGAGTCGGAAGAACCAATATAGTGAAAATGGCCATACTTCCAAAACTGTTATACAGATTTAATGCAATTCCAATCAAAATTCCAACAACATATCTCACAGAATTAGAGAAAACAATCCTAAAATTCATCTGGAACCAGAAGAGACCTAGAATAGCAAAGGCAATTCTGGGCAACAAAAGCAAGGCAGGGGGCATCACAATCCCTGATTTGAAATTATACTATAAAGCTACTGTGATAAAAACAGTGTGGTGTTCGTAAAAAAAGACCCGAAGATCAATGGAATAGATTAGAAGATGCAGAAACAACTCCAGACATACTAAGCCACCTTATCCTTGACAAAGGTGCCAAACACATTCACTGGAAGAAAGACAGCCTCTTTAATAAATGGTGCTGGAAAAATTGGCTCTACACATGCCAAAGATTAAAATTAGTCCCATATCTTTCACCGTGCACTAAACTAAATTCAAAATGGATCAAAGATCTAAACATTAAAACAGAAATATTAAATCTCCTGGAAAATAGAATAGGTAAAACTCTTGAAGACATTGGTGTAGGCAAAGACTTTATGAATAAAACACCCATCACACAGGAAGTATCACAAAGAATCAACAACTGGGATCTCATCTTATTAAAAAGCTTTTGCACAGCAAGAGAAACCACCAACAGAGTGAAGAGACAACCCACAACGTGGGAAAAAATGTTTGCCAGCTATTCCTCAGACAAAGGATTACTATCGAGAACATACAAAGAACTCAAAAAAATCAGACTTCCCAAATTTAAAGACCCAATCCAAAAATGGGCATCTGAGATGAATAAACACTTCTCAGAGGAAGAAATACAAATGGCAAATAAATATATGAAAAAATGTTCAACATCGCTAGTCATTCGAGAGATGCAAATGAAAACAACACTGAGATTCCATCTCACCCCAGAAAGAATGGCTATTATCAAGAAGTCAACTAATAACAAATGCTGGAGGGGCTGTGGGGAAAAAGGAACCCTTCTCCACTGTTGGTGGCAGTGTCGACTGGTGCAGCCACTGTGGAAATCCGTGTAGAGACTCCTCAAAAAACTAGGATTGGAGGTCCCATTTGATCCAGCTATTCCCCTTCTGGGTATCTTCCCAGAAGAATTAAAAACATCATACCACAGCGATATATGTGCACCCATGTTTATAGCAACACAATTTGTAATAGCTAGATCGTGGAAACAACCCAAATGCCCATTAACCAAGGAATGGATAAAAAAGATGTGGTATTTCTATACAATGGAGTACTACTCAGCCATAAAGAAAGATAAACTGGAAACTTTTATAGGTAAATGGATGCAACTCGAGAAAACACTCACAAGCGAAATAAACCAGATGCACATTTGTAAACATCGTATTGTCTCCCTAGTATGAAAATGCAATTTCACTGTGACTATTCCATTCCTTAGTCTTCCATTTTTACCTAGCTTTTACATGGTTTAATCTTTTTTTTTTCTTTTTTTATTTTAAAGAGAAGAAAAAACAAAACAAATCAAAAAAGAACAAATTTTCAAAACAACATAATAGGAGAGTATCAATGGTTAATGCATTACATATTATTATCTTTAAATTAGTTATTCAGGATACCAGATATTAGCATTCAATTACATGGCTTAATCTTATACTGAGTAATATTTTTCTCCAAAAGGTATTTGTACATTCTCTAATGCTTGAGTTTGTTAATACATGAGAATGTTTACTTGTTGTCTTTAAAAAATAATAAATAAATAAATAAATAAGAGAGAAAAAAAAAGTTTGAGAATTTTGTCATAGAATTAGAAACCATTAAAAAAAAAACCAATGGAATTTCAATGGAAATTTTAAAACATAAAAAATATGATAATCAAAATTAAGAGTTCAGGCCAGGTGATGTGGTACACTCCTGTAATCCCAGCACTCAGGAGGCTGAGGCAGGAGGATCACCTCTAGTTCGAGACAAAGGTGGGCTACAAAGTGAGTTCAAGGCCAGCCTGAACTACATAGTGAGACCCTGTCTCAAAAAGACAAGACAAAAAAAAAAGGTTCAATGAGAGATGCAGCAGGCTCAGAATAGACAGGCTAAGAAGGAACAGGTACATTTAAAGAATATATTCATGATAAAGTTAAAAAAGAAATAAGGATGGAAAAAGAAGAGAAGGAAAGAAATACAGAGAATGAAATTTAAAAATGTCATTCTAACAGACATGCAACTAAAGTCCCAAATGGAATGAAGAGAATACAGCAGGCATGACATCTGCAAAAAAAGATGACAACCTCTCCAGAGTTCTATAAACCTCAAGCATGTCAACAAAAGAAATCCATACCTAGACACATCACATTAAAACAGCTAAAACCAAAAACAAAGAAAAATTTTAAATCAGCCAGAAAAAGAACAAGGTATCTTCAACTAAATACAAAAAGAGAACATCAACAATGAAAGCTGGGATACAATGTATTATTATCTTCAAAGTGATGAAAGAAAATACTGTGACAGCCAATCTGGAGTGCTAGATGGGGGGGGCGGTCTTTCAAGAATGATGGTAAAAGCCATGTGTGGTGGTACATGCCTATAATCCCAGATACTCAGAAGGCTGAGGCAGGAAGATTGCAAGTTCAAGGCCAGTCTGGGTAATTTAGTAAGACTGTCTCAAAATTAAAAAAAAAAAAAAAAAAAAAAAAAAAAAGACTGGATAGAGAGTTGCCTAGTATGTGTGAAGCCCTGGGTTAATATCCACAGTACCACCAAAAAATAAAAACAAAAATAAAAATGATACATTTTCAGACAAACAAGAACTAATTCATCCCAGAAGTTGTACACTAAAGTTGTAAAGGAGATTTGCAAACACAAAGAAATAAAGGGAAAATAAATGAAAATTATAAATAAGTACATAATTTTAATTGAATACTGACTTAATAAATTATCTTTAGGATTTTAACATATATAAACTTAAAATACATTATTACATAAATGGTATATAAGCCAGCAGAAGTACAATTACAAGCACTGTAGAGCCACTGCACTGTCTGGGAAGAGGCTAAAAGTATCAATTAATATTACATTCTAATAAGTCCAGGATGCATATTATAAATTCTAGGAAAGGAGTTTATAAGCTACAGCCAATAAGCCAAATTTGCCAGGTAGCCATTTTCTGTTTATTTGTTCTGATATGGCCTCAAGCTGAGAATGTTATCCACATTTTTAAGGAGCTTGGGTGGGGGGTATAAATAAATGCATGAATTCTCAACGAAATACTAGAAAGTCAAATCAACAATGTATAAGAAAAGAATTTATTCTAGTCATGTAAGACTAGTTTAACATCTGAAAATCAGTGTAACCCACATTGAACAGCTTAAAAAGGGACGATGGTAGGATCAGAACAGCAGCTGATTTTTTTTGGTAACAAATGAGGCAATTTATTAACCCTTTGTTCTAATACTTCCCGTGGCAGCTGTCTGGTGATTCTGTCCAGATCGCTCTATCCCTGAGGGGTCAGTTCGTGAAACCATCTGGTTCCTTTTTCACCATTTTCAGCCCCTCCAGGGTACAGCCTCTGTTACAATTTATAGATATTAAGTGTCTCCCAAAGGCTCATGTGTTCAGAGGTGGGGCTTTGGGAAGGTGATTAGATCATGGGGGCACTAACCTCAACAATGGATTAATCTATTGATGAGTACACAGCTGAATGTGTGATACGAAAGTAGGTCCTGCTTGGAGGAAATAGGTCATAGGGACACAACCTGGACAGGTACATGCTTGTGGCTGGCCCCTCTCCTCTCTCTCTGACTCTTCCTTGCTTTGTTTCCTGGCTGCCATCAGGTGAGCAGCTTTCCTCCACCATTCCATTTCTGGTACAAAATGTGACAGAACGCAAGCAAAGCTTTAATTCAGAAGGAAAAAAAAAATGGGGAAGGAACTTCAGAGTCAGGAGAAGAGCTGAAGGGGCACACCGCTGGAGATTATCAAACTGGTCCACTGACAAAGGAAAGGGGCAAGTTTTCATTGGGTTGCTGGGGTAGACAAGAGTCTGGTTGATCATTATCTCAGTTCTGGTCTGCAAGGTGGCTCCAGAGAAGTCCTTATCATGTGGGAGGGTATCTTAGTCATTTTCCTTGGCACTGGGACAAAATACCTGATGCCTGCACTATAAAGGAAGAGAGATTTATTTTGGCTCACGTTTCAATCCACATTCAGTCAGCCCCAAGGCAGGACATCATGGCAGAGGGGCATGGTGGAGAGCTGTTCACATTACGGAGGCCAGAAAGCAGAGGGGGCAAAGGGAAGACCCAGGAAGAAAGACCTTTCCAAGACACGCCCCCACTGACCCACTTCTTTCAACCAGACCCCATCTCCTAACACTAAATCACCTACAAACCCTCATAATCCAGTCACCCTTCAAAAGTCCTTACTATGAGGCTCAGGGTGGGGGGGGATATCGAGATATAAACCGTAAGAGTGGGCAATCCAGTTCATGTGAGAACACTGATCCTGCTGCGGGGATGGCTCATAATGGGGTGATCTGTCTACAGAGGCTCTGCTGGAATCCAAGTTGACTACTGCTTTAAGGCAATGACTGCTGAGTTCTAGGTACCATTTGGGGAGTATGGAACAGGATGTTCTAAAAGGGAGCAGTTTAATGCCCCTGAAAAATCTTAACAATTCCTTAAAAAATTATTCTTATTTTGATGTCCTCAGTCTTGAATGAGCATGAGATAAGCTAGGTAAATTCAGGGCTAAAAAACCAGTCTTTAGGGCTGGTGAGATGGCTCAGGGGCATAAGCGCCTGCCTGGCAAGCGCGAGGGCCCAAGTTCGACTCCCGGAACCCACATACGAGAAAAGGGCCGGTGATATCGCTCAGCGGCACGGGCGCCTGCTGGCGCACAAGGTCCTGAGGTCGACCCCCGGTACCCACAAAAAAAAAAAAAAAAAAAAAAACAGTCTTTAGAAAGGTACTCTGTAAGTGATTAATATACTTACATGCAGAGCTGAGTAGGGATCTGACCCAAAGTTTTAAAGTAATAAAGGAGACACATATAAAATAAAAACAAGGATGCCAAACTATATCCTCCTTTTAGTTACCCACTAGGCATATGTAAGCCCAAGAGTCAGTGCTTTTTAGCAAAAGGAACTTTTAGGTCTGTGAAATCTAACAAACTAGTAACTTAAAGGCACATGAATCTAATAAATGGTGTGCACAAAAGGAGTAACACCATGCTTGATCTTAAAATCTCAAAATCCCTTCCCTCTGAGAATGTGATCAGGACAAGGAAGTCATTAGGTCTCTTTTACTCAACACTGTATTAAAGTTATAAAATAATAATTAAAGTTATAAAAGGAATAGAAGGTATAAAAATTGAAAAAGGAAAAAAAAACTATATACAAATATTGTTTACGTAGAAAATTTAAAACAATTCAGAGAAATTATTAGAAAAAGAAAGCAAAACAGATTACACAAAATTAATTTCATTGTATAAATCAGAAACAAAATAAAATATTTTAAAGACTGAAATAACATCAAAAAGGTCAAATATCTAGGCAAAAGGATTTGCAAGACATTTTGTGGAAAAATTATGGCTTACTATTGAGAGAAACCATGAAAGATCTAAGTGTATAGATTGTAAAACAACATTCAGAAGCTATAAATTCTCTCCAAATTGATCTACAGATGATATAATATAAATCATTATCCAAAGCAGGGTCAGGATATAGATATGTGTAATTAATCTATATTGAATCAAAACTGTATATGGAAATGCAAAAGGTCAAAGCCAATAGCCGTGGAAATTATTTTTAAAAATAAGATGAGAAGATTTTTATCTACTGGATATCAAGACTTATAAATCTAGAGTAAGATGATATGGTATGTCATTGACTTATAGACAAAGAGATAAATAGAACAAAATATGTCTCAGAAAGATGTTTTGCTCATTCGACACGTAATTTAGAAGAAAAGCAGTTTTGCTAAATAGTAGGAAAAATGTTTCTTCAAAAGGCAGTGCTGGAATTAACAGATTATTTTATGGAAAAAAAAGAAACTCAGGCCTTTGCATTATAAATTCTAGTTGGACTGAAGATCTAAACATAAAAAGCAACAAAACAATGTTGCTAAAACATGGGACAGGGCCGGGATATAGCTCAGCGGCACAGCACCTGCCTGGCAAGCACAAGGTCCTGAATTCGATTTTTTTTAATTGAATAAATTTTTATTTCAGGAATTTCACATGTAATTTCTTCATCAAGGTCACTTCAGTAAGGTTCTGTCTTCACGACAGCCCTTCTTAAAAGAACTGACGCTTAATCCAGTCATCCTTTCTGGCCTGAGCTCAATTCTTAATACCAAAACAAAACAAAACAAAGGGATGATATTTTCAATAATTCAAAAAATTGGAAAAGAGTATATTCAAAAGGCTAAAAGGTAATTCCCTGATAAATAATGATTAAGCACCTTTTCTTTATTACTGGCCACTTAGATATCTTCTTTTGTGAAATGTCTATTTGATTCTTTTGTTCAATTTTTTCTATTGACTTGTTTGCTTATTAATGTGTAGGAATTCTTTATAAGACTAAAGTCATAATGAGAAAAACAAAAAGACAAAGTTTAGAGAAGCAACAGATTGCATATTAGTACATCCACTTTGGAAAAAAATTAGTATTACGTACAAAATTAAAGAAATGCATATACTATGACTCAGTAATCCCTCTCCTTGGTATAAACCCACCTGAAATGTGAGTAGCACACCAAGAGATTTATAGGATACTGTTCAACCTAATGCTGTTTTAGCCTTGCTTCCTTTTTTTTCCATCCATATTGAGAAACAAAGGCTTCAAGAGTGTAGTCGGCTAAAGGCAAGCCGCCAAAGCTATGTCACTTCCTAATCTCTAGCTGCTTTGAATATACCTTAAGTAGTAAAAGATGTGCTGAAGGATTCTGAGACGAGGACCTTGCCCTAGATCATGTGGGCCGGTCCTAAGAGAAGAAGGAGTTTTGAGACTGGAGAAGAGGAGGCAGCAGGAATGGAAAGATGTAGCCATTAACTAAGAAATGCCTCATGTCACAAAGAACTGAAGGACATAAATATAGAATTCTCCCATAGAACCTTTGGAAGGAATATGGCCCTGCCAACAACTTGATTTCAAGAATTCTAGTCTCTAAAACTGCAGAAAAATATTTTGGGGGTTTTATTACTCTGTAAATGGTAATTTGTTATATTGGCCACAGATCACTAATACACTGTTTTTTTACTGAAAAATAATAAATTTTACCCAAAACTCAAAATTTGTACCACAATTTTAAACTACCATTGTCAGACTTTTCTAATCTCAAACTGACAATACACAGCCATCAGTTACCCACAAGACATCTAAGTATGTATTAGACACTCAAAATATACAAAAGAAACAATTTCTATTACATAATTTATCATATAAATAAATTTACAATGCAATTTTTAAAAGTACATAATGCAAACCATAATTTAAAAAAATAGCCTCTTAATCAGTGAATACTTATTGGGCTAGTCTCCAAAAGGCAGTTTTAAAAGACTAGCACAATCCCTTATCCAAATTCTTCCTCTTCCTTTGCAACTATTACAATCACATAATCACAACTACATGTCCTTTCTACTTCTTCTTTTGACTGGTCCCAGCACTGTAGACCTGGATGTGACAGTTTCTTCTATAACACATTTCTTAAGCAATAAGTGGTACAATGTCTGCCCAAAAGTACGGTAATTCAAAATATTCAAAAAGCACAGCTGCTGATGCTCATGGAAAGCTCCCAGAACACATTTCATTAAAAAGCACATGCTATGCTTTTGAGCATCTGAAAACAATGCTTTAAACACTACATGCCCCCAAAGTGAATGTTGTTTTTAAAAACAGCATTAACAGTCTACAGATAACCTACATCAGGTATTTACTTCACTAATAAACAAAATGAATTGTTTATTAGTGAAAATGAAATTCAAAATGAAAATGAATTTCTTCAAAATCCAGAGAATTCTACACTAGTCATCCAACAGGCTTTTGGATGGGCATACCAGGATGTCTTGTGTACAAACGTATGTCACATCTTGTCACCCTGCCAGAACCTGAAGTGCAGCTGGAAGCAGACCCTTCAAAGCCCTGGTAAGGTGCCAGGGCTTTTGATTTACCAAAAAAAGTGGGGGGGAGGAAAGGAAAGGAAGATATGTATTAGAGTGGTTGGTAATCAACCACCAAGCACTAAGAATTAAAATGTTATTCTTATAATCTTACTGTTTGCCTCTGCACAACTTAATTCCCATAAAAGAATTCTGGAAAAGAGGATACACTAACCAGTCAACCTCATATGCTTAGTTGTAATAAATTATGAAAATCTTTGAAAAGTTGTGATCTGAATGGCAAAGATAACTCTTGCCCAAATCGTACTTTGGATTCATTTTAATGCTGCTTAGTGCAGGCGCTATGACATACAATGTGGGAACTCAGAAGCACTGGGTACCTTCACGTGAGCAGCACAGTCTGTTTTGCTCACAGTCCCATCTTTCTCCCTAAATAGAAAAGACTACAAACAGCTCCTTACATACTAAAGACTGTCCACTAATCCCTGGAGAGGTAAGCCAGGGCCTGGAAAGCCATGTAGTTTACTCTTGGTTATTGGAGAACCACTGACAGATTTTTAAGCTTGTGGATTGATGAGGAACAGTAAAGGGTAAGATTAGATTTGTACTTCAGAAAAGGAACCTCACATCATGAATATTATTTGGTTTTTGTTTTTTTTTTTAAGAGCAGAATATATTTATAAGGGGAAAGAAAGCTTCTGTCCGAGAGAGACAGAAGGGTCCCAAGCGGGTTGCCCAATTATTTGTTTTTAAATAAAACCTGATTTAATTTTATTTCCATGAGGCATATGCCTTATTCTGAAAACAGTATTAAAACAAAATTGGTATTTTTTACCGTAGTAAATATTCCTTTTCCATCTTTTAGAATCTGTCAGAAAGACAGCCAGAAATGAGAAATGTAAGTCATCCCCAAGAAGTACAGGTTAATTTAAAAACCTTTTATTGTTCATAAAACGTAATTAAACAACCAATATTTATTGAGTGACTACTACACCATTATTTACCGAGTGGTCTACCAATAATAAGAGGTCTCTAAGGGATACAAAGAAATATGCAGACTGTCAAGCCAAGCAGACTTCTCCTAACCAAGGAAGAGCTTGCCCATATTCATAGAACTACAGATATTTTCTAAGTGCCACACACTTCGCTGTGCATAGGGATACAGATAAACTCATAAAGAAAAATGTTTGTCCTCAAAGAGTTCACAGTTCAGTGGAACACATGTTACTATAGTTTGGTTATAATGAATGTCCCCCAAAGGTTCCTGTGGTAAAGGTTTGATGCCTGATAGTACTATTGGGAGGTGCCATGGGCCTTTAAAAAAAAGGGCCTCATGGGAGTCCCTGTGTCATTGAAGGCCTGTCCCCAAAAGAAAGGCCCTAGTCCTTTCCTGTTCTTCTGCTTCAAGGCCACGGGGAGAGTTAGTGCTCTCCACCATTCCATCCAGCATGTCCAGCAAAGACCCAAAGCAAAAGGTATGCCCCACCTTGGACTAGAATTTCCAAAACTATGAACCAAAATAAACCTCCTTATAAGTTAATTATCTCAGGTACTTCATCATAGTGTTGGAAAGCTAACTAATACATGTTAATCAACAATGCTGACATAAAAAATGTACTAGCTATTAAATCATTCCTGAGCTATTAAAATTTTCTACTATTTGCACGGTACCCTTTCAAAATAAAAAAATTCATGAAGTTTAAAATAATAAACATTGTAATATATTTACAGGAGGTACAGGGACAAAGAAGACTGAGCCCTAATTTTGTTAGTGAAGTTACAAAGGAAGACTTCACAAAGAAAGTAACTCTAAGCCAGTGGTGGCAAACCAATGGCACATGTGCTACGCGAGCTGTTTGTATCATTGAGAGCTCTAAAAGGTTTGCCATCAGTGCTCTAAGCTAAACCTAGGGAGGTGTAGGGAAGAAACATAAAACACAAAAGTATGGAGACAGAAGAAAAGAACATCATTGGGGTGGAACTGGGAGAAGAAAGGCAGGGTCTTAAAGGCCATTGTCATGGTTTGTGTCTAGATGTCCCCCCAAGCCTCATGCAGTCATAGGGCTTTTTCAGAGGTGGCAGAATCTATAGTGTGTGATTGATTCATTGTGCAATGCTGACATTAAGAATGCTGGGATAAGGGTGGGTGACTGCTGGATGAGCCCACTGATTAGACTGGCATCGCCCTAATCCCAGTAGACGACACAATATAAGGGACAGAAAGAGGCTTGTCTCCCTCTCTCTTGTTGCTTTTCCTGTCTTTTACTGCCATGAACTGTTGCCCCTCTGCCTTGGAGCCAGACAATTATGGACTGAAACCTCTACAAACTAAATAAACCTTTCCCCCTTTAACTTTGGGCTCCAGGTTTTATGTCTCAGCAAGGAGAAAAGTAAGACAGTCATGTAAGACAGTCTTCTTGGGTATTGGAAAGCCACTGACAGATTTTAAGCTTGTAGATTGAGGAGGAACAATAAAGGGTGACATTAGATTTGTACTTCAGAAAAGTAACTTGGTTATCTAAGACATGGAGAATAGATTTGGGGGGAAGAATGGGTAGGAGAGAGAGAAAACATACAAGAAAGCAATGATGAAGGCCTGAATGAAGACAATGACAGCAGGTAGTCAAGAGGAAATAGTCTTGAATTTGGAGGAGGAGAAAGTGGGGCTCACAGATATCAGTACCCCTTCTCCCCACAAAAACCAAAAACTTTTTAATGGCCCTAATTAAAAGGCCAACCAGGAAAACAGAACAGTAAAAAATAAAAATAAATAAAAAACCAAAATACAAAAATGGAATCCAGTTAAAGTAAAAGAAAGTGTTTCAAAGATTACAATCACTTCAGGTGTTCCTACATAGCAATGAAAAACCAAGCACAGCAACTTTTGCAAAAGCTTCTCAGTAAAGTGTAAACAGCATCACTGTAAGATACTCAGAATATCCACCTTTCTTCCATGGAGATTTTTTTTTTTTTTTTTAAAGAGAAAAAAATTGAACAAAATTTCAAAACGTAATAGGAGGGTAACAATGGTTAATACATTGCGTATTGTTATCTTTAAATTAGTTACTCAGAGTACAAGATAACAGGATTCAATTTTCCAAACAATATTAGCACAAACCTTTCTTTTCAATGAACTAAATTAGCAGTATATCTTAACTATCTTTCATATATATATATATATATATATATATATATATAATTTTTTTTCTTTTTCCCTTCCTTTTCTCCATTCCCTCATCCCAGTTTCTCTTTCCTTTTAAACAGTTTCTTCCCATTTTACAATATTTATTGTACATTTTGGATTTTATTTACTCTTTCAGCTTCTCACACTGGGGAGACAATATGATGTTTACACATGTGCGTCTGGTTTATTTCACTTATGAGTATGGTCTCCAGTTTATCCTTCTTTATGGCTTCTTTATGGCTGAGTAGTACTCCATTGTATAAACAGACCACATCTTTTTTATCCATTCCTCAGTTGATGGGCATTTGGGTTGTTTCCAAGATCTAGCTATTACAAATAGTGCTGCTATAAACAGGGTGTGCACATATCGCTGTGGTACAATGTTTTTAATTCTTCTGGGAAGATAACAAGGAGGGGAATAGCTGGGTCAAATGGGACCTCCAATACTAGTTTTTAGCGGAATCTCCACACTGATTTCCACAGTGGTTGCACCAGTCTACACTCCCACCAACAGTGGAGAAGGGTTCCTTTTTCCTTACAGCCCCTCCAGCATTTGTTATTGGTTAATTTCTTGATGATAGCCATTCTTTCTGGGGTGAGATGGAATCTCAGTGTTGTTTTAATTTGCATTTCTTGAATGACCAGTGATGTTGAACATTTTTTCATATATTTATTTGCTGTTTGTATTTCTTAATCTGAGAAGTATGTATTCATCTCAGATGCCCATTTTTTGATTGAGTCTTTAAATTTGGGAGTATGATTTTTTTTGAGTTCTTTATATGTTCTCGATAGTAATCCTTTGCCTGAGGAAAGCTGGCAAACATTTTTTTCCACATTGTGGGTTGTCTCTTCACTCTGTTGGTGGTTTCTCTTGCTGTGCAAAAGCTTTTTAACAAGATGAGATCCCACTTGTTGATTCTTTGTGATAGTTCCTGTGCAACTGGGGTTTTATTCATAAAGTCTTTGCCTACACCAATGTCTTCAAGAGTTTTACCTATTTTATCTTCCAGCAGATTTAATGTTTCTGTTTTAATATTTAGATCTTTGATCCATTTTGAATTTAGTTTAGCGCATGGTGAAAAATATCCCATAGGGATTTCATAAGTAGACGGGCAAACGCTAAAGCCGACTCTGTGAGGAACAAAGACAAAGTTAAGATTTTGTTCCTTAAATGTCCACCTGCTGCTACTCCTCCTCATTCTTTCCTTCAAACAAATCATCTCTATAGCAACATAATCGTAAGAAATTTGTGGGTGGAAGGCATATGTTTGTGCAAAAAGACGAAACTCAAAATTATGAGCTACTTTATAGTTTCCTTTAAAACAAAAGATACAACATTATCAAGAGATAACTGAAAAAATAAGAAACAGATACAAAAAATTTTAAACAAGGAAATATAAAAATTGTATAATTGAGGCTGTACATGGTTACACGGAAATTCTTTTTATAGGTTACAATGACACCTTGTGGCAAGACTCTTCAAATTATACAATTATCTTGGAAAATATTTCTAGAGCAGAGATTCAACAAAACTAGTTTAGAAAATAGGAAAGATCAATACCATAGTATTGGGGTGGTATGTGCATGTACAGTAATCCACTTGGAAACTTACGGGCATAAAACCAATGATTAGGTAAGCAAAGGTAACTTATAAACTATAAAGTATAGTACCCCTTTCACTTGAACTAAAATTATCAGCATAATTTTTTTTTTTTTTTTTTTTTTTTGGTGGGTACCTGGGGTCAAACTCAGCGCCCATGCCGCTGAGCGATATCACTGGCCCTTTTTCGTATGTGGGTACCGGGAGTCAAACTCAGGACCTTGCGCTTGCCAGGCAGGTGCTTATGCCACTGAGCCATCTCACCGCCCCAGCATAACTTTTTGAAATGATGCAAAATCACCTTTATCATCCAGGCCAAAATTTGTAACATTGATGATTCCTATACACAAGAATATTGGCACATGCTTTATAAACTATAAAAATAACTTATTATTCCTTTCTTGCCAATTGAAAATAACTCGTAATGTAACAGATAGAGGGAATGCCAATTTGATTAGTTTGGGGATCCGCCCGTAAGATTAGTAGAGCACACTTCTGCATGGGTCATGTAGGTGTGGCCTTGGGTCTGTGTCTGGTCTCTCACACTTTCCTCTTTGGCAGTATTCCCCTACTCTGCTTCCTGGCCACCACAAACTATGCATCTTTGCGGTACCATATCCTCCCAACATGATGTTCCTGCCTTGGTGCCTGCTAACTACGCACCGAATCCCCTAAAACCATTAGATAAATTACAACTCTCCTTTAAATTGTGTGTGTAAAGGTATTGTGTACAGCAATGGGAAAGTTCATAACGAAAGTTGGATTGTTGCTGTTACTACGCCTTGTAGTTTAGAAGTTTTTGGAACTGGTTTGCAGGAGGCATTTGGAAAAGTTAGGGGATGCCAGCTACAGAAGCCTTAGAATATTATCACCAGTGCCTGATGGGTGATCCTGGTAGGAGCTCCGAAGACCAGAATGCTGATAAATGCTGAGCAGTAAAGGCCACACCCAGGAGGCTTCACATGGGAAAAAGGACTTCACTGGCATGGTAGAGGACATGTGTGTTATACTGGCAGAAAATCTGTCTATATCGTGCCTGTGTCTCAAGATTGTAGAAAACTGAGAGTAAGGATAGTGGCCTAATTAATCTGACGAAGGAAATTCCAAGATGGCCCAACATTCAGGCTGTGGCATGGATGCTGCTGCCTGCTTTTAGTCAGATTCGTAGTAAGAATCCAAAGCAAAAGGCAGAGCAAAAAAATTAGAAAAACTTAAATTTTGGTCAAGAAGGAACCACATTTAAAGTGGGGCCAAAAGAAGTGTGGCTGCTGAAGAGATTAGCACCATTAAAAAGAAACCAAGTACTCTGTACAGGGATAAGAAGAAAGATGCCTTCAAGCTATCTCAAAAATCAACAAAATCCCACCCATTGCAGGTTCAAGGGTGCGAAAGTATAAATCTTTCATTTGAGAAGACAGTCCCTGGGACTCCTGCTGGAGAAGAGCCTCCAAGGCAATTTGTTTCCTGGGATTCATATCACTATGCTCAGCCATCCAGATACTTAAAGGATGCTGCAGCTATTACCCGAGGGTACCTGGCTAATGCTCCTGCTAACAGCAGGCCTTGGCATCATTTACATGATAATAGTTTTACTAGCATGTAAAACAAGCAGCCTTGTAGAGTCAGGTAGCTTCCACTCAGACTTCAACGCAATGCCTGGGAGGCCAGGGAAGGAGCACCTGAGAGGCCGGTGCATGAACGTGTGGGAACAAAATTGAAGGTGTAGTAGAGAACCCTGGAATGTAGAATGTTTGCCAAGAAAAGCTGCAGGCCATGAATGCAGCCATCTCAAGAGAAAGGCCCTATGGGCTGCAACCAGCAAGATCACAAGGGTGGGGACACCCAAGCCCTCTGTAACTCATATCTCACAGTCTTGTGCCCTGGATACCATATATGGAGTTATAGGACTTAATGTTTGCCCTGTTGGGTTTCAGTCTTGCTTTGATCCAATTCTCTTCTATCCTTTTCTTCCTTTTTGGAATTGGAATGTTTACCCTATGCCACTGTCCCTTGGGATTACATAACTTTTTTTTTTTTCTTACAGAGGTTCACGGCTAAGAGTTTGCCTTGCATCTCAGAAAGAGACTTGGACTTCTGAAAAATGCTGGAACTGCTAAGACTTTGGGGAAGGGATTATTCCATTTCTGGTTGTATGCCGGATAGAAGTATTACATTAGGCAGAATTATGAGCTTGCTATTGTCTTTATTTGGCTATTAATTATGGTTTAAGGAAATGTGTCTATTGACAAGGGGTGGAATGTGACAGGGTGAGTGTCAACAGGATTGGCATTGGGATCTTCCTGGGATATTGGTGGAATACACTTATGGGTGTGTCTAGGTGGGTCATGGAGGCATGACCTTGAAGTCTATGTCTGGTCTGTCACTCCTTCCTCTCTGAAATTGTTCTCCCTTGCTCTGCTTCCTGACCACCACAAACTGAGCATCTTTGCTCTGCCATGCCATTCCACGATGTTTCTGCTTTGGAGCCTGCTGACCATGGATTGAATCCCCTAAAACCATGGGCCAAATTAAACCTCTCCTCATTTAAACTGAAGATGTCGAGTATTGTGTCTGACAACAGGAAAGCTAATACAGATAATATGACGCTTAATATTTCAATCTTGATTAAATTTATAATTAAAGTAATGGACAGTGATTTTTCAAGGACTTGTTTACTAAACTAAGCTACATATTAGGAAACATAAAGAAAAGTTAATGATTTAATTTTTGTACATAATCATTTTGAATATTTTTTTAAATAAGCTTTTCTCTTTTTTAAAACATTCTTCTTTCTTAGCATCACAAAATTACAATGACTTCCCAACTCTGATCCTTCTTGCTCTCTTGTGCCCTTTCCCCCACTCACTATGTGAAGTTTCTGGCCCACTGTTCCATCTCTATAAAAAAAGGTCAAACTGTCTCCCTTATACCTTCATTTATTACTTCTATCTGAATGACACAAAATTTATACTCTAGTTCCTAACCTCTCTCCTAGCTTATAACTCTAGCCCCACTCACACATCCTTGGCTTCAAAGGAAGCTCAATGACGGGGCTTAATGACACGCTATTCCAAAATATGGTACCTTGGCAATTAAGAAAAGAGTAGAAGCAAGGTCTCTCTGACTTTCTCCTGCCATTCTCCTTTGAAACATTCTCCCTTAATAAAAGAATTACCTGACCTTCTTTTGAAGTAGCTCTTAAGACCCTCATTCCTAAGTGATCCCTCCTATATCACCAGGAAAGGAGTAACAACAGCTAGATGCCAAGAAGATTCAA
This sequence comes from Erethizon dorsatum, assembly GCA_028451465.1. Lineage (NCBI taxonomy): Eukaryota > Metazoa > Chordata > Mammalia > Rodentia > Erethizontidae > Erethizon > Erethizon dorsatum. Next base: position 12,540,317 of record CM051834.1, on the reverse strand, counting down.
AGCATATCTGTCATATTTCCATTGCTGGGACAAAATATCTAACACACACAATTTTTTTTTATTTTGACTCATGGTTTCAGAGGTTTCAGTTAATGGTTGGCTGGCTGCAAGGCATATACAGCATGAGGAAGGGCATGGCAAAGGGAAACTGCTCACATCAAGGAAGTCAGGAAGGGACAGCAAGAGAGCCAGAGACAGGGGAAGGGACCAGGGACAGAATACATCCTTCCAGTTCACACTCTCAGTGACCTATCTCCTCCAACCAGGTCCTACCTCCTAGCAGCATATTCAGTCAACACCTCCATGACCTAACCACCTTCCAAAGCCCCACCTCTGAACACACAAAGCCTTTGAGAGGTATTTTTATCCAAATCATAACACTATGCAAACAGGCCTTGCTAAGCTCACCCCAGTTTACTGTCATTATATTCTACCCTTTTGTCTGCCAGTGATACTTCCACATGACAGTACAAAAAATACTTGGGTTTCCATGTTTCTTTAGGCCTTCATTTCTGAAGGATCCCATGTTGCATTACACTTGTTATCAAACAAATTTGTATGCTTTTTTCTTAATAATAATATGTCTTTCATTACAGGTGCTCAACCATAAACCTTGGATGGATGAGGAAAAAATATTACTTTTCTCCCCTATATCAACATAATAAACTTGTTAGCTTCAAATTTTCTACATGCTTTCAAAAACTTCAATAACTACTATATTTCCATTATTTCTTAGTAAACAATTCATCCCTAATTCCTACTTGTAACAGATTATTAATCTTGCTTTCTTTTGTTGATCTTAATCATTCTTTTCCATTTCTACAGCCATCACACTCTAGTGCCAAACCTTAAATATTATACACACAGTTTTAATAGAGTATCCTAGACAGTGTCCCAGATTTTAGTCTTTGCTCATTCCTATACATCATACAAATATCCACACATACAAACTTCTAATCCCAGCACACTGGGAAGCTGAAGCAGGAGAACTGCAAGTCTGATCCCAGCCTGGGCAATTTAGCAACTTAATTAGACTCTATCTCAAAATGACAAAAAAAAAAAAAAAAAAAAAAAAAAACCAGAAAGAAAGAAAAAAGAAAAGAGCAAGGGATATAGCTCAATGCAAAGGCTCTAAGCTCTGGTTCAATCCCTAGTACTACCACAAAACAAATATGGAAAAGAATGAAGTTGGAGGACTTGTACTAGTCACACTGTATCCTATAAATATATATAACTATTATGCATCATTAAAATACTTTAAATGCTATGTAAATCAAAACTGTGAGGCATTATATCAAAATAAAGCAGAAATCCATTATGCAAAAGAGAGCTTTCAGATATAGATCCAAATATGTAAGGTCAACTGCTTTTTTACAAAAATTTAAAGTCAATTAAGTCAAGAAAAGATGGTCTTAACAAATGATCCTGGAACAAATGGCTTTCCATAGAAAAACACAAAAAATTTCAAGTCCTATATGCTTACCATATGATCTGGCCATTATATTTAATTTGTCCAAGAGAAATGAAAGCGTATGTCCATATAAAGGCTTTTATAAAAATGTTTGTAACAGCTTTGAGACTCAATCGTAAGTCCATCAAGAGGTGACTGGATAAACAAATTGTGGTACATGTAGACAAACATTACTCAGCAATAAAAAGGACTGCACTAGTATGGTTGAATGTCAAAATACTTATGCAAAGTACAAGAATAAAAACGAGTATAAAAAAAGTATAAAAAGTTACATGATTACATTTACATAAAACTTAAGAAAATGCAAACTCCTTATATTATTGCTTGAAGAAAATCAAGAAATCTAACTCAACAAATATATTTGGAGTGACTAATATCTAACACTGTGCAAAGGATTATGAGTAATATAAAATGAGTAGAGATTATTTTATCCTTCAAAGAGAATCGCATACATATACCAAAGAATAGACTTCCAACTACCAGCATGATGGAGTAAGGTCAACAAATTCTCTCCATAAAAATGGCCCCCACAACAACCATTTAAGCACTACAGAACTCAGTCAAAGGCTTACAAGAAAGTAAAAATTATTTATGAACACAACTCAACTTTGGATAGGAGTAACATGAGTATGGTATATTTAACTTAACTCTTCGCCTCTCCTCCCAGGTCTGCCCACGCAGGAGCTCAGCAGGAGTGGAAGACTGGAAACAGTGCTTCACCACCATTGTCTCAGGGTGATCTGTCAGTCTGGCATGCTGTCAGTTAAAGTGGATCTCTGAGGCACACTAACAAGGAGGGTCAATGGTTCCTTTAATCTGATATTACGGGCTTCTTTGGGGCAAGCAATAAACTGGTAGAAGAGCTAGAAATTTTACAGAGTTCCAAGAAGACAGCCTTAAGGAGTGTGATAAACTGTTCACTATCTCGGGTTGAACAAAACTTGCAAGCAAGAATGGGCACCAGAGACTAGAGCAGGCACAGGCTACCCACACATCAAACAGACCTTAACACATGCACAGAGGAGATGCAAGAGAGGCCATGGAAAGTAAAAGCCAGGACATATGTGAAAATGACCTGTATTTAAATGCATTCCCTAACCACTACACAGATCCATAGGCAGAGAAAGAACAATATACTGGGTCAAGCTGTTTGAACACAACATTTGGCCAATCTTTGGTTGAACAGGAAAGGAAGCTCTGTAGACACAGGAAGCCAGGTTTCAAAATCAAGAAATAGGGCTGGGAGCTTAGCATGGTTATAAAGCACTTGCTCCTAGAAGCACGAGATCTTTGGATTCAATCCCTAACACAACAAATAAACAAGAACAGCAGAGATACCGGCAACCACACAAATGTTAACAAACTCCACAGTTTCAGCAAAGGAAAATTACTAAATAAACAGAAAAATGTGTCAAACCCTTGTGGAGAATGCCAAAACATAGTATTACTTTGAAATATTATCTAAGATATACAGTGTTCAACAAAAATTCACAAAATTTGTTTAAAGAAAAACAACAGAAACTGTCTTGATGTCCCCAAATATTAGGTTAGGGCACACAAATGTTTTAAATAAACCAAGGAAACTATGTTTAAAGAACTAAAGGAAATCATGTTTAAATAATTAAATGAAAGTATTATGACAATGACTCAGTAAATAGAAAATTTCAATATGAAAAAAAAATTGATTTAAAAAACAAATTCTGGAGTCAAAAAAGCAACAAAATTGGGCCGGTGAGATGGCTCAGCGGCGTAAGTGCCTGCCTGGCAAGCGCGAGGGCCTGAGTTCGACTCCCGGAACCCACATACAAAAAAAGGGCCGGTGATATCGCTCAGCGGCACGGGCGCCTGCTGGCACGAGGTCCTAAGGTCGACCCCTGGTACCCACAAAAAAAAAAAAAAAAAAAAGCAACAAAATTAAGGTAACATAATAAGTCAATTAGACAATTTACAAGAAATAGATCAATTCCTAGAACACATGCTACCAAAACACAAGAATAGAAAATCTGATTAGACCTATACCAAGAAAATTGAATTAGTAATGTTAAACATTCCCACAAAGAAAAGCCCTAACCCACACAACTTCACTGATGAATGCTATCAAATATTTAAAGAAGTTGTAGTATTCCTTTAGAAACTATTTCAGAAAAAGAAGGAAACAGTATGCAATTACTTCTTTGAAGACACTGTTCTCCTTATACCAAAGTCAGATAAAGTATCAAAAGAAAAGAAACAGATATACTATCCCTCATGAACACAAAGGAAAATTTCTTAATGAAATTTATACAAGCCATATTGAACCACAAATAAAGAAAATATACAGTATGATCAAATGAGATTTACCAGAGGAATTATGGTTTATCTTCCCAAATTCAATTAATGTAAAATTTTTTAAAAACACATGTCATCTCATTGGACGCAGGTAAATAACCTGACAAAATCTAATACCCATTTGTGATTAAAAACTCTCAGCAAACTAGGAGCATAAGGCAATTTTTTCAACCTAATAAACAGCATCTAGGGCCAGTGAGATGGCTCAGTGGTATAAGCGCCTGCCTGGCAAGCGCAAGGTCCTGAGTTCAACTCCCAGAACCCACATAAAGGAAAAAAGGGGCCGGTGAGATAGCTCAGCGGCATAAGCGCCTGCCTGGCAAGCACGAGGTCCTGAGGTCGACTCCCGGTACCCACATAAAAGAAAATAAAATAAAAAAATAAACAGCATCTACAAAAACTACAATTAACATCATACTTAATGGTGAAAATCTACATGCTTTTCTCCTAAGACAGAGAACAGTGCTCTCTCAACACATATTTGCGACATCTCAGTGGAGAGTCAAGGCCATGAATTAAAGCAAAAATGAATGAATGAATGTATGACAATTTAGAAAGAAGTATAATTCTTTTATTCAGAGACATGGTCATCTAAATGGGAAAAATATGCAAAAGTTGCCTGCTTTTTTTATATGTTAGAAAAGAACAATCTGAAAATCAAATTATGAAAACCACTCCCAAGAGCATCAACAATTATAAAATTCCTAGGAATCAATTTAACAAAAGAAGTGCAAGATTTGTATACTGAAAATTAAAAGTTGTAGAGAAAAACCAGTATGTATAAAAATATTTTATGTTTACAGACTAGAAGATTCAATTTTGTTAATTTAGTGATTCTTCCCACAATGATGCATGGATTTAAGGTAAATCCTATCAATTTCCAGGTGTTTTTGATAGAAACTGGCAAACTGATCTTAAATTTTATATGGAAATGTAAAGGATCTAAAATTGATTTTAAAAGGAAAGAGTATTTAAATTACCAATTTTAAACTCACTATAAAGCCACAATTATCAAAACAGCATAGTACTGGATAAGGATAGGTATACCAATATATGAAACAGAATTAAAAGTCTAGAAATAAACCTATGCACTGCTGTCATTACTGATATTTTAGATGCCAACACAATTCAAAGGAAAAAAAAAAAAAAGTCTTTTAAACAAATGGTGCCAGTATCATTGGCAACCACATTAAAAAAAAAAAAAAAAAAACTTAGACCCTTATATTACATATACACACAGTAAATCCAGTATGGAGCCTATATCCAAATGAAAGAGCTAAAACACAAAACAAAACAACCCTCAGGAGAAAATCTTGATGACCTTGGATTAGGCAAAAAGATTTTATACATAAAATCAAGAGCATAAACTACAAAACAAAAGGCTGGACTTCATCCAGGATATATAAAGAACTCACTCAACGATATGTCATAAGATCCAAAAACAAGAAATCAGCAAAAATTAGGCATTCTACTAAACACAATTTAGAAGTAACTAATAGAAAAGCTTTTTACTATTGTTTAGAGAAATGCAAATTACAATCCCAGTGCAACACTACCAGATATCCAGTAGAATGGTCATAATCAAAGATAGATTATACCAAATGTTGGTGAGGATGTGGCAAAAACTGGTTTCCCCATATATTTTTGCTAGAAATGTATTTGGAAAAGGCACTTTGGAAAACATATTAGCAGTCTCTTAAAAAGTTAAAAACAAGGGGGCTGGTGTGATGGCTCAGCAGTATAAGCACCTGCCTGGCAAGTGCGTGGGCCCGAGTTCAATTCCCGGAACCCACATATGAAAAAAGGGCTGGTGATATCGCTCAGCAGCACGGGCGCCTGCTGGCGCGCGAGGTCCTGAGGTCAACCCCCGGTACCCACAAAAAAAAAAAAAAAGTTAAAAACAAGCTTAGCATACAATTCAACAATTCCACTCCTAGGAATCTACCCAAGAGAAATGCGTATGTACACAAAGATTTGTACACAAATTTTCACAGCAGCATTACTTATAACAGCCAAAAAGTGGAAAGAATCCAAAAGTCCATTAACTGATGAATGGAAAAACAAAAACATGGCATACCTATATACTATTCATCAATCAATTAGAAAAAATCACTGATACATGCTACATGGATGAACCTCAAAAACGTAAGTAAAAGAAGCCAGATGCAAAAAACTACAATGAAGTTTGATTCCATGTATGCAAATATAAGTTTATAGCAACAGCAAACGATTACTGGTTCTCTGGAACTGAATGGGGACACTGGATTAGCTGCAAAATGAAATCGAGAATTTGAGGTGGAGGGACTGATGAAAACGTTTTGAAACTGTTTTATGATGGATGGTTGTACAACTCTGCAAATTTACTAAAAACCACTAAACTGTACACTTACAATGTGTGGTTTTTATGGTATATAAATTTTAACTCAATAAAGCTATTAAAGACTTATCTCTTCAGTACCTTTGAAAATTTGATCATCAGATTGCTTCAAATCAAGCCTGAATTCAGAGGATAGCCAAGCAAAAAGAATGAATCCAGGTTCTGAAATATGTCTTTGAGCCACTGAATTGACAACCCTAGAACAACCCATCTCCAGACATATGTGTGAGACAATAAAATTTCTTTTCTCTTTTAATTTATTTTTGGTGGAGGTGCTAGGTATTGAATGCAGGACCTCATGTCCTGGGCAGGGATGCAACTCAGTAGTGTGCTTGTATAACACGCATAAGACCCTGGGTTCAATCCCCAGCACTGGCCAAAAAAAAAAAAAAAAAGTCCTTCAAAAAATTAAGTATTGGACCGGTGAGATGGCTCAGCGACTTAAGCGCCTGCCCGGCAAGCGCGAGGGCCTGAGTTCGACTCCCGGAACCCACATACGAGAAAAGGGCCGGTGATATCGCTCAGCGACACGGGCGCCTGCTGGCGCGCAAGGTCCTGAGGTCGACCCCCCGGTACCCACAAAAAAAAAAAATTAAGTATTGAAAATTCTGAGGGACACAAGAATATGTTTGTTCCATTATAAAAAATTTGGAAAAGCATCCACACAGGAGTTATCAACAAAAATGCAGGAATTCTAATGAATTCTGCATGATAAAAGAATATGATTAGGGATAGAGAAGGGTAAGAAGGTAGGGGTGTGTAGTTCGGAAGAACAGTCTGTAATAGTAGAATGGATGAAAATCAATATTTAAAGAATGTCCACAATGATTGAGGCAGGCATTACAACTTACCTTCTGCGACTCTATGATTCTTGTGAAAAAAAGTATCATTTTACACATGAAGACAATAATGGAAAAATTAACTGGTCTGAAAAGGCAAGTAGCTAGTAAAATGATATAGCCAAGATTCTAAATTTTGACTTGGAAATCTGATTCTAATTCTTTCCTTTGTTTTGCTGCTAAAGAAAGACTTTTATCTTCATTTGCAAGTTCAGATCTTTGTAGAAGACATCTTTCTATAGATGAGTTACACTGACATTACATAATCAGTGTTTTCTTGAGCACCAATTTTAACCAACAAACTAAATGTGACATGCACACTTCCCTTGGCTTCCAAGATCTTAATCTACTCTGATTTTCCTCCCCACTCTCTTTCTCCATCTATCCATTACATGCTGATGTTCACCCTTTTCTGATTCTACACACTCTCTCTAGGAATGTCATCAACATCCAGGATGTCGACTACCAGTGTTGCTGGTGACTCCTGATTCTGTTGCTCCAACTGGAAGAAACTTTTTCTCCCTAATTTTCCTTGACTCACTCCCTCCAGACCAGGATGAATACTACTCTGTATACTCTCAAATTATACTCAGTAATACTCATGACCATTCCTCACAATGTATTCTATTTGCAGTTCTAGTCAGGTGTCCTTCCTTGCATGCCAAGAATGCATTCTATTTATCTTTATAGTATCTATCATGTTATATTACAAATTATTATTTACTTTATCCATTTCTCCCATCAGACAAATAAGGTGCTTGAGATCTTACTTTCAATCTTCACAGTGCCTAGCATAGTGCAGGACATATAACAAGCACTCAAAAAATTACTAAATCCATGAACAAGAAAAACAGAAATTGCTTAAACTTGGAAGCATACAGGAAGTCTTCAGAGATTTATTTTTCAAATGAGAAAAGAGGCTAAGAAAGGTTAGGTGACTCATTCAGTCAAGCCTTGGTCTCCTGAATCACAATTCTCTTCCCACAAAATCACAGTACCTATTAAATTATGCTTACTGATCTAAGCTTCAAGAAGTAATAATACAAAAAATATATATAAAAATCCATTTCAGCTTCACCGCTCCAGCTCTGACTCGCCTTATTGGTTATAGAGAACTCTGATTTTATTACTTAATAGCTTTTCTGTACAGAAGTTTTAGTTGAATCAATCTTTTCATATGTCTTTCACATACACTATAATTCAACATACAGCTATCATGCAAGTTTATGTGAAAAACAATGTGCAGAAAGTTGTAATTTTCTTATATAATTTTCTTATTATAATCACCACTCCAAAAAAATATACTTAAGAGCATATGTCATGCTCTTTAGGTTTAATAATACCTGAAATATCTGCCTTAAACCAAAATGTGATTCCAGTGAGAGAGAGAGGTTAAATGTGAACACTAGAGATAGGCACTGCAACTTCACCAGGAAAATCCCCATAGTCCAGCGCTTCTGTTTTCACAGGTTGCTATGTTATACTGCAATAGTGTTACTGGGTAACAATTCAGAAGCTAGGCTGGCAAGCTCACTCAAGAAAAGACTGACTCAAACCAAGATTTATAAGAAGTACTGCAACTCGGTTTCATTTTTGTTCCTTTAATTAAAGTAACTCTTTGTTTTAAAGCTTTAGATACAGGACTTGTGACAAGATTAATTACCTGAATATTTTAAAGACATACTTTGAGAATGACAAGTGCTTTTCAAAAGGGAATGAACAGTTTTAGGTTCTTAACTCTGAATTTTAACCCAAAAATAATCTGAAGTCACAATATACAGAAAGCAAATCACTAGGTGTTTCTTTCCTAACTTCTTTCATCCTGGATTGTAACTCAAACAGTACTAAGCTTGACAGTCAGTGATCTCTCCATGATCTAGAGAGCAGTCCTAATAGGAAAAAAAAGTATACAATAAACTTCAATAATGCCTCATTTATGAAGGCAAAATGAAAATATTGACATAATTTCATAAATTAAGTCTTTACCTGGTCAAAAAGTAGGACGGAAAGGAGTAAAATAAGGAGATGAGAATGTGAGGAGGGTATAAGAGGAGAGGGAAGAGGGAAAGAGAAAGAGATTGATTTTTTTTTAAATTAAGAGTCTACTAAGGAAGAACCAGGAAATTGACCAAACTCCCCAAGACCACATGGGAATAGTGCCAGCATTCCTGAGGGAGTCCTTACTGCTGGTATTATCAGGGGAATTTCTCCAATATTCACTTTCCAGGAACTGAATCTCTCCTGATTCAAATGAACCCCCTCTCTTATCAATCCCCCCTTTCTTATGGTTTACTGTTGCCCTTCCTTCAACAGTTACTTCCTCTCTCAATAATGTTCTTACTTCCACTATATCGTAGAAGGGGTGTAAAAGAGTAGAAATACACAATCATTGTCTTTATGAAACATTCATTCAGCAACTTCTATTTGGAAAAAAACAAAGCTCACTGAGATTGGTTGTCCTGCCCTTAAAGGAACTTACAATATAGTTAAGAAAGGAAGACAAAAAGATAAAATAACACAGTATAATGTATCAAGTATGACAAATATGTACTATAGGATTTCAGAGGTTAAGGTGGAGTTGAACTTTATAGGAAAGGCATAATTGACATTTTAAGAAAGAAGGGGAGAAATTGTAAAGGAGGTAAACGACATCATGACTGATACAGGAGAAAGCATATGGCAGTCTTAGAGACAGTGGGGGAAAACAGTCTAGACAAAGGCATATTTTCTATTAAGAAGATCAGCTTGCAAAGGCAAGGTGAGAAGATTTTGAAGAGTTCACCAGAAGTTGAGAACCTCAGTTAGTAGGACATTTCCTAAACACACACACACACTCCCCAAAAGTACCACACAGTTTAAATAATGTAAGAAAATTATTTACTGAGCCCAATACATTATGTATGACAAAATTCAAGTCAAAGTCACTCACTTTAGGTAGAAATAGTACCCAGAAGGAAAAAAAAAATCTGAGAATTCACTGATTTTTCAGTTAAGAATTCACTTTAAACTTCTTGAACTTCCTGCAATAGAATACTGATTTATAATTACTAAGGATTTTATCACACAAGTCATTCTAGATTTTCTTCCTTCTCAGTCTCACCCAATTTCTGAATATTTCATTACTTCAACATTAGCAAATGAGAGGGTTAAGAGTGTGAGGGTTAAGAGTGTGAGACCTAAATAAAATCTATTGATTTTAGCAATACGGTAGGGCAGTGGCAAACCTATGGCACACGTGTTATTGTATTTTTCTTTTAAGACAAAAGATGTTAATGTATGAGTCGTTTTTTCTAAACTAAACCTCAGCATTCAGGTATAATTGTAGTGTTGGCACTTTGCAATAAATAAGTGGGTTTTGGGTTGCAGTTTGGACACTCAGTCTCTAAAAGGTTCACCATCACTGCAGTACAGTATGACATAAATTTGAGGTCCCAATTCCCATTACTAATAGTTTGATTTCAAAAAGGTCATTTGTATCACTATGTCTCAACTCTTCTCATACTTACTTACTTGAAAGATTACTGCACTCAAAAGATAATTTAAAAAGTGCTCTGAAACCTTAACAATTTGCCATACAAATTATATCATTAGGGGTTCAATGAGTGGAGAAAAATTGAGGTTACTGGCTAGAGGTGAGAGAGGAGGCACAGGAGATGAAAAAAAGGAATTAAGATGTGTTATGTACGTGTACCAACTCCACACAAGAAATGTAAACATTAGGTACTGCAAACATGTACTAATGAAAAATTAAAAATTTTAAAAACAGCTTGTAAATAAGCAATGTTTCAAGCTCCCAAAGGCTGTATGTAACTCTAAATAGCTATTATGCTGCTGTTACTTGAAACTATTCCCAAAAACAGTCTGTGTACTCCGGTTAGAAGAAGAAAATTCTCAAAGAGAAATAAATACCCAGCATACTGTCCTAAATAGCCAAAATTAGCAACTCAAATCCATATGAAACTCTTGAGAATCCTGTGTAACACTGAAATACAAAACGTTCTGACAATTCTAAACAAAATGTGTTTGAATCAAGACCTGAATACAAAAGGTGAATTATTAACTGTAACCAACAGGCTAAACTCATTCATTTAGAGAATTCTGAGCCCAGATAATTGTAGGATAGATACTTTTAATTATATTCTGCATGAATATTGGAATTGTTTACAGTGATGTTGCTTGGTAACAGTGCTCCTTTAACAACTAGAACTACTCAGTTCTAAACCTATTCCAGTACTTTGTACTCAGTACGAAACATACTAAGAATGCACATATTAAAAAATCAGAACAAGTTTCTCATAATCCCAGATCTCCTTATCTCTGAGATTTGAGATGGTTCTACCATTGTAAGTAATATAATAAAAGGCTTTTAAAACTACTTGGCAATGAGCATTTTTAAGAGCAAAATGTCTATATATTCTGGTCAAAAGTTGGACACTGAGGATTTATCAAAGTATCCACTCAAGCCCAAAATACACTAACATACTTCAGATGTTATCTCAATAATATCAGCAAACATCACTGCTAAAATTGTCTTCAGAGCTATGCAAAAGGATAACACGGCGTTTTCATCACAAATTAAACTGCAGGTGCCATCCATTCAGCCAATTCCTCAACTGGCTACCCAACTCCCAGGTGAATCAAAAACCTCCATTCGGACTTCCACGTGCTCGTCCCTAGCTACAGAACACACGCTCCGACGACTTCAGGAGGAAATGACCAGACGCGGAGGGGATTCAAGGGCAGGTTACGAGGGTCTGGGAGGTATGAGTCCCCAAATACGCAGGAGACAGCGTCCCCAGAAAGAGAGGCTACGTACCAGACTCACACACGGTCCCTGCAACGCGCGCGCACAAAACTTAGCAGAGACCGCTGTCCCGGCGCACTCGTCACCGGGGGACACCTCCGCGGTTCCAACCACCGGCAGCCACTCCACTCTGCTCGCGGAGGCATTGGGGCTGCGGGACACGGTCCCCCAGCCGGGGTGTCGCCCACTCTGCCACGCCCGGCGAGGTCCGGGCGGCCGAGGGCTGCCGTGGGGCAGAAGCGCCGCGCGGGACCCTCGGGCTCGCGACCGTGAGACAAACTGAGGTATCCTGCGAGAGCTCCGAGGGAGCAGCGGACGAAAGCCCCCTCCTCGCCTCCTCGGCGAGCCGACCTCTAAAGGGCCCAGCCCCGGAGCCGAAGTGCAGCCGAGCGCCCCCTCAGCCCGCGGCCTGTCTGTCACCTCCCGCGCCCCGAGCTCACTGGTCTGAGACTCGGCGGCGCGCGAGGCAGGAAGTCCCGCCCCTGCGTGACGTCACCGAACCGCGCGCGCGCCGCCGGTGGAGCCGTTGGAGGTGGCAGGCGAGCAAACCCACGGGAGGAGGCTGCTTGTCACGCTGAGAACGGCAGGCGCGGGCGGCCTCCCGGGGGCCACTGGGGAACTGCAGAAAGCCCCCGAGCCCCGGGAAGTCCCCACCTCTAGGAGCCGGAGCGACGCGCCTCGGCAAGAAGCTGTTTCCCGCGCCACGCGGCGTCCTCTTCCGTCTGCCGCGCGTCCCGCGCTCCTTCCCTCTGAGGGCTTCCAGGACAGTGGTGCCGACACTTCAGCTTCCTGCCATCTCGTGTCTGTGCAGGCATGTTTCTCAGCTCCCGAACTCGTCTGCTACGCACGCCAGCCCCGGGGCATCAATCCTCAAATGGGTGGTTGGTTCAGCTTGTCAGGAGGGAGCTCCCAGTGAGGACCAGGACCCAGGAGGAAATCCCTCCCGCTCCAAAGCTCGGGGCCTAGTTGGCCTACTCGGTAACATGGTAACTGCTTGTCTTCAGGCTGTAGAGGTGGAAGGCACCAGCTGTGACAATATTATTTGTAACCAAGGGATGAAATACTGAAGGATTCAGCCTTTCAGAATAGGTGATAAGAGAAACAGCCACCTTCTCTTCCTCATTTGTTCAGTGCCTTAGTTTGTGTTTGGATTTTGATTTTCACTGTTTCACCTTTTTACCTGCCAACGTATTATATTCAGCCCTTTAGAAAAGCAAGTGAAATGTGATATTTTGTTGAAATGAGAGAAAAGACCATCAGAAAGGATAGTGTTAGATGGATTTTATAAATGAGATGTGAGAGGTACATAATGAATAAACCAGTGTCCAGAAATAAATCGTTGCTTGTGTATTTAGTATTAATAACAAGAGCTCACATCTGATAAGCACTTATGTATCAAGTGCTGGAGCACTTTTTCAGGTTATTTGCCCCTTCCCAGCTCTAAAATACGTGCAATTATTTCTATTTCATAGTTTCCCAGAGCCATTGCTTAAGAAATGTTGAAGTCAGACAACTCCAGAAGTCTTGGTAGTAATCAGTAAGCTGTACATTGTAAATCCGTGTTCAGTGAGAAGATCATTGGCAAAATGACTGATCAGTGAAGCTTTACAGCTGTCTCATTTCTCACACCAGAATAAATGCTAGGTGACTTACAGAATGAAACTGTAAAGATGGAAGAAAATCAAGGTGAATGCGATTGTACTCTTGAGGTTACCTAGGCTTTTTCCAAGTATGAAACAAGAACTAGAAACTAAAAGGAAAAAAATGGTAAAACTTAACTACATGAAAATTGTAATTTGCATACAAAGTTGAAAACTGCATCATTTGCAAAAAAAGAAAAATATCCTTATTATACAAAGAGTTCTTAGAAAATCAGTTAAAAATTTAAATACCCTGAATAATAAAAATTGGCAAGAGATATCATTAGGGCATTCCTAAGCCAAGAAAAACATTCAATTAATAAATGAAAAAATATACAACTTCCAAATAGATCTTTTTTGTCTTATCAGTATTGGTATAGGTGTGGAAATACCGTTCCTATAGTGCAGTATGAAGATGAAATAGGTACAACCTTGCTTACCAAAATTTAAAATATGCATTAGTTTTTGCCCCACAAATCTCATTTCTTAGGCATTAAGGAAAAGGAATATCAGAGATTCACAGGGATATTGTTTGCCATGACTTTATATAATACATAAGTAATTCTAGAAATAACCACTAGAACACAAGAAAATTATGGTGCCTGAATACAATGGAATGCTCAACCCATTAAAAACAATGTTTTAAATTACATTTACATAAAAATATGTCCAGAGAATATAGGCTGGGTTTTCCCTGAGAAAAGCAGCCTACAAATTAGCATGCATAGAACATGTATATGTATGCGTATATATGTGTATATATATATATATGGTTGTGTGTATAATTGTACAAAAAGATTTAGAAGAATGTCAAAATGCAAGTTATTTTTATTTTTTGAAATTTTCTACCTTGTTTGAGGGTTGGTTTTGTTTTGTTTTTTGTTTTTTTCCTTTCTTACAAAGTTGTATCTCATTTTTAATTAAAACTGTGCCAGGGAAAGGAAAACCAGTTGACTGCAGGCCTTCACAGGTAGGTAACTTGGAGATCTGAGTTTTGGCCTTTTCTTTTGCTATAAATTTGATTCTATTTATCTGGAGATAAGCAAGTTAACTCACTAGTTGGCCATCTTGATTCTAACTCTTAATTGGACTGATAACCTTCTTATGTGTTCTCTATGTGCCTCAAATAGTATTTGTCATACTATCATATAATTTCCCCTTTCCACCACTGGATTACTTCCCCTCCTGTATATTAATACGCACATACATATATCCTTTTTATTCTGTGTGACACATGTTTATTTTTTCTTGGTTCATTATTGTCATCTAATTTTGTATACAGAAATTTACACTAATGAAAATTCATTCTAATGGAATTATATAAATATTAAAGGGATACTGTGAACAATTTTATTCCAGTAAATTCAATTTAAGCAAAATACACAGCTTCCTAAAAAATACAATTACCAAAACTAACATGAGGGCTACAGGTATAGCTCAATGATAGAGCACTTGGCTAGCATGTACAAGGCCCTAGGTTTGATCCTCAGCACTACCAAAATAAAAACAGAAACTGACACAGAAGGGAAAAAAATCTAACCCAATATCTATTTAAGAAATTGAATTTGTAAGAAAAAAACACCACAAAGGAAATCCAGGCTCGGGGGACTGCACAAGTGAATTTTATCAGACATGTAAGATAGTGTACCAATCCTACACTCAGGTAATAGAACAGTAAGAAACAGTAATTCATTTCATGAGGCCAGCATGATTTTGATATCCAACTTCTATTGTTCTACAAAAAAATTACAGACCAATGTCTCATAAACTTCCTGTTACTGAGACACAGTACTCAACACCCACAATTTAAAGGAGATGAGTGTGGTGGTGCATACATGCAATCCCGGCTACTCAGAACGCTGAAGCAGGAGGATCAAGGCCAGTCTGAGAAACTTGGTGAGACCAGATTGCAAATTAAAAAGATTTAGAGATGCAGCTCCATGTTAACCCTGGGTTCTATTCCCAGTACTGCCAAAAAAAAGAAAAAAAAAAAAAAAAAAAAAAAAAAAAAGCCACTCTAAGAGCCAAAACTATAAAACTCTTAGAAAAATTATAGCCATAAATTTCCATGACCTTCAATTAAGCACTAGTTTCTTAGGTAACACTAAAAAGCACAAACAACCAAAGGTGGGGGCAGTTAATTGTACTTCATCAAAATTAAAAGTGCTTCAAAGAACACATCAAGAAAGTGGTAAGACATCTGCCCTGGACAGGAGAATCTGTTTTAGGAATCATGTAAGATTATAGAGCTCAGAATATATGAAGAACCCTTATAATTCAACAACAAGGAGCCAATTTTAAAATGGACAAAAGATTTGAGTTGACAAGTCTCCAAAGAAGATACACAAATGACAATAATCATGTGAAAAGATACTCAGCATGACTCATCATTAGGGAAATGCAAATCAAAATCACAATGAGATACCACTTTACTGTGCTATTTGTAATCAAAAGACAGTGACAAGTTTTAGGATTGGAGAAATTGGAATCCTCATAACCTAGTGGTCGGAATGTAAAGGGATGCAGCTGCTTTGGGAATAGTTTGACGGTGACCTGAGAGATTGATTACACAAAGGATTGCCATATGACCCCCAAATTCCACTCCTAGATACACACCCATATGAACTGGAAACATATTGACTCAAAAATTTGAACACTGATGTTCATAGCTGCAGTATTGATGACAACGAAAAAGTAGAAACTGTACAAATACCCATCAACCAGTAAATGAATAAACAATATGTGGTATAGCCATACAATGGAATACTACTCAGCATTAAAAGGAAGGAACCATGCTATGTCATTAATGAAGCTTAAATACATTATATGCCAAGTGAAAGCCACATATTCAATTTGTATGAAATGTCCAAAATAGGCAAACTCATAGAAGAAGAGAGTTGATTAGTGATTGTTAAGGGCTGTGGATTGGGGCAATAGATAGTGACTGCTAAAAAGTAGGTTTATATTTGGAGTGATTAAAATTTTGGAACTATATAGTGATGATGGCTGTGTGACACTGAGAATATACTAAAAGTCACCAAATTATACATAAATTATACTGAAGTTTACAATATATGAAAACTATCAAAATTGGAAGAAAAACTTCACAGGCAACATGATTGTATACATACAAATGCCTATGGGATATACAAAGCTACTAGAACAAGTTAATTTAGCAATTCGTAGGATACAGGGTCAATACACACACAAAAAAAAGTAAAATACATGAAGCAAAATTGTAAACAACTCTGTATTGGTGTCTACAAAAATATCAGAAAGCCAGGAATAAACTTAAGGATAAGACTTCTGCATTGAAAAACCATAAAACATAGCTGAAGGAAATTTTAAAAGATTTAGATAAAAGGACAAATACATTCATAAATGGGAAAACAGTATTATTAGGCTGTCATTGATTTATAGATCCAACCCAGTTACTATTGGAGAAAAAAAAAAGCCAGCAGCCTTTTGTTTATTGAATACATAGACAAATCTAAAATGTATGTGAAAATACAAATGACCTAGAATAGCCAAAACAACCTTTAGGAATAAATAAGACACTGCCCAATTTCAAAGCTTCTAAAAAGTTATGTAAATCAGCCAGGCATGGTGCCACGTGCTTGTAATACCAGCACTCAGGGAGACTAAGGCAGGAAGAGCTCAAGTTTGAGCCTAGCATGAGCAACTTAGCAAGACACTCTCAAAATAAGAGCTGGGAATGTAGCTCAGTAACTAAGGCCCTGAGTTCAAACCCCACTACATAAAATTTAAAAGAATAAAAATGTCAATATAATCAAAATTTAATAAGGATAAACTAGTTGATAAATGAAATAGATTGTGATATTGATCTACACATGCAATCAATTAATTTTTTTTTTTGGTGGGTACCGGGGGTCGAACTCAGAACCTCATGCACCAGCAGGCGCCCGTGCCGCTGAGCGATATCACCAGCCCTTTTTTTTTCCTTTATGTGGGTACCAGGAGTCAAACTCAGGGCCTCGCATTTGCCAGGCAGGCGCTTATGCCGCTGAGCTATCTCACCGGCCCTCAATTCATTTTTGATCAAGGCATCAAAGCAGTAAAAAAATTTATTGCTAAAACATTGGACGTATATTTTAAAAGAAGAGAAGAAAAAAGAGGAAAAGACCGTCAACCCTTTTTCTCCATACATAGAAATTAATTCAAGATGGGACATAGACCTAACATAAAACCCAGGTTCATAACCTTGGAGAAGGGAAATATTTCTTACATGAGATACGAATGACACCCTTAAAGAAAACATTGACATATTAGATTACATGGAAGTTAAAATTTCTACTTCAATTACATTAAACTCTAGAATGGGAAATATTCACCATACATATATCTGGCAGAAGACTGACCCAGAATATATAAACCACAAGATAATGAAAATTCTTGATAGTAATTCATTTAAGCTAATAGCAAAGACATGCAAAGTATATTCATGAAAGAGACACAGATGGCTAATAGACATTAAAAAGTATTTGTATCTGTCTGCAAATTATGTGATCTTATGTAGAAAACCCCAAAGATTCCACAAAACTAAGAATGAATAAGTGAATTCAGCAAAATAGAATACAAAGTAAACACACAAAAACCAGTTCCATTTCTATACAGTAACAAACAATTTGAAGAAAATGCCAAAAACAATTCCATTGGACTAGTGATGTAGCTCACTGGTACAACACTGGCCTAGCGTGGACAAAGCCCTGGACTTGATCCCCAACACTGAAAAAAAATTCCATTTATAATAGCATGAGGAAAAAAAATGAAATACTTAGGAATTATCCAAGTAGGTGAAAGACTGTTACAATGCAAATTACAATACATTGCAAAAAGAAATTCAAGTAGACATAAATGTAGACAGTTCCCAATTTGATTATTTAATTTATAGAATATATATATATTTCACTTTACAATAGCATGAGAGTGATACACATTTGGGAGAAATTATACTTCAGGTTTTGAATTTTGGCACTCAGGAGGCTGAGGCAGGAGGATCGCCATGAGTTTGAGGCCAGCATGGGCTACATAGTGAGTGCCAGCCTGAACTACATAGCAAGACCCTGTCTCAAAAAGTTTTGAATTTTGATCTTTTCCTAGGATTGCAATATGTAGTATGAGTCTCTCAAGATATCGGACAGGGACCACAAGCCACAACTCCCAGTCAGTCATGTGATCATGATAGTAAACAACTGATACTTCAGTGTACTATGTTAGGTGCATTTTTTTGAACATTGTGTTTTTGTATTCTGTCTGGTCTACGAAGTGCATATTCATGTCTCCTGCTTCTGATAAGGAAGAGCCAGGCGTGGTGAGGCCCCTGGGTTCCATCTACAGTACTGAAAACAAAGATGGAGGAGGGGCAGAGGGCGCGGAGGGGGAGACAATTATACCACTTGAGATGAAACTCAGAATAATTAATTGCTCAGCACTGAATGAAAAAAGCCAGTAGTGACCATTGCACATGAATCGACTTTTGCAATTGATCTCAACCGCCAAGAAGTGAATGAGTGGTGTTGTGAAATCAGCATGGGTTAAATCCACCATCATCATAAA
The DNA here is from genome assembly GCA_028451465.1 of Erethizon dorsatum. NCBI lineage: Eukaryota > Metazoa > Chordata > Mammalia > Rodentia > Erethizontidae > Erethizon > Erethizon dorsatum. The sequence goes on along the minus strand of CM051834.1, from coordinate 12,521,281 downwards.
GAAAAGAGGTAGGCCTGCTGATGATGTGGGAAAATTACTTGTCACATATATGGAAGACCAGACACAAAATGTACGCCACTTAGCCTGTTGATGATCCAGGGTAAGGCAAAAAGTTCTTTCGATACACTACAAGAGTGTGCCAATGATCCTACGTATATGAAAATGTTTGTAGCAAGTTATGGGTGACTCTGGCTCTTCAAAAGATATAATTTTCATATTGTGGGGGTCAACAGTGAGGCAGCAACAGCCAATGGTGAATGTTCCAAATGTTTTAAGGAATTGCTGCATAGAATAAATGTGGATGAAGAGTATTTGCCCAGAGTCAGTTAATCAAGCCTATTCTGGAAGTATATGCTGCACCATAAATACATTCATCAAGAGTCCAAGACAATGCCAGGATTCAAGACATTCAAAACCATATATTGCTGCTTTGGGGTGGAAGTTTTGAAGGGTTCAAATTCAAGCCTTTCCTAATCTGCCACTTCCCATTTATTATCACCACAACAAGCACGTCTAGGGTGACATCAGCATTGTCTGGAGACTGGTTTTTGAACTGTTACATTCACAGGCAAGAGAATATTTTAGGCAAAACGGAATCCAATATTCAAGATTATTCTGATTTTACACAATGTTCCAGGGCTTCCAAAACACTGGGGACATGCATCCTGATGTAGAGGTTCTGTATTTGCCACTAAACACAACTGCATTTGTTCAACCAATGGTTCAAAACACAATAGCTATGTTCAAAACATACTATTTATGCCAGATGTTTTCACAGACTATTGAAGCAACTGAATCTGACTGAATATTCCAAGAGTTTTAGAAAGGTTTTTAACATTCTAAATGCCATGCGGTGTGTTACTGCAGCATGGAAATAAGTCACATAGAAACGCATGTGTGGCATTTGGAAAAAGGTTTTGAAGACGTGAACACATTCAAAGACTTTAAGAAAGAGTCTGCTGTTGATGAAAGAGTAGGTGTTAGGGCCGGAGAGATAGCTCACCGGCATAAGTGCCTGCCTGGCAAGCGCAAGGTCCTGAGTTTGACTCCTGGTACCCACATAAAAAGAAGAAAAGGGCCGGTGATATCGCTCAGCGGCACAAGTGCCTGCTGGCAAGTGCAAGGTCCTGAGTTCGACCCCCGGTACCCACATTAAAAAAAAAAAAAAAGTAGCTGTTAGTACTTGGGAAACAACTATAATTTAACATTGGTAAAGAGGACATTCATAGGCTTGTTGGCATTAAGTTGGAGAAATTTCTAATGAGCAGCTGATCCAACTGGAGAAAGAAAATAATGATACCTGAGTTATACCAAGAAATTTCACAGCGAAGAAACTGGTGAAGTAGAAATTAAGGCATTTGCTACTATCATTACTATTGTACAGATGTTAGAACAAATGAACATCAATTACAAGAGATTCACAAGAGTTGACAGATAGATCCAAGATGCTCTTGCTCACTATAAAGAAATACATAATGAAAAGAAGAAACAAACTGTTCAGTCAAAACTTGGTATCTTTCTAAAGAACACCATGCCTGCTAAACCATCAAGTGGCAATGCCCAGTACCTTCTACCTTCTATTCTCAAGCATCATCAGAAGGCAAATTGATGACCCTGTCATTTGTAACATCCCCATTATCCAGGAACTAATTTTAGTTAAATGCTTCAAACATCCTTCAATCCAGTGCTTTCAGCTGTGTTATTAATAGTAAGTGTTCATACAACCATTCTGTTTTTTTATTTTCAGTATTTAATATATTACAATATATTCAACAGTTCAGCATTATAAAGCAAATTTTGTATTAGGTATGCTAAACTTTGCCCAACTGAAGACTAATGTAAGGCTTTTGAGTACATTTAAACCTCGACAGTGTTCACTGGACTAAGTGTATTAAATGCATTTTCAACATTTTCAACTTATAATGGATTTTTCAGCATAAGGGCCATCTGTAAATGGAAAACACATTTTGTTTTCACAGATTGGAAGACATTAAGATGCCAATCCTGTCCAAAGTGTCTTTATAATGTGTGATCAAAAATACAGCGAATGCTGCTGTTGAGTGCCATCCAAGGAAAGGCAGGCTTGTGAAAACATTACAGTACCTCCTCATCCACCTTATTCACTGGATCTGGTACTATTCAACTTTTGGCTCCTCCCCAAGATCAAAACGACTATGAAAGCTAAACATTTTGAACTGATTCGGAATGTCAAGGCAGCCATGGTGGTGCAACTACAGATACTCATAGAAGAGGACTTCCAGAACTCCTTCAGGAAGTGCCAAGAACAACAGGATACATGTGTTCATAAAGAGGGGAATTAATGACAATGTGTAATTCACTGTAATTTTTAAACTTAAACATTCACCATATTTCTCAATCATAGCTCATATATTTAAAAGTACTAGCTAGGTGTGGTGGTGCACACCTGTAATCCCAGCACTCAGGGGGCTGAGGCAGGTGGATTACCATGAGTTCAAGGCCAGCCTAGACTACGTACCTAGTGCGTTCAAGGACAGCTTGAACTACACAGTGAGACCCTGTCTCAGAAAAAGTGCTAATAGAAATTATACTTTGTCTTTCACTGAAATACTAATGACTGCTAGCAAGGTCATTCCTTTCTTGATATGAAGATTCCCAAGAAATCTGACTAGTAAAGTCGTTTGGTGTGCATAGACTCAGAGCAAAGGGAAGTACAGGACAGTTAGCCCTCCCTGTCCACGGGCTCTATACCTATAGGATCCACCTCCATGGATTCAACCAACTGCAAAATGGAAAATACTCAGGAAAACAATATGTCTATATTACACGTGTACATTTTTTTCTTGTCATTCCCTAAACATTAGAATATAACAACTATTTATATAGCATTTACGTTATATCAAATATTATATATTTGCTTCCTGTCACCATAACAAATAGTTGAGATGATCAACTTATAAAAAGAAAAGGTTTACTTTGGCTCACAGTTGTGGAGATTTCAGTCCATAATCGGTTGGCCCTGTTGCTCATTGGCCTGCAGCAAGGCAATACATCGTGGCAGGGAGTGGCACAGTGGAGCAATATCACTCACTTCATGTCTGGGAAGCAAAAGAGAAAGAAAGAGAGGGGTTCTACTATTCCCTTCAAAGCCATAAACTACCCCATAAAGTTTCCACCACCTCCCAATAACACTATCCGGAGAGCAAGCTTTTACCATCTACAGTGAAACCTTAGATTGTGAGTAACTTGTTCTGAGAGTGTTCTGTAAAGACAAGCAAACATTTCTAATAAATTTTAATTTGATAGGCTAGCAGTGTCTTGCAATATGAGTAGTATGTGATGCCAAACATCACATGATTACAACTGAGCCAATGGCTCTTTCTCCCTCTCTATCTCTCTGTCTCAGTCTCTGTCTCAGACTCTCTCAATCTCTCTCTCTGTCTCTCTCTCTCTCTCTCTCTCTCTTTGCAAGATTGTGGGTGATCATCTCCCAACAACAAGAGATTGTGGAGGAGCTCTCATCTGCAGAGGAGGAGGAGAGAAAGGCAGAGGAATCCCTTACTTCAAATGAGATTAGGGAGATGTGTAAAATGTGGGAAACTGCAAAATTCTGTAGAAAAGCACCACCTGAGTAATGTTGTAGTAATGTGAGCGATAAAACTGTTAATGACAATGCAATGTCACATATCTCCAAAATCCTCAAAAGGAGACAAACGCAAGTGTCAGTGGATAGGTTCCTCAGCTGCATGAAAAGAAAAAGATTCTGTTGAACCAGTAGATAGCAGTGATTCCATTAGTGGTAGTGAAAGTCATCCTACACAATTATCTTCCCCTCTTGTCTCCCTCACACCAGTCATGAAGGTTTTGAAAGGTAAGTTCAGGTTAATTTATTTTTCTTTATATTTTCTATTTTCTTTACTATTTTGTGTTGCATTACAGTTTTGTCATCATTTTTATATGAATATTTTGGGGGTTATGGAACAAATCATCTGAGTTTCCATTATTGCTTACGGAGAAATTCGCTTTGATATACAAGTACATTAGATCACAAGCATGTTTCCAGAATGGATTATGCTCTCAAACCAAGGTTTTACTGTAGATCTTTGGAGCCGCTTAAAATCTAAACTATATCAATAAATGATCTAGATATGATTTTAAAGTATATGGGGGGGGCCAGTGAGATAGTTCAGCGGCATAAGTGCCTGCCTGGCAAGCGCGAGGTCCTGAGTTTGACTCCCGAAACCCACATACGAAAAAAGGGGCCGGTGATATCGCTCAGTGGCACAGGCGCCTGCTGGCATGCGAGGTCCTGAGGTCGACCCCCGGTACCCACAAAAAAAAAAAGTATATAGGGGGATATGCCTAGATTATGTGCAAATACTACACTTTTATATAAGGAACTTGAGTTTCCACAGAATTTGGTTCCCACAGGGGACCACTGAGCCATATAACATATAACGTCTTTTTCTTGACATTCTGAAATAGTTTATTCCTCTTACATTGGATGTAAGTGTCATTGGATAGGTTCCTCATTAAAGGAACCACTCATTGGATAGATTCCTCATATAGAGGATACTCTTATATGGATACTAAGGGCTGACAGAATATGATCATAAGGAATAAGTTACAACTTTAGAAAAGTCTTGTTAGTGCTTAAACAATAAAAAATGACAGTCTACTGTGGCGCATCAATGAAACAAATAAGTGTTATAAAATTAAAGTCTTCAACATTGTCAATCTAACAAAAGCCACGTTATACAAATATGGAATAGCGGGGTGTTGAGGAATCCAATATGGACACTGTTTTATAAGTTAAAGTTTTAAATGAGAAAAAGTGAATATTTTGGGAATATTTGAGCAAAAAATAGTGTTTTAGGGTATAGGAATTCTTTTAATAAAGAACAGGCATTCCAGAATTGCTTTTCACATTTGATATTTTGTTGCCAGAGCCAAAAATAATGTAAGAGGAATAAGCTGTATTTCAGAATGTCAAGGAAAAGAAGTTATATGTTATATACCTCAGTGGTAGACAAAACTATTTTTGTCTTAAAATTTAACATACCTTCTCTTTTTCTCATCTCTTCACTCTTCCTAATTCTCTTTCATCATTCTACTTTTCTCTCTGGTTCTCTTTCACCCTCTGTCCTTATTCTCTTTTTTTCTCTTCTAGACCAGGTTTCTCAATATTAGTTTCCTAATTGATCCCATGGGAAACATTTTAGATACTTTTTTCCTAATATTCTCCCCCTTTATGTGCTTATGAAATCTTAAATCACAGATATACTATATATCTTTTTCTGCACTGTGGCTCATTGGAGAGCTACCACCATTGTACTATCTGAGAGTTTTTGCCCCCAAACCAATTTTTGCTCCCTTGGGAGTAACAGGTGCCCCTTAAAAATACATGTTTCAGGTGAGTTCTTGGCCTTTTTGGCCATAGTAGGTACACAGTAGGCAATCAGTGCATATATTAGATAAATATTTATGTAATTTAAAGTAAAAATGATCACAGTTACATGTGTACTTATCAAGCAAACAACTAAAATTATGGGTATTTTCCTTAGGTAATACTACCTACTACTCAGTATTCCACAGTACCTCCACTTTCAAAGAATGTCTTCTTGAGACAATAGCTGTGTGACTTGATGGAAACTTGGAAAGCACTCTAATCACAAAAACAATATGTTCACAGCCAATTCCAAGGATAGGTTATTTGAACAGATGACTATTTTTATTTACTATATTCTGATTTCATCTTCTAGCTTCACTTTCAGAACATGATCACTTCCTATATTTTTTTCTAAATTCTGAGGCTATATGGCCTCTGATTCCTATAATCCAGTGTTCAAATTTATCAGTTTCAGTTTAAGTGAAAGAATTAGATTAGAGGATGAGTAGGGAAAAAAAAAGAAAGAAAAGAAAGAAAGAAAGAAAAGAAGAGAGAAAAATGAAAGAAGAAAGAAGGAAGGAAGAGGGAGGAGGACATCATCAAACTTCTATTTGCCATTTGGTTTATCTCCTCAGGTGCCATATGCTCTGATTATGCTCTGAGTGGTTCTCAATAGAAACATTTTAGAAATCTTTGTAGATATGATTAGCCGCCTCCAGTTTGGGAGGCCCATGCTATCAGCATTTAAAGGAAACTCCAGGAATGCTAGACATCTTGCAATTCCTGGGACTTTAGTCAGGACCCGGTAATGAGAGAAGCAGACCAGGCAGAATTAGACACGTAAAATACTGATGGGGGAAATGGCTGTTGAAATAGAGGGGACGGGAAGCACTGGGTCGGGAGAGCCTTCAGACTATGATGCAGACCCGACATCTAGGTGACGAGAAGAGGAAGGGGGGTTAGGTCGAAAGAGTCCTCAGCTGCAGTGTAGCTCTGAAAACGGCTTGGCCAGGCTAATAAAGAGTCCCCTTTCGAGGAGGTCCCAGTTTGGACAGACACAGCCCGCTTTTGTGCCACCGTGGTGCTCAGCCATTGAGAGAAGGAAAGGCAGTAGCATAAATGCTGTGGGAACCCTCCAGGTGTGGCTCTGGGGGACTGTCAGCTAACTACAGTCTTCACAAGAGTTCTCCTTCTCTCTCCCAAGGTGACTATTTTGATGTTTTCCCTTTTTGTCTTTTTCTTTTTAACCAGATTAAAGTTGGATAAAGTATAAGAAGTTTTGGAATATGAGGCTTGGAAGTTGAGATCCAGCATAGAAAACAAAATGAGTCGAGCTTCCTAGGTTGCATGAGTATTTGCATTTTTATTGAGCTGCACATATCCTTCCATAGTTACAGTTAATATCAAGAAGTTGCCAAGTGGGCCACCTAAGATCCATGTACCTTTCCCACTGCCCACTGTATAAAAGCAGCCACTTTTCTTCCAGTTGATTGAGGTCAGGTACCCCTGCCAAGATGGGGACTCCTCTTCTGTGCTGGTGCTCGGACACAAAGAGTCCAAAATGCCCAAACTTAAGCCATTTTTCCCTTGAGGATAAAAAATGCATCCCTTTTGGAGGTCAGAACTTCTAAACCTTTAAAGCCCAGAGTTATGAGAACAGAAAACAGTCTCCTAATGAGTCGGTAGGAGTGATGTTAAGTGGGACCATTTCTTCCCGTTTTGTTCCGGACGCATATGTTCTTCCTGTTAGGGACAATGCCTTTAAATTCTCTGGTTTAGTGTATATACTGCATCCTGAAGGATGGCATTTCATCCATGCACGATATTACCTCTGGACTACCATTTAAGCAGCGTCTTCAGTAGGTTGCCCAGTGTTGTATCCGCCAGCTGTTCTGGCTCATGTGTCCTGTAGATCCCTCAGTCATGAATTCACATTCACACTACCTTTACTAGAAAGTGGGTCCACTGTTTGGATTCTGCTATGGATTAGGCCTTCTTTAAGCCCTGAGTGATGGTATGGGCTGAGGCCCTGCAGGCGAGAAAGGCAGATCCATTCCTGGAATAAATTTCCCTGTGAGGATGAACTGCTGGCTACCCCAGAAGGGAAAGGGCCCGTGTTGTTCACCTGGCACTTGGTTTATCTCCTCAAATAATAGTGCCATATCAGGAGATGCACTGTTAGCCTCAGTTGCCAACAAGCTACCTTCAGAGATAAGAAGTAACTATAGATTGGCCTTGGAAAGTGAGAGTCCATAGTATTTGCCTCATGTATAGCCTCCATCTCTGCAAACACAGCCATTCTATTCATATGCCACTGAGCCAATTCTAGAGTGGGTTATGACACAGCCATAATGGTTGATGTGGCTAACATCAACCAGCAGAAACTTTTTGTCTATTTGATTCTTCAGTTTGTTTTTCATGGTGTACTGTGTTGTCATGGATAACGTGATACACAAACCTTCACTCTTTGTGCCTACTCTCATGTGTCTGGCTACATACCTCTATTCCAGACCTCTCTCTCCAATCTTCCAAGCCTGACCTTTCGGAATTCTGACCAGCTGGACAGGCAATTGACATTGCCTACAAATTCTCAGCACAGATCACTTCTCCTTCCACATAAAGTTAATCATCAGTTACACAGCTTGAAACTTTGAACATTAGAAAGATTTTCCCTCTCTGATGTCTTTTAGGGCCACCTTTGAATGTCACTTCCATGTGTACACCAAGCCAACCAACTTGAAAATCAAGCTTGAGTTTTTTTCCTCCTCCTCCTCCTCCTCCTCCATGACCAGTGCAGCCTGAAAAAGGGGTGCTGGTGCAACCATGGTGAGTGATACAGGTGTCTGGGCTGCTACTTCATGCATTTTACTCATGCCCTCTGGTCCTGTTGAGTTTTGATTTTTGAATGTATCCTTTCCATATTATAGTGAACTGCTGCTGGGCCCATCAGCAATACAAGCATATCTAACAGAACTCAACTCACGATAGCACTTATAAGACATAATTTGGTACCCCACAGGCAAACTTCCTGCCTTTACTAGGACGTAGTACCACACCAGGGGCCGTTTCTTGAAAGAAGTAAAATGCTTTGTGACGGATGGCAAGCCCTTGGTCCAGAACCTCAGAGGCCTATATTGTGATCTCCCATTGAGACTTGATCTAAACTCTATAGTGACTGCTATAGACCCCTTTGCTGCTCCAGGCTGCACTTGGAGAAGGCAACCTTCCATATCTTCCAGGATATGAGCTAACGCAGAATACTTCCATGTGGAATTTGTTGCTTCCAGAACCCAAAGAGGCCCACCAGGCATTGTGGTGCATTATAGTAGGAGATGCAGTATACAAAAATTTGTGTTTTACTCTGCAGGGGGTGTCTCCACATGCCACTATTGACTACTGAACCTCTGAAAATTGCATACAAGTATCAGATTCTTAGATCTTCTTGGGGTTTAATTTCTACCCTCTAGATGTATGTGTCTCACCAAGGCCTCTGGCATGTAAGCCTCTTCCTTCTTATTCTGCCCATTCAGTATGTAACTAAAGTAACATGCCAGTGTACGGTCTGCGGACAGTTCAGATCTCCTCACACTGTATTACAATAGAGAGCGAAAGAGTTTACGAAGTCCTTGGACAAAATTGGAAATAAACATTACATCCTCCATATCAATGTAAACTACTCATCCTCGTTTCTGACTGAAATATAAAAAATTTATTCAGGAAATTAATGTCCACAAACCATGTGGTAAAGCCTCACTAATCTGCCCTAGTAACGGCAGCAAGGCCAGCTGGGATCACTGCTCCGTTAAGCTTGCTGTGGTAGCCTGCACTCTGTAGGACCCAGAGTAGCACTAATCACCATCTGCCCTAGGCCACAATATTGTTTTTTTTTTTTTTGTGGGTACCGGGGGTCGACCTCAAGACCTCGCGCGCCAGCAGGCGCCCGTGCCGCTGAGCGATATCACCGGCCCCTTTTTCGTATGTGGGATCCGGGAGTCGAACTCGGGCCCTCGCGCTTGCAGGGCAGGCGCTTACGCCGCTGAGCCATCTCACCGGCCCCCCTTGTTTTTTATTTTTTATCGTGGCTAGCATGAGAGAGAATTTCAAAGGTTTCCAGTTGGTCCTTCTCATTAGGATAGCTCATCTCTAACAGCCTGAGTACTCAATAACCTCAACTGCCAAAGATGTTTAGTGTAATTACACACTCAGGGATCTGCAAGTGGATCTGTAGGCCCAGTGAACTCACTATAAGCCAGACTTTTTTTTTTTTAATGTGCGTACCAGGAGTCGAACTCAGGACCTCGCACTCAGGACCTCGCGCTTGCCAGGCAGGCGTTTATGCCGCGGAGCTATCTCGCCGGCCCAAGCTGAACTTTACTTTTGCCTCTATTACCTCTTCTGTAAGTCCCAACTGTAGCAGCGAGGCTATTGGATATTGTCTCCAGTTGTCAAAATTGACTGAGGCTCTAGTCTAAAGCTTCTCGAAGTTATTATTTCCTTTGCCCCAGTCTCAATATCCTGCCCAAGTAAATGCTCCGGGTCCTTTTAGGAAGTGACTGGAAGGATCATTATAATATATACTTGTCACAAAGGGCTAATGGGAAACTTTTATGCTGGATGATCACGCTGTAAATACTGGAACCCACTAATCATCCTTAACTGCAGAAAAAGAGCCGGACACTGAAGTGTTTTCTGCTTCGATAAAATAGGAAAAGCGTAAAACATCCCTGCCCTCCCCCAAATCAAACCTTATAGACCAAGATGGAGGTCTAGCAAATTACAATACACGCAGTATGAAGAACAAAGGAACATGACAAAATTGACAAAATCCTGAATGTGGGAAATTATCTGACAAATGATCCAGTTTCTTCAGAATATAAATGACGGGAAATTTTTTTTTAAATAATTGGAAATTAAGAGGAAGTTAAGGGACACATCAACCTAATGCAATATATAGATAGTATTTTTTTTTTTTATGCGGTACTGGGAGTTGAACTCAGGACCTTGTGCTTGCCAGGCAGGCACTTATGCTGCTGAGCTATATCACCGGCCCATAGATAGTATTTAAACCATTCAAACAAACCAACTACTTAAAAAAATTATGAAGTGTTTGCCTAGCATGTGCAAGGCCCTGAGTTTGATTCCCAGCACTGAAAAAATTATGAGAATCTGAGAAAATTTTAAATTCTGGATATTTGATGATATTAAGGAATTATAGGTAAACATTTCTTAGATGACAGTGATATGTGGTTATACTTTTAAATTAAAATAATTATAGATAAAATAATATACCTGAGTGCTATCTGGTATTTGCTTTATAATTTGAGAGGATGGAAATGTTATATATACATCAGTGGTTTTCAACCCTTAGCAAACCTACAAATCAGCTGGAGAGATGATTATTATTTTTATTTTAAGGAGAAAAATAATAAAAACAATGATACAGAATTTCAAAACAAGATAATAGGATATTAACAATAGTTAATATATTACGTATTGTTATCTTCAAAGTAGTTGCTCAGATTACAAGACATAGGCATGCAAAATTGATCAAACAATATAAGCACAAACCGTTTTCAATGAATTAAAAGAAATTAGTAGTATAATTATCTTACCTATCTTGTATATCTATTTTCTTTTCCCTTCCTTCTTTTCTCCTTTCCCCCATCCTAGCTGTTCTTTCCTTTTGAGCAGTTTCTTTCCCTTTAACAATATCTATTGTAGATTTTGGATCTTATTTATTTTTTCAGTTTCTTACACTAGGGAGACAATACGATGTTTACACATGCAAGTTTGATTTATTTCACTTATGAGTATGGTCTCTAGTTGCATCCATTTACCTTTACAAGTCTCAAGTTTATCCTTCTTTACAACCAAGTAGTACTCCATTATATAAAGAGACTACATCTTTTTTATCCATTCCTCAGTTGATGGGCATTTGGGTTGTTTCCAAGATCTAGCTATTACAAACTGTGCTGCTGGGCCGGTGAGATGGCTCAGCGGCTTAAGCGCCTGCCCGGCAAGCGTGAGGGCCCGAGTTCGACTCCCGGAACCCACATACAAAAAAGGGGCCGGTGATATCGCTCAGCGGCACGGGCGCCTGCTGGCGCGCGAGGTCCTGAGGTCGACCCCCCGGTACCCACAAAAAAAAAAAAAACTGTGCTGCTATAAACATGGGTGCACATATATCTCTGTGGTATGATGTTTTTAATTCTTCTGGGAAAATACTCAGGAGGGGAATAGCTGGGTCAAACGGGACCTCCAATCCCAGTTTTTTGAGGAATCTCCACACTGATTTCCACAATGGTTGTACCAGTCTACACCCCCACCAACAGTGGAGAACGGTTCCTTTTTCCCCACAGACCCACCAGCATTTGTTATTGGTTGGTTTCTTGATGATAGCATTCTTTCTCGGGTGAGATGGAATCTCAGTATTGTTTTAATTTGCATTTCTCGAATGACCAATGATGTTGAACATTTTTTCATATATTTATTTGCTCTTTGTATTTCTTCATCTGAGAAGTGTGTATTCATCTCAGATGCCTATTTTTGGATTGGGTCTTTGAATTTGGGGGGCCTGATTTTTTCAATTCTTTGTATGTTGTAGATAGAAGTCCTTTGTCTGAGGGACAGTTGGCTAAAATTTTTTCCTGCTCTGTGGGTTTTCTTTTTACTCTGTTGGTGATTTCTTTTGGTGTGCAAAAACTTTTTAATAAGATGAGATCCCAGTTGTTGATTCTTTGAAGTACTTCCCACACAGTTTGGTTTTCATTCATGAACTCTCTGCCTACCCCTATGTCTTTAAGCTTTCTACCTACTTTCTCTTCCAGTAGATTTAGTGTTTCTGTTTAGATCTTTGATCCATTTTGACTTTAATTTAGTGCACGGTGATAGACCTGGGTTTAGTTTTAGTCTTCAGCATGTGGAAAGCCACTTTTCCCAGCACCATTTATTAAAGAGGCTACCTTTCTTCCAGTGAATATGTTTGGCCCCTTTGTCAAAAATAAGGTGGCTGAGTGTGTTTATAGTTGTGTCTACATCTCCTCATATGTCCCATTGATCCTCAGGTCTGTTTTTTTGCCAGTACCATGCTGATTTTATCACAATAGCTTTGTAGTATATTTTCAAGTCAGGGATTGTGATACCTCCTGCCTTGCTTTTGTTGCCCAGGATTACCTTTGGTATTCTAGGTCTCTTCTGTTTCCAAATGAATTTTAGGAATGTTTTCTCTAGATCTGTGAGGTATGCTAATGGTATTTTGATTGGGATTGCATTAAATCTGTGTAACAGTTTCGGGAGTATGGCCATATTTATAATGTTGGTTCTTCCTATCCATGAGCAAGGGATATCTTTCCATTTTCTGATATCCTCTTTGATCTCTTTTTTTGGAGTGCTATAATTTTCAATGTATAGATCTTTTATTTCCTTTGTTAGATTTATTCCTAAGTATTTCATTTTTTTGGATGCTATTATGAAGGGTGTAGTTTCCCTAATTTATCTCTCAGTGAGTTTGTTGTTTGTGTACAGGAATGCTATTGATTTTTGAGTGTCAACTTCGTATCCAGCTATGTGACTGAATTTGGTTATTAATTCTAGAAGTCTTTTGGTGGAGTTTTGGGGTCTTCTATGGAGAGTATCATGTCATCTGCGAATAATGATAATTTAACTTCTTCCTTTCCTATCCTTATTCCTTTTATTTTTCTCTCTTTTCTGATTGCTCTGGCTGGTATTTCCAGAACTATATTGAATAGGAGTGGTAATAGTGGACATCCTTGTCTTGTTCCTGATTTTAAATTGAAAGCTTTCAATTTTTTTCCATATAGTACGATGTTGGCTGTTAGTTTGTCATAGATGGCTTTTATCAGATTGAGGTAAATACCATCTATTCTGATTTTCTGCAGGTTTTTTTTTTTTATCATGAATGAGTGTTGGAATTTATTAAAAGGTTTTTCTGCATCTATTGAGATGATCATGTGATTTTTGTCTTTGGCTCTGTTGACATGGTGTATTACATTTATTGATTTTTTATGTTGAACCATCCCTGCATTCCTGGGATGAATCCCACTTGGTCATGGTGTATAATCTTCTTGATGAGGGATTTTTGCATCTATATTCATTAGGGAAATTGGCCTGTAGTTCTCTCTTTTTTGGTTGGGTCTTTCTCTGGTTTTGGTATCAGGGTAATACTTGCCTCCAGGAATGAGTTAGGGAGAATTGCTTCCCTTTCAATTTCATTAACAAATTTGAGGAGTATTGGAGTTAAATCTTCTCTAAATTTCTTGTAGAATTCAGCTGCGAATCCATCAGGACCTGGACTTTTCTTTGTTGGTAAGTGTTTAATTACATTTTCAATTTCATTAACTGATATTGGGTTATTCAGAATTTTTATATCTGTTTGATTCAGCTTTGGTAATTCATACATTTCTAGGAATCTGTCCATTTCTTCTGTGTTTTCCATCCTATGTGAATAAAGATTTTCAAAGTAAGTATTGATGATCTTTTGAATTTCCACAGGATCTGTAATGATTTCACCCTTTTCATTCCTTATTGCATAAATTTGAGTTTTTTCTTTACTTTTTTTTTTTGATAAGGTTGGCTAGGGGTTTATCAATTTTATTTATTCTTTCAAAGAACTAACTCTTTGATTTATTAATTCTTTATATTGTTTCCTTAGACTCTATTGCATTAATTTCTGCTCTGATCTTTATAATTTCCTCCATTGTATGGGTTTTGGGCTTGACTTGCTCTTCTTTTTCTAGAAGCTTGAGGTGCAGCATTAGGTTGTTTATTTGTGCTTGTTCTGTTTTCCTGATGTGAGAATTCACCACTATAAATTTCCCTCTTAGAACTGCTTTCATTGTGTCCCACAGATTCTAGTAAGTTGTATTTGCATTTTCATTTGATTGTAGATATTGTTTAATTTCTTCTTCAATTTCATCTATGACCCATTGGTTGTTCAGGAAGGTTTTATTTAATTTCCATGTGTTTATGGAATTTTTGTGGTTTCTTTTGCCATTGATTTCCAATTTCATTGCCCTATGGTCAGATAATATGCATGTGATAATTTCAATTCCTTTGCATTTACTTAAGCATGTTCTGTGGGCTAGTATGTGGTCTATTTTAGAGAACATCCCATGTGCAGCTGAGAAGAATGTGTATTCTGATGTTGTTGGGTGAACACTCCGTAAATGTCTACTAAGTCCATTTTTTCACAGGTTTGGTTCAGTTCTTTCTTTGCTTTTTTTTTTTGTGGGTACCGGGGGGACGACCTCAGGACCTCGCGCACCAACAGGCACCTGTGCCGCTGAGCGATATCACCGGCCCCTTTTTCATATGTGGGTTCCAGGAGTCGAACTTGGGCCCTCGCACTTGCAAGGCAGGCGCTTATGCCGCTGAGCCATCTCACCGGCCCTCTTTGCTGATTTTTTGTCTAGTTGATCTATCTCTTTGTGACAATGGGGTATTAAGGTCCCCCGTTACAATTGTGTTATTGCTTATTTGATTTTTCATGTCTATTAATATTTGTCTTATATAGTTGGGTGCTCCCATATTTGGTGCATATATACTTATGATTGTTATCTCTTCCTCTTGCATTTTTCCCCTAACAAGTATGTAGTGACCTTCTTCATCTCTTTTTTGATCATTCCTGGTTTAAAGTTCACAGAATAGCTACTCCTGCTTTTTTCTGTGTTCCTGTTGCATGGAGTATTGTTTTCCATCCTTGGACTATGAATTTCTTTTTGAGTTAAATATGTTTCTTGTATACAGCATATTGTTGAATCTTGTTTCTTGACCCATTCTGCCAGTCTGTTTCTTTTGATTGGTGAATTGAGGTCATTTACATTGATGGTTATAACCGATATGTATTGGCTTGTCTTTGTCATGTTATTTTCCTGCTGTTGGTTCCCTACTTTTCCCCTCTGTTTAATTTCTTGCCCTGCTTAGTGGTTTCTTTCAGTTGTTGTTCTTGGAATTGTGGTCATTTTTATCTCTGTCTAGAATATCTTTCAGGACTCTTTGTAGTGTGGGTTTGGTGGTCATGAATTTCTTCCATTGTTCTTTGTCATGGAAGTATCTTATTTCTCCATTAATTCTGAAAGATAGTTTTGCAGGGTACATCAATCTGGGTTGGAAGTTGTTTTCTTTCAGGACTTGAAATACTTCACTCCAAGCTTTACTTGACTTGAGGGTTTGTGTTGAGAAATCTGCCATGATTCTGATGGGCTTTCCTTTATAGGTGATCTGTTTTTTTCTCTTAACAGCTTTTAATATTCTGTTCTTGTGCTGAACTTCTGGGATCTTGATTACTATATGTCTGGGTGTAGATTTTGGTTATGGCTAATTGGACTTGTATATGCCTCACTTATCTGTATGTCAGATTCTTTTCCCATGCTTGGGAAATTTTCTGCTATTACTTCTGCAAATAGTTTTTTTTTTATGTCATTTTCATTGACTTCTGCTTTTTCATTGACACAGTTATTCTTTTATATTTCTTTGTGTCATTTTGCAGCTGTTGAATTGTTATTTCCTGATCTTTTGTTATTTTCAGGAGATCTTTCCTTTCATGATTGCTAGCTGTGATCCTGTCTTCAAGGTCTGAAACTCTGTTTTCAGTTTCATTCAAGTGGTTTTGCCAGCTTTCAATGGAATTTTTAGTTTCCTGGATATCTATTTGAATCCATTTCATGCATTCTATTTCTGTCCTATATTGATCATT
This sequence comes from Erethizon dorsatum, assembly GCA_028451465.1. Lineage (NCBI taxonomy): Eukaryota > Metazoa > Chordata > Mammalia > Rodentia > Erethizontidae > Erethizon > Erethizon dorsatum. The sequence goes on along the minus strand of CM051834.1, from coordinate 12,505,199 downwards.
CACTGTTTCTATCCTCTTCCTATCATCATCTACTTTTTTATCTATCTCTACTCTAGATTTGCTGAGCAATTCCTTTATAAATGTTGATATTTCCTTTCTTACCTGAGAGATTATTTTTGATCTGATTTCCTCTATAGCCCCATGGACTTGTTTCTTTGTTTTGGTTGCTATCATTTCAGAAATTTCAGGTGTGTGTCTTCCAATTTCTTCTATGTTGATGTCTCCTGGACTTGTTCTGGGTGGGCTGGAGGTCTGAGATTGCATTTTGTTTCTTTGTGTTGTCATTTTCTGCTTCAAAAAAATTTTTATTTTTTTCTGTGATGATCCTTGTGAGTTTTTATAGTAGGTAGCTATATCACTAGTATCCAGGCCTCTCTAGGAAAGGTCTGTTCTCCAGGGATGCCTTTTGTGTGTAGGAGATTCTTGACTTGTGTCTGTGACAAGATCCTACCTTCCCAATTAATTAAGAGTGGGATATTGATATCTGTTTGGCTCAGTACCCAGTCCTTTGGTGTAGAACTGTGGTGAGGTTGTTACCCCAGAGCTTCCCAGTATTGTTATAGAAGGGAGAACAACTGATTACAACAGATATGACATCCTAGGTAAAGTAGTAAAATTGGCAATAACAATAGCATCAAGCACAATTTAGAAACTGACAAACTGTGGTAACTATTGATTTTTTTACTTTAGACCATAGGAGCAGAACCAATAGTAAATTAGGACTTTGTATGCAAAGTGTTTCCCCTTGGTAGAGTGGTTTTACCCTGGGGTGGGGAAATTTAGGGAGGATAGTGTATAAAACAAAGATAACTGGAAAGGAAGTAGAAGCAAGGCTGGAGGACAAAGGATGATTGCACAAAGTTTGGGAAACTTTAGAAGGGGGTAGAAAAGAAAGAATGAAGGAGTATTCGAGGGATTATCTGAACTTGGTCTCCGAGTTTGGGGGATGGGATTAGTTTTCTGGGGCTGGAGTTCTCCCCAACTGTTTAGAAAACAGAACAAAAGAAAGAAAGAAAGAAGAAAGAAAGAGAAAAAAAGAAAGAAAAAATGGAAGAAGAAAAGAAAAAGGGGGGAAAAATTGAGAGAAAAGGGCCAGTTACTGAGTCCTGGATTCTTTCCAAGCTGGTTGCCAGTCCCACAGAGGCCTCAGTCACCTGTTGGCTCTCATTGTTATTGTTACTTTGGACTTTTCACACCACAGGTGTCGCCTGTCCATCCTGTGCGCCTTAGTTGGGAGCCTAATGTGTCGCTGGCGTTCCCTCTGGTCTTCCGGCCTTCTGGAGCAGTTCACCTCAGTGGTGGCAGTAGCAAGAGGAGGGGCTGTTCTTTGGGCCTTCCACCATGGTTCACCAGGGTCGCGGTGCAGAGAGGCGATGGGAGGGGCCGCACTCCTCCACGTCTTTCACCTGGGTTCCCAAGGTGGCAGAGAGGTGATGGGAGGGGCCCACGCTGTTCACCTGGGTTCCTATGGTGGCGGAGAGGTAATGGGTGGAGAGATTATTAAAACACAGATTCTGGGGTTTTACTTCAGAGATTCTATTTGGTTGCACATGGTAAGGCTAGTGAATGTACATTTCTAATAATATTCAAGATGAGACTAGTGTTGCTGGTCCAGGGACCACATCTTAAACAGCATTGGTAATAGTGAAAAAAATCCAGCTATTGATAATTACTGAAGCTGGGTACTGAGGAAGCATATCATCCATTAAACTATTACCTCTACTTTAGAATATATTTGAAATTTTTATAATAAAATTTTAATAAATCAATATGCACAAGTGGCAGAGTGGTAAGCAACAACAACTCAGCCTCTCCAAGGTTTGGAGTCCAGATACTGGACTATAACAACTTCAGGAAGAAAGCAAGCAGGGAGGTGGATCCCTGGGACCCAGGAAAGATCTGACAGGAAAATTGGAGTGTACAGAGAAATTGAAAAGGCAGAACACAACACAGAAAAAGGAAGGGGCAATCTGTACTTTTTCTCATGAGAAATGAAGACTGAATCTACAGAGACAAAGTGAATGTGGGGTTCTCCAGAGGCCTTCAGGGAGAAGAAGTCCATCACAGAGACAAAATCTTACAAGCTGTTTGAGAAAGGCAATGAATCACATACAAAGGTAAACCCATTTGAACTACAGCAGACTTCTCTACACGAACATTAAAGGCTTTGGAGTAAAGTGTTTCAAGTCCTAAAAGATAACAACTTCCAGTCCTGACTTATGTATTCTGCAAAACTCCTTTAAAATTGATAGAGAAGTGAGATACAGTGGTACCTCACTTCACAAACTTAATTATTTCCACAATTCTGGTCACAAACTGAACTGGATGAGAACTGAATCAAATTCAATGGTTAGGTCCAATGTTGACCTCATGGGGAAATTTGATTCAGTTCTCATCCAGTTTGGTTTGCAATTGGAAATGTGGAAAGAATTAAGTTCGTGAACCGAGGTACTACTGTATTTCCATGACAAGGAACATGAAATTCATGACCATCCAACCAGCATTACAAAAAATTCTCAAGGTATCCTAGAAAGAAAAATGAAGCTAATAATGCCTATAAGTCAAAAAGAAGGAATTCACCTGGCGAGATGAGCAGCTAAGCAAAAGGAAAAGAAGAGAAATTGGCAACAGGAAAATAATGCAATGTCAGGAATAAGTCTGTACCTCTCAGTAACAATTCTCAGTATGAATGTTCTCAATTCCCCAAACAAAAAAAGACACAGATTGGCTGAATGCAGCAAGAAACAAAACCCAGGGGCCAGTGAGATAGCTCAGCGGCATAAGCGCCTGCCTGGCAGGCATGAGGTCCTGAGTTCAACTCCTGATACCCACATACAAAAAAAGGGCTGGTGATATCGTTCAGCGGCACAGGCGCCTGCTGGCACGCGAGGTCCTGAGTTCGACCCCCGGTAACCACAAAAAAAAAAAAAAAAGGTAACAAAACCCAACAATATGCAGTATATAAGAAACACATTTAATTGAGAAAGAATGCCACAGATGAAAAATCAAATGATGGATAACAATATTCCATGTGATGGTAACCCAGAAAAAAGCAGGAGCTATTATCCTAATTTCAGACAAAGTCTATTTCAAGCCAAGACTGATCAGAAGTGACAAAGAAGTTCACTACATATTGGTTAAGGGAACATAACAGGAAGAGTTAAGAGTTATAAAGATATATGCACCAAATACCATTGCATCCAGCTTCATAAAGCAAACACTAATGGACCTAAAAAATAAGATAAACACCAATATAGTTGTAATGGGGGCACTCAATACCCCACTATCACAAATGGACAGGTCAACTAGACATAAAATCAACAAAGAAATATCAAAGTTGAACAAACCTTTGAACGGATGGACTAAATAGATATCCACAGAGTGCTCCATCCAACAACAGAACACACATTCTTCTCAGCAGTGTATGGGACTTTCTCCAAAGTAGACCACATACTAGCCCATAAAGCATGCTCAAGTAAATGCAAAAGAATAGAAATTATACCATTTATATTATTGGATTATAGTGCAATGAAACTAGAAATTAATGGCAAAATACACCATAGAAACTGTGCAAACACATGAAAATTAAATAATACCCTCTTGAATAATCAATGGATCACACATGAATTTAAAGAAGAAATTAGACAGTTTATACAATCAAATGATAATGTCAGTACAACATACCGGAACCTGTGGGACACAATGAAAGCAGTCCTAGGAGGGAAGTTTATAGCAATGAATTCCCACATCAGAAAAACAGAGTGAGCTGAAATAAATAACCTAATGATGCCCCTCAAGGCCCTAGAAAAGCAAGAATAATCTAAATCCAAAGTGAAAGAAATTATAAAGATCAGAGCAGAAATTAATGAAATTGAGACTAAAAGTAAAATACAAAGAATCAATGAAACAAAAAATTGGTCCTTTGAAAGATTAAACAAAATAAACATGGGGCCGGTGAGACGGCTCAGCAGCATAAGCGCCTGTCTGGCAAGCGCGAGGTCCTGAGTTCAACTCCCGGTACCCACATAAAAATAAATAAATAAAAATAAATATAATAGACAAACCCTTAGCCAATTAGCCAAATTCATGCAATTAGAAATGAAAGAAGCAAAATCACAATAGAGTCTGCTGAAGTCCAGATTATTGGTAGCTATTTTGGGAACCTGTACTCTAAAAAAATGGAAAATTCAGAACAAATGGGCAAATTCTCAGATACATATGAACTACCAAAGCTGAAACAAGAAGATATAAAAATTCTGAATAATCCAATATCGGTCAGTGAAATTGAAGAAGTAATTTAAAAATCTAACAAGTAAGAAAAGCCCAGGTCTTGACAGATTCACTGCTGTGTTCTACAAGAACTTAGGGAAGATCTAATGCTAATATTCCTCAAACTTTTAATGAAATTGAAAGGAAAACAATCACTCAAAATCATTCCTGGAAGCAAGCACTACCTGGATTCCAAAACCAGAAAAGGACCCAACCTAAAAAAGCAAACTAAAGGCCGGTCTCTTTAATGAATATAAATGCAAAAATCCTGAATAAGATACTGGCAAACAGAATGCAGCAAATCATCAAAAAGATAATACATCATGACTAAGTAGGATTCATTTCAGGGATGCAAGGATGGTTCAGCATACACAAATCAATAAATGTAATACACCACATAAACAGAAACAAAGACAAAAATTACATGGTCTTCTCAATAGGTGTAGAAAAAGCATTTGACAAAATCCAACATACCTTCATGACAAAAACCCAGAAGAAAACAGGAATAGAAGATCTTTATCTCAATCTGATAAAAGCCACCTATGACGAACCAATGGCCAACATAATATTGGACAGAGAGAAGCTACAAGCTTTCCCTCTCAACGCAGGAACAAGATAAGGATATCCACTATCACCACTCCTGTCCAATATCATTCAAAATAGTAGTTAGAGCAATTAGACAAGAGAAAGAAATAAAAGGGATATGGATAGGAAAGGAAGAAGTTAAATTATCATTATTTGCACATGACATTATCCGCTATATAAAAGACCCCCCCAGATCACCAAAAGACTCCTAGAATAACCAAATTCAGGAGCAAAGCAGTATATAAAGTCAAAACTCAAAAATCAATGGTGTTCTCAACAATAACTAACTCAAAAAGAGAAAAATTAGGTAAATAATACCTTTCACGGTATCATCAAGAAAAGTGAAATACTTAGGAATTAACCTAAGAAAGGAAAGACATCTACAATGAAAACTACAGTACTCTGAAAAAAGAGATGGAAAAGGATATCAGAAAATGAAAAAAGGGCCGGTGAGACGGCTCAGCGGCTTAAGCGCCTGCCTGACAAGCGCGAGGGCCGAGTTCGACTCCCGGATCCCACATACGGAAAAGGGGCCGGTGATATCGCTCAGCGGCACGGGCGCCTGCTGGCGCGCGAGGTCCTGAGGTCGACCCCCGGTACCCACCAAAAAAAAAAAACAAAAAAAAGAAAGAAAATGAAAAAGATCCCCTGTTCCCTGGACAGGCAGATCCGATATAGTGAACATGGCTGTACTTCCAAAACTGTTACACAGATTGAATGCAATCTCAATCAAAATACCAATAGCACTCCTCACAGAACCAGAGAAACCAATCCTAAAATTTATATGGAACCAGAAGAGAACTAGAATAGCAATAACAATTCTGGCAACACGGGAAAGGTAGCAAGCATCACTATCCCAGACTTTCAAGTTCTATTAAAAGCTACAGTGATTAAAAACAGCATGATATTGGCTAAACAAAACAAAACAAAAAACAGATTTGTGGATCAATGGGACAGAATAAAGGATGCAGGAACCAGGCACACTCATCTTCGTTATCTTTGACAAAGGGGCCAAATTCCTTCACTGGAGTAAAAATAGCCCCTTTAACAAATGATGCTGGGAAAACTGGCTATCCATATGCCAACAACTGAACCTAGATCCTTATCTCTCACAATGAACTAAACTAAAATCAAAATGGATCAAAGATCTCAAAATCAGAACATAAACACAATGTGCTAGAAGAAAAATAAGTAAAAGACTTGAACACATAGGTGTAGGCAAAGACTTTCTGAACAGAACCCTGGTTGCACAAGAAATAATGCCAAGAATCATTAAATGGGATCGCCTCAAATTAAAACTGCTGCACAGAAAAGGAAACCACCAACAGAATGAAGAGTTAACCTACAGAATGGGAAAAAAATTTTACCAGCTACTCCTCACATAAAGGACTAATATTTGGAATATATAAAGAACTCAAAAAACTAGACCCCACCCAAATTTAAAAACTCAATTAAAAAATAAGCATCTGAAAGAATTAGATACTTCTCAGATGAAGAAGTTCAAACAGCCAGTTAATACATGAAAAAATGTTCAGCATTGCTGGCCATTTGAGAAATGCAAATTAAAACAACACTGAGATTCCATCTCATTCCAGAAAGAACAGCTATCATCAAAAAATCAAGCAACAGTAAGTGCTCCCAAAGCTGCCAGGAAAAAGGAACTCTTCTCCATTGTTGGTGGGAGTGTAAACTGGTACAACCACTGTGAAAATCAGTATGGAGATTCCTCAAAAAACTAAAACAGGGCCGGTGAGATAGCTCAGCGGCAGAAGTGCCTGCCTGGCAAGCACGAGGTCCTGAGTTCGACTCCCGGTACCCACATTAAAAAAACAAAGTAAAACAGAAATTATATTTGACCCAGCTATTCCCCTTCTAGATCTCTTCCCAAAAGAGTTAAAGACATCATACCTCAGCTGTGTATGCACACCCATTTATAGCAGTACAATTCACAACTAAATCTTGGAAGCAGCCTATATGTCTACCAACAGATGAATGGATAAAGAAAATGTGGTATTGACATACAATGGAATACTATTCTGTCATAAAGAAGATAAACTTGAGTCATTTGTAGGAAAATGAATCCACCATAAGACCATAATGTTAAGTGAAGTAAATCAGACCCAGAAGCTTAAATATTGTGTGGTTTGTCTTATACAATAAACTCAATATATAAATAAAGTGCAAAATAGAAGATGGGTAATAGGAAAAAGAAAAAGAAGGGCCGGTGATATAGCTCAGCGGCATAAGCACCTGCCTGGCAAGCGCGAGGTCCTGAGTTCAACTCCCAGTACCCGCATATTAAAAAAAAAAAAAAAAAAGAAAGAAAAAGAAAAAAGTATTGTAATCCAGCATGGACAATGTATCTAAAAGTGTACTTCAATTTAGTATAATTGTCTTATGTGTTTTATATGTTTTTGACCTTTTAGTCTGGTTGTTAATCTGTATGTATGATAATTAATGTTATCAGCATTTAAAAGATAAATAAGTGAATCTGATGCTGGCAAAAAAATTGTGGAGGGAAAGGGGGAGCAAAAGAACAGAGATATGTTATGTACATTTACCAATTTCCCACAATGACTGCAATCATTATGTTCTGCAAACATGTACTAATAAATTTTTTTTTAATTTTTTTTTTGTGGGTACCGGGGGGTCAACCTCAGGACCTCGCGCGCCAGCAGGCGTCCATGCTGCTGAGCGATATCACCGGCCCCTTTTTCATATGTGGGTTCTGGGAGTCGAACTTGGGCCCTCGCGCTTGCCGGGCAGGCGCTTAAGCCGCTGAGCCATCTCACCGGCCCCTGAATTTTTTTTTTTTTTTTTTTTTTAATTCACATGCCAACATATGACAACTTCATTACGTCCGCCATTGTTGTTCTTGAGCATTTATATATTGCCATGTGTATTTTTACTACAAATTCTATATTGCATTGATTTTATTGATGTATGTAGGTAGCATGCATTATATATGTATTACACGTGAGAGTGGTAAAGGATGATAAAATATTTATTACCAAATATGAATGTTAAGTGTGGGAAGGGTGAGAACTGCTAACTGAAGACAATCTGTGGGGAAATGAAGGGCATGGTGAAAGCAAGCATTTGTGGCTTAAGAGTAGGCATTAGTGGTAATCAAACCAAGGATCTTCTCAGATCTGCTAGGATTTCCACTTTCTTGAAAAGGGGGGGAAAAAAGAAGCTTAACTAATCAGATGTATTTTTTAGTTCTCCTAGGACATTTTCTTGTTCACCATTTGGGATTTCCTGACTATTCAAGATGGGGAAATGATTCTGAATACACATTGATTTTTCTCCACCTCACAGCAGGCTGGTTATTAGCACTGCAGGAGCTTGTCAGATAGCTCCGTTTCCAACAGACCGCTGTCTTGCAGCAGACACTAACGCACCCAAGAACTGTTTAAGAAAAATAGCCTAAGGCAGTGGCTGCCATTTTGGAGTCATCAGAGGAACTTCTAAAAGTACTAATGTGTAGGTCTCACCCTCAGAGATTCTGATTTAATTGATGAAGAGGAACTAGGTACTGGAGAGTTTAAGCTCCCTAGCGATTCTGCAATCAAGCCTGAGAACCATGGCTTTAAATTGGAAGCAGTGATTCTCAGACTTAGATGGAGTCAGAATCACCTGGAGTGCTGTACAACACAGACCAGTGACCTCACCCTCAATTTCTCACCAGTTACCCTCTCGACAAGTTCTCCGCTGACCCCTCCGCTGCTGGTCTGGAGACGCTCTGAAGACATAAAGCACTTGTGTACCATGGTTGTCTGAAGGAAAAGCGCTTGTGTAATTGAGCTGTTGAACCAGCCACCTTATTTATAGAACATTTATTTTTACTTGAAAGAGTACTGACATAGAGTGGTTATTTTGTTATGGAAATTCCTCAAAAGTAAAATCGGCCAGTCATTTCAAAGAAAGCAACTGACAATATTTGTTTCCAGGGACAAAATCTGAGCTTTCAGCTGGAAACTAGAAATTTGGGAAACTTGTATCTACCATCATGAATTTGACCCCATACTAATATTTACAGATGTTTGTAATAAAATACTGAAAGTGATGTTCATGAATGCAATTTTTAAATTTTTATTTTAGTTTTCGCAGGGCTGGGAATCAAACCTAGAGCCTCGTGCATGCTAGGCAAACATTACCACTGAGTTACAGCATTAGCCCGAGGTTGTAATGTTTTGACACAATAAAATGTGGCATCGTTTTGGGGGATCTGCATAGCTTAGTGAATCACTATTTTCCAAATGAACAGTGCATAATATTACAATGTCATGCATGGGTGACACAGCCATTCAAAGGGCAAATTACACAAATTGATTTTAATATAATGGAATATGATATGGGTCCAGATTCCACACTGCAACAAAAAAATACAAAGTATATTCACAATTATCTGAAAAGGCCATTAAAACACTCCCCCTTTTCCAACTATACCTGTGTGGGGCCAGATTTTCTTCAAATACTTTACCAAAACAATGCATCACAACAGACTGCGTGCAAAATCAAACATGAAAATCTACCTGTCTTCTGTTAAAACAGACATTGAAGATTTGGGGGAAAAGTGAATGTCGCTCTTATATTTTTATACTCTTTCGGGCAAATATTAATTATCATAAATTATTAAAATTAACATGTGGTAAGTACATTATTTTAAAGTGAATTAAAATTTTTGTTAGTTCTGTTTTAATTTATAATAATGAAAATATTGCCCAATAGAAGCTATATAAGCATAAACTCATCAGGGTACTCAGTAATTTTTAAAAGTGTAAAAAGGTCCTGAGACAAAAAATGGGGAACTGCTGCCAGGTATGGTGGCACATGCCTGTAATGCCAGCACTCAGAAGGCTGAGGCAGAAGATCACTGCAAGTTCAAGGTCAGCCTGGGGTACAAAGTGAGTTCAAGACCAGCCTGAACTGCAGAGTGAAACCCTCTCTCAAAAAGATAACAAGGAAAAAAAGGGGGAGGAAGGACTTCCATTCTGGAGTTCCCGGAGGGTTCTGTTTATTGATTTTGTTAGTGGCTACCACATGGAGGTTAGTTTCATATTTATTTCTTAAAATTTATATGCAAATCTCATGTGCTTTTGTAAATGTTAAATTTCATAAGGTATTTCAAAAATTGCCATTAAACCAGTTGCTTCTTGATGTATTAGAAAGAACAGGGTTTTGGAAATGAAAGGATTCATCCTGAGATGTTTATATATCTTGTCTATCAATAAAGGTTTTCTGTATTTGAAAAAAAGAGATGATTCAAGTTCTCTGTCTGGGTTAGAGTGGTTGTGGGATCTAAAAAGAAAAGAATAATTATCATGAACCTTCTGCACTTGATCTTAGCCCGAAAGGCTTAGAAGAGATAATACCACCTTCAATAAAGCATAAAGGTGCTCCGTAATTGTGAAGTGGGATGCAAATATCGGCCATTATTATAATTGCAGGGTACCAACATATAGTCATGGGCTGCATAATGACATTTCTGTCAGTGGTGGACTGCATATCCCATGGAGGTCCCATGCAGCCTAGGATGTGGAAAGCTACACCATCTAGGCTTGTGTCACTACATGCTACAGTGTTTGCACAACAAAAATGTGTAATGATGCATTTTTTAGGATGTATCTCCATTGTGAGTGATGCATGGCCATACATCAATTAAAAAGTTTCTCCTAATGAACATGGCTGAGATTTCTAAGCAGACTTTTGAGCACTCCTGAAGCCACTGTTTTCCCATTTCTTTCTATTCCAAAATACTTGGAGTGAAATGTGTTGCACAGGATCATTAACTGTTTTGTTATGTTTTACGTTTTTTGATCAATGTGACTCCTCTTCAAATAGTATTTAATATCTGATTCATTTAATATCTGCCTCTGCTTGTGTGTGTCTTAATATCTAAAACCTCAAATGCCTTGTGGTAAAAGAAGAGGGTACATTGTATATAAATAATAAAGGACACTGACAGGATGGGAGCAAATAGAGCCTCTATGTGTCCTCTTTCTGAAGGTTCGTGAGGCAACATTTGTGGCAATCACATTTCCCTCTTTCTGTAGCACATCACCCTCATATAAATAAATAAAGCAGGGGCCGGTGAGATGGCTCAGCGGCATAAGCGCCTGCCTGGCAAGCGCGAGGGCCCGAGTTCAACTCCCAGATCCCACATACGAAAAAGGGGCCGGTGATATCGCTCAGCGGCACGGGCGCCTGCGGGCGCGCGAGGTCCTGAGGTCGACCCCCCGGTACCCACAAAAAAAAAAAAAATAAATAAATAAATAAATAAATAAAGCAGAGGACTTTCATTTCCTGCCAGTTGTCATAGCAACTTTTGACTATCCAGAGAGGAAGGAATTCTCATGTCTTAAGTCCTGCCTCCAGAAGAACTAAAAAGACACAACGACTAAAAGCAACATTAAAGAATGATTTACAAGATGTGATAAAATTGGACATTTGTTATTTAGAACTCTTCCTGTAAATGTATATGCTTTCCCCCAACATAGTTACATTTCCCCTTATAGATTTCAGAACTCAACAGCAATAGACTAATAATAGCTACCATTTATCACTTATTACATGCCAAGCACATAGAACATCACATACATTATGTTTTTTTTAATACTCCCAACAACACTATATAAGCATGGTACTATTTTTGTTCACATTTTATAGAGGAGGAAATTGAATGTAAACAGATGAAGCAATTTACTCAGAGTCACACAATAAGAGCTCATCCTCTCAGCCTTCAATACAACCAACCACTTATAGCATTCTTTACTTTTCTGGCCTTCTTCTTGTTTTACTGGCCAAATACTCTGCTGGCTCTATTGCTTTTGCCTGATCTGTAAAAGCCTAGGATTTGCACTGTTCTCTAACCAGGTGATGTCTTCCTTTCCTTTGGCTTTAAATGCATTCTGTGTGTTGATCATTCCCAAATGTACATCTGCCCAGTGCCTCAAGTGCACTTCAGATTCACGTACCTGCTTGCTTAACACTTGAATCTCTAATAGATATTTCAAAGGTAATCTAAAATAATTCTGTCCTTCCATCTTCTCTCAGTAAATATCAGCACTATCTAACCCAGATGCTCAAGTTAAAATCCTCAGGACTAATCCCGATTTCTCCCTTCCCTTCACACTCTCCCATTGCTAGTATATTAACAAGTCAAGTCAGATTTATCCATAAAACCTACCTTGATTCTAGTTTTTACCTCCTTTGTACCACTTTAATGAAGGCCCCCATCTCTTCCTAGACTCCTAAGCAGTAACTTTCTAACCAAGCCCTTTCCTTGCCTCCAAAGAATAGCCAGAATGAACTTTCAAAATGATATATCAGATCATACAAGTTTTAAAGCCTCCAACAGCTTTCCATCACTCTTAGAACAGGATTTGAACTTCTGATTATAGCCTGGAAGGCTTGGCATGGTCTAGTTTCTGCTGCCTGCTCCTGGCTTCTACAGTTGCCCCTTCCATCACTCTACTTTAGCTATAGTGTACTTTCTTTCTTTCAAACACATCAAGTTTTTTATTTTTACTTGGATCTTGCAGTAAGAATGGTATGATCTATCTGAAACTTTCCTTAGCTCATCTTCCTAACTGGCTCTTTTTCATCAGTTAGCTTTCAACTCAAATAACATCTACTTGGAGATTACCTTATTTAGATTTACTGCCTGTTTTGATTTTCAATCACATCATTGTTATTTTCTTAATAGCAATTACATGTACCAGAAGTCTTTATTATCTCCACCTCCTGTTAGTGTAAGGCTCTATAGGATCAGGGAAGCTTTTCCATCGCTACATTCTCAAAGCTTAGGAACGTATTCAAGGGGCTCAATAAACACTCAGGAAAGAAGGGAAGTAAAGAAGGAAGGAAAGGAAAGAGGAATTCAGTGCCAGACATACATGCCAGAGTTGCTTTATCCCAATGTTGCCTTTTAACTATCTCCCTGTTGGTGGGCTTCAGGACACACTATCCCAAAATAAGGCATCATGGCTTTAGAGAAATCAGAAGCCAGAGTGTCACTCTCTGCAGAGGACCACTGGGACGGCTCTCCTTAAAAGAAGAGTATTTGTCTCTATTTTGGCTAAACCTGGCCCTAATTCCATGAATTGATACATACAGAGCTGGCTAGGATATTTCTTTACCCCCTCAGTTGGCTTTAAGCAATGCAAAAGGGTCTATCCGAGGGGCTGATGTGTAGCCTTTAAAGCAATGCGACAGGTCAGTGATGCCCGCCTATAGCTCCCAAATAGTATGTGTGAGCTAGGCCGTGTGACACCACGCTGTTGGCTGAGATTGAAGCTTGAGAAAGAACCCATGACATCTCAGGGCATGAAGGCTAGACATCAAAGATGAAGCACCGACCCCAAAACACAAGATACTTCCTCAAACTGTGTTACACAGATTACTCTTTCTGCATACCTCTCTCTGCATATTGCAGAGGTGCTATTATGCCTCCTACCTAACCCAGTACTCACACACTTCCTGCCATTCTCACAGTCGCTCATCCCCAAGCCACTCCCTCTTCACAAATTAATAAAGTCTGGGTTCGGCCCTGGGTGGAGGCCTTTGTTCCGGTTAGCCATTGTTGTGACCGGACATAGGACCCCCTTGGCTCCCCACCACTATAGATATGTGTTTTTCTCTTTATTCACACCGTGGGTTGCACTGGAAGTGGTAGATTGGAATTTACTCACTAGAATTCCAATAACTTTTCCCTGGGATTACAAATATAAACTCCTCCAGACCGCGATGAGGCTGGTGGAGCGGGATATCTATAACTCTCACCTTCCCCTCAACCTTTTTCCTCAAAGCAGGCCACAAAATCCTCATTTTGGAGGTGACTACCCTATCCCCAGAGAAAATGAATGTTTTTCTATCTGAAAACACAGGGTCATAGAGAAAAATCAAAATAGGCCTTGCTAAATTTCCCCATGTTAATTATCATTATGTACCCTTTTGACCAATTGTACTTCTGCACAACTGTGCACTCTTCCATCAAGCCCACATATAAAAATATACAGGGGAGGGGGCTGGTGAGATGGCTCAGCAGCATAAGCGCCTGCCTAGCAAGCGCGAGGGCCTGAGTTCGACTCCCGGAACCCACATACGAAGAAAGGGCCGGTGATATTGCTCAGTAGCATGGGCGCCTGCTGGCACGCGAGGTCCTAAAGTCGACCCCCGGTACCCACAAAAAAAAAAAAAAAAAAAATATATATATATATATATATATATATGCAGGGGGCCGGTGATATAGCTCAGCAGCATAAGCGCCTGCCTGGCAAGTGCGAGGTCCTGAGTTCGGTTCCCGGTACCCACATAAAGAAAAAAAAAAAAAAAACAATACAGGATTGCCCATTCCTTCGGGTCTTCATTTCTGAAGGCTCCCAGGTTACATAAACTATAATGCATAAATTTGTATTCTTTCCTCTCCCTCTGAAAATAATAGTTTCAAGGTGACATTTTCATTCATGCACGCAACATAATTTGATTGTATCCCCCCTCTTTCTTTGGTTTCCCTTCTCCTGCCTAATAGTCCCCCTTCTATTTTTTATCTTCTTTTCCCCTGGATTCCACATACTTTCTTTCTGAATCTGGCTTATTTCACTTAACATCATGTTCTCCAGTTCCATCCATTTTGCTGTAAATGTCATGATTTTGTTCTTCTTTATGGCTGAATATTGCTCCACTGTGCGTGCATATGCTTTTCTCTTGTTAATCTGTCTCTTGTTATAGAGGCCTCAGTCATGAATCAAGCAATGGGTGGAAAAAGATTTCTTCTCTCTTACATGTGTTTTAGCTTTTCACAATGATTTCCAGTTTTGCTATTTTGATGTAACTCTAAACTGATGCCCGAATCCCCCAAAACTCTGTGTATGAAATGGTGATGAAAGAGTTACACTGTAAAAGAATTAAATTGGGAAGGCTCTCCATTTAAATATACATTTTTCTCCTGCAAGCTCTTTTAGTGTTGTGGGTGGGAAGACAAAAGAAAGAAAACTCCACAGTTCAGCTTTTCTTCCCTCAGTAATGAGCATTAAATTCTTTGAAAGAACTTGACATACTCCCTATCACATCCTTCTTGTCCAAATTCCAAGATGCTTAAAATTAAGCAGTTTTCAAATAAAGAACATTATTTCAAAATGTTAACTTTGTGGTTCCTATTGACCATGTCATTGCCTCTTATCCTCACTCTTTAATTATTGGCACTAAAATTGTATCTCAACAATTTATGATGAAGGAAGACAGGAGGAAGGCACAGATAATCTGGACATAAGAACAGGAAAGGCAAGTGAGCAAATTAATGGACTTTCTTCACAGCTGATTCCTGCATACTGACCCCAAGTCGGTGTGAGGTTCAGTCACTTCCTAGGAGAAGAAAAGGAAAAATAATACAGGGATATTTTTCCACAGGGAATATAGTTTTAAATTATACACGTTTCTAAAGGGCTTGAATTTCCAATATCTCACTCTACTTCTGGCACCCAAAAGAAGCACACCAAGGCCTGAGAGAAATAAATTGTTATAATTTGCATGTTAGTTGGCTTTCAGTAGGCTTGGCTCTTAAGCCTTTTAAATGTCAAGGATTTTAGCATTAAAACACTTAGCTTTCAACACCCTAGAAACTCGCGATGCTAATGTTTTTGTTTTGTATTTTAAAAATTCTTTGGATGGAGGCTTTCATCTGTGAACCACTTAAATTCTTAATAAGTAAAAAAACTTGCAGGGGGTTTGAAAAATTTGGGCCATAATGATGGGCTAAAAATTAATTTTACTCTTGACCTTCATACTGACTTGCTGTGACCTTGCAAAGATGGTTTATTTTCCTACAGTTTCAGGGGTTTTTTATTATAAAATATTAAAAAAAAGATATTATTTTGAGCTAATTGGATAAAATGGACAAGCCCAGCATGGTTATTTGTAGATGTACTCGTAGCAAATCCAATTATGTAAATGCTATTTTTAAACATCTTTCTAATTCTGTACTGTATGATTTCTAAGATTCATACAAAGAAAACAAAATTTAATTTGATACTCTGTCAAAATCTAATATATCTGCAGTTTCCTTTCAATTATTGGAGTGCAAGAGCCTTAGTACAATTGAAATAATAAAATCTCAAGAGTTAATTTTGTCTTCTCTCCTAAACAGAATCATCTTTCTCTACTCTGTGTGAAAAATTTTTATTACTTAATGCCCTATCCTTATGCTTCTGGCCTTGGATCTACAAACACCACAATTTTACATAAAAAGATATATTATATAAGAAGAAATACAGACACCAAAAGTATTAAAACTAATTTCTCTGGTAAAGAAAGAATGCAAACTAAAGTTAGATAACTTTTTTAACCTTTCCTTTGACAAATATTAAAATTACTATTGGTAATGGGCTGGGGATATAGTTCAGCAGTAAAGCACTTGCTTAGAATGTACAAGACCCTGGGTTCAATCCCTGGCACCACAAAAAATAAAATGGGCAAATACTTAAAAATTAAACTTTTCAGTATTGGCTGAGGTATAAAGAAACAGATGTTCGTTCATATATTGCTATTAAGAGTATAAATTGGTAAGACCTTTGTAAGGAATAATTTGACAGAATCTATCATAAGTTTAAAAAATTACTTGAATAACATGGAAGTACACAAAGATACAAAAATATAGAATACCAAGTGGCAATGGGAATATAAACTCATTGGAACATGTTATGGTTTGTGTCTAGATGCCTCCCCAAAGCCTCATGCAGTCATGGGGGGTGGGCTTTTCAGAAGTGGCTGAATCTAGAGTTTGTGATTGATTCATGGGTCCAGTGCTGGGATTAAAGGTGTGAGTGCTACACCCACCCTAGGGCGGGTACATACATACAATATAAGGGACAGAAAGAGTGTTCTCTCTCTCTCGTTGCTTTTGCTGTTTTCCACCACTGTGAACTGTTGCCCCTCTGCCATGTGCCACCCTGCCTTGGAGCCAGCAGGTTATGAACTGAAACTTCTACAGACTGTGAGCTAAATAAACCTTTCCCCTTTTAACTTTGGGTGTCGGATATTTTGTCTCAGCAACAAGAGAAAAGTAACTAAGACAGAACACTTACAAACTGTTAATGGAAATGTAGTTAACATGGGTCTTTAGCCACATGTAAGATGGATATCAGACATAGACTAGTTCTAAAGTGAAAATAAAATAAAAATTTATAATGGGAAAGAAATACAGCTGGTTACCCCACAGAGCATCCCTGGACAAAAGGCACATCTCATATTTGTATTTATGGGGTCTCATACCCTTTTCCTAAACAACCTGTTTCCTTATCTCAGGAAATGCATCTGCTTGTTTCTTTGATTTAGCATTTGCTCCCCTCTAAAGTGTGGTGCTGATGAGAATGAAACTTTCAGAAACAAATTTAAAACCACAATGGCTGGCTAGCACAAAACGACTAACCACGCCCTGTCCTGCTTTTGTAACTCAGCCTGTGTTCCTGCCTAAAACCCCTCTATAAAGAAACACCAGGAGACACTCAGGGCTCAGACTTTGGGGCACCTGGCTCCGCTGAGTCCGCTGGCATAATAAACTGGTTCCCTCCACCTCCCTGAGTGTCACTCAGTTCTTTGGTGGTGACAGTTTCACTGCAACAGTCCCTTGTTCCTTGATTAACCACTTGCTCACCCCCATTATTGTCGAAAGTGCCACTACCCATTTGCTTTTTAGCAGACAACTTCTTCAAAGTCCTGTGAATTGCCCTGTCTCAGGAATGTAAGCTGGCATGATCACTTTTGGGAAAAAATGCCATGACCTGATAAGCTGATGATGTGTATGTTTTATGACCAAGCAGTTCCACCCCTGGGCAGGTTTTCAAGAAAAATTCTTGCACATGTGTTTATATCCACACTGTCTGTAAAACCAAGAAAGTAGAAACAGTCCCAATTGTCTATCAACAATACAATACACAAATAAACACAGCAGTGAAAATAAATGAATTATAGCTAAACGCAGTGACATGGATGGTTTCAGAAACACTGCGTGGTGAGAAAAAAGCAAGTTGCAGAATAATATATATAGTATGATTTTGAAGGATACTAGAATATGCCACATCCAGAAATGCCTCTTTAGCACATGGATTATTTTGAGCTGAAGGCAATTGAGAAATAGCAGACTTAGGTAAAGCTCTTTACCATCCCCAACTACATTAAAAGTTGGTATAAAATCCCACTTTTGTAAAGAAAATTTACATTTATAAATTTACCTTTGTAAAAGATGTGTCCTTACCAGGAAGTAAGCTAGATACAACTGTTATCATCTGAAAGACTTATCTGTATAACAAGACATTTATGACCACACATTTCCTTCCATACATTTCCTTCCAATAACTTGCTTCCTCTACCCAGAAGCTCCAAACCCCTTTTTCTTTGTTTAGCTTCAGATGGTATACAAGTCTCTGTCAGCTAGCCACCTCCTTGTCTCTTTTCCTAGTGAAACTCCCATGTAAGTACAGAACTAAAACTTTGTTTTTGTCTTATTAATCTGTATTTTTATTAGTTTGATTCACATACCTGGCTGATGAATTTAGGAGCACAGAGGATAAAGTTTCCTCTCTCTCTCTCTCTTTCTCTTTCTCTCTCTCACAATTCCATTTGTGTAAAGTTAAAAAACATGCAAAACTAATTCATATATGGTTTGGGAAAACAAATATAGTATATGTGATAAAACTAAAAGCAAGGTGATGAGAGAAATTGAGGATAGTGGTTACTTCTGAGGAAAAAGGAGGACAAGGTTGGAGAGAGGCACAGAGAGGACTTCAAAGGTAGTGATAATGTTTTTGTTTTGTTTTCCTTAAAAGTGGTCGCAAGTTAAGTGGTGTTTGGTGTGTGTATGTTTGTGCGTGTGTTTAATGTCATACCCACTTTCGTGTATAGTCAATGTAAGTTAAAGAACTTAAATGTCCAAAAACTAGTTATACGTTAATATGAATAGAATGATTTAATTTATGTAAACTCTATTCCTATTATTATTATAGACAGCTAAGTTAGGTAGAAATATTGTAGGCAGTCAGACAGGGCTGGGCCCTCGAGTCAGTGCACAAAATGAGAACACATCGAAACTGTGGCTGGCGGTGCATCTGAAGATTAAAGTCACAATGGCTAGATTTTCATACTTCCTTAAGGGATAAATGGAGGCTTGGGATTACTGGTATCACCCTTCCGAGATTTCCCATTATCTCATTAGGGGCAGGTCATCCTCTCCCAGCCACTAAGACTGAGACTAAAACTACTAAGACTAAAACCACAAAGACTAAGACTACTAAGATTAAGACTAAAGACAAGGGCCGGTGAGATCGCTCAGCAGCGTAAGTGCCTGCCTGGCAAGCGCAAGGTCCCGAGTTTGACTCCTGGAACCCATATAAAGGAAAAAAAGGGCCGGTGACATCTCTCAGTGGCACAAGTGCTTGCTGGAAAGCGCTGGGTCTTGAGGTCGACTTCTGGCACCCACATAAAAAAAAAAAAAAAAGACTAAAGACAAAACTAAGACTATAGTTACCAACCAAGGTTAATGCTGTCACCCATATGGCCTTGGATCAATATTACCTAAACAACTATGCTTGCAATCTTATTGGTTGATAATTTTGAACCATGTTGTACCTGCCTCATGATTTTGCTCTATAAACTTCCTTTGAGAATTGGGCTCAAGGACAACCCATTCGGGACCCTCCCTGTCTCTCGGGAGCTATTCCTATTCCCTATTCTTATTCCCCATTTCTTTTCTCCAATAAATTTTCCTATTCAACCTCCGTTGATCCTTGGAATTCATTCTTTGACTTCAGGGAACGCGAACTTGGCATGTCTGACATCTGGCATTTCCCCTATAGCATTATCATAGATAGCTAAGTTATTTAGAAATATTATAGGCAGTCAGACAGGGCTGGGGCCTCGGAAGAAGTCAGTGCAGTAGACAACTGTGGCAGGAGGCCCATTCGTTGAAGGTCAGGCCTCAGGATAGAAAAATAACTACACACACATACTTCCTCTAAGGATGAGCAGCAGCGATTGATATTCTAAATAGGCATCAATCAACTCAGGTGGGAAACCAAAACCTCCACGGCCCCTCCCTTCCAGGAAAGTCCTTGTTCCTTCCATGTACACTTGCTACTTAGCACATGACTTGCTTCCTCATTTGATCCCCATTTAATCAATATTACCTAAGCAATTATACTCATAATCTTATTGGTTGACCATAGGTTTTGTCCCACCTCATACCCACCTTGTGATTTCCCATTGGATCAATATTACCTATGCAACTATACTTGTAATCTTATTAGTTGATCCTAGTTTTAGCCCAGCTTATACCCACCTCACCTTGTGGCTTTGCTCTATAAAACTCCCTTGAGAAATGGGGTCCTCAGGGCCACCCACTTGGGACAGTCTTCTATCTCTCTTAGACAGAATCTATCTTTCTCTCTACTAATACTTCCTACTCTTAACCTCCATTATTCCTAGAATTCATTCTTCGATTTTAGAGAACATGAACTTGGTGTATCAGACATCTAGCAGATTGGGAATTATATTTCCCTTATATTATTCAGATTATTTGGAAGTCCTATCATCAACCCTGTATCACTATTATATGCATAAACAATAATGAAAGATGTCTATAAGGACATATATTAATCATATAATAATCATATAATAAACATCTATAAGGACATGTATTAATCATTCTTATCACTTAGTGATTGAATTTGGCCTGATTTTGCTGTCCTTATTTTACCTTACTATATTGTTTGTTTTATTCCTATAAAAGATATGTGTTCATTTTTTTATAAAGACAATAAAGCTGTGGGTTTTTTTAAAAGATGCAACTATTGGAATGTTCATAACATATCTATATCTGTATCTATATATCTATTCATCTATATGTATCTATCTAGATATATGTATGTTAATATATATATATATATATATATATATATATATATATGTCTAGTTAAAAATTAACCTTACTTAAAAGTGTAACATTTGTTCTCAGTCCCTAGGAGGTACTTTCTAAGCCCTAGGATTGACCTGCCTGATAAGAATTTCTTTCTTTTTCTTGAGACAATTGGGCCATTCCAGGTAGTCCATAGTAATAATTATATTAGGGGCTTTGGGGCATATGGTGTCCCTTCAACTTTCAGAGAGACTAGAAGCCTTCGTCATAAACTATGCCACTAAGGCATGAACTATGCCTATGTATCTAAGTTGCACTATGAATTCTGGACACCAAACTTCTCTGGTTAGTAATTCTCCTTGTATACTGTCACATTTTCTTTCTGGGAGGGATTGGTAGGGCCGTCTATAACTCTACTGGGAGAAGACAACTGGAAACTTCATCCTTGGAACTCTTTAGGACTCTTCTCAATACATCTTTCTCTTAGTTAATTTTAACCATACCCTTCATTGGACTAATTCATAATCAGTATAACAGTTTTCAGTGAGTCCTTCTGGTAGTTTTTGAAACTGAGAGTAGTCTTGGGGATTCCTAAACCTTGGAGTTGGTTTCAGAATTTTCTAGAATAACCCTAACTCATTGAGGTTTGAGAAGAGAAAAGATGAGAAGACAGGAGTTGATGAAATTTTGAGTTCTGGATGGCCACTGAGTCACCTAAAATATGAACTGCAGATAGGCTGTAATCACTTACTGGATATGAAAGTTACCAATGGAATTTAGAAATAATGAATCCAACTCCCAAGGAATTGGCTTACTGGATATATAAGAAAATGCAAAGTAACAAGAAACAAGTTAAATATACAAGTTCTTGGTTATTCTGGTTATTACCATAGACTGTTGGGTGGTTCCTGAGATAGTATGAGCCAAGTTTGTACTTATCCAAGTCCAAGCAATAGCTCTAGCCTCAGAGATGGCCAAAGGGAAAAGTTATGCTGAAACATCAAAAGGTTAGGAAAATTTGAGTGATTTAGAAGAGAATAAGGAGGGCCGGTGAGATGGCTCAGCGGCTTAAGCGCCTGCCCGGCAAGCACGAGGGCCCGAGTTCGACTCCCAGAACCCACATACGAAAAAGGGGCCGGTGATATCGCTCAGCGGCACGGGCGCCTGCTGGCGCTTGAGGTCCTGAGGTCGACCCCCTGGTACTCACCAAAAAAAAAAAAAAAAAAAGGAAGAGAATAAGGAAAGACAAAGGTGAGCAATAAGAGATTTAAAACTCTTAAACAGCTATTAAAAGATTCATAAAGTGAAGATTGATGTAGTCAAAATAAAAGCTTTAATGCAGCATTGCTGAAAGTTAAATAGACCAATAGGAGCCTTGATGATAAAGGATTGAGGCTCAAACAAATGCACTCTATTTACCCTAGTTTGGGAGAACTAAAAAAGCCAGAAATGAAAGATGGCAATGAGAATCCTAACCTTAAATCATTTAGAGCAATGGTTTTATAAGTTAATTCACGTAAGGATTGTTTAAAAAGCCAAGATTCCTTGACTCAGCAGCTAGCTGGAGACCCAGGGATTCATACATACATGAACAGGTAAAATGAGCAGGTGGTAGATAAATTACCTTTCTGGTATTTTTTTTTTTTCCAAGACAGGGTCTTGCTATGTAGTTCAGGCTGGCTTTGAACTCACTATGGAGCCCAGGCTGGTCTCAAACCTGTGGCGATCCTGCTGCCTCAGCTTCCCAAGTGCTGGGATTACAGGCGTGCGCTGCTACACCCAGCCACTGGTACTTCTTTTTTTTTTTTTTGGTACTGGGAATCGAACTCAGGACCTTGTGCTTGCCAGGCAGTCACTGTGCCACTGAGCTATATCCCTGGTCCTTGTACTTCTTAAACTATGTATTGTGGTTCTAAAACCTTTGGTGAAGTCCTAATGGGGGCTAAAGTTAGATTACAAGGATATGGGAATGCAGTGTTTCATGAGATTAAAGTGAAAATTTGGATAAAACTTAGAATGTCTGAATGGAATTTATGCAAAGCGATTATGCCTCCTTTACTTAAATGTATCATGAGGATAGACACTGTGTCTGTATGAAACAGAAGGCATGTCAATTTGCCTATCAAACAGTATTGATTACACATGTTAAGTAACAACTAGTAAGACTGCCAAGGCAGTCTACAGATGATAATGGGAAAGCCCCACATTTGAAACAGTATAGGATACTAGAAGGCAAATAAAAGATTACCACTGTACATTTATGTTAGAAGCCTAGTGGGTGGTCAGTTTATTTGGAGTTTAGAGAGCATGTATTCCACATCTGGAAATATTGTTAGCTCCTATCCATAAAACTACTCAAAGAAGGTTGTATTTGAATAGGCTATGTCTGAATTGCAAAGAGAGATCTAGGGCACTGGACCCTTATCATCTACATTTATATGATTTTGAAAATGCTTACATTACATACTTAGAAACCAAGAACTTAGGACAAATGCCTCTCACTACCACCCAGTGATGACCACTGGGATTTTGAACCAAATAATTTTCACTTGAGAGACAATCATTAGCATGCTATTGAACTTTAACGGGACTGAGGACATAAAATACCCATATGCCTTGAGTGATGCCAAAGAAGCATTCTAAAATTAGGAGAGTATCAAGAAAAATTTCATAATAAAATGGAAATAATTTAGGCAAACACATGCTACTAGGAAAATGCAAGGTTGTACTCTTGCACTCACAAGCAGGTAGATCCTTTCTCCCCATGGCTGACTTTGGAACCACCTGGAGAGCTGTAAGATACTATAATCAGACGGGTGGTACCTATGAACTAACTGCTCTCTATTCACCATGGTTGGTTCATGGGTGGTAATTCCCACGTGAACAGATGACATCCTATCTAGAAGGCTGCCACTCGGATTAAAGAAGGTACCAACAAGTATCAGCTCTGTGGGCTGAACAGCATACCATTTCTCCTGATTGGATTTTTTTTTTTTTTTTTGTGGGTACCAGGGGGACGACCTCAGGACCTCGCGCGCCAACAGGCACCCGTGCCACTGAGCGATATCACTGGCCCCTTTTTCGTATGTGGGTTCCAGGAGTCGAACTCGGGCCCTCGCGCTTGCAAGGCAGGCGCTTACGCCGCTGAGCCATCTCACCAGCCCTCCTGATTGGATTTTTTGACTCATGGGTAGTAGCTAAAGGTCTGGCCTTATGATCAGGCAATACTAGGGACATCCATATGGGGTACAACTCTATGGAAAGCACTGTAGCAACTTGAGGGATACACTAAAGTAAGACGTGTTGATGCTTATTGGAAGACCTTCCTCCAGGATCAGAAGTTGGCTGAAACTGGCAAACAGATATCCTGGTCGATTCACTTCAGGTAACCACACAGGCCCATGAGATAAGTGGAAAGTGTGAGCTGCAGCAGTGTAGAGGTGGGGTGAACCTAGACACACTCCTCTGGTGCCCTCTGAGCCACAAAATGTCAATAAGAACTGTACTGTTTGCCGACAAGGGCGATAGAAACTACAGATGATAATGGGAAAGCCCCACATATAGCTGGCAAGTCATACATTCTAACTGTAGCCCCAGGATGACAAATGGACCCTGACAGGCATAGACACTTATTCTGGTTTGAGCTTTACATAGCTGGTGGTAGATGCAAATGTCAAGTACAACACAATGACGGGAACAAAGGCTACTGTACCAACTTCATTCATCAAGTTACATGTCAAATCTAGTAACATTAGAGCCCAAAGTGTCTGATATTGGGCAGAGGAATGTCACATCAAGTGGACATGTCATCCTCAGAGTTATGTTTGATAGACAATCAGAATGGGCACTCGAAACATATGTTATCTAAAATGGGGAGGGATAAAGACATGCAGGGCTGGCTGGCACGTGTTCTCAAGTATATGTTACACTCGGCATCTGGGAGGCCAAGAGAGGTCAGTTTATTCTCTAGATAAATTCCACCAGTTTTCTGCAGTACCTGAGGAAGAAGGGCTGGAAGGATACTGGCACAACTATGAACTTCTTCCCCGTATCACCTCAACTTTCTTTATTTCTGCCTTATATAGGAGTCCTGGGTCCAGTGCTGTTACTGTGGGTGCCAGAAGCAGGGCTAATCTCTAAGAAAGAAATGGTAACTATTCCTTTAAACCTTTAATCCTAAGGACCTCATGGTCCTTGAATTGTATCTTCACCCTCCCCCATCTTATAAAACTCGGCCTGGCACTGAGCACACCTATGCTGCCTGGTGGTCTAGGCATCCGCTAGCTCTGTACCGGTGGAACCCTACCTTGTATGGGTGGTAGTGTAGTGAGGTGGAGACAGTTTCCAGACTAGGATTGCAGCCTGCAGTCTAGACCAGCACAGTGACAGAACCAAATGTTCCCTCCAAATGGGAAAAAGTTTTCATAAAAATTAACGATAAGTGGAGATGAGGGGGAAGAGTAGCTGAGGGTAATGAGTGGCTTATGTAATGTTGGAAATCTAACATTACATTAACACCTCAAAAGAGGCTCCGAGAGAGATGACAACATGTCCTGGCTGAATCATACCACATGCCAAAAGTTCCTAAGACCACTCCTGCTTTTGGAGCCTGATGAAGTGGAACAATGACTCCAAACCTGAAGGGCCTCATTCTAGAACACATTTTAGTTCAATGACATAGTGATGAACTGAGTCAATTGTTAAAGACTGAGTGGCACTCTAGTAATGTGCCCATCTCCTGTGAGTCTATATTTTTTAGGTTACATCTAATGACATACTGAGATATGATGTAGCACTGGCATGGTTGATAAGATTACAATACTGAAATTCATGATCAAATATAACGTTATTTCATCATCACTGATACTAAGGACTGAATAGATTGAGTCCAAGCCTCTTTAGGAAGTAATACTGATGGCACATGACTGGAGAATAACTGAATTTAGTTTACCATCAGCTACTTTCTTTTAGGCTTTTTTAATTTTCCTTTTTTTGTGATGCTGTGGATTGAACCTAGGGCCTGCCACATGCTAAACAAGCTCTCTACCACTGAGCTACATCCCCAGCCCCTGACCAGCTAATTGCGATACTGAATAGTTCTATATAAGTTAACCAGAAATACAAGTAATTGTAGCTCAAAAGTAAGTACAAAAATACGAAAATGTGTACAATGGCTTGATAGGCTGGATTAGTGTTTCTTCTATCTATCCCACACTGGCTTCTCAAAACATTAGGTATTCATATTACCGTATCTGTCATACAATACTAATATAAATGCTCAGACAAATATGATCATTTGCTGTAACAGAACACTGGCCAAAAGTCAGGAGATGGCTTGTGTAGTAAAGAGTTAACCTTAAAAAAAAAGTAAAAGAATTAAACTTACCTAAAGTAAGGTCCAGCCTTTCCTCTCAGACCCCGGAAGGCAATCTCTACGCACCAGAAATACCTGCCTAATGTAAGTGTCTTTGTATATCTGGGGGACTTGGGCCATACCAGATAGTCCATGCTAACAAATTGTGACTTTGGGTGGCATAGTGTCTGAAGGGGCTGGACGTCAAGATCAGCCACACAGGTAGTCAGGCACCATGACCTGGTCTCTGTGACCAAGTCTCAACAAAAACTTTGGGTGCAATTAGGCTGGTGGGTCCCTTGGTTGACAATACTCCAAGAGATGAGAGATTAGGGTTTCTGTAGCTCTTGCTGGGCATTTGGGGTTGGACCAGGTCTACATCCACAGCAATGGGCAGGCCACTGTGGAGATGTCTGTGGAGGACCTGCTCACCTGCCGTGCAGCTGGTGTGGGGACAGTGGTAAGGGTTGCATCCCTCTGGAGCTTGGAGCTCCTGGACAGAAAGAGGCCTGGCCTCTGGTGGCCTGTAGGACTACCATGTTGGCTGTAGGTCCTACGCCAGCACCCTGTCAATGGCTCCCAGCCCCAGTGCATGGGGAAGGGACACTCAAGTGTGGCAAGATGCGAGCCCAGCTACTTCCCATCCTACTATGGGTACAGTTCCTACAGCAGCCCCAGTGTGGAGAGCAAGATCACGGCACAAAGAACAGCCCAGGGGAGGGTGCCTAGAGATGATGGGAGGCGGTGCCATGCACCTCCGGGGCTGGGGAAAGGAGACAACCTATGAAACTACTGCAGCTCTTCCAGCTGTTAATTCACAGGATTGGCTGAGGCACACAAAATTAAAACTTCTTTTAAAAAAGAATCGGGGGCCAGTGAGATGGCTCAGAGGCATAAGCGCCTGCCTGGCAAGCGCGAGGTCCCGAGTTCGACTCCTGGAACCCACATAAGAAAAAAGGGCCAGTGATATCACTCAGCAGCACAAGCGCTTCCCGGCAAGCGCGAGGTCCTGAGGTGGACTCCTGGTACCCACGTTAAAAAAAAAAAAAAGAATCGGCCAAGGTCAAGATCAGAGAGAACTTGTGGCTGGTGGCCTACTCCCAGAGCATTGCCTGGGGCAATGATGGCTTCTTGAAAATGTCAGAGGAGAGGATAACTGCGGAATCAATTTCTGGAATTGTGGCTGGACTCCCATGCACTGATGGGTACTGGGGTAAATTCTAATCTGTGGCAGGCCTGGCTGGCTTGGAGTTTCTTTGTTTTCTTTTTTTTACCTAAATGTAATCAGCTGGGGATGAGATGGGAGGGGCAAGAACGTCTTTTATTCTTGGGGTTCACATATGTCTTAGTTACCTTCTCATCACTGAGATACAATACCCAACAGCCACAATTTAAAGGAGAAAAGATTTATTTTGGCTCACAGTTAGTAAAGGTTTGACTGGCTCCAAGGCAGGGCGCCATGGCAGAAAGGCTTGGCAGAAGAGGAACAGCTCATGGCATAGCAGGCAGGAAGCAGAGAAGGATCAAGAGAGTCATCCAACTATATATTTTTAAAAAACTAAGAGGGATGGATTAGACAAAGTTTCTGCCTAAATAGAGTCCAATATCAGAGATTTTGCGGGGAGCAGGTAAAGGGTATTAAACCCAGGGAGCACCAAGATACACACCCAGCCCTTTTTATTTTTTATTTTGACTCAGGATCTTACTAAATTGGCCTCAAAACTTGTGACCCTCCTGCCTCAGCTTCCCAATTATCTGGGATTACAGGCATGTGCCACCATGCCCAGCTTAAGATTTTAAAAACTATACACATATTCATCAAAAATCTTCACCTGAGTTCCCTGTGTCTGTGAATGGCATCTTCCTTTTTGTGAACTTTTCTCTCTCTCTTCACCCAACATAAATGGGTGAGCATGGTTCCAGCGATGCTCCAAGTTCTTCATAGCGCCACCCTCTTGCCTTTAAGCAGTGTGTTCCGTTGGGGACCTTTGATAGTACTCAACCCCACCCCCACAGTCGGCTGGTGGAGGACAGGGTCAGTAAGAGCTCTACCACAGCATTTTTTTAACTGAAGGTAGGAAAAGAGTTATCCCCACAGTTTGAAATGTAGGGGTCCCCACTGGCTATAAGGTAGGGAAACAAATTGGCAGTGAAAAAAATACAGCCAACACTCAGAAAGACATACAGTGAAGAGAATTATGGGCATGGGCATGTTTGACACCAGATCCAGTTTTCCTGAGAAATTACATTTCCTCCTTTTTGCAAATTTGGTTGTACAATCCTTCAAGTATCTGACGGACTCCATTATTTTCCAATAAAGTTTCTCTTTTGCAGAGGCATTTTAAATGAAGCCATGTTTCTTGCATTTAAGAGCATTAATTATAAATACACTGACCAAGTCAGAAATGCTGTTGTTAACTTTGACTTCTCTCTCCTCATTCCCACGTACAATTGATCACTGTGTTTTGTTCGTATTCCCTTTTAATATGTGTCCAGTCCGGCTACTTCAAGCACTTCACTCCACGTCCACTGCCACGGACTTAGTTCAGGTCAGCACCTCCTGCTCCCCATGCCCCCTTGTTGCAGCAGCCTCTTCACTGTCTCCATTCATTCAATACGTACCGAGCGTCCAGTATGTACCGGGCACTTTTAGGGTCTAGAGGGATAAAGATGAAAGTCCCTGCCTTCATGAGGACTCCATGGTTGTAGAAGGATACAGGTAATACACAAGCCGAGGTCTAATGTCTAATAGTGAAGAGTGTTATGGAGAACCGGTGGTCCAGTGTCGCAGGAATGGACCCTCTGGCATTCTCCTCCTACGATGACCCTGGCTCAACTACATGGTATGCTTTAGCCATGTGACGCTAGCAGCTGGTACCAGCAGGAGCTGAAAGAGTGCTTGTGTACTGGACTTGCTCTCTCCCGCTTCTGAGAACATTTCTGCCCTTCCCTATGTGACCAAGTGCCCAGCTGTCCTAGCCATTTCAGATGCCCCATTGAAGATGGCACACTCACGAATAGGACCATCTACACTACCCAGCCATAGCCAAGTCAGCCCGGGCCAGCAAAAGCTTCCCAGCCAATCCATGGAGTGGTTAATAATAATAATAATAAATGTTTATTGTTTTAAGCCCTAGTTTTTGGTACCATCTATTATCTATCAAACACTAACTGATGGAGCAGCGTGAAGGAACACACAGTGATGAGACGCTGCTTCTTCAGCAGCCACAGAGGTAGTCAGAGAAGGCCTTGTTGAGGAAAGGACACTTGAACAAGAGCTGAAGAGAGGGACTGAGCCATCGGTGGTGCGAAGGAACCACATTGTAGGTGGAGGGAATGGTATTTGGGGCTGAGAGAAGAGCATTTGCAAAAGCGTTGAGGCAGGAGCAATGTGTAGCTTGTCAGAAGTAGCAAGTTTGAGCTGGGCATCGTGGCACACACCTGTAACCCTAGTATTCTGGAGGCTGAGGCAGGGGGATTGCCATGAGCTCGAGTCCAGCCTAGGCTACATAATGAGCTCAATGCCAGCCTGGGCTACATAATGAGACCCTGTCTTAAAACTACAAAAAAAAAAAAAAAAAAAAGGAAGAAAGAAAGAAAGAAAGCAAGAAAGAAAGAAAGAAGGAAAGAAAGAAAGAAAGAAAGAAAGAAAGAAAGAAAGAAAGAAAGAAAGAAAGAAAGAAAGAAAAGGAAGAAAGAAAGAAAAAAGAAAGAAAGAAAGAAAAGAAAAGAAAGAAAGAAAGAAAGAAAGACAAGAAAGAAAAGAAAGAAAAGAAGAAAAGAAAAGAAGAAAGAATAATTTTGTCAGAGTGGACTGAGTTCAGTAATCAAGGGAAAAGAGTGACACAAAATGAGGTCAAAGAGGCACCCTGGGATTGATCATATCCTGCTATTGCAAGCATTGCTGATGTTAATAAATTTTTTACAGATTTTTTTCCATATAGTTATAGGTTAAGTTTATAGAAATTAAATGATCAGGTTTGATCCCCAGCACCACACAGAAGAAAGGAAGAAAAAGAAAGCACAGTACACGACAATAGCAAAAGGTTTATCATTTGATTTTTTTTTTTTTTTTTGTGGGTACCGGGGGGTTGACCTCAGGACCTCGCGCGCCAGCAGGCGCCCGTGCCGCTGAGCGATATCACCGGCCCCTTTTTTGTATGTGGGTTCCGGGAGTCGAACTCGGGCCCTCGCGCTTGCCGGGCAGGCGCTTATGCCGCTGAGCCATCTCACCGGCCCCATCATTTGATTTTTTGACAGGTGAGCCCAGACTGCCTTCCATCCAGGTGGAAACAAGTTATCATCCTACCATTACTCTATCACTTGCGGTTATCACACAGGGTATTAGCAAACTCTTTGGTCTTTGCCAGTCTGATAGGTGAAAAACTTGGCTTTAATTTGCTTATCTTTTATTACAGATGAGGTCGAACAATTATCTGTGTGCATCAGAGCTGTAGTATTCCTTTTCACCGAACCGTCTCCTCGTCCCCTTGCCCATTTTCCCGCCGGGGTGTCGGTCTTTTTGTTGTTCTTCACATACGAAGACAGTTCAGCTTTGTCTATGAATTGCACCTTAAAAGACTCACTCTGGCTGCTGTGCAAAGAATAGAGGGACAGGGACAGGTAAGGCAGTGGGCAAAGCTATTATTAGGAGGCTGACTTGAATGCTCTGGGTAAAAGAACGTGTGATTGGGCTTAGAACCATTGTAGTAGAGATGGTAAGAGGTGAGACTCAGGATATGATAATAGCTAATATTTATCGAAGGTTTAATCTGTGTTAAGCACCATGATAATGACCCTGTAAGGGTTTTCTCATTCTGCTTTCCTAATAATTCTATGATGAAGTATATTCAGTGGATTTGACTCCAAAACCCAGCTACTCACCCGTGAAGCCGCACTTCCTAGGGTCTCCTCCAGCCTGGGCACCTAAAATCTATTCTCTCTACATCAGAATGGTCTCTCTAAAATGCAGAATCTGGTTTTTCTACTCTCTTGTTTAAAAACCTAAAGTGGTTCCCACTGGGAGTGGTCAGTTTCCTGTGCTGACTGGCCTGAGGGGGCCCAGATAGCTGGCAACACATCATTTCTGGCTGTGTCTGGAGGATGTTTCTGGAAGAGATTAGCGTCTGAAGTGGTGGGCTGAGTCCTCGCCGTGTGGGTGGGCATATTCCAATCCTTTGAGGGCCCTAAACAGAGGCAAAGGGCAGAGGAAGGCCAAAGGCATTGTCGTCTGAAGTGACAGCATCTATCTTTTCCTGCCCTTGGACAATGGAGCTCGTGCTTCACAGGCCTTCTGACCCTGAGGCCTCCACCCAGCTGTGCCTCCCACCTCACCCCCGCCTCAGCCCCTGTGACACAGCCTTTGGGCCCCGAGTGGGATTTACACCACCGGCTGTCCTGATTGTCCAGCTCACAGAGGGCAGGTCTTAGAGGAAGTTTGGCTTCTATAATCCTGTGTGTGTGATCAAAGTATATGTCTGTGGTATGACCGCCCCCTTGCAAGAGTGTCTTCCTGTGATGTGGTCAAAACCATGGTGAATTCTGCTGCTGAGTGCTAATGAAAAGGCAGGCTCCCACGAACATTACAGCGTGTCCTCGTCCACCTTACTCACCAAATCTGGCACCGTGTGACTTCTGGCTCTTCCTCAGAGTCAAAATGACCATGAAAGGTAAACTGTTTGAATGGATTTGAGATATTGGGGCAGCCATGACAGTGCAACTAAAGACACTCACAAGTATAGGAAATGAAGATGTCAAATTATCATTATTTGCAGACGACATGATCCTTTACATAGAAGACTCAAAATATTCCACCAAAAGACTCCTAGAATTAATAGCCAAACTCAGCAATGTAGGAGGCTACAAAATCAACACACAAAAATCATAGCCTTTGTGTACACCAATAATGAACTGACTGAGAAAGGAATTAGGAAAATAATACCATTCACAATAGCATTTTCAAATGGAAAAGTAGCCAAGAGATGGAGGGAGGGGAGAAAAGGAAGAGGGGAAGGAGATGAAGAAAAAATTAAGATGTGTTATGCACATGTATTAATGCCTTACAAAGAATGTGATCATTATGTACTACAAACATGTACTAATAAAAAATAAAAATTGAGAAAAAAAGAAAAATGAAATACTTAGGAATTAACCTAACCAAGGAAGTGAAAGACCTCTACAACCAAAACTACAGTACTCTGAAAAAGAAGGTTGAGGAGGACATCAGAAAATGGAAAAATATCACCTGTTCCTGGATAGGCAGTACTAATGTTGTCAAAATGACCATAACTTCCAAAACTGATACACAGATTTAATGCAATCCCAATCAAAATACCAGCAGTAACCTCACAGAACTAGAGAAAACAATCCTAAAATTTATACGGAATCAGAAGAGACCTAGAATAGCAAAATCAATCCTGGGCAACTAGAGCAGAGTAGGAGGCATCACAATCCCAAATTTCAAGTTATACCACAAAGCTACAGTGATAAAAACAGCATGGCACAAACACAGAAGACTAATATCTGGAAAATATGTAGAACTGAAAAAATATTAAAGCCCTCCCCCCAGATAAAAGACCCAATCAAGAAATGGGCAACTGGAATGAACAGACACTTAGAAGAAGCCATTAGAGAAATGCAAATTAGGGCAACACTGAGATTATGCCTTACTCCAAAAAGGATAGCTATTAACAAAAACTCAAAACAACAAATGCTGGCAAGGAGCAGGTAAAAAGCAGCCCTCTACATTCTAGGTGAGAGTGTAAACTAGTACAACCACTATGGAAATCAGTACAGAAATTCCTCAAAAAACTGAAATAAGAAATTCCATTTGACCCAGCTATTCTATGTCTGTGTATCTTCCTGAATGAGTTAAGGTCATCTTGTTACCATGATCCATGCATACACATGTTTATAGCAGCCTAATTCATAATAGCTAAATCTTGGAAGCATCCTATATGTCCATCAACAAATGAGTGGATAAAGAAAATGTGGTATTTACACACAATGGAGTACTACTCTGTCATAAAGAAGGATAAACTTGAGTCATTTGTAGGACAATGGATGCACCTTGAGATCATAATGTGAAGTGACATAAATCAGGCACACAAGCTTAAATACTGCATGGTTTCTCTTCAATGAGAAACCTGAAATATAAATAAAGAGCAAAATAAAAGATAGATTATAGGAAATAGGAAGAGAGATGTTTGCCAAATGGGTGGGGGACCAAGAGATGGAAAGAGAGGAGGGGGAGAGGATGAAAAAGAATTATGATGTGTTATGTACATGTACCAACTCCCCATGAGGAATGTAATCATTATGGACTGCAAACATGGACTAATAAAAAATAAATATTGAAAAAAATCACAGGATCTCTCTCCTTGGGGGTCATGAGGGTCAAATGAGTTATTATATATAAAGTTCAAGCCTTGTCTGGGCAACTTAGTGACTTAAATGAGACCCTGTCTCAAAATGTTAAAATTAAAAAGGATGTGGGGATGTAACTGGGAAAATGGTGTGTAAGGGTTTCCTAACCGCATTATCACGGTCATTGTCATGATCATATCATCTCTTAGTAAAATTCAGGTATCATGGCACATGCCTGTGATGCCAGCTACTCAGGAAGCTGAGCTAGAGTGATGGCAAGGTTGAGGCCAATCTGGGCAATTTAGTAAGAGATCCTGTCTCAAAAAATCAAAATATAAAAATGAAGATTTATTCTATTTTTTAAAATAAAATAAAGACACTAACGAAAGAGGATTTCCAGAATGGCTTCAGAAAGTACCAAGAGGGTCGGTGAGATGGCTCAGCAGCATAAGCCTGGCAAGTGCAAGGTCCTGAGTTCGACTCCCGGAACCCACATAAAGGAAAAAAAAGGGCCGGTGATATCGCTCAGTGGCACAAGCACTTGCTGGCAAGCATGAGGTCCTGAGGTCGACTCCCGGTACCCACATAAAAAAAAAAAAAAAAAAAAAAAAGTGCCAAGAATGATGGGATAAGTGTGCTCAAAGCGAGGGGGAGAATTTTGAGGGAGATTAATGGCAATGTGCCTTTTACTGCCATATACTTTTACTAATATATAGAGAGAAGGGGGAGGGAGGGAGGGAAGGGGAGAAAAAGAGAGGGAGAAGAGGGAGAGGGAGAGAGACAGCTCAAATTCTGTTTCTCTTGAGAATCTGGACTAACAAAGTCCTGAAGCCTTAGGCATTCAGCACCCACAGACTTTCAGCATATGGCCCCGGCTGATAGCCCCAACCCCTGTCCCTGACCTCAAGTGCTCACAGGGGCTCCCAGCACTCCTCCAACCTCCAGGCCCAGGCAGTGGCTCTGTCAAGAAAATCCTCCTCCACTCCCACTTTCTTTCCCAGACAGCCCCGGTGGCCCTCAGTCTCCACCTGACGTAAGCGCTCCTGAGAAACAGCATGAAACCCACTGCCTTGGATAAACAGCGGATTAGGCAGGCCTCGTGCTCTCTCCACTGCGCAGGATTTGTCACACTCTGGTGTGGTTACTTATTTCCTTCTCTGTGTCCATAATTCCCCCACCATCTTCCCCACTGGATCATAAAACTGTCTTGTAGACAGAAATAATATTTGATTTTTTCTTAAATATTTCTGTACAATGATTTTAAAAGGCTAAAAGATTTGGGTTTAGGTTAAAAGATTTATGTTGCTGATGCACAGCAGAGTCTAAAATAGTTTAAAAGCTGAGTGTGGTGGGGCATGCCTGTTATCCCAATGCTTGGGAGGCTGAGGCAGGAGATAGCAAGTTCAAGCCCAGCCCAGGCGACCTAGCAATTTAAGTGAGACTCTGTCTCAAAATTGAAAAAGGGGTGGAGATGTAGCTCAGTATGAAGGTCCTGGCTTTAATCCCCAATGCTGCAATACCTACCTACCTACCTAATATGTACGTTCGTACATAAAATGTTTTAGTTAAAAGGCTCTCTTCCCTGCCTACATCATTCTCCCATTGCTTAGTTTTCTTCTCCTGCAAGTAGCTAATATAGTTTCTGCTTATCTTTATGAAAGATGTTTAAACATATTCAAGAATATGTGTGTGTGTGTGTGAACAATGAACTACATTTTGTTCACTATTTCATTCCTCATCACCTCAGCACAAGCTCTGCCACACCGTGGGGCGTTAATGAGACTGCTGAGCCAAATTACAATACAGGCGTTGATGGTAATCGGTGCTGAGTATAACCAGATGACTAACAAGCTCGTGAAAATGCCCACCAGCATACTCAGCAGGGCAGCCCCCTGAGATTTCAAAATGAAACATCTGGCAAAACCAAGTGCTGGAGAAGACACAGTGCAATTGGAACTCTCAAACTCTGGTGACAGCGTAGATTGATGCAGTCACTTTGGAAATCTCTTCAGTAACTACTAAAGCTGAAGGTATGCATAACCTATGACATGGTGAGCCTACTTTTAGGTATATATCCAACGGATGTGCTGCCTATGTTTACCAGAGGCAGACAAGGACAGTAGCCCGTCCCCCACCCCCTTATCTGAGAGGCCCCTGAAACCTCAGTAGTGAAGCCTATACACAGTGCTTTCTTTTTCTATGATACTTGCCTGTGATAAGGTTTAATCTAGAAATAAAGGGCAGTAAGAGATTAACAACAGTAATAATAAAATAGAACAATTATAACAATATATATCATGAAAATTAAGTGAATGTATTCTGTCTTCCTCTCTCTCTCTCTCTCTCTCTCTCTCTCTCTCTCTTCCTCCCTCCCTCCCTCCCAAGAGCAACAACAAACATTAACATTTTGGGTCTGTTATTGACAATGGCAGCTGAAACCACAGAAAGCAAAACCGTGGAGAAGGGGGCACTCCTGCATATCCAGTGGCTCCCCTAATGCTCTGAGCGTCTTAGGGGCAGAGTCCTATCATTTTAGGGCAACAACTACTACCGAGGAGTAAGCGGGGAGTAATTTTGTGTTCAACATGTGGTTACGCGGAGCTCCCAGCTTTTGCAGTGGCCACAAAGCTGAGGCAGTGTCCTCTGAACAGGAGAGAAGAGCTCTGCACTCGCTAGCCACTGGCTGAGATGATGAGAGCCCGTTCCATCAAAGCTGTCTGAACTCCCTGCCTTCCCAGAGTGAGACATGGCAGAAATGTAGGAGCTGGAGACCGATATCACTTAACACCATGGTACTGTTCGCTGGCACCAGGCAGCCCAGGCCTGTGGAGAGGGTGGGAGGTGGGGCACATAATGTTTGCAGAGCACATGCGGGCTGCCTGTCCCCACAGGCCACCCCCTCCTGTGGGCTCTCACCAGATGCAAGGAAAGCTGTCATGCTCAGATACTAGAGCCCAAAGTATTCATTCTGAGGCCCTGGAATTTCCCCGCATGCATACCCCGTACCTTCTGGGGCATGTAGCCATGACCTAGCTAGTCCCCTGGTCCCGGCTTCCTCCTGGATTGTGCTTTGTAGGGTGATGCTACTACTTAAACCCTCCAAGGCTAGTGTTAATATAATAAATATTCACTCCTTACCCATGTGACAGTCCCACGTGGGAGTAGCCTGGTGACTGGGGAGCCAGACACCTCATTCCCAGACTCCGCCCTCTGGGACCCAGTGGTCTCTGCATCTGGCCAGCAGGGGAGAGAGCGTAGAAGACACTCCTGCGCTAAGCTCCCTGGCCACGAGACAGGAGTGTGGCCCCTGGCAGAGGTCAAGCACAGACTGGAAAGCTGTGCCTGGCGGTGCCACGGGGTCTGGGTCAGCAAGAGCTCTCCTCTGCGGGAGGGGTCAGGGACTTGCCTCTGCCGTGTGGACCAAGAACCTCTGGGCCCTGTCCCTCCCTAGAGTGAGCCTCCTTTCCAAAGGAGGTTTTTAATGATTTCCTGTCCATGCATATTGTAGCCGGCAAATTTCTCCTTCTAGGTCACACGATGAATCTCAGAACAAAACTCCCCTTCTGACAGGGTATCTGAACGTTAGGAACTAGGCCGGCAGGACAGACACACAATGTCGCCAGGGCTGGGCGTGGAACAGAGACGTGGGGACGAAGAGGAAGATTCCATGTGTCACTGTGTGATTTTGGGTATTAGGTTTAAAAACTAGTGAGCAAAAAGAGTGTTAATCAGCATCGTTATTGACATGAAATTCAAGAATGAGCAAAATGAATTGATGGTGAGTAAAACTCAGAACAGTGGTTAGATCTGGGGAGAGGTGGGTTGAGACTGGGAATGGGCAGAGCAACAACTGGGCAGGCAACGGCTGCTCAGCGATATGCACAGGAGAAAGCGACGCTCTACACTTACAATTGATACACTTCATGTTTTTTTCCATATATATATATCAGTTTAAAAACAAGTCTGTTAGGAAAATTTCCTGCCCTACTTTATCTCCAAATTTTCAGTGGCCCCTCTTAAGAGTCCTACCTTACGGATGATGACAGGCAAAACAGTTTCCTTCTCCTTCCTCTCTCTGAATTAAACTCAAACTCAGATCTATGTGATGCCTTTGGAATTGTAGAAACCATGCATAAGGAGCAGGCCAACATAGTCTCAAAGATTCCCCAAGATGTTGCTGAAAATTGTGATGTACATAGTAGAAAGAACCCAGACTTGGAAGTCAGCCAGGTCTGTGTTCAAATTCCAAATCTGTCCCTTAGCTGCAAGATCCTGGGAAAGTTATGGAAGCTTTCGGAGCTTCTGTTTTCTCTTTTGCAAAGCCAATCTCACCTGGTTAGGGCAAGAGTAGAATGAAATACATCTGCCTCAAATACTCCTTGATATGGGTAAGGCATAAACGCCAGTGTGAGCAGGAGTGTGCTTGAGACAGCGAACATAACGTGCGCGCTCTGCCTGGGGAGGAAGACGAGGCAGTCAGTTCCTCTCTGTCCTTCTGAGATAGAAAACTGAGGCCCAAACCTTTCTTCTTCCCCCGACAGCTGGCTGGAGCATGACGTCCCTGACAGTAATCATGATGCCCTCTCCTCACCTCCCTGAGAATGGCCCAGGGCCCAGCTCCAGCATCTTCCCTCCAACTCTGTGGTCGCCTCAGCAGCTGTCCTCTAGGCCGCCTTTGTCCCGCAGACCTGACAGAAGGTGAAGCTCTGCCCAAGGCCAGGACATCTCCCTCCAGCTCCGGGCTGCTCAGGTGCTGCTGTGGCCTCTCTAAAGAGCAGCAAGGGGACCATGCTTCACAGCGCAAAGACTGGGAAGGGACTGGGGCCACTGCCATTATCTCTCAAGTCCCTAAACCTCCATGTGCCACAATTAAGACTGCCGGGCACCCTGGAAACTCTTTGCAAGCACAGCAGTCTCAATTTCAGCCCTGCCATTGCTGTGGAAAGGGCAGGATCTCTCATCACGCAGCTGCCTCTCTGCAGTTCTCCCAGGCTGTCTGAGAGCTGAGGCTGTCCTAGACGTGCGGTAGCCTCTTAGGGAGACACATGCTTTCAAGCAGCACGCTTGAAAAGAGGAACTATCCCAGAGGCCTCCACCCCACAGCCATTCTGCATGCCTCTGCCCTGAAACCTCCCAGATGACCGTACCCCATTCTCACTACTCTGAAAGTCCCCAAGGAGGTCTGCGAATGCTCCTCTCTATGTAAGCAGTATTCCCTCACTCAATCCAGGAGGGCTCCCGCTGGGTACTTCCCTGCCGTGCAGCACAGGCTACGAGCACTGGCACTCAATGCTCAGGGCTGTAACACTACGGGCTGCGTCACGAGCACTCCCAGCCCGGAACCACTAACATCGAGGAGATATGCTTTGCCAGTTTTTTATTTCTATCTAAATTGAGCAAAAGAACCCAAGGCTGATTGGTGACACTTTCAATGCCATCAGCACGGGCAAAGTAGCCAGGAGGTGTTCACTCTTCTGTGTAGGTCTCAGCTGTCCCCAGTGACCAGTGATGTCTTCGGCAGGGGTAAGCCACCGGAAGTGGTTTTGTAGAGTGCTTCTGGGACACCACCTGGGTCAGACAGTCCTTGTGCACACCCAGTTCCACTTTAGGTACCTGAGAGACCCTGAGCAAGTGACTCAACTGCTCTGTTCTACAGCTTCTTTATCTACAAGGTCAGAAAAACAAGACTATCTACTGAGGTAAAAGAACTCAGAGCACGCGTGGGGTGAGTTTGTGCCCCAGAAATGTGTTTTGTTTTTTTTTTTTTTGTGGGTACCGGGGGGACGACCTCAGGACCTCGCACGCCAGCAGGCGCCCGTGCTGCTGAGCGATATCACCGCCCCTTTTTCGTATGTGGGTTCCGGGAGTCGAACTTGGACCCTCGCGCTTGCCAGGCAGGTGCTTAAGCCGCTGAGCCATCTCACCGGCCCCCCAGAAATGTTTTTATAAGAAGTCTTCTTTCTACATATGTCTTCTTAGTGATTCTGACATTGCACAAGCCACCCTTGACCTGGTAGCTGTGGCTTCTCCTTCCCTGTCTCATAGGCTTTTTCCTGTCCTAAGGTAGCTTCTCCACAGTCTTGGCCATTCCAATGGTTTTTTTTTTTTTTTTTTTTTTTTTCCTGTTTTTATCTTTTCACCAACTCCTGAATCCCGCCACTTCCCAGCCACTGGACCCACCATACCATTCTTTGCTTTTGTGAGTTTGACTTTTTAGATTCACACATTAGTGAGATCATATGGCATCTTTCTTTCCGTGCCTGGTTAATTCCCCTTAACCTAATGCCTTTCAGGTTCATCTATGTTGTTGCAAATGGCAAGATTTAACTCTTCTCTAACGGTAAATGTGATTCCATTGTATACATACAGCGCATTTTCTTTGTCCATTCTTTCACTGATGGGCAGTTAGGTCAATTCCATGTCTTGACTATTATGAATCATGCCGCAATGAACACAGGGTGCAATGTCTCTTCAGCGCTCTGATTTCATTTTTTTTTTTTTTGATACACACCCATAAGTGAGATCATATGGTAGTTCTATTTTTAATTTTTTGAGAAAACTCTATAGTGCTTTCCATAAATGCTGTACTAATTTATATTTCCACCAACAAGTATAAGAGTCCCTTTTTCCCACATCCTCACCAGCACTTGTTATCTTTTTGCTTTTCTATCATAGCTGTTCTAACAGATGTGAGGTGATGTCTCACTGTGGTTTTAATTTGCATTTTCCCAGCCATTAGTGACATGGAGCATTTTTTTCATTTACCTGTTAGCTATGCCAGCAGTTTTCCTAGTTATTTCCTACTGCTGCACTTTTCCATTTTCTAGCTATAATCACATACTTCTTCAGTTCATAAATAAAGCATTAAAACATCACAGGCTCCTTTCCTTTTCCCATCTTGTGCAACCACAATGTGTCCCTCCAGGGGACAGGCACCTAGGCCCAGTAACTGCAGGCTGTGATAAGAGATAGGAAAATGAAATTTTTATTGGAATATTTAGCTTTAGCCTGATGCAGTTTTGAAGAGGGGAAGCGGGCCACTTTCTACTTTCTACAGCTTTGGGTCAAGTCTGTGATTTCAGGTCTCTTAAAGACAGCAAATAGGGCCGGTGAGATGGCTCAGCGGCGTAAGCGCCTGCCTGGCAAGCGCGAGGGCCCGAGTTCGACTCCCGGAACCCACATACGAAAAAAGGGCCGGTGATATCGCTCAGTGGCACGGGCGCCTGCTGGCGCGCGAGGTCCTGAGGTGAACCCCTGGTACCCACAAAAAAAAAAAAAAAAAAAAAAGGACAGCAAATAAACCTGACTGATCTGCCAAATCTCAAAATCAACTTTCCTATGGTGTGCTTGCCACTGCTCTGGATTGGAGTTAGTCAAATTCCACCTTCTCCCTGACTGGGGTGGGTGGGGGGTGGGTTGGGGTGTGGATAGCAGTGTTGCTTTAAGTGTTCAAACTAAGACTGATGCCGCTGATGAGCGAGATGGAGTCAGTAGGGTCTGGACAGGAGATGTATTTTCTTCCAGGTCATTTACCCATTGTTTAATGTTCTAGAAGAAGTAATTTGGAAGAATCCTTTGAACCTGAAAGAATGTCCTCAAAGTTTGTATTTTTAAAAACACTATACTGCCTTCTTCTCATTTAACATTTTGCTTCTCTATGAGGCTGATAAACGCTCAGCCATCCCACACTTTCCCTTTTCTTCCTTTCATCAAAATCGAACTCCCATCCCAGAGCCTGGAAACGCCATATGATCGCTTCCTCAGCCTCTCTTTGAGCCGGCATGGGCCACCCAATGCCAAGCGGTG
This sequence comes from Erethizon dorsatum, assembly GCA_028451465.1. Lineage (NCBI taxonomy): Eukaryota > Metazoa > Chordata > Mammalia > Rodentia > Erethizontidae > Erethizon > Erethizon dorsatum. The sequence continues at coordinate 12,463,911 of CM051834.1, read as the reverse complement.
GACTTTGAGGAAATCCGATGGAGGGGTCTTGATTGAAAAAAAAGGAGCACCTGGAAAGAAAGGCCTCCCTTCTTGTGGGACACAAGCCTGCTGCGATGTTGCAAGTGTACCTGTCTTCGTCCTTTCTCTTAAATGAGGGTCTTTCCTCAGAGGTTAGGTGTGCCCGGTCCTGTGCCCATTCTTAAAAATCAGTCACTCACATCCTCCACCCGTGTGATACTGAGAAGAATACACTTGGTCTTTGCCCACAGTTCCTGGCTCCCAGCTCCTAAAATCCTCAGTATCTCCAGAGTGATGAGAGTCTTGCATGACAACGGATAACTGGTGGCTGGAGGCCTCCAGGCAGCTTCTGGACAGGAACTGTTGGAGCTGTCGTGTGTCATGGTGAGACTAGAAGGTTGGGACTCTGAGTATCCCCTTCGAGGAGGGGAAAAGGCTGAAGGTTGAGTTGATCATCAGTGGCTGACAGTGTACTCCATCCTGCCTATTTAATGAAGGCTCCATAAACACTAAACAGGAAGAAGTTCAGCTAAACTTCTGGACAGCTGAGCTTGCGGAGCTCCTGAGAGAGGGCAGGTGGGCGCGAGGCCCCTTCCCCATACCTTGCCTTATGTCTCTTCCCTCTGAAAGAAAGAAATGGAGTTGGGCTTGAGGAGGGGGTCATGGGAGCCACAGTCTGGGCCAATGCAACTGGCATCTGAAGTTGGGAGGTCTTGTGGAACCGAGCCCTCAGCCTGGGGTCCGGACGCTTTCTCCAGGTAAAGAGTGTCAGAAGCGGAATAGTTCTGCTGAGTGGAAAGTAGAGAGTAGGAGAAAAAGCACTAGGTTGTTTGTTTTTGTTTTTTCCAGTACTGGGGATTGAACCCAGGCCTTGCACTGAGCCACATCTTTAGCCCTTTTATTTTTTATTTTTTATTTTGAGACAGGATCTTGCTAAGTTGCTAAATTGCCTAAGTTGGGCTCAAACTTGCAATCCTCCTGTCTCAGCCTCCCAGAGTTCTGGTATTATAGGCCTGTGCCACCATGCCCAGCTGTGCTGGTGGCTTTTAATCCTATCTCTGTAATTCCCTGTACTTCAATATTTCAACAAACCTTTATTGAGCACCTACTCCGTGCTATGTACTAGAAGCTAAGCTAAGTCAGACAAGGTCCCTACTCACATGCAACAGTCTCGTGGACTTCTCCTAGCACACTATCTTCAGATGTCTCCACTGGACATTTCTGTTCTGTGTCCCCACCATTCCTGACACAACACGTCTAATCAAACTCTCTTTTCTCCAAACTGACTTTCCCTTTTCTGCTCAGGAACCCCGTGCTCAGCCATGATATCTTTGCCTCTTTATTTACCTTTGTTGCAAGCAAACGCATTTCTCTTTAGTCATTGAGTCTACTTCTGCTAAGTGCCAGGACCATTACAATGATACATAGTGGTCCCTGTTCCTCACACAAATAATCCCAATACAGTGTCAGATGTGTGACAGCAGAGGGATGACTGATAGATGAGAGGAGAGAGCGCCTCAGATCTTGAGGGAGTAAGAAAGGAGAAAACGGGGAGAGGAAGAAGAGACTGGGATGAAAATTCAGCCTTGGAAAATGCTGATGTCTGTAGGGTAGAACAGCATAGTGTGAGCAGGAAGTCAGGGTATGAGAGGCCTGAGCAGGAAGGTCTTCCAGCAAACAAGCAGGTGCTCAGTGAGCAGAGTGCGGTGGGGTGGTGGGTCAGCCTGTGGGAGGCAGATGAATGAAGGGAAGGTGGTGAGGAGGACAGTTTTCACATTGCCACCACATTCTCCCTTCCGGTAACACTGTCTTGATCTTTCCTTTAGGACCACCCCTTTCTCTTTTTCGGGTACAGCTTGCATGCAGCTGGTCCCACCTTACACCCAGGCCCCAGCCAATCAAATCACCACATGTCCATTGCCATGGAGATTTGTTCAGGGATGAGCTCCTAACCAGATCCAGGGCAATGAGAAAAGCTCTGCTGGGGCTTTCAGGAAAGAGGTGCTCTGGTTCTGCACCAGTTGGAAGCCCAACCTCTTATCTGGTCAGGGCTGGACCATGGCACTGGTCTTTTCACTGATCTCCTTGTCTCCTACTTCCTGTCCCCACGAACACTTCCCCACCCTTCTTCCCAACACCACTTTTACATCATCCTCCTTAAATTCCTTGTTCTTAGTGCTTCATGCTCTGGAAGAATCCGGAGCAAGTCTACTGTTCCTAGCGTCTTTGTCATGGGGGCTTCCTTTATCTTCCTTCTGGATTCCCTACCCTTCCCTTTCTACTTAAATCCTCATCCTTCTCAAATGCCATCATCCTGGACTCCCATTTGGTATCAATATGACCTGATGGCAACTTTGGAAAATGTAATTTATTGTCTTCTTTTACTACCTCTCGTTTGACATGTTTTGTTTTGTTTTGCTTTGCTCTCCCAAATTACCTTGGATGGAACTTGAAGACAAAGCCCATGTCATAATTATTGGTATCCTGTGTAGCACTGATGACAGTGTTCCACACAACCGACACTCAAAATTTTTACAGAATGACTAATAGATATTTCCCAGTTTGGCAGTGGGTGGCAGGAAATGGGGATGAATGTAAAGTTGCAATTTAAGTGATGAGAAGAGATGCTGTCAGCAGAGAAGAGAGCAAAAGACATTTAGTGGATGCAAACAGTCTGGTCAAGAAGACACAGTGGGAGTGTGATATATGAAAAGTTTTTTTGAGACACAGTCACAGTTGATATAGCGAGGAGATGAACCCCAAACAGCAGGATGGGGTGGCAGGAACAAGCCCTGAAAATACCAGAGTCCCTGATCCAAAGGGAGATGCCGAGCCCAAGAAGCTAAGTGACTTGAAGGATGGAGGCAGCCAGTGACTTCAGCCATGAGGCCTTGCAAGATGCAGAGTAGGAAGGGGTTGCGACGCCCTCGGAAATGGCACTCACTGAGTGTAGGACATTTTCTCGCTCTGTGCAACCCTCTCCCAAGCTCCTCTAGGAGAGAGAAGAAAATCTGCCAGGAGCGGCTTTGCCAGGATGTGGATGAGTGAGGAGAACCGCCCTAGACAAGGCGCACGGTATTTCTCGCGGACATTTCCAGTCTTCAGCGTCCTCCGTGGATCTCTCTGTCTGAAACATTCTCTTCCCCAGGCCTTGGGGCCACCCTGTCTTTCACGGCTCTGCTTCTCCTTCTCAGTTTCTGTGGGTGGATCTTCACCTTCCTCGCCTCTGAAATCAGAAAGACTCCAACCTTTGTCCTCCAGCTTCTTCTTGCCTACATTTACACTTAGGTCCTGGGGGAATCTTACCCAGGCCCAAAACTCGAAACACTTTATATGAGGTGTGATTAACACATACAGTGAGTGTTCAAAATTTTAAAAATGTATTACAGTAAAAGACCTTAAATTCTAATTTTTATTGTACATGAGCATTTTCTACAACATTAAACATTCTCCTAAAACATGAATGTTAATGAATGTATAATTTGTTATCGTATCGATATTTTATTTATTTAGTCATTTTTCTATGTTGAATACTATTTATTTATTTATTCATTCATTTGTTCCTGTAGTACTGGGAATTGAATCCAGGGCTTTGCACTGAGCTGCATCCCCATATATTTTTATTTTGAGACAGGGTCTGAATTGCCAGGCTGGGGCAATCCTCTTGGCTCAACCTTCCAAAGTGCTGTGATTTTAGGCAAGTGCCATCACGCCCATCTAGAACTTTTACATTGTCTTTTGTTTTTCTTTGTAGATAATGCCGTGATAATATTTTTGACCATATCTTGGATTATTTTCTTACCTAAACTGATGGAACCGGAACTTAAAGAGTTAAAGACTATGCTGAACATTTTTAAAGCTGCTTAAGTAGGAAGAAATATAAAGTCAGCTGCAAGTAATAGAAAAACTAACAATCGGTGTATTTACTGCTTCGATAACCCGAGTCTGAAGGAAGGTAGGGAGAATCTATAACCAAGAAATCAGACTTTTCATCTTTTTGCTCCAACATCCTCAGAATGTCAGCTTTTCTTTCTTGCACTTGCTGACTCATGGTGGCAAATTGCTCCAAGCATCACATTATTATGTAAGCAAAATTCAGAAAAACAGGATATATGAACAGGGCAGTGAGACAGGCTCACCATACATTATTATTTAATTTGGAGAAAAAGTCTTTCCTATAAGCCCCTTAGCAGAATTCCCCTGAGAGCTTATTTCTACTACTGAGTCACTGGGCATCATTAACTATCAGGAAGGCTAAGAAAACAAACACCATATGGCCTTTTTCAGACTCAGTGGTGAAATGAGAAGAGGTCTGAGATAGCTGATGAACAGTCACTGTAATAGATAGCAAAAGCCACAGTTGCGCTATGTAACAAAGTACCCAGAACTCAGAGGCAAAGACAATAAGCATTCTTCTCACGTGCACACCTCGGCTCCATCAAAGATGGCTGGCGGAAGTTGGGTTCGGCTTGGCCTGCTGACTGCCTGCGCCTGGGCTCCGGTCTACATGATGTGTGTTGGGCTCAGGTCAAGTGTGTGTGGTGTTAGTTTGGGTTTTGTTTTTACTCTTCAGTAAAAAAAATAATAACTAAAAGAAAACAATGCAAAATAAGTGCACATCTTAGGGAATTTTGATAAACACCCTTTTAACTATCACCCAGGTTGAGATACAGAACTTTGCCGGCCACCCAGGAAACTCTCCACGTGCCCCATGTCAACTACAGCCCTCCCTTTCCTCTAAAATCAGCCAGCATTCTGACTGTAACAGTACCCACTTCCTCAAATTTGTTTATGGTTTATTCATTCATGTCCACACCCATAGGTTAGTCTTTTAGTGGCTTACACTTTTAAAATCACTTTTGATGTATAATTATCTTAACCTACAGTTTTCCTCTCCATGTCTTTCCATAAAATTTATCTGTTTAAAAACTTGGGCCTTGGGCCGGTGAGATGGCTCAGCGGCGTATGCGCCTGCCTGGCAAGTGCGAGGGCCTGAGTTCGACTCCCGGAACCCACATACAAAGAAAGGGCCGGTGATATCGCTCAGTGGCACGGGTGCCTGCTGGCGTGCCAGGTCCTGAGGTCGACCCCCCGGTACCCACCAAAAAAAAAAAAAAAAAAAAACTTGGGCCTTTTAGCTGGGTGTGGTAATTCCTATGCACAGTCCCAGCGACTGGAAGGCTGAGGCAAGAGGATCATTTGAGCCCAGGAGTTCAAGGCCAGCCAGGGCAACATCGTGAGACCTGCCTCAAACAAAGTCAAACAAAAACACACGTGGACCTTTTGACTTACAGAATTTCCCATGCTCTGTATTTTTCTGATTGCAAATTCATGGTGGACTTCAACACATCCCTTTGTTTTCTGTATTTCCTGCAACTAGGCAACTGGATCTAGAGGCTTATGCAGATTTATGCTCAGTCCTGCAGCAAGTCTACAGGTGGCATCTGGCTTTCATAGCTAACGTAAGCGGCCATTAATGCTCGATGCCTAGATTCATTAATTCACTTGAATTATAAAATGGTAGTGATAGAACTCTCAGTTTATTATATTTATTAAATAAATAATATTATACAGAGACACATCCCCTTCTCTCCTAATGGCTACCAGCGGTACAGTCTAATAGGAGAATAAGGGTAAATCTTTATTCTTTCCTTTATCCAACTTTCAGAATAATGAACCCATTCCCTGTTATTTGCCAAAGGTAATTACTTTTTTATTATTATGAAATCATTGATGTAAATATATTTGAAGCTTTGCAATCCATTGCATTATTGTCCTCATTGAAATTAAAATTGTCTTATCTTTTTTTTTTTTTTTGTGGGTACCAGGGGTCGAACTCAGGACCTCGCATGCCAGCAGGCGCCCGTGCCACTGAGCAATATCACCGGCTCTTTTTCTCCTTTATGTGGGTACCGGGAGTCGAACTCAGGACCTCACGCTTGCCAGGCAGGCACTTATGCCGCTGAGCTATCTCATCGGCCCCTGAAATTGTCTTATCTTTGACAACTGGGAACCTCTTCCAATTAACTTGAATAAGTTTGACATGACCCTAGTAGTCTGACATTTGCAATGACAAAATGCTCCAGGACAGTTTGTATGGGGGGGCACACAGATTTGTAATCAGCCATTTCTCCAAGAAGTTCTCGTTTTCTTTTAGTAGAAAATGGCATTTCATTAGCACAATTTGGGGTATTATAGACCATTGAGTAAGTGGGCCTATATTCGGGGACTTTTTCAGTGGACAGAGCTAGGAAATATATTTTTGAAGATAAAACACTTCATGTGTTCACAGTGATGCCACAGTGCTATTCCCTAACTTCTCTCAAATTACCTCTGCATCTGCTTCCTCCACCTCAAGAATCTCGGTTCTGGTTCTCAAAATATGAGAAATCATAGACTACACCCCTCCACGATTGTTCTTCTACTGTATCCTACATTATACCCAGAAGAGTTACAAAATAACGACACTGAGCACAACGACCACCAACCACAATTACTAAAAGCACTTTTTAAAAAATTTGCATACTTTATCCCTATCCCTATTCTCACCTCATTTTTAAGCTGTACTATGACTACACTGTCAAGTCATATAAACCTCACGTACTATATTTTCTTCTTTTAATTCTTAGGTTTTGTCTAAGAGTAACTGTACATTTCATATTCCCCGCAAGCCCTATGTCGAAGCCTCTAGTCATCGTGGTTATCTGAAGCTCGTTCTGTAATAGATGCCTCAGGAAGTACCTGTAGGCATAATGGTCCCTAAATTCAAATGTGTATGCTCAGAACTGCTTCTTCAAGCCTTTTTTTTTTTTTAATGTGGGTACCAGGAGTCGAACTCAGGACCTCGTACTTGCCAGGCAGGTGCTTATGCCACTGAGCCATCTCACTGGCCCTGTTCATGACTTTTATACATGAATATTACATTTTCTTTGCTTGAGTATCCTAAATATTCTATTCTATTTCCCTTTGAAATATGTGTTACAATCAAAAAGTCTAATGATACTACTCCTTCCCTCATAAGCCACACGTGGTTTTTGCCTAGTTGTATAAAGAATTAGTATTTTTTGTCTTTTCCTTTGCAGTCCTGACATTGTAGCAGAATGTGTCCTGGTCACTGGTATGCCACAATCTCATGTGCACAGTGTACTCCCTCAATCTGTACTTTAAAATCTATGGTAATTCAGAAAAATTTCCTTCAGTTAGATCATTTAGGATTTGTTTGATTCTCTCACTCTGGTTTTCTCATTCAGGAACTTTTGTCACCCATATTTTGGCTACAGTCACTCAATAGTTGTATTGTTTCTCAAATCCTTATCTCTGTCTTAATTTTTTAAAATTTAAATGATTTTTCCTATTTTCACCTTTTGTTTCTCTTAAGGCATTATCTGTTGTGTTTATTCACTACATCAAGTATAGTTTAGCCTTTATTTTATTTCTATATTTTTCTTGAGGTCTGTCACTTCACTTCTGGGTTTTTCTAATTTTTATTTGTTGTTCTGTGATGTTTTGTATAATTTCCATGTCTTTTTGTTCATTTAAAAATATAATTTTCATTATAAGTTTCTTTTATAAAAGCAAATCTTTCTAGCCTGCTTCATTATCTACAGTAATATCATTCTGCTTCGTATTCTTATTTTCTGTACAATAACTTTGTATGAGATTTAACCTATGTACTTTTTTGTGTCTTGCTTTTATATTAGTTTAGATTTTTTTGAACTTTTAGACAGGGTCTTTGTTTAGAATAACTTTTCTCACTTCACAAAATCACCTATTCTCAAGCCTGGTGTGGTAGCGCTTGCCTGTAATCCCAGCACTCAGGAGGCTGAGGCAGGAGGACTGCCATGAGTTCGAGGCCAGCCAGCCTGGGCTGCATAGTGAGTTCAAGGCCAGTTTGAACTAATAGTGAGACCCTGCTGTGGCGAGCGGCATTGCGAGTGGCCTGATCTGCACACAATTCAAAGAAATTTCCTTTCCACAACAAATAATTTCCCGGATTTAAACACACTTTAGCTATTCCTTTCCAATCATTTGGGGCCACGATCCTATAAGTTCTATTAAACCTAAGGTAAAAGGGGCCGTAGGGCCATAAGTAGTGGTAGCTTGTTTTAATTCTTTTAAGGTCTTAAAGGGCACAGCTTCATGAAGATACATAACTTGTCCCGGATTATTGGGAACTTGAACTTCAGTAACAGGGTAAATAGGTTGAAAACTCTCCACGGACTCCCCCACCTGTCTGGCTTCTTTTAATTTTAATTGCAAGGGAGAGAGAGAACACGGCTCTGCTCCCGGAGAGGCGGAAGTTCCAACCTGTGACGCAGCGATATTTCTCTGAGCTAAAAAGGCGGGAATTGCCGCTTGTGGCTCAGTTAAGGTTATCAGGGTGGCTGTTATTCCACCATCCTTTTCCCACTCAGGACTTGATTTTAAAATAGTGCCCTGAGCCAAATACTTTGTGGTCATCCCAACAAACTTACAATCATTAAGACCATCTTTAACCAAACCACAAAAGTAAATACAGGAATCAAGATTACAACAAACAATTCCATATACATTTGTGGCTCTTGAGAATTGCCTGCCCCATGTTCAACGACCAACAAATTCAATACACCTCTTTCCTCTTTGCCTCCTGCAAGCCTTTTTTTGGGGGGGCTTCTTTTTTTTTTTTTTTTTTTGGTATTGGGAATCAAACTCAGGACCTTGCGATTGCCAGGAAGGCTCTGTGCCGCTGAGCTATATCACCTGGCCCTAGTGAGCCCACTTTTCTCTCTCTGGCCCTAGTGAGCCCGTTTTTCTCTCTCTGGCCCTAGTGAGCCCATTTTTCTCTTGCCCCAAGTTTAACACCTGATGATATCAGTGCACTCACTTCTCCCCATTTTGCACGCACAATGAGAAGTGTCCCCTCATCCACTATTTCTTCTTACCCCGGTCCGTGTTCAGGCGCCGTATGCCGCGTCCTGCGCAGCTCTCAAAGTTCCCAGGGGGAAGGACGGCGAGACGATGGAGAAATAAAGAAAAGAGACACAAAGCTGAGGTCAGGTGGAGCCCTTTCTCCTGATGGGAGGAAAGGAACTGCTCAACCAAGGCAGTGTGTTTATTTATACATTTAGCAAGTTGGTGTCACGTGACACCCCTTTTCCTAGTAACCCATTGCTCGATTGCCTTGGGACTAAATGTTCTCTGGGCTGGAGCATCTTGTTTACCTAGCCCACCTGGGCCTCTGGCTCTTTGCTGCTTCTTTGTTGCCCTTTGTTCTGTGTGGCGCATCTCGCCAGTCTGGCAGGGGAGGTGGAGCAGGAGCAGCTTCAGCAGCTCCCCACACCCTGCCTCAAAAACAAACAAACAACAACAACAACAAAACTTACCTATTCTGTTGTGTTTCATCATGGTACAGCAAATTGATAGTACCTTGTTTTATAAGATTCCCCGGACGCACTCCCCCAATGCACGGTCACCTGGACCTTCCTTCCTTGGTGTCTGTGGCACGCGCCGTCCTCAGAGGGAGCTCGAGGGTCCCGGGGCCCGACCGCAGCAGACCTTTCAGCCCTCCCTGCAGGCCCTGCGCGCCGGCACTCACCTGCACCCTGGGGTTGGCACAACAGTGTCAGCTGCCGTTCTAAAATCAGCCTCCCAGTGCACACCCGGTGGGTGTTTTGGGGGCTTCCTGTCCTCGGGATTGTTACAGGCTCCCTTGCTTGCCTTTGCCTTCTCCGCCCAGATGCTGAGGGCGCGGATCTTGTGACTACCGAGGATTTATCTTCAGTTGCTTGTATTTTGGTTTCCCAGGGATACATGCTCGCCTGGTTTCATTAGAAATGTCCTTGGATTTTGATTTTGTTCTTCACTTGTTTGGGTTTTATTTTGGACGGCATTAGGCAAGTTGTAAGCAGTATTCTGCCACCACCCCTTCCATTTTCCCAAGTCCCCGTGTTCACCCTGGAGCCCAGGCTGAAGGCATAGGAGGAAGGAAGCTCTTCTTGGAAGGGGAGAAAGGCAAGAGAACAGACTTGAGCCCAAGGATGCTCACGCCTCTAACTCAGCACACACTCGTTAGCATCCCATGGGCCAAACGCAGGCACAAGGCCAACGGTGACATCAGTGTGCAAGAAAATACACCCTTTCTGATGGCAAAAACTGCAAAGTCATGCAAAAAGTGTGAATGCAGGAGCAGTGAGGAACTGGGCACCATAGTGCAACATTGCACACCAACAGCGCCTGACCCCAACACGTTTACTAAATCACTCTAAACTGCTTTCCAGAAATGGCTTGCTTCTTATGATTTCACCCGCAGGTAAGAGAGCGGCCACCTTGCTACCACATTCACCACCACTGAGCATTTTTAAGTTGCTATCCAACCTCATAAGTAAAAAATACCTAAGGGCAGTTTTGTGTTTAGATCACACACTTCTATTTTCACGAGGCTTAATGCTTTTTAATTGGTTTTTTAGTCATTTGTCTTTCTTTCTTAACTTATCTGCTCGTGGCCTTTATCCATTTCCCTTGTGGCAGATGGTGTTTTTCTTATTGATTTATAAGACCTCATTCCATATTAAAGATTTTAATCTTTAGCTTTCATGTTTCTTGCGCATATTTGTTCTAATTTGTCATGTGTCTCTTGGAGGCGTGTTAGCTTTTCATTAGCATAATAAATATCTGAGCTAATGAACTTACGAGAGAAGAGGCTTATTTTGGCTCACATTTTGGAGGTTTCCCTCCACGACTGGTTGGTCCTGTTGCTTTTGGGTCCCGAGGAGGCGGCACATCGCGGTGGAGTCTGTGGCAGAGGAAGCCTGTCTGCCTTACGGCTGAGTTAGCAAGATAGGAAGAGAACAGGCTACGGTCCCAACAGCCCCTTCCAGGTCACACCCTCAATGACTGGAAGGCCTCCCACTGCATCCCACCTCTTAAAGTTTCCATTGCCTCCCATGCTAGTGACTGAGCCTTTAACACACAGGCTTGGGGGCCATTCCATATCCAAGTCCAAACTATAGCAGTGTCATGGATCTAATTCTGCATGACGAATCACCTTAACACTTAGCGCTCTACGCCCAAAACCACTTACTACTGAGCACAAGTCTATGGGTCAGAAAAGGTATCGGATTGGCACCCATGCCTGTAATTCTAGCACTCTGGAAGGGTGAAGCAGGAGGATCGCAAGTTCTAGGCTGGCTTGGGCTATGGTGACTTCAAGGCCAGCCTGGACTACATAGTGAGACCTTGTCTCAAGCAAACAAGCAAAAGAAAAAAAGAGAAAAAAATGCATCTGATAACTTGGACAGGCTGGGCTGATCTTGGCTGGGCTCATTCAGGTGTTGGTGAGCTGGTGTCATGCTTGGGGACAGCTGGTCTGGTCAATTCAAATGTCAGCTGTTAGCTTGCTGTCCACTGGTACAATGGGGATCAATAGGCCATGTCACTACCATACTTTTTTTTTTTTTTACTGTATTTATAATGTTTTTTTCACACACATTTAAAATGTTTACATGTTTGAACTTATCATTTTGTGCAATTTCTTTATTATTTTGATACTGATAAGGTTCTTCCTCAATCCCAATGTCTGATAGTCACCTATTTTCTTCTACAGTTTCATTCTTTCCTCTATGACTTCTAATTTGTTGACCCATTTGAAATGAATGAGAAGTGTAGGAGAGAAAAAGTAGTATATTTTCTTCACCCATCATTAGGTTCATGGCTGGACTCTTAGAAAGAAAGATAGATCAGCAAGAGAAAGGTATGACAAATTTATTTCATATAGGTTTTACAGGATATGACTGCTTACAGAAATGAAAGCCCAGCCAGGCATGGTGGCACACACCTATAATCCCAGCACTCGGGGGTGGGGGGCAGGGGCTGAGGCACAAGGATCACTGCGAGTTCAAGGCCAGCCTGGTCTACAAAGTGAGCTCAAGGCCAGCCTGAACTGCATAGCAAAATGCTGACTCAAAAAGACAAAATAAAAACAAAAACAAAAACCCTAACAAACAAAAATTCCAGAGAAATGGGGAAATCTGTATATTTTTGTGAATGGTTGTACAGAAGTATGACAGGAGGACAAAAGGGCATAATCTGATGGTAACTACCTGGGAGGGCTGGGAGGGAACTTAAGTCTCATTTGCTCACATTCTTGTGTACACTGCTTTCTTCCACGTATAGGGCAGGACATCTGCCACATGAAGCTCTCCAAAGCAGAAGGTGGGAGAGGGACCTTCCTGGGTTTATAGCCTGATGTATTCAGGGGAGCAGGGACAAGAAGATTCTAGTTTCTCTGCCCAGGGCAGGAGAGGGGACAGGAGGCCCGTTAAGGAGTCCTTCCTGTTTCTGCATTGTTACTGTTGTTTCAGTTTCCTGCAGCTGGAAATATGCCAAGATGCCCTGGCATAAGGGAGAAATTAAATGGTTGTTTTCCTACACAGACAGTATTTAATTAATTATCCAATCACCATTTATGGAATATTCTTTCATTTTCCCATGGATTGGTGATGTCATCTTTATCACACAGTGGATGATCACATAGTCCTTGGGTCTGTTTCTGAACCCTTGCCTGTGTTATACTGAGGTGTCTTTCTATTGGTTCTTGCACTGCCCAAATCTATAGTTAAGGGGTGGAAGGAAACCAGGTGTGGTGGTGCCCACCTGGAATCCCAGGTACGGGGAGGCTGAGACAGGAGGATTGCAAGTTCAGGGCCAGTCAGGGCAACTTATCAAGACCCTGTCTCAAAATTTTAAAAAAGGGCATATAGCTTAGTGAAAGAGCACCCCTGGGTTCAGTCCCCAGTACTACCACAAAGAAAGAATAAAAGGAAGGAAGGAAGGAAGGAAGAAGAAAAAGAAAGAAAGAAAGAGAAAGAAAGAAAGAAGAAAGAAAAAAGAAAGAGAATGAAAGAGGTGGAAGGAGCTCAAGGTCGGGGTGAGAGTACCACATTACAAGTGCAATTTAAATTCATATTGTGCAACCCTTCTGAAGGCCGGGGCTCAAGCTCATTTCAAGATGGGGACCCAGTGAGCTGGGGCGGGATGAACATGAATATCCTGACGTAGTGCTCGCTGTGAGAGCAGCAGGAAGGGCTCTGATTACACACTCGATAGGAAGAGACACTTGGCTTTGCCCACCACTCTGGGTGGCACCCATGATGCACCGTGAGGCTGAAGTCCAGAGGGCAGCACGGCCATCGCTCACAAGCGGTAACAGACTGTGGTCTGGCAGGCTGCCGTCTTTACCTCGGCAGAATATATAATATTTATTGATTTTTCTTTGAGTAACAGGTTTAGTGAAGATTGCCAATTCTCTGGGGGGATAAACACGAAATGTGTGTCTTTTTTTTCTCTCTAATAAAATCTGTCAGTTATGCTTTGTGCAACCTCCCTGGACCTCTGGGGAGCGGGAACCATCAGCTACATAGATCTCATTCTGATTCTATTACTTTTCATCATTTTAGTTATCAAAATGATTTCTCTCCACTGATTAAAATTTGGCTTCCTTCAAGTTAAACTTTCAATGTCATATTGGATTCAAAGCTTTCCTCCCAGCTTCTTGTGCAGATTAAATAAAAAAGCTTTAGAAGATTTGGGGTGGAAGGTTGGAGACATGGTCTACTCTCTCCTTTCCCATGCCAGCCCCTCTGGTTTTGGGGGAAAAGGAAGAAGAGGGAGAGCTGAATATGTTCTTTGCCTATTGTCTGTGACTGGATTGTGGATCCCTGTGGCCACCCAAGTAGCCCCAGGACCTCCCCTGGCATCAGTGCCCAGCAGTTCCCATGAGTCTGTGGGAAGCTTGGATTCCTCTTCCAGTTCAGTTCACCCCCAGCTGATCACCTTATGAAGCATCTCGCCAACGTGCACCTCTCTTTGCCCAACCAGTGTCCACCCTCTAACAAGGCTGCAGTCCCCAGACTCAGGCCTGCAAGCAGAAGGGTGCACTCTGAACAGTTCAGCAACCAAGAGCTCACAGAATCATCCCACTCACTTCCTCCCATCATCCTGTTACGTTTCCATCTTCTAGAAACTTCCTTCTGAACCAAGTACCAGGTCCCTGCAGATCTCTATACACTAGCCTGTGCTCTTGATGCCCCAAATGCTTCTAACACAGAGGCTATATTACTTTTACTTTGACCTGAAGTATTTGCCTCATTATAAGACCTTAAGATCCAACAGCTCTCTGGAGTCAGTTTTCTAAGATGATCTACAAACCAGCACCACCTTCCTTTGAAGGTGAAGGATTGGAATCTATGGCACAGGTTTTCCCCACTGGGACAAACTGACTTGGGCTTTCTGGAAGACAGGAACTTGGTACCTAGGCTTTGGTGTCAGATGGTTCTGGATGAGTCACTTCCTAGCTGGGCCCTTGGACAAGTTTCTTGGCCCCTCACAGTTAAAGTCTCCTCAACATAATGATATTGGTATCTATGAGAGGGTTGCTGAGGACTTCTCATTAATGATATTCTATACAAGAGTATCCTCAGGCTACTGCTAAATTCAGATCTGTCCAAATGTCCTTGCTTGCAGCTGTTTGAATCATATATTACTGGGGTTAATTACCAAGCAAAGGATCTATGTGCTGTGTGGCTGATTATTCGTTCAGGAAGTGTGACAGCACACAAGCAGATATGAGAACAAGTGTGTGCAGTCACATTAATTTGCAAAATATTACAAAATAAATACATCATCCTTTTTGTGTGTGTGTGCTGCTCAACTGCAGAGGCCACCTACTGGAAAACTCTTGAAATATTATTTGAGGTTTGTCTATTCTTAAGCCCTCGGCCTTATAACAAATTGCCCAGTGATGCTGGGCATCCATTCACACAAAAGGACAACAAAGATTATGAAAGAGCTGGGACCCTTTAAAAAAGCATTTATGGGAAGCTCATTAGTCACACTGCATCTGCTCAACCCACCCTCTGGGCTTCTATGTCACACTTATTTCCAGATTAACAGCCCAATTTGGATCCTATTGACTAAGTTGTACTAAAGGCAGTGACCCTTCACACTGTAAGCTGGTCCTTTTAAAACCACCCTTCCAACCACAGGCAAGGAGCATGTGTGTCCCCATTCCTGGACACACTCTGCCCCCTAGTGCTTAATCACACACCTGCGCACCAGCAATGGAGGGTCTCCTTTTGTGTTTTAATTTTTCCTCCTGGGACATGAACAGAAAAGGCCTGTCACCCCTCCCCTCCCCCATCTTTTCTGGCTCCTAACTCCCATCCTTCACCTCTGTGTAGATGAGCCACCAAAAGGCTCTAATGTCGCCTCCGCTCGTGTGTTTGAAATTAATCTACCGCGGCAACGTTACTCACAGTGTTTTTCAGCAGATTGGTAGGGATAAGCTCGCCATGTGAGGAAGGGCAGGATGTAAGCCCGGAAGCAGGGCCAGGGCAGGTTCCTTGACCGGTTCTGGGCCTTGGTCTGAAAGGTGTCCTGTCCTGATGGAGTAGAGGACCCGGAAGGTGACTGTACTGCAGTAAAAGGGACAGTGGTATGGAGACGGGGAACTTGCATTTTACACCCCAGCTCTGGCAGTGGGACCTGGGACTAGAAATTCACCTTTCTTAGCTTCAAGCTTCACAATTTAGGAAGTGGGAACAATGGTCCAATTGTCTTGGAAGGGTAAGTGGGCAGGAGGGTGCTACTTGAGGTGCAGAGTCCTGGGCTCTCCCACAAGCACCCAATCTGGAATCTTGCTGAGGAGCAAACAGAGGGAACAAAATAATGAACTCAAAAGCATGCATGTCCCAATCCCCAGAGCTGTGGCTATGTGACTTTACGTGGCAAAAGGGACTGTGTAGATGTGTTCAGTTAAATGATCTCAAGAAAGGGAGATTCTCCTAGATGACCAAAGTCAGGGCCTCCACTGCGGGTAGGAGAGGAAGAGACTGACAATGGAGCAATGCGCCGTGAACCAAGGGCTGCGGGAGGCCTGGAGAAGCTGGGAGGAAGGCACAGACTGTCCCTTCCAGAGGAACACGAGGCTACTCGCACCTGTGTTTAGCTTGTAAGACCCACTTTAGGACATTTGGCTTCTAAAATGGTAGCTAACAAACCTGTGTTGTTTTAAGCTACTGGGTTTGTGGTGATTTGTTCCAGCAGTGTTAGGAAACCAATTCAGCACGGCGAAGGCTGGGGGAGCCTAAGTCTGTGTTCTGGACGGACTCCCGGTGGGACCCTTGCACATACTACATTCCGAGGGCTGGTGATGCCTCATCATCAGTGAGCTGCGTGACTTGACAGTCACCGTATCTCATCAGGCCTCAGTTTCCTTATCTGTAAACCAAGTAATTGGAGACAGCCAAGGGGACTTCTGAGGACTCTTCTGGCTGTAGCATTTTGAGAGTTCAAGGTAAAATAGTGAAGCTTT
Source organism: Erethizon dorsatum (assembly GCA_028451465.1). NCBI lineage: Eukaryota > Metazoa > Chordata > Mammalia > Rodentia > Erethizontidae > Erethizon > Erethizon dorsatum. The sequence continues at coordinate 12,447,563 of CM051834.1, read as the reverse complement.
TTAAAAGAGTAAAATCTGCCCAGTGCAGGTCTTGCTACCTGAATCTCCAACAAGAAGGAGATACTGTTAATTATTTTCACAGCTAATTTTTAGACAGTGTTTCCTTGTGCCAGGTATTGGTGTAAGCACTGCACTTACATGAACTCCTATCTGTGGGTTATCTTGGTACAGCAGTCAGTGCAATGTGCGATTAATAATTAAATGTTTTGGGGAGAAGATTTCCAACCAGGACTCTGATCAATAAGCTAGTGGGGGGGATGGGGAGTGGGAACCATCTTCAGCTAATGAAGGGGGCGACTCCCTGTCTCTGCTATGAAAAGAAAAATGTCACAAACATTACATGCAGCCTGAGGGGTATGGATAGGAGGGAGAAGGGGCTGCGGTTGCCAGGCAACTAGCTCATCACTAATCATGTGCATAAAAGCCTGGGGTCTCCGTTTTCAGCACAGCTAGTGGGCCTCCCCTGTCCTCCCCATCCCCCACTGCTCTCTCTAGCTAACCTTTTGGTTCTAGATCCAGACGGACCCCGAAACAAGCCCAGGTCCCCCATCCCTTTCCCCTTTGGGCTCTGTTCTGTAGCCAGAAAGCAAAATGAGAAGAAAAGACTCTTGGTGTCCACCCCAGCCAAGGCACCCATATTCCAGGGCACCCAGCCCTTATCAGGGTTTTTGAATAAGTCATCACCCCAGAGGCTTACTAGATTCGAGGAAAATCCTTTCTGACCCCTCCACTCACGGGAGGCTCCTGCTGTTTGCCGTGTGGATACTGAGCAAACATGTGGGCTGGGGCTGGCTTTTGATGTGCTCTGTAAACACTTTTCTCTGGATACAGCCAACTGTCCAATTAGGCAACACTCAGCCCTCTTCCCTGGGGATTTGTTGTCATAAAGAACCAGGACCCAGCATGACCAGAGAGTTTGCGCGGCACATGTCACCCAGAGAAAGCACAGCCCCTGGATGGCCCGGTTCCCGGGGGGCCCAGCCATCTCTGGGAAGAGAATCGCACTAGGCCGCTTCCCTCCTGACACGACTGCTCCTGGCACACACAGGCTCAGGAAGAGTCGACATCAGGAGCTGCTTCCTCCCAAGATGCGGACACAGCATCCTGTGCTCCTTCCCCAGTTCCGAAGCCGGCACTGTCCTGTCCTGGCCCTGGGGAAGGGGACAGGGTCTTCCATGGGATCTCTGGGGGCTCGGTGCCACCCCTGCAGGCCCAGGCAGGCTGTGCTGGAGAGATGGTGATGCAGGGACACAGTTCAGCGCCTGTCACAGTCCCCTTCCTGCTCTCTGCTTGAGCCACACTGGCCTTCTTACTGTTCCTTAAAAACTCACGGCGGCTCTTTCCAGAGGTCCCCTGGCGCTTGACCCCGCATATCTGGATGACTTGCTTCTACCCTGACCACCACACTGTCTAAAATAAGACCCCACCTACTCTCTTTCCGCTTGCTGTCTTTAATATTCTCTAAATACCTGCCCACTTTCTTTCCTCCTTTCTTCTCCCTCGCTCCCTTCCTCTTTCATGTCCACCTGTCTGGCACCATCTGCCCTTGCACGCGCTGAGTTGTGACCTGTCCTGTGGACTCAGGCACGGGTTCCCTGTGGCAGAGCACAACTGCTGCGCCTCCACACCTGCCACTGTGCCTGCCACAAGGCCAGCCCTGGTGAGCACCTGCTGCCTGAGCGAGTGCTGGACTCCGCTCTGCACAGGAAGACACACGAGGTTCTTACACCTTACTCCCTGGCACCCCCAGAATCGCTCTGGAAGCAACCAAGCCATGCATTTCTAGGGTACTCAAAGGCATGCACAGCGACATTCCTCTCACCTGTCCTTTTAAAACCAGCAATCGTGGGGCACTTTATATTCTCTCCATACCATCCTTCTCTTGCTGTTGTATCTTGAAGATCAACTCATGTCAGTTCACAAAGAACTTCTGGATCATTCCTTCCTACAGCTGGGTAATATTCCAATGTATAGACGTAATTTATTTATTTGTTCCCTCTAAGTAGATAGCCTGTCTCTTTTTTTTTTTTTTTCAATTACAGAAAATGTCACAGAACTTGGTGTGGTGGCACATGCCTATAATCCCAGCACTCCGGAGGCTGAGGCAGGAGGATTGCCATGCCTTCAAGGCCAACCTGAACTACATAGTGAGATCCTGTCTCAAAAACCAACAAAACAAAACAAAACTTGCAAATAATCGTTTGCTTTTTTTTTTTTTTCAGTGCTGAAGATCAAACCCAGGAGGAAGGCATTTTGCCACTGCTACACCACTCGCTTGCCAATAATCTCCTATCTATGTCATTTATATACATATGTGACCATATAATAAATTCTTAGAAGTCAAGTTGCTGAATCAAAAGGTATATGCACTTGCAATTTGGATAGATGTTGCCAAATTGCTCTCCACAGAAATTGTGTCTCCAATCCCACCAACAATTCACCAAGGAGCTTGCTTCCTCCTGTCTTCTGCAGGCTCTCTTTTATCTTTGCCAACCTGAGTTGAAAATGAAATTGCAGTGTAATTTTATTTTTCATTTTCTTATTGTGAATAAGGTTTAATATCTTTCCATCTAAGAGGCATTTGTATTTCCTTTCTCATGAACTGCCTATTTTTCTATTAGATTGTTAATCTTTTTTAAAAATCGATTTATAGGAGCTCTGATATATTAGGAAAATTGCTTTTGGGCTGTGATATGAGTTACAAATATTTCTCCCTATGTGTCATTTGTCTTTAGATAAAAACCCATGATATGTTCCCTGGCTTATGTACAGCTTTTTTAGTCTAATTTATGCATCTGTGTATGTATGTATGTGAGACTGCCACTTTTTAATTTGCTTTTTAAACACTTTGTCACATGTCATTACCCATTTAGCAACATTCTTGGAAAGTGTGTCTTTCCTTAGTTACGTTTCAAATGTGCCTCCCAGATGGGGTTTTGGGCCACACTCAGCTCTCGTTGCACTGCGGGGCTGCGGACCTGCATGCACTCTGGGGAGGCCCAGCTGGGCCTGCCCTCATCCATTTACGCTGGTGATTTTCTTATAATTCTCCATTTCGGAGAGTGACACATTTTGGCTTCTTTTTCAGAAGTCTGGAACACACCACCCGCTCCACTCTCTGATCGTCACTCGTCACAGGTGCAGAAGGTTGAAGCTGCCGGAGAACATCTGTTCTCATGGAAAAGGACTCCCTCTCTCCTGTCACTCGTCTTGGTGGGCACAATGGCACCTCACTGTCGCCCTCAATGAATCTGCCTGCCCGCACCTGGCCTCCATAGCTTCCATCATCAGCGTCGCACCGCGTCTCCCTCTCGCCTGTCTGCATGGTCCCCAGTCCTCAGGAAGGTGTTCCTCGGAGACCGGCCACTCCCACCTCCTCCCATACTGCTTACGCTTGGGGAGTGGATCCAGGCAGCAGAGCCTGAATAATGGGCCGCTTCTCTAAAGAAGATAAGCTGGGCCTGGTGGTGCGTGCCTGTAATCCCAGCACTTAGGAGGCTGAGGCGGGAGGATCGTCATAAATTTGAGGACAGCTTGGCCTACATAGTAAGTTCAAAGTTAGCCTGACTGCATAGTGAGACCCTGTCTCAAAACAATGAGATAAAATAAAGAAGATGAGTGCAAATTTACAAAGACAAAAGGAAATACAAAAATGAACAGAATGAGAAAACACACCGCAACAAGTTCCACAGTCTGAAAAGCGAGCTAATACCAGCAAAAAATACAAAATATAGACAAGTAATTCAGTTGCCTGACACACGCTATAATGCTTTTTCCTTCCTGTTTAGGGACATACTCTTTTTGTTTTTTCATGTGACAATAAATTTGAAATACCATGACCTACAAAGGGGACAGAAAGACTTTATGCTGTTTTCAAGCTTGGTTGATAGTTTAGAAAAGTTTGTTTTGGCTTCACAACAGACTCACCATTCCCTTTCATCCTGTGGGTTTGTTATCATTTTCCACAGGAATTCTGACAAATTCAAATGTGCACCATTGCCACTAAAAAGGAAAAATTACATAGTATGGTTTCATAGCACTATTGGGGATGTAATTATCTTCTGACAGGAGAGAATTTCAGTTTGACCAGAACTCAAAATTTAGTCCATCAGACCGTTGTGCATGTCTGATGCCTGGAAGAATCTTTCAGCAAACCAGCCTCAGGCTCTGTACATTTCTAACTTGTATCTCCTCTGCTCCCCTACTCCCATATTTCTTTCGTTTGCTCTGTTTTATCTATTTTGTTTAGTTTTTGTTTTCGTTTTTTGAGAAAGGGTCTCACTATATAGCCCAGAGTGGCCCTGAACTCATGGCAATCCTCCTGCCTCTGCCTCCCAAATGTTGAGATTATGGGCATGCACCACCGTGCCTGGCATTACCTCCATATTTCTGGGGGTGACCGCTGTGGGCCACAGCCACGTCTACCTCTAGCCCTGCTCCTTCCTGTCATGAGGCTGGGTGGCTCCATGTAAGAGAAGTATTCCTAAAAACAATCGCTACACTCAGCTGTCCAGAAGACTCAAGGAATTGACTGGAAACCCTACAAAGACATCCCATTTCACAAAACCAAATGTGTTTCCACCTTAGCTGGTTTTCAAAACTGCTCGAGGTCACTTCTGGGCTGGAAAAGGGGAAGACTTAACAGAAACTGAAATGGAAAGGGCCAATGTGATTTTAATCATGGCGGCTGATGCATCTTCTAAATATCTTGCTAAACTCTATCTGGGTCATGTGACTCCCACCCAGGGCTCTGCAGGGGCTCTGGTGGGTGAGTGCCCTTGAAGCCTAAGCCTCATTCGCTTCAAGAAAACCCTTTGTTCCTGCTGTCTTCCCACTCCCTGTGGTCTAGCTTCTGACTATGTCAAAACAAGTTAGATTTCTGAGGACAGAAACCTAACAGAAACAAAGAAGGACATACTGATTCCCAAACTGCTGGCATCGGGAACCGCTGGAAGCAGTGATGGAAAAACTTCCAGATCCTTCATCCCCTCTCTACACCAGTTTCCATCTCTACAGGTGCACACTAAGAACTTGACCTTCCAGGAGGCCTGACCTCCGCCAGCTCCAGACTCAGACATTGCAAAGGGGACATTGCAAATGTGATTAGGTTAAGGATCCTGAAAAGGGTAAATTATTTTGGATGATCTGGGCCAGTGTAGTCAGGGATCCTTACTGGGAAGAGGTAGGAGAGTCGGAGACAGAGGACAATAGTGGCAGAAGTAGAGGTCAGAGTCCTTTGGGGCCATGGGCCAAGGAACATGGGAGCCTCTAGAAGCAAAGGAACAGACCCTCCCCTCCGTCCCCAGGAGTGCAGCCCTGCCAACACTTGATTTTAGGACATCCAGAACTGCAAGAAATTTGACTGGTGTTGCTTAAACTAACATATTAGTGGCATTTTGTTAGACAGCAATGGGGAGCTAACACAGGAGTGAAACAATAACAAAATACACGCTGCTGCTCCTTCTTTTCCCTCTTCCTGGCCTGTCCATCTCTCTGGGCTACATTTTGTCTTCCCAGCATTCCCATGTTGGAGTCCTAACGTGCAGTACCTCAGAATGTGACCATATTTAGAGCTAGGGTCTTTCAATTAAGGTAAAACAAGGTCACGGGGTGGACCCTAATCCAGCACGAGGGGTGTCCTTGTAAGAAAAGATCAGGACGGGAGAGCATGTAAGGACACCATGAGAAGGTGGCCCTCTGCAAGTCCAGGAGACGGGCAAAGGAAACCAGCCCTGCCGACACCTTGAGCACAGACTTCCGGTCTCCAGAAGTGTGACAATCAACTTCTGTTGCTTCAGTCCCCCATCTGTGGGACTCATTGCAGTGGCCCAGGGAGACTAACATCTTTCAAGGCAGAGGTGAAATTCGGCCTCTTTTCTCAAGCTGAATCTGATAAGCCCAGCTTAGTCACCAGGATCCCAAGGCCAAATGCCTGCAAGGCCAGGAAGGGAAGCCTCAGAGTATCAGGAACAGTGTTTGCTAATTAAATTCCCGCTGCCAAATGCGTGCATGGGCTGTGCTTGCTCCCTGCCTTCCTGTGGCTTTAGTTCCCCACCTTCAAGGAGGGTGGGTACAAGAACCAGTCCTCTTTCTTCCTGGCTATGCGATGGGGACAAGTGACAGTGCTGGGTGAGGGGCACCTGCCTTTGTCCTCTATGTGCAGAGCTCATGCACAGCGGTGGCAAGGTGAGCTGGAGCAGGCCAGCTGCTGCCCATTGTCACCTGGGGCGAGTGCGGACCTGGGCCTGCCAAAGTTCTCCGATTATTCAAAAGAGCTGGAAATTCAGATTTAAAAAAAAAAAGAAGAAAAAGGAGAAGAAGGAGGAGGAGGAGGAGAAGAAGAAGGAAGAAGAAAAAAAAGAAGAAGAAAGAGAAAACCATGAGGCTGGTTTGTAAACACTGGCAATTAATTCAAACATTTTAAAACATTGCTGGCCTTCACACCCATTATGATGGCCACTGTCAAAAAAGGGAGAAAATACCCCAGAAGGTAACAAGTATTGGCAAGGACATCTAGAAATCGGAAACTTGAGCATTACTGGCAGGATAAAATGGTATAGGCACAGTGAGGTACGTCAGTTCCTCAAAAAATTACAGATAAAGTTAACCTAAGATCTAGCAATTTTAATTCTGGGTAGACATCCCCCAAAGAGAAAGTGAGATCTGAAGAGCTATTTGCACCCCCCTGTTCATAGCACGGTTGTTCACAAGAGCTAAAAGTGTGGAAGCCACCCAAGCGTCCACCGGGCTACGCACGTGCCGTGGGATATTCCTCAGCCCTAAATGGAAGAAAGCTCTGACACATGCCACGACGCAAAGGGACCATGGGGACACTATGCCAAGTGAGAAGTCAATCACGCACGAGGTCACACACTCTCTGATTCCCCTCAGGAGGGGTACTTGGCGTGGTCAGGATGGTGGAGGCAACAGGATGGAGGCTGCCCCGCCAAGGAAGAGCGGCAAATGGAGCTGCAGCTGCAAGGTGAGAGACTTCTGGGAGTGGATGGTGGTGAAGGTGGCATAGAAACAGAAACGTACTCAATGCCACTGAACTACACCTTCAAAATGGTTACTGTCTTCAGTTATATATATTTTAACACACTTCTAAAAATAGGAAAACAACAACAACAAATGACAGCTGTGTTAGCCAAAATTGTTCTTGCCAAACAAGACACATTTAAGGGCAACAGTTTGTAGCAACTGGCTTTCTGGGGTTTCATGTGCTCATATCTTATATATCCAACTAGGAGCTAAAACTGCACAAAGGTAGGAATTGTGTCTCGAACCTCTGGTGTGTTTCCCGCAGAGTGAGAGCTCAGAGCTCTGCAGGAGGGCAAATCACAGGTGCCCTGCCAAATACTGGATCACGCACACATGCATGCACACATACACATGCTTACACACTCACAGCTAAGTGTTAGAAGCCAGCCCACGTTCCATAGAGCTGAGACCAGAAGGGGCTGCACTGTCAAATCTCCCCAGTGAATGAGCGCAGCTTTTCGCTTGTCTCATTAGTACATAGTAGAGATACATAATAATTACATAGACTTTGGGGAATTGGAACCTATACATTATATCTTGATCATTTTTGATCCCCTACCCTCCTTTGTCCCTTTCTCCCATGTCCTCTTCCCCATTTCCAAGAATCTACCTCCTGTTTCCTGCCATCTCTCCTTTATTTTGCTCTTTAAATGATATTTTAGCTTTCTCATGTAAGAGAAACCACCCAATGTGTCTGATGTGTTTTCCTTAGCACTCAGGAGCGCTGACAGAAATCCTCCCTGAGAAGAAGGTGGCGACTGGCTGTGAGGAGGCTGAAGAGGGCAGGGGAGTGCGGAAGTGGCCTCGCAGGTCACATTAGGTGGCGTCGCCGTCGTCCCAAGGGTAACGGGAAGTAGCTGGGGCTAGTAGACATAGAGCGACGAGATCAGATGTGACCCTGAGACGCGGCATGAAGCCAGGCCCACGCACTCCACTCAGGAGGAAGCCGTGTGCACAGCAAGGAGGCTGCGGCATGGGAAGGGCTGGGGCCGGGTGGGGGCCCAGTGTGCACCCCATTTGGAGCCAGTGGCTGTGTGCACGCTGTGTGTGTACACTTAGAAGGGGGTCACCCTTAGGTGAGCCCGGCTGGGGTGACCATCCAGAGGTTCAACCTGCCTCCTTCCACCCAGGTGCAGACCTTAAGCAGCCAGTGGACCTGGGTGCTCCCTGGGGACACCTGGAGGAACCAGCAAGAACTCCAGGCTCCAAAGATCCCAGGCCAAGTACCAAGCACTCAGTAACCCATGGCAACCCCTAGAGGCTGCTCTAACCTCAGCAATGGGGAGCGTCAGACCCGAGGCACCCGCCGGTCCCCCAGACACAAGTGGCCGCGCTTGAAGATCCCAGAACGCGGTGTGCATTCATGGCGCGCTCACACCAACCACCCTGCAGGGAAAATGTTCCTCTGCCAGCCCCTCTTAGTGGGAGAAAAGCCACAGGAAGAAATGATAGAGACAAAAGATGCCATTCCTCCAATGGCCAACGGCCACAGAACAGTTACCATGGTTTTTTCTCAGTTTGCGAAAGGGCAGATTGTCAACACAGACTTGAAGCCATTTATTCCAAAATAACTGAGCAGGCACCATCAGTGAAGTCGCCCAAGGTGGGGAAAATTCTGCTGTCACATTGGCCACGTTTGGGGCTGTTCAGGGAAGCGTAGAGGGTGAGGGTGGGACCATTATCTTTGGGGGTACAGGGATTATGAGCTGGAAGATTCTGGGTGGCCGGTCTTTGAATTTGTATTTGGGGACAGAGGCTGAATTTTGACCCCTGATAAAGAAGAAAGGATGCTACACGACTGTCATCAACATGAACCCAAATCAACTTCTGATAGTGGATGGGACACTGCCAAAGGTGCCCAGACCTCTGTGCTGTCCCCAAGACCTCCAGTCTCTCCTGACTCTGGGTCTCGTCTTTCTCCTTCTGCAGTGGCACCATCGGGATTCTGTTTGGTGGTCTCTTAAGTGACCAACAGCAGCCACCAGAAACACATATGGCCTCCAGACAGCCACCAGCTCTGTTTCCAACCACATTACCACTTCCACACCTCAGGATGCACTTCGGTCCTCGGAGGCGGAGACGGCCATGCTCCCTGGATGACAGCAGAGGGACCACAGTATGGCTTCCCAGGCAGCAGGCTGAGCGGAGAGCGGGTCGCCTGGATACGCTGAAAGCCGAGGCCGGCCACTGGGGCCCAAGAATGCCCAAGCTACAGGGGCACCGCGCTTCCCAGGCTGTGGTCTGCAGACCTTGGTCCCACCCAGCCCCAGCCCCAGCCTCAGCCCCAGGACCCCTTCCACTGAGGGCTCAACAGTGACCATGGTGAGGAAGATGGCCCTAGGTTCCTAGCTTGGCTGACCAGGTAGGCTGTGGGGCTGCCCGTACTGGGAGTGAGAGTACAGAAAGAACAGATTCGGTGTAAGGTGAAAAATGGCGACCTTGACGGTGGACTTTGAAGCACTCCAGGGATGTCCTACAGATATTACACAGAAATAAAAGGGTAGAGCTGTGGCTTAGAGACGAGGTCAGCATTAACCCTGCAGGGGGCAGCGTTTGCAGCCAGGTGGCAGCTGACCGTGGGAAATGTGTAGAGTGGAGGCCGGTGTGGGTCAGGAAGTACAGAATCCATGCCCCAGTGTGGGCGGTGAGGTCATCGATGACCTCACTCGAAGCATTTCATGAGCAGAGGCATATTCTAGTTTACAGAGGTTTGAGGAGTCTTAGCAATAAGGAATTACAGTAGGGACATTCAGGAAATGTGTTGGGAGTGGTGGTTATGTGACCCAGTTTGGGCCTAAGGGTTATAGGTTGGCCTTGTGGGTGGGGGGATCTTCTAGAAAGAGATTTTCCTCTTTGTAAAAGGCAAGGAGAAAGGAGAGCCTGCAACTCCTTGTTTTTCTGAGTGTGGATGTGATGCCTGGATCTGTGGCAGCCACCTTGTGGCCAGGAGGGGAGACATCATGATTTATTGGGGCCAACAGAGCAAAAAGACAGATGAGAATGGTCTTCAGCCTTCCTTGAAGCTAATGACCCAGGCCTGTAACCACCTATCTTTCCAGCTTCTTTTTAGGTTAAAAAAAAAAAAAAAAAAACCCCATTGCTTAAGCCCTGTCTTCTCTACTCGGAACAGGTATCCTGAGCATGCTATTAATGAGAGGGGGTTACAGACTCCACCATTGCAGATGATGCGTCCACCATCCCTGGAAACCACTCAGGGGCTGTGTCCCCACCCCACTCCTGGAGGCAAACTCCGCCAGGGTAACGGACAAACCAAAGTCACTTTCAACAGCAAACACAATCACAATTCTGGAGTCCAAATGGTCCAAGATGAGTAAAAACCTTGACCTCAGTTTCGCATCCAACCTCCCATCCACACCCAGGCCCACGCTAGGCCCAGAGCTGAGTTGCAAAGGCACCCAGCACCAGCTTCTTCTCTTTGTTCCGCCTCATTCTTCTCGCCCTGGCCCCAACTCTGTCGCCTAACAGCCTGCTGGATGTGTGGGACACCTTGGGGCAGGTGGGGGCTGTCATGGCACCAGGCAGGTCTTTCTGGGACGGCACTGCTCTCTCCTGTCCTCAAGTGCGCGCTCCCGGTGCTTCTGCAGGCTCTCGTGAGATTTTCTCCTCTGAGTCCCTTCCTGTGGTCCCTTCACTGGGGAGCCCCATCTCTCTGGAGGACAGAGGATGGGGTCCTGTGCCCATCTCCAGCCACCTCCTCTAGGATATCCGCCCTCCCCTCCCCAGTCACTGGGTGCGAACTGCCAGCTGCCTTCCCGTGTGGCCCGTGCCAGCCCATCACAAAGCATGCAGCCACCCCAGCGCAGCAGCCACAGGTCACCTGAGCTTTCATACTTCCCGGCCGGGAGCCCACCCCACAGCCTGGCCTCAGACCCGCCATGCAGGGAGGGCCGTGAGGTCCCCAGTACCTGTACAGCCACCCCAGCAGAAGTCCAAAGGAAAAAGAAAAGAAAAAGCTGAGCAAGGAGGTGCATGTCTGTAATCCCTGCCCTGAGGGGGCTGAGGCAGGAGGATCACCAGGAATTCAAGGCCAGCCTGGGCTACATAGTGAGACTCTGTCTCAAAACAAAACAAAACAAAAAATCCAAAGAAAAAGCAAATTGAAGAATTTTTCCTTGCTCTCCTCTCTCTCCATCCCTTTATGTTCTTTTCTTTTTTGTGTGTGGGTACCGGGAGTCAAACTCAGGACCTCGTGCTTGCTAGGCCGGCGCTTATGCTGCTGAGCTATCTCACCGGCCCCCCTTTATGTTCTTGAAGAGGTGAGAGGTTCAGGACCAAGAGAAAGGACTCCAGCTGCACCTTTGGAAGTTCCATCTACAGCGACCTGGCCACAGGATTTCATCTTTTGTACTCTGGAGTCTTGCCTGAAACCGTGGCTTACCCAAATGCTTCTTGTGAGGAAAACAAACTTCTACCCTTTCAGCCAGTTTGGGCTCAACCGTCTGTTACCGCCAGGAAATGGCTGCCCCGCTTCACCGTGCCAAGCTGGCTTCCCAACTCCCCTGGCACGGTGAAGCAGTTCATCATTTCTAATAGCAAAAAATGTCAGTCATCTAACAACAGGAGACTGGCCACGCAAAACGTGTATCTGATGAGAAATTACGCAGTCACTTAAAACGCCGTTTTGGAAGGACCCAAGGACAGGATCGTAAAAAAGGTTCCTATTTTGTTAAATAAGTGCAGAGCAAAAAGACTCATGGGAAACGTGTCAGACACGTAAAAGTGTACCTGGTTTGAGAAATGCAATCCACACCTATTGCACACTCATAGAAAACAGCTGGCTGGACACACGGGCTCCAGATGTCGCTGGGGAGGGGTGCTGCGTGCAGGTCACTTCTGAACTTTGCAAGCATTGGTGTGGCTTCCTTCTTCAATAGATGAATCTGGGAGCTTTTTGGCTTTTTGTTTGCTTGTTTGTTTGACACTTTTTACAGAAAGGGATAATCATGGTTTTCTCTAGGTGGAAGAGTTAATGGAGATTTTTGTCTATTTCTTTTTTTTTTTTTTTTTTTTTTTTTTGGGTACCGGGGGTCGACCTCAGGACCTCGCGCGCCAGCAGGCGCCCGTGCCGCTGAGCGATATCACCGGCCCCTTTTTCGTATGTGGGTTCCGGGAGTCGAACTCGGGCCCTCGCACTTGCCGGGCAGGCGCTTAAGCTGCTGAGCCATCTCACCGGCCCAATTTTTGTCTATTTCTTTGTCCCTCCATATTTCCCAAATAGCCTCCAAGTCATTCTGTATGAAAAGAAACATACAGAATGACTCTTCTTCAACCCGGGCATGGTGGTGCACACCTATTATCGGAGCTACTCAGGAGGCTGAGACAGGAGGATTGCAAGTTCAAGGGCAGCCAGGGCAACTTAGCGGGACCCTGTCTCAAAATAAAAAAACGGACCGTGGCTGTAGCTCAGTAGTACAGTGCTTGTCTAGCATGTGTGAGGCATTTCCAGAACTGTAAAACATAAATTGCTTCTAGTCCTGGTTCCCTTCCCTCCCCGCAAAACTTAGTTCTAAAGTCATTAGTGGTTAGTGGGGTAGAGCAAGGCAAGGACTCGTGGGCTGGCGCTGGTGGCAGAGGGGCAGAGCAGAGCAGGACCGGAGGGGCAGAGCAAATGTGTGGGCAGGGCGGGGAGGGTGTCCACGTGGCGGGCAGCCAGGAAAGGGTCTGAGACCCCAGTGGGGTGAGGGGCCTCCCAGAGGAGCCGCAGCCTGCGTTGTCAGCACCCACACACTGCCCACCCCGGGGAGCTGCGGAAAGCGGAGGAGCATTTAGTTACACACAGAGGGTTGAGAATGAGTCACTAAGATGGCCCCTGGCTTACGATGGTTCAACTTACAATCTCTCAGCTCGACAATGGCAAAAAAGCAATGCACATTCTCCAGGCGCAGTGCCTCAGATCTTGGATTCGGGCCTCTCTTGGCTAGCGTTACGTGGTGTGTGTGACACTCCATAGCACGCCACCGCTCCCTGCTTGCCACCGATCCTGAGGGGTCACCATGGTACCCCACAGGGCCCCGGGTCGCAAAGGGTGTGCTCCCCAGGCCAGGGTAAGCACGGCGTTTCAACCTATGGTATTCTCAACTCAGGGCTGATGGAGACGGACCCCAGCAAAAGTCAAGAGGCGTCTGTTACTGCCACAGAAGTTTAAATGTCTTATGATTTCTCTTGAGAAATCCAAAATATAAATAAATTACAGAGCAAAATAAAAGATAAATAATAGGAAACAGGGAGACGGATCTTTTGAAAAAGGGAAGGGGACCAAGAGATGGAGGGAGGGGCAGAGGGGGAGGAGAAAGGGTGAGAAAAGAATTGAGGTGCGTTGTGTACATGCTCTGACTCCCCTGGATGAATGTGATCATCATGTTCTGCAAACATGGACTAATAATTTTTTTTTAACAGCGTCTGTAGGTTGGGACAGCGGAAACCTGTGCTCACTGTTGGAGAAAGGAGTTACATATATGGAAAGGAAGAAAGCTGGAACAAACTCAGCGGTGCTTTTTGGTACCAGAGGAACTGGTGTCCAATCATGATTCTCAACATCTACACAGATGCAGAAATAAGCACGGATTTAAATGTGTATTCACAGGAACAAATGTATAAACAGATACAGATGCGGCCTTAGTCACCTTGACTTGTAACAAAATACCATGGATCGTGCGGCTTAAACAACAGACATCTGTGTCCTACAGCTCTGGAGGCGAGCATGCCCGAGGCCAAGGTCCTGGCTGCTCTGTTCCTGGCTGGCAGATGACATCTTATGGCTCACGGGGTGGCGAGACATCTGCGTCTCTTCCTCTACTCACAGGGTAACTTATTCCATCATGGAGACCGCGTCCTAGTAAGTTACCATTACCTCCCCCACAGTCCCATCTCCGAACAGTACCACACTGGGAGCATGGCATTTAGCATATGAATTTTAGAGGATACATCAAGTTCATGACAGATGTATATGTCTATACACACCTCCTTACACATACACATACATGCATACATCCATGTACAAATGCCACCTGTCCCCCTCCCCATCTGCTGGGAAGGCCCAGAAGTGGTGATGCTCTAGTAGCAAAGAGCAAACCTTCCTACAAGTCTTAGCTTAATAAATACTATTTTCCACTAAAATGAACCTGAGCTCCTTGCAGGGAGGGGAGGGACACAAGCCTGGAGTGCCTTGTGCCAGAAAGCAAGGAGTTACCAAAAAAGCCATGGGGACGTCTCAAAAGGTCTCCAAAGGCTGCTCAAAGGGCTTCCAACCAGCCAATGGGGGGACAACAGGTCATTCAGATGAATAATAATCATGGACTCCAACCCTTTGAATAAAATAGGAAACCTTGATTCTACACTAAACAAATGAAGAAGCTGAAAGTTTGATGGGGAAAGGGGAAACTTACTAATTATGTAGGAGACAACGTCTTTACAGTAAGGGGCCTGGCAGCCACCAATGTAATTGAGCGATCACAGCAAAATCATGGGTAATGGAACATACTGAAATTATGCTCCATCTCATAGGACCTCAGTGACACTTCTGTGATTCTGGGCAGATGGGTCACCTGGATTTAGTCGTGAAAATATCAGACTGAAGGACATTATACAAAATGCCTGGCCTATCATCTTCAAAATCACCAAGATCATGACAGCCAAGGAAAGACAGAAATATCTCCAGCAGGAGGAGACAAAAGAGAACACTAAATGCCACTCACAATTTTGTGGCAAAGGACTTCGTTGGGACAGTGTGGTCTGGGGACAGCGTCAATAAAATACCTATTTAATTTCCTGATTTTGATGACTGAATTGTGGCCATATAGGAGATTGTCTTTATTTTCGGGAATTACTCACTGAAATATTTATAGGTGATTGGGCATCAGATTGGCAATTTACTCAGAAAAGGTTCAGGAAAAATGTGATTTTTTTTTTTTTTTTTTTTTAGTGAACATCCAACTTTTCTCTAATTTGTGATCATTTCAAAATTAAAAAAAAAAAAAACCTAATAAATCCTGTTTACATATAATTACACATCCCTAAGTTTACAGTATGTATGAGTATGCATTACATATTTATTTGTGCTTTATAGTGTCTTAATATACTATGCAGGTAACTGCAGAGTCCGGGGACTTGGGAGCAGACCTCAGCCTCGTGCAGAATGCGAGGCTTCAAGCTCTAAAATTCCAAAGAGGATCCAAGAAGACACAGGCCAGGCCTCAGGAGAGCGGTAAGCGCAGCTAAGTCTGAGTCCTGTTCCCATCTGGGATGTGAGTGGCACCAAGCAACAGGCTTGCAGATTGGGTGGAGTAAAAAGAGAAAGAGGAAGGGGATCTGCCCTTTTCTCTGGAGGAGCTCTGGTCTTCACCATCACCTTTGGATGCTCATCTCCAGGCTTCCAGCACAGACCCTTCAGCTTTCCAACAGGGATCCACACTGACTCTGCAGCGAGCACCAGGCCTTCAACCTCTGACTGCGACTTCTGGCTCTCCAGCACACAGACGGCCATTTTGCATTCTTCTACCCCTGATTCCACAGGCGGCTCTCGTACGCCTACTTTGTATAATCACATATATATTATGCTAAGTCTGTTCCTCTAGGGAACACTAATTAATAACACAGTCCCGCTGTTCTCTGAAATCACTACAATCCCAGAAATTACCCTCTTGCAGGACTCCCAAAGTGGGTCACAGACTGCTGCGTCCCTGGAAGTGCCTGATGGTTTGGAGGCAGACAGAGAAGGCTTTGGATTCCAGCTCCCCATGGCTGCAGCTCCTGTTTCTCCCAGTGCACGAATAGCAGACAGCCACAGCCCTGCTCAGGGCCGCCGAGGATGGAGTGAGCTAACACGAAAACCCCCAGGCCTGGGGCCTCCTGAACAACATGTCCCACAAGCAGGAACTCTTTCTCCTTAGAGGTTTAATGTTCTTCATAAATTGTGTTTCCGCATTTTGATTCCAGAAATGCAGTCATCATTCTGATAAAAGTGAAAAGTAGCAGGGTGACTACAGATAGCAAGTGCGTACTGTATATTTCTAAAGAGCTAGAAGACAGGATTTTGACTGCTCACACCACAAAGAAATGATAGATGTTTGAGGAGATGAATACGCTAATTTTGCTGATTTGATCATCACACAACGTATACATGTGTTGACACCTTATATTATACTGTAAATATGTACAATTATCACATGCCAATTAAAAATAAAATAAAACAAATTAAAAAGTGAGCCAGGTGTGGTGATGTACACCTGTAATCCCAGCATTCTGGGAGGATGAGGCAGGAGGACTGTAAGTTCAAGGCCAGCTTGGGCAACTTGACAACTTAGCACGACCTTGTCTCAAAATAAGAAACATAAAGGGCTGGGGATGTAGCTCAGTGTGAAGGCCCTGGGTTCAATCTCCAGTGCCAGAAAAAGAATTGCAAAGCACCTAAAGCCAGTCTGGGCTGGCATCAGCAGCGCCTCTGTTTTTAGCCAGGGTGGACTGAGGACCTCAGTTTTGTAAGACCTGCTTTATGGCATTAGGGCTCCTTCCAGTTCAGCGTATGGGAAAATAGGATGGGCAGTACTCTACATATCTTTATCCCTCTGCACTGGGAGGGGTTTCTGGTAGAAGGTGCCAGAGAACACAGCTCATGTCCAATAAGATTTCCTGAACACCAGCTGCCTAGGTACAGCAGATAAAGACGGGAAAGACTGTCCCAGCCCACCAAATGCTCACACACAATCTAGTGGGAAGGAAAATGGCTCTACAGAGATTTCATGGCTTCTTTCCTCATTGTAAAGAAATGGCTTCTTTCCTCATTGTGTCTATTAAGTGTCATCTATGTGCCTGCATTTGGCGTCGTCCTGGGAAAGCTAGATGAGTAAGTTACGGCTCTGGCCATAAGGCGTTTACTGCGTACCGGGAGCAGACATTAAACAAACACTCCTCAGTCACTAGGGCAAAGGCACCATGAGCTCATTCCCTTCCAGGATGCAGAGCTGGGAGGGGAGGGACACCAGGGCTGCGCCGAGCCCACCTCTGAGAGGGTCTTGGAGGAAGAGAAATGAGGCTGCAGACAGAAAGAAGCTCTGGCCTATCACCCAAGGGTGGGAAAGAGCAAGGGGGATCCCCGCAGGCCAGAAGTGTGCAGCTTGGGGCAGGAAGGAGGGGGACACTGAGTTGGGCCTAGTATCCTGAGGACCTCGTGGGCTGAACTGACCCTCTGGGCAGTGGGGGACAGGGGAGGGCTCAGGAAGTGGAGCAACGTGACTTGATTTGCATTTAGAAAGATCACATGGGCAGAACCATGGGGGATGGGTTGGGTAGGGGCAAAACTGGGGACCAGGAGACCATGTAGGTGATGGCTAGAACTGTTCCCGGGGGAAGTAATGATGCCCTGATCAAGGTGTAGCAGGTGGGATGCAGTGTGATGGGCAAATGGGGGTTCATCTGGTTGACAGACTCCACACGACTGATGACGCGGGAGAGGGAGAGGACGAATGGCCTGAGGGTTTCTAGTCTGGGTGGACAAGTGGATGATGGAGGAGACTCAGTGGAATAGACAGAGAAGACTGGAGGCAAGAGCAGAAAAATGAACTCGGTATTACACGTTGAGGCACTCTAAAGATGTCTGTGCAGAGAGGAAGGGGAAGTGGGAATACAGGCCGGTGGCTCACAAGAGCAGCAGGTACTCGCTGTAGAGAGCGGTGGCATTAGTCATACCAATGGTGGTTGAATCATAGGGAGTCTATGCAAAGGGGGTGAGATGAGATTAAGTAGCCAAGGAAGCCCAGAGAGTGATCAGAGAACCGGAGAATGGTGCAGGAAAATGCTCCAGGGAGTGAACTCTTTGAGATGGGGGCAAATTTCACTGAACTCCTATTTAACTGAGAGGAGCTCTAACGCCGTAAAGCAGGTCTTATAAAACTGGAGTCCACAGTCCACCCTGGCTAAAAACAGACACTGCAGATCTTTCACAAATTAGTAAAGGTGCAGGCTGCCAGGTATCACCGGATATGCAAACGAATCACCGAGGGCTGCTTGGTGCACACCGATAATCCCAGCATTCGGGAGGCTGAGGCAAGAGGATCACAGTAAGTTCGAAGCCAGCCTGGGCTACATAGAGAGACCCTGTCTCAAAAAGCCAAACCAGGCTGGATGTGGTGGCCCACACCTGTAATCCCAGCACTTGGGAGGCTGAGGCAGGAAGATCACTGTGAATTCAAGGCCAGCCTGGGCTACATAAGCAAGTTCAAGTCCAGCCTGAACTACATTGTGAGACCCTAAGACCCTGTCTCAAAACAAACAAACAAAAAACCAAAACCTGGGTGGTGAGGGGAAGAGAAGGAGGAGCAATGTCCTACAGAAGGGGTGAAGCTCCTGGGCAGTTCTGTTTTTCCCAGTTAATTTCACGGCCAGCCACGTGGGCACAGCTTAGCACCCTGCACCATGGGAGCATTTCTAGGTCAGACTGAGCGCAGCAGAGGGAGCACTGGGGAGGCTCTGTGTGGAAAGGGGAAGCGCCTGCCATGCTGGGGTTCCTGCTCCTTTGGGCTGGGGATGAATAACATGCAAATGAGCACCTGGCTGTGAGTCAGCGCTGAGTAACCAGCGGCTGCCACTGCTGCCACTGCTCATGGGAAGTGGCCTCCGGTGCGCCAGCCTCCCTCCCGCCCAGCGCAGCCTCAGTGCCCTCCTGACCCTGCCGTGCCCAGCCACAACCCTGGGTCAGGCCAGCTGCTGTGAACAGCACGACCTGCGTCCTCACCACCTGGCCCCTGCCCCAGGTGTCACACAGTAGTTCAGAAACTACTCCGTTCCATTATTAGGGGACCACACCTGGGAAAAGGATTCATGCTAACCCAGCACGGACAAGGACATCCCTGAAAAGCAAAGGCAGCCGTGGTGATTTACACTCAGATATGGCCTAAGTGTTGGGGTCTGTCTGATAGTTCACTGTCCCACACAGCTGCAGAGAGGCCCAGGCTAGGGGAGTGGTGATGGAAGAGAAGGCAAAAGCACTTTGGAGAGGAAGCAGCTGAGGGGAAAGCTGGGTTTGCATCACTGCTGTGACGGGGACATTTCGCGAATCAGAGAAGGATGCCAGCCTTAGACATTTTCTGTAGCAAAAGGAATCCCTGCTAGTTCAGATCAAGGCATGACTTTGCTCTCTGTTACTCCATGCCTTATTTTAAAGCAGAATAGGAAAAAAATAATAATACAAAAAAAAGAAAAGAAAAAGAAAAGTCCAATTCCCAATGCCTAGGCCAGAGCAGAGTAACCACCAACAAAGCAGCTGTCCGCGTGGCTGCTTGAATGGAGTAAAAGGCCTGGCAGGGGATGAGTTCTGGCTGGCGTGGCAAGGAGAGAGACTTCAGAGGTGGCCACCACAGATGGTAGTAGATGTTATGCAGCTCGGAGCAGAAGCTGCCAGGGATGCCAGTGTCTCAGAGCTAAGC
The DNA here is from genome assembly GCA_028451465.1 of Erethizon dorsatum. Taxonomy (NCBI): domain Eukaryota; kingdom Metazoa; phylum Chordata; class Mammalia; order Rodentia; family Erethizontidae; genus Erethizon; species Erethizon dorsatum. The sequence continues at coordinate 12,428,082 of CM051834.1, read as the reverse complement.
GAAAAAGCTCAGAGATGCTCAGCTAAGTCAGCTGCCAGTTTTATACCCCAAGCATCCCAGGAAGCCAGGGACAGTGTAAGAGTTGCTTTAATTAATAGCTTTCTGCTCTCTTCATCCACAAATCTGTTGGCCCATGGCTGTTCAGAGTGCTAGCATGTCAGCTCGGGGCATCTCTGCCCTCACCCAGCATGGCCAGCTGGGCAAAGGTGCACAGTTTGTAACCACGGCATTGACTGTCTAGCCCTGGACTTGGAGTGAGCCCCCTAGGACAGTGATCCAGCTTGCCGAGCTGTCCGCTCTAGTACACCGCCAGGCAGCAGGCACCAGTGTGGGCTCGAGATGCACAGCTTGGGGCTGAATAAACAGATCTGCCATGAGCCAAGCATCACGCTGCCGGTTAACGACTGGGACCCACGGTGACCCCATCTGTTAGTGGGGATAACAGTGCCTGTCTATGGGGTGTTGGGATGGCTGCACCTGGCATTTCACGTAACGCACTGCACCGTGCATTGTATCTAGTAAGTGCTCGAAGACGGTTAGGTGAACGCCCACTGTCATGGTCCCTCTGCATCCCCTACATTTCAACATCTCAAGGTTATAACAATTAGAAAGTCGGTCTGTGTGCAGCTGCGAATAACCTGCCATGTTAGGCTTGCGAACTCAGGAAAGCTATTATAAAATGCTTTATATTGCTTTTTATTATTGCTTTTATTATAAAATTAGGTATGTCATGTTAGGAAATTGTGACTATGGGTTATCTCAGGTAATAGTTTCTTTTCTATTAGGAGCCCATGTGATGCTCCAAAGTCAGACAATATTGATTTCTTCTGACACTGTCTTTCATTATCAGTTAAAAACCAACTAATGAAACTTTTTCCCTTTTCTCCAGGGAAACGCAGATTTGGTAAGGAGTCTTCCCCAAAGCAACATTTGGAAGAATCCTGGGCTAGACACTCACATTTAATTCAATCACTATTTTCTGTATTTACATCTTCGGACAGCAAATGACAAGTGTCAAAATACCAGCTGTGTCCCGTATGACTCCCAAACATTGAAACATGCTGTTTTCCAGGGCAGGGAACAGGCTGATGCAGTTAAGAATTCCAGCATCCGTGTTTCATTTTCTTGTTTGCACAGGGCGGGCAACCAATGGAGAAGGCTGCTCAGGACACGCAGGTGCTGGGAGCAGACAGCTAAAGAGGCGGGATGACGAGGGACAAAGGCACAGTGCCCCGAATCCTCCACTGGTTGTGACCTCCAGAAAAGCTCATGGGTCTGGGAGCCAATCACCTATAGAACGGGGATACTGTGCCCGCCTGCCCAGACTGTTCAGTGGAGTTCACACTCCATGAAAATAAAGTGCTCTAGAATACTCGAAATGATGGATGGACAGACAGGCAGAGAAGATTCTTTAGGCAGTGAAACTCCACTGTATTATGCTACAAGTCCTCATGCATTTATCCAAAGCCGAACAATATACACCACCAAGGGTAAACCCTCGTGTAAACTGTGGACTCTGAGCGACCATGATGTGTCAGTGTGGCTCACCGATGTGCCACGCTGCTGGGAAGTGCTGCTAATGAGGGCGGCTATGCACGCATGTGGGACAGCAGATTTTCAACTATTTACTCAGTTGTGCTATAAACCTGGAAATGCTATAAAAAAGTCTATTAAAACTGATTTCACACACACACACACACACACACACTACTGAGATGGGTTCTGACAAATGTGAAAATTTAAGAAATTTAACTCTTTATTTAACACCAAAGCTAATATCAAGTGTTTATTTAAAAAAAAAAATAACGGCACCTGCTTTGAATTCATTGATGACACCACCACAGGGTAAAGTTCCATGAAGGAATTACAATTTTAGGCTGACATGAAACTATGTAATATCTCACAAAACAGAAACTCTGCAACCAACATCACAATCAACACCCCAGTTCCTACTTTCAGAGGCTGCTGTTGCCTAAGTGCATCCTTGGCACACAGCACATTTTGTTGAAACGTTTCTCTTAGGACAAACACAGCAGACGTGCTTTAAATAAATTAAAACTGCAAAAAAATTCATTCCCATAACAATCAAGGTACATGACTTCCTCGCTTCTTATAGCCAGAGAATTATATTGACTTTGGAAGATGGTTTAGGTTAGTTCTACTTTTTATCTTATAGGTTACCAAGCTCCTATCAACTATACTTTTTTTTGTTAGCTTTGTATCTGCTTTTGAGGTAAACAGGCCAATCTCATCCTTTTCAGTGATTTATCTTTTTAGACCCTTTCTCTCCTTAGGCATGTGTGACCTTCTCAAAATTGCACTCTCTGGATAAATGTTGAATTCTAAATAATGACTCTAAATTAAAGAAACACACAAAATAGGTTGTTTAATCACACAAGTCCATATTAAGTATATTTCAGCGTTTTCCCCAAACAATATGACTATATCTGGATTTAATACAAAAATGCTCCCATTCAGTGCAAAATAATTTGGTGTTTAAAACCCAACCAAAAAGGACAAAAGTAATTAGTTGCCTGAGGGAAACTGTTCCCTCCCCGTTATTGAACCTATAATTAAGCCTGATATGCTAGAGAAGTGGCAGGGCAATAAATACACAGAGGAGAGCAACGTTTAAAGGGAAACAAGAGTGCCAAGGAGGGCTTGAATGTGGGAATGCTAACTGACAGAGGACAGCACAGCACTGGCTGGAACTAAAAGGCAAAAGTGTTTGGGAGATTTTAGCTTATTAGCAGGTCACAGGGATCAGGGGGGCAAAAACACTGACTCCAGGAGCTAGAAAGCTGGGAGGGGTTCTGTGTCCCCAACCCCAAACCAGTGTGGAGTGCAATGAGCTGCTGCTTCATTGTGGGTTTTTTAATTTTTTTTTTTCAGGGGGAGTCTGTTCTGGTATAATTATACTCAAAATATGAGCTGAACAAAACCTATAGAGGAGTGTTTTAAGTTTTTAAATCCTCAACACATTATCATTATCCTGGCGATCATGATAATAATGTCACCAGAAAATCCAGTGCTAGACTCTTAAATCATTCAGTAATGTTCACAGGCTGACCAGGTGTGTATCCAACCAACTGGTTTTCATTTTTAGCCATGTGCAAGATTTTTTTTTTTTAACCAACAAAAGGCGGAAAAGAAAAAAAGATGAGTTGACTTAGATGTAAACTAAATATCCAATTCCAGGATATGTCACAGCTGTATCACTAGTTTTAACTGTATGTTTATAAAATTTCATTTCGTCTTCAGCATTGAAGAGAACAAGCAGTAGGAGGTATAGTCCCTAAGAAGAGAACAGTAAACTGCAGAGTAAAAGTCTCCTTAAAGTATATAATCTTATTAAAAAGTTAAAAGCTTCATGAACTTTCCACAAGACTCTAAAATAAATACGCCACGTAGGTCAACCGAATCCAAGTGAAAACAAGGTTATCTGCATGTGATGAGCCAACAGGTAAGAGGAAATCACCATCAGGTGGGATGGTTTAGGGTTTAGGCCCTCCGGAGATTTCAGAAGGAAGCCGCTTTCTAGCAGGTTCTGCAAAGAGCGCCAAGTGGAGTGGGTGGAGAGTGCTGTTTCCCCATTTCTCCCTGGTACTCTCACAGGGAGAAGACAGACAGACTGATCGAAGGTCTGAGAAGTGTCCATCAAAGCAGAGTTGCAAGGCTCCAAGGCTCGTGGAGCAGTGTGATTTCCGGAGCACTAAGCCTCAAGAGCTAGAAATCTCACCCACCCTCTCCAGACCTCCAGTAGCATCAACACCCACCCCAGGCACAGGCGTGTCCAAAGTGCCCCTCTGAGGACCCTACCAGACCCCAGCTTGGTTTGGGCATCTAAGTGATGGAGCTGAATGCCCACAGATAAGAGGCACACTGTCCTTTAAAATCTGAAACAAAAACAGCACGCTGTCCTTTCTCCCTCCCTCAGATCAGGAACCCTAACCTGCCCCTGAGTTTGCTGGGTCACAGTGTATCCAGTGAACTTTGGAGGCCACAGGAGAGTCTCAAGGGGCAGGGAACGTGGCCGTGTGATGGTGGCGGGGCAGCTGCCCCCTTGTCATTGGTTCCAAAATACTTTCTAACCACAGATTTCATGAAATGATATTTATTATTTTAAAAAGCTGAAGTCTGGAATTAGGGGTGATGTTTGAATGGCTTGTGAATTGACTACAACTATTGAACTGTACATTAAAAAAATGCTTGAGTTGTATGAATCTCACTCATACACACTGGGCTTGTACTAAGTGCCCAAATCGTCCATTCTCTCACAGCATGGCACATTCTGTCACATTTCATTTCCCCAGGAGATTTCCCTAAGAAAGCTGTTTGCAAAATATTGCACTTAATTTCAATACAGGAGATGCAACATCTCCTGGAAGAAAATGTACATGAGCATGCGCCTTTACACCTTTGGCAAATGGTGGAGGTGGCAGGAGGAGGGGCCGATCAGCAGCTTCCACGATGTCCGCCTTTCTGTTATGTGTACAGAGAATCCGATTCAAAGGAAAGTGACACCGGGCTGTAGGGGGATGACCCCCTGAATGGGCCATAGGCAGGAACCCTGGATGCTTCCCCCAGCGGCAGCACGCTCAGCCAACGGCTTTGGGACATGTCCCCATGTGATCCAAAGAGACAGATGGCACTCTTGGCACCAACCCCGGACCTAATTCATTCCATTCTTACTGGCCTTTCAACATCTCTAAGTGGAGCCTCTGCACCTCCATCCGGTGATCCGTTCCACTCATCTCATCCACCCAAGCAGCCAGACGCCCCGTCTTCCTCCAGCGTCCCTACCTCAGTTTATTATAAACTACGACTCCATTGTCCTTCTTCAAGGCAAAAGCCCTGCGACGTGAGCAGTGCTAGTTTTCATTTCCCGGTCCTCATAGTGAATGACATAAAGTGAATCGCATCTGCAGAGGGGGTTTTATCACAATCGAGGCGTGCCGAAACACAAACCTCAGAACAGTCTCACAGGACCCTGAATTAACAAAGCCAACACTGGGGGAGGTATGCATGGGAGGTGGGGCGTGTGCAAACCAGAAGGGTGAAATCAGGGACGTGGTTCCCTGGGCATAAGAAGAGGGAGGCCCCACTCCTAAGTCCTAGCGTCTTACACTTCAAGTGCAACCAAACCTGTAATGCAGACCTGTTAGATAACTGGTACACTGTGAGATTTCCATGTTATGCGGTCACACACATCTGACCACTGTGCACAGTGGCTACGTGATGAGATCTACGTCACCTGTGAACAGTGGGAAGGACTACGTGGAGATTTACACACTTCCACATGCCGCAGCGTTCAACGATGCCAAGGCCTGTGCTTCTCCATTCCTGAATCACATCACATCCTTGCTGTGTAAAGGACTCAGGGAAAACACAAACATTGGCAATGTGAAGCTTGAGTGAGACAGAGACTTAAGGGAACGGGGTAGGGGGAGGCCCCTTCTCTTCTGAGTCTCTAGCTACGCCAAGTGCTCAACAGACCAGGGTTTACTGGGCTGGGCTCGCTGGGGGGCTCAGGTCTGATTAAGGCAGTGAGCAGCGTGGGGACAGCTCTGAAACAGCTTCACATTAGCCAAGTCTGAGGACTGAGCCGGCAACCGCTGCTGAGTTAAGAGAACTGCAGCTATGTACACCACACAGCTCCGGTCCTGCCACTCTCCTGTCTGTACAACGGGTTCACTGAAAAATTTGGTAGTATGCACTGAGTATTCTTTTAAAATCAAAACCCAAGGGAATGTGAAGGCAGGAAGCAGTGGCTTCATCTTGGTATTATTATCCTTTCGATGGCACACAGAATATGGTCCCAATTTTTACAGAATATGGCGAGGAGAGTCACAGCGAAGAAGGTGCCGAGGATGTGGAAGCGGCTCTTCATCATGGGCGAGACGAATTTGGCGATGGTGGACACGCACACCAGGATGACGGTCATGAAGGCCAGGACCACGTTGATGCACCTGCCCAGCAGCACCTTGGCGCTCACGCTGTCCGTCTGCAGTGTCTGCTGCTCCTGCTGGTGGAGCTCCAGCTTGGAGATGCGCGTCTGGCAGGACTCTAGGGCTTCCTGTGGGCGAGAGGACAGTGGGGGTCAGATGCGGCTGAGGCACACGCTATCCAGATGGGCAGAAAGTCGTCCCGTCGTGGCCCGCACCCACCTTGGACCGCCTAGTGCCTGCCCGGGCACTTCTAGTGCCCAAGCTCACGGTGACAGTGATGGACAAAGGTATAAAACAAGAATCGCAAGGCTCATTTTTCCTGGTTTTCAGGGACAGACTGAGCATGTGCACACAGCTGTCAAATACCATCAAGGAGGAATTATGGTTATATTTTCTGGCTCTGCCTATATTTGTAATAAAGTGACATGAAACTCTGGCCCCTGATAAGGGCTGGGCTTGCCTTTTGCGATGGCAGAGGGTTCCACCTTCAGCACGGTGTCGAAGTCTCCCACCCAGACCCGATCTCCTGCTGTGTCCACACTGGGGGACAGCGGGGGGGGGAGGCAGTGTGGGTACTGGGGTGGCTCTGTCCTTGCTGGTCTTTGAATGCTGGGCTCCTCAGGCCACCTCCCAGTCCCGTGCGTGTCGAGACTTTGGTTACTGGAACACTGCTTCCCCAAAGCACCCAAAGCAATGGGGCCAAACGTGCTTCCCCGCAGCCTCCCAGCCTCAAAAATAGCACCAGGCTCCAAGCCAGGGAGGTCCCCTTGACCACCCTCCAGCCAGCCCACAGCCTAGCTCCGCCACCGCAAAACCAGGTCTCCCTCAACCCATCCACTTCCTCCTCCCTGTCTCCACCCCCATCTAAGTCACCAGGCTCTCTCACCACAGTGACCTTACACAAATGCCCCTTTCTCCCACCCCATGAATCTGTCTTCTGCACAGCAACCCAGCTGATCTTTCAAAGGTGCATATTCACAACACTCCTTTAACGTGGTCTTCTGAGGCCTCACAGGGTCACCCTCTCCTGCTCCCCTTAAGGCAATTTCTTATTCCCTCACAGGCCTCTGACCAAAATGTCTTTTTCTCAAGCTTCAAAAAGAAGCACAAACTCACCCCAGGACCTTTGCACACACAGTATACTCTGCCGGAAACACATGTCTCCCCAGTTCCCAACTCTCTTCCCCTGCTGATCTCCCATTCATCTCTCAGGTCTCCCTGACCGCTACATCCTGAGGGAGGTCTCCCCTCAGCCCTCCTTGCTGACCAGGAGACAGGTAAGCTGCATGCGGACAGGGACTAGGCCTACCTCATTGTCACTGTCCCCTCAAGCACAGAGCCAGTGCTGTGCTGCACACTGGTGGAACAGCAGAGAGACTGGGTGCCAGCAACAAGATGCCAGAGAGAGAAGGCCCCGCAGGTGACTAGCGCTCTGTCTAAGTCGTCTGAGTGTTCACACAATTCAAACACAGTCGTCCTCAGGTCTCGGGCAAGCATAACGGTCCCGAAGCTGATTTGCTTTTCTTCCGCTGAACACTCTCTACAGGCCAGAGAACAGGGCTGCTATGGTAACTTGCAGCACGCTAGGCTACCAAGCAAGGGGATCAGACTTCTATCACCATGCTCTACAGCGCTGGCTTCCTGCAGCCCCAGGTGTGCGCCCAGCAATGACAGGGACCCCAGGCTTCCCCGCTGCGGCTGTGGCACAGAAAAGGTGACGGGACAAGAGCAAAGACGCGCATTTCGGCACATTCATTCACCTCTGATCGGGCAGGTGAATTACATGTACAAAGGCACTCATCCGACCTGCCTTGGAAACACTGGCAAGAAGCAAGGAGGCAGGAAATAAAGACGAACTCGAGCAGGCCCAGTGGCGAAAAGCCCCAGGATTGTGGCTACTCTGCAGCACAATGCACAATGAAAAGAACGACTGCATTCATTGTTTGGCTGTTTACTGTGTATCTGGCAAAGGCTCTGGTGTTTAAAGGTGTTATCCCGTTTGATCCTCCTGACCTGATGAAGCAGAGCGCGATGATTTTTCCATAGTATGGATAGGGAAACTGAGGCACGGAGCACTAGCTCGTCTAGGGCATACGGAGAGAGTAGGAGGGCCATTTTTCAAACCCGCATGAGCGGAAAGGCCTCCGCGGTTACTCACAGACGCTCTCTTCACAGTTCTGACTGAGTGATGAAACTGGAAAGCACGGACGTCAGCTCTTCTGGAGTCTACGTTCCCTTTGCTCATCTGACCTCTTCACCCCCGGGACGTGTTTCTTAGGAAAGAGCAGTAACCCAAACGTCCCCTAAACAGAAAGCCGTACCCTCTCCCAGCACATTCCAGACCTGATCTAGAGTCGGAGGACCGGCGAATGGCTGCGCTACTGCCCCCAGGCGCCTTTGACGCTTAAGTGGGTTCGAGTTTCTCACACAGGGCAGGGAAGCCAACTGCAGCCCAGCCCCAGGCCAGCCACTCCCCAAGTGTCTTGTGTACCAAGCTCTTCTCTTTGGCAGCAACGCTCCCATCAGCTCTGACGCTTCAGTCCCCAAAACTGTCCCAGCAGACATCAGGGATTAGCACAAGCTCAGCCCTTGACACAGGGCATGCGCCGCTGAAACTGCAGCCCACGCGCTGCAGGAGAGCTGCTAGCTTTCTTTCAGTTTTGCCCCTCATAAAGCAGGGCTCGGGCTGGCAGTCAGAGAGAGAGAAAATAACCACTGTCTACAGAGTAAAGCCATAAAGTGAAGCTGACGATTAGTCGAAGACTATTTTTGTTTTGTTTTGTTTTACTTTTTAAAGAAAGCGATCAAGAAGCCCAGGGTTGTTCCTGGACAGTGGTAATGTCACTCCAGGAAATCCTGAGTGGGCCTCTGTTTACAGGGGTCCCTTTACCGCTTCCTTCCACCCACCCAACCCTGCCTGCCCCTCTCGGTTCTGTAGTATTGTCCGTAACATGAGCTAATGGAGACAGTGGGGTGAAGAATGTTTGTGCAGAGAAAACATTCTGTCCCCCGTGCCAGAGTCAAGAGTGCACGCGGCCTGCCCCATTGTTAAAGTCTGTGAAGACCTGGTGTCGTGTCCGAGCCGCAGGGCACGATACCTGGATGTCCCGCGACCGCTCGTAGGCCTGGTAGGCCACCTTCTCCTCGGCGCTGGCCAGCTCCTGCTTCAGGTTGGCTGTCTCGTGCTGGTGCAGGTCTGTGAGGTCGTGCAGCTGGTCTTCCAGGCGCTCATACCTGGACAGAGACAGGGACGGATCTCAGCGTGACATGTCACAGGCCTTCACCACTGAAGGGGAGCACAAATCCCACATGGCTCTTCCACCCACGCCAGACGAGCATCTGGGCTGGCTGCAGAACCACAGGATAGAGCGCAGGCCAGGGCCAGTTAGGAGATGGCTACGTGGCGCCCTGCTCAAGGTGTGGACCCCTGCTTTGCCCTCCTCTTCCCTCCCAGTTCCTTCGGCTTCATGGGCTCTGAAGGAAGGAACAACGCTGCTGGTATCAGCTTCACTCTGAGGCCAGTTCCGCCCCTGCTCAGTGCGCATACCCACACCTTCCATGCTTTTCAGCCTCGGAATTTAAGTGCCAACAAAAACCTGAACTTATTACAGATTACAGATGGGTACCAGATGGCATTTCCAAAGTCCGAATCTAAAGTACGAGAAATGCAAAGATTCCCACTCTTTTGTCCTGCCCACCCCCCAGAGAAAAGGCTCTGTCTGTTGTTTGAGACAATATTGTAATGTTTACTTTGAACAGGATGGATTGTTTGGGGGAGACGCCTTAGCCTGGAGTGACTCCGATCACTCCCGGTTGTAGATATTTTGTAGATCATGGGTTAGAATAATTTGTATAAAAACAAAAATGTTGTTAAACTTACATAGAAAGGCATTTGTAACTTGGGATAAAAGCCACATCCAAAAAGGACTGTATCTGAAACTACCTGGATGAAATTAAGGTCAATATCTTCAGGAAAAGTCATGACTCAAAAACGCAGTTCTTGGGTAATGAATCAGTCAAAGCCAAAGATGCATATGGAAAGCTTTAAAAAACTTTTTCAGGGCTGGGGAGGTAGCTCAGTAGTAGAGCACGTGCCTATTATGTGTAACACCCTGGGTTCCATGTCTAGTACCAAAAAACAAATAAAGATTAAAAATAGCTTCACAAAAAACATCTAGTTTTAAAGTTAGCTAATGTAATCCACAAGATTTGAATTTATACTGTGAATCTTAAGATTACCTTTGAAAGTTCTTTATTTAGGGTAAAAAATGTAATGATAAAATACAGTACATAAGCTGGGTGCAGCGGTGCATGCCTGTAATCCCAGCATTCTGGAGGCTGAGGCAGGAGGATTGAAAATTCGAGCCCAGCATGGGCAACTTAGGGACTTTGTAAGACCCTGCCTCAGAAAAGAAAGAAAAAAAGAGAAAGAGAGAAAGAAAGAAAAAAAGAAAGAAAGAGAGGAAAGAAAGTCCATAAAAATACATATACAAAGACTTCAAGACTGCCATACCAAATGATGCCATCATATTGTTACAGGATGAATTAGATATCTACCTGATCACTATTATGGAGGGAAATGAAACACAGGTCTCCAAATGAGCATGAGGACACTATAACAGAAGTCTACTGAACCAGTAACTTAACACGCACGTGAGTCACGGCCTGCAGAGTGATATTTTAGGAGGATCATGTGCATAATGTCTTCCTCTAATTGTCAGCTCTACGCCACTCTAATAATTTAAGGAATTATGGAGGTTGGAAAGAACTACTGCTCCCTAAATCCCTTTTGATCTACAGCCAAAACACCATCAGTGCTGCATCCCTTTCCGGCAGACTCCCTCACTGCAGCCACTGTCTCGAGCCTCTGAGAGAACAGAACACTGGACTCACCTGTACCTCTCCTCCCGCAGGGTCTGAGAAATGAAACTGTATTCCCTCTTGAACTGCACCTTTAGCGCCTCGATGTCCTCCGCCAGCTGGACCTGGGTGTCCTTGATCTCCTGCAGTTGCTCCAGAATCGCAGCCAGCTTCCCCTGGCTGTCCAGGGGGCCGGTCCCGCCAGGCCCAAAGGACTGGTTCCCGTTGCTGTCGCCCGAGCCCGATGTGCCGCTCGAACACTCGTCATCGCTGCCATACTTGGGTTTGTTCACAATGGTGGCACTGCCCCCATAGGGCCTGGTGCTTGCCTCTGGTCTGAACTCCTCTAAGGAGTTTTTCAAGTGAGCTATGTTGTCGGCGCTGCCAAACTTATTCCGGATCAAGTTGGCAAACTCTCTGGACTTGTTGAAAACAAACACAGGTGGAGTGAGGGAGACCCCAGGGATGCCCGACTTACTGCTCTCCATGCCATGGGGGGCAGTTCTCGACTTCACGTGGGCATCTTTCAGAGAGTGCTGGACGTCCTTCAGGTTGTCTTTGGAGGTGTCCTTAGCACCTCGGGTGGCTCCGTTCTGCTCGATCTCCCGGAGCTTCCGGTGATACTGCTCGAGCTTCTTCTGCAGCTGGAGGATGGAGTGCGCTGACTTCTGGTTCTTCTTCTCGAACACCTGCTTGATGCGCCCGGCCTGCTGCTTGTCCGCACTGTTGATGAGTTTCAGATACTCAGCCACATTCCCATCTCGGGAGGTCTGCTCAATTTTTATCTGCTCTGTCACCTTTAAAATTTTTTGTCTCAGGCTGTCCGCGGTGAGTTTGACCTTGTGGAAGTCCAGGATGCCATCGGGCACGTCGAAGTTCAGGTTGGTGTCCGACCCTCCTCGGCGGATGCTCAGGGGCAGGCTTAAGGTGTCCATGTCATGACGTTCTACCTGAAAGGGACCGGAAGGAAGCACTTTAACATCGGGGCGAAGAGACAACCACCGTGACCGAATCTGTGCAGCTGCGACACACGTGGTTTAAGTTCCAGATTTTCAAACCCACAGTTCCGCAGGAAACACACTCCCTGCTCTCCTCTCAAGCTCTCAACAGGACAGTGCACTCCTTCCTGCAACTCTCTTATTATACATCAACTGGACGCAAGACGCAGATCTCCAGGGTATGTGATCGGCTGTCTGATCACACGGTAACTATCGGCTGCCAGGGTAGAAAACGTGGAACGGACTGAGGTCACCGGTCAGCCTTGTCTTTCCCAGTGAGCTTCCCCATTATGGGAAATGCTTCGAATCCAGAACTCACTCATTTAACAGCAGGAGGATGGAAGAAGAAAGAAGAAAAACAGAAAGAAAGTAAAGTTCCAGCAGGCATATCCAGCAACATGAAAAGATTATTTTCATAATGGAGTCATTAAACAGATGAGATACAGCAACATGGTGCATGATTAACTTTAGTTGAATGACACAACAGTACCGTCTAGACATGGAGACAACTCCGAACCACAGCCGCAGTGATTTTAAAAAGAAAAGAGGGGCTGGTGAGATGGCTCAGCGGCGTAAGCACCTGCCTGGCAAGCGCGAGGGCCCGAGTTCGACTCCCGGAACCCACATATGAAAAAGGGGCCGGGGATATCGCTCAGCAGCACGGGCGCCTGCTGGCGCGCGAGGTCCTGAGGTCGACCCCTGGTACCCACAAAAAAAGAAAAGAAAAGAAAAGAAAAACAATGACAATAATAAGACCACATGAAATAGCCTCCTCAGCCATGCGCCAAGGCAGCATGCAGCAGGGCAGGGCAGCAAGAGTGTGCCTGAGAGGGAAGGCCACAGCGGACCGTGTGCCAGGACTGTGACCACGGCAGGCGAAGAAGGCGCTGCATCTGTAAACGTGCAGCTACCGAGGGCCGAAGAGCAGGGGTCTGAATCCACGTCACCCTAACCTAGTCCTCCCGCCACCACATCAGCACACTCGGTTACTGTCCTTCGGGTCTTGGCAGCGCTTGAACAGTTTCCAAACAACGACTCACAGGACCTAAACTGAAGCACTGCAGATGTCAAGTTCACAGCCCTCTGATTACAATGCCTTGACAGCGGGTCTCCACAGAAACTGAACGGCAGGCAGGACAATATCCAGTACACATTATCTCTTTTCTTAAGAGACTCACAGGCTGATAGTAGAAAGTTAGTAAGGGATTAACTTAATGGACCTCACAGTGTTTGAGTGAGCCACTTCCAACAATGAGCATTAACACTCTGGCACACGGTAACCCCTGCCCAATGCTCTGTCCCACAAAAGGGAGTCCAAATAACGAGGCAGGACACGATCCCGGGTCGCTGGGTCAGGCCTCCTCCACGACTTACGAAAATTATTTCTTGGCCCCTCTTCCCACACACAATCTGCCAGGAATGAGAGACACTGGCTGCTTTATCTGGCAGAAGAGCATTGCCCAGGAAGCTGGCAGAAAATAAATGCCCAATCACTGTAAGGCTAGAAGACAGGATGCATGGAAACAGGATTGTGGAACCAGGACTTCGATTGGTCCCCAGGGAAGAATGAGTGTCGGGGTGAAGAAGGCACAGGCTCATCCTCAGGTCCTAGAGGGACAGCCCCATGAAGCTCGAGGAAGCTACAGACCTGTGGCTCATTCGTAGACCCAGAGAAGACTGCAGGAAACACAAAAAATATTATTTGGCACACACAGGACACTTAATGGCAACTGTACAATCAGTGAGGCTGGAAATTTGATTTTCCTGGAGATATCGGATCTGACCGTGCTATTCAGAAACTTCCTTTACCTCCCAAATGAAGCGGCAGCCTGACCACCGCAAAGCTGAGCTCAGCTTTCAGGCCTCGCCTGCGTCTGAAGGACGCCGCTTATTTGAAGTGGATCCAACAATCCAGGGTCTCACAATGAGTCTCTGCACAGGGACTGCTCTTGTGATGTTGGCCACTCACCTGCTTCTTACCAAATCCGACACATCTTTGAAGCCCATTTCAAAAGTCCCTTCTCCCGAGAAGCTCTTCCTACTTCCAGCGAATCCTGCTTCTCTTCCCGGAAGCCTCCCTGTTGCTCTGCGCTTTTCTTGAGGCAGCACCTGCCACCTCCTCTTGTCCGTCATCTGAGTACTTGAACCCCCAGCGGAGTGAAACGGGGGAGAGATGATGTCACAGCTGTACCCCACGGTGGTGCCAGCACTTCCCTCGTTCACAGCAGGCTCTCGATAAATGTCTGATCAACCTCAGTGACATCACTCTTTATTCCAAGGAGTCCACACTGAGGTCATTTAAGACGCATGACAACAGCATCAGAAGATGACCTTGGGAGTTCTGCCTGAAACATCCCAAGTGGAGAAGTCTCTCTAGTACCTAGATAATAAATTCTGCATCATTCCTTTTTTTTTTTTGGAGGGGGAGGTGAGATAAGAGTCTAAGTTCAGCCTGGACTTGAACTCACTCTGTAGCCCAGGCTGGCTTCAAACTCACAGTGATCCTCCTGCCTCAGCCTCCCAAGTGCTGGGATTACAGGCCTGTACCACCACACACAGCTGCATAATTTCAAATGGATTCAACTAAACCAAGATTTTTCTGAGCATTAATCTGTAACGAGTTATATAGATAAAAATAAGGATGTCTAAACTTGAAGTATAATTTATACTCAGAAAAAAGAAGTATAAAATGGAAGGAATTCTTAAAAACTGAATACATACGGTTAAAGAAACCAGCGCTCCCCTTCGTCCCTTTCAAACACAACTACATCACCCCACCTCCAGGGCAACCGAGACCCTGGCTTCTAGCCCTGCACCTTATTTTCACCTGCTGCACACACGCTCCTGTCATTGTTTGCTCAGCCTTGCTTGAGAGTTCCACAGGAGCTTGTTCTTGTCCAGCAGCCACAGATGAGATTAAGTTATAAAACAACAGTTTGACACTGTCTGTTGAGAATTTCCCTACCACGTTTGAAGAGAGCAAGGTGTTTTATGCTTTCCCCACCATGCTCAGCAATAAATGCCATCTGCCCTGCCTTCCTTAATTCCCCCCACACCAGCCGGTCACCCGAGCGGGGCAGTCACACACAGAGGGGCGCCTCGCTTCACAGCCTTAACCACGCATGGCGGGGCCCCGAGAGTCCAGACTGAGACACAGCCGCAGTTAGAGCCCCAAATCGATCAATCTTGCTGCTTGTCAGCAGTCTCAGGGAAAGGCGTCCGATGAGGATCTAAGGTCGGAACTATTTGGGGCTGCACCTTTCAACCTCTGACAGGGTGCACGCTGTGTGGATAATTGAGAGCCAACTATAAATACTGCTGAGTGCCAATAAATCCCAAGAGCAAACTGAAAGCACGCGTCTGTGCTAGGAGGAAAGCTGAGAGTCCTCCACGCCTCATTTAACCTGGACTTGGCACTGACCTGACTCCTGCGCTGGACAGCAGAGGCTGGTTTTAGGGTTGGGACATGCGAAGGGGACGGAGGCTCACGATAGCCAGGTGTCCTCATGCTGGCCTGTGGACCATGAGGCCCAGGGGACGAGCTCACTGTGGCACTGGCATTTCCAAGCCACGCAGCCTTGGGGAGACTGAGTTATATCCATGGGCTTCTACGTCCTCATCTGTAGACTGTGGAGATGGACCAGACAATTTGGAACTGATGCTGTATAATGCTAGGAACTGTTAACCCAAGCTCTTTCATTGTGAGACGGCGCTGCAACACGTCAAGACCGTGGGTTCTCTGGAGACAGACCGCTTTGGTTTCCATCTTGGTACTACCCTTTCCAGCTGCTTTCTCTGTGCCCTAGTTTCCTCTTCTGAAAATGGACATAATGACTCTTCCAGAGTCCTTGTGTGGGATAAAGGAGACAATGCATGGAAAGAGTGAAAGGCCTCCTGGCACATAGAATGGCTTCCACAAATGTTTGCTATTGTTAGATGAATTTCATTTAAAAATGTACCTGTTTGTATAAAAGGAAAACAACCTGCAGAGTGTTAACAATGGTTATTTTTACACCCTGAGGTTATAAGAGGTCATTCTTTTTTAGCATGCTTTTGTATTTACCAATTTAAAAAAAATAAAGAAAATGTATTACTGTTTGGGCAGGAAAGATTTATTTTTTATTTTTTTAAATGACACTACCTCCACTCCCAGAATCACCCTGGATGAAAGACAGACCACCAGCACCCTGGCAAACAGCCTTCCTGATGGTGTTTTCCTTCCAGGAGCGGAGATGTTTCCGTCACCTCAATGTTCTGGAACAAAGGCCAAGGAAAAGCCCAAGTCCTGGGCAGACGTCAAAACCGACCCCAGGCGTCTCTGCAGCGAACCACACAGGCGTGAGCAGCACTGCTCAGGACACACGCGGACTCCTGAGAGACTGTCCCAGCACACTGCGGCGTCACCTTCCAGCCCCCAGGGAAATGAAGGGAAAGGGCAGAGACACAGCATCGAAGCCCCAGGCCACAGGACTGGAAAAGCGCGGGGGCTCACTCCTGGGGGCCCTGCTGTGGCTTGGATGTGGCCTGTCCCCTCAAGGTTGGTGAGGCTGCATTGAGGTGGTGGATCCTTTAAGAGGCCGGGCCTAGGAGACGGTGATTAGGTTCCTGGGGCTCTGCCCCCAGGGTGGGATTAGTGCTGGTCTCACTGGAGCACAGCAGTTTCCTCAAGAGCTGGTTGTGTAAGGCAAGGCCTCCCCACACTCGGCCCCTCTGCAGACAGCAAGCAGGTTCCCTTTCAGCTTCTCCGCCATGCTGTTTGGTCCCTCCAGGCCCTAGAATCACGAGCCAAATAAAAGTCTTTATGAGTTACTGGGCCTCAGGTATTTTGTGACAGAAACAGAAAATGGACTAAGACCGCTGGATAGGCATGGGCTGAGGCTCTGGGGGCTCCGAGATGTCAGGGTGATGGCACAGATGACAGCCGCCTGCTTGGTCCTGACGCCATGTGATGAACCTGGGCCTACAGGAAGGAGGCCTGACTTTGACACGGAGGGAGGCTCGGGTCTTTCCCAGGCCACTGGCTCCAGGCAGCAGGTGTTTCAGACCCGGGAGGGGGATTCACACACGGGCCACAGGAGCTGAACCTCGTCACAATCACGGACACTTTGTCCTGTCCCTCTCTGCCATCTGCATCGTCCACTGGCTCCTAAGACTTGGAGGATGATTCTGCTCCGAGCCCAGGGGAAGAATGTCACATCAGTGACAGGTGCAGCATCGTGACCGCTCTCTGGGTAGGTGCTGCATTAGGACTATTTTACAAAGGAGAAAATGAGGCACAGAGAAGGTAGGTAAAAGGCCCAGGAAATAGAGCTGGTAGAGGGCAGAGCCAGGCTGGAAACCTCAGGCACCCTTTCCAGAGCTGGGCTCCCTCACAAGACTGCGCGCTTCAGCTGAGGCAGGCGCTGAGCAAAGGGTTTCACGTGCAGCCATGCATTTGTCACGGCACCTCTTTTATGAGAACACCAAGGCTTGCAAAGGACAGCTGTGCTTCCTGAAGTCTGTGAGTAATCTGCAGTTGAGCTGGAGCTCAACTCGGATTTATGAAACACGCAAGACTGACCATGCGAAAACCCATTCTGCAGTGTCCCTGACATGGCCATCTGGGCCTGTGTGGGCACTGTGGGCCTGATTTAAGGGACTCCCATCAGAAACTGTGCCTCAGGCTGCCCAACGGACATCACCTTTGTTGTCCCCTACCCAGAGCCCAGTGTCACTTCCTGGAGCCACCCCCTCTCAGACTGTATAGGGTCCATAAAGGCCACTATTCTTGAGCTGAACACTGATTTGGGCCCAATGATTTTATGAGGATACAAAGCTGCTTGCTTTTAAGAATGCCAAACATTTATTATCCCTGAGAAGAGAGACAGTGAGGCAGAAGCAGAAGGTAAAAACAGGAAAAGATAAGGGACCCCAGAAGGGCCCCAGGAGAAGGGTGTGTTTAAGTGAGGCTCTGCTGTGGGGAACGGGCCCCCCGCAGTGCACCCTGTTTGTGCCGGGCCAGGAGCTGGGGAGGTAGGTGCCACTCAGCCTGGCCCTGCAGGATAAAAAGGCGTGCTGCGTCCGATCCACCAGGAGAACAGAAGCCTCCTATCCCTTCTCTCCGGGCCACAGATGCCAGGTTGTAAGTAACTTTCCCTCTTGCTTTCATGTCACACACTTGTAAAATGACCGGCCAGGCAGTGGACACGGGCCCCAGGGAAAGCAAACCACTGCAACCAGCAACCAGCCCTTGGGTCTCTTGCTAATGGAGCCACCAAGTAGCGGAGAAGGAACCCTGAAGCTTGAGGCGCCCTCTCCTGTCATCTGCTAACAGAGACATCAGTGAATCCT
The DNA here is from genome assembly GCA_028451465.1 of Erethizon dorsatum. Lineage (NCBI taxonomy): Eukaryota > Metazoa > Chordata > Mammalia > Rodentia > Erethizontidae > Erethizon > Erethizon dorsatum. The sequence continues at coordinate 12,409,946 of CM051834.1, read as the reverse complement.
TGAGGACACTGCCCAGGACGTTCCATGTCTGCATTCTTGGAGGAAGCAGGCCAGGCTGTCCCCTGCGCATGCTGGAAAGACACAATCTCCAGGATCTTCACGTGCCATCCAGAAGGACATTTTATTAGTAAAGTGCCCTGGTTTGTTCTCGTTTGTTTGGATGAGGAACATTTCCTCTGAGGGCTCAGGGCGGATAGCGGCACAGGCTGAACCCTGAATCAGCGCACTTGCGCAGTGACTGCGTCCGTGGTCTCCCCATGAAGGTTTCACCCCCGTGCCCCACCCCCCCCAGCATCACTCACAAAGGACACTCGGGAGCGGCCACAGTCGTGCTTCCTTGCTGCAGATAAAGTAAAAGCTGGCTGCTCTGGAGTTCAGGGTCATTCGGAACAGGGCTGGACAGTGTGTTCCTGCAAAGCTCAGTCACCCCTTCTCAGTAAATCCAGTGTGAGGGATGAGGCCGTGTGGTAAGGTTCACAAAAACACATTCCTCAAGCATCCCTGAGCACTGACAAACACTTGATACTGTCATTTGAAATAATTACCTTCTCATTAAGTCTCTACCATGTGACAATGGTGATCTGCTTGGAGTTATGGGTGCTGGAAAACATGCTTTTCTTTGAAATAGCTTATAATTCACACTTTCAATTAAGATGAGCTAATCCCATATGAGATTAGGACCTGGTGAATATTTACTACAATATATTAAAGGGGGAAAGGTTAGATTTAAAAAGATCAGTCCTTGAAGGGCAGCCAGGGAAGGCTTTGGTTATGAAAATCCACTGACCACCTCCGCCCGTGCGTGTGCGCTCCGTAGATCCTGCGCCCTCCCTGGCCTCTGACCCAAGATGCCTTGCAGGGCCCAGTGCTAACTTGGGCTCCTCCAGGAAGCCTCACCCGCCTGGGACCGACAGCTCCTTCCGAGCTCTGCTCCCAATCTGCACAGCACCCTTTCCTGTGCTTACTCCGCTGGAGTGGTAAATATTTGCGTAGCCTTTGCTGCTCTACTTGGAAGCCTCCTTAAAGAGAAAGATCCTCTCAGAAGCCACCTGTGTGCACCGTGCTGCTTCCTCAATGGGGCCTCAGTGCTTGCGGAATGAACCTGAGGCTGAAAAACAGCCAACTGGGGCAGCCAGTTGTCCCTGTTTACATTCGCTCAGCTGTGGCAGAGCGAGCAAGAAGAACCCATAGCCGTGGTTGTGCCAGACTGATTTCAGGACAGACTGGACTGGGAACTACACGTAGCTTCTGATGCATGTGAGAGATCAGACATCCTGCAAACTGGCACCTCTCACGGCTCTCCTCTACTGCAAGCAGAACGTAAGCATTCAGCTACTGGATGATCAGTATTAAGATCCACAAAAGGTGCATGCTTGGAATCCCAGTGTTACAGACAGCTAAGTTAGGTAGAAATATTACAGGCAGTCAGACAGGGCTGGCCCTCGAAGAAGCCAGTGCAGAAGATGGGATGACCTGCAAATGTGGGGAAGGCACATCTGTGGAGGCCAGACCTCAAAACGAAAGATGAAATAAATGGTCCCACATACTTCCTGTAAGAATAAACAACAGTGATTGAATTCTAAATAGGTATCAATCACTTTGGGAAAGCCAGAAGAGTCGCTGACTCACCCCCTCCAGGAAAAGCCCCTGTTCCGTTTCTTGCCCACTTGCTGCGTGACTTGCTTCCCCATTTGACCTGCATTTAATCAATACCACCTGAGCAATGACACTCGTAATCTTATTGGTTGACCATAGTTTTGTCCCACCTCAGGCCCACCTTGTGATTTCCCATTGTTCCCACCTTGGGCCCTCCTCACCGTGGTTTTGCTCTATAAAAATCCTTTGAAAAGGCAGGGTCCTCGGCAACCCACTTGGGACCCCTTCTGCCTCTCTCTCTCTCTCAGACAGAAGCTTTCTTATATTCTGCTCTTAACCTCCATTGGCCCTAGAATTCATTCTTCGATTTTAGAGAACACGAACTCATATTGGACATCTAGCAGGCTGGAAGTTTCTTTCCCTTATATCACCAGTACTCTGGGAGGCTGAGACAGGAAAATCACCAATTTGAGCCCAGCCTGTGCAACTCAAAGACTTACTTAGCCAGACCTTGTCTCAAAAAAATCAAGGGGGTTGGGGGTGGCTGGGGCATGTAACTCAGTGATAAGGTCTTGACTTCAATCCCCCTCCCAAAATTAAGATCCACAAAGAACACTATGCAGGTGTGATTCCTTCCTTCCTATCCTAAGTGACATTTCTCCTGCAGATACATCTGTCATTACTGCCCAGAGCCCATGAATACATACATATGTTTTCCTTCGACCCATTATTTGTGAATGGCATAAACAATCATGTATTGCATTAACTGAAAGTTCTGCCTACCTCACCAGCGAGATGATCAAATGTTGCATCAACAGGAATGAACACGGAGCCTGCAGTGTTAAGTGAGATATGCCAGGCACAGAGAGACGGTAACACAGGGCCCCGCTCCTCTGAGGAACTCTAAACTCTAAGCTGAGCTCACAAAACCAGAGGCCGGAACAGTGCTTACCAGAAGCCACGGAGGGGAGGGGATGGAGGAAGACTGTTTAACAGGAAAAATGTCACAGCCAGACGGGAGGAATATATTTTGGTGTTCTATTACACAGAGGGTGATTATAATCAGCAAATTGTACCCTATAATTAAAAATAGCTGGAAGAGAAGATTATAACTGTAATCATGACAAAGAAATGATAAATGCGTCAGATGATGGATAATCCAGGTATTCTTGGTTGATCATTATATAATATATAAATATTCCAAACACCACACTGTACGCCCTAAAGATGTATAATTAGTATCTGTCAATAAAAACGATTATCACATATAGTTTCTTGTCCCTTAGGAAATCATTAATAGATTGTGAACTCAAAAATGGAGGTGTTCCTTTCCCCTCTAAGTCTAAGGCAATGACTTATTTAAAAGAAAAGGCAGGCCTGTAGAAGACCCACCTGAAAGAGGAGAGCGATTAGGGTAAGAGAGTTCAAATTTATTAAAAGTAAACAAAACCACAATCATTAAGGATTTATAAGCATCCAATAACTTTCTAAATGATTCCCATACATACTTTATTTTTCCTTCCAATAAGCTGAAGTTAGAATTATTATTCCCATTTCACAGATGGGAGAAGTTAGAGACTTGGCCGGAGTTACCCAACTACTACTGAGTGCTAGATCCGTAATTTCAAATCAGGCCTCCCTGGCCTCCAAATCTCCTACCTTTTGCTGAGAGCCTACTGTAAACGCCAAACCACTGATCAGACACAAACACATTTCTCATGGCCCTTACAACCCCATACACTTTCTTTGTTTAAATAATTGTGTTATCATTAAATATTCTAAGGGTGAAAAATATATGTGATGGAGAAACCTTAGTCCTCGGTGCCACGAGGCAATTACTGCAGATATTGTCAATCTGACTTTAATAAGGAAGAGAAAAAAAACAGCTTAGATCCCACGATACCTTCCATAATGAAAAACGGAGGTTGCTTCTGTTTTAACCGCTAATAGTATTCTCAACACCAGATTGCACACAACTCCCTCTCCTGGCTGGAGCCCTAGCAGGTTCCAGTCATCAAATGCTCTGATATCAAGATGCAGAAAAGAGCAGGCTTCCTTCCCCCACAGTCAAGGCAGATTCAAGGCACAAAGAGCCATACTTGAGGCGGAGAGGCGCACTCTAGGAACATATTACTTTATGATCTGGGAGAAAAGAAACCACAAAGAAATAAAAAGAACTGTGGGTTGTGGTTCTTAAGATAAACACTATTTCATGACCCATCTTAGAACCCGTCTCTATTTGGGTTGACTGCATTTCCAAAACACAGGGAACAGCCTGCCAGGGCAGCTCACACCCTCGTAGCAGCTGGGCAGCTCAGACTTCTTGGGATTCCTCAGCCATGTGTCCTAAATGGAGGTCAACGACCAGGCAGTGGCGTGGCTTAGAGGTCAAGGCGTACCTCTCAGGGCCGGGCTGCCTGCTTCGGAGGCCAGCTCTGCCACGTTCAGTGCATCACCTGGGGTGAGCTATTTCCTCACCTGCAAAATGAGGGCAGCTGTGATCTGCATTGTGGGGTGAGTGGGAGGATGATGTGAATTAGTGTTCGAGAAGTGCTCAGAACTGGACCTTGTACGGAGTAAGTATGGTCCGCGCTGGCTGTCACCCACCAGATCTAACGTGCCCAAAGAGGCGGAAACCCCAGGGAAGTCCAGAGCCGAGGCCCCACCATTCATGGAACCTGCTGTGTATGCACCTGCCGCCGAAAGAGGAGTGGACAAGGACAAACAGGTCTCAAACCACCAGGTCCCTTATGGATGGGTCTCAGTGAACCTGAACAGCAATGGTAATTTTTAAAAGATGCCCCCACACCCACAAGCCTAAGACAGTGCTTTATAGAGACTTACCTGATTTTGAGTAATTTAATCTAACTTTTAAAAAGATAGAGCAACTTAAAAGACTAAATTTTAAAATCTCAGTATCCGACCCTTATTTTGTTTACAAGTACCAATAGTCTTTTATGTAAAAAAGACTATTTTCTTTAGTCTTCTATTTTTAGTAAATCTAAGATTCTGAATGATGCTTGCTTTCCACCTCCAAGTCTTTAAGCAAAACAAAGGAAAACTGTATTACAAAGCCTATCTAATCATTACAACTTGCTACTTCCCCTAAAAAGCTTCCTTAAACTACTTCTTGAGAGCATTAGTAGTATGGCCTGGTTTTTATAGAAAACATCTGGGGGCTTTTGGACTGGGTTATACTTGCTCCCAGGACCTTGGGTGTCAGTGACGTTTTTTCCAGGGTTTCCCCTCCACCTCTTATCCAAAACTGTCACTAAATCCTGTTATCTTTTTGTCAGAAATTTCTCTCCAGGTCGGCCCTGCCTCCACCCACCGCAGTCCGGCCCCTCACCTCTCATTTCCTACCTCCCCTGTACAAAAGGCAGAGTTCAACCAGGTTCTGCTGCTTCCAGTGTTTCCCTCCTTCAGTAAACTACACAGGAAGCCCCGCCACGAATCTCTTAAACTTCACGCCAGCGCGTAACAGCACTGCTCTGGATTCGTCCTCTAATAAGGGCAGAACTAAGCCCGGAGATTTTTCCTGTCCTGACTGCACAACGTCTTCCTCCTGCCCTCACTGCCCACCACACAGATCTCAGCTCTGTGGTACACCGAACACATTTCTGTACTTGGTTCTTTTTTTTCCTTTATGGGGGTTCCGGGAGTCGAACTCAGGACCTCGCGCTCGCCAGGCAGGCGCTTATGCCACTGAGCAATATCACCGGCCCCATTCTTTTTAAACCTCAAACTTACATCATTCCCTCCTGGACAACGCGTTCCCAAAGCCTCGTATCCAAGTCCTACCGTCCCCCAAGCTCTGCTCCACGACGTCTCTCTGAAACACTTCTTCCTCAGCCACTCTGGCTCTCACTTGCATTGCTGAGCGGGCCTCTACTTGTTCAGAAAGCTCTTGTTCGATTTTTTTACTGGTTACTGAAAGCATCACTTTTTTAGGTGCCACACAACACTTAACACAATACTGGCGGTATCTCTAAGCAGCAAATACCTATTTGTAAAACCGATTTCTCTATGCTCCGAAGCAATATATACCAAATTGTAGATGAGACCCACAGAAGAAATACATATTTACTGACATATACACACATATGTACACACGTAATTGAAACACAAGTTTTATACAATAGTACTTATCTTGACTACATGCAATGCAACTATTTTTAAAATATATTTTTAGGACAACTGCACATTAGGAATATATAATTAATTAGGTGTGTTAATTTTATTAATTATGCAGAAAATATCCTTATTTGCAGATACCTATCAAACAAAGGGCTGATGTCTGTACATAACCCACTTTGAAATAGATCACACACACACACACCCAAATATGAGTTTTTATTGCTGAATCTGGATAAGGTAGACAAATATCTGCTGTGCTGTTCCTTCTGCTTTTCTTTATGAAAACATAAAGTGGTATTTCCTACTCATTAAATGTATTTTTTTCATTTTTTTGAGACAGGGTCTCACTATGTAGCCCAGGCTGACCATGAACTCACAGCAATCCTCCTGCCTCAGCCTCCCAAGTGCTGAGATTACAGGCATGTACCACCACACCTGGCTCATTAAATGTATTTTATGACCCACTCATGGATTTCAGTCTTGTTTGAAAAATAGTGCTTTATAATTAGGAAAAATATGTCACTCATTCCTGTTTGCAACTGTATCTAAGGAAATTCTAGCATTCTGAAGAATGTTCTGTGGTTACTCTCTGGCCAGTGGGTCAATAAAATACTTAATTTTCCTTTGCTATGAGTCCGCTATCTTCCCTGCAAAACCCTTTCTATGAAAGCTACTATGACTCAGTAGTAGTTTAGTAGGGAGGTGTAAAATTTTTTTTGAGTCAGGGTCTCGCTACCTAGTTCAGCCAGGCCTTGAACTCACTTTGTAGCCCAGGCTTGCCTCGAACTCATGGCAATCCTCCTGCCTCAGCTTCTGAGTGCTGAGATTACAGGTGTGTACCACCACACCTGGTGAGGTATAAGATTAAGAACTAGTTTTTTACCTGCAGAGATCACAGAATCAGAATTTACCCTAAGACTTCACATCCTAAGAATAATCCTTGTGGTTTTATCAGCGCTTAAAAAGGACTTCTTCTGGGGACATCAGAAATTCAGGACAATACCTTGAAGCCAAAAATGCTGTCGTGAACCTGCACATTGGCTAAACTTTACCTTTCCTTCCCCTTTAAGGTTCGGTTTTAGTAGAACAGTAGGTTCTGCGAACAGAGGCAGTACTACCTCTTTTAAGTGACACTGAGAAGGAGTGCTCCAGGTGAGCGAGTGAAATTCCTAGATAACTGAAATTCTTGCCAGGTAAAGCAAGATTCTGGATTTCCTAACTTCAAAACTCTCAAGCCTGTGTTCCTGTTGACCAGCATCATCCATAGGATCAAATTTGGATTTTAACACAGCACAGTGACCGCCAGGGACATCTGACCCAGACCAACCAGACACCTGTATTGCAGTTATCTTTCTGGACCTCTGGACCAATTTGAGAAGACAAGGTGGCCGAGCTCTGGGACCTCTGAGGTCCTTGCAACCTTTACACTCCCTATTCCGTTAGTACGAGGTATGTACAGCTGGCAGCCCCACACAAAATGCCAATGTTCGTCTTACTAAAATCATCAGCACATACCAACTAACATAAACTGAGTATCTGTCCTTCCTCATAATGAATCTAACCAAAAGGAAAATTATGCAACTGGTAGTTTAAAACCACATGCAGCAATGGGCTGGTGAGATGGCTCAGCGGCGTAAGCGCCTGCCTGGCAAGCGCGAGGGCCTGAGTTCAACTCCCGGAACCCACATACGAAAAAGGGGCCGGTGATATCGCTCAGCGGCACGGGCGCCTGCTGTCACGCAAGGTCCTGAGGTCGACCCTCGGTACCCCCACACACACAAAAAAAACCCACATGCAGCCAGTAAAAGGAAGAAACAATTACTAATATGTAATACAGGTGACTCTCATGTGTATCATAGTTAAGGAAAGAAACCACACTCAAAAACATACATGCTGTATGAAGACAAGAGACTCAGAGGCCAGAAAAATGGCTACCTGTGGCAGGGAACAGGGGTGGGGAAAACAATCTGCCAGAAGATGGCGCTATGGAGCACAGGGCCTGACTTGCCCATACGCAAGGAAAGCATTCAACTGTGATTGCAGGATGTACATACTTTAATAGCTCAAAAAATAAATAAATAAAATAAATAAAACCTAAGATGCCAAATTATCTTAGGTCATGAAAATGCAAGAGCTGTCAAAATTACTACTTTACAGCACTAATAACACTGCAAGTACTCAATGAATATTTACTGTTCAATTCTAACAGGAAAAGAAGTTTAATTTCATTAGCTTGGCAATTCCTACTGCATTTTGTCAGCTCTTTAACATCTTTAGTTTCCAAAACTTTTACAACACTAGATCATAAATATTTGCTTCTGTACCAGAACACAAAAGCACACATGAAAAGGAGTGGAAATCTGTAAAAGTATGAGCAAGGCACTAACATCGGTGGTATAAATGCATCAGATTCAGATGCAAATGTATTTAATTTTGAATTCTGCAAAATACAGCAAAATCCTAAATATGATGCAGAGTGCCAATGCCTGTTTCATTAGATAATAGTTACTTAGAAAGGCAATGTTTCTCAAGATGCTGAACATAACTAGAAGTATACTGCGTACAATTAGGGAGGACTTACTTAGACCAAACTGGTTTATGATAGCTGACAGAACCGATTTCATTTAGGTTCCAAGCCAGATCCACCAAATATAGAATTTTCACTTGAAAAATGTTCCGGGCACCTTTTGTGAGCCAGGCAGTGTGCTAAAAGCACTGGGGTCAGAAAGAGGAGTGGGATGTGCTCAGCCCCAGGAGTGTTCACTGTTTGGGCGGGGAGACATCAAAACTATGCATAGCAAAATGTAGGAACTCCCATGAACGGAAGGAGGAAATCGGCAAGCGGGTGCTTCCAAGAGAGGCTATCAGGAAGCAGGTATTTGACTTGGACTTGGAGGTGGGGGCTTGAAAACCAGCCAAGAGAGCCTAGCATAGAGTACAATACATCTGCAGAGGCAAAAGGTGGAGTGTTTAGGGATCGAGAAGCTGCTTGGGGTGTCTAAAATTGAGAATGACTAAATGGGCCAATTAAAGTCAGGGCATGATTGAGGGATGAGCCAAACGCGTGCCGGGCAAGAGTGTCTACAAGATAGATGCTCGGGGCTCTGGAGAACAGATGCCTGTGGCAGGCTCTGTAGCCTTGCTAGTCTTGACACTAATCACGAAAATAAAATATTGACAAATAGAGACATCAGAACACCAAAAAGAAAAAAAGAACCAAACAAAAAAAATTGTATCTCAAATACAGACCGTGTTAATTATATTATTAATTACTATTATTGTATTACTAGGAATTGAACCCAGAGTTCTCCTCACACATGCTGGGCAAGTCTTTCACCACTGAGCTGCATTCCCAGCCCCATTCCCCTTGTTTGAGACAGGGTCTCACTAAATGCCTAGGGTGGCTTCAAACATGCAATTCTCCTGCCTCAGCCTCCAAGTAGCTGAGAACCAACACACTAGGCTTTTTTTTTTTTTTTTTTTTTGGAGTCAGGGTCTTGCCAAGTTGCCCAGGCTTGCCTTGAACTTGTGAATCTACTGATGCTTCAGCTTCTTGAGTAGCTGAGCGTATAGGCATGTACTACTGTGCCTGGCCTCAGAACATTTAAATTCTTATTAATATTTTAAAATACAGAGCCCCTTCCACATGCCAAAGATTAAAACTAGACCCATATCTTTCACCATGCACTAAACTAAAATCAAAATGGATCAAAGATCTAAATATTAAAACAGAAACACAAAATCTGCTGAAAGACAGACTAGGTAAAACTTTGAAGACATTGGTGTAGACAAAGACTACACACAGGAAATATTGCAAAGAATCAACAACTGGGATCTCCACTTATTAAAAAGCTTTTGCAGAGCAAGAAAAAACACCAACAGAGTGAAGAGATAACCCATAGTGTGGAAAAAAAATTTTGCCAACTGGTCCTCAGGCAAAGGATTACTATCTAGAATACATAAAGAACTCAAAAAAAATCAGACCCCCCCCAAATGTGAAGACCCAATCCAAAAATGGGCATTTGAAATGAACAGACACTTCTCAGATGAGGAAGTACAAACAGCAAATAAATATATGAAAAAATGTTCAACGTCACTGGTAATTCGAGAGATGCAAATTAAAACAACGCTGAGATTCCATCTCATTCCAGAAAGAATAGCTGTTATCAAGAAATCAACCAACAAAGACACACCCAAAAGAGGACTTCCAGAACTGCTTCAGAAAGTATGAAGAACAATGGGGTGAGTATGCCTGAAGTGAGGGGAGTATTCTGAGGGGAATGAATGGCAATGTGTTTTTTACTTTAATAAATTTTATTTAAAAAATTTAAACCTTCATTGTACATTCTGATCACCACTTATACTTGTCTATGACTCTGTGCCTGAAAAAAAACCTAGATTATGGGCCGGTGAGACGGCTCAGCGGCTTAAGCGCCTGCCTTGCAAGCGCGAAGGCCCGAGTTCGACTCCCGGAACCCACATACGAAAAAGGGGCCGGTGATATCGCTCAGTGGCACGGGTGCCTGTTGGCGCGTGAGGTCCTGAGGTCGTCCCCCCGGTACCCACAAAAAAAAAAAAAAAAAAAAAAAAAAAAAAAAAACCTAGATTAATAAAAGTAAATGAGGTGGGGGTGGGGCTGGCTGGTAGAAGGCAGTCTGGGAGAGTGGTGATGCCAGATGCCTTTTTTCTCTTCACTGGGAACTGCAACAGATGAAATCATGGGACTGTACCTGGCACACAGCCCTAACACCCCCAGAGCCTAGGAGAACTCTGTGATAGGGACTCCTGCTCTCAGATTATTACAGAGCTACCTGTGTGCAGAAATACCACTTGAAAACATTAATTTCATGCCCAAAGGGTAAACTGCCTTTCTTAAGAGACTTTATTCATGCCTAGTTCCCTAACATACAAGAGTGATGGGATTTTCTCTTTGCCTTTCTTTTTGCCTCGGGAAAGCTGATGACTCCAAGGGCTGTTACCTTCCTCACAGTATCCACGACGTGGTACACTTCATTAGTTCGACTCAGTCCACCTACTTCGTTCAGCATTTCAAAATGTTAAGGACCATCTGTTTGAGATTCACCAACTGAGAACACCATGAAACCCTCAGTCAGCCCAAGATATTAGTCTGAACTTAACTAAAATTTCTCGATTTCTGTACTTTGATCCCTCTGAGATCATTCACTGCTCTAAATGTTGTTATGACCATTGTATTATTAAAGCCACTGTGACAATACTGTAAATATCACCATCTCTGTGTCAGAAAGACTTTGCTTGATTGCTTTTCATCCTGGATAAGTGCGTGGTAAACAATCAGTGAATACGCACTTCATGTTGACTGACTCGAAGTGTTCAATCACGTAATCAGAGGCGAGGGGTGTTTACTTCGTTAAGGGGCAAATCCTTCCAAGGAACTAAACTATGTATAAATAGGAAAGTGACAGGTGTAATTAGGCAAGAATTAAATAGCAAGCAGATTTGGGTCCGATCATTAATTTGCTATTATGTATCATCTTTCATCAAAAATTTCAATAAATCTTTCCCACCGTTCTTGCCCAACCTACGTTCTGATCCTCTCAAAGTGTTACAGATCTGTTCTGAATGTGACCGACAGGAATTCAGTCTTCAGGACTCATCATGGTGGTCACATATAGGCTGTCTACAGGATGAGGCTAAAATTCCTGAAGTCAGGAGTCTGGGTCCTCCATGTCTTGACCCAACCCTATCCTCTGTCCAGATTTTGTACTCTCGCCCTCTTTCCTGGACCAACTGGCCTGACCAGCTGACCTTGATCTGGTCAAGCACAGCGTGCCCAGGTCTCTGCCATGTTGTCCCCTGTGCATGGATCTGTCCCTCCTTCCCTGCCACCATCTACTGAGTGCTTGTGACTGCCATCAGCATGAGAGATGTTTGCTATAGTTTGTCTCTGTTGTGCAATTTGCTTAGTGTATCAAAGACACTAAAGAGCTTGATGAGGCTGCAAAGTAGGTGGTGACGAACCAGGGTCCGAGCCCAGGTCTGATTCTGCAGCCTGCGTTCTTTCCGAAGTCTCGGGCTTCCTGGAATGCCCTTCCCAACTCTGATTTATCAAATCTTTAGAGTTCCTTGAATTTCTGGCTTAATTTAACCTTTCCTACATGAAATCAATTCTGATCACCCCCAATCTAATAATTATTCCTATTCAGAACCCTTGTGGCTCAATCCTTTACTGCCTCATATTAATTATTTTTATTTTTTGGCAGCCTCAGAGCCTCATATTGTCTCTTGAACACAGCAGGCCCTTAATTGTCTTTGTAAGTGAGTCATTTTGCTGCTTTGGTATTATTTCCTATGGGCACAATGCCTGATAGGATAATTTCAGGAAGGGAATAAAAGAAGATTCAACAGTGAGGGCATTTATGATCTTGCAAATGAAGATCAGAGGACAGGGCTAATTTGGAGGCTGAAAAATATTAGAGATCCAAGCACTTTCCAATTTTTTCACTTCACTAATTTTGGGACATTTGTTTATTCTCTCAGGGAGGCAAAAGAACTACTAGAGTTCTAAGACCCATTGGCGGACAATCCCAAATCTAGAGATGAGGATGATTCTCTTCTCTTACATTGCATGAGGCAGGAAAACGTTCTCCAGAAGCTTCTAGGCAGATTTCCCCTTGGGTCCTTCGGGGCAGGCTGAGTCACATGTCCACCCCAGCTGCAGGACAGCTGGAGAAGCAGAACGCTTAAGGGTCTCAGCCTCTGCTGCTAGAACAGGCCTGGGCACCAGGTAGAAAGTGAAGGGAAATGGTGTACAGATGGGAAACCCACTACGTTTGCGAACATGCCCGGAAACCCTCCATGTCCAAACAGAGGGATATCATGAGGAAGGTGTGCTAGTGAGGTTGCAACAATGAATCCAGCTTCCATGGGGTGTCTGCCCTGGAGCTAGAAGACAAGAGAATTGGAACCTGTGATTCTTTAGCCACTAAGTAGTAAATACATTCCTTTTCCTTGGATTTTTTGTTAACAAAAAAATCTATTATCTCCTTTTCTTCCATCATAAAGAAAGAAAGGCAAGGAAGAAAAAAAATCCATCCTTTTTGAACTTCCACATAGTTCTCAAAACATCCTAAAACAAGCAAAACAAACACCATCAAGAGATTTAAAGAACTGGAGATCCAAGTATTCACAAGCCTTGTGCCTCTTTCTTCAATTTTCTTTGCTGCTTCTAACACGACAGTCAGTGCTGTCACTACCAGAGGCGTCCATCAGTAATGAACTACTTTAACACTGGAGCATGGGGCAGCCACTGTAACGGAAGTGGATACGAATGGGCCACCATGGCAAAGCTGTCCAAGCCAAACCGTTACAACATGCAGAGCTGTGTGCACAGTACTTGAGCTTTAAAAGGGGGGGTTATTCTAGACATATGCAAGTGTACTCTATACAGAAATTTCTAGAAGAATAAGCATTGTAGATGGTAGTTACCTGTGGGGAACAAGATTGGGAGTCTGGGAACAGAGTGTGTGTGTGTGGGGGTATGAAGCCCGTGCACGCTAGGCAAGAACTCTACTGCAAGGCTATCTCCCCAGCCCTATCTAAATTTTATTTTGAGATGGCATCTTGCTAAATTGCCCAGTCTGGCCTCAAATGTGTAATCCTCTTGCCTCAAACTCCCAAGTAGCTGAGATTACAGGTGTGCGCCACCACGCCCTGCCAGGAAACCTTTTTGTTTCACGTTCTTTTTGACATAGCTTGTTTTTTATTTACCCTATTTTCATATTTTTGACAAATATACACCTGCATCCTCAAAGTGAGATTAAGATCCAAATACCTGCAAAATTTCACTAGTGTATGCAGATGTTTACTCGATTCCTCTAAGGGGCTATGATTTTACTAACAATATCAAAATAACTGGCCTCCAGAATAGCAGGAACATTTACAACTACAAAGTAACTTGATGTCGTTATACCATTACTTTTAGAAAAGTAACTCCCTCCTGGAAAGAGCTCTTCAACCCAGTTTCCCAAGGAACAAAAATCATGTCTTAAAAGGTATTCCTAAAAACGTTTTAGAGAACTAACCTGGGATTTTCACATCATAAACACAAGTAAAAAAAAAAAAAAAAAAATCCATGAAAAACACTGTACACTAATATTAAATCTCTTATACAGCTCTTCATAAAACACCAACTTCTCAAGGTACCAGTGCAACCGACACATTTCTACTGAGCACGTTTCCCAGTGAGCAAGACTTTGAATCTGTATTGCGTGGGCAGAGGTGTTTCCCCCACACACTCTTCGCTGGGGACACCCACAGCGCCACTCCAGGGCAGTGCAGGACAGGGCCAGACACACGCATGCGCCCGTGCTGCGTAATGACACTTCTGTCCGTGATGATGCCGGGCTGTGTGTATCCGGGGGTCCCATACGATTCTGATGGAGCTGAAAAGTACCCATCACCTAGTGACGTCACCCCGCCCCAACATCACAGCATGACGCATTCCTCACACCTTCGTGCGCACCTGGTGTAGACGCACCTGCTGCTGCGTCGCAGTCACGTCAAAGAGCAGCACCTACGCTTAGGAGCAGTGCGTAACACTTAAAGATAACAAAGGACTGTGCTCCTGGTTCAGGCGTTTACTAAGCGTTATTTTAACATGTACTCTTACTTATACAGAAAGGAAGCTAACTGTAAAGCGGCCCCAGGCGTGGCATTCAGGCTCAGAAAGCACCCTTAACACAGGAGGGGCCGGCTCCCTGCGTGTCACTGTCGCCGGTGACCTCCCAGGGGCCAAGATGTGGAGGAGGAAGACAGTGACCCTGACGGTGCTGACCTGTGAGGGCCTAGGCTACTGGGTGTGTCTGTGTCTTCATTTCTAACCAATGATGTTGGAAAATTAAAATAAAAAATCCTTATAAAGACATAAAGAAAATATTTCTGTACAGCTACACCATATGTTTGTCTTTTAAACAAAGTGTTACGACAAAAGCCAGAAAGTTTTAAAAACTTAAAATTTTATAAAGTAAAAAAGTGACATTAGCCGGGCGTGGTGATGCATGCCTGTAATCCCAGCGCTGGGGAGGCTAAGGCAGGAAGATCACCATTAGTTCGAGGCCAGCCTGCACTACACAGTGAGACCCTGCCTGCCTCAAACCGCCCCCCGTAAGGTGACATTAAGCTAAGGTTAACTTATTACTGACAAAGGAATTTTAAATCAACTTTGTGTGGTCTAAGTGTGTAGCGTTTATACAGCCTGCAGCCGTGGACAAGTCCCCAGGTGCATCATTCCGTATCGTTTATAGGTATTTTCACTGTACCTTTTCCATGTGGCCATTTGTTAGATACACAAACACTGCACTGGGTTACAGCCGCCTATGGTGTTTAGTATGATATCTCGGGCCCAGCTTTAGAGCTGGGAGCAATAGGCCACACCTACAGCCTAGGTGCATGGTAGCTCTAGCCAGGTGTGTGTAAGCTCACACCATGCTGTTCACACAGTGCCACAATCACCTAATGAAGCACTGCCCAGAACATGTGCCCCAGAACACGTCCCCGGCTACCCGACATAGAGTCCTGTTTGTCACTGAAGGCTTAGTTAGGAGTGTCAGGAGTTCACCAGAGGACTGTTTACAGGTAGCTCATGTGACCCCGAGGGCAAGCCTGTTTCCTGGATCTCTAGGTGTCAGTGTTTGCTTTTGCCTTTCAAAGACAGCTTCTATAAGAATAACTACAAAAAGCAATAAAGCCACATGCTTAAGGTTGAAATTAGTTTCTTACAAGCCAAAAGAGAACAGGATTACTTTCACTAAAAAAAAAAAAAAAAAAAATGGGGACGTGTGGTTCTAGAATTTATCTTAAAATGAAACAATACTAAAAGCAGGTAAGATATATCTGAAATGTTTATATTTAACTAATTTTTATTAAAAATAGTTCAGTGTTTGAACATTCACAGGCCCTAGAGACCCAGAAATCCTGTCCCTAAGTTAGAAGAGTACATTAGAAATATTCACAGAACCCATCACCTAAAGACCTACGGACAAAAGAATGGAGGTAAACACACGAACACATAGCATGTGTGCACGCACACATACTCGCACACATATGTAATGTGTGTGTACAGTGGAGTGACATGAACCAGAGCTGCAAGAATTTAAATGTATAAAAGAAGCAAGTTAAAGGTGGACACGTTCAGAGTAAATTCCACTTTACATAGCTCAAGTGTAGGCTTAGGTAGAAGCGCATAGGTAGTAACACGATGGAGAAAAGGTAAAGCAGTGATTAACATGAATCTCAAGACACAGAGGGGTGCAGGAGAAGGCGTGTGGTGGAGGGGACCCCCACCCAGGGCAGGAGGTCACAGGGTCAAGTCCAGCACCTTACTCTCGGTCGGTGCACAGGGGTGTTTCCTGGTGACTGTTTTTTCCCCCTCTCTTAATGGAATATCTTCTCTGTGTAATATTTAACAACTTATAGACATTTTAACATAAAAATTATGGAACAAATCACACAGTAAACTAAACTAAATGTGTGCATTAAAGCTGTAGAAGGAATAACATCTTTCCACCCCATTGCGCACCTCGGATTCTATTCTTAACTTTTCAGATAATAATGTTAAAATCTCAACTAGGACCTGGGCTCCAAGGCCTTCTTCAGGCCACGTGTACAAAGGGTGCAGTCTTTCTAGATCCTTATCCTCACCAGGACCACACCAAGAATGAGAGGGAGGTGTTGGGAGAAAGTCCTGCCACTTCTCCCGGGCCACAGGGTTATCCCTGGCAGTGTACCCTACTCCGCCCCGCCCCGCCCCCAGCTGGCTGGAGGGGTGGAACGGAGAAGGGAGGAGGAAGGGCAGGCTGGCCACTGTCCACCGCCGCCACTGTCCCACCACCGCCAGGACCAGGGCGCCTCCAGAACAGCCTGCCCACCGCGGCCCCAGTCTGCGGCTTTGTGATCAGCACAGAAGTAGGCAAAGTTGTTTTACAAGCAGCGCTCTAGCAATTTTCCCTTTCAATTCCCACTGAAAGCACGCGTGTCCGGCTCTGCCAGCTGTTCTATGCGCAGTGCAATGAAGCTACAGGATGCTCTGCTGTTGCAACAACGGCCCCCTCTGATTTCTCTTTTAAATAACATAAGTTTAACCTCCAAGATGCCAGTGGATCAATTCCTCTAACCTGATTCCCCTTCCCCGCCTCCAGTTATCTGGTTTAAGGACCGGAGACAGTTATCAACAATACACTCACTTTTGCAACTCTCAACAAACCTTTGTACAGAACTAACAGGGAAAAAAGTCCTCAGGTAAGTGGATTCAAACGCCTAATGTCTAGGGAATAGAAGATTACATTAACTTTGCAGCTATACACAGAAGTCTTTCATGAACAGACACACACAGAGCCACGGGTTGAAGACAGATTTCCCAGGAGATCAGCTCCGGGGGGCGGGGGAATTCACATGAAATAGAACCTTCACCCCTGCAGGAGCCCCACATTCCCCTGTGGGGGTCCCGAGATGGCCAGGGGAGCCCTGATTCAGACAGACACTGAACTTCTGCTCCCCGCCCACGGCTCAGCACCCACCACGCCCTCCTTCCCCGTGGTGGCTGACAGTGTCACATAGGCAGGTTTATGGGGGCTCAAGTTTCCAGGGAAGGGGGAACTGGAAAATGTCCACTTGTGGAAAGACTGGATGTCCAAAGTTAGACTTCAACTCAGAGCCTGTCAGACCTGGGATGACTTTCCAGAGGAAAATGGGAGGAGAGCTGGCCCTTTTCCAGCCAGTAGCCGGCACACTGAAGGCCACATATTTGTCTAGCTCTTACATCACTCACACTGGATCTACATTTCTAAAAAGACCAAACAATAGAGGAGCTTAGTGGTTCATTAGTTTAGGCAGTTTAAATACCTAGAAACCCACTGAGAAATTAGGGAGGGATTCAGGCAAGCACGAAGATAACTATTAAGAACACAAAAATAATCTGTATTTCTTTCAAGCATCTCACAGGACATTAATTACCGCGAAGCTCTGCAGTACGCATCTACAGGCTCTGGCTGAGGGGGGAGGGTGGTGAAGACTTACCAAATGCCACACAGCAAATCGGGACCAGACCAGGACTGGCGGCCGGCTCACCCTCCTGCCCGAGCAGCAGCGAGTGTGCAGACAGGCAGGCCGGGTATCTACACGGCACCTAGCAGTGACTCAGCCTGGACTTTGGAGATCCTGCTCTCGCTATCTCCGGGTATTCCCGTGTTTGTCTCGGAGAAACTCCACGCCCTGTGCTGCGCCCCACAAGAGGGCCGGCAATAACACGCTGTACTCAGCACGCGGCTGCATAATTGGATCTTTGTGCCACCAGCAGGAGCCAGGCACCATCTATGTCTTTGGGGAGAGGCTGAGCCAAATGGAGTCCTGCACATCACACAACTCCCAGGACCCCTCGGTCACCAACGAGGGTGAGGGCTCCACTTAACAAACCCAGGTCGGGCACAGCACATGCAAAGTGGCACACTGCGCTAGGGAAACCAGATTTAAAGGAAGGCAGTGAAGTGATCAGTCGGTGCCAAGGGCAGGGGAGCGGCACACACGCAGCGGGCAGAGTCGGGAGACTCTGTCCTCTGCTGATCTTCTCATGAGACACATGCTCCTGGTGCCTTCAGGGACAGGTACACCGAGACGTGCTGCAGAGGCAACAAGCAAAGTCCCCTACCAGTCTAGTGGCCAGGGAGGGGGGAACAATGACAGCCATTGATGAGTGCCAGGACAGGAGTCCTTGGAGCTGAGGGAGCACCCAGGAGGGCCTGCTAAGCAGAGGGGACATGGCTCATTTCTTTCCGAAGCACAGGGAAAGAGAGACCTGTTAGGTGGTGTTCCAGGTAAAGTGAGTTCCGAGTTAGCCAGGGGGGGACTGCTATGGATTGGACGACATGGTACAAGGCAAGGATGGCAGAAGAACTGGGGTAAACTGGGCATGGTGGCGCAGGCCTGTAATCCTAACACTCTGGGAGGCTGAGGCAGGAAGATCACAAGTCCAAGTCCTGCCAAGTCAATTTAATGACACCCTGTCTCAAAATTTTAAGAGCTGGAAATGTAGGTCAGTGTAAAAAACCTGGGTTCAGGCCCAGTGAGATGGCTCAGTGGCGTAAGCGCCTGCCTGGCAAGTGCGAGGGCCCGAGTTCGACTCCCGGAACCCACATACAAAAAAGGGGCCGGTGATATCGCTCAGTGGCACGGGCACCTGCTGGTGCGCGAGGTCCTGAGGTTGACCCCCGGTACCCACACACACACACAAAAAAACCTGGGTTCAGTCTCCAGCACTAAAAAGAAAAAAAAAAGAACCAGGATGACAGGCAGGGATCTTTGAGCATTCCGCTTAAATCCCACTGGGTGTTTGGATTTCATGTGAGAGGCCACGTGGCAGCCTGTAATCTCCGGGACCCATAGGGAAGCTCATTCCGAGGGAGCAGCCTGGAGCCTGCCGCGGAGCCCTGGGCAAGAGCGGGTGAAGGCTGGACGCAGGGCGCTGAGGTGTGTGAAGGAGACAGAGTCGAACAGGGCTCAGCACCGCCCAATGTGGGCAAGGGCGGGGCACCAAGGAAAATCCCACTTTGGTCCCGTTCCTTCTGGAGGCTGTAAGGTCATTCACAAGACAGGATTCAGGACGCGATGAACTTGAGGTTCCTGGGCCCTTGAGGCGCAGATGTTCTTGTGGGTCCTCTGAGACAGAACGGGGCTGAAGGAAGAGCCCAGAGCCACCAGCGACAGTGCCCCAGGCACCTGACTCAGGGGACAGCCAAGGACTTTAGGGTCAGCCCAGACCTGGTCAGATCCTGGCCCTGACTCTTGGTAGCTGCGTGGCCATTGGCAAGTAAATTAACCTTTCTGAGATCCTGGTTTTATCTAAGAAATTCCTCTCGGATTTAATAAGAAAAGAACCTAACGTCATGGCAGTCAGAAATGTTTAATATTGTCCTCTTGCCCTTTTGTGATCAGATATGCTTTGGATTATAATCAGAGTTCTTAACCTCTGTGGCAGATGACAACCGTTCTTGCTGTCTATCAGTCATTTGTCTTTAAATCCCTTTTGACCTTTCTCATAGGCACAGATTCTCAAATATTTGAAATGCCACAAGTCATATAAAAATGCAGGCCAGAATGGTTCAGGGGACCAGGACTTTTCTGTGCTTGACATTAAATAACTAATGCAAAGATCTCAAAATTGCGATGAGTTTCAGCGGTATTGATTTAAGTCTGTGTTGGTGGTGTAGTGAGGGAGAAAAGGGCAGGGAGGTCTGGAGAAGAGGGAGGGCTCTGTCGGTGGAATAAAGCCTAGTTAGAGCCACAGACGTTCACTGTGCACGGAACCGCACTGCAATGCTGAAGAGGAAGAGCGCTGCCTGACATTCCACAGCCTCCAGCCTCCGGCTCGTTCAAGGAAGGGTCTAAAATAATGTTAAATAATCAATGCTAGCAAATGGGTTTTGCCTCAAACAAAACGTTAAGTCAATAGCATACTTTCTATATAAGAAATACGTGCTTTATTTTTGGTTGGGCTCACTTTGTTTCTTTTATAACTCTTAAACATTTTAAAACTATAGATGGTCCCTGACTTAGGAGGGGCTGACTTAAATTTTTTCCTATGTCGCCATGGTGTGACAGTGATACTCACAGCAGAAACTGTATTCAAATTTGGATCTTTCCTTGGGTTAGTGATATGTTGCACGATCCTCTCTTGGGACCCGCTGGGCGGTGGCAGTGCTGCAGCTCCTGCTCAGCCACGCAATCGAGAGGGGAAACGTCCACGATGCCGCAGTGCACCGCGTTGCTAAGCTATGATCCGGGGTAGGCCAGGTGTATTAAATATATTTTCAATTTAGGATAATTTCAACTTAGGATAAATTTATCAAGATGAATCCCCATCATACGTCAAGAAGCATCTCTACAATAAGATTAAAAACCAAGACTGACCATTAACGGCATACATAATTCAACCCCATGTAGCTGAGCCTGTTCATTTTTCTTCTGCTTTTCTCTTCAAACTTGGGCTCCAACTTGTCTCACCTATTTTTATGACTGCTTTAATAGTATGAACATATCTTAACCACTGGATATTTTACTTCATCTCCAACTTTCTTGCTAAAATACATTCACAATCACTTCCTGCATCCTTTCTGATCCTTTCTTGGTAGCCTCCCATATTTGCATTCTTTCCCCATATCTCAGTTCAGCAAACCTAGGCTCCTCCTTGTGCAGTACTCAGCCACAAATATCTAAAAAAAAAAAAAAAACTACTTTCTTACATGGAATTACTGACAATTGCCTTGAAGCTCCATAATTGTTTGGCTCATTAACTATTTTGATTAGATAGAGACAATAATTCAATTCAGAGCTAACAGTCTGTGGGGCTTTCCTTATTCCTGGCTGTCTTCATCCTGGTCACATGTGACATAGCCAGGAAGACGAGTCCCTAAGTACCCAGGAGGACAAGTACCTTGCCCTCACGTTCATAGCCCTAACCTGAGCTTCTTGCTGCTCTCCAGTTTTTCTGGACCCTGGGTGGCTTCCTTGAAAGTCACAGTACACCCGTCTGTCCTTTTTAACCAACCTCAGAGATTTTGACATGACCCTGACATACAGACCCAAGCTATCTTCCAATGCTTCCCTGCTTTGAACAGACCTGAATTTTCCAGCCTTAAATAACGGTTTTGTGTCTATAAAATCCTCGTCCAGGCTGCTGCTAATGGGGCACAAAATGAAGACAGAGAGATGGCCAGATCAGATGGTATCTGCCACTAAGCCAGCAACATCTCCATGTGACCTCATTCCGGTCTGCATCAGTTACCCCTTGGACACCAAGGAGATGCATGCAGTCTAAATGACAGACGACTGAGACATAGTTCTCTCAACTGAAAACAAGACTCTGAAATGCACATTTAACACACATATACATGTACATGCAGCCATGGGTGCCTCACCACAACTTGCATTAGAGGTGTTTAAAATGGAGAGCAGCTTGTTACCATAATGCTTCACCCAAAACTGTGTTACTTTCTTTAGCATCCAGCTCAGGATCTGTGATCCCTGTGACCTAAAGCACCCCCTTTGCAAATACAGGGTTAGCTACTTGCTCTCTTAAGTCACTCTCTATCCTCTTCTGCCTCAGAACACTTCGGATATTTTTCAAATTCCTCTCTTTCTCACAGATAGCTCATTTAATCCCACCAACCAGAGGTCCTTAGGTGAGTCTCAGGTTTTGCGGAAGTGGACAGGGATAGGGGCTGCTCATCTCCTGCACCTGTACCAGCTGAGCCAGGCAAGCTGTCAGGGGGACATGACCTCCCCAGCAAGATGGCACAGGCTTTGGGAGGACAAGATGTTTGCATCTATCCTTAGGTAAGATATATGTGTCCCTTGACCCAACATTTTGCTCCTGGAAACATTCATCTATGGGGGCCTGGGGATACTGCCTAGCATGTGCAAAGCCTTGGGTTTGATCCCTAGTACCATAAGAAAAAGAAAAAGAGAGATTTACCCATATATAGTTTTATATATATATAATATATAAATATATATTATATATATATAAATAAATATATATATATATAAATAAATATATATATATATAAAAGATTTTTAAATACAGTATTACAAAGCAAAACAAGTAAGAGAAAAAAGTCACCCTGAAGGAACTTACACTACACATCTATCCACAGGGAACTTGTTACTAAACACTGGGCATAGAGACCCACTCTGTAATAGAGACCATGTTACAAAGATACGTAAGAAACACTACCTTGCCAGCCCTGGAGGAAAGAGGAAGATGGAAGGGACTTTATTTTTCACCTTAAGCCCTTTAGTGCTGTGAGTTTTTTTCTTTCCTAGAAACTTGCACTTTTTAAGTTAAGCTAGTTGGGTTCGTGCAGACGATATACTACATACTTCATTTAACGTTGTTACTTAATCTTTGTTAATCAGGACAGAAAACCTGGGCACAAACAGAAACTCTACAGAGCAGATGCACACTGAAATGTGCTTGTGTTAGTAGTTGATGATTTAATCATTAAACTCAGATTCTCAGAAGATCAGGGTTTTCTCCTAAGGCCCCAACTCTTCGGTTATAGCCTCTTCTATAATCTTCGAGGACTCAGGAGGAAAAAAAACCAAACAAACCACAAAACCCTCCAGGTTGAAAACCACCACCACCTAGAGCGATGCCCAGGCCTGGTGTGGATGTATTGACTATCGGGGTCTGGAATCCAAGCTGTGTGTTTTTAATAAGCTCCCCAGGTAATTCTGATGTCACTGGCGTTGGCTGCTGCACACCAGAAGAAACTAGGCTTAGTATATGTCCTTGCCAACAAACAACACATAAATATTCCATGAACAAAGGCACTCACTACTGTACCACTCCAGGATTTAAAACCAATTGCGTCTGGAGTGCTGAGGCGGGGTTTGGAGCTGGCCCTGGGGTAGACAAACCCAGCCCCACCCTGCTCCCCCTCCTTTGAGATCAGGGTGCAAGCGGGACAGCTGTCCTAGGCGCTGAGGGGAGCTCGGGTAGAGGGGGCCAGTGTTTCTCAGGTTCGGGCTGCTGTCACCCGTCTAGGCCGGGTCTAGGGCACCGAGAATCTGGATGTGGTCCTCTGTGTCTGACAGCCTCCATTCTCCCTCCGCTCTCGTGCTCGACTACAGCTTGAAGCCTTTGGGCTGGCTTGGTATTTCCCAGCCAGCTCACTGCAAGACCACTCAGGGCCCTCCTCGCCTTTCCCCAGCCCAGACCTAGTGAATCAGATTCTCTAACAAAGGCTGAGTCTTCAACCACCGCCCCAGGTTTTTCTTGTAAACAGGGAAGTCTGGGAAACACCAATGCAGGTCAAACTCCTGCTTTTAAGGTAAGGGTAGGCCTAGGGAGTTAGGTCACTTCTCCCAAGAATTTACGGCTGATTAACCACAGCTTTCCTTCCTCTTAGACCAATACTGTTTATGTTTAATCACGACAGCCCGAGTATCTGCGAGGTTTCTGATTAACCATGATGAGACCGTAAGTGAGTCATGAAGTCTGAGCGCACAGCGCGGGCCTGAACGTGCCGCTGGCTGAAAGGATAACTGGCAGGGTGAAGCTGTCCGCGCCAACCTGCCCTCCTCCACCCCTAGCGCTTTCACTTTCGGATTCAGTATGAGGAGAAATACATAAATAACTACATGTCTGATAGAGACGTCACCCCAGCTCCACACAAACACAGCCAGGGGAAGCAGGAACACAGGATGATCCAAAGTTCTCGCCATTTCCTGGCCACGCATTAGTATCTTCAGCAAAAGAACTCAAATGAGCTCACGCTTGGGTTCCGGCCATAGCCTGAAACCTTGCGGCAGGGAGACAGAAGTGTGGCTGCCCCCGAGACTCCACACCAGGGCCTGGAACCAGAAGCACTAACCCTGGAAGGAGGAGGGGACACGACCCCCCCAGCCTGGAGCTCGCACAGCAGCTCTGACTCAGGGAGAGTGCAATCCAGTTCTAATTGCCTTTAATTAGGCCTCCCACTTGGTCTCACAATTTCCAGCTGTAACCAGTTCCACAAAGGATATGCGGTATTTCTTTTCTACCTTTAAAATCAGAATCCGCTCTGGTTAGGTTCCTGTCACTACTGTTTTGATTTTTTAATATTCCAAGATATAAACAGGCTGAATGAGTGAGTGAATAAATGAATGAAAGCAAACATGCAAATGGATAAAAAGAAAGCGCTGATCTCTATGACCTTAATGATAACCCAGTGGGATTCAGATTTATAAGGGAGACGGACGCTGACTGGGAAACCTTTCGGTTCCAGGGCATAGGGTCCCCGAAACACGTGCATCTGGTCAGACATTTTCCAGGCTCTGATTTTTATCTCTCTTGGCATGCTAAAGTCTCTGTTAATAAAGTCACAACCCTTTGTTGCCATGGAACCCAATCAGACATGAAGTCTGTTACACTGACTTCCCTGCAGGTCTAAAAAAAGATCTAGTGACCAAAAGACCAGCTTTTAGAAATTTTCAAAACAAAAAAAATAAATAAATAAAAAAATAAAAAAACAAAAACCAAAGTAAGGCAAAGACGTGCCACCAAGGCTCCACCAACCTTTGTACGCACTGACATTCAGGCTTCCGTGCAGGCTGACCAGGACTCTTGAGCCAAAGCTAGCCATAGTTTTATAAAAATTTTTTAGCTGGGACTTTCCAAAGGAGACAACTTTATAAATACCTGGCAAAAAGAGTAAAAATGTTCCTAGGATTTCTTCCACTTTGTTCTCTTTTAGGCAAGCTTCTGAAATTCAAGTCGCTGTTTAGCAAACATATGTCAATCAGCAACTACCAAATTGCAATATTCATTTCCACCAATACTTAATTTTTACCAAGAGCTCATTATTTCTCTGTAAAGAAAAGAGATTCTAAACAATACAATCAATCCTGTGTTCTGCCATACTAGAGCTGGACTAAATCTGCAGAGAAAAAATATCTGAGGCTAATAGCAGAGCTATTTAAGGAAAGAGAATTAACATTTGTTGAGTGCCTACCATGAGCCGGGCATTTCTAAGTCACAAGGAGAACCCTGCAACCCAGGCATTGCCATCTGTTTTGCAAAGAGGGGATCGGGAGCCTGCGAGCATTGCTGGGCAGCTCCCTCAGGCTCCTATGGCATGCATGCAATGGTGCTTGGCTCCCAATACCACAGCTCTTCACTCATTCAACCGCCATTGATTCCTGGCCTCGTAGGTGCTCTGCATTTTGTTAGGCTTCTTGTTCTTTATGAGAGAATTCAGTCTGTAAAACTTGTCTGTAAAGAGGCCATGGAATCCATCTTTACTGGCACAGGGGCTAGTTCGGGCTCTACCCATCTTAACGACTACTGCACTGCATCTACACAGCAGCAGTCATGCTCCTGGGAGAATCATGAGCAAATACCCTGTGTCCCTGTCTAAGACAACACAGAGCCATGCACCTGTTACACACTTGCAGGGGCTACTGCACTGCCAGGGCCTTCCAGCTGCAAGGGACAGAGGACAGGAGGACCTGTCGGCTCTGTGCCCCTCCTCCTGTGTGGTGTCAGCGGTGAGTGGAAGTCGAGCTATGCAAACTCACAATGGTTACTCTAACCCGATTCTGTACAAAAAGCTTCAAAAGGTGACTAGGAAGCATGAGACAAACCATGAGAATGAAGTTTGACATTACATCATTATTTTTTGCCAGCCTCTCAGCTGAGGATATTTTACCTCGTTACTTCAATAATGAATACAACAACTATTTTCAGTAAAGGAAAACTAAAACCAGCACAACGAGGTACCGCTTCACAAGCACAGGAAATGCTAGAGTCAAAAGACAGGGAATAAGTGCTGGTGAGGATGTTGGGAAATTGGAACATCATACAGGACTGGTGGGAGTACGGATCAGTGCCACCACTTTGGAAAACACTAACAGTTCCTCAAAGGGTTAATCAGAGAATTATCTTAAGACCCAGCAATTCAGAATATATGGTGTTTAAATTTTTAAAATGTATTACAGTAAAAGACACATCGCCATTAATCCCCCTTAAAATACTCCCCTCACTAATATTTAGAATATACAAAGAACTCAATAAAATCAGACTCCCCAAATAGAAGACCCAATCAAAAATGGAAATTTGCTGGGTGTGGTGGTGCATGCCTATAACCCCAGCACTTAGGAGGCTGAGGCAGGAGGATCACCAAGAGTTCGAGGCCACCCCGGGCTACATAGTGAGTTAAAGGCCAGTCTGAACTATGTATTGAAGCCCTGTCTCAAAAAAAAAAAAAATAAAAAAATAAAAATAAAAGAATTAAAAAAAAGAAAAAAGGAATTTAAAATGAATAGACGTTCTCAAAAGAAGCAGTACAAATGGCCAGTAAGGTTAGGCCAAGAGACAGTCTTCAGCATCTTTGGCCATTACAGAAATGAAAATTAAAACAACACTGAGATTCCACTTTGTTCCAGAAAAAATGGCCATCACCAAGAAATCAAACAGAACAAACACTGGTGAGGCCACAGGCAAAAAAAGAACCCTTCTCCACTGTTGGTGGGAATGTAAACCAGTACAACCACTGTGGAAATCTGTATGGAGATTCCTCAAAAAACTAAACTACAAATTCCATCTGGCCCAGCCACATCCCTTCTTGGTATCTTCCAAATGAGTTAAAGACCTCATGCTATAGTGATACATGTATCCTCCCCAAGTTTACAGCTGCACAATTTTAACAGCTAAATTATGGAAGTCGTTCATATGCCCATCGATAGATGAACGGATAAATAAAATGGAGTATATATACACAATGGAGTAGTACTCAGCCATACAGAAGAATAGATTTGAGTCATTTGTAGAAAAACTGGTACATTTTCAGACCACAATGCTAAGTGAAATAAATCAGACATAGAAGGTTAAATATTGCATGGTTTCTGTTATATGAGAATTGTATAAGCAAATATTATAAGCAATTATAAATAGTTGTAAAAGCAAAATAAAAGAAAGATGATTAGGAAACAAGGAGGTACGCTTTTGGGAAACAGGAAGAGGATCTGGGGAAGAAGGGAGGAGGTGGGTGGGGAGAAGGGGAAATAAAAACGATTAAGAGGTGATATATGTACCAATACATGTGTCAATTTCCCAAGATGAATGTAATTATTATGTATCACAAACATACACCAATGAAAAAGAAAAAAACACTCCCCTCACTTCAAACACACTTATCCCATTGTTCTTGCCACATTCCGAAGAAGTTCTGGAAGTCATCTTTTGTGAGGATCCTTATAAGGTGTGATTAAAAAAAAAGTTTGGTGGTCGCTGCTGCTGAGTGCTATCCAACAGAAAGGAGGGCTCATAAAAACACTACGGTGTATCGTCACCCTCCGTATTCAGTGGATCTGGCACTATGTGACATCTGGCTCCTCCCCAAAGTCACAATGATCATTAAAGGGAAAGGTCTTGAATTGATTCAGGACATCGAGGCAACCATGACAGAGCAATTAAAGACATCATGAAAGAAGACTTCCTTCTCGAAGGGGCACGAATGACAGGATCAGTGTGCTTGAAAAGAGCAGGAGTATTTTGAGGGGGATTAATGGCAGTTGTCTTTTACTGTAATCTATTTTCTTTTAATTTAAACACTCACTATAGTTTTTGATCACATCTTGTATATCCAAGAAAAATAGATATACCCATTCAAACACTTGTACATAAATGCTCATCCAGCATTATTCTTCATAGCCCCAAGTGGAAACAGCCCAAATGTCCGTCAGTTGATAAAATGTGGTCATATATCCATACGATAAATACCTAGCAACAGAAAGAACTGATGCGTGCTGCATCGTGAATGAACCTGGAAAACAGTGTAGTAACTGAAAGAAAGCACACGTAAAAGACCCCACGATGCACGATTCCACGAACAGAAGAGGCAAACCCGGAGACAAACAGCAGCTCACTAGCTGCCTAGGTATGGGGCTCGGGTGGGTGGAGGGGAGACCGACTGCTAAGGGCTGTCTTTTGGGGGTGGTGGAAATAATGTAAAATTGATTCTGCTGATGGCTACATGACTTTGCAGATGTACTAAAAATCATTCAGTTATGTACTGTCAAACTATGGTGTGTAAATTATATCTCAATGAAGCTTTTTTAAAAAAGGAAAACACAACAGTTTGGGGGAGGGGTCTTAGGTGTCCAAGTAGACAACAAATAGCTCTGAGGACAAGACCACCCGAATTTGGCCAGGTTACTTTGTAGCTGTCAGGGCCACCATGCCTGACAAGGAAACAAAGCTGCTGCCTGAACCAAATGTTTTCTCCCTCCTTGAGTAAAGGAATCTATGGCTTTCATCTGAGGGAAAAAATACCTGGGAGAAAACCTCTCGGATAAAGATCAGACCCCTCTGTCTGCTGGCTGGGACCCATCCTGCTGCCTCTCTGGTTCCCTCCTCTACCCCAGCCTCCATCAGTCCAAAACCCTGCCATGTGCAAGACGTGACCCTGGACCATTGCCATTATCTCTACCTCTCAAAACAACCCACTGGGAAGGCAGGTACCACTCCCATTGTCCAGATGCAGAAAGAGGACACACGGTGACCATAGTCACACAGCTGCAAAGTGGCAGAGATAGGATTTGAACTCAGATCGGGAGTCTAAACTGCTTCTCTTAGTCCTACACCCATTTTGCTAAGTGGGTCCATGGGCACATCCTGAGGTTCCACGAATTTGTTACAAACAATTTAAAAGGCTGTGTCTGCTTAGGTGGTAAAGAATATGAATTCAGCAGCACTTGAGGGATCACAGAGATAACCGTGTGCTCCTCAAGGACTGCCCTGGAGTGTCAGGGCCTCTTGTTTTTCCCGGGCTGGGCCAGGTATCAGTGCTTCTTTAGTTGCTGTGGGCCAATAAGGAGACACCGTAGTCCACAGTATTTCTTTCCTAGAGCTACTCCAACAAAGTACAAACTGGGTGGTTTTCAACATCAGAAATCTGTAAGAGGCCTGAGGTCAAGGTATAGGCAGGTCCACGCTGCCCTGCAGAGGCCGGAGCAATAACCACGCACGCCTCCCTCTTACCTTCTGGTGGTCTGAGGCATTGGCTGGTAGACACATCGCTTAACCCTGGGTCTTCACAGCCCTAGGTCTGCATGTGTCTTTCCTCTGTGCATGCCTGTCCCCATGTCCCAGCTCTCCCCAATATAAGTACAACAGTCACAGTGGACCAGGGTCCACCCGACTAACTTCATTTTAACATGATTACCTCTGGAAAGACCCCGCTCCCAAATAAAGTTGATTGTGAAATAGTGGGGGTTAGAACTTTAACATATCTTCTTGGGCGACACAGTTCAAACCACAACACTGGCTTTAACAGTTCTGATGGAGGGCACATGGCCTCACAGTGAACAAAGTGTCACACACAGAACTTTCCTGACAGAGGAAAGTTATGCTAGGATTGCACCCATGCACCAGTAGGCAATGGAAGCATTTAAAATCATCAGAAAGCCTGACCCAGAGCGGTCACTACTCTCTGGGTACTGTGAGGAATGACCTGAATGGATAGCAACTTCAGTTAGTGCTAATTTAAGTTATTACCTCTCTACTTTGTACATATATAGTTTGATATTTTCATCATAAAATGTCTAATGGAACATTTCCTTACAATTTTGATAAAATCATCTAAGTAACTTTATTCTTAAAGAACACCTAAGTAGAAACACCAGTATCTTCGAACAAACATTTTTCTACACAGCAAAAGCAGAGAGAAGATAAATTTTAAAATATGGAAATAAAATACATGTCTTCCTTAATTAGACTTATTTAAACAAAAAATGTAGCCAAGGCCTTAAAGCAATCATCTGATGTACCTAAACATTGAACTGTGAGAAGTCCTGCTGTCTTGTTGAAATGTGTGAACTCAAATATTAGTATCTTCGCATGCATTTCTGAATGCATTTTTTTCTTTCTTTGCTTATTTCCTCTCCTTTCTTTACCCATCCAAACATTTATTTTGCATTACGTGCCAAGACTGGAAATGTAGGGCCGGTGAGATGGCTCAGCGGCATAAGCGCCTGCCTGGCAAGCGCGAGGTCCTGAGTTCGACTTCCGGAACCCACATACGAAAAAAGGGCCGGTGATATCACTCAGCGGCACGGGTGCCTGCTGGCGCGCGAGGTCCTGAGGTCGACCCCCAGTACCCACAAAAAAAAAAAAAAAGACTGGAAATGTGACCCCTGCACGCTTCAGGGTAGTGTTCCCTTGGGCACCACACATTTACTACCATAGGTCTTCCCTCTGCCACTGCTGAGAAAACCTCTCCTTGGGTCTCAATTTTAAGCTGCCTCCCAACCTCCTCCCTGATTTATTTTTTGGTACTGCACTTAACACCATTTTTACACACTGTATACTATATTTACCTATGCGTCTCCTTGCCCTACTAGGACGGCAGCAGGGGTTTTTGTTTTGTTCCCAGGGATGCCTGGAACATATCTGCCAAATGAGGCTGAATGCTGAACTGTTACAAGCACAATCCACACACGTGCCGCACAGACTCCGGCCTGGCATCTCCACACACTGCACTCCTGACTTGGGGAAGGTGGGTGGAGAGGAGACAACTGGGTGGTGGGAAGAAACCAACCCAAGGGGCTAAAGAGAGTTCATCCTAAATTCAGCACCATGGAGGGATGTCTGATAAACTCTTTTTCAACGTCACATGTCGGGACACAGATACCACCACTGTCAGTGCCAACGAGACAAGCATTCGTCTTCCCTTCAATTACAGCCAACAGTCCCAGAGCAAGCAACCTCCACATGTCCGAGGTGAAGAGCATCTCTCATGCCACAATGTTAGGGGAAACAAAGAGCAGCCTGTTTGACTCCTCTCCTCAAGGTGTCTTCAACAAAAAACTGCTTGAGGCCTTGGGTGCTCAAGGAAATCCCTGTTGTCCCTAATTAAGCTCCACCTGCTTGCACAAGGGCTCTTTTGTTACACCAGTCTCTTGTGCTCCAGGGAAACCTCACCAGAGCTACTAAAAGGAAACCACAAGGGCCCACCTCTCCTGGAGGTCCCAGACAGCAAGGGGTGGACTGTGAACCTGCCTGCACAGCGACTTCAGGAGTCAGACAACGAGTGGTGAAGAAACACGAACAAGATGGTAGGTCAAGTTGCCAAAACATGGGAGATGGAATACTTTTCACGGAGGAGTCTGTGCCACAGGATGTGTACTGTCTCCCGAAAGCATCCTCTCTCTTAGTGATCAGATTGTGGTGAGGGGGACAAATAGTGACCAATAATAATAATAATAATAATAATAATAATGGGAAAGCCACAAGTGCGTGGCTTTTGCAAAATCCTAAGGGTTGTCTTTCAGTTCTGAAATGCTATGGAGGGACTAAAATCATTGCATGATCAGCTCCAAAAAGCAAATAAAGCCCCACTGAGAGATGGTACTATAATTTGAGTTTGCGTCAGTCTGTTTTCTGTAGTTAGCAAAAAGGTGACGGATTTGGGTTATGAAGGCAGTGTTCCACTATAAAAACCTGCTGGTTGCCATGACAATTAGCTTCCCCAGTCCTCCCTTTTCTGCAGCATCCCTTCTTCCATCTGAGTCAAATCAAAGAACCTATCCGTGACGCCCAGATTTAGTATTTTCTTTGCATGAGGATATAAAAAGATACATAACACATATTCAAAAATACATATCAAAGAGCTATCAGAGGGGAACCAAATCCTTGAAAATTGGTCCCATCAATCCTCCTCTCCCACCACTGTCCTATGACCCACAAGAAATCCCCCTGCAGAAAGCTGCAAGGATGACGGGAGGGGGAGCAGGAAGGATTAGCAGCTGACACCCACTGCTCTGGTCCAGAGACTCTGGGGGGGTGGAGGGAGGCAGGGTCAGTGCATCCCAGAGACCTCCCTGTCACACCGCAGTGCCATCATTCATTGCCAGGCCTGTCCTCCCCAGCCTGCACTCCTCAAGGGACTGATCTCAGCCTTGCACAGCGCTGGGCACAGTTTGGCACTGAGGACCGTGAAGGGAGCTCTGGCACAGTGTGGCCTCTCCTTGCATTTTCTATGGAGATCTCCACACTGGGCCTGGCCTGCTGCAAACTGGCCCTGCCTGAGGAGAAAGCCCAGGGGAACTCTAGAGCTGGGTCACCTACAGCCCAGTGCTGCCACCAGCTGCCACACTGCTGTCACCAGTCTTGACCACTGACCCAGCCTAGGAGCCAAATGAAGAGTAAGTCAGACAGCTATAGCATTAATGTGATTTATCTTTTCCTTCTCAGGACAAAGGCTGCTTGTGTAAATGCACAGTAAGGTCAAGTGGAGACTTTCCTATTTAACCGCCATTAGTT
The DNA here is from genome assembly GCA_028451465.1 of Erethizon dorsatum. NCBI lineage: Eukaryota > Metazoa > Chordata > Mammalia > Rodentia > Erethizontidae > Erethizon > Erethizon dorsatum. The sequence goes on along the minus strand of CM051834.1, from coordinate 12,377,377 downwards.
AGCACTTACGCACACTGGACTACACTGCATTGCACGTATGGTTGTTTTAGAAAAGACAGGAAGATATGAAAAGTCCCAAGAAGAAAATAAAACATTCAGCATTCTACCACCCCGGGGTAGAGGTCACCGGTGCCTATGTTTGTGCTGCTGTGTCACTTACCCACTCACATGTGCATGCAGCAAAGGCTCAGGAATGCTGATGAACCCGGGTTGCTGGCCTTCTCACCCAGTGATATATTTAACCCCATTTGAGCCTCCGTTCCTCACTCATAACATGAGTGTGATTTATCCATCTGATACTGCTAAAGCTTTTTAACCCAGGTAAAGCTTTTATCACACACAGTGCCGGCACAAAATACCTACTCATCTATGTCAGCTTTACTAATATTCTATTTGCAGATACCATTTTTAAAAGAAAAAATCTCCCTAATGAATATAGATGCAAAAATTCTCAGTAAGATACTGGAAAACAGGGCTGGTGAGATGGCTCAGCGGCATAAGCGCCTGCCTGGCAAGCGTGAGGACCCGAGTTCAACTCCCGGAACCCACATACGAAAAAAGGGCCGGTGATATCACTCAGCGGCACGGGCACCTGCTGGCGCGCGAGGTCCTGAGGTCGACCCCCAGTCCCCACAAAAAAAAAAAAAAAAAAAAAAAAAAGATACTGGAAAACAGAATGCAGCAAATCATAAAGAAGATTATACACCATGACCAAAACCACATGATCATCTCAACAGAGGCAGAAAAAGCATTTGACAAAGTCTAGCACCCATTCATGATAAAAATCCTACAGAAAATCGGAATAGATGGTCTTTATCTCAATCTGATAAAAGCCATCTATGACAAACCAATAGCCAACATCATACTAAATAGACAAAAACTGAAAACTTTCACTCTAAAATCAGGAACAATACAAGGATGTCCACTGTCACCACTCTTATTCAATACAGTTCTGGAAACATTAGCCAGAGCAATTAGACAAGAGAAAAAAATAAAAGGAATAATGATAGGAAAAGAAGAAGTTAAATTTTCATTATTTGAGGATGACATGATACTCTACATAAAAGACCCCAAAAACTCCACCAAAAGACTTCTAGAATTAATAACCAAATTCAGTAGCGTAGCTGGATACAAAGTCAACTCTCAAATATCAATAGCCTTCCTGTACATGAACAACAAACTCACTGAAAGAGAAATTAGGGAAATAACACCTTCCAAAAATAGTATCCAAGGGCCGGTGAGATGGCTCAGCGGCATAAGCTCCTGCCTGGCAAGCGCAAGGGCCCGAGTTCGACTCCCAGAACCCACATACAAAAAAAGGGCTGGTGATATCGCTCAGCATCACGGGTGCCTGCTGGCACGCGAGGTCCTGAGGTCGACCCCTGGTACCCACACACACACAAAAAAAAAATAGCAACCAAAAAAATGAAATACCTAAGAATCAATCTAACAAAGGATATAAAAGACCTCTACATTGAAAACTACAGTACTCTGAAAAAGAAGACTGAAGAGGATATCAGAAAATAGAAAGATATCCCTTGCTATTGGGTAGGAAGAACCAATATAGTGAAAATGGCCATACTTCCAAAATGATTATACAGATTTAATGCAACCCTGATCAAAATTCCAACAGTGTATCTCACAGAATTAGAGAAAACAATCCTAAAATTCATTTGGAACAGGTAGAAACCTAGAATAGCAAAGGCAATTCTGGGCAACCAAGGCAAGACAGGGGGTATCACAATCCCTGATTTAAAATTATACTACAAAGTTACTGTGATAAAAACAGCATGGTACTGGCAAAAAAAAAAAAGACTCAAGGATCAATAGAACAGATGCAGAAACAATGCCGGACACACTTAGCCACCTTATCTTTGACAAAGGTGCCAAACACCTTCACTGGAAGAAAGCCTCTTTAACAAATGGTGCTGGAAAAAGAGGATCTGCACATGCCAAAGATTAAAATTAGACCCATATCTTTCACCATGCACTAAACCAAAACTAAAATGGGTCAAAGACCTAAATACTAAAACAGCCAGGTGTGGTGGCACACACCTGTAATCCCAGCACTTGGGAGGCTGAGGCAGGAGGATCGCTGCAAATTCAAGGCCAGCAAGGGCCACATAGTGAGTTTGAGGCCAGCCTCAAACTGGCTTCATGGCAAGACCCTTTCTCAAAAAATATATATATAAATAAATAAAATAAATATTAAAACAGAAACACTAAATTTGCTGGAAGATAGAATAGGTAGAACTCTTGAATACAGTGGTGTAGGCAAAGACTTTATGAACAAAACCCTGATTGAAAAGAAAATACCACAAAGAATCAACAACTGGGATTTCATCTTATTAAAAAGCTTTTGCAAGGCTATACTTTCAGGGATCATTTCTATAGTGTGTTACCAGAGAAGTTTCTCTGATCGTGTAGAGTACCAGAGACCACAAGGAGGAGGTGTAGTGTTCCTTCCTGAGCGTGAAGCCGGCTCTTGGTGTTGCTTTGCTGCAACTGCTACCTGCCATTGATGATCGTTCTTGCTTTCTCCTTGGAGAAAGTAAGAGGGAAGGAACGCAGTCTGAGTGAAAAAAAAAAAAAAAAAGCTTTTGCACAGCAAGAGAAACTACCAACACAGTGAAGAGACAACCCACAGTGTGGGGAGAAAAATTTTGCCAGCTAGTCCTCAAAGGATCTAGAATATATAAAGAACTTGAGGGCCGGTGAGACGGCTCAGCGGCTTAAGCGCCTGCCTTGCAAGCGCGAAGGCCCGAGTTCGACTCCTGGAACCCACATACGAAAAAGGGGCCGGTGATATCGCTCAGCGGCAAGGGTGCCTGTTGGCGCGTGAGGTCCTGAGGTCGTCCCCCCGGTACCCACAAAAAAAAAAAAAAAAAAAAAAAAAAAAAACTTGAAAAAATCAGACCCCCCCAAATGTAAAGACACAATCCAAAAATGGGCATCTGAAATAAGTAGACACTTCTCAGATGAAAAAGTAGAAACAGCAAATAAATACATGAAAAAGTGTTCAATATCATTGGTCATTCGAGAGATGCAAGTTAAAACATGCTGAGATTCCATCTCACCCCAGAAAGAATGGCTATTATCAAGAAATCAACCAATAACAAATGCTGGCAGGGCTGTGCGGAAAAAGGAACCCTTCTCCACTGTTGGTGGGAGTATAGACTGGTGCAACCACTGTGGATATCAGTGTGGAGATTCCTCAAAACACTAGGACTAGAGGTTCCATCTCACCCAGATATTCCCCTTCTTGGTATCTTCCTGAAAGAATTAAAAGCATCATACCATTGCGATATACGCACACCCATGTTTACAGCAGCACAGTTTGTAATAGCTAAATCTTGGAAATAGCCCTAATGCCCATCAACCAATGAATGGATAAAGAAGATACGGGTTTATTTTTTATATGATGGAGTACTACTCTGCCATAAAGAATAAGTTTCAGATGTTTCAAGCTAAATGTCTTTGAGACCACTTTGAGACCATACTCTTTAAGTAAAATAAATCGGACACACATGTGTAAATATCACATGGTTTCTCTGGGGTAAGGAACCGAAAGTGTAAATAAGGACCAAACAGATATTGATAGATATAGAGAAAATGGGAAGATAATAGACAGATATTGGGAAATGGGAAGAAAATGTTCAAATGAGAAGGGGAACAATGGGAGGGGAAGAAGAGGCAAGAAAAAAAAGAATAGGAAGAAAAAATTGAAACAAAGTTTTTGTGAACAAAGAGGGGAAGAGGGACTGAAGGGAGGGTAGGGAAATGGGGAAAAAAAGAATCAGGTTATATCATGTAAGGTACAAATTCCCCATGATGAATGTGATCATTATGTATACCAAAATGTACTAATAAACTTAATTAATAAAAAAAAAGAAAAATGGCCCTGTCTGTATATAATATCTTTTAAACCTTTTCAATCAACATAAAGGCATGACCTCTTCCCTTTAGGTCAATAAACATATTTCTGAAAAAAATACATTTCTGTAACATCCATGGTTATAATTCTGAAACAAGAGCTTCCATGAGGCCAGCAGTTCTTCATCTTTCTAAAAGGGCCATTTGCCACCATGGAGAATCATCCCAAGAAAGCTATGAGACTTTTCTCCCCAGAGATGGGCACTTCTGTGTGATGCACATAAAATCCACAGACATCACATGGGCTAAATCGGACCCCTAAAAAAAATTATATGTTGAAGTCCTGAACTGCAGAACCTCAGAATTTAACTGTATTTCAGGGTGAGTCCTTTAACGAGGTCATTATATTAAAATGAGATAATGAGAGTGGGTGCTAGTCCAGCATGCCAAGCAGAGGAAGTCTCGACACAGCTTCAGAGCGAGGCTGAAGTGAAGACATTGGAAAAGAAAGCAAATTACAAGCCAAGGAGGGGGGCCTGGAACAGATCTTTCCCTCATGGTCCTGAGAAAAAACCACCTGCAGACACCTGGATCCCCGGCTTCCAGCCTTCAGAAACGTAATAAAGTAAACAGGTTGTTAAACCAAACAGTGTGTGTACTGTACTTTGTCAAGAGCAGCTCTAGTGAACTGATGCGCTAGGTTTAGAAACAGAGCACTAGCTCCAGTCTCAGTATCCATAGTAATACTTAATGTATACCTTTTATATTTTGAAGTAACAAACGGTTTAAAAGTAGCAGACTTACAAATTGACACTCTCACCTTTTCATCACAGGATGTTGCAGTCACATGAGAAAAACATATTCAACCACACCTGACGCCGGTCCTCCCCTCCGTCCACACACACACTTCAGTGCTCTCAAAAACACACTGGCACGGCTCATCAGTAACAGAAAGAATTAAGCGCTGTCACTTGCCGCGACACGGAGGAATCGAATGGCACTGTGCTGAATGACAGAAGCAACACTCAAAGAGGCTGAATACTGCCCGACTCCACTTAAAGTGAAAAGACAAACCCTAAGGACAAAAATCAGTCAATGGGTGCCAAGGACTAGAGACAGCGGAGACACGACTAGCAAGAGGCAAGAGGGAACTTTCTGGAGTAATGGACATAGTCTTTAACTATATGTCTTTATGATAATTTATAAAACTGCGCACTAGGAAAGGGGGAACTTTACTGTATAAAATGCGTTAATAGAAGCAGAGGTGCTGAATTCCCGAGTAGGGAGTGGTACAGGAGTGGGTGCCTTTGCTCATGGAATAGTCACGTGCTGTTGTCTGTTGGCGAGGACACTGCGTACTAAGCAGAGTGTTATGGGTAGATGTCCCCCCAAAGCCTCATGCGGTCATAAGGTTTTTTTGGAGGTGGCTGAATCTAGAGTGTGTGACGGAGTCGTGCAATGCTGGGATTAAGGGTGCTGGGACTAAGGGTGGGTGATTGCTGGATCAGTCCACTGACTGGATTGGCACCGCCCTAATCCTGGTAGACTGGATACAATATAAGGCACAAAAAGAGGCCTGCCTCACTCTCTCTTGTTGCTTTTGCTGTCTTACGCCGCCATGAACTGTTGTCCCTCTGCCATGTGCTACCCTATCTTAGAGCCAGCCAATTATGGACTGAAACCTCTAAAAACCGTGAGCTGAATAAACGTTTTCCCTCTTAACTTTGGGTGTCAGGTATTTTGTCCAGCAACGAGAAAAGTAACTAAGACACACAGTTATTTCTGTGTCCAAAAATTCAAAATAACTTTCTACCTGCTTTTAGACCAAATTAAAATACAAGCAAACTTTAAACAGATACTATTTAATACTATATGCACACATATACAATCTACCATTAATATGAAAATATCTCTGCATTAAAATGGAGTTTTAAAACAATCACTGCTAAAAGTATAACTAGTCAAGAGAGCTATTGAAGAACAGGTGGCAAGTTGAAGAGCCTCTTTTCCCTCTCTTGCTGCAATGTCACTTCTAGGTATGTCACCTAGTGACACATTCCCACAGGCATAAAGACCTCAGGATCAATCTATCCGTTCACTTTTCGATGACTGGCTGGACACACACTGATTCATTCATATGCTGATATAATGTACCAAGTTAAAAACAGGAAAAAACGTGGGCGAATTATTAAAATACCAGGTTGAGAAAACAGCAAGTCACACAGGATGCCATTTATATAAAATTTTACTACAGAAAACAACGTATTGCTTATTAATTCATGCAGGGTATAAATATGCTAAAGAATGATATAAATTAACATCAGATCATGAGATCATGCAGAAGCAGGAAGAGAGCACCCAGACAATGACCTCTGGGACCATTTATTTCATAAAACAAGTAACTGAAATTTGATGCAACTAAGGCAGAAGGTGAACATCTGTTAAATCTGGGAGATAGGAATATGAATATCATATTTTTCAAATGTCTTTTTTCCATGTTTGAAGGATATATTAATTAGAAATGCGCTTTTCTACTATTTTTTATAGCTTGTGTCTAGATGTCCCCCCAAACCCTCATGCAGTCATAGGTGGGGCTTTTTCAGAGGTGGGTGGATCTAGAGCGCATAATGCTAAAATTGATTCATGGTGCAATGCTAAAATCAAGGGCACTAGGATTAAGTGTGCGAGTGCTACCTGCCCTAAATAGCCTAGTTGCTACCTTCCACCCAAACTGTTTCTCCTCTGCACACCTGTCTGCCATGCCACCCTGCCTTGCTGACAGATTATAGAATGACACCTGTACAAACTGTGAGCTAACTAACCCTTTCCTTCTTTAACTTTGGGTGTTAGGTATTTTGTCTCAGCAACGAGAAAACGTAACTAAGACACTGTTCAGTCAGCACCATTTGGGTACTGATCCAATACGGGTTTTCCTAAGGCTCAAAGCAATCTCTATGAAACAGCTGCTATTTCCGACCGGCCATTTCATCACCTTATCACTCTGGAATCTGATGTCACTGCATTTATGTCCACAGGACAGCCACTAACTTCAACCTTAAATTAAACAACCCAAGCAATCATAAACCTAAGAAAATTAAAATCCACTGAGAGTTTAATAAGTTAGCAGCAGCCCTTGAAAAGCAGCCAGGCTCATTTTAGGCTATTGTATAAATAAACTAAGAAATGACTATTTAAAAAAATTATTTAGTAACAAAGTAACTGTGATTTCTGAAATGTCCTAAGTATCAAAAAACAAAATATTCTTTGTATTTAGAATTAAATGTCTCTTTATCTTTCAATAGTATACATATTATTCTTGTTTATTAATCTATTGCCCTTAAAATTATTCCAACACAGGGGCCAGGGATATAGCTTGGCAGCATAGCATCTGCCTGGCAAGTGCGAGGACCTGAGTTCGATTCCCAGTCCCCCCCCAAAAACAATTATCCCAACACAAATAATTTTAAAACTGAGGATTTAAAGAAAGCCACAAGCACAGGACATCTATTCCATTCATTTCCTATTTCCTTAAAGAAATAAAAGTTATGAAAAATATCTGTTGGAAAGTGAACTTTGCATAAAACTGCTCTTAAATAGCAACAAGGCTCAACATCTCTCATTTTAATTCTTTCTTTAAAAATAAAGAGTTTAATGTGAGCCCTGAGTACTTGAAAAACTTTCTTGCTATCAGCTTTTTCTAAATGGCCAAAGGGCTTGTGCAAATTCCTCAGTACTCAAGTTTAATGTGTCCTACCCACCCTGGCAGCAGAGCATTTGTCGGTGCAGAAACAGTGCATAGCCACTGTGCGTAAGTGTCCCCTCTGCTCCCTGGGAGGGCACAAAGGAGCCAGCTGATGAAGGAAGGCGCTCGCTTTAACTCTGGTGCCCACACGCCCAATAGACACCGATGCTGTGGGTACCTCTAAATTGCCCAGTGCATGAGGGAAGCTCTGGCTGGATTTATGCAACAAATATTACCTGACAATCTGCTTAGGTTGTTCAGCTTTTACAAACACAGTGCCTTTCCAGACAAAAGCACATATAATAAAAGCATATTCCTGAACCCTTGACATGCTCTTAGATCAGGCTATAAAATGTTAAGTGTTAGTTTCTGGGCACAGCCAACAGTTGTAAATTCTGTGTCAGACGCAAAGATATAGGCAGACGGCTCCATAATTACCACAGGTGCACATTACAATCCCTAAGTAGTGAGTGATTTATCAACACCCAGGACTAACATACAAATAAGAATAATTAAGCCAAATAAACAGCTTACTGCCTCCAAAGCTGAAATCTTATAATATTCTCAATGCTATTACAAGTAACAAATCAACTTAAATTTCAGTACAGAGCCCAGATGAAGGATCCCAAATATGAAAGAGTGAGGCTGACAAGGCAGTAGTTCTGCGCCCTGCAAAACAAGCGGCTCGCTTGAGTTCCTGCTGTTCCGTCTCCCTAGCTGGGATGTTGGGCCACAAATTATTTACCGTAGCAACAGTGGTTTGGGAAGCAATGCACATCCTTCATACTGTAGCACTTTTTGCAAACTATGGAAGTTTTATAAACGAGGGAAGAGCAGGGTCATATATATATACACACACACACAGAGTCCAACAAAAAAACTGTATACACACTTCGGCATTTTGCTGTACTAATAAATGTCTGGAAGCAAACGGCCGCCACTTCGAGCGCCTCTTGTAATTGTGGAGGCCAAAGGTAACTTGTATTAATCTCATGATGTCTCAATAAATGTAATATTAAAATATTTATACAAGTTTTTCTTTTCCTGGTGTATACATTTTTTGGTGGACTCTATATATATCAGTATATATAGATATATTTATTTTTTGAGACTGGTTCTTGCTATGTTGCCCAGGCTGGATCAACAATCACGTGCCTCAGCCTCGTTCTGGGACTACACACGGATGCTGCCACGTCAGCATTCAAGGGCAGAATTTTATATCAAACAGAACTTACTGAGAGGCACTATTTTGTTCAAAAAAGAACTAGAAGGAAAAAAATGTAAACTCACAATAAATACTTACTACCCTTTCCCCCTCCATGTTTTGATCTTTCCTTATTGCAAATGATATGGGATTTGTGCCTTTTTGAGAATTACTAAATGTATGAGACAGTTCTCAAAATGCTCACTGCAAATCCCTGGAGCAGGAGGTGGGAAGTTGAGGGAGGACGATACCCATCCAGAAAAAAAGCAGCAGAATCACAACCTTCTGAATTCATTAGCTTTAAAATTCACAGGAAACTAAAAATATATAAAAATTAAACTATAGGCCATGAGAAAGCTCAGTGGCATAAGCGCCTGCCTGGCAAACGTGAGGTCTTGAGTTCGACTCCCAGAACCCACATAAAGGAAAAAAAAGGGCCAGTGACATTGCTCAGCAGCACAAGCGCTTGCTGGCAGGCGCAAGGTCCTGAGGTTGACTCCCGGTACCCACATAAAAAAACACACAAAAAAATTAAACTAGCTACATATGGACACGTATGGACAACACTATTTTTAAAGACAGGTAACCATGCACAAAAATAGTGTTGGGATAACTATATAGACATCTGAAAGGGAAACAAGTAATTCTAACTAGCTCAAAGATTCAAGCATATCAAAATCATTATAAACATATTGGGGACATGGGTGTTTTAGTTGTTCAAAGAACTTCAAAGTACCAAGGCCATTCTAAGAATGACACAAACCTAAGACCCATAAAATTTTCAAAGTTCTTCGTGCCTGGCGAAGTCTGGTTAATATTTATGCAGTGCTTGCTGTAGGCCATTTCTCTGCTCAGCACACGCAAAACATACCATCAAGTCTGTGCGACTGGCAGAATTCTTAGCCCCCGAGTATGATCCCCTGTGTATGAGCAAGACCTGTGGGTATCATGGGATTTCAGTCCTATGATTAGGTTATCTTACATGGCAAAGATGAAGGAATTTTGCAGACCTGATTAAGAACCCCTAATCAGCTGACTTTAGTTATAAAAAGGCAGCATGTGGGGTGGGCCTGACCCAAGCAGATGAGGTTTTAAAAAGAGGATCTAGAGAGGAAGAGACAATCAACGCAGACCATCGTCACCCTCGCCTTGAAGAGACTCGTGCTGTGGAGAGGGCCACGTGGCGGGGCACTGTGGGGCAGCGTCCAGGAGCAGAGGGCCTCGGCCCCACAGCTGCAAAGAAGTGAATTCTGTAACCAACCAGCTGCAGAGCTGGAAGGCTGCCCTGCCTCCTTGGGACTGAAGTTCTGACTGACTCTCAGAGAGCAGGCTGAGGAAGCTTTCACCACAGGACTCAGGGGAGCGGCACCTGCCCCAGGCGCATGTGAGATAATTAATGTGTGTCATTTTCTGAGTTGCTAGGTTCAGAACAACAGCAGAAAAATAATCCAGTCAGGAACAACAAATTCAGGAAAATGTACAGGCAAAGCAACTTGTTCAACAGTAAATACAATTCTGCAAGTCTGTTATAAAGATCAAAAGATAAATGGCCAGAATACATAAAGTGATAGTTCACAAACAAATTTTTTTTAAGTATCTGAAAATACAAGCAACCTACTGTACTACAGTTCTGTAAGATGTGGCCATCGGGACAAACTGGCTGAGGGGTTGATGGGACATCTCTGTAGTATTTTTTGCAGTTCCCTGTAGATCTAGAAATATTTCAAAATTAAAAATTTAAAAATATGCCCAACTTTATTTATTTTAAGAAAAATATAAACTAAAATAAACTACCAGTTTTCACCTCTAAGACTGGCAAAGATCAAAACCCTTGCTGACACAAGGATGGGACATGAGCTGAGGCATGTTCGTGCATTCCTGAGGTTACATAAACTCTTACCGGTCTGTTTACTGCTATGTACCCGGCTCCCAGGGTTTCACACAGAGCAGGTATGGTGTGAGCTTTGCCAGTATCACCATTTAAAATGCATGTGCCCTTTGGCTGAGCAATCCCACCTTAACAGACTTAATATTCTTCGCATGTGCACTAAGCATTAGGTCCAAGTCACCAAAATCCCTTTAACCACCAAAGACTGGAGGTAACATACATGTCCGTTAATTTTTAAAAAACGATGAAATAAAGTATGGAATAACCATACACTGGAATCCTGTGCAGCAATTAAAACAAAGTGAATTAATCTGCACTGATATCGACAGGACTAGACCACGCTTCCCAGCTTGAGTCCCACAGGACAGTTTCCCAACACACCCTCCTCACTCATTAGGCCAGGATTTCTAAGGTTCCGCCTATGCTCCACGCCTCGATGAAAACAACGCGACCATCCCCCCAGAGAGAGCAGGGCAGGTGTTCACAGGCATGGGGGTCCCCCCAGAGAGAGCAGGGCAGGTGTTCACAGGCATGGGGGTGAGCAGGGGGATGGCGTCGAAAACACCTGGAGGTGGACAAAGGACAAAGATCAGGTGAGAGTCCAGGTACCCAGTTAAGAAGCTGGGGTTCTAACCTTTTAAAGGATTTAAAGTACGATACCATACTGACTGACAAGACATTATACAAAGCTTATGTTTAATGTAAATGAGAAGGGATCCATTTGGTGAAGTTCGTAATCCAGGGACCATCCCTGATTACATTAGTGGCGTCTTATGGGATCTTAACATGAGCATTTGTGGTAAACTGAGTCACGCAGGATACACACCTTCTGCCATGCCTGAAGTGTGGCTGACGCTCACAAAACCAGGAGGACAGAACCTTATGGGGCAGACTAAAGACGTTTTCTTCATCCGGGAGAGTACGTATGAGCCCCCGATTCAAGCAACTGGACAGGCTGCCCCCGCCCCCCGCTGTACGTGGCCCTTCCCTCCTCTACAGCACACACTTAGGAATCAAATCAAAGCATCGCGCTATCGCCGTGTTTCTTCGGTTTCCTTGAATCTTCTGTGCTTTTTAATCGGGCTTTCAAGCACTTTGCCTGACACCAGTACACAGCCTGTACAGCTCTCACTGAATGGGCTTCATATAGTCAGATAAATTGAAATCTATGCTAACTAGTGATTCAGCCTCAAACAAAGGCCACCTGTTCCAATTAGTGAGCTTAAAATAGTACACCGCTGACTATCTGAAGCTCAGGTTTCTGGGTTTATCACAATGCTTACAAAGACAAGGGAAAAGGGCGTTTTGCCTCTCAAAACCCGACTGTGCACACTGAGGGAAATATATTTAGGCGCGGAAGCCTGTAAGGGAATGCTTTGTTTGGGGCCAAGTGCTTCATTCAAATTTCTGGGAAGGGCTGAAGTTGTAGGCACCACTGAATTTCCTCACATTACAACAAGCCTACATACACATCTTAATTAGGTTCAACTTCATAAAAAACACAGCTTCAATTTCTTCTCTACCCACTACGTGTCCATCTCTGAAATTCCCAAAGAACTGTATCTTCTTCATGTTCTGCTCTTTAGCCCAAGATCTTCCATTGCTTGCCTCAGTTTCTCTCAGGTTATCAGAAGGCTCAAGAGGAAACGTGGAGACCCACAGCCTGCGTGATCAATGGCCACTTACAAGATCTCCACCCAGCCGTGACCGCCACCCACCTGCCAGAGGGGACCTGGGTTCATCTCAGATAAAGGTAATTTCAATTAAATAAGTCAGTCAAGTCAGATGTCATTTGGTACACAAAAGATTTAGAATTCATTACAGGAAACACACAGATGATTCCTGAATTACACTGGTTTGACTTATTTTCAACTTTAGGGTGGTGTAAAAGTGATACTTATTTAGTAGAAACTGACTTAGAATTTTGATCTTTTGCTACACAATCATGAAGGCAAAAAAACCAGTACTCTACAGTGTACTGTTACAGCCCAAGAAATGCGCTGTAAGTTAAAAATAACATTAAGTCGAAAATGCACTTAACACAGCTAGCTTAGCCTGGCCTGCTTTAAACACACTCAGAACATCTGCATTAGCACACAGTTGGACAGAATCATTAACATAAAGCCTATTTTACAATAAAGTGCTGAATATCTCATGCCATTTATTAATTACTACACTGAAAATGAAAAACAGAATGGTTATATGGGTAAACTTTTGCCCCATCATAAAGTTGAAAAACCTTGTTGAACCATCACAAGCCAGGACAGTCTGTATATATGAGTGTTGGTGTGCACACACAACACACACACACACACACTTTAAAATCAGGCCATAGAAAACATACATTACGAAAGGAAACCAAACTCAAGAGGTTAAAAAAAGCCAGAAAAATAAGCAGTCCATACTTAAGTCACTTCAGCTGAAATCTGAATGCGAATTTCCTCTCGGCCAAAGTAGAAAAGGGGACCAACAAACAACTCAAATTTTCACAATCCATGAGGGGGAAAGAATGTTTCTAAGCCATGGGCCCAAAAGTATTTCAGGAAAGAGAGGAGAGGATACATTAAGACTGGTGTTTTCTTACACGATTCTGAATTACTTTAAGTGGTCTAAGACAAAAGCATGAAATAACAGGCTCACAGTGAGCGGGTTTTTCCCTTTCCACCTCCAGCCCGATCCAGAAACAGTCTCTGTGCGCGCTAAAATCTTCCCAGCGATGTGCTCACACTTGTTAATCCATTCAGTCCAGAGTGGTGGGCCTCAAACTCAGGCAGTATTTAGCTAGCAGAGTACTTTAAGAACAAATTTAAGTTTCAAGGGATGATCTGATGAGGAAATATTAAGTAAATCATAGTACAGGTGTGTGTAGGAGGTGTGGGAATGAGTAAGACAGGGAAACTGCGTTAGACCATGAATGATGCAGCGCCAGAGCAGCCACACCACCTGGGATGGGTTTCCTAACCCCACTTCCGATCCTTGCTCACACAGCTGCTGTTTGGAAGAGCTGACATTCGAGTTTGATGCTGGAGTCCACATCTTCACCCTTCACTCTATTCCTCGGAGACAGCGATCCAGAGTGAGGTTGGAGGTAACAGGGAAAAGGCGGGGAGGGTCCTCAGGGAGTAAATCATGGATGTGTGGGGAGGGGATGACTGATGAAGCATCCCAGGGTGTGCTTTGGGGACTGGCTTTATGGGAAAGGATTACCCAAGATGAGGAGCGGTGGTGTCGGAGAGCCAGAAGCCTGACACGCAGCCTCCCACGTGCCTACGGGACAGTCTAGGTGGAGATGTTTCGTAGTATGTGGTAAAAGCCATGCCTTCCTCCTGGCTGACCTCAAATCAGTGTGTCAGGCAGAAGTCACAAGGACCTTCCCCTGGGGGGTCTGCCTTGGGGACTGTCACTGGACATGCTGCCTCTCAACAGGCCAGCAGACTCTGTGCCTGTCTGTCCCTCAGCGCTGGAGCAGATGATTGTTTCTTTGGCCAAGAATCCTTTGGTTTGGGTTTGAGAATTGTGTTGTATAAAAGTTACATGCTCAAAAATATAAAATCTTTTGAGTAACAACTAGATGCCCCTAGTGGAAAACTCTACACCTGAACCTTCTGTGCCCAGTCACAGTCCAAATACAGGCACACAAAATAATGTTGCATAAACTGAACTTCAGGCTATGCACATAGGTGTGAGACGTAAGTGAATTTCATATGCAAATACAGGTCCCAGCCCCAATATCTGTCACATGCATATGGAAATATTCCAAATTTTTCTAAAAATACAAAATCTGAAACATATCTGGTCCTAGCATTTTGGCTAAGGGAGACTCAATTTGTATACTGAAAACCCCAGATCCTGGAAGATGCTAGAAGATGCCTTCAATGTGAGATTCACAGGAACTGAGTACTGTACTTTGGAGCCAACAGTGGACTCAGGTGGGATTCTAAGGTACGTGTGTACATGATGCACTTTTTGTCGGGGGCACTACTGGGGATTGAATCCAGGTCCTTCCCACTGAGCACCACCCTCAGCCTCCTTTTACGTCTTAATTTTTTACTCTGAGACAGCATCTCACTAATTTGCTAAGACCTACCTGGGCTCGAACTTGCAATCCTTCTGCCTTAGTGTCCCAGAGCTCTGGGATTATAGGCATGCACCACCACACCCAGCTCCTGACATACCTCACACCTTGTGTGCATGCATGCTTTTCTCCACAAAACCTCCTATCCCAGCTGGTGGAGGTCAGGACAAGGATGAACTCATTCCACAAAACCGTACACTGAAAAAACCCAAAGATGCTAAAAGGGACCTCAGAAAAGATTATTTTTTAAAGGTGGCAATGATCCAGGACAGCTATGTAGATTTATATATCCTCACTTTTCTTTACCCCTGGCCCCCAAAAACTCTGGAAATAAACCTAGATAGGTAATAACCTGAGATTATTTCAAACACAAATTTTTCACCTAGAAAATTCACAAAAATTTGTATCTGTTCATTAACTAATCCTCTACTAAAAACAATTTTAAGTTCTAATTCAGCCTACCTAAATAGAAATGTTTCTCCCATAAAATACAGCCATTAAGGGCATCTGAGATGAATACACATTTCTCAGATGAAGAAATACTAATGGCAAATAAATATACAAAAAAATGTGCAACATCACTAGTCATTCGAGAGATGCAAATTAAAACAACACTGAGATACCATCTCACCCCAGAAAGAATGGCTACTATAAAGAAATCAACTAATAACAAATGCTGGAGGGGCTGTGGGGAAAAAGGAACCCTTCTCCACTGTTGGTGGGAGTGTCGACTGGTACAGCCACTGTGGAAGTCAGTGTGGAGATTCCTCAAAAAACTAGGGTTGGAGGTCCCATTTGACCCAGCTATTCCCCTTCTGGGCATCTTCCCAGAAGAATTAAAAACATCGTACCACAGCGATATATGTGCACCCATGTTTATAGCAGCACAATTTGTAATAGCCAGATCTTGGAAACAACCCAAATGCCCATCAACTGAGGAATGGATAAGAAAGATGTGGTATTTTTATATAATAGAGTACTATGCAGCCATAAAGAAGGATAAACTGGAGACTTTTATAGGTAAATGGATGCAACTCGAGAAAATATTCATAAGTGAAATAAACCGGACGCACATGTGTAAGCATCACATTGTCTCTCTAGTATGAAAAACTGAAAGAGTAAATAAGATCCAAAATGTACAATAGACACGGTGAATCCAAAAAAAAAAAAAACTGGTCAAAAGGAAAGAGAGACTGGAATAGGGAAAAGAAAGAAGGGAAAGGGAAAAAAATTGTATATATATATAAGATGGTTAAGATAGATACACTACCAATTTTACTTAGTTCATTGAAGAGTAAGGTTTGTGCCAATAATGTTTGGACAATTGAATGCTAATGTCTGGTATCCTGAATAACTAACTTAAAGATAACAATACGTAATGCATTAACCATTGTTACCCTCATATTATGGTGTTTTGAAAATTTGTTCTTTTTTTGATTTGTTTTGTTTTTTCTTCTCTTTAAAATAAAAAAAAAAATACAGCCATTAAGTTGGTAGGCTCTGGTTCAATCCCAGCACTATACATTTTTTTAAGGGATTCTCTTTTAAGGAGGCAAATGGAAGAATAATTAGTCCCAATCAGTCTGTATTAGTTACATAATTTTCCTGCTATAGTCTGGCTGACACGCTTTTCTACTTCTGCAAATGGAATGGTTTGGAGTTAATGTCTAAATTCCCTTCAGGGTCTAGTGGTGTAGCACAGTGGCAAAGTGCATGTTTATAGCATGTGCAAGGCCTGGGTTCAATCCCAAGCATCAAAAAATGAATGAATGGATGAATGAGTTCCTTTCCAGTTCTAATAAGGTAAAATCTTGGTGTCAAAGCTTCCAACCCTCTGCCAGCGAGGGAGGAAATTCCTATGTGGCCTCAACTGATATCCTAGTCCTTATAAACTGCCCTTTGTAAGGTTTTTAAGTGGCATAGGCTCCTCAAATGTCCTTAGAGCTGAGGCGGATACAGGTTTACCACCAATCATTCAAATGTGGCTTCCTGAGGGGACCTACAGTGAACAGGACACATTTAGAAAGCAACCCTTCAAAGATCCGGTCTCTGGAGAACATGCAAAGTATTGGAAATCACACCAATGGTGTCTCCAGTATAATGCAGCTGCTGCCACAGCAGAGAGCTACACTGCTAGTGTGCATTTTGCTATTACTCCTCTCTCATCTTAGCATTCATTGAGCGTTTGGCAGGGGTTGGCACCGATCAGCGCTGACACACATTACATCACTTAATTAGCCAAGAGCCCTCCAAGGGAAGCATCAGGACACCTTGGAAAAAGGTAACTCTGGCAAATGCCCAAGGGCATGCTGTGGAGGGTCAACCGAGGCGAAGGACGCCAGAACTGGCACTCTGGACTATGCCACTGGGCTTCCCAAAGTGTGACATCTGCGGGGAACACGAGAAGCGGTGACTCACTGGTATGAGGGACTTCTCAGTAAGATCACCAGGTGCCTGGTTACACAGCCCCAGAGACAGAGGTGTGGATGAGCTGCCCAGTCACAGGGCTCACAGAGGGGACATATGTTTGCAGGTGCACTTCTGAACTTCATGGTCACAGGGAAAACCTACCATCGTCATGCTGTTCAAAGGCTCATGCTCTGGAGACTGTATCAGTGAAGAAATGCTTTTCTAATGATCTTAAACCATGACCTTAAGTCTTTAAGACTCACTCAAACTACTGGTAAAATTCTTATATCCTGGACATTACGAAAAGTTCAAAACTGTCGCTCTGTAACATTCATTCTGAAGTTTACTGACAGCGTATGACTGAGTGCAACAAATGGGCAAAGCACGTGTGGTAAGAATCTAGGGCACACGGTGTAGGCAGGTACTCGGCAAAAGCTGCACACGTTTACCCCCAGGCACCCAACTGGTTACTAAGACTGAGCAGCCCGATGAGTTTACTAAGATTCAGCTGCTCTGCCACAGTACTGCAGAGGCAGAGAGCTTGGTTAGGAACCCAACTGTATCAGTCAGTGCTCACTAGAGAAACAGATTTAATGTAAGATATATAAACATCTACAGGTTTATGAGGTAGGCTTACAATGGCTGCCTGCAGATTCAGGCGTGGAAGGGTGCAAAAGGGCTGAGCTGAAGGCCTGGAGCTCGCTGCAGAGTCTCATGTGAGCCTGTATCAGGAGGCTGGAGTCTGCACTGGAAGCCCGGAGATGGGCGTCCAGGCAAAGGTGAAGACTGGAGCTCCTCCGAAGAAACAGCAGCGAGACTTCCTTCTTTCTCCTCTTTATTCCATCCAGGCTACAAGCCTACTGGTTGGTGCCACCCACACCCAGGGACGGTCTTCTGCCTTCAGTAAATCCATTCAGCCATACCCAGAACTATGCTAAGCCAATCAGTTGTGAGTTCTTACTCAAACTGACGCAATAGTGAACTATCACACAAACCATGGTGTCAGACAGAACTGGATTCAAATCCTAGCTGCACCATCCTTCCTTAACAGCCACGGGACGCTGGACAAATGATTAACCCTCCTGGGTCTCAGCCTCCTCATCTGTAAAATGGGCCTATATGTAAGTGGGTGTTGTGAGGATTAGGGAGAATGGTGTAGCTGGAGTACTCACTATCACCTAGCAAAAAGTAAGCAATCTGTACATGCTGGCTGCCATCGTTACCACACTCTTGTCCTTTATGCTCTTTTCCCTCCTTATAGAGGAACAATCAACATGTCCAAGTTTTCCTCCAAGTAGCACCTCTCCCAACTCGATGAAGTGGCTGGATTATGCACAAATCATATACCCTGATGTTCCTTTTCTAAGGAATGAAAAGTCCTCATTCCGATTCACAGTACAGTGATTCATGGTTCTCTTCCTTTTCTCTTACCACCCCCTCCACCGAAAACACAGAAACAATTGAGAAACAGCAGGGCTGAACGCCGCACATTCTGTGTAAGTCAAGATGTGGGCAATTTTCACCCAGGACTCGGCTGATTTCTGAACCCCAGCAGCAGCCCTGGAAATTCAGGCAGAGGGTCTGAAGCAAAACACATCCTGGGAAACAACCCAGTAGCAGCTGCCTTGGCGCTACACAGTGGATGTGACAGGTGGGTGCACTGGTGGTGGCTGGCAGTTTGTTCTGCTCTGAAAGGAGAACCAGCGAGCCTGCAGCAAAACACAGCTCAAAAACACGCCCCTTCACTCTTCCCATCCCAAATGCAAAAAAAGTCTGGCTGGAGACACTCACCATTATTCACAGTCACTTTAAGGGACCGTTGAGAGTAAAACAAACCACTGGCTAGAACAGCCATCACAAACCACTGGGTTTACTACTTCACTGCCCAGTGTCACCTATAGGACAGTCGGTCTCCACTTGCCCCATTTCCTGCCCCAGGAGTAAGCATGCAATCAACATGCTCCATCACTGCCCAACCAGTTCCACTGTGAGGAGGGCTACGGCACGCTCTCCTCCCCACCCTCTCCTCAGCGGCCCCTGGCCATGTACTGCAGGTGACATTCATGCTCCATACCGGGTTTTACCTCAGATGTTACACACTTCTGTACTTACTACCAGCGATTCTTCCTGCAAGAGAGACGGCTATTGCCTGGGGCCACAAGTAGAAATAAGAAACATCCACTAGACAAGAAGCTTCTGGAGAGAGCCGGCCGTTTCACTGACTGCTGTACACAGGAATTCAGAAGCAAGCAGTGTGCTGAGAAACAGAGGGTGAAAGAGGTACAAAACGCCAGGACAGTCTATACCGTTCACCAAATGTCAAGCTTCTGGAGCCTTCCCATGTAGCAAAAATAAGTAAATAAGGTTCTTTCTAGTGAGTGTTCACTGTGTACTTGGCATTAAGTTGTTTATTTTATAGACATTACTGCATTTTTCATTTCTTGCAATACCCTCCTGTGGAGAGGCAGAAACTGAGCTTTAGAAAGCTCAGAAGCCAAGGTGACACCGGTAACAAGCAACACTAAAGCCAGATCTGTCCTCTGGGATGAGCCTCATGAAAGTGGGCCTCTAGTCCTTGAAGGCAGGATGGACTAGAAGTTGGCGAAGGTCTACGGGGCTAAACTAAGGCAGGAGATGATTGGGGAAGGAAGATACCAATTCTGGAGAAATGTCACTGGTGGTTAGAGAGATGGGAGAGCAGTTCTGATTAATGGTGGCGCCAACAGAGTGGGGAAAAATATTCACTTTACACACTGATTAAAATAGCTTAACATGCCAGGCATTGTGGCACACACCTGTAATCCCAGCACTCAGGAGGCTGAGGCAGGAGGATTGCCTTGAATTTGAGGCCAGCCTGGGCTACAAAGTAAGTTCAAGGCCAGCCTGAACTGCACAGCAAAACTCTATCTCAAAAAGATAGATAATAAATAAATAGCTAACATTTAAGTGCACACGAACTTTAAAAACATATTTTACAAACACTTCTTATTTAAGACTCATAGTCACTCCCCGAAGAAGGGACAACTGTCGCCTCTTTTAGAGGAGGCTCAGAGAAAGGTTTTCTAGCACCTTGGCCAGTGGTCACTCAGTTGGAAACTTCGAAGAGCCAGAACAAGGTCCAAGTTGGTTTACCCCAGATCCCCAGCTGTCCACAGCTATGCCCAAGTGGTTAAAGGTAACATTCTGAACACTGAAAAGGAGAACCAACTAACAAAAATTTCATTCAAATATAAATGATTAATAAAACCAATTACTGTATAGAAGGCAAGACTGCCTGGATTCTTAAAAAGATGATAGGCTTTATCTAGGACATAAAAAAAAGGCTTCTAATTATATATATTCTCTCTTTTAAAGCAGAGAGATACTATGTGTGTCAAGTTAACAAGCACCATTTCTGAGTTTTACAAAGATGAAGCCGAAAACACACCTGACCCTGACTTTTTAGCTTAGAGACAATCATGAAATTCATTAATTCCATTACATTTTTGCTGGGGGGGGCGTGGAATCTAGGTTAATTCACCTGGCTATAAAAATAGACTCCTGCAGTGTTAAAATAGTATACTGCCTCACTGCTATTCCAGAATCAGAGGTTTGAACAGGCCTAGCAAGAGAGGCTGTGTATTCCTGTTGTCTCAACAGAGTAGTAATTCTGAATTTTAAAAAATGACCATTCAGTAACCCAAACAACATGTTCTCACAGAATACTGGGAAGAAACTGCATATTTCTGAAAGGTTAATCATGGCCTTTCATCATGCACCTCCAGTGCTTATTAGTGTTTTAGGGTAGCTAACTTACTAAATGAGTTTTTAAACCCTATACTAGTTTATTCCCAAGAAGGTGACATCGAGAAATTAAACCCTAATACCATGTGATGTTTTCCTTTGTATCACATACTTTCTGGGTATAAGGATAAAATGTCATTAGAGCTGGATCTAATTGAGTTCCACAAAAGGGAGCTAGAATCATGAACGGACTAAATCCTTTCTGCACAGGAAAATTATTTTCGCTTTCCTTTCATTACAGCAGACTTATTGTAGCCTTAAGGACAGGCTGAAAATTACATCAGCCCCACATGAGAAAAAGTTCTTAAAAGTTTGCTAAGCATTCACTAGTTCTCCCGATTCGCTCTGTATTAAAAATAAAAACCCTACAGCAAACAGGAAGGGTACACTGGGCTCTCAAGAATCCAGCACGCCTGCTGTGGAACCTGTGTTACCAAGGTCTACGGAAGTTCTAGTCATCCTCTCTCAGTTCTTTTAGCCCTCGCTACATCTCATTCACATAGAAAGTTAATTTAGAATAATCGCTACAGCGTCTCAGTTTTAACGAGTGGTCTATTTACAAATCAGGTATCCCCCATGCTAACAAAGCAATGTAGCAGGTATAAATTCCTCAACAGATTTCAAAAAAAGAAAAAAGAACCCCCCTTCATAGCAGATCCTGCCACTTTCACAGAAAGACAGGCGTGGAAATGGAACACTGGCAGACAAAGCAGAGACGGATGTAAGTTTTACATTTTCCACCTTGGTAGCTGAGGCACCGACTTTATCATCTCCACTTTACAGAAGGGAGTTTTGGAAAGTTCCAGGAATTTTGCCAATCGTGTCAATGCACTCACTCCATTCACCTATTACTAATCTCATTGTTTACACAAAAATCATCACAGTTGTGACAAGAGAAACCCAGCTTCCACGTTTTTCAAGCCTGAAAACTCTTGTCAAATGTGACACTAACTTTACAGACCCCCGCCCCAATTACACCCCAATTACAAACGCATTAGAAAAAGATCTTTGTGTCAGGTACCTGTATGAACCAGCAGGCATCGTTCAAGACACTTCTAACTGTAGGTAATCAAAAAAAAAAAAAAAATCTCTGTACTCTTGCACATGGAGTTTCTGATTACTTTCATAATAAATTGTTACAAAACTTTTTTTAAAAAGTGTAAAACTAAGAGAAATTGGATAGGTGCAAGGCATATTATTCCATCAACCTATTCAAACTGTGAAAACCTAAATCACTCGGTGAAACTGATTAACGGGTGCTAAAGGGCACACAAACAACTATATACCAGGCATTCCTCACTTCCCTTTTGGGGCAATCGCTCGGAATTATGACTGACCACTCAAATCGCGCACGAGAGACCGGACACATTCCGGCACCGTTGCCATTCCCACCCGGTCGTCTCCGGGTCTTGACAGAAACTGATCCTGCTCTACCTCCGTGAACTTTACACAGGCAAGCTGACACCCAGATGTCCAGTTCTGGGACAAGTCAGGAGTTGGCGGCGCGGAGAGCAACTCCAGGTTTCGCTGCCAGAAGAGATGCCAGGTGGAGGAAGCGATGTTTTCAATGGCACTGGATCAGCCCAGGGGCGAACGGATCGCGCAGCCTGGGATCCGCCCGGGTTAACCTGCCCGGGAGGGCGAAGGTGTCCCCGGGAGGGCGGCGGCCCCTGTCCCCGGGACCCGCGCTGCGCTGCGGCCTCTGTGCGTGGAAGCGCTACTGGCTCGTCTCCGCAGCTTTCTCAGAGGAGCTATTTTCGCCCACAGCCAAAATCAGCAACAGTAAATTACACTGCAAACAACGGCGAGGGCGCCTGCCCGCTCCGCGAGGCTGCAACTCGGGAAAGGCAGCGCCGGGGCGCACGGACTTTGCACGCGGGCGCACGGCGCTCCGGCTCCGCGCGGGCCCGGGGGACGCCAGGGGAGGTGGCCGGGCCCAGGAGGGGTCCGGGGACCCGAGCGCCGGCGATGGGGCCGCGGGCGGCGGGCTTCCCTCGCGTCCGCGCGGAGGGCGCTCCCGGGCGGGGCGCGAACTGTCGAGGACCCCGGGCGCCGGATCGCGGTCTCGGGGCTGCGGTCCTGGCTCCGGCGCCCCTGCCCCGCGGCCCCCGGCAGCCGGAGGGCCGAGCCGCGGGGCGAGAGTCTGCGCGGAGCCCGAGCCGCCCGCCCGCGCCCTCTCCCGCGGCTCGGCGCCGCCGCCCCTGCCCGCGCTCTCACCCGGCTCTTGCAGCGCTGGTGCCGGCCCGGGTCCGAGTAGGTCCGGTCCACGGTGAGCGCCGTGTCGCTGCCCGGCATCGCGCCGCCGCCCGCGCCGGGAACTTTGCCGCCGCCCGGGGCCGCCGCGCCGCTGGCTGCCGGGGCGCGCGCGGGGTCGCCCGGAGCCCGGCCGAGGGAGGCGCGCGCGGCTGCAGCTGGTGCCGACTCCCGCCCGCGCGGCCGCCCC
This sequence comes from Erethizon dorsatum, assembly GCA_028451465.1. Lineage (NCBI taxonomy): Eukaryota > Metazoa > Chordata > Mammalia > Rodentia > Erethizontidae > Erethizon > Erethizon dorsatum. The sequence goes on along the minus strand of CM051834.1, from coordinate 12,353,960 downwards.
GCGCCGCCGGCGCCGAGGGCAGGGGCGGGGCGGGGCGGGGCTGCTAGACTCCGCCCCTCCTCTGCCCGCCCCGCCCCCTCCGCGCAAACCCCTGCTCTAGGTGCAGTTTCCGGGCCCCCTCCCAGCGGGGCTGAAACTTATCCCACCCCTTCCTAAGATGTCCCCGGTCCCCAAAACACGAGCGTCGTTGACGCAGTGGACTTATTTGTATGTTTATGATAAACGATGGCTTTGAGGGCAAGACGTTGACGCCCGCTTTAAATGCGTCCATTCAACAGGCATTGCTGGCAGCTCCTATGGACCAGACCCTGGGCTAGGGACCAGAAATGTTTTAAAAAGCCGCTTTCCCCTCTGTGATACCACTGAGCACACAACATAGTTTCACTTGAACTAAGATCCTTCTGTCTTGTGTATTTGCATTTTTGCATATCTGACTTACCATGTTGTAAGCTACTTGGAAGTCCAGGCCTAGCTTTTCATTTTAGTACAGTATTATTCTCCATTCCCAGTGAACAGTCCCTGCCACAAGGAAGTTGGAGGCTGGAACAGACACTGTTGGGCAATTAAATAGCGGATTCCGAACCCAAAATTCTGAGCACCTGGTCTGGCTGTGCACGGTGGGAGACTGGCTGGCAGGCTGAAAGTGCTGCTGCATAGAGGACGGAGCTCTGCTTTCAAGGCTGAAAAGTCCAGCCTTATTCTGTGGGTGTTGAACAACTGCTGGAGCTTCTGAACAGGGAGATACCATCAAAGCGAAATTCAAGAAGTTGGCTGGGCTGGTGGTGACCCATTCCTGTAATCCCAGCATCCTGAGAGGCTGAGGCAGGAGGATCCCAGTTGAGTCCCCATCTCAGAAACAAAAATGCTGAGGATGTAGCTCTGTGGGAAGGCTCTGTCCCCAGCCTTTCCCCCCCAAAAGAAGGTGTATCTGATAGTCCGAAGCACTGATTAAAGACAGGTAAGGGACACGGGTTAAATGGCAATTGCAAACCCAAATGTCTTCAGAAGCAAACTGAATTATAAATCACAGTACATCCATCTAGCAGAATATTAGCTAAGTGTAATGGAATGGGACAGCCCTCTATGTGCAACTATGAAATTATTTTTCACACATAAGGTGTGATGGAAAACTACAGTGAATGTTTAAATTTAAAAACAATTATTACAACAAAAGACACATGGACATTAATCTCTTCCAAAATACTCCCCCTCATTTTGAACATGCTTATCCTGTCATTTATGCCACTTTCCGGAGCAGTTCTGGGAGTCCTCTTTCACGAGTATTTAGTTGTGCTATCGTGGCTGCCTTGATGTCCTGAATCAATTCCAGACGCTTACTTTTTGTGGTCATTTTGACTTTGGTGAAGAGCCGGAAGGCCCACGGTGCCAGATCTGGTGAATAAGGTGGACAAGAACACACTGTAATGTTTATGAGCCAGCTGCACTTAGCAGCAGCATTCACTGTATTTTTTTGTGTGTGTGTGGGTACCAGGGGTCGACCTCAGGACCTCGCGCACCAGCAGGTGCCCGTGCCGCTGAGCAATATCACCAGCCCTTTTTTCGTATGTGGGTTCCGGGACTCGAACTCAGGACCTCACGCTTGCCAGGCAGGTGTTTATGCTGCTGAGCTATCTCACCGGCCCGCATTCACTGTATTTTTTATCACACTGTATAAAGCCACTCACAAAAGAGGACTTCAGAACTGCTTCCGAAAGTGTCAAAAATGACGAGGTAAGTGTGTGCAAAGAGAGGAGGAGTATTTTTGAGGGGGATTGATGGCGATGTGTCTTCTACTCTAAAAAAAGTTTTTTAACTGAAACACCCCTGTGTATTTTGATCACACCTCTATAGTTAAGTGAAAAAAGCAATGAGCAGAATAATATATATGGTATTCCACCATTTGTGTAAAAACAATATGTATTTATACACACACGGTTATATATATACATAACTTATTTCTGGGAGGATAATCAAAAAACTACAGAAATAAATAGATAAGAAATGAAGCCAGGTGAGGGAAACTAGGTAGCTACATGGCAGAAATGGAAGAGAGATTTAGTTTTGACTGTGTATGCTTATTAAAACTGAGTGTATTGTGGGCATGCACTCAGAAAGTGTATTCAAAAAGCAAAATATGTTCACTTTTTGTTTTTGTTTTTTTTGAGACAGGGTCTCGCTATGTGTCCAGGCTGGCCTTGAACTCACTATGTAGCACAGGCTGGCCTTGAACTTGCGACGACCCTCCTGTCTCAGCCTCCCGATTGCTGGGATTACAAGTGTGCACCACCATGCCTGGCCAAAAATGTTTTTACTTAAAGAGGGTAAACTTTTTAAACCCAATTTAAGAAGAATCAGGGAAGCTAGTCCTAAAGCCATCCAAAAAATTAAATAAAAACTTAAAAAATATCCCCTCCCCCTCCAGCAGGCCCAGATAGTTTTTCAGATAAGTTCTCCCAAAGCAGAGAGGAGAGATACCACATGTTAGGGGACATGTGTGATAGAGGGACATTTTAGCTAGGGTGGCCACAAAAGGCCAAGTGATAAGGCAGCATCTGGGCAGCAGTGGGGGAGTGTGTGTATCCAGGAATGCAGGTATGTGGAAACTTCTGTCAGAACACCAAGCCAAGGGCCCTGAGGCAGGAACGTTGTGGGAATGTTCTAGAAGGATCAAGAAGGCCCTTGTTCCCTGAAGGGCAATAGGAGACAAGGTCAGAGAGGTCCTGGAGGACCAGATCATGTAGGACTTTTTAGGCCAGTTTAAGAACTTTGGCTTTAACTGTGAAGAACAAACAAAGATTTGAAAATTTTTGAGCAAAGGAGTAGCATGATCTGCCTTTTCATTTAGGGAGAAAGAAAAAAATCCTTACCTCACAACATACTCCAAAATCAATACCAGAGAAGATAAAGGCCCAAAGGAGGGGGGAAAAAACCCTTGAAATGGCGAGAAGAAAATGAAAGATCATGGTCATAAAAACCAAGTCAAGAAAGCAAGGCACAAAAAGTATAAACCTTCAAAGTTTGACAACATTAAAAATGTAAACGTCTGTATATGGAAAGAAATAACAAAATAAAAGGATAAGCCACAGTTCCAGCTTTAAAAAATCACATGGGTAAACTTCACAAACAATACTGAAAAACGAAAGAAACAAACAAACAAACAGCAAGTCATAGAAAGTGACGTGTAATAAGAGTCTCTTCATGTAAATTTTTGAAATATTTTTAAAAACGACATTTCTTTAACAAAACTATCAAGAAAAGCAAGAGCTGACAAATTTCTGGACAGTATCTCTGCTGAGATGAAGAAAGATTCAATAGGAGAGGGGTATAAGATTATAAATAACGCTCTTTAACAAATGATTATTGGTACATGGGGTATGCACTCATATTCATTCACACACACAATCGTTCAGAATAATTTAAAATTTTAAAGGCAACAAATGTTATGATGTCATCCTTAATCCTGGACTCGAAGCACTAGTAACTTCTGAAATAACAGCTCTTACAGACATAAAGCCTGATATGAGGGCAAGGTGGTCTGTTACTGTGAAGTCATGTGTCAGCCTCATCTTTCAAAGATCCATTCTGAAAATCTGTGGGGGTCCATCTCTGGATGACCCCTTACCTTCCTGGTACCTCCATCATCCTACCCTCGATACTTACAGGAAGTACATTGTGCAGGGGTGTGTGTAACTGTGTAAAGACATTTAGAAAGGCCGACCTAAGTGAGGCCTGACAGGCCGAGGTTGGCTCTGGTCGGCGTGTGAACAGGCACCTTGCTCCTGTGTCCACGCCTGTCCTGGTGTTCCTAGGAAAAGCCACGTCCTGAAATGCTGACCCACAGTGAGAGGGATGAATTCAAACCATGTCAGACTCGATTAAATTTCAATTAGCAGAGGATGTTCTTTTTTTATTTTAGATCATTTAGATTTATTTCATAAACTGGCTGCCCAGAAGCTGCTCTGCTGGGCACTTGTACAAAATAATTTTTTCAATACACAAATTAAATAGCACAAGAGCGAGCTGCCCACAAAAGAAAGGAACCAAGCAGTGCTCATTGGCGTCTGGCTGTCCTTTTGGGAAGTGGAGCACTAGCGGGAAAGCAAGCTCCCTTCCTTTGGGAGCAATGCCAGCGCCCAGGGTTTGGTCAGGAGGTGGCGGAGACAAGTGTCCCCTGTCAAGGTAAGAAGGCTCTGCCTCTGATGGATGATACTGCCACAGGCCTCTCTACAAAAAGCAATGGAGAACATGACGAAGTCAAAGTGAGGTGGCGGGAACAATGAGGAATTCAAAGGTTCACAGCTAGGGTGTGAAATACGAACTTTCTCCGAAAGTGTAAGGAGCACAAGGCAGCATATACTAAGCACAAAGAAGTGGAGCCAGTTTAAAGTCTGCAACGATGAGGTCAGACTTCATAAAGAGGTAGGGCTGCACGTGGCTTTTGTAGTATAGACTCGTTGGTTTTGTCTGCCCGGCATCCAGCCTGTTACTCTGGAAACGGCCCCTAGATTTTCTTTTGGTACCCACAGCTCTACTCTCAACCCAAATAGTTCAGGGGAGGCAGATGGCCCTGGCTTTGGAAGAGGCACATGACCCAACCTTGGGCATGAGAGTCACTGTGATTCTTTCTTTTGCCCTCTCTGTCCTTAAATCCTTAGGTGGGGAAAAAACCCTTACTATACTTTTAGCTTTATAAAATTTTCCCCACAGGGAGGTCTTCCCTGTCCATTTAATTAAAATGGAACATGAAAAGAAATAACATTTCCTTCACTGTGAAGAGGCATGCATTTTCGTCATGAAAATCAGACTTTCCTTTTGTCTCCTTCCTTCTCCTGTGATGACAGTAAGACTGAGACGCCCAAGAGCCATGTCACCATTTCCTTTTTCCTACCACTGTACCAGGACAGGATCATTTTTGGCATCTCTAGCGACTTTGGGGTGGGGAGTCTCCTTGTCTAGATGGGCACAGCTCTGTTCCACCACAGCCTCAGGGGGAACTCAGGTTGGCTGTGGTGCACACCTGTAATCCCAGCACTCGGGAGGCTGAGGCAGGGGGATCACTGAGAGTTTGCGGCCAGCCTGGGCTACATAGTGAGTTCAAGGCCAGCCTGAACCTCACAGTGAGACCTTGTCTCCAAAAGCAAACAAACGAAAATTTACCTAGCTCGAAGTGAACACAGGGATCTGATACCTTTCTGATATCTGTCAGCAACGTTAGAAAATGTTTACAGTGTGGACCAGAAGCTCCCTGGCCTGCTGCAAATATGAAGCTCCTGATGGGTTCATAGCCAACTGCAAATGACCACTCTTAACACTTCCAGTTAATTTCTAACAGCATATTCCATATGACTGTAAGGAAACAACCACAGCTACTTATTTAGCATTAGCAATCATCTGGCACAGGAGCCCAAAACTTCTACTTGGCAAGATTCTGATAAACAAAAGGAAAGGAAAATGACTGGACTGAAACTTGGCAGAAGAGTGAATGTGCCTCCCAATACTCTTTTTTTAGCAAGTGCAATAATTTTGTGCTAGCAGTTTCTCAAGCACAGTGATTATCAAATTGGGTTCCACCGACAGCCTTCAAGTGTCTAACATTTGCCTTTCCTACAGACTTGATGCTACAGGCAGAAGTACAAAAATGGGTTTTATCTGATTAAAATAAAAAAACTATTGCTTCATGGAAAACCTCATTAAGAGGATGAAAGACAAGACAAAGAGAAAATAATTGGAAAACCACATATTCAGAAAAGATGTATATATGAATATATTAAGAATTCTCAAAATGCAATTAAAGGCCAGGTGTGGTGGTGCACGCCTGTCATCCCAGCCCTCAGGAGGCTGAGGCAGGAGGATCACCTTGAGTTTGAAGCCAGCCTGGGCTACATAGAGAGACCCTGTCTCAAAAAAAAAAAAAAAAAAATTCAATTAAAATAGTTAATCTAAAAATGGGCAAAAGACATGAACAGACATTGAAGAGGATTTATGGATGGCAAATAAACATGAAACTATATTCCACATCATGAACCATAAAAGAGATGCACATTAAAACTACAAGGGGATGTCACTACCCACCTGTCAGAATGGCTAAAAGAGTAAGACACTAAATGCCAGTGAGGATATGGAGAAACTAGATCATTCATACACTGCGGGTGGGAAGGTAAAGTGGCTCAGTGTCTCTGGAAAGCACTTGGGCAGTTTTTTTTTATATATACATATATGTATATAACTAAAATACACAAATACCATCAACCGAGCGATTGCACTCTTGGGCCTTCATCCTGGAAAAAAGAAAACATGTACGCACAGAAACCTATACATGAATGTTCACAGCAGCTTTACTCCTAACAACAAAAACTGGAAAGAGCCCAGGTGTCCCAGCAGGTGAACAAACATCCAGAGACAGGGTCTTGCTAAATCATTGAGTTGCTCAGGCCAGGCTTGAACTTGCAGTCCCCATGACTCAGCCTCCCAGAGTGCTGGGATGATGGGCGTGGGTTCCTGTAATCCACACCTGGCTGATTCCTTTTATGTAACATTCTTGAAGTGATAAAATCCCTGAAATGGAAGAGGTGAGAGGTGGCCACATCTGGCGTGTGTGCCTGCAGGGGCTGCAGGAGGGACACATGGTGATAGAAAGGCCGAGCCAGGCACCTGCTGGGGGGCGCTGTGTTGACAGCGGTGACAGACCAAAGTGACACATGGTAAAATGCAGAGAGCTAAATACACACATGTGCACGCGCGCATGTGTGTACTAGTGACAGTGGTTCAATGCAGTGGTGCAAAAGCAATACATGTTCAGTAGGAGCTGTGCTTTTAATTCTGATCTTTCCTGGCTGGCAATTCTGTATGCAGTTCCGTACTCTCCTGCCATGCAGGGACAGGCAGGGAACCACAGGTCACCGTCAGCCACACCATTAGGTTAGCTGTATGAAGTGCACTTTTTTTTTTTCCTGAGACAGAGTCTCACTATGTAGTCCAGGCAGGCCTTAAACGCAATATGTAGCCCAGGTTGGCCTTGAATTCAAAGCGATCCTCCTGCCTCAGCCTTCCAAGTGCTAGGATGACAGGGGTGTGCCACCACACCCAGCTTAAAATATTTTCAATTTATGATGTTGAGGAGCATCTGTGAAATAAATTAGGAAGATCTAAATATGCAGTGGACTGTACTAATGTTAACATGGCATTTATACTAACGTTTTACAAGATACTACCATTAGGAGAAAGGAGGTAAAGGGTATAGGCGATCTCTATTACTTCTTAGGCCTGCACCTGAACCTACAATAATTCCCAGATTAAAAGGCAACTTAGTGACCTAGAGAGACCATGTCTCAAAATAAAAAATTTAAAAAGGGCTGAGAATATAGCTCAGGGCAAAGGCTTTGGGTTCAATTCCCAGTACCACACAAAAAAAAGTTTAATTGAAATATATTCTTAATTTAGGTGTTACTGTGTTCGTTTCCAAGGGACAAACTTTGGGTTTGGGGAACGAGGAAACAACAGAGTCAGTAAGCGGAGTTGGTTTGCATTTTTTCCTCTGGAGAAGCTATCTGTCCCCAGGTTCTGGCTCTTGTTGCACTAGAGAAGGGGGTACAGGGGATGCACGCTGCATTGCAACCACACTGAAGCTGGGGCCCCCGGCAGTACCCTCCATCCTTGGCCGTGAGCCTTAAGTACAGCACAGTGCAAAGCAACAATTCTATAAGGTTTTGTTGAGCAAATGACCCATAATTACACCCTGATTTGGCTGGAAGAATATAGTGAAGTTCATAGATTTGATTCAGCTTCAAAATGACTCCTTATACATATGAAGCTGTTTAGTAAAAAACGTGCGTGGTAGAGTTGAGTAGCTAATTCCATAGTCACGTGCTTTACTCTGGTCACGGATCAGCATTGGTTTGAGTCTTTGTTTTCTACCATACAACCGCAGGTTATAGCATAAGTGCAGCTACTTCTAACCTTTATAGGGGGTTTGGTTTTTGGTTTGGTGTGGTTTAGTTTGGTTTGGTTTGGTTTGGTTTTTTTTGAGACAGGGTCTCACTGTGTAGTTCAGGCTGGCCTTCAACTCACTGTGATCCTCCTGCCTCAGCCTCCTGAGCACTGGGATTAAGAGTGTGCTCCACCATGCCTGGCCATCTCTAACCTCTTGATCCTAGGTTCAGAAGGAAAGAGTTTGACTATCTGATCGCTGTGTGTGACTCTTGGTTATCTGCAATTGCAGTTTCCCAGAAGTCCACAACAATGTTATAAAACAATGAAGATTCAAATGACTTCCTTCATGCTGGGCCCAGAATGCTCCAGGCAGGGGAATCCATAGCTGGAAGGAGTGCAGTGGGCTCCGGCTTCCACAGCTCTGCTCTGGGGGAGCTCTGGCTGACTCCCTTCCCGGCATGGCCGGCCCAGGAGGATTCTCTTTCATTAAGCCCAGACTGAGTCTGGAGGACGAGCCAGCTCTGCTCCAGGCACACACCACCCGGGAATTTGCTTTTTATTTCTTCCACCTGCTTTGCGAGATAAGTCAGTGGGAGATGATGCGCAGAGAAACCCGATGTGATGTGTTTTTACACAAGCCAGGCTCCAGTCCTATCCACAGGGAGGATGCCACCTGCTGAGGCCCTCCTTGTCCACTCCAGTCCTGATCATCCCTCTCTTCCCTGAATTCGGTCAGCATCTTCCTTCTATCACCCAAAGATCCAATTTTAAATGATCTTGTGCTGTTACCGAGAGGTCAGGAATACTAGACACGGACTGGATCCAAACCTGGCGCGCTGCTTACTAGCTAGAAAGCCTCAGTTCTTGGATTCATGAGGACAACAGTACCTGCCTCATGTTGTCACTGAAGATTTCATGAGATGATAGCTGTAAAGTGCTTATAAAATAAGAGCTCAATAACGTCTGTGAAAGACAACATTGCACCTAAAGTCCGTCTCCACTGTGACACCGGTTGTCCTTACAGTGAGACCTCCAGGATTTAAAAAGTGCCCTGTCGAGAAGGCTGTGCTTCAGTGCCACCTCGTCATCATCAATTTTGCTATGGGAGTAGGAAGAAAGTGGGAGCCCTGGTGGTTCTGGGCCCCAGACTCCTTGCCCACACCTCTGCTACGTGGGAGAGCAAGAAGGGTCAACTTGCTTCCTGTCCCCTGCCTTCAGTTCCCTTCATTCCCAAGCCACTCACTCCCATACAGAAAATTCCTTTTTGCTTGTCCATTTTGACCAATGAATCCCACTTCTAGGAATCTGTCCCATAAAGATAAGGCAGTGCAGGAAGTTTTATAGCCAAAGACTGTCATTCATCACAGCGTTGTATGATTCTGAAAAGGCTGAGACAGGTCAAAGATTATTTATGAAAAATAAAGGACTGTGTATATAAATGATGACCTAGCTACACAGAAATGACAGTGTGGCTATTGCAAATTATACTTAGGAAGAATATGTCATTGTATAAGGAATAATTTATGTAATGATGCTGTAAAAATTACCAGGTTGACAAAAAGTATTATGACACTCATGCTGGCAATGACCTGGGACAGCAGGGACTGTCATACCCAGTCACTCCACTCCTCAGTGTTCATCCTAAAGGACAACTGTCAACCAGGACACACCACAAGAACACTGAGAGTCCCCATCTGGAAACAACCCATTATCATCGACAACAGAATAGACAAATGTGGCACAATTTTTCCCAATTAAGGTCCGTCATCTGTTGCCCACATGTCCTGCGTGAACCTGCAACTGGAAACTCGCTGTCCTAACTCCTCTTAAAAGTAGGGTTTTGGGCCTGTGAGATGGCTCAGTGGCGTAAGCGCCTGCCTGGCAAGTGCGAGGGCCCGAGTTCCACTCCCAGTACCCACATACAAAAAAAGGGCCGGTGATATCGCTCAGCGGCACGGGCGCCTGCTGGCACATGAGGTCCTGAGGTCAACCCCGGTACCCACAAAAAAAAAAAAAAAAAAGTAGGGTTTCTCTGTTGTACATTGTCAGACCTAGTACCGATTTCCACGGAGCCTAACAAAGCGCCTGGTGCAAAATGCCAGTAGGAAGGTCCCCCAAATGCCCAGAACAAAATGATCAATACAGGTCCAAAATATTTAGCTACTGAAGAGTAAGAAAGAAACATTTTTGTTCTGTTTTCTGACAGCATCTCTATAGTACTCAGCACAGAGCCAATACATGACAAGTTATTACTTATTTAACCGACCTTGTCTGCTCCGGGTACTTCAAATGCACCAACTCTGAGTTACTGCCAGACCCCTGGCCTGCTGTCTCTATGCTGCCAGATGCTTTTTTTTTTTTTTTTTTTTTTCCATTTCACTGAGTAGCAACCAGGGCCGCTGAGCAGATTAAGGGATTTGATCAAGGATGTCCAGCTACTAAGTGGAAAGAGCAGAATCTACATTCCAGGTCAGTCTAAGCCCAAAGCTCACTTATTAGGCGACCGTCCTTGGACAATTTGTTTAACCCTTGTAGGCCTCTACTTTCTCACCAGTAGAATGAGGATAACTGTACCCATTACACAATAACTGTCTTGACCAGAAGTCTCTGCTGGCCTACTGAGAGTATGAACGGGGAAGGACCTCGAAGTGTCCATTGGTGCAATTCTCTCACAAGATACTTCATGCACCTGAACCTGCCTTGTCCTACTGCCTGCCGGACCCATCCCTGCTGCTCCCAAACTGTTGAATGAGCCTCCCCCATCCTAATAACCCCACAACGGTGACCTGCATATTCTAAGCCTTTTGCTTTCTGTTCTTCCTCTGAAGGAAGAAAATGAATAGGGCTCTTAAAACTCAAAATTGCATCATTATGACTTTATCCTTAGTCTGAAGACTCTGTGTAAATCTTTTCTATAATTTCCAACCACTTGTGGATTTTTGGTTCTGCATTTCACATTCCCAAAATGAGCAATCAAGTCTCGTACCACCTGGGAAGCGAAGGTTCAATTTTCTGCAAGTATTTGGAAGCACTCACTGTCCTAGCTGATGGTTTTGGAAGGTTTTCTACACTTCTATTATTTCTCTTGGCTGCTTCTCAGATCAGCCTATGGCTGGTGCTCCTTCAGTTAATATTTCTGACATTTCATTGATTTTTACTTCCATTTCAAGGAATGTCTCTCACAAAAAGAGAAAAATGCTGTCCCAGGCCCAAGCTGACAGGGTACCCAGCCAGCAAGAAAGAATTAAAAGAATTATCTTATAAAGTATTATTGCGGGGAAGGGGCTCTTCTACACTGTTGGTGGGAATGTAAACTAGTACAACCACTATGGATCTCAAGTATGGGGATTCCTCAAAAAATTAAAAATAGAAATTCCATTTGAGTCTGCTAGGTACCTTCCTGAAAGAGTTAAAGACATATTACAGTGATATATGTGTACCCATGTTTATAGTAGCACCACTCATAATAGCTAAATCTTGGAAGATAAACTTGGGTCATTTGTAGGAAAATGGATTCACCTTGAGACCTTACTGTTAGGTGAAATAAATCAAACACTCAAACTTAAATATCCTATGTTTTCTCTTATACGAGAAACCCAAAGTATCAATAAAGAGCAAAATAAAAGACAGACAATAGGAAGTAGGGAGATAGCGCTTCCTCAGATGGGAAGGGGATCAAGAAATGGAGGGAGGGGGGAAAGAGGAAGGAAAGGGGATGAAAAAGGAATTACAATGTGTTATATACATGTACCAACTCTACACAGGGCATATAAACATTATGTATTGCAAACATGGACTAATTTTTTAAAAAGAATTATCAGAAGTTATTAGAAATGTTACACATAGGTGTTGTATAACAGTAGGAGGTGGTCAACAATAATGTCCCTTTCAACTACTGAAGGAGAACAGTGGAGGGCATAGAAAGAAAAAGAAAAGATCCAAGAAGACAGCTGCCCAGTTTATATGGCTCAGTTTTGAATTTCTGCTCCACCCAAAGGAACAGAAGTCCATACATTTCACTGAAACTTCCTGACACTCACGAGTGCAAAACTATTCCCTGGACAATGCTCTACTGAGACAAGGCTTTTCCCATTCATCATTGTTTCTATCTAATCTGTTCACAAGTAGATCACACTGTTTTCAGTCCAAAAATATCAGAACATTTTGCATATAATCAATGAAATCCAGACTACCAATCAGAACATATACTATGTACAAAATCCAGGCTCAGGAACACTAAACAATTGTACTTTGAATGTTTTCCCTCATGTAGATACCAAGGTTAATTGTACAATAAACGATTGTCCAAAGCCCAACACAGTAGACAAGAGTCCCACGTGCTACTGAGCAACTGGGATGTGCCTACCATGACTGAGGAAGTGAGATTTAAATTTTGCTTAATACATTATTTGAAGACTAGTGAAAAAAAAAGCAAAATATCCCTTCTCTGAAATGCTTAGGACCAACACTATTGTTACCAGATCCTGGAGTCCCAGAGCCTCTTTTTAGGGATCCTCTCCAGGTTCTGGGTGTCCTGGAACCTTGAGCAAAGAATTGGACAAGACATGAAAAAAAGGTAGCGAGGTTTTACATTTACTAAAGGTAGGAAGAGCACTCTGTAGAGTGAAAGCGGGCTCTGACGGAAGCTCACAGTGGCCATGAGGTTTGTGACAGGGGTCTTTTGTATCCCTCATTCTTCACCTCAGGTCAGACCTAGGCCGTCCTATCAAAATCCTGCTTGATTTTGGCCAGAAAAATTGAAGACAGCGCTTTCTGATTGGTCCCAGGTACAGGGCTTGGGAACTGTGTTCTGCACATGCGTACAGGGTCTCTGTGATTGACAGCTCATGCGCTCTTGCCCAGCTGGTTTGCCCCGCCCTAATCTCCCACCTCAGTATTTTAGATTTTTGGATAGTTTTTCAGATTTTGGAATATTTACATATACATAATAAGATATATTGAGGCTAGGACCCAACTCTAAACATGAAATGTATTTATATGCCTAGCCTGAGGGTAACTTAGTATGACAGTGTTAGTATGCCTGCATTTTGATCGTTACCCACCACATAGTTAGGTGTGGTGCTGTATCTGTGCTCACAGAGTTTCAGATTTTGCAGCATCTCGACTTTCAGATTTGGGATACTCCACCTGTATTTTCGCATTGACCACACGACAATATAAAGAATGAACTCCATTTTTATTTAGATATTAACATATGAAAAGAGATCAGTAGCCAGGCATGCTGGTGTGTGCATGTAACCTCAGCACTCTGAGAAGCTGTGGCAGGACGATGCAAGTTTGAACACAGCCTGGGCAACTTAGCCAGGTCCTGTCTCAAAATTAAAAAAAAAAATTTTAAAACACTGGGGGTGTAGCTCAGTGAAACGCCCTGGTTTCAATCCCCAGTATTGCAAAAAGAAAAGGGAAGGAAAGAAGGAAGGAAGGAAGGAAGGAAGAAAGCAAGCTGACAAGTATTCTCCACATGTCATTATATAAAATATGAAATAAACAAAAGGTGAACTATAAACACATTAATACTAGTATCCTGCATGGCTCCCCACCACCACCAAAGTGATCTTGGGCCAAAATTGATCCCCCTTCCCTGGTAGCATGTTGTGTAGAACTTTGGCAGAATATTTATCACAGTCTGGTTTATATTAAATTATGTGTTTGTCTATTATACTGCCTTCTAATAGACTGTGATCTTTTGAAATAGAAGACTTACTTGCTCACTTTAAAAATCCATCAATTCCCCAGCATGCTTCTGGCAATGGAAATCCTTCAATAAATGTTTGAAGATTTAAATATTGTGTATACTGATGTGCTTTACACATTCATTTTTCTATAAATAAAGCCTAAAACTAATATTGAAGTATTCTATACTCATAGAGGGAAAGATGTATCAGACAGATGTCAACTTTTCCTGCATCAGTCCAGACAAAAGGGCTTTTTCTTAGCCCCAAGCGGTGTCACATACCTGTAATCCCAGCTTCTTGAGAGGCTGAGGCAAGAGGATCACAAGTTTGAAGTTTGCCTGGGCAACTTACTGAGACCTTGTCTAAAACTAAAACTAAAAGTGGGCTGGAGATGTAGCTCAGTGGTAGAGTACTTGCCTAGCATATGGAAGGCCCTGAGTCCAATCCCTAGTAATACACACACACGGGTTTCCTAAAAGCTGTAGAGCTCATCGTTAAATCCAATGGAAAAAAGGAAACCTGGTGGGGGAGTATGGTGAGTGGGGCAGTATGGTTTCCCTCCTTATCCCATAGCTAGACATTTTATCAGCAATAGTAATTAAGTTCACATGACAAGGAATAGAGATATACACAACATAGACCCAGAAGAGAAAGTTCAGAAGTTGCCTTGTGTGTGTACGGAAGCACAGGCTACTTGAGGCAGCATTATAACCAATGAGAAAGGGCAACGATTGGTAATTCATACGGAAGAAAAGTGAAACTGAAGTAGATCTCTGCATATCAAACCAAAATAAAAATTCAGGTGCAATTTTTCATCTCTGAAAATCATGTCATATTTTCTATTATTGAGAATCCATCAAGAATCCCAAATCAATTATGCAATACACAAACTAGCTCTTGATAGCCACAGCTGCTATCCAGTTAACAGGCGGGAATAAACCAGCATAAATCAAAAGGAACAGAAATGATGGTTTTGAAGCGCTTGCCTGGCAGTGCCTACACAACAGTGTACGAAAGCCAGGGCTTTTCTTGGCTTAGTGTACTGAACCGAGCAGAAGTCGCTGTCTTTAGAAAGGTCAAACTCTCACAGCTGAGGCAGAGGCCACCAAATACAGCACATGGAGGGACTCAGTGACCATGCAAGGTCTTTCTAATGCCTTCTTTGAAAGGCATTAGAGTGGGCGAAGAGGAAACCACGATTCATAAACAAGAACCCAAGTGAGCGCAGGCCACGGTCCCTCCGCACATGAGTCCGGCTGGGTCTCGGTTCCACTCCCCTGGGCTAGGCTTGTCGCCCTTAGAATAGCCCTGTCCACCTCCACTCAGGACACTGGCCATCCACATGGGGATGGCTCAGCAGGGGCTGCTGCACTTCTGCATGCCTGAGCTTGCAGCGACATCCAGCGCTCCCTTGGTTAGGAAAAGCTTTCAAATATGTTACACACCACGTGCTCCAGGTCACCGCTCTGCTGAGTTCACTTTCTGTTTGAGAGTCATTTCACCCTATTTCCTTCCTTCCTTCTTTTCTTTCCTTCTTTCCTTTTTTTCCTTCCTTCCTTCCTTTATATTTATTTGTAGTACTAGGGGGTAGAACCCAGGACTGAACCTTACACTGAGCTACATCCACAGCCCTTTTTTATTTGCCATTTTGAGACAGGCTCTCACTAAGTTGCCCAGGTGTGCTCAAACTTGCATTCCTCCTACCTCAGCTTCCCAGAATGCTGAGATCACTGCATGCATCACCACACCGCGCTTACCATTAGTCTTTCGTTGCTCAGGTTTTGCTCAGTTTGGCAGTGGGAGCTCACTAGGAGTGCTGGGATTCCAGGAATGCAACGCCACACTGGCTGTTCTGTAGCTGTCCCATCGGGGATTCTCCCGTTTGATCCTGTAACAGTCTCCTAACACAGGCCCGGTACTGTTGTGGCCAGCTGTATTCATCGGCCTAGGCCGCTGTAACAAAATACCACAGCCTGGTCAGACAGAAGTTTCTCTGAAGTCTGGAAGTGCCGGATCACCATGGCAACAGGGTTGGTCTCCCTGAGGCCTTGCTCTTTGGCGTGCAGGTGGCAGCTTGCTCTCTGTGTCCTCACATGGTCGTCCCGTGGTACAGGTGCAACCCTAGTCCTCTTCATGTAAGAACCAATCCCTATCAGACCAGGGCCAATCTACTGGCCTCCTCTGAAAGTAGCCACCTCTCCACAAGCTATGACTCCAGGTGAAGTCACACTGGAGGTCCTGGCGGTTAGGACTGCCATTCAGCTCCTAACACCACTTCTGGGAGGTCACGCCTTCCACACGATCAGCTCTGCTGGGCAATGAGGAGGAGCCCTACACCTCCCAAGGAACCTTATGGCCCTGGGAAAAACAAATAAAACCCTGATTTCTTTGGCTGAAAACTGCTCTCTCTTCAACTCCTACTTTCATTTTAGATAAAGACAAGAGTTATGTAAAGAATCTCCTTAAAAGAGATAACTAGAGAGCTAATGATCCACTCAGTGCCTTTGACAGCACCTCCCCAAACCCCAGACTCTTCTCTTTCACAGCAGCTCCACTTCCCAGCAAGCCGTCCCTTTGTGGAAAACCTATGTGCAGAGCCTCGGGGTAAGTGGACAGGAAGGGGACCTGGGGACAGAAGGACAGAAGAGATGGGGACTGGAGAAGCTGATGAATGGAGATTTCTAAAGAAAGATGTTCACAGCATGCCATGTCAGAGCTACTCTGAACGAGATCCCAAGGTGGGCCTGACCAAGTAGGCTTCTGCTTTGAAATACAGGTAAGACGGTCAAGCATGGCAGTGCATGCCTGTAATCCCAGCACTCAGGAGGCTGAGGCAGGAGGATCACTGCAAATTTGAGGCCAGCCTGGGCTACATAGTGAGTTTAAAGCCAGCCTGAACTACTTAGCAAGACCCTGTCTCAAAAAAAAGTCCCAAAACAAATGACAACAAAATAGGTAAGAGGAAGAAAAGTATCAAGGCCCTTTTATAAGACAGTGATTTTTTTTTTTCAGTACTAGGGATGGAACCCAGAAACTTATACTGAGCTACACACTCAGCTCTTTCTAAAATTTTTTATTTTATTAGTACATGTTTGCAGTACATAAAGTTCACATTACTCATCTTAGGGGGCAGATACATGTACAAGATACGTTATGTACATGCACCTGAGGCAGGAGATTAGGGCATGGCAAACTGGCTGGACAATCATATTTGACTGTCAATCATGGAGTGCTGTCAAATCACAGCCAGAATGCATGCTCTGAGCAGCTTTGAAGTGTGGGGTGGTCTGGGTGTGCTGTCAAAAGAAGATATAAAAGACGGTGGCCATGGATTTTTGTCACCACTATGCTCTTGTTCTCGCAGTGGCCCACCCTGTGCACAGGACTTATCTTCTCTTTTCTTCAGAGCACTTCTTCCTCTTGAGCACTTCTTTTTGCACTCTCTTTTCACTTATTTTTCTTCTTCTTTTACTTGAAATAAATGTTGAACTTTTATATCCATTCACTGGCTGTCCCTTCCAATTCTTTGCACAGGACAGCAAGAGCCTGGAAAGGACCACTGGCCATTTCACTGGCCAATAACATACCTGTCCAGCCCTTTTTATTTTTTATTTTGAGACAGGGTCTCTTTAAATTGTCCAGATTGGGCTCAGACTTGCAATCCTCCAGCCTCGGTCTCCTGAGAAGCTAGGACTAAAGGCATGATCTCCCACACCCAGATCAGTGATTCATTTTTGACACAAAATGTAATCTACTTAACAGGTCTTGGGAGACAAGCGGGGACATGTAATTATCAGTGGAGACAATGACATAGCAACTGGCCAGCAGGAAAAAGTTCAGTCATTGAGGGTTTTTCATGTTGAACAAATAGTATCCCCCGAGATTCAAACTGTGGCTAGCAAAGGACTTGTCAGTACCAGATCCCAACATTACAAGTCTGTATGATACCTAAACAAATATATTTAAAGAGCTGTGGCCAACGATGGGGTGTTATAATTATGTATTGATTTATATTGCATTTCTTGGTCTACTTCAGAGCTTGGAATCTCTCCAGATGATGTACCTGCCAATTTCTAGGTTGCTCATAACAATTTCAAAGTACCTCCAAATATGCATTTTCAACAGATGGGATTATTAAATGCTCAGTCCCAACAATGATCCATAGATGTATCACCACCCACTGGGAGACAAAGCAGAACCTCTCTCCCATCCACTCTCATTCCAATAAATATTTACATCCTTCCATTCACTCATTTCCAGACTATTGGATGTGGAATTTCATTGCTCTCTTATGGGGAATGCAAGAAACTGTTAATGTTTTCTGGGTTTCCCAATTAACTTGTTCTGAGGAGAATTTATCTTTAGCATAAAGATTAAACACAGTTCAGGGTCAGAACCTATCTTCATTTACCTATCAATTATGCATCTGTGTATGGCACCAATATTTTTTTCCAAAGAGAAATCAATCATTTAAGCAGTTTACACTTTTTTTTTTTTTTTGTGGGTACCGGGGGGACGACCTCAGGACCTCGCGCGCCAGCAGGCGCCCGTGCCACTGAGCGATATCACCGGCCCCTTTTTCGTATATGGGTTCCGGGAGTCGAACTCGGGCCCTCGCGCTTGCCGGGCAGGCGCTTAAGCCGCTGAGCCATCTCACCGGCCCGCAGTTTACACTTTTAAAGCCTACAATTGTAGAATTTAATGGGAGGAGTATGTGG
This sequence comes from Erethizon dorsatum, assembly GCA_028451465.1. NCBI lineage: Eukaryota > Metazoa > Chordata > Mammalia > Rodentia > Erethizontidae > Erethizon > Erethizon dorsatum. Next base: position 12,335,617 of record CM051834.1, on the reverse strand, counting down.
TCTTGCCTTCTTCCTTCCCTCTCTTCCCTTTCCTTTCCTTTCCCTTTTCCTCTCCCTCTCCCTCTCCCTCACTCCTTCCTTTCTTCCTTCCTTCCTTTGAAACAGGGTCTTGCTATTATGTAGTCCAGGCTGGTCTGGAACTCACAATGTAGCCTAGGCTGGTCTGGAACTCATAGTGATCCTCCTGCCTCAGTCTCCTGAGTCCTGGGGTTACAGGTGTGCACCATCACGCCTGGCTCCAACCTTCCTTCTTAGATGAGGAAACTGAGGCATGGATATGTAAACTGACTTAGCAGTAAATGGCAGGCTAGAGGAGGAGGCAGGGAAGAGGGAGGAGAAAGACTGCAGTAGCTGTGGGCACCAGCTGGCTGGCCAGTTTGGGGGCTGCGTGCCTACACACTTTCACAAACACATTTGCAGCAAGCATCCTGGTCCCAGGCTGAGGTTCAAGGGGCTGAGACTGAGAGGTTAAGAATTTTGCACACTTGGCCAGGTATGGTGGTGCACATCTGTGATCCCAGCACCTAGGAGGCTGAGGCAGGAGAACTGCTGAGAGTTTAAGGCCAGCCTGAACTACAAAGCAAGACCCTGTCTCAACAAACAAACAAAAAATGAATTTTGCCCACTGTCACTCAGAATAATCCATTTAAAACCCAAGTCTCACTGATACCACAGATCAATCCTTTTCCATTTTCTTACACTTTCTGAGAAAATAAACAGAACCAAGTTACATTATTAAGTTCAAAACTGATATTTATAATGGTATTATACAAATTAGATTCAACAGCTTCTAAAACCCTAGGTTTATTTCCCACGATTCAGTCTCTGGATTGTTATTGGGTTCTGTTTTGGCAGGATAACTGACATTTACTTAAGAAAGTGCACTCCTATAATCCCAGCACTCGGGAGGCTGACACAGGAGGATCGCTGAGTTGCAGGCCAGCCTGGGCTATATAGTGAGTTCAAGACCATCCTGAACTACACAGAGCACACAGCAAGACCCTGTCTCAAAAAAAAAAAAAAAAAAAGCTGGGTGTGGTAGAGGACTTCTATAATCCCAGCACTCTGGAGGCCGAGGCAGGAGGATTGTGAGTCTGAACCCAGCCTGGGCAACATAGTAAGAATTTGTGCCCTGCCTCCCCAAGTATGAATTAATACATTATTAGGTGCAAATCAAGTGAAATCTTGGTGTTTGACCTTAATAAGTGATGAAAAATTCCATAATCTTTTGGGTCTCTTTATTTTTATTTTATTTTTATTTTTTATTTTTGTGGGTACAGGGGGTCAAACTCAGGACCTCGCACACCAGCAGGCGCCCGTGCCACTGAGCGATATCACCACCCTTTTTCTGTATGTGGGTACCGGGAGTCGAACTCAGGACCTCACGCTTGCCAGGCACACGCTCATGCTGCTGAGCTATCTCACCGGCCCTGGGTCTCTTTATTTTGAATGGAATTATTTAAATGAAAATGTCTTACAGTACTCTTTATCATGTCTTACCTGAAAAGGAAATTTACTGAGTATATCTCACATGCCTGTCACCTAAATGTTCATCGGGACAGATAGGAAAAGGTGCAAGAATCAGCCAGCAGTATCAAATTCAATATCATCTGACATCAGAAAGTAAGCTATAACATTTGCCAGGTAAAAGTAGAAATACACACGAAAAAGTACAGAATGCATTTTTTTGTTGTTGTTATGTTTTGTTTTTTGGGACAGGGTCTCACTATGCAGTTCAGGCTGGCCTTGAACTCACTGTGTAGCCCATCCCGCATCACACTCACAGTGATCCTCCTGCCTCAGCCTCCCAAGTGCTGAGATTATAGGCAGGTGCACAACCAGTTTAGACTGCATGTTAAAAACATGCCAAGCATACTTTCCTGTGAAAGTGTCTTAGCCTTGTATAGACTTAGATAGGAAATGTTTCATCAAACTGAGCCCTGAGCTTGGATTCTGGCAGAGAAAATAAATCCTTTGTCCATGGACTTGGGTAACTTGCTCATTCACAGCTAAGAAACACAGCTGGACCACAGAGCTAGCGCTTCACACCTATTGACCCAAAGTGCTGTGGACACAACGGTCACCCTAAGCCCCCATATGGTGAGTCTAAACTGCCGAGTGATTAGGTAAGAGCGTGACCTATCGCCATGAACATCAACACAGCGTAAAGGGCACTGATCACATGACTGTTCTCAGTGACACACAAAATACTGGCTCCCAGAAGACAGCAGCAGGTAACACTCAGGGGAGACTTTCAGTGCTTTCCTCACATTTGATGTACAACTGCACAGTCCCAGATTAAAGCCGTTTTCCCTTAATAGTACTTCATTTTCTTCTGAATCGCTGAGACTCTCTGAACACAGGAACAAGAGTCGCAGGCACGGTAACTTGGTGGCGGGTTGGTAACCCAGGGTGGTGCACAGCAAGCTGGTGAGGATTCCTCCTCAATCCCGACAGCCTCTCAGTTGCCAGGGTGTCTTCACTGAGTCAGGCCTACTTCCCTCAGCATGCTCGATCCCACTCATATCCCCCTAGAAACACACGTTTCCGGAACAAAGGGAGCCTTGTTTTTAAAAGGAAGCTGGGAAGCTCGAGATGAGTCCTTTCAAGAGCGAAGAAACTCAGCAGGGCTCGAGCACCTCTGACCCCACTTGAAACTGGCAACCTGTCCTTCACTTCATGGCCACCGCTGTCCAAAGTGCGAAGGACACTGACACCACAGCTCTCAGCTCCGTGGGACACATTTGCAAGTCCAGATGGCAACCCTAGTGGGGAAGAGGAAATCTTCACTTTAGCGTCGGTGGTTTTCGAAGAGACTTTCTATTCTCACCACGCTGCTTCCAAGAGGGCGCAGATGAGTGCTCTGTCCATTCAGCCTAGTGGGCAAGGAGCCCAGTTGTGTGGGGTTAGGTGTATGAGGTCATGAGTTCATGAAACAGAACCACGGGAAATGACATCCATAGAAAGACTGATGTAGCCAGGTGTGGTGGTGCACGCCTGTAATCCTAGCACTTGGGAGGCTGAAGCAGGAGGATTGCCAGGTGTCTGAGGCCAGCCTGGCTACGTTAAGTGAGTTCAAGGCCAGCCTGAACTCACTTAGTGGGACCCTGTCTAAAAAAGCAAAACACACACACACACACACACACAGAAACTGCTCTTATTAATTCTCCACACCCAGCTGCGAACAATTTTTCAGTGGATGCAGAAGAAGTAGAGAAATACAGCTAAGGGGAGAGTGGTGCAGGCCTGAGACATGGAGATAGGAGTAGCCAGAAAGGGTATCAGATAAACCAGGCAGAAAGCAAGTGGCAGAAAGCATAGAGCCTGGTGGGCAGGATGGAGAGAGCTAGGGTTTATTCCCAGGACAATTAAAAATGATTGAGCGGTTCTAGGCAGAGGACTGGCATGATCGGATTATGATGATGATGATGATGATGATGATGATGCTGATGATGATGCTGCTGTTGCTGCTGCTGATGATGATGATTTGTGTTTTACCTCATTCTGGCTTCATTGGGCAGAACCGGATCATCTCCTGTGTCAATGTTCTTTTGGTAAAGCTAAATAAAGAAATGAACATGCATATGTACCACACCCACTCCTTTTTTTTTAATTAAAACTTTTCCTAATTATGTAGAGGGGTACTCTAAGTAGCAGGATGTAGGTACAAAACTATTCTTCAAAACAAGACAGAAATAGGCTTCCTGTGGCCAAAGGAGGATGCTGAAATTCTTACTGGGGAGAAACCAATTCTTTGTTCTGGGAAAGAGCACTCTGGTCTTGCAGACGTTAGTGGCTCCCTGCTGTCCTTGCGGAGCTCTCCATTCCAGGTCTGAAGCCCAGCCGCACACACTTCGGGTCCTAGGGACACTTCCTGAAATCTTGTGCAGAAGACGGTCTGGCAGCCCCACTTGTAGCTAGGAAGGCAGAGCAGCACAGTCCCAGGGTCGCCAGAGTCACTTGCCTCTGGCCAAGCACCACAGGACACATCGGAGAGATGCTCCAGGACAGAAATGGAGAACCAGTGATTCCTTGGATGACGTGAAGAATTAAAGGAAGGTCGCTCCAAAGAGGACTCGTAAGCAGCCAGCTGGGATCTGCTGACTTGTGGGACCCAACAGGCGAGAGAGGAAGGTGCAGAAGCACGGGTATGTGACACCCACACATATGGGCACCCCACATCGAGCTGGAGGTAGACAGATGGATCAGGAAGGCTGCAGGTCAGGAGAGATGGAGGAGCGAGAGACTTCAGTTTGGGAGGTGCAGGAACACAGATGCTATTTCAAACCAGGTGTGAAGTAGAAGAGAGGACGAGATGAAAATGAAGGGTCTGGGACAGATGGAGAGAAATGCTGGACATTTCAATGGTTTCCTAACCATCTCTTCTTTCGCCCCAGCACCTCATGAAGTCCTTCCTCTGCGTGGAAAACACAGTGTGATTTGCTTCTGTCTCCTAGCTGTGGGTGGCTTCTCTGACCTCAGCTCCACACCACCACCACCACCACCAGCCTGGGCTCACCCTGCTCCAGCCACGCTAGCTTTCTTGCTGCTCTCAAATCAATCAGGTATCCCCTCCTTGAGGACTCTGCACTAGCATGTCATTTTCTAGTGACATGTGTCACTCCTTCACCTCCTTTGGGTCTTCAGTTAAATATTCCAGCAAGTAGGTGAAGACGACCCTTGTCATCTTATTCTAAATGTCAGTACTCATCCATCCCCCTTTCTCTGCTTTCTGAAATTTCATAACATCTTATATGAGACATATGAGGTACGATCAAAACATATGGTGAATGTTGAAATTTTAAAAACTTATTTTAGTAAAGACACATTGCTATTAATCTCCCTCAAAATAGTCCCATGCTTTGAACACACTTATCCCATTGTTCTTGCCACTTTCTGATGGAATTTTCACCATAGTTTTCAATCACACCTTATATTTTATTATATACTATAATAGTATTATAAACACATATCTATATGTAATAAATATATAATAAGCATTATATAAGTATAATAATTATAAACATATATACTAATATATATGATAATATGTTATATTATCTGTGGTACTTCCCTCTTACCCATGGTTTTCATTTTCAGTAGTTCCAGTATCCATACTCAACATGGCCCAAAAATACAAAATGGAAAATTCCAGAAATAAATAATCCATAAGTTTTAAATTTGGACCATTCTGAGTAGTATGTAAAATCAGTGCATCTCCTGCTCCATCAGCGTCAGATATGAACTATCCCTCTGTCCAGTGTGTCCATACTGTATATGCTACCCACCTGCTTAGTCACTTAGTAGTCATCTAAACTATGGACTGATTGTCTTCTCTTCAAGTAACCCTTATTTTACCTAATAATTGGCCTCAGACCACAAGAGAAGTGATGTTGGCAGTTTTATTATAGCATGTTGTTGTAATTGTTCTATTTTATTATTAGCTATTATTGTTAATTTCTTGCTGTGCCTGTCTTACTCACTTGTTGCTAAATACCCAACACCCACAACTTAAAGGGGAAGTTTATTTTGACTCATGGTTTTAGTCCATAGTCAGCTGATTCCACGGCAGAACAGCATGGTAGATGGGCACGGTAGAGGAAAGCTGCTCAACCCATGAGAGCCAGGAAGCAGAGAGAAGGGAGGAGCCAGAGAGGAAGAAACACCCTTCCAGGTCACACCAGCCAGTGACCCACCTATTCCAGCCAAGCCCCACCTCCTAATCAATTTAGCTATGAACTCATATCCGTTGGTGAGTATAGCATCCCCATGATCCAATCACTTTCCATACACATGAGAACCTGGGGGGACATTTCAGATCTAAACCATAACACTAGCTGATAAACTTCATCATAGGTATGTATGCAGGAGAAAAATACTGTATACCTAGGTTTCAGTATTATTTGCAGTTTCAGGCATCCACTGGGGGTCTTGGAACATATCCCTCCCAGATAAGGTGGGTCTACTATATATAGGATCATCTGGTATATTACATAGGAACTATTGAAGTTTCCCACCCCAAATGTAACTCCATGAAGTGGTGTTCTGTATTGCACTGTGTACAGTATTATGTTCCTAAAAGCCAAGAAAATTTCCTGGCATGTAATATGCCTAGTACATGTGGAATGAAAAAATTCCAATAATTCATGAGGGCATAGAGGAGTAGAGGGGACCACGGGTGTCATGGGAAAACAGGACAGTGTTACAGCAACCAAAGGACAAGATTGTTGATAAAAGGAGAAATTAAAATCTCTGGGCTGTTTTATCACCCGGCAGACACTGTTCACCGCTCCCTACAAACCACCTCATCCAGACCTCGCTTCAACCCTGCGAGGAAGGTGCTACCCACTTCCCAAGTAACTTGGAGAAGTTAAGGAACTTTCTCAAGGTCACAATGTGCACTAACTCCTGCCCTAAAAAACAGACCACTGAAGGATTTTCGTGACCTTTATAGAAACTTCCAGACTCGAGAAGACTGAGAAACCAGCAGGAGGGAGAAATGAGAACAAGGAATCAGCCAGCTCTCTCCACTGCTGGCCGGTGAAGGTGAAGACAAGGAAGACAAAGATCAGATGAGAGTTAAAGAAGGGGTGAGAAAGTCCTCTAAAGGAGGTTTTATTTGAATTTCTAAAACGCAACCCAGAGTGTTGATAATCACAACTACGTGAACAACCGGCACAGGGAAAGTATTTGTTTTTCTTGTTTCCTGCTCCAAAGAAATTTGGATTTTGCTTTAAAAAAAACAACCTGTGGCTATGTGTAAAATTTGCTTCCCACATCCTAGATGATGGTGAAATCTAACAGGGGGAGAAGGTGTACAACTGGATCAACTTAACAAAAAGATAACCTACTCCAGTTTTCTTGGGAGGCTGCAAAATAAGGGCTTTAGAAAAATCAGTTGAGCCACACTATTTGGTAGCAATGTGATGGAGAGGCCCACAGTGGAACCCATGGGCAGATGACCTATCTAGCTGGCTGGTTTTTCTGGGCTGTTTTTACCTCTGTCCCCTTGGGCAATCACCCATCTTCAACATCAGTAGCCTCTAGAGATCAAAGGGATAACAACGATTTTGCCCATCTTTGTTTTGGGAAGAATCAGATAAGATGGAAGCAGTAAAAGCACTTTCTACAAACATAAGGTATTTTGTGAAGGTGGGCATTAGAAGACACTTATAAAGTGTACAGCCTGGAGGCCTGCTTAGATATGCATGCAAACATTCACCAATTGATTCAAAATTAAAGACAAAATTCAATGATAGCTGCACAATGCCGAATATCATATGTTTAGGAAAGACCTGCGCGTTTGCTTCACATTGCTACCACTGGGGCGGCTGAAGCAGATTTCCTGTGAATCAGGTTAATCCAGGCTAAGCTTGTGGCCATGTCTGCTCTCTGAAAATGCTCAAAGGGTGACATATTTTCAATTTGCTTTGGATCTGGCAACGTACCAATTCTGGACTCACGTCTTGCCACGGAGGTGTTTCTGGCCCATGCATTTACCAACCATAGAAAAGCCAGTGTGGCCAGTCTAATTACAGACAAAGCCAAGCTTCAGTGCCCTCCCTTTAAAACTTCCTGTGCAGGCCTCACTTAGGGCAAGACTCCACATGACTCCAGCCCTGTGCCCATTCCCGGATTACCCGTTCTTCAAGAAGACATGGATGTGGCTTTCTCCAGTTAGAGGGACAAGGACAGAAGGAAACCACCTGGGGTTTATCACTTTCCTCTTGTAATTAAAGTTTTTAAATCCTGCCCTTTAGCATCACTGTTCATTGCAAATATTGAAAATGTCGAATGGGGGTGGGAGGAGTGGATTAAGTGTTCCAGAGACCAAATGCATCAGGCAGTTCCCTTATGTAACATTCTGGGCTCCGAGAACCTCCGAGTGGGAGGGAATCAGTGCCACTTCCATGTAGATACCAGCTAAGATCACAGCTCAACACAACTCTTTCGGGCACCCTCTTTCATCTCTACAGAAGGAGACTGGCTCCCTTCCTCTTTCTGTCCCCAAATCCACACTGTCAGTCTCTTTTTATGGGGGGGTACTAGCCACACCCCCTTTTGGGCAAGGTCTCATTAAGTCATTAAATTGCCAGGATGAGCTTGAACTTGCAATCCTCCTGCCTCAGCCTCCTAGAGTTCTGGAATTATGGGCATGTGCCACCACACCTGGCTACTGTTAACCTCTTAAAACTCCAGGGAGTTCTTCTGTTCTCCAAGTCAGCCCTGGCTAGGGGCCGAATGCTCAGGACTGAAACCTGGGTGTGGACTGCGGGATACCATCACGACCATTGGGGACCTTCCACAACACTCCCTGACCCATCTCTCCCTCCTCCCCTGCACCTCAGCTGTAGACTGAACCTCTCACTGTCCCCACCCCGCCTCAACTCTCGGGGCTCTGCTTCTGCAGGTTGTCATCCCTGCTGGATGGAAGGATCCCTCCTCCCTCACAGAAGTCCTTCCCTCTGAGATCAAATGCTCCTCCATAAATTCTTCTCTACATGGTTGGGGCAGTCTCTCTACCTCTTGTCTAAAGAGTATTTTGTTTACAGGGATAAAACTCAGGCCCAGTGCCTGCCTGGCAAGTGCGAGGTTCTGAGTTCAATTCCCAGTACCAAAAAGAAAGAAAGAAAGAAAAAAGAGTATTTTGTTTAAGGCAATGATAAAAGCTAATAATCAGAGTTACTGAGTGAGCACATACTATGGGACAGGGATTGTGTGAAGCACTTTATCCATTTTATTTCATTTACTCTTCACTATACCCTCCACGTGAACACACTGTTATCACCCTTTTCTATAGCTGAGAAAACAGAGGCAGGAAAAGGTAACACTGGCACTGGAGTTCGATTCTAGACTCCCATATGTTCCTCTCTGTTGCTTTCTAATCTGTGCACATCCATCTGCATTATGAATTCCTGAAGCCATACATTTTTTTTTTTTGTGGGTACCGGGGGTCGACCTCAGGACCTCGCGCGCCAGCAGGCGCCCATGCCGCTGAGCAATATCACTGGCCCTTTTTTTGTATGTGGGTTCCGGGAGTCGAACTCAGGACCTCACGCTTGCCAGGCAGGTGCTTATGCCGCTGAGCCATCTCACCGGCCCCCAGCCATACATTTTTCAATATCCTATTATATTAATTCACAGCCTGGCCCAAAGCGAGTGCTTGAGTGCGAGTGCTTGACTATGAGTGTTTGAGTGTGAGTGCTTGAGCGTGAGTGCTTGAGCGTGAATGTTTGAGTGCGAGTGCTTGCGTGCAAGTGCTTGAGTGTGAGTGCTTGAGTGCGAGTGCTTTGCTGTGGTTTTGTGCATTTACAGGCAGGTCCAGGTGGCTGAGTCTCCCAGGCACGCTCTCTCTCACTGCTCTACTCTGAGCCCAGCAAGAAAGGCTTTTAGGACAGGTCAAGAGCAGCAATTAAATTGGCCTTACAATGTCAAGAATCCCAAACCCAGGCAAGGAGGAAAAATCTGACTTCCAAGACTTTCTAGAACAGAGGTGCTCACAGAACACAGGCACCATGTTTCTTAATTTATTAAAAGGTTCCTGAGCCATAAAAGCATGGCTGGGAGTGTCCACGAGATCTCTCAGAATGGCGACTCCATGGCGCTCTTCTTTTCAGGCCTAAACAAACCTACACAGCCCCCGTTTCTTCAGACTTCCTGTTTTCAGTCCCCTGAGGAGTACAACATTCAGAAAGAATAAGACAACATGCCTCAAAAGTTAAAAGTAAACGGGGTCCAGCGTTCAAGGCACTTGGTCTGCATGAGTCCCAACTCTGGCCCCGTTCTCGTGATGTGGGACAAGTTATTTAAAGTCTACACCTCAGTTTCCTTGTCTGAAAATAAAGATAATATCAGCAGCTAGTCATCGATAAGCTGACTAGTAGGGGAGAAGAGGGGAACGCTGGTAAAGTATGTCCTAAGGAAAGCTTCACGCAGGTTAGCTCTTGCTGCTTAATAATTCCCGCTGTTGTTCCTATTAATTGTTTCTCTGGGTTAGTCATGCTTTAAAGCTTGTGGGAGCAACTTTTCCATCTGAAAAACTCTATACAGAAGATGACTGGTGAGCGCTGCTCTCTTCCGCTCTACAGAGCAGTGACGAGACACAGACACCACTGAACACGAGAACACGCACAGGTAAACATGAGAGGCCCCACCCAACTGTGCAAAGTGTTCCGACATGGTGATTGCTGAGATCTGGAGCCTCCCTTTCTTCCACCCAGCGGAAGGTGCCTCCCGTGGATGTCACCTTTAATCCAAGTTAAGACCGCTAAGGTCCTACTTCACCTTCGATCCTACCCGATTTCCACCAGACATTTAAAATGAAGATTTGCAAATTTCACTGGACCTAAGAACAACTCACTTGGGTGTTTAAAAATTGCAGATTAAAAAAAAATCGCTGATTCTTGGTTTTGCCACATGGGATTATGACTTATTAATGAGCATCCCCAGTGACTCTCATACCACTGGTCCTATGAACCACACTCCGAGAAACATAGTAACTGACACCTTAGAAATATTTATCCATGTAAATTTTTTTTCAGAAATAGAGATGTAACTCAGGGCCTTTGCTATGAGCATATCCTCAGCCCTGTTTTATTTTTTATTTTGAGACAGGGTCTCACTAAGTTGCCAGGCTGGGCTTGAATTTATGATCCTCCTGCCTCAGCCTCCCAGAGTGCTAGGATTACAGGCATGCATCACCATGCCCAGCTCTCCCTTTATTTCTTGTTGATAAAGTACTATCATTCCTTCCCACATTTGCGTACTGGTGTAATTTTCTTTGAGACAGTCCAGGATCTTAACACGGTTCTGCTGATCCTGGGTCCAAGAAGCCTGAGTCTTACCTTTTCTGACCAACTCTGAGGCTTCTTTTCCAAATCACTGTGATGAGGGTGAAGTTGGCTGTCACGGGCAATGTGCTACAGAAACAGCTGTAATCTCTGAAGCACAGAGATTACAAACCTGCTTCCTCAGATTCATTAACAATTGACATGATATATATATATATTTTATATTAATATTATCTATAGTGTTATATAGTACTTTATATATTTATTATGCACACAGGTGTGTGCAGCTTATCTATTCATTTCAGTCCTCAGGATAGGAGGAGAGTTCAGGGCTGCAGCCTCAGATCTGCCCCTGGACTGGCCAGTCTGATCTGAACATACCTTTCTCACCCCTGCAGTAACTGCAGGCAGCACAGCCTTAGGACCAACAAAGCCACAGACCCTCGGGGCAGGCTACCCAATTTCCAGTCCTGCCTTCGCTACTACAGGGTGACTCTGGGCAAGTCACTACACTAAACCTCTGTGTGCCTCCATTTTTCATCTGCGAAATGGTCTTGGTGGGGAAAAAATATCTTTTCTTCTACCCCTCTTAAGCTCCCTGGCTGGGGCTCCTGTAATAAAAGTCAAGTTAATTAGAGAGAGGTACACAAGTATATTTAGTTTAAGTTTTATGTGGCCCAAAAGCCTTCCTAAGGAAATGAAGAGCCCAAGAAATGATCAAAGCTGAGTGGTTTTTGTAAGAGCTTGCTGAAGGATTGTGGAGAAATATGACTGGGTAAAGGGCAGGAGGGAGGAGAGTAAACTGGGATTCTTCTCTGCATCTCTTTCCCTCTGGCGACAAGGACGCTCCTGTCCTCTGGATAAAGGGAGGTCACTTCTTACTTAGGACTTAAGAGCAGCTTTGCGGAGAAGAGGGGAGGGAAGTCAGAGGGACCCTCCTGCTCCTGCTGGTTTCCCCCAATGTCTTCAGCTTAACGTATCCAATATACCAAGGTGTGCATCTGGGGGTGGCGTGTCCTGAACCCCGTGATGAGATGTTGTAACGACAGAGTCGGCGCATACACAGGAAGTACTACATGAGCGTTTGACATTGTTACTGAATGTTCGTGTGACTCAAATCAAGCCAATGACACCTGGTTCCAGATTTCTGGAACTTCAGCAAGAGAAGCTTCTTCTAAAGGCTCAAAATGGGTAAAAATATAAGCTGAGCATGGCTACAGGCCCCTTGTGTAGAGAGAAAGCCTTCCTGAGTCAAGCCTGGCCATCTGGTGCAAGATTTTGCAATGATATGGGCTATTAACTTTCCTTTTGCGCTTGAGCTGGTTTGAGTCAGTTTTTATTGTTTGCAAACAAAAGAATTCTGTGCTCACTTTATGGAGACACAATCCACATGCCATCCAGTTCAGCTAATGAAAGTGTGCAGTTCAGCGCCCCTTAGCATATTCGTAGAGTTGTCCAACCATCACCATGATACAAGGTTTTTGACTCAGAAGGCCTCAGAGAAAGCTCAATAGGCACAGTGGGCAGGCGTGTGTGTGTGTGTGTGTGTGTGTGTGTGCGCACGCACGCAATGGTAACCTGGATAGGCAAGTGCAAATCTACCTCCAAAGTCCCAAAATTCTGAAACTACTTCTAACATTGGAATCACTGACTTTTTGATTTGGAAGTGGCTTAAAGCTCAGTGCAGTATGAAGGAAGAAGGAATGAACTAGGACTTAAAATTCCCACTTTGTTTTAATAGACATTAGAAAATCCCTACGATCCCTCAGATTCTGAATACGTTTATAGTTGTAGCACAGTTCTCTCATATTTCATATGATAAAAGGAAGGATCAGTGAGGTTGAGTCAATTGCCCAAGCTCACAGAGGTATTTACTGTTAGATACACTCAAGAGTTCAGTTTCCTGAATTGCTAGTGTTAAGCCATTCTTTTTTTTCTACAGGATTTCATACTCAAAATCCAGATCTGTCTTTTGAAATGCTTGGAGATTGAGAGGGTCAAACCTCCATTAGCTCATTCATACGAGAAATGCACTCTGATTAAGGATATCCCTATATTTATGTTCGATCCAGTGGCTGTCTCTTTAGATAAGCCAGTGTTCTGCCTCTAACCCAGAGGGAAATCAATATACTCTCCCTAAAGCAGGATGTGACAGGAAAATTCAAAATTATACTGCATTGTTTAGTGGGTTAAGTGGATACCAGATTAATGAGCTTCTACGAACATTCATGCAATAATCTTCATTTGCAGGATCAGGAGTTTGAATTACAAAGGTGCTTTGCTGGGGATAAGGCTAGGTGATGGGTAATGTGATACCTATCTGCTTCGTCTAATAAAAAGATATGATAATCAAAATGGATATTTAGTGATTTGACCTCTAACAGCCCTGAGGCTTCAGAGAACTTGGCAAAAACATAAAGAGTAACTTGTTATTAATGATAAATCTGTGCATGTGGGCACCTAAGGACTCTACACAGGCCATGGAAAGTTTTAAAAATACACTTCCAGAAGAACCTCAAAGGTTTGGATCCTGCCAAAAAAATGTAACTCAGCCTGCAGCAGGATGCACTGTACTGAGCCATATTCAAGGACAGAAAGGCATTTGCTTTATCTGGGATACCCTGTGAAAACACATTAAGAACACCTAGGGAATTATCATCAGCAGGGATATTATTGGTGGTCATTGTTTTTAATGTGTTTTTTCCTTAGTGAGCTCTAGAAAAAATAATTTGAACCCTATTAATAAAAGTCCTGGACGTTTTATTCAAATTACAAGCAGGTACAATGTTTAAATGGAGTTCATTAGCACGGCCCTTGGATATACTTTAAGGAGCAAATCTTGAAGAGAAGAAGAAAAACCATCCATAATTCCACAATCTTTGTAGAACTACACTGAGGACTTTGGTGCCTCTTTGGTTACTGTTCTTCTAAGTATTCATTGTGCATAGTTGTAATTGGTAGGGGACAAAGTTCTAAGAGGTCCTGGCCTGAGCCCCCACCAACCACCCAAAACACAAATATTCTCAGCCTTTGAAACCAGTACGATCGATCCTACCATAACCTTTACCTCTGTCAAGGTCAGTCAGGCCCCGGATCTCCAAGGATGCAGGCTAATCGGCATCACCAGATGCCCAACCCACGCAGTTCTGTGCAGCCCCACACAGTTCTATGTAGCCCCCCCAAAGCCTTCCACTCTGTTCCTGGAACCCATAGTCTGTCATCAGTAAAGTCCTCTCTATCCCTCAACCTTGGACATTTCTTCACACTCTTGATCTAACTGAAGCCTGGGCTGTCCCCGTGCACCTCATTTCTCTGCGAGGTCTCTCCTGTTCCTTTTTTGCCATGGCCCTGGGTGCCTGCTCCTCCATATCTATGATCTCCCTGCCTCTCAACACCCACCGAAAGAATTGAAGAATTGAAGAATTGTCATCAGACCACGCCATTGGCCACCTCCCTCGTTGCAGTTATCAATAGAACCCCTATCACTTCTCCCTCCTTTGAAGATTTTATTTGTTTTTTTTGTTTTTTGTGGGTACCGGGGGGTCGACCTCAGGACCTCGCGCACCAGCAGGCGCCCGTGCCGCTGAGCGATATCACCGGCCCCTTTTTCGTATGTGGGTTCCGGGAGTCGAACTCGGGCCCTCGCGCTTGCCGGGCAGGCGCCTAAGCCGCTGAGCCATCTCACCGGCCCTCCTTTGAAGATTTTAGAACCTGACTCATTGATTTTAGACCCAGACAACATTATTTGTATGTTAAAACACTTGGTAATTTCCAAACCCAATATTGCTGCTTCTATGTTCCTTGACCAGTTTCCCATCAAACATTTTGTTCTCCATCTCCCCTCAACTCCCCCACACTCATACTCTATAGTCTGGGCCATGTCATTACCCCAAACCACACTGCCTCCATCATCAACTTATGCCTCCCGACTCCTGTTTCCTAGATTCCCAGCTCATCCCGTAGTTCTCTCCCCATCCAAGAAGTACAGAATGTTCTGATCCTGCTCTCTGCACAATTAATATCCTTCATGCCCTTCTGTTGTTTTATTCACCCAAGCAGTCCCCTAACTCCCTGCTTCTCCTTCCCTGCATAACATTCACCCAGTAAAACCTCCACCTGGGTTAAGCCTGACTCTCCACCCATCCTCTTCTGCACCCATGCGGCTCAACGCCTAGAGAAAAACATCTGTCTGGCCTCATTTTAAATTCATGATCGGAAACCAGGACTACCACCTGTAATCCTACCTTGCTTCCCTGGGCCATTTAGCCTCCCCTGAAACTGGATGGTTAATTCATACTTGTGTAAATTAGCTTTCCATTACTGTAACAAATACCTGAGATGATGAGCTTCTAAAGAAAAAAGGTTCGTTTTGCCTCACACTGTTGGAAGTTTCAGTCCGTGACCAACTGGCCCCTTGCCTAGTGCCTGTGGTAACATAGTCCATCATGGCGGGCACGTGTGCTGGAGGAAGCCCATTCGCCTCATGGCTGGGATGCGGAAGAGATGGAGAGGAAGAGACTGGGGTCCCACCATCCTCTTCAAAGGCATAACTTCCTCCCATCACCACCTCCCAATTGTGCCATGGACGGAGACCAAGCCTCTACTACTCGCGCCACTGGGGAGACTTTTAAGGTCCAAACTATAGCAATATTCTCTGTCCTCAAACCTTCAACACTTCTTCCTCCTCCATCTTTGCTCTCTCGGCTCAAGACCTTTTCTGCTTTTCTTAAAAAAAAAAAAAACTTACTGCCTGAAGCAGTAAGAATAGAACTTCCATGAGTCCCCACCACACCTACCCATCTACCCACGTCTTTCCCCATCCTTCCTCCCTGCTGCGTGGCCCAGCTGTGTGGTCCCAAGGCCGACTCCTCCTCACACTCCACATCCCAACCTCTCTTCTCTCTGCCAGGACATGGCACCAGCAACTCTCCCCTCTCTCTCCTGCAGCATCTTATTTTCTCTCTGTGTGGGTCATTTTCAACATCTTCCAAACACGCTGTTATTCTCCCACCCTTAAAAATCCCTCCCTGGATCCCATTACCCTCTCATTAATCTCGTCACTCCTGGTCCCAACCTCCCACCTCACTTAGAGAAAAGCCCCAGAGCCCGCATGGTCAGGCCACCTTCTCCGTGGCCCTTTGTGCTCTAGCCACACTCGTGTCCTCTTTTCCCGGAACACACACCAGGGTGCTCCTTGCTCAAGGACTTTGGATTCGCTGTTTCCTGGAATGCTCTCCCTCAAGATGTCTCAGTGTGCACGCCCTCATTTCTCAGCTTCACTCAATGTCATCTTTTATCTGCAGCTGTTCTTTGTCCTCCCTGTGTGAGCTTGTGAGCATCCCCTGGGACTCTCGTCTCCTCCCTGCTTTATTTTCCTCCTTAGCACTTCTCCCTCCCTAACTACCATAGAATGGACTTACTTGTAGGTTTCACTATTTTCCCCATTAGTACAGACAGTCTACCAGAGCAAGAGTCTTTTTGTCTGTTCTGTTTACTGCCAAATATATCCCTAGCACTGCAGCACATGGGCACACAGTAGGTGCTCAATAAATAACAGTCGAATGAACAAATGAATGATTAAAATTAAAGAGAGACGTTGTATCACCTTAGAGTTTGCACAATCATGTCTATTTATGATTCTTCTATAGCCTGTGCATTAGATTAAACACAGGGACCTTCATTTTAGCTCATTCTATGATAAAAGTCTTTTTGAGTTTCAAGTACATTTGACTCCACATAAGAAAAGTCAGGGGGGCCGGTGAGATGGCTCAGCGGTGTACGCGCCTGCCTGGCAAGTGTGAGGGCCCAAGTTTGACTCCCGGAACCCACATATGAGAAAAGGGCCGGTGATATCGCTCAGTGGCACGGATGCTTGCTGGCATGCGAGGTCCTGAGGTCGACCCCCGGTACTCACAAAAAAAAAAAAAAAAAGAAAAAAGAAAAGTCAGGGGCCTGGAGTACCTTCAGCTATTCACTAAGCCTCTTTCCTGGCTTTCATTTTGGTTGGGAGGGAGGAGGCCTTTGCGTTTGTCTTGGGGAGATAGCAGCGAACATGTTGGGGGAAATTTCAGAGCAACTATTTGGCAACAGAAAGGATAACTCAGAGCTTGATCATGAAACACATAGATGTTAAAGGGAAAAATAGGAACTAAAAAGCCAGAAGATCAGTCATGTCACCTAAGAATATGATTCTCTGGATCAGAAGGACATTTTGGCCCAAAGCAGCTTCCAAAGATCAAAGGAGAAGTGGCATTCCATGACACAGATGAATATTTTATCCATGATTAAAAGTAAAACAAAACCACACAGGACAGAGCTTCCGATGGGCTCTGGAGACAGAATGACCTCTGTTGTGGCTTCTGGTGCTGGGCCACTGTTCTCAGGGAGGTAGATTTCAGTGTGAGCCCCAGACTGTGGCAAAGGGCGAGGCTCAGCCTCCCTGCAGCCCCAGGGCCCAATGTAAGACCCAGCACTGCCGCCCAACAAATGTCACTTTGATGAATGAATGAATGAATGAGTAATGCGGAAGGAACTGCCTCCCAAATCAAGCCGCCTCTAGGGCCACACCAAGACTTCACGGGCTTCGCTTGCCGCCTTACCCTCAGCTGGTCCCACTCCCCAGACCATCTTGGCCTTTGCTGTTCGTGTCTGCGCCCCATGAAGGAGCCAGTGGCGCCTGCTACAACGTCAATCTCAGAGCTGCCAAATGTTAATTTCCATTTAAA
Organism: Erethizon dorsatum; assembly: GCA_028451465.1. Lineage (NCBI taxonomy): Eukaryota > Metazoa > Chordata > Mammalia > Rodentia > Erethizontidae > Erethizon > Erethizon dorsatum. The sequence continues at coordinate 12,318,102 of CM051834.1, read as the reverse complement.
AACACTGGGTTTTAGCAGAAAAATCAGGACCAGGGAGGCACCTTGCAGACTTCTGCCTCCATTTATTACTCCAGGCTGACAGATTTTGTTAACAGCTTCTTGTTTTTCTCCTCTGGAGGAAAGCTTGTTTCCATAGAAGGATTTCCCCTTTTTGTGTTCATTCCTCATTCACAGTTTTTGTGTTTGCTTTTTATCTTTGCATAATCCTTGCTGTTTCAAGACTCTGAAGAGACTGCACTAGAATCCCTCACCCTCCCCTGCGAGCATCTCCAGTTCATGCCAACTGTGGCTGACACATTTCCCCAGTTTCCCCTCACAGCTCCCTCACGGGAAAGGTTGCTGGTAAATGACGCGGACAAGGCTCGGATAACCTGGTGTTTGTTTCTGGGACCTTTTTCCACAAGTCTTTCAGCCAAGGTTCTGGGCAACAATTAGTTCATTTGAATGGAATTCCTGGAGAGAAGAGTCCAGTTCTGAATGGGCTGTGTAACCTCTGACCTCAATAGAAGTTCAGGAAGGTGTTGGAGGTAGAAGTTCCAGGGTTCTTGGCTCGGGAGCCCCAGAAACCCACTGCTCTAAATAGCTGTGCCATGGAGGCAAGTGCCTGGTCCCAGAGCTGGGAACTGTTGGGTGGAACAGCAAACAAAGTGACACAAAAAGGGCACCGCCAGTAGAAGATAATCCCCATGAGCGAAGGCAGGGGTCACTTCTTGTTTTGCTCATTATGCCCCAGTGCCCAGCAGAATGCACAGCTCAGGACTGGGGTCCAGCAGACGTTTATGCAATGAATGAATGAATGAATGAATGAGACAGGAACAGAGGGAGGGGGAGAGAGAGAGAGACTGAGGACTTCAGGCAAAACCAACGGTGCCTACTGTGTGCTAACGCTGGTGTTGTAGGGGGTGAGAAACTAAGTTAATAACTCGTCTGTATGACGTGATAGCTGTGTGAGGTATCTGTATGAGTACGTACACTGTTAGAATTCATTGAGCCCTTGCCATGTGTCAGTCACTGTTCGACTCTTCCGACAACACTAAGATCTCATAGTATTATTATTTCCATTTCACAGATGCAGAAATTAAGGCCCTGAGAAATTAAAAAATGGCTCAATATAAAGCAGGCTTGAAAATAAGATAACTTCTCATTTTTCCAATGAAAACAAAATTACTTCCAAAGATTTTTGGCTAACATGAATAAAAAAGCTCTTCAGAACAAAAAAATCCCTTGTATATGCTGTGCCAAACAAAGAGGCTACCAAGGTCATTACCTTGACTTTTTCTTTGGCTAAAAGAGATAAAAATAAATTTCTGCATTTATTTCTCAGAGAACAGCTTAACTAACTTATTTAATCTCTGGGAGTTATTGCTGCCAGTTTGAATACTGTTATCCCATGATAGTTAATTAGCATGTGATAATATTTCTGTGGGTGGTGTTATTAGATTTTAGGGAGGCTGGCTGTCTCCAAGTGGACTTCCCAGAGACAATCTAAAAGATATTTAATGGTAACCAAACATATAGAAGAATTTTATTCTGAGCATGTTTTCAGCCTTCAATTTCATCCAGAAGTGTCCTTCTCAAGAGTCTTACTGCTTGGCAATTATGTCTCTGTTTCAGCCTCATTTAGAGGCCTGGAGTTTTCCTTAACCAGCGATGTTAAAAAGGGAAAATGCTGTGTTAAGGCCACAGGCAAGATATCTGCTGAGTTTGAGTCAGACGCACACACCCGAAGAACAGGAGACTACAAAGATGCTCAAGCAGGGAATGTGAGGCCTAGCATATTTTTCTTCTAGGAGTGTGAACATATAATCATCTACCAGTATTTATCTATTTAACTCAATATATGTACTTCAAATATTTTCAACCAGACTAGAGCCACTTTCTGGGCCAACTAACACAGTTTCTGGACTGGGATGTGACTCAGTGACTCAGTGGGCACAAGTCCTGGGTTCCAGCTCTAGCACAGCAAAAACAAACAAAAACCACAGTTTTCTGGAGTCTTTATGCCTACCTTGTTTTCTCAGTAGAAATGCACAGGAATGCAAACACAACCCCCCTCCCATACATTTTTAAACTATTTCAGAATCTATAATCATTTCTCTAAACTGAACATTGGGGTTGTTTCCAAATGGTCAATGTTATGAAGGACATTGAAATGAACGTCTCCATGGACGAACTTGGACATGCATCCTTAATGATTTCTATAGGATGCCACTTGGTTGGAGGGTTTACATCTCCCTAAGGTTTTTACACATTGCCAAACTCTCCAGAAAGATTATACCTATAAATACTCTAAGGTGAACTTTTCATTGTGTTTTGTTGCTATTATCACTGCTACCTCTTCCAGGGTTTGGCTGTAAAGATTGATAAACTTTCAACATACAAGAAGTATAATATATAAGAAGTGGTATAGTATATAATCTGCAGTACACAGTCTGATGAACTTTTATATAGCTATACCTCTATAATACCACCTATATCAAAATATAGGAAATGTTCACATCCCAAATGTTTTAGTATTATTCTCCCAAATCAATACTCCCCCAACTCCACCTCAGAATAAGGGTTATTTTAATTTCTTTCTATGACCATTAATTAGTTCTACCTCATTCTGAACTTCACACAGGTACTCCTTTTATATCTGGTTTCTTTCACTCAGCAATATCTTTGAAATTCATCCATATTTTTACATGCTTCCCAAGTTCATTATTTTTAATTAGTTCATCATTTTTATTGCTGTGGAAAATTCTTATTGCTGCCGAGCGTTTTGCAATATGAAAGTATTTCATTTTATTGTATCCATCCCAGTGATGCCCATTAAGGTTATTAGTTTGGAATAAAGCTGCTATAGATACACTTGTGCATGTTTTTTAAAGAAAAATACACTTATTTCTCTTGGGTGTTTCTATATCTAATTCAAGTTAAGCGCCTGTGATCCAAAACTCCAAAATCCATAAAGTCCCTCAACCTGAAATCTTGTGGGTACCAATATGACACCACATTGGAAAATTTCATCCCTGCCTTCGTGTTATGGGTCACCGTCAAAATGCAGGCACACAAGCCAGGCGTGGTGGTGCACGCCTGTAATCCCAACACTCTTGGGGGCGGAGGAAGGAGATTCGCAAGTTCAAGGGCAGCCTGGGAAACTTAGTGACTTAGTGAGACCTTGTCTCATAAAAAAAAAAAAAAAAGGTTTGAGGATGTACCACAGCACAACTAAAAATGTTCTACAAAATTACCTTCAGGCTGTATGTATAGAATATATGTGAAAAATAAATGAATTTCCTATTTAGACTTGGGTCTTATCCCCAAGACATTATGTATAAGCAAATATTCTGAAATCCAAAATAAATCCAAAACATTTCTGTTCTCAAGCATTTTGGGTAAAGGATACTCAACAGTAGAATTACTGTTCTTGGGGGTGGTTATATGTTTAATGTTAGTGGAAACTGCTGGGTTTTTTTTAATGGCTGAACCAACTTACATTCCTACAAATTGTGAGCATTTTCAGCTATTCCACGTGGTTACCAATATACTGAACAAACCTTACGGTCCTGGAAGCTGTACAATGGGGCAAGGTCTTTATATGTTTAAATTTTGGTTCAGTCCTTTACTCCAGGTTTTGATTGTGGTACACGGAGACAGTAATAAATGAGGAAGTTCACGCAGTTGGTTTAGGTGGTTGATTCTTGATAGAAACTGTCCAGTATCATCCTGGTCAGTACGTCTGAGGCCATCTAACAGGCAGAAGTGTTGGGGAAGGGTCCTATTATCTTTCAGGTCAAATTATTCCCTCTAAGATGAACCTCTGTGATGTGACATTCCATAAAATGCCACAAAGTCAACAATATATGCAGGCACTTGTATCTCAAATCTAAGAGATTATATACCTAATTACTAATGTTACGATACTCAGCATAAGTCTTCTCGTCTCCATATGAAATCTCAAAAAATAGACAGTGACGAGCTCACATGTCCCAGAGGAGGGTGCGTTACCGTGTTCATTTTATAACCAAGTGAACTGAGTTTTAAAGAGGCGTGGCGACGAGACTGTGCGTCCGTCTAACAGGTATGTAAAAGGCAGGTGCCCAACTCCAGGTCTTTGTCTTCCAGCTAAATCATTGCCAGAAACTTTACCCAAGTGCACACTTACAGAAAGTCATTTGTCACTGTCTTCCTGGTAGCCGTGGCCATTTGTTAAACAGCTGGAGCAGGAACGCCAACAGCAGAATCCAAACCCACAGGCCGCCTCCCCGCTTCCCCAGCAGGTCCGAGGATGCCAGCCATGCCTGGGAGTTTCCCCCTCAGCCCCTCAGTTTCCACCCCGCCTTCTCTGGGATCCCAGGGACACAGCCTGCACGCGCGGGGACAGCGGCAGGGAGGGAGAGAGACGTGGAGCCGGGGCGTTTGCTTCTCTTTCGTCCTTTGTGGCTCGCCGCTGGCTGTGTCCCTGAATGGGTGGCCACAGCTCAGGTGGGGCAGCCACCTGACCAAGCCTCTCCGTCCCAGGTCTGGGCACACGCTTTCTTCTTCAAGGCTAGGGCAGGCGACAGCCCAAAGTGCTCCTGCAACGTCTCCCGAGTTTTCTCTCCGCCCTTGTACGGAGGTCCTTTAGTGATTCTTTTCAAAGGACCCAATTTGGATTTATCATGTATTTCTTATTTCAGATCTAGTTGATATTAGGGTCTTATCAAGGCCCCAGCTGAAACGTTCATAATAAATGGAAAGAAGGGCACTATCCGATATATTGTATGGCACCCATCTAGTTTGGGGAGACCTGGAGGAGGGAATGGGAATGGAAGGGGTTCCTGCCCCTGACCCATCAACACGCCACCCACAGGGTGTTGGTACCTCCTCAGTAGGCTGCTACACAGCACAGGGCAGGGGGACAAAGGGACATGCAGTGACCACCTACTATGTGCCAGACCCGGCGCAGGGACTTTCATCTTCACGATGTTACCATGTGCTGTGCAACCTCGAAAAACTCAGTAAAACGCAAATAAGAATAGAACCAACCTTGTGGTATTACTGAAAGAATTATACCTCACCTTAGCCAGAAGGTTAAGAAGTGATTATTGAGAAAATTAAATAAGATAATACGTGTGAAGTGCTGAAGACACAACATAATACATGTTCAATCATGTTAACTATTAATAATAATGGTGTTGATGATAGTAATCAGAACCTATAATAAACGCCTGAAGTAGGTATCACTTTGCTCACTTTAAAGATGAGAAAACTGACACTCTGTGAGCTGCGTCACTTTGTTCACGCTAGGTCCCCAGTGCTGGAACAACACCTGCTCTGTAGAAATCACTTGGTATTTGTTGAACATCTGCAACGTCTCCTGAGGTTTCTCTCCACCCTTATGGAGGTCCTTCAGTGATTCTTTTCAAAGGATCCCACCTTTCCCAACCCAAATGACAACAGGGGTCAGCAGACCATTCTGGTGGGCTGAATCCAGCCTGCACCTGTCCCATACAGCCTTTGTGATAAGAATGGTTTTTACATTTTAAAATGGTTGAAAAGAAGAATACTTTGAGACATGTAAACATATACGAAATTCAATTTTCTTTTTTTTTTTTTTTTGTGGGTACCGGGGGGTCGACCTCAGGACCTCGCGCGCCAACAGGCGCCCGTGCCACTGAGCGATATCACTGGCCCCTTTTCTGTATGTGGGATCCGGGAGTCGAACTCGGGCCCTCGCGCTTGCAAGGCAGGCGCTTACGCCACTGAGCCATCTCACCGGCCCCTCAATTTTCAATGTCTATAAACAGAAGTTTGTTGGCACATTCCCACATCCATCTGCTCGTGTATTAGCTGAGGTGCTCTCAGCCAGAGCTGCAGGGGTGAGTAGCACCCTTGCTGTAACACAGAACAGATCCTGCAGCCTCGCTCAAACACCTCTCCTTCTAACTCACTCTTTCTTACCCACCTGCCTGCATGACAAATTGTTTGCTACCATAACTCCTGTTTGTCAGCTCCTGTTTTTATTTATTGTGGCTATCTGAGTCCATTCAGGCTGCTATAACAAAATATCATAGACTGGGTAGCTTCTCAACAGTGGATATGCACTTCTCACATTTCTTAGAAGTCCCAGGTTAAGGTGTTGGCAGATTTGGTGTCAGGCGCACACCTGCTTTCTCCCTGGCGGTGCCTTCGTGCTGTGTTATGACAGCAGGGGACCAAGTCCATCCGGCCTCCTTATAAAGGCACTGACCCCGTTCACGAGGGTGCAGCCCTCATGCCCCCACCATCTGCCAAAGGCCCCACCTCCAACACCACTTCACTGGGGACCAAGTCTCAACATATAAAGCTTGGGGGGACAAACATTCAGACCACAGCAATTGCTTTGGGTAAGTGAGGAGCCCCAAGCAAAAAGTGAGATGTCAGCCTTCTGCTCTCTTAGCAGATATGAAGAACTAACTTCCAGCTGTGTAGCGCTCATACCTAATTTTCAGTGACTCACGCACTCATAAAGAATCTGATTTTACATTGATGCAGCTCCAATCACCCTGATGGCATTTTGTTAAGAGTCTGCTAGTAAATGTGTTTTCTCCTTAGAAGATTTCAACTTAGTCATTTAAATTGTTACTCACAAAGGTGGTTTTTGGAGTTTGCTTTAGTGAGGGTGGAGAAAAACATTTTGAGTATGCAAAAAGAATTTCTGGGATGATTTTCAGGGATGGTTTGAATTAAGAGTTAAGTTTTCAGTAGAGGAGACTTTCTGTAATAGCACTGATATTTAAAAAATAAAAATCTTTTGACCTCACATATGATTCTAATTTATATTGGGTAAGCAACGTTGGTGGGGTCCAGGGGTACCTACCGCTATCTAAAATGCCATCCCCAAATTTCATGGCTTAAAATACTATTCATTTATTTTTCTCATAAAATCTGCAACCTAGGCCGTGTTCAACGGGGACAGCTCACCTCTGCTTTGTGTGGCATTAACTGGGGTCACCTGGTGGAGGCTTGGATGGACTTTCAAGATGGCTCTTTCACGGCTTCACACATGTGGAGCTGGCGGTGGGCAGGGAGCTCAGCTAGAGCTGTCAGCCAGGGCCCGCATTTCCAGTCCCCGTGGGGCTCCCTGGGGCTCCTGGGCTTCCTCACAGCATGGCAACTGGGTTTTAAGAGTCAGTGCTCAGAGAAGCCTCACAAGTCTTCTCTCATTCTGATCTCACATGGCAAGCACTGTCGTGTCCCTTCACCCCACCAAGTAAGTAAATCATGCAGGCCTGCCCAAGTTCAAGGGGACAGCAACTAGAACTCTCATCTCAAGGGAAGCCTGAGAAAAGATGTGTCTCGCAGAATCACAGTTTCAATATAAAGTGGCAACAAAGAGAAGTCAAGGATAGAACTGGAGTACTCAAAACTTGGACCAGCTGTCCCTGGAGAAGGCAACAGTGGTCACCTGTGACTCCTCGAGGCTCTGTCCTGCAGCAACCGTGTGATTATGGACACACTGCCTGCCCTTTCCATGTCCTCATATCTTCAGCTACAAAACGGGTGAAATAACAATGTTTATGGCAGAGTTTATCTGGGGAAATCAAGATTCCGCTTTTTAATTTGTTTAAGAAAAACCACTCTGTGACACATGCACAGAAACATGCAAAGTGATAAGCGCTCTGTGAGTTATTACAAGCCAGACAGACTTCTCTGACCACAAGCATCCAGAGCAAGAACCTGAGCACTGCTGGGATTGGGAGACAATAGGGAGTGGTAGGGACTGTGCCACACAGGGGACAGCAGAGCTTGGCTCTCACCAGTGACTGCTGGGTAGCAAAAGGTAGGCGGTCTGAGTAGAACAGCACACAGTAGAAGGCCAGACTCAGGCCACAGGCCTGTTGGGACTTAGACATAGGAGGTGTCAGCAGAGCACACGACTGAGAATGAGGGAACGATCTGGAATAGTGGTGAGGGATAGGAAGATGGAAGGGGACAGAAGAGCAGAGGGGGGTGTCAGTACGAGAGGTTGGCATTTTGGCTCCAGCTGACACCACAGGGGTAATGGGTCAGGACTTCACTGGTCTCAAGTTTCCAGAAAGAAGCTTCATATATAAAATTGTCCTAACACAGGAAAGAAGCTTCCAGATATGACCGGGGGAGACTTAGGGGCAAACTCCTGCCACCAGGCCAAGTGCTTGTCCTTCCAGTGTGTCACCATGTGTAGTCACTGCAAGGCAGCTTACAGGCGTCCCCCCCCCAACCCCACGCCAGTCTCGTCCTGTCTTCCTACATGTTGCCCTTCTGTGACGAGTTAGTTCCTCAGCTTTCTCCCTCTTATAAAATATCTCAAAGAATATGCACTGTTGGAAGATCTTGATACTTCTAATCCTTTTTGGAAAAAACAGATACAAATTAGGGGATGAAAATAAAGTCCTGTTCTTCAACTCTGTGTATGAAATCCAAGGCATTTATTTGGTATTTCTTCAACTATCCCAAGCTTTCCTTACCTCCTTGTTTGTAGTTTTTCCCATACTGGGGATTGAACCCAGGTCTACATCCCCAGCCCTTTTTATTTTATTATTTTAAGACAGGGTCTCGCTAAGTCACTAAATTGCCCAGGATGGGCTAGAACTTGCAATTCTCCTGCCTCGACCTCCCCAAGTGCTGGGATTACAGGCCTGGCTTGGTTATGCTTTAAGTAGTGGCTCATGAAATACTCAGCAGTGGCGGGGGGAGGGAAAGTCTGGGATCATTAGCAACCAACTGGGTCACTGACAGATCTAGGAACGGCTGCCCGTAGACACAGATGGTAAAAGCAACATCAGGGAGAAGACAGATTTATTCTGAAATATTTAGATAGAATGACTACCTGAACCTTATATTATACCTGCAGCTTACTACAGGAGACAGTGCTCAAAAAGCACTTGAGCTAAATGCTGGCCACGAGCAGGAGACCTCTGAACCTCTCCCCTCTTTCCATCCCCCTTCCCCTCACCTGCTGCTCTACCCAGCTGCATAGGGTTAACATGAAGCTCCTGCAGCCTGCCTGATCTGAACTCCCTGGCGATACTGGTTTCCTGTTGACCTAGGGAGAAAGACGATTCCGAGTCATTTCATTCAAGTGTTGAAGGTGAAGCCTCTTGCTTAGGATCTTCAGTGTCTCTGAAAATAAGCATTTTTCCCTCTTTCTTTCTTTTCTGTTTTTGTTTGTTTTGGTTTTTTTTTAGACAGGTCTCACCATATAGCCCAGGCTGGCCTCGAACTCATGATAATCCTCCTGCCTCAGCCTTTTGAGTGCTGGGATTACAGGCACATGTGGCACCACACCTGTCTTGTTCTAAATTTTACAAATCATCACTATCTTGGAGACTGTATAATGGTACAACTGGCTTGTTCATGTTTGGGACCATTTTTTTAATGCTCAGCACACATTCTATTGAAAAGGTAATTTTAAATACACTTGGAAAGAGGCAAATATAAATTAATGAAATCAAAGTGAAAAGAGAGATTTTTCCCCAACTAGAAATCTCACTTTCACCCTATATCCTTAAATAGAATGCTTTTCTTCCTAAGTGCTGCCATGAGTATTTTAACTATTGTAATATAAAATACAATGAAGGAATAATAACTTATTATTGGCTTCTTTTTTATTAAAACAGCACTAGATTCTTCAATGAAAGAATGAAATTCTTACTCAATAATTAAGAAAGTTATAATTTTTATTTAAAAAAAAATAAAAGGATTAGCTGGCTGTGGTGGTACACGACTAAGTCCCAGCTACTTGGGAGGCTGAGGCAAGAGGATCATTTGAGCCTAGGAGTTCAGGACCAAGACCAGCCAGGACAACATAGCCATACTCAGTCTCAAAAAAAGATTGAAAAAACAAAGACAAGAAAGCTGAGATTATTTTGGAAAAGGGAGTTTATGGATGGTGATAGGAACATGTTTTAGGTTCTACAAATAGTAACTTATGAGGCCAGGGAAGTTTACATCACTCAGAAGTTAGAACTGAACTTCATGGTTTAGGTTTAAAGTACATTTATTTGCAACTATAGTTTAAAGGCACTTAATACTTACTGTAAGTTCTAGAATGGTTCATGCATACGTAACTGGACTAGGTGAATTCATTTTGAAACATTGTTGTCGAAACTAGATAGTATAAATCTTCCTAGGAGAGTAGCTACATCTACAATGTTGGAGTCAGCCAATGCCCTATCATTGCATATCATTTTTTCTTATTAAAAAGGGCTTTACAAGCCCTTTTGTGGAGGGAGGGCTGACTTTCAAGAAACAATAGCGCACAGCGAGGAAGGTGCCCTGCTACTGCCGGCTGTGACCCAGAAGCAGCCATCTATGAATGGTTCGGTGCCAGGCTCCCACTAATGTGCGGTGCGAGGGTGAGGGGGCACCCCCTTTGTGGCTGTACCCCATTTCCAAGGTCGAGGGCTCTCTGCACTAACCGAGGTCCCGCTGCACGGCAAGGGTGCCAGGCTCGGGCACAGCTACGGCTGGATGTTCTCGCCGGTGTTTCACTATGTAAAACAACACCTAGAAGGTCGTTTTGTTTTTTTGTTTTTTTTTTGTGGGTACGGGGGGTCGACCTCAGGACCTCGCGCGCCAGCAGGCGCCCCTGCCGCTGAGCGATATCACCGGCCCCTTTTTCGTATGTGGGATCCGGGAGTCAAACTCGGGCCCTCGCGCTTGCCAGGCAGGCGCTTACGCCGCTGAGCCATCTCACCAGCCCTAGACGGTCGTTTTTACATAGAGCGTCACATTCCTGTCCCATTATTTCCTTCAGATTGTCTCCTAGAAGCAGAGGGGCCGGGGACAAGGGAAACTCCTTAGAAAGCTGAGGATACAGCTTCAAGCTGCGCCCGGAAGCGGCCTCGATCCACCTTCCTTCCAGTGCGCGGCGCCGCAGACCCTCGCTGCGTCCGGCCCTGCGCTCCTGACCACCCTCACCATCTCCTCGCCCTCAGCTTCGTTCTCATCTGGGGTTACCTGGGAAGCTGGATTTTTTCATGCATTTTTTGTGAATTTCCTTTTTGTGAACTGCCTGTGCACGGCCCGCGCGTGCGGTGGGGGTGGAGTCTTGTCCTAGGCTTTATCACATCCATTGTGACTGCGCGGCCGATGTCGCAGCAAAGCTCTCGCTCTTTGCATGAAGTACAGAAAACCCGCTCTGCAGCATGGCTTGGATCAACACAACCTGCGCTTGGGGCTGAAGAAAAGGGGCGACTCTGGCTGCGGTGCCGAATACACAATGTCCCAAGTCCTTCTGCAAAGGAAGGGGACCCGTCGTTACTCCAAGCAATGCGTCGGTGACAGAGGAGAAACACAGCCCCGCAGGGAGGCACACGCTCGAGCCGAGGCCCAGCTACTTGTGCAAAGTTCTGTAACTATTTCATTACATTTCCTGGTTCCGGCCTCTTCCTTCCCCATTTCCTCCCACTGCCACGCTGCCCTTCCGGGGGCTCGGCTGGGCGGCCTAACATAACCTTCTTTCCCTTTCTCCCTTGCTCTCCAACCTAACTGGTGAATCCTAGAGTTTTCTTCTTGTCTTTTTTGTTTGTTTGTTTGTTTGTTTTGTTTTTATAACGTAAAGGTTTTATTTTAGAATAGTTTTAGATTTATATCAAAGTTGCAGAAATGTACCCCATTCCCCTAATCCAGACTACCCCCATGCCAGCACCTTGTACCACCATAGTACATCTGTCCCAGCCAACACCTCACTATTCGCTCCACTCTTCATTCACTGCCACTGGTTAGTCCCTAATGTCTGATTTTGTCCCAAGATCCCACCTCCAGCATGTCCCGTTGTGTTTAATCACCATGTCTCCTTTGGCCCATGACAGTTTTTCAGACTTTGTTTTTGATGGCCTTGGCAGTTTTGAGGAATACAGATCAGGTATTTTGGAGGCTGTCCCTGGGTTCATCTGTATTTTTCTCACGTTTACTCTGGATGTCTGAGGGAGGATGGCCGCGGACATGAGGTGGCTTTTTCATCCCATCATACCAAAGGGACATGCTAGCAACACGACTGTGAGCTGTTTTTATTCACAACCCTTCTCCACCAAATGTGTAGGAATTTTCCTCACACTGACCAATTTTCCAACTCGATAAACACCAGCCAGGTGTCCTATATTCAATCCACCTCCGACACTAACTACCCAAACTTAGCACAGTGCTGCGGGTTAGGCGCTCAGTCCCACAAGCCTGCCCTGCCCCACACTGTGGGCACCAACAAAGCTACCAGGCCTCCCACACTTCTGACCGGTTCTACCCGCTCCTCAGCCTTGATAAGTTGCTAGAATGGCTCACAGAACGGGGGAAAGCACTTTATTTATTGTTACCGGTTTGTTATAAAGGATATACGTGAACAGCCAGATGAAGGGCACAGAAGGAGGTCCAGGGGGGTCCCCAGCACAGGCACGTTTGTCCCGATGAAGCAGGGACACTCTCCTGACACATGGGTGCATTCATCGGTCTGGGAGCACTCAGCGCCCACTAGTGCAGCTATGTTCACTTAAACCACTGCCCTGGTGACTGACTCTGTCTCTAGCCCCGGCCTTCCCCAGGGTGCAGGGGGTGCTGCAGGCTTCACCTTCCGGTCACCTGGTTGGTTCCTCGCAGCCAGCCCCGTCCTGAAGCTCTCCAGGGCCACCAGAGTCCCCTCGTAGCACAAGCTCATGGTAGAGTGCCGTGTGTTGTTCAGCGTGCCGTGATACAGTGCTGTGTACGGTACGGTGTGTTGTGTACTGAACACAGTGGTGGGAAAGGGCTTCTGGATGACACAGGATGCTCCTCTGACCCCTCTCACTCAGGAAATTCCCAGGTATGCGGAGCTCAGGGTCAGGACCTGGGTCACAGAGCAGGTATCTGCTTGCTTCTCTGTCACGGCGACGGACCACCGGTGGTGTTAACCTCGCTCTCCTGGCTGAGGTAGTGTTTACTGCTTTTCCTCACCTTCAGTTCCTTTCTTCCCACCTCCATACTCATTTTCAGATGGGGAACCTGAGGCTAGAAGTTAACTACGTCAAGGCTAAAAAGCAGTAAAGCTAAGACTGGAACCTCAGGCTTCCAGCTCTAAGTTTCTTCTACTACATCAGGGTCTGATGGCCGTGGTCAAATCCAACCCACCCCGTTTCCTAAGGCCAACTAGCTATGCATTGCTTTTACATTTTTAGATAGCTGGAAAAAATAAAAAGAAACATTTCATGGCACGTAAAACTTACATGAAATTAAAATTTAAATATGTGTAAAGTTCATCGGAACACCTCTATGCTCCCTGCTTATGTATTGGCTGTAGCTGCTTTGATGAAATAAGGGCCAAGTGAGAAGCTGCGACGGGACTCATGGCCCCCAAAGCTTAAAGTATGATTTTCACTATGTGTTCACAGAAAACCTTTCCCAGCCCTGCACTATACCATGACGCCATCTAGCAACTGGACAGCCTCTTTTTTGTTTTTTGTTTTTTAGGGGGTTTTCTGGCTAGGAGATGGAGAAAAGTAGCAGTTCTTAAGATGTCAAAACTGTGCAGTTTACAAAGTGTGAACAAGACCCTCTAAACCATGGGCGTCCAACCTTTTGGTTTGCCCAAGCTGCACAAGGTGAAGAGGAATTGTTTAGGGCCACATAAAAATATATATACTGCGATAAATGTCTGTAAGCAACAAAACTTCCTTTGTTATGTAGTACAACATTTAAAAAAGAAGGGAATATAAACATAAAACTGGGGGAGGGTATTTGACGCTGTTTTGTGAAATGAATGCATCAATATGAAAGTAGCTGCACTCTCAAGGTGCTAGTCAGAAATTTGGGGCCTGATTTTACTCTTCATGAGCTTCCCCTTTGAAAACAGTTGTTCACGAAAGCACAGGCTGCTGAAAAGTGGTGGTGTGAAAAATGCGTCACGATTGTGAAGTGAGGGATATTTTTCTCTCAGAAGCTAGACTTGAGCGTCTGACTGCAACAGTACATTGCACAGGTTAATAAATAAGTGATGGTTTATTTTTCTAGCTTTAACGCTGTGTATGTAATTATCTCAGATTATCATGAACAAAAAAACTATTTGATAGATTTTTGTACTTTCCCTACCACAGCTGCTAAAAAAAAATTCTTATTAAATTTTACAAAATAGTGCTCACTTTGGCAGCACATATACTAAATTTTACAAAATAACACAAGCACAAGTTAAATAATTAAATAAGAAGCACGTCTGCCTACTAAGAATAAGCGCCTGTCTTCACAGACACACACACCTGCACGGAGGGTGAAATACTGTCATTGGTCATCACTGTGTTTCAGTCGCCAGGTTACACAACCGCAGGTAACGTCTGACACACTTGTGTTTCCGTTCAACCATCTGTGTGGCCAGCAAGGGAGATGCAGTTTGTGTTGCCTGTCGCTGTCCCCCACACACCAGCGCCATGGTCGCCTACATAGTCTCAGCTCAGCACCGTGCGACTGAGTCATGAACACTACCGCTAAACAGCGCATAATGATGTCAAAAGCGTGCGATCTTGTGGGGCCGTGCGACTAGCTGTCCAGGCCTGCATGTGGCCCACGGGTTGCGGTTTGGACGTGACTGCTCTACAACACTTCTTCAGGCCCAGGTTTAACAGTGGGTTCTCCATTCTCTCAGTGATCAAACCACAGTGCAGAGAGGGCTTGGGTGGGAAGAGATACAGAGATAGAGACCCTGCGCAGAGAGAAGAAAACATGCATTTCCCTGGATGTTGGTGGGTGCGGAGGGCAGGTTCTCTCAATTAACAGAACATACCTAAAAGTTGTGCAATGAACTAAAACAAAAACAAAAGCAGTACCCTGGAAGACCGGGACAGGCCAGGGTCCTTTAAATGCAAGCATCAAAATCTTCCTTCTACCTTACGTGTAGGGCACAGGGCTTCTTACATTGCAAGGGTCAGCTGCTCCGATGACCTCCCGAGAAGGCCTCGCCCTCCCTCCTCCTCCCCAGATCACGGCCCTCATCATTCCTGTCCACAGAGGGTGATACTGGCTGCCGCCCAACTCCCAAACTGTTCTGTTTATTCTAACTCTAGGAAATGACTGAGATGTCCCATGATAACTGCATTCTGCGGTGTTATTTTAAGTATCTGATTTGTGGTGTGTACTTAACACAGAAAATTATATTTTATTTTTTCCCTCAGTGTCTTTTAGTGAAAGATATTCTTCTCTTTCCAAGTTCCTAGGAAATATCGATGGAATTTCTTATCAGGCCTCTCCTTTAAAGAGTACTTCACAAAGCAGAAAAGAAGCTGTGTTGCTAAAAACAAAACAAAACAAAACAGAAAATGGGATTGTCTTTGGAGAGGAAAACGCAATTATCACCAACAGACAAAGGGCAAAGGGAGAGCCATTTATGTTCATGAAGGCAGATAACAGGCAAAACAGCTGATCTCAGAAAGTTCAAGGTTAGCCAGGGTGTGGTGGTGCATGCCTGTAATCCCAGCTATCTGGGAAGCTGAGGCAGGAGGATCACAAGTTAGAGCCCAGCCTTTGAAACTTAGTGACTTAACAAGATCCAGTCTCAAAAAAAAACCCTGAGGGTGTAGCTCAGTGTGGAGTGCCTGGGTTCAATGCCTAGTACTGGAAAATCAAGAAGATCAAGGTTAAAGATGTTGCTGAAGTTGTATAATCACACCGACCTAAAGAACTGTACGTTTAACCCTTTATATTTCTAAGAATGCATCTGATTATGATGGCAGCCCTGTGAGGTTAAGAATTAGCTTCATTTTTCAAGTACATCCCAGAGAAAGTAAATGGCTCATGGATTCATCATTATATCCCCAGAGCCTGCCATCGTGCCTTGGGACACAGCGTGTGCTCAAGAGAGAACTGTTGGGAAAACATCATTTGGTTGAATGACAAATGCTCTACTTTTCTGCCACCAGCTATTTACGCTGCTAATTGATGAATGAGCTCCTGCTACAACAAAAGCCAAAGAAAATCTAGCCAGTTATCCTGTTATTTTCTCATAAAAACAGCCAATCTCTCAATCACAGTACCCCTTTGATTCATTAATGCCTGCTTACACAATGACACAAGTATAGTTGGAGACCACAGTTCTCCTTGCAGAAGACATGGCTTTAAAACAAATACCCACATCACGCTACCCAGTGCCCCTCAAAGCCTGAGGAGCCTGAGTTGACACTGGTGCAGGCTCACCGAGCCTATTTCAGAATTCTCCTTTCTATCTCTGGCATGAGTAAGGACTTTCTGGTAACGCCATCTAACCTTATATTTTAGAGACATTTAGCAATAACAAGGCATGAAATAGCTTTGCGAAAGAAATCATTTTTCTGATTCAATAAATGGTGCTGGGGTTTGGGAAAATCCACTCAATACCTGATCTGAATGAGGGACAGTAGAGAAAATCTTTAATGCTATTCAGATTAATCCCAGACTGAAATATTGGTTCTGAGAGATGATGAGAAAAGAATTTATTTTAAAAGAAAACCTAAAGAACACTTCATCACGAGAGGGTGCCTGATTTTATTATTACCAAGGAAATAATGTATTGTCCCCAGATCTTGCCACCAGGCCACCCAACTGTAAGGGATGACTAGATGTGCAGAGCCTATTGTCTGCCAAGGCAAACTCGGTCCTTGGGCAGTCACTGGTTTGGTGGGAGAAGCAGCAGCAGTTTGTTCTTGTTTTTTTTTCTTTTCAACAAGACAACAGGGAGCTTAGTCCCCCAAAGAAAAAGCGATTTTCTTGCCAACAATGGTCAAAAGTGCAATTCTTCTGGAACAATCAGCACAGGCCTCCTCTCTCAACCCACAGGAAAGCAAGGAAACGAAACTGTATTTCTAGCCGGGTGTGGTGGTGCATACCTGTAATCCCAGCACTTGGGGAGGCTGAGGCAGGAGGATCGCTGTGAGTTCGAGGCCAGCCTGGATTATTTAGTGAGTTCAAGGCTAGCCTGAACTATATAGTGAGACCTTGTCTCAAAAAGAAAAACAAAACAAACGAACAAACCCCTGTATTTCTAAAATGAATGAAGATTTCAATAATACTTATGTTTTTTGATGAATATGATCAAAAAATGTGACTTCTCTTTGCATTATGAAACAGAGACAAAATGGAATTGACTGTAGAGACTTTGTTTGCTTTGTAGATTTCTAATTTGCTATGAAGTCTCAATATGTTAGATGAGAAGGAACCTGGAAAGGCCATTGGATCCATATGACATCGCCTCACTTCAAAGGGAGGCTCTTGGACCCGTAGCATAGGCATCCTCTGAGAGCTTGTTAGAAATGCAGAATCTTGGGGCCCACCTCAGGTGTCACGGATCAGGATCTGCTTTCTTGTAACACCCCCAGGCAGTCTGGGTGCACAGCTGTATCCCAAGTTTGAGAAGCACTCACCCACCCTGTGGAGAGATCAGTAGTGGAGGTGGTGGTGACTGAGAACCAGAATGCCCTGGCCATCGGTAGGATGGGAGGTGCAAGGCCACACCTGGGTAGCGTGCTCACCTGTGGAGGGAGGCAGTGCCCTAGACTATGTGGACTGATGACTGGGGAAAATCAAGGTACTGGTACCAGAAGATTTGGGGATGGATGACAGGCAAGCAAAATAAAAGATGTTCCCAAGAGCATCAGCACCTTCCAAGTCAGGTCGATGAAGAGCAATTGTGGGACCTTTGCTGGATCGACAGAGCAGGGAGCCTCTGGGTTCTGTGTTATAGAGTTGGTAGAATATAAACCTAGAGTTAGCAGGGGTACACTCTGGGGAAGGCGCACCTGGAAATGAAGCAACCTCCAAGGAAACAGAGCTGAGACAGAGCCCTCATAGCCTCAATTGAACCCTTGGAAGGAGGCCACTAACCGGGAGCACCTGGAGTGTTCTAATCCTCTGAGGAGGAACGTGGCGCCTGAAGTAGGACAACAACATGGCAGCCCTTCCTAGATCAGCTATGCAGGATACACATTTGACTCTGGACTTTTGTCATGTGTGCTAATAAATGTTTTGACCTTTATTAAAAATTTTGGCTTAAATTAGTTTGAGGTAGATTTTCTGTGACTTGCAACTGAACACCTGCTAACATCTGTGGGATGAGTTTTTGAACGAGTGACACCTCCAAATCGACAGTCTCAGGGGGGCCTGCCCTGTACCATCAGCACGTGGAACAAAAGCACCCGAAGAGGAGAGGGGCATCCGGAAGATCTCCCAAGTTTTGTTGCTTTGATGACTACCGTTGGGCTTGAGTATGTGTTTTCTTTCACTAGTCCATGGTTGAAGTACATGAAGTTTGAAGTCTAGATTCTTGGTGGAGTTGGCACACATACACAACACATCTTACTTCCCCTTTCATCCCCTTTTGCTGCTCTCCCCCATCCTGCCTCCATTTCTTAATCCCACTCCCATTTGAGAAAGATCTATCTCCCTACTTCCTATTACCTATCTTTTGTTTTGCTCCTACGAATGACTCAAGTTTATTTTCTTTATGGCAGAGTAGTACTCCATTGTGCGTAAATACATTTTCTTTATCCATTCACCTGTTGATGGACATACAGGCTGCTTCAAGATTTAGCTGCATGAACTGTGCTGCTACAAACATGGGATCACTGTAATATGATGTCCTTCACGTGTGTTTTGATCTTTCCAATGCCTGTCTTGGGAAATGCTCAGTAAATCCCCACTGAACTCAGCAACATTTGTCTCTACTCCAGCTCCTTATGGGGCTGACTGTGTGTTCAGCCGAGACGTTTTTAAACACGCAGGTATGAAGTGTTGTAGACCACCCAAGTGAAACAGGTTCACAACAAGCTAGACTCTGTTGTACGCTGTAGTTTCCTGGCAAGCTGCATGTGTGGTTCTTTCCATTTGGGAGGACCATAAGATTCCACAGACAATTCCTGTTTCCACAACCTTGCCAGAAGCCTCTCAGCTCGGGTGGACTGAGAAGCAAGCCCAGAGAGTGCGACACGCCGTGCCTTGGTGGCTGCAGAAACAGCTCCACCCCTGCTTCACTCTGACCCTTCCCAATCCCTCATTCACCTCACAGGACATGATGGAAAGCCACGGCCACTGCCCCATCTGTCCCAACAATTTTTACAGCTGATCAGTGTGGGCAACCATGGAGAAAATACAACCTTGCTCACTTTATACGCGGCTCGGTTAGCCCGTGTGATGGACAGCGGGCCTAGTGAAAACCATGCTGGACACTCTGTGACCAGCTCTGAGTCACTGCCACGCTTCCACCAACGATATCAATGCTTGGGGTAGCGCAGGTACTCACTGAAAGTTAGCTGAATGAGCGGATAAAGAGACAGGACTAATGCCTTTTAAAGGAACCTATTAAGCCAGACCTACACCAGGTTCCAATTTTAATCCCAAGAGACAGATGAAATTTAAAAGTCTATGGGTTGGGGGTGCTGGCTACTAACTCCATAGTTAGCACTGTCGTTTCTATGGTCTCATTTAATCCTTACGTTGCCCTTGTGAGTAGGTTAAGCTGGCATTATTACTCTTATTTACAGCTGAGGAAAGAGGCTTGGAGAAGTGGTTTTTCTACTTTACCAGTGCACAGGAAGCTACAGTGACTGCTGTTTATTTGTTTTGTGCAATGGTAGGGACTGAATCCAAGTCCTTACACACATGCAAGGCAAGCGCTCTACACCTCTGGGCCACACCCCATCTCTTGCTTATTTTTTAAAATGTACACACAAAGGGACCCTCAAACATCACAGACCAGCTGAGCATCTTCCTTCATCAATAGCCACCTTGGGCTCTCCCTCCACCGTTCTATCTGCGCAGAGGCAGACAAACCCGAGTTCATGCCCCGTCTACCATCTATGCGACTTTGCACAAATGCAAGCCAAGTGTTTGCTTAACCTCTGAGCCTTCGCTTCTCCATCTATCAGATGAGCACAAGAGAGCCACCTGAAAGGGTTACTTTGAGGATGAAATGAGATAATGCGGGTAAAATGTTTAAGACAGGCTCGACACACTGTTGACAGCCACTGAATGACAGCTTTCCTCATCCTCATGATGCAATGACAGGGAGGAAATCTGGGACTGTCTGAGTTGACAGTTACACAATCTAGCTTGTAGTAACACGCAGCTCTTCCACTCGGCTCCCAGCTGAAAAAATTCAGAGTTCGAGTTTAGGCTACAGAAAACAAAGATCTAGCTCTGTACTGAGATCTTCCTGTTTTAAGCAGGGCACAGATACATGCACACACAGCCGTGTACACATGTATGCACATTGGGGAAACGTTGCCTCTCACACTGTAAACTGCATGATGAATAACTAAACTCATAAAACTCAACTAGCAAAAATAATAGCGCGATAGATTTGGTGTCACCACAAATGAACACGGCAAGTGACAAAATAAGACTCATTCCGATATTGCTCTAGACCCACTACTGGGAGAATTTCATCCCCTGTAAATACTAACATACTGCAAAAATTTGATCAATTTTGTTTAGGTCTAGAAGTTAGTCCTGACCCTGTTAAAGTTTAAATGTTTGTGTTCCTCCAAAATTCATGTGGCAACTTAGTCCTCAACACGGAAGTATGAAAATGGGGTCCTTGGGAAAATGATTGAATAATAAGGGCTCTGCTCTTGTGAATGAGATTAACGCCCTTATAAAACGGGCTTCCGAGGGTGGCCTGGCCCTTTCTGCCCTTCTGCCGCTTTGGTACGGTGTTTGTCCCTTTTCCCTTGTACAGGTGCCACAAGAAGGAATGGTCACTGAAGAATGGGCCTTTGGCAGACACGAAATCCGCCAGCGCCTTCCTCTCCGACTTCCCAGCCTCCAGAATTGTGAGATAAATTTCTGTCATTTACAAATTACCCGGGCTAAGGTATTTGTTCGAGCAGCACAAATGCACCAAGACAGCCAAGTGCCATGAGGCTGCGTCTGTTGGAAATCCTTCAATACGTTTCACAGCTTGAGACTTCAGCAGGCTTCCGGGACACAGACAGTTAATAATTAATCATCTTTTCTTTTAACTGGAAGACTCTAATATGATATACCTATGACAAAAGGTTTTCCAGTATTAATTGCATCATGAGCACAGATTTTGGAGCCAGACTGATTTTAAATCCAGATTATACCACCTTACCCTGAGTAACTTTAAATTAATTGTATGATGTTGAACAAATTATTTAATCTCTCTGTGCTTGAATTTTCTATCTCAATGGGGGACTAGCCTGAGCACATATTCCATAAGCTCACTGTGAATTTCAAATGAGATAACTGACGTAAAATTTTAGAAATGCACTCGACACATGAAAGTTTATCAGTAAATGCATATTATTGGATCTATACACAAACATGCCTATCTAATATTTCTGCTCTATTTAATCATAAATCCACGTTCCTCAGTGCCCAGCCTCTGTCTCCACCAGTGCGACAGCAACTCGAAAATTGAGTACCTTGTGGATCCGACTCCCAGGTACCTGACATTGACCCTGGCACGGAGTAACTGCTCCAAAAATATTAGATAAGAAAATGAAATGATGATGGCCATATTTTAAAGCACTTGGAAAATAAGTTATGCAAAGTATGATATTCACTGCATTGCGTTCTTTAGGGGTTAAGGAAGAAATAGAAGGGATTCTAAGCTTAGATTGTTTTACTTTTCCCCACTGAAAATGGGAATGAACAATAGCAGATATTGAAAAGTGAGTTGAAATTAAATTGTGTCAGTTTCCCAGCATGATAATGGAAAGCCCCATTCCAGAGCCAAGCCTGGTCACCTATTCATCAGTCCTCCTTATTCTTTTAAGAAAGAAACCGTTCTCTCGCACAAATTTTCTCTTACCAATTTGTTAATTATTTCTCATTATATAAAATCACAAAAAAGCAATAGGAATCCAGTACTTTTTCTAGCTTTCACAAATGTCTGTCCCTCAAATAGCACACAACAGAGAGTGCTGAATTTTCAACAGGTTTCAGAGTTGCCACTGGACTGCAAGATCTTGTGGAAGAGGCCAGGCCCGCCATGGTCTGAACGTCCTCACCAAAACCCATGTTGGAATGGAACGCCACTGCGAAGTATTAGGAGGGGAGGCCTGGGGACCACTAAGAGGTGACTGGGTCATGAGCCTCTGCTCATATGTATGGACTCTTCTATTTGTGGGTGAACAGCTTATGGTAGGAGGGGCTTTTCTCTGGGCTGCCTGCTGGGTCTCCCCGTGACCTAGGGCTCTGCAGAACCCCACCAGGAAGAAGGCTCCTCTGACCTTGGACTTTTTTGGCCTCCAGTACTCTGAGAAATATTTTTTAAAATAAATTACCCACCCCGTGGTATTGAGGTATAACAACAGCAAACAAACTAAGACAAGGCTGATGCATCACATGGGGAAGGGATTCCATGCCAAGAATGAATCATACTGGGCCAGTGAGATGGCTCAGTGGTATAAGCGCCTGCCTGGCAAGCACAAGGTCCTGAGTTTAACTCCCAGTATCCACATACGAAAAAAGGGCCGGTGATATTGCTCAGCGGCACGGGCGCCTGCTGGCGCACGAGGTCCTGAGGTCGACCCCCGGTACCCACAAAAAAAAAAAAAAGAAAAAGAATGAATCATATTCGGCCAAGTGAGGGCTGCCCAAGACTTGCAATTAAAGCTCTGGCCAAGGCCCACAGAAATTCCAGGTTTTACGTGCAGGTATTCAGCACAAAAAGTCAAAATTATCTCCAGGGAGCAGAGGCTACATTATCACAGAAGCAAAAGATTTTGTCCTCTTTGTGGAAAAAAAAATTATCAACTGCTGAATGGCAAAATATCCATGATATACTAAGCATCCCCCTAAAAGAAAGTTGTAGACAACATGTACAGTCAATTCATTTAAATAAAGCCCAAACCAAACTTTCTCCACTATCCCCCTTTCCTCTGTAATTTATACACTGAAAATTATCTATGAAATATATACCAAATTGTTAATACCGATTTTACCACTGTAAAGTACGTGAAGGGGACTTTAATTTTTACTTAATTTTTTAATCACAAAAAAGGATACAGGGCCAGTGAGATGACTCAGCGGCATAAGCCCCTGCCTGGCAAGCGCGAGGTCCTGAGTTCGACTCCCGGAACTCACATACGAAAAAAGGGCCCGTGATATCGCTCAGCGGCACGGGCGCCTGCTGGCGCACAAGATCCTGAGGTTGACCCCCGGTACCCACAAAAAAAAAAAAAAAGGATACATTTTAAAAATCCCTATGTTCCCATTACTCAGTTTCAGCAATTATCAGTTCAGGGACAATTTTGTTTCCTCTATATTCCCACTCACTTCTCTTTTCTATTATTTTGCAGAAAATTCCAGACATCATATTATTTCATCCTTAAATATTTTGATATGAATTGCTAAAACTTAAAAAAACATAAATACCATTAATATACCTAAAACATATCAACAATAGAAATTTAATATTTCAAATACAGTATTCAGTGCTTAGATTTCCAAATGGCCCCAAATTTTTTTGTAATAACAAACCAGACAAATTAAATTTGACTGAGATTAAATGTGCAAAGAATAACTCATAAATTGGGCAGCACTCAGAACCAGAGGAGGTTTGAAGAGTTCTGTGCCACATCTGTAGAGAGGAACTATTTATTGCTAGCAAACAGAACTAACATAGGGAAATGACTTCATTGGTTACAGCCTTGTAGTTGCCTTACATGGCCTGGTGTGATTGGCTGGCAGCACGTGATTGGCTGAAGCTTACCTGCTGTAATTGGCTGACACTCAGCTGTTTGTTACAAGATATACTCCTAAATTCCACTTTGAAGTCTGTTTACCTGCTAAATCAGGTTGCAGTTTGTTAAGTACGGAATGAGAGTACAGAGGCAGCCTCAGGCCAGATTTAGTTTAATTTAACATTTTTTTAATACTTTATTTAATTCAGGATTCAAACAAGGTCTATATGTAGTGATTGGCTGGAATGTCCTTTTAGTCTCTCAATCTACGAGTTCTCCTTTTATCTTATTATTTTCTTGCAACTTATTTGTTACATTTAAAATGTTATGTATTTATTAAGATTGACCACATCTATCTGTTTAATAAGTCAAAAGAAAGAAACATCAAATGGCTGAGAGCACAGCATTGAATTCCTTCACTGCTCAAAACTAGAAAAGCAATCAATGGTAGAAGATGCAGCAGTCATTAAATGAAGTCCCCTGCTCCCCAAACCTACTGGACAAGACCAACCTGTTTAAGTACTAAGCTTACAAAACTTATGATTTATTAGCAGTACAATAACACAGATGGCGGTGCAAAATGTCACCAGAGATATCCTGAGAACTTCACCTCGTGCAGCAAGTTAGTTTAGGCGGAACGTGTCTGGTCCAGCCCTCGCTGGAAATACTGTATCTGCTTTCCAAAAGGAGTAATTCCCACAGTGTGCATGCCAGTCATTACATGTCTACAGACTCTAAACATTTTTACTACAAATGTAATTCGTGCTAACTGTAGACAATTTAGCAAACACAGTTAAATAATGATAAGATGAAACAGGCAGCCTCACCACACAAAACTAACCACCATACTGGTAAGGAATCATTTGGATTGAAGTCAAAGAAGCTCTTAAGTCAAACTGGCTTAAACATCAAGGAAAGTCATATATTTGGAAAATTCAGAAGCACTTTTGGTTTTAGGCAAGGTTCAATCCAGCAAATGGGTGATGTCACCAAAAGCCTGATTTTCTCCATTTCTCCACTGTGACTTTCTTCGTGTCAGCTCATCCTGAAATTCAGCCATAATTAGGGATGCTTGATAGCTACTTTACCTATAAATCTTAGGATCACAAATTTCTTGCTCATGTCAAGCAAGAATGAAAAATATAGTCTTTGTTTCAGCCTTCCCAGTGACCATCTTGAAACACTCTGATAGGCCCAGCTTTGATCATGTGAATATTTGAACCCATAGTGACACAAGGAACATAACGTGTAATTTAGCTCAGTCTAACACACATGCTGCACCTCCTAATCAAGGGACAGCCAGCTTCCCTAGAAACACATAGATCCCTAAAGAAAATGGGGACTGTTAGGAAGATAGAAGGGAGAAATCGCGTTAGAGAAACAACTAATGACAGCCTGCTGCCATCACTTACTTGTTTTACTGTGACAGCCAGTTGTCCTGGCACATGTCTATAATCTCAGCACTCAGGAGGCTGAGGCAGGAGGATTGCCAAGAGTTAGAGCCCAGCCTGCACTACAGAATGAGTTCAAGGCCAGCTGAATTACATAGCAAGACCCTGTCTCAAAAACCAAAAGGTAAATAAATAAGATGCTGCTGATGCTGCAATTAATTTCCAACTTTTAGAAATTTGGGGAGAGATTTCCAACTATCGAAGTATAGGTAGATACTAAAAACATGTATTGAGTCAAATATAAAACAGTTTTAAACGTTTTAAAGGAAGAAAACCCAATGATGCTTCCCAAACTACAAGACCAGCTCACTCCACGTGCATTAAAGAGTCCTTATTTATGCATCTTTTTTGGATCTCTGGTTGGGCAAACAAGTAGCACTTAGTTGTGCAGATATTTGTCATGGTTTCCTGGTAACAGAAAGCAAAGAATGATACCACTAAAAACATCAGACTCATAAAAGTAGAAATGAGAATGAAATGGTTGCCAGAGGCTGAGAATGGAGTGGGTGGAGAAGAGATGTTGATCAAAGAGTACAAAGTTTCATTTAAGCAGGAAGAATAAACCATAGTTAACTACTGCAGGGAATGGTGCCTATCACTAATAATGTATATTTCAAAACTTCAAAAAGATTTAAAATACTGTTGTTGCAGAAACCGATAGGGAAGACTCTCTGTGCCCAGGAGTTGGAAGGCAACTTTTTATTAACACCCGCAGGCTGGTGGGAACCAGGTCCAAATCACCAGCCCCGACTTAGAGTAAAACAGTAACTTATTTACATTTTGTAAGCAGGAAATATAAAGCTGATAGCAGGTTATTTTATAATTGGTTACATATGTTTTGTCACATGTTGTTAGGCAGATTTCATCCTGGGCAGGTTTTGTTAGGGAGAGTTGTTTATCATAAGGTGGGAAAGTCTAGGGAGGGAGCTGGGGCTGAGCGGGTGAGTAAATCAAGCTTGTCCTGGCTGGGCTAGTCTGTCTGGAGCAGAAAGTCCTTGAAAAAAGATACATTTATAGGCTGGGTAGTGCAACTGGGCTGAATTATCTATGAGTTGCAGCTAGCATGCTGGGTTAAGACTAGCTGAGTCTAATGGTCCAACAATGAGGCAGGCTAGGCTAGCATAGCCTGTCTTAGCATGGTGTCAGGCTGTTAGTTTTCTAAAATTTCTATTACACTCTCACTAAAAAGATAAGTATGTGAGATGATAGATATGTTAATTAGATTAATCATTCTATGATATAACCACATATCAAAACATCTCATCATAAACTGGGCCTAATGGCACAGGCCAATAATCCCAGCACTCTGGGAGGCTGAGGCAGGATGATTTCAAGTTCAAATTTGTCTCAAAAAAAAAAAAATAGAAAATGGGTTGAGGATGTCATTCAGTGTGAAAGCCCTGGGTTTGATTTCCAGTACTGCAAAAGGGAAAAAAGAAAAAACACCCATCATATCCCATAAATGTATACAATTATTATCTATCAATTAAAAATTTAGAAAAAGACTTATAACCATCCTAGATCCCTAACACTTTTTTAAATGCTACAATACACAACGGTCATCACTGCCCACTCATCCACCCTTCTTCCTACTTTAAACTAGTAACTCTTACAGTACCAGCTTGCATACATCTAGTAACAGAGAGCTTACCACCTCCTAAGACATAATTTTAACCTCTCACTATTGAACAAGAGTCTGCTTCCCTGTAATGTCCACTCAGGGGTCTAAAACCTTCTTCTACAACTGATTTTTCAGCATCTTATGATGGCTCACATCCCTCTCAGCTCTCCAGCTTTCTCTGAGCTCAGCGCCCCCAGTTCTTTGTGGCTCACCAGACACTATTTCTGTCCCTTGTCATCCTGCTGATCTTCCGCTGGTGCATTTTAAGATCGTGACCCTGACCCCTGTAAGTGCACCGATCGCTCGGTGTACGTGCCGTTGACTTTTTAACTGGCTGTGCTCAACACACCGTGTTCTGTCTCTGTCAGTCAACCTTGTTTCCACCCCCCAGTCCTGAGCCTGGGAGAATGTGCATCAAAACTCGTCCCTCGCCCCTTGCTCTACTTCCTGAACTTGGCTTATCCCGGACTGTCCCCCTTTGCACTGTATTGTCCCCAGTCTGATACTTCCTGGCAGTCACCCTCTGTCCAGGATGGCTCCAGCAGAGAGTGACATCTGAGCGCTGTCTGCCTGTCTTGGCACTGCCATCCTTCAACTCAGTCTGAAGACCCAGACAAGTGTCTCTTTTGCTCAGTGTCCTTCCCAGAATGCAGCACTCCAGACACGCCTGGGTCAGCTCGGAGTCCAGCGGGCTGCTCTTTCCACTTCTCTTCAAGCAGATGGTGAGGATGCGAGACCACACTGGTGGATCGTCTGCAGCTGCCCCTTCTCCATGGGCTCACCTCAAGCTCGCAGGCGACTGTCAGTCTCCACTGGCTGCAGCTCCTCCCTGCTGCCTCACCGAGGTGACAACCTGAGGAGTGAGGCCCGGAGCCAAAGATGACAGGGACTGAGCACAGAGTGAGACAAAGGCTCTCCACACTCGCTGCACAGCAGGGTCACCGGGAGAGCTTTAAACACTACCCACGCCTGGGGCCAACCCCAGGGATTATAGTTCCATGGACCTGAGTGTCCTTTAAAAAAAAAAAAATGAGTGTTTTTTAAAAAAGCTTCCAAAGTGATTCTAACGTGAGCCAGGATTCAGAGTCACTTTAAAGGGAAATCCCTGCTAGAAGGGAAATGCCTCTAGAATTCATCTGCAGCTGAACACAGAGGCCAGAGTGCATGGCAGATCTTCTGTGACACAATCCAAGGCACTGTGCTAAGCACTTACTATATCACATCTAATCCGGCAACTCTGGGAGGCAGATGTGACTACGCACATGCGTGTTTCAGAGATGTCAAGTAACCTGTCCAGGGTGCACAGGAGGAAAGGGCCGATACAGAGTATGCTGGCGGACTCCAAAGAGAGTGTCCTTACATGGCAAGCCCCTCCTCCTGGAGCCCCGGGTTTGGCTCCCTTCGGTTCTCAGGGGGAGCAGAATCCAACCTTGCTCTACTTCCCACCAACCCCTGCCTATTCCTCCTGACAGTTTCTTTATTTTGAAAGGACACTGTGGATATGGCCTGGCTGCCTCAAAAATCTAGCCACCAGATCAGTCCTTGGGCATAATTCTCTCCATCCACTCACCTCCCACTTCCTGCCTACTCAGACCCCCTCAATTTTACATGTCCTGGTGTTTGTGTGTGTGTATGCATGCGTGTGTGCCCTAACATCTATAAAATTTATCACACTGTAAAATTGTGTATCCAGTCAAGACACTTAGTTTAACTGTCCAAGGATCTCTCATGTTGCCTGTTCATTAATCATTTAAACATTACCTGGGTGTGGTAGCATGCACCTGCAATCCTAGCTACACAGAAAGCTGAGGCAGGAGGGTCTTGAGTTTGAGAGCAGCCTGGGCGACTCAGCAGGATCTTGTCTCAAAAAACAAAAACATGAACATTGTTTGCTCTACTCTTTTTGGTTTTTAAATAAAATCTCCTGAAGCAAACAAAAAAAGAAAGGTAAAATAAAAGTTGAGAGGCTGTGCCTTCCCTGGACTATTTACTAACATCAATTCCTCCTCCTTTGAGCATAGTTTCTTAAACTGCATACATTGGATTTTTTAAATACTACTACTCTTTCCTCCCAGAATTTAAAAATGCTTTCATTTCCTTAGGTATCTCTATTTCATATTCATTTTCATAATTTCTTTGGAACCCAACTTGATAAATGGGTAGAAAGATTTTTTTTCCTATTTTGTAGTGAAAGGAAAGATGGTTTTCAATTATAAGAATT
This sequence comes from Erethizon dorsatum, assembly GCA_028451465.1. Classification (NCBI taxonomy): domain Eukaryota; kingdom Metazoa; phylum Chordata; class Mammalia; order Rodentia; family Erethizontidae; genus Erethizon; species Erethizon dorsatum. Next base: position 12,289,185 of record CM051834.1, on the reverse strand, counting down.
TGTAGAACATCTTTCATTAGAATGTTAAACTACAACCAGTATTTGTAGCTCTTTTAACGTATTAAAAGTTCATCTCCCCAGCCCTAACCCACTCTATACACCTCTCTTGTATCTCGGGAGACTGCAGTGCTGGCCTTTCCAATACCCACATCTCAGACATTAGTCTAAGCCAGAGGTGGGCTCTGTCTGCAATGGGGCAGATAGTAAATATTAGGCTCGGGGGGGGGCAGACGTCCCAGCTAACTACTCAACTCTACGGCCACAGCACAAAGGCAGCCATAGGCGATGTGTCTTAGCTTGTGCCAATAAAACTTTATAAAAACAGGTGGCTGTTGTGGTTTGCCCAGTGTGCTCATTCCACTTCCTCAGCCAGTGACTGGTTCACAAATGGTCATGAGACCCGATCTTGGGGACTGGGTCAAAGGAAAGTCTTCTAAGGGGCTTCTGGAAGAGTATGTCACATTTAAGACACACCAGGAAGAGACAACCCTTCTCTCTTCCTTTGGATGTTATGAAATCCAGATGTGACAAGCTGGAACTGGTGCCGCCACCTTGCTCCTGACCTACAGATGAAGCCATCAAGCACAGGAGACACGAGAACCAAGCAGAGCCATGAGAACGACAGAAAGGCCTGCACGCTGTGCCTGCGCCTGCCCGGCTTCTTATGTAAGAACAGATTTCCTTCTTTCTTAAGCCGATGAGTTGGTCAAAGGCATCCCAGTTACTGCAGCCCCCTGCACCTTCAGCACTTAGCAAAGCACGTCACAGAGAATAGATGTGCGGTAAAACCACACTTGCTAAGCTGCAACCTGAACCATAAACTTCTGCAAATTAGAATTCTTTCCACTGTAAGTAAGCCAGTGCCATTTACAACCCTCTTTCAAAACAAAACAAAGCAAAACAAAAACCAATGGGAGAAAATAATAGAAAACCCATATTTATTTAAGATGAGCAGATAATTTTTCACTTTTCCCAAAACCAATGTGTTTTGCAGGCTGCCCCCTTCCCATGGAGCATCCCTCCCTGGCTGCCCTGGGAAGGATGCTGTATGCAAATGCTGTACACTCATGGGTCTTATTAGGCATGGCTCCAACTGGCTACCCCACATGAACACAATTAAAAGTTAAACATCAATTAAGACTCATGAAATCCATTTAGCTCTCTGAAAAAACACTCAATAACCAAACACATTTGGGGCACAAATTAATCTACATTGTTCCCTTTATCACTCTTTAGTTATCAAACATACTGGGGCTCGTTTGGACTCTGTGAATTGCTCATTCCACTCAGACTGAGTGGGTCGTGAAAAATGAGCCCAGGACAAAGGGTATGAATGAAGGGCCATGTGGATCAAATGCAGTCAGCCAGTGGGTCTGTCAGTGACAGGCTCACCTGAGAGGCCCCATGGGAGGGTGGATGCTGCTCCGGAGAGGGGCCTGAGGACCGTCTGTCTTCTGACCTATGCCAACATGCTCAGCTGCCTGTTTAACACAGACTTCAAGGTCCAAGAGGCATCTTAAGTTGTAACACATCCCAAACAGAATGCATTAAGTCCCCACTAAATCTACTTCTTTTCCAATCTTCCATTTTGATAAATGGCCCCGGTTGCATAAGCCACCTTCAGTGCCACCCCTGATTACCGTGCTCCATGTCCTTACACCAAGCCATCAGCAGCTCCCACTGGCTCTGTTTCCAAAGTCTGCAGGCTCCTCTCCACCAGCTGTCACCTCCTGAGTCCCAGCCTCTGTCAGGTCTCTCCCAAGACCACTGCCCTGGCCTCCTAAGGAGCCTCCCTGCTGCCCTCCTACCTCTCAACAGCCCATTCAACAAAACTCCGATCGCACTGCTCTTCACTCAAAACCCTCCAACAGAAACCTGCATTAAGTTGCTATTGTTGCTCAACAAATGACCACAATTTAGCAGCTGAAAACAACACAAATTTATTCTCTTACATGCTGGGGGAGGTGGCACATGCCTGTAATCCCAGCACCAGCGAGGCAGAAGCAGGAAGTTTGAGAATTTGAGGCCAGCCTGGGCTACATAGTGAGACCCTGTCTCAAAAAAACAAATAAACCAAACAAATAAACTTAAAAAAAAAAATTGTCACAGTTCTGGAGATCAGAAGCGTAAAACGAAGGTGTTGGCATAGCTGTGCTCCTTTTGGAAGCTATGTGGGAAATTTTATTTTCTTGCTCTCTTTTGGTTTCTGGAGGCAGCCTGCATTCTCTGGCTCATGGCTTCTTCCTTTCCTGCTGTAACTCTGGTCTTCCGGCCTCTTGTATAAGGTCCTCTGAAATGACACTGGGTCCAACTGGACCACCTCTCTGTCTTGAGATCTTTCACTGAATCTCTGTGAAGTTCCTTTTACTGTGTAAGGTAACTTACGTGCAGGTTCTGGGAACAGGGCATGGACACATGGGATGGAGAGGCTTGGCCGGCCTATCAGAAACCGAAACACCACATTTCAACAGGGACTTACTCAGCCCTATGGGGCCCAGCGGTGGAGTCTCTTGCCCTCCCTCACTCAGCCTCCTTCCCCGCCAGCCTATGTTCCTTCAACATGCCACCCCAAGGTCCCTGCAGGGCCACCACCTGCACTTCCCTCCACCTTGAGTGCTCGCCTTCCAGGAGCTCAAACAGCTGGGCCACTCCTGAGCACACAGGTGGCCCTTTCTCGCTGCCACCTGAGGTCATCCTGTTTACTTGTATCTCCCTGTCAGTAAGTAAACTCCAAGCAAGCTGGGTGTCCATGTCTCTTGCTCCCTGTCCCACCTTGAACACAGGCTGACACCTGCTGAAATGTAGCATCTGTTGGATGTGAGTGATGGCCCCATAACCCAACCCATCTGGTTTTGTATCCATATATTTATGTAAATGCTTTTTTGAATTCATCAATGTTTTCATCCTAGATCAATTCTCAGGATAAGATTAAACCAGATGTTATGTAACAAAAACACCTATAAAGCCTATGAAATATTGGCAGGGAAAGGGAAGAGGTGGAGTGTGGGGATGGTGCTGAGAAAATTGTGAATTACATAATTACTATGTAACAATGACGTAGAGGGATTAATTATGGTCAGTTCTACACTCATTGTAACTCATCGGTGTGACAAGGCCACCAAAAACATGACCCTCAAGCAAAGAAGAATACTGCTTCTTGGACACACTTTTTAAAATTGACACATAATAACTGTACATATTTCCAGGCTGTGTGATAATTCTACATATGTATACAATGTATAATGATTAAATCGGAGTAGTTAGCATTTCCATCTCCTTAAATATTTATCATTTTTTGTGTTGGGGATCTGTGGACTTCTCTCTTCCGATCCTTTATAAAATATGAAAATTGTCGTGAGCTATAGTCACCCTACTGCGCTTGGAATAGAAGTTATTCCTCCCCGATCCAATTGTACTTTGGTTCCCATTATGCAGCCTCTCTATAGCTGCACTCGCTCTTACCCCTCCCAGCTTCTCTGAACCCCTTATTCTATGAGATCAACTTGTTTAGCTTCCACATACAAGAACGTGAATTATTTGTCTTTCTGTGCTTGGCTTATTTCACTTAACATAATGTCCTCCTGTTCCACTGGCCCTACTTTATTAATAAAATTATCTAGCATTTATCCAGGGGAATAATAGGAACTAGACACTGCGTAAGAGCTTTGCCCAAAATATCTCATTTAATCCTCAAATTCTTGTAATGGAGAGGGAACTATTATTACTCCTCATTTCACAGAGCACTGTAGTTCGAGGACTTGAAGAACTTGCCCAAGTTTACATGATTAGCATGTGTAAGAATAAGGATTCATGAGTTCAAAGACTGGTGTTACACCTAATAAATGCTCTGCTCTACTGGTTTTTATTGATTACACTGGACGTAACTAAGAGTTAGTAAGAAGACACCAATGTGCTTTTGAGAAACTGTGGAATTAAGAGTCTGAATAGCCCTGTGCTGCCAAGGGAAAAGCCAGAGACAAAGCCCTAAATTTATTACTACAGAACAGCAAGTGTTGGTCAGCTCCAAAAACATGACTATCTCCTGATAATTTGGGTCTCATATTACAAAATCTTCCAACTCTTCCTTCTACTTCATTCTCTTCATTCTCCAATGAGTCATAAAGCCCTGCCACCAATTCCTCCAATAGGTCTTTCTGTAATTACTTTATTTCAAAAAGGAAAAATATTCATGGTAACGATAGTTTAATAGTGAAAGCAATGTAAGAGAAAGTAAGTCTCTCTCTCATTCCAGACCCCAAGTGTCCTTTACCAGAGACAGAAGTTGTTAAACACTCACGCACGCACATGCCCACACACACATGCATACGCGAAGTGGAGCGACAAGACCTGATGTGGGTCCCTGCAGGTAGGGGACAGGATGGAGAGTGACTGAGGTGAACGCCAGGAGACCAGCATGGAGGCGTCTACAACGGTTCTCATGAACCATGATAAGGTTGCTAAGTAAGACCATGGCAACGTGAAGATTTATGAGATAATTACAGGAAGGGAAGAGGTGGAGGGACAATGCAACTGGATAGAGCCGGTGCTTAGGCACCTGGCTTCCCCGGCAAAGGAACACGAAGAACTGGTTCACGACGTCAGCTTGGTTGCCCTTGTGATACGTGGGAGACACAGAAGACAGCTAGAAATGAGCGGCTCTAGACTCAAGGTAGAGGTTGGGCTGCAGCAAAAGGGGCCTGCTGAAGTCGTGGACAGTCCCAGTCTCACGGGTGGAGGAAGCCCCGTCACGGTGCCCTGCCCACTGCATGGACAATGGAGGAGAGGACCTTTCTGGCCTGCCACAAACCTATTTCTATCTAGAGACATGTGTGTCGCTTGGTTAAAGTCAGTCCTGTTTTGCTTTTCTGTTATTTCTTATGCATACGTCCTGCTGTCCTATATCTGTCATCCATTCAAAGACTGAGGTTTCGCAGGTTTCATACATAAGAGATACAGCATTTTTGCACTGCAGACACATTTTCTCAAATTAGGATACACAGCCACCTGCAGTCAGGCTGTGTTCGAGCAATGTAAGAAGCGCAGGGCTGAAATAGGCATTGCTGTTCGCTTTGCCGTCTCTCACGTCTGCCGTCGCCTAAAAAACTACCCTATCCAGAAGACGACCTCGAGTGGGGCAGGGCTGCCCAGGTGACCACAGGCACATGAGTGACAAGGAAATGCTCACTGTCCACTACAGGCCACCGAGATTCTACAGTGGTTCTGCAGCATCTGTTCCTTTTCTACCTGCTGAAGTAAAATTTATGTACGATAAAATGTTCAGGTCTTAAACACACTCTCAGTCAGTTTTGACAAATGCATACACTTGCAACCAATGCCCCTAGCAAGACATGTAACCCCGGAAGTCACCTAGTGGCCCTTTGATTGATCTTCACCATACCCCAGAAGCAAACACTGACTGACTTCTATCACAACAGCTTCATAGATTCTGCACATTTTGAGGTGGCAGTTTACTAGGGATCGGCCAACTCCAGCCCATTTCCTGCTTCCATATGATCTATGAGCTAAAATGGTTTTTATATTTTTAAATGATTCAAAGAAAATCAAGAGGAGCATTTTGTGGCACATGAAAATTATATGACATTCAAGTTTCAGTGTTTATAATAAAACTTTCCTCTTTCTGAGGTGATTATCTCAAGTACTTTCTTACAGTAACAGAAAGCTAAGGCACACACTAAAGGAAAAGCTCACTCCTCCCTAAGAAATCTGCCTCTGTCTCCACCACACAGTTACCAAGGGCTGGAGTCAAGACTGAGAAATAGATGTCTTGAGTGTTGTTTTAATCACATTCTTATGAATCATAACTATCACTCATCCAACCATTCAAGCTCATGAAAAGTCAAAATATTATTAAAATGTGCAGTGTAGAAACTGAAAGCCTTTCACATGCCCAGCTCTCAGGGAGAACTCTACTCAGAGGTCTTAAAACTAAGTTGCTGCTCGTACTGAATTGTTCTTGTGTTGCGTCCTTTTCAGGAGGACCAGCATCACAAAGCTCTGTCATTACTAAAACAGGACAAGTGACGCAATAAACAGGAACAGGCCCAAGCTGAATGCCTCAAGAGGGCTGGGAGTGAGCCAACATCTGCCCTGACAGCAAGCAGAGACATCGCATCTGCAGATTAACACAGCGCCAAATGTCCAATCAAGGCAGGCTCGACTCAAATGTCCAAGGGACAAATTGGGCGTCTAAGAAAAGAGTCAGCTCCCTCAGGGAGAGGGGCAGGAACTGGAGATGCCACCACATTGTGTGTCCCGGGTTTGCCACAGTGGAGGTGCAGGTGGCCCCACCTTATGAACAGCTTGGCTCTTAACCTAGAAGCAATGTATGTTCCTCTTGGCCGGTAAAGTGCAACGCTGTCCCTCTACTGTGACTCTTAGGTTATGCTTTTAGGAGTAATATCCTCTGGAGACATCCTTGAATAAGATAAATTTTGGCCAATCAATCCAACTTAAAAGCCCATTTCTTCAAGCTCTGCCCAACCACCTCAGCCTCCTTTAATGGAAATACTTTCTTTCTTGCTGGAATGATTCACCTCTGAGGAAGAATGATTTGTATACTGTAGAAGAGTGGAGAAAAACAGATCTGTGTATCTGTAAGGCAGTGTCATGCAAAATGGCAAGCATAGGTAGGTCAGAGTTGCATTTCTTCAGACGGTCAGGGAAAAGCTAAGGGACAGCTTCTCCCCATGCCATTCATCCCTTAAATATACACCACATGCATATTTTTTTTATTACTCCATGTTTGCAGCACATACTGATTACATTCATCACGGGGAGCTGGTACATGTACATCTTTATTCTTATTACATCCCTCTCTGCTCCCCCTCCATCTCTTGATTCCTTTCCCATTTGAAAGAGACCTATCTCCCTACTTCATACCATATATCTTTTATTTTGTTCTTTATTTATATTTTGTGTTGTTCATGTAAGAGAAACCATGAGTTATTTAGGTTTGTATGGTTGGTTTCTTTCACTTAACAATGTGGTCTCAAGGTGCATTCGTTTTTCCCTAAACAATTCAAGTTTATCTTTCTTTATGGCAGAGTAGTGCTCCACTGTGTGTTAATACCACATTTTCTTTATCCATTCACCTGTTGATGGATATATAGGCTGCTTCCAAGATTTAGCTATAATGAATTGTGCTGCTATAAACACGGATATGCAAGTATCACTGTAATATGATGTCTTTAACTTTCGGGAACACACCTAGTAGAGGTACAGTTGGGTGAAATGGAATCTCCAGTTTTAGTTTTTTGAGGAATCTCCATACTGATTTCCACAGTGCTTGTATTAGTTTACATTCCCATCAACAATGGAGAAGGGTTCCTTTTCCCCGCACCTTCAGCATCATTTGTTATTTGGTGATGGCCATGCTTTCTGAGGTAAGCTGGAATCTCAGTATTGCTTTAATTGCATTACTCTAATGGCCAGCAATGTTGAATACTTCATGTTCTTATTGGCACTTCAATGAGTGTGAAATGATTAATCACCTGCGCATGTCTACATGTCTCAAGTTTTCTGGTTGGGTTGTGTGTGTGCGTGTGTGAATGTGTATCTCATGAAAGCTATGAATTTTTTCCCTAGAGTAATAAACACGTGCACACATCCCCATTCATTAATTCACGGAGCTCTTGGAATCCTGGTGCATGGCCAGGGAGCCCAGGTGAAGCAGCCTGTATCCAACAGGGCATGTTCCCTTGAGAGACATTGCAGAGATTCTCTGAAATGCCCTAGGGGTACCCAAGTGGCTCATGTTTTCCTACTTCCAGCTTCACAATGTGCCACGTCCCGATCACCTGTGGAGTGTGCCCTCCACAGAGCATGTGCTAGACTCTAGACCATTTGTTTTACATCTGTACAAAATGTATTAACAGGCTCTGAAATTATAACTTAGCTTGTCTTTGGAGAAAGAATGCAAGAGTTAGAGTAAATGAAGACATCGGTATTTTCATACTGTGTGTTCATGTGTGCACATGCATGCGCGTGTGCTATGTGTGTTTATGTGGTGCAGCCCTGGGAGATGAATTGCACATTCTGAGACTGTCACCAGACTGCAATGAGCCACCCCAGTAGGAGCCGGCCTGTGGGTCCCCAGACACCCCAACCCCAGAACGCTCAGTTAACCTCCTCCCATCAAGAGCCGCTCCACCTTCTGGGCCACCATCATGGCGAAGGTGGCTACTCACACTGAAGGCTTTCAGCAGCTCTGAAAAGTCCCAGTTCCCTCCTATCACAGAGGACTAATCTGCTTCTTATCACTGAGCTTGCTTAAACTTCGTCCCACTGCATGGCCCAGAGGGGATTACCAGCTGTCATGTAGCTTTTATCTTTCCACCTACCCAACAGCAGACAGGAGAGCTCAAAATGTGACAGAAATAAGAACCAAGAGGAAAGGAATCCCCACAGGGGTGACTCTGTGTCTCCCAGGCACTGAAAGCATCCTACACAAAATGTAAAACATGAATCTAGGTTCTCCTGAATTTTCCCGTCTCTTCTTGGCTGAAAGCATGAGGCTGATAAATAAGTAACTGCCAACCGCCAGCTCTGGCCAGCACAGAAAATCAAATCGCAAAAAGAAAAGCAAATCACGGAAGGCAGGCAACTGTGAGCTTTCACAAGGACACACACACACACACACTCACACACATGTAAACACACACGCACACACACACACGGAAAGGAAAGGAAAGGAAAGAACACCACCCTTCCTGGGTTTTCTAAGACAGACCTCTAATTGTTTCTGAGGTTACCTTCAGACAATACAGGATTTCCTGAGAGTTCAGCTAAGGAAAGAGAACATTTTCATTTCACAGGATCATCAGACACTGGCCCTACTGCTATGTATCTGTGGACGCAGGACCAACAATTCTGAGGTCCTATCGTGCAAAGGCTGACCAGACAGAACCCGGCTTATTTTACAGGTCATATTTCTTTTCCAGTCACCCTTGAGGCCAGTAGAATGATCTGCAGAGCCAAGTGGCCCAAATGACCCTGCATAGTTTTTTTAAGTGTGCATTGTTTAAAATTTTTCAAAGCTGCTCTGTTCTCTCGGCTCCCTATGCTGGTCTCTAACCATATGCTTTAAGGGTCCAAACAAGGACACTTTTGAGAGTGAAAGACAGTGCTATTAATAATCCCACAACGATAGCCAGAAACCAGGGCCGGGTACACGGAGAGACCAGACTACGGATTCCTACCCGGAGGGCTCTGACGTGGGCTGTGACCCCCCTCCCCTCACCATCCTCTCCTGATCTTTGCCAGCTTCCTCTAAGCCTCCTGTCCCTAGCCACGTGCCGTCTTCCACCTGCCCCCTGGGCTCAAAGCTTCTTCGCTTGGGTCCCTCCTCGCCCCGCTTCCAGTCTCCGCCTAGGTCTCAGTCTAGGTGTAGCTCGGGCAGGGAAGTCTCCTCCCACCCCAAAGACGACAGTGGCTCCCTTCACAGGCTCCCATGCTTCCGGAAGAGCCCGCGTCCCGTGTGCGGCTCCCTCTCAGTGGCGGCGGCGGCTGTCCAGACGCCCACCGTCCCACCTTGGTGAGGGAGCCCACGGCTGGGCTTTCTCGCCACCAAACCCTCAGTCCCCTGCGCTGTGTCCAACACAAGGACACACTGCATTCTGTCACCCCCTTCAAGATGCTCTCCTTCACGCCAGTGCCTTCTGGACACCGCTGTGTGCGCCCCGGGCCATGTGGCCTCTGACCTGGCCCCGGCAGAGGCTGAAATTCAGGAGGCTGGGGAAAGAAACCCAGGGCCACAATCCCTCATCTGAAAGCTGGGGCTTTCGTTGCCTTCACATTCAGAATTTTTCACGTGAACACGATAACATTGTGTAATATTGCCGCCGGGGCTGGGGCAGCACCCTGTAATCTGCCACATGGATGTTTCTTCAGCCAAAGTTGCGAATGTTCACACTGAGTGGCTAAATAGAGCCTCAAAACCACCTCACATGCCTTTGGGTTAGACTTTGCGAGTCACTTAGTTCATGTCAGGTCAGAATTTCTGCAAAGTTAAGAAGAAACGTTGATATTCAAGAGCTTTTGAATTTTAGAATTATGGAAAAGGAGCTGTGGATTTAGAGCAGCTGACATTTTATTTCAGGTACTATTCCAAATACAGAATACTATACACTCTGTATACTACATTAATATATATTACATATGTAGGAATGCTTTCCTAATCCTCAAACTATCCTACAAAGTATCACTGCTAATGTTTCAGAAAGACAGACAATGTTTCCCAGAAGAGCCCTCACTCAGGGCCTACCTTGCGGGTCAAAGAGTGTAATTCACACAGCTGGTGCGGTTCAGGCTCCTGACCCAAGTTGGGGCGATCCTAACAATCCTCTGAGACATGGGAACAGGACCACATCACCCTCTTTCACCCCTGGACTATAAAACATGAACTTTCAAGGAAAGTATGGAACCACCATAGAGAATCTGAGTATCCAAATACAACCAACCAGTGGGTAGCCCACGCTTGCTGATCCCTCTCTTCACATACAACACTGGCCCAGCACACGGGAACGTATGGCCAGCGTGGCCTGCCCCAATGCTGATAGGTGACAAGTTACTGTCAGGAGCCACTGGTAATTAAATTCTCCCACCACTGTTTGCTGCGCACCTACTCTGGACCAGGCACTCTGCTAAGCAGATGGTAAACAAGATAGATGGGGCTCATGTCGTCGCAGATCACACAGTTCCAGTTCAAGTTTAATTCCAACAAATTCATATCATATAACTGAATGTTTATGAAGAATTACTATTATAAACACTAAAGATATGAATAGAGTCTCCATATGCCCACTGAGTCACCCTAACATTCATGTTGACCATGGGCCATCCAGACTCGCTGTTATTTTGTTTTTAGGGTTTTTTTTTGTTTTTTGTTTTTTGTTTTTCTATGTGGGTACCGGGAGTCAGCCTCAGGACCTCGCGCTTGCCAGCAGGCGCTTGTGCCACTGAGCAATATCACCGGCCCTTTTTTTTCCCTTTTTATGTGGGTACCGGGAGTCGAACTCAGGACCTCTTGCTTGCCAGGTAGGCATTTACGCCGCTGAACCATCTCACCAGCCCTGTTTTCAGGGTTTTTTTTTTTTTTAATGTGGGTACCAGGAGTCGACCTCGGGACCTTGTGCTTGCCAGCAAGCGCATGTGCCGCTGAGCAATATCACCGGCCCTTTTTTTCCTTAATGTGGGTACCAGGAGTCGAACTCAGGACCTCATGCTTGCCAGCAGGTGCTTGTGCCACTAAGCAGTACCACCAGCCCTTTTCTTTTCCTTTTTATGTGGGTACCGGGAGTCGAACTCAGGACCTTATGCTTGCCAGGCAGGCACTTACACCGTTGAGCCATCTCACCGGCCCTGTTTTTAGGTTTTTTGAGACAGGGTCTCTCTATATAGTTCAGGCTGGCCTTGAATTCACTATGTAGCCCAGGCTGGTTTTTAACTTGTGGTGGTCCTCCTGCCTCAGCCTCCTGAATGCTGGGATTACAGGAGTGCGCCACCACACCCAGCACTGTTATTATTAACAGAGGATTAGCACAGTTTGCATACATACCGCAAATGTCTCATTAGTGCTCAATAGTGGAAAAACTAATACAACACAGCAATGTGGTTTTCAGAAACCAGTCCAACCAGTGTCTCCGGCCTGTTGAGAGCTGAGTTTATCCGATCAAAACTGCGTTCTACAGAAGCATACCACAAAAATACTGGTAAAATATATTTGAATTTCAAGAGAGCAAAGAAGAGCACAAAAACATTTCAGCAACAGTTAATAGGATGAGTACTCCATAGAGACACATTTGATGTAAGCAATGACAGGCTCTGTTAGCTTTACTCTTTCCTTCCTCATAAATATCACCCAATTTTGATCAGGACATTAATATGCCCTGCTAACTATACTCTTCCCCAACCTCCCTTGAAGTCACAGTGAAGTCACATGGCCATGTGTCACAGTTCTGGTGAGAAAGCTTAAGTAAAAGACTTTTTCTAATAAAAGTTTCCTATTAAAAGAAGAGAGTTGATGAAAGGAACCTTTCCAGACTCTTCTTCTCCCCTTCATTGTAGACCTAAGGACTCCACCTGTGGCTGCCATACTGTCGCCATGGTAACAAAAGCCAACAGCTCCAGTGGCTCTGATGAGGATCGTGCTGGCTTCCCTCTGGATTCGGTATCATGTGAGAAAAATACACCCCTGCTTGTTTAAACCACTGTTCTTTGATTCTTCATTCTTTGCAACCAAACACTCCTAACAGAGCACACGAGACAGAAGGTGGCACTTAAAAGTTTGAACCTTGGGCAACCGTCGCTATAGAGACCGAGAATTCTCCACAGTTAGTGCCTGGGTGTGGATACCAGGAAGCAACACGTCTGCTGCAGAGCTACGTGAAACGCCAACCATCACGGGCATCAACTCGACATCCGTCCCCGTGATTCTTTCTCCCCAGCAGAATCCTTCCCAGGTGGGGACCCAAGCGGCCTTTCCCTGCCCCAGAGCAAGCCCACTTCAGCCACCTGGGCAAAGCCTACGCTCTGAAGACGGAGAGTTCACGGGTCCAGGGCTGAGCTCTGCCGGCCGTGTAGACAGTGAAGCTGTTTCCAGCCCCACCCAGAATGCAGATTTCCATACGGACTCAGAGCTGACACTGATTCACTCAGGGCCTGTGTACGTCCATTGTCAGAACCTTCGGGCCATCTGGGGGTTTTTGTAGAAGTAGCTTCATAGAAGCCTGGGTTTAGGGCTGGTGAGATGGCTCAGCGGCATAAGCACCTGCCTGGCAAGCGCGAGGGCCCGAGTTCGACCCCTGGTACCCACAAAAAAAAAAAAGCCTGGGTTTACAGGTATATTTGACACAATATCGTTACTATTCTTAACTCAGCTGTAGCTTTTCATTTTTTTTATTTCTTGTAGCTTTTTATTTTTATTTTATTTTTTGTAGCTTTTTAAAGAGATACCAGAGAAATAATACATTCCCTGAGCCTAACAATCTCGCCTCCTCCTCCCTCTTTTTTCCCAGTGCTGGGGATCAAACCTAGGGCCTTGTGCATGCTAATTACTTGACCTACCATGGAGCTGCACCCCACTCTCCTTTTCCCTTCTGGAATTTAAGGAGTACTCTATGCTTTTTTTACTCTTGTGTTAAAGTTTCATTTGTAAATAACAATCTTCATTTTCTACTTCAGTCGTTGAAGTGCAACTTTTATTCCAGGAGCAACGTGGAGCCCCTGAAGGGGTTTATACATGGGGCTGCCATAACCAGATGTGTTTGATTAAAACAATCCTGGGGCAGCGCTATGGGAACGCACATGGTGAGGCGGCACGAGGAGGCCACCACGAGCAGGAGAAATGACATGGGCCTTGCGCGGGTGGGCAGATATGAGAAGGGCCCCGGGGGGGGAAGCAGGGGAAAGGTCTGGTGACAGACTATATTCAGGAGGCAAAGAACAAAGAGTGAAAGTGACCCGGATCTGACATGGGGTGGGTGGTGATGCCATCCCAAGGCAGGTGGGTCAGAAGAAGCGGGTCAGAGAGGGGAAGGGACGCATGGAACCTGCAGTTTGGGGCCTGCTGGGACACTGTGTGGAGGTGACCACAAGACAGCAGAACGTATGAGTAAGGCACTCAGATGGGAGCAGTAAGTAGAATTTGAAGGTAAACAGCAACTGAAGTGATGGGATGTACTGAAATCATTGAACGAAGATGAACGCAATGGGAAGGTGCACATCAGGGGACACTGATATGAGGGATATGTGCAAGAAGCAGCCTTCGCAGAGAAGAAATGGCCAGAAGGAAAGGAAGAACACCTCAGAGGAGGTGGGGAAGGGGAACAGGGTGGAAGCTGGGGAGGAAAGCAGGAAAGACCGAGTGGCCTGCCATGCTCAAGGCCAGAGTTTGGCTCACCTGACCCCAGGGTCCCTCCTGCCCAGCACACATGGGCATTGGCCACCTTGCACATCCATGAGCTCCTCCTCCCCTGGCCAAATTAACTGGCCAAAGGGTGGTCACCAACCCAGCTGTGATAGGAAGCACCTTGGGCTGAGCTCTTGAAAGGCAGAGGTGGGCCAGACCTGGCTGTCATGGGGTGTCATCTACCCCTGTGGTAGAGTTCAGATCTGAAATGTTCCCTAAAGGCTCATGTGCTAAAGGTTTGGTCACCAGCCTATGGCAATACTGGGAGGTGGTAGGGCATTTAGAAGGCAGGGCAGAGCAGAAGGAAGTTAGGTTGTGGGGGGCTGTGTCCTTGAAGGGGATCTTGGGACCCTGACCTCTTCCTCTCTCTTGGCTTCTCCACCACCAAGAGGTGAGCAGCCTTGCTTAACCCCACACTCCCTGCCTTTGCCATAGGATCAAAAGCAACAGCCAACCCTCCATGGACTACACCTCTGAAACCATGAGCCAAAGTCAACTTTTGCTTATAAACTGATTTTCCCAGGTATTTTGTCACAACGATAGAAAGCTAACACATTCTACCATGTGGATCAGGAAACAGCAGAGAAGAGGAAAGTGAAGCAGAGAGCCAGGAGCAAGCTGGTCTGGGGAAGACACCCTGCGTTCTGATAAATGACACCTCTGTTCTGTGGCTGGTTCCAGTCTGTATGTCTTACTTGGCACTGTAAAAATCCCAAAATATATCCAGCGAGAAAGGCAGAACTATAAAGGGCTGTGTTACCTGACAGGATGAAATATGTGCTAAATGGAGATGGAAGAGGTGGCTGTGGGAGCTCAGGAGGAGGGGAGATTAATTTTGGCTGGGTAAAAGCAGTGTTTCCAAAAGGGAGGTAGCACTGGAGCTGCCACTTTAAAGATGAGGACTCCCTTGTGGGGAAAGAAAGGAAAGAGTGCACTCTAGCTGAAGGAAGTGCAGCAGCAGTGCAGAGGCCGTGAATGCGCACAGAGCATTAAGGGAAGAGTGGGTGGCAGCCAGGCTCCTGCTCTGGTTAACTCCTGCCTGCACTTCTGGGAACCCCAGGAAGGCTTCCTACCGCCCACCCACCCCTGCCACCCGGCCACCCTCTTGTAGCCCTTCCTGCACCAGAGCCAAATGCTGTGACAAATCCTCTGCACCTCTAAACAGAGGTCTGCATCCATCTCTGCACACCCTATGCCGGGCACAGAGCCTGGCAAAGCTAGGACATCACAGTCTCGACAATCTCACACCCCTGCCACCCAGCCAGTGCATTTAGAGGACAAGGCCATGGGGACTGAGAAGCTAGGCTGGGTCTCATTTGAAGGACCAGTGGCAGCAGCGGCAGGGCAGGTGGAGGGTGCAAGCTGACATCCAAGGTTAGCTTGTGATAATGCACAGGACTAAGAATGTTACAACTGTTTATATCTTTTAAATTTACAGTAAGATAACACGCAATATAAAGTTCACCATTTTAGCCGAGCATAGTGGCACATGCCTGGAATCCCAGCACTCTGGATTCCTCCAGCTGAGGCTGGAGGATTGCAACAAGTTTAAGGCCAGCTTAGGCTACATAGTGAGGCCCTGCCTCAAAAAAATAAAACAAAGCAAAAAAAAACTTCCCCATTTAACAAAAAAAAAAAAAAAAAAAAAAAACTTCCCCATTTTAACCATTTTTAATTGTACATTTCAGTGGCATTAAATACACTCACATTGTTGTACAACCATTTAACCAGTGGTGGTGAACCTTTAAGAGACAAGGGCCCAACTGCAACCCAAAACCCACTTATTTACCCCAAAGTGCCAGCACTGCAATTAAACCTGAATACTGAGGTTTTAGTTTAGAAAAAAACAACTCATACGTTAACAGCTTTTGTCTTAAAAGAAAACCTAGTAACATGCGTGGTTCGCCATCACTGATCTAAACCATCCACCTCCAGAACATATTCGTTACCCAAACTGAAACTCCCGGCCGTTAAGGATGCCCTCTCCCCTCCCCAGCCCCCAGGAACCACCATTCTTCTTTGTCTCCGTGACTGTCACTCCAGGAGTCTCACACAGTGGGATCCTGTGGTATTTGCTTGTTGAAAACAACTTGCATTAGAGCGAGTTTAAGCTGTATTTACCGAGACGTTATCATTTCCTCCCTGTGAGTTAAGCAGGGAAGGAACTTCTGGTCGGCTTTTGGAGGCCGAAGAATCTGAGGCTTAGGAAGGTACAACGATTTGTCTCAGCCTTAGGCTTCAAAGATTGACAAGTGGCCTGTGGTACGTGGAGATACCAGGCTTAGCTGACCTTACACCCCCACAGCAGCTGGTTCAGAATCTCAGAATCAGGACAATGGCAGGGCCATCACCACACCCCTCAGCTCACACCAGCTGGCCTTATTCCCCCAGACTGAAGGTTTGAGCACTTTGCTGTGGATTAGCCATCAAAACAAAAAATAACCAATCAGCAGGATGATGCCAAACAAGGGGAAACTCAGCCAGAGGCCAGAATGTGTCTCCCTGTGGAGTCTGAGTGTGTCTTTCTATGGCTGAGTGCAGAGGTGGCTGGGAATAAGACCTCAGCTTTTTTTTCTCACTTCAGCAGTGACATATACTAAAATTGGAAGAACTCAGCTTTTAAAGACTCCCTATTTGTGGCAATGATGGAATTTTGGTAAGCAGGAGACGACTCAGAGAGGTCAAAGTCACTGACAGCAAAAATTATTAATCTGCACATTTGTGTTAGTCATTTTTCCATCAATGGAACAAAATACCAGACACCTGCAACTTAAAGAAGGAGAGATTTATTTGGCTCATGGTTTTAGAGAGTTCAGTCTATGGTTAGCTGGCTCCAAGGCAGAAATGGCATGGTGGAAGGATATGGTGGAGGAAAGCGGCCCAAAGCATGGCAGCCAGAAAGTAGAGAAGGGAGGAGCTAGGGACAAAAATACACCCTTCCAGGTCACCCCCAGCAACGTGCCTCTTCCAACTCGGCCCCACCTCCTAACAGCACATTAGCTCTGAACTCAGTGGATAAATCCACTGATGTGCAAAGCACCACATGACCAGGTTGGAGCAAAATTTGGGTTTCCTCTGCTGCCCTGCTTAGGAGAGAAGACGGGCCCAACTGAATATTAGGTTAGCTGTAGAAATATAAGCTACACTTTCTTTGCGAATATGAGTACAGTATAAGTTCTCTGCCCTGTTATAGGATGAATAGTTACTGAATACCTACTGTGTGTGCTAATTTACACCCCCACCAACAGTGTAGAAATCACCCCCCATCTATGCCAGCATTGTTTTCTGTTTTCTTGATAAAAGCTGTTCTGCCTTTGGGTGAAATTAAATCTTGAAATCTCAATGTAGTTTTGATTTGTATTTCCCTAAAGGCTAAAGATTTTGAACATTTTCCATATATTAATTGGCCATTTGTACTTCTTCCGAGAAGTATCTATTCAATTCATTTGCCTATTTATTGACTGGGATTTTTGGGAGTTAATACGTCTGAGTTTTTTTTATATACTCTAGCTATTAATCCTCATCAGAAGAGTAGCAAGCCAAGATTTCTCCCATTCTGTAGTCTCTTCACTCTGTTCTCTCCTTTGCTTTGTGGAAGATTTTTAATTTGATGTAGCACCATTTGTATATTTACTAAGTTTTTAAGCCAATTTACCTTCTTATCCCTGGTGTCTCATTTCTTCACAAGCTACCTTCTACAATGACCCAAAGGCAGCACTGAGAGTCCGCTTCCAGAAAATACCCTCCGTGACCACCTCCCACGCCAAACTCAGAATCTGCTCCAAAAGGTGAGCAACAGGAAAAGGAAGGCTATGGCATCTTCAAATTCAGTATTAGAAAACAAATATGAACTTGCCTCTGTCACATAGCTCAGTGACACTGCAGAGATTAAACATTACAAGGCCTAAGGCTCTAAAGGAAAAAAAGGTCTGGTAATAAGGTGTATGGGAAAAAAAAAAAACTTAATAAAGGTTTGGGATATGCAGAAATGGTTATGTGCGCCTAACATTTATTTGGTCATGGTATCTCTTTTCCAGGAAGAATTCTAGCCTCCCCCTACTCTCAGACATGTTTAGGGAAAAGACAAAAGTGTTTTCCTCTGCCTTGAAAGCTTCTCGTCCCATCTTCCCACCCCCATTCTCCTACTTCACACCGGTTTCCTTTTCAGATCTCTGTGTGGGGTGACTTCCTCATGGGGACCTCCCTAGATGTCTCCCCTACACCCCACAAGGCAGGGCCTCTGTGCTGTAACTGCCTGCTTCCTGGTAGCCTCCTGGACCCGTGTAAACTTCTTCAAGCCCAGGACCATGTTGTCAGGGTTATATCCCCAGCACTAATGCAGTGCCGACCACAGATATTTGCTCAGCGACCAACGGAAAATGACCAACTGGCCCCGAAATGAGTGTGTAGAACCCCAGGTATGAATAATTTGAATGGGGGAAGACACTTCCTGTCTGTCAGAAAACACAGCACGATACAGAACGGGAAGAGGTTAGGATGTGCTTGGTTGGGAGAATTTAAAAGTCCAACATTTGGCTTGAAAAGGACCCCAAAGTAGAGCAATGATATTAAAAAACCAGACAAGTACGGTAGTTGTTCCTGTGCTGGACACTAGGACCACAGGGCTGGCCAAGTGCGGCTTCCGACAGGCTGTGGGCTTGGAGAAAGCTCCCCCTTACTTACTTAGGTTTTGCTTAATTGCGTCTATCATGAGAAGGTGAGCAAAACAAAAATTTTAAATAGATTTCATATATTTGATATAAAATTTAACAAACCATCTTTCATAGCTTTTTAGAAAAGTAATAGATGCTCATTATAGAAAATGTTTGCTTTAAAATAAAAGGAAAGGAAAGATAATCCCATAATCCCATTTATCATCCCAGTATCTAGAGCTTCAGCGCTTTTAAAGTGGCTGACAGGAAGTTATTCATCTTAACTCTATACTGCATAAAATGTTGAAAATATGAAACAAGAAAATGGATCAAATAAGAATTTAAAGTACATTTTCTAATTTTAAAAAACTCAATGGCTTTACATTTTATTTTACATATGTTAATAGACCCTGTCATAAATTTTATTCTGCAAACTACATTTTTCATTTAATATTGGTTGGCAGATCCTGTGGTTCGGCTGCTCCAATACTCAGTTCTACCCCTCGTCTCCCTCACCTTTTGAAGAGCTAAATACTTCTTCAGCATCTCTTGCAACCAAGGGACTGGAGGCCTGAAGCTGCAGCAGCTCTCTTGTGAGCGGGAGGTGTCACGCCTTACAACATCCTCAGGAAATGTAGAGGCGTTGGTCTTGATGTTACTGAATCAACTGAACCAGTACCAGAAACTGCCTACATGGGTCTTCATGTTATGTGAGAGGAATTAATTCCTACTTATTATAGCCTCTTTCAAAAATTGTTATTAGGGGCCGGTGAGATGGCTCAGCGGCCTAAGCGCCTGCCTTGCAAGCGCGAGGGCCCGAGTTCGACTCCCGGATCCCACATACGAAAAAGGGGCCGGTGATATCGCTCAGCGGCACGGGTGCCTGTTGGCGACCGAGGTCCTGAGGTCGACCCCCCGGTACCCACAAAAAAAAAAAAAAAAAAAAAAATTGTTATTAGTTGCACCCAAATGTATTCATGACATAAAAATGTAACAGTTTTCCATGCCATTACATTTACTCTCCTACAATATCATTTTACATGGCTCTATACTATTCTATCAGAGATGTACCACAATCATTTCACCTATCTCCTATTGCTCAACATTACATCATTTTCCATTTAATTCTTACAAACCCAGGATGATGATTTTTCTAGGTAAAACCTTTGTACACATCCATAATTAGCGTCTTAGAATAAATTACTAGAGATGGGATTTGCTGGTCAAAGGGCATGCATATTTTTAAGACCAATACCAATCTGTACATCCTCACACTCTTCTCATACAGGGAATGTTGTTAAAAAAAAAAAAAAAATCAGGGGGCTGGTGAGATGGCTCAGCGGTGTAACTGCCTGCCTGGCAAGCGCAAGGGCCCGAGTTCGACTCCCAGAACCCACATACGAAGAAAGGGCCGATGATATCGCTCAGCGGCACGGGTGCCTGCTGGCGAGCGAGGTCCTGAGTTCAACCCCCGGTACCCACAAAAAAAAAAAAAAAAAAAAAAAATCAGCCATGTGTGGTGGTGCACGCCTGTCATCCCAGCACTCTGGAAGCTGAGGCAGGAGGATCACCACAAGTTGAAGGCCAGCCTGGAGTATATAGTGAAACCCTGTCTCAAAAAAAAATTTTTTTTTTAAATCAAACCAAAAACAATGCCTCATTTATCATCCTTTCTAAGGTTTCTTTTACAACCAAACATCTCTGATTCAACTTGTGAAAAATAAGCAAAGATCTGGATATGGGTTTTGCAGGCCTACAGCTGACTTCAGCCTCGTGACTCACTTGCAAAGCCATGAAGAAGACCGCGCTTGGCACACCCACACTCCAATCTGCGAAATTCCGCCTCACTGGCCAGCCTGGGCTCGGTTCAGCGGGAGAGGGCTCCCCAACCGAAAGTCAGCAAGGAACGTCTGCGGGAGCGCAGAGAGGAGCCAGGGAGACAAAGGAGTGAAAAACGGAACCCAAGGAGATGAGCTGATCTCTGGCAAGCCACGCATTTGAGAGGAATGAAGAGGGAAGAACGCCAGCAAGAACGCCAGCGGGGCGGCGCCTGCGCTCTCCTTCCGGCTGCAGTCCACCCTGCCGCAGCTGCACCCCTCTCAGCAGCGCCCCTGTTTGGACAGCTACTCCCCTCGAGGCCAGCAGCAGGGTCTCCTTGTCCTTGATGACTGGGCTCCCACAGCGGATCCTCAGAGGAGCCAGTTACCCACCCTCCCTGGCCACCACGTGGTCCCGCGGGACTTCCTTCATGGCACATGTCCCCACCCGGCCTGGCCCTGCTTAGGATTCGTGTTCCTATTCATCACCAGCACCCCACTGTTTCCTGCACCTCACCACCAGAACCTCAATGTGTACCCTCGGCATCCAGAATGGCGCCCCGGCACTATTTGTTGAGAGAAAGAGCAAATAACAAACTGATGATTTCCTAACGTCTCGCCAAACACACAATCACAGGCGCCCATGGTGGGCCACCTGCCCTGGGAGCGGCGGAGCTGGCAGCCCTTGGCATAGCAAGGCCGGGTGCTGTGCGCCCGATGTCCACGGCAGCTGCCAGCCCCGGGCGCCCCTGGGGTCCAGCCAGGGCCAGCACACGCAGATGGGTCTTCCCAAGAAGAATGACAGGGGCTACTGTCTCCTGGGGCTTTTCCCACACTTATTTCTGGTATTTTGTTCTTATCAGTCTTTTAAGTGCTGTTTAAAATTTTTTTCTTATGACAATTTTCAAACAAACAATTTAAAAGCCATAGTACAATGAGACCCACAGAGCTTCGCCCTTCTTATTTCAGAGTTTGTTGTAGTTTCTGGATATGTTCTGGAACATCTTAAAGCAAATATCAGACATCGTATCTTAAACACCATTATTAACTGTCCACGTGTTCACAGACTGCCTTCAGCGGGGACAGAGCCCAGAGGCACACAGACCATAACGAAGGGCGCCAACAGGTAAGGCTGCTCCCCGATGCCCGCTCTACGGCCTTTCCCACTGACCTGTGAGAGCAGGAAGGTTCCCACTAAATGCTTTAAGAACACAGGGCAAGCAAACACAGCCTGTTGTCCCTGAGGAAAGCGTAGGCACAGCCAGGCAATTGTCCAAAAGCACCAGGCTCCAAACAGTAATAAACCAGGTCAAACGGGCACTGCTGCCCAACGCTTGGTTATTTCAGTTGTCACCTCTCTGATTACTTAATTTCCCTGTTTAATCCCTCCAGATCCTGGAAGGAGCCTTGTTCACTAACTGTCACTGCCTTTTCTTCTTCCTCACAAAGGAGGGACGTTAATTAGGGGTGTTTCTGAGAACAAGGGAGGGCGTGTGCGCCTCTAGCCGTGGGCGGGGCTGTCTGGGGAGTTGGTGCTGAGCTCCTGGAGACAGGACAGTCAGTGACGGGGTCACACACAACTGGCACTGGCTCAAGCACAAGGCCTGGAAGAGCCAAGCACGAAATGGACTAAGGAATTAATGAATTGGGACTAAAGAGGCTGGATGCCCCCGGAGTGCTAGCATCCTGACCAATCAGACAGTGCATTGTAAACAACCAAAACAAAATGATAGAAGCTTGCAAATAAGCTTTAAAATCTACCATCTGAACACAGGAGTTGTTTTCCTTCTTCTGCATAAGTTCTAAGTCTTTGACCTTTGAGGGTTGGATTGTCCACAGCTGGAATCTTGTACCCAGGCAATCGCGTGTGCTGTCTTCCTCACTTATCACAGCACACACGTTCTTGCGCTGTGGTCTCCCTCCCAATTACTGTCAATGGCTACATGGTTTGCAGGTGTGCTGACAAGTCATAGTTTAAATTACCTCTCTGCTCCGTGTCTTTCCTCTTCCTCTGCATGTCCATTTCCTTTTTTAGGGTGCAAAGGAAACTGCCCTTTTGTCTGGGATCTGTGCTCATCTCCCACCACTTTTGCCAAGAAGCCCCTGGCCCCTGAGCTCTCCCACCCCCCAGGCCTTAGCTTCTGAATTGCCGTTACAGACAACGCTCTTCAAGGGTCGAGGCTCTCATCACAGCCCGTGTTGTCACTGTTTGTTGTAGGATCTGTTTGTCCACCAGACAGGGCAAGACCAAATTTTCTGAGTCTAATTAGATGGGTGGCCTTAGTCTCCCTTGGGCCTTAGTTTCCTCACCTGTAAAAGGGGAGAGGAATACACATGCTGTCCCATCTACAGGGATGCAATGAAGATCCTATGAGGCAGTCCTGTGAAGATGCCTGGTACAGCACAAATGTTGACAACCATTACAAACTATAATCTGCTATCTGATTCTAAGTAACAAAGAGCAATCCTGTTAGTATAACCCTTTGAGGCTCACAGCCTCAGACGCGCAGTGATAGCTAACATCTATGGCAGGCGTATGGACACTGTGCTAGGCAGTTCACATGCATTTTTTCATTGTAACCTCACTGCTGATGAACGGGATCAGATCTAGTACGATTCTCACTTTCCAGAGGCTCAGAAGACAAATCACTGACTCGAAGCTATACTGCTTCAGAACGTGGGCTGAGAACTCAGTACAAGCCTCTCCGTGCCTCGCAAAAATCCCCATCCATCCATCCACACAAAACAGTGCATACAATTTCCAGAAGTTCATGAACCCCCCCCCCACAAAGCCCATCGTCTTTGCACCCCTGTTGCAGGAAGGTGAATTGTGCAGAAAAACTCAAAGATTTATATCCCCCTGGAGCTGGGAGGTTATGAAAGTGAACTGTGTCAGCAAGTATTCTGGAGGAAACCTTGCAGCCTGGGAAGAGGTGGTAAATCTTGAGGTCTCACTAGACATGGTTTCCTTGGCAACTTAAGTCACCAGGCTGATTGAAGACTCTTGGCCCAAAGAAGAACCACATGGCATAAATTCTGCACTCTGATAAATCAGGTGCTGGAGAAGCTCAGGGTGCCATCAAGCTTTGGCCACCAGCAACGGCGGGCAGCCACTTACGGGTATAAATGGTCTCTCAGGGCACTCTCTGCTCGATGTACTCCACAAACCGAGACCAGGTCACTAGAGTCCTCAAAGAACCAAAGTGGGAGCAGGAACAAAAGTGGGTAAAACCATCTGGCTTTGGTCTGTCCCAGTCTCAGAATGGCTTTGGAAACAGGTAGGCACCGCTGTGGGTGTGCAAGTGAGTGTGTTTCACACTGAGGAGGGTCACCAGGTGTGGAGGGTCACACCCCTCTACAGACCCCACTCCCTGGGATCTCATCACGAGCCAGCTAAGCCATGATCATGAAAAGCAAAGCTAGGGGACAGATGGCATCTTCCAGAGTGGCACGGTGTGGGCCAAGCCTCAGGGACCACCTGGGGCCAGGAGGAGATGAGCGGCAGTGGTTTCCATGGTGAGCGCTCCCAGAAGAAGTAACAAAGGCTTGGGGAGTGTGCAGTGTCCAGACACGCAGCCCACTGCACAGCGAGAGCTGCGGCAGCCCCTGCCCCAATCACGGTGGGAACAAGCTGCTCTCAGCTCCGCTGTGGGGAGGAGAAAGGGAAGGAGGCTGGAGGCACTGGTGGGGTAATGCTGGGAGCGCAGAGATCTCCCCACCTGAGACTGCCAAGCTTGGAATGAAGCTGCCATGAGATCATACACAGAAATGGTGCCAGGCAGCCCCCCACTGTCAGGGAGGCCGGCCCCCCATGGAAACAAGGCTTACTCTGCCTCTAACAAGAGGCACGCGGGTCCTTTCTCTCTCTCTAGCATATATTTGCTGGCCCACACTTAAACTTCTGCCAGCATACTGTCTTTAAAAAGGAAAAAGTACAGGTCTACCATTCTTTATCTGCAATTCTGAAACCCAAAATGTTCTGGAAACAGAAATATTTTTCTTAAGTATATGTAAATAATTTGGTAGCAAAAAAATCTGCCCTGCCTTGACACAGTTATTAAATAAAATCTTTACTATGAGTTACGTGTGTCTTACTGAAGACCTAGTCACGCACCTGACTGCAGAGCGCTAACCCCAACCCCAAGTCCTAGTGCGAATGCTATGCAGTCTAGGGCGTAATAAGCAAAGAATTCCCTCAAAAATTCAAGGATTTTTGTGATTGTGGACACATAGCTTATTTTCTTTTTCTTTTTTTTTTTTTATTTTAAAGAGAAGAAAAAACAAATCAAAAGAAGAACAAATTTTCGAAACAACATAATAGGAGGGTAACAATGGTTAATACATTACGTATTACTATCTTTAAGTTAGTTATTCAGGATACCAGACATTAGCATTCAATTGTCCAAACATTATTGGCACAAACCTTACTCTTCAATGAACTAAGTAAAATTGGTAGTGTATCTATCTTAACCATCTTATATATATATATATACAATTTTTTTTCCCTTTCCCTTCTTTCTTTTCCCTATTCCAGTCTCTCTTTCCTTTTGACCAGTTTCTTTTTGATTCATCATGTCTATTGTACATTTTGGATCTTATTTACTCTTTCAGTTTCTCATACTAGAGAGACAATACGATGCTTACACATGTGCTTCCGATTTATTTCACTTATGAGTATTTTCGCGAGTTGCATCCATTTACCTATAAAAGTCTCCAGTTTATCCTTCTTTATGGCTGAATAGTACTCCATTGTATAAAAATACCACATCTTTCTTATCCATTCCTCAGTTGATGGGCATTTGGGTTGTTTCCAAGATCTGGCTATTACAAATTGTGCTGCTATAAACATGGGTGCACATATATCGCTGTGGTACGATGTTTTTAATTCTTCTGGGAAGATGCCCAGAAGGGGAATAGCTGGGTCAAATGGGACCTCCAACCCTAGTTTTTTGAGGAATTTCCACACTGACTTCCACAATGGCTGTACCAGTTGACACTCCCACCAACAGTGAAGAAGGGTTCCTTTTTCCCCACAGCCCCTCCAGCATTTGTTATTAGTTGATTTCTTTATAGTAGCCATTCTTTCTGGGGTGAGATGGTATCTCAGTGTTGTTTTAATTTGCATCTCTCGAATGACTAGTGATGTTGCACATTTTTTTGTATATTTATTTGCCATTAGTATTTCTTCATCTGAGAAATGTGTATTCATCTCAGATGCCCATTTTTGGAGTGGGTCTTTAAATTTGGGAGGTCTAATTTTTTTGAGTTCTTTATATGTTCTCGATAGTAATCCTTTCTCTGAGGAACAGCTGGCAAACATTTTTTCCCACATTGTGGGTTGTCTCTTCACTCTGTTGGTGGTTTCTCTTGCTGTGCAAAAGCTTTTTAATAAGATGAGATCCCAATTATTTATTCTTTGGGATAGTTCCCGTGTGGTTGAGTTTTTATTCATAAAGTCTTTGCCTACACCAATGTCTTCAAGGGTTTTACCTATCCTACCTTCCAGCAGATTTAATGTTTCTGTTTTAATATTTAGATCTCTGATCCATTTTGAATTTAGTTTAGTGCATGGTGAAAGATATGGGTCTAGTTTTAATCTTCGGCATGTGTAGAGCCAGTTTTTCCAGCACCATTTATTAAAGAGGCTATCTTTCTTCCAGCGAATGTGTTTGGCACCTTTGTCAAAGATAAGGTGGCTTAGTATGTCTGGGGTTGTTTCAGCATCTTCTAATCTGTTCCATTGATCTTCACGTCTGTTTTTTTGCCAGTACCACATTGTTTTTATCACAGTAGCTTTATGGTATAATTTCAAGTCGGGAATTGTGATGCCCCCTACCTTGCCTTTGTTGCCCAGAATTGCCTTTGCTATTCTACGTCTCTTCTGATTCCAAATGAATTTTAGGATTGTTTTCTCTAATTCTGTGAGATATGCTGTTGGAATTTTGATTGGAATTGCATTAAATCTGTATAACAATTTTGGAAGTATGGCCATTTTCACTATATTGGTTCTTCCTATCCAGGAGCAAGGGATATCTTTCCATTTTCTGATATCCTCTTCAATCTCCTTTTTCAGAGTACTGTAGTTTTCAGTGTAGAGGTCTTTTACATCCTTTGTGAGGTTGATTCCTAGGTATTTCATTTTTTTGGATGTCATTGTGAAAGGTATTGTTTCCCTAATTTCTCTTTCAGTAAGTTTGTTATTTGTGTACAGCAAGGCTATTGACTTTTGAGTATTGACTTTGTATCCAGCTACACTACTAAATTTGCTTATTAAATCTAGCAGTTTTTTAGTGGAGTTTTTGGGGTCTTCTGTGTAGAGTATCATGTCATCTGCAAATAATGATAATTTAACTTCTTCCTTTCCAATCATTATTCCTTTTATTTCTTTCTCTTGTCTAATTGCTCTGGCTAAAGTTTCCAGAACTATGTTGAATAAGAGTGGGGACAGTGGACATCCTTGTCTTGTTCCTGATTTTAGAGGGAAGGCTTTCAGTTTTTGGCCATTTAGTATAATATTGGCTGTTGGTTTGTCATAGATAGCTTTTACCAGATTGAGATAAAGACCCTCTATTCCAATTTTCTGTAGGGTTTTTATCATGAAAAGGTGCTGGACTTTGTCAAAAGCTTTTTCTGCATCTATTGAGATGATCATGTGATTTTTGTCTTTGGTTCTGTTAATATGGTGTATTACATTTATTGATTTACGTATGTTGAACCATCCCTGCATCCCTGGGATGAATCCAACTTGGTCATGGTGTATAATCTTCTTGATGATTTGTTGGATTCTGTTTGCCAGTATCTTATTAAGGATTTTTGCATCTATGTTCATTAGGGAGATTGGCCTGTAGTTCTCTTTCTTAATTGGGTCCTTCTCTGGTTTTGGTATCAGGGTAATGCTTGCTTCCAGGAATGAATTTGGGAGTATTGCTTTCCTTTTAATTTCATTGAAAAGTTTGAGAAGTATTGGCGTTAGGTCTTCTCTAAATTTCTTGTAGAATTCGGCAGTGAATCCATCAGGGCCTGGGCTTTTCTTTGTTGGGAGGTTTTTAATTACATCTTCAATTTCATTGGCTGATATTGGTTTATTTAGGATTTTTAAATCTTCTTGATTCAGCTTTGGTAATTCATACGAATCTAGGAATCTGTCCATTTCTTCTGCATTTTCCATCTTAGTAGAATATAAATTTTCAAAATAGGTATAGATGATCTTCTGGATTTCTGCAGGGTCCGTTGTGATATCACCCTTTTCATTTTCAATTGCATGGATTTGAGTCTTTTCTTTTCTTTTTTTAATAAGGTTGGATAAGGGTTTGTCAATCTTATTTATTCTTTCAAAGAACCAACTTTTTGCTTCATTGATTCTTTGTATTGTTTTTTTAGTCTCCAATACGTTAATTTCTGCTCTGATCTTTATAATTTCCTCCCTTGTACGGGCTTTTGGCTTAACCTGCTCTTCTTTTTCTAGAAGCTCGAGTTTCACCCTTAAGTTGTTTATTTGCGCTTGCTCTATTTTCCTGATATAAGTATTTAATGCTATTAATTTCCCTCTTAGGACTGCTTTCATTGTATCCCATAAGTTCCGGTATGTTGTACTGTCATTATCATTCAGTTGTAGAAATTGTCTAATTTCTTCTTTAATTTCATCTGTGACCCATTGGTTGTTCAGGAGGGTGCTGTTTAATTTCCATGTGTTTAGGGAGTTTTTGTGACATCTTTTGCCATTGACTTCCAATTTCATTGCACTATGGTCTGATAATATGCATGGGATAATTTCAATTCCTTTGCATTTACTTAAGCAGGTTTTATGAGCTAGTATGTGGTCTATTTTGGAGAATGTCCCATGTGCAGCTGAGAAGAATATGTATTCTGATGTTGGGGGGTGGAACACTCTGTAGACATCTACTAAGTCCATTTGTTCAAAAGTTCGGTTCAGTTCTACTATTTCATTATTCATTTTCTGTCTAGTTGATCTGTCTTTTTGTGACAGTGGAGTATTGAGATCTCCCAATATAATTGTATTAGTGCTTATTTGATTTTTCACGTCCTTTAGTACTTGTTTTATATAGCTGGGTGCACTGGTATTTGACGCATATATATTTATGATCGTTATCTCTTCCTCTTGGATTGTTCCCTTTACAAGGATGTAATGACCGTCTTTATCTCTCTGAATCATTCTTGGCTTGAAGTTCACTTTGTCTGCAAAAAGAATAGCTACCCCTGCTTTTTTCTGGGTTCCTGTGGCATGGAGTATTGTTTTCCATCCTTGACTTTCAGTCTATGAATTTCTGAATTAAATGTGTTTCTTGTATACAGCATATTGTTGGATCTTGCTTCTTGATCCATTTTGCCAGTCTGTGCCTTTTGATTGGTGAATTGAGACCATTAACATTGATGGTTAAAACTGATATGTATTGACTTATACTTGTCATGATATTTTCCTGTTGTTGGTTCCCACTCTTTGTTTTTCCCCTTTCCTGCTATTTAATTATCTGCCCTTCCTGGTGGATTCCTTCTGTTGGGGTTCCTATCTCTTTCTAGAATGTCCTTCAGAACATTTTGGAGTGCTGGTTTGGTGGTCATAAATTTTCTCAGATGTTCTTTGTCATGAAAGTATTTTATTTCTCCATCAATTTTGAAAGATAGTTTTGCGGGGTACATCAATCTGGGTTGAAAATTATTTTCCTTTAGAGCTTGAAATACGTTATTCCAAGCTCTTCTTGAATTGAGGGTTTGTGCTGAAAAGTCAGCTGTGATTCTGATGGGTTTTCCTTTATAGGTGATTTGTCTCTTCTCCCTAACAGCTTTTAAGATTCTGTCCTTCTGTTGAATTTCTGGGATCTTGACTATAATATGTCTGGCTGAAGTTTTTTTTTTTGATCATGTCTAGTTGGTGTTCTAAAAGCTTCACTTATAGGGGGGTCAAATTCTTTTTCTCTTCTAGGAAAGTTCTCCCTGATTATGTCTTTGAACAAGGTTTTAATGTCATTGATGCTATCTCCTGCTTTTTTGTTTATTCCAATTATTCTTAAGTTGTTTATCTTTGAGTCATCTAGCAGCTGCTGAATTGATTTTTCATGGTCCCTTGCTGTTTTTAAGAATTCTTCCTTTTCATGATCACTAATTGCAAGCCTGTCTTCTATATCTGAGATCCTGTCCTCGCATTGGCTTAATCTGCTACAAATACTTTCAATGGAATTTTTATTCTCTTGGATATCTGCTTGAATCTGCCTTATGGATTCCATTTCTTTCCTATGTTGAGCATTCATGGTTTCTATAGTTTTCTTAAGCTCATCTATTTTTTTTGTCTGTATCAGCTATAGTGTCCTTACGCATGGTCTTCATTGTGGACATTATCTCTGCAGTTATCTGTGAGATTATTTCTGGTTTAATTTTTTCCAGAGCCTCATTCAGTTGCTTTGTTGTTACCACTTCAGATAGGCCAGGTGGGTGGTTTTTGGATTGTCCCACCTCGTTGCCCCCTAGGTTTGCCTTTGGTGAATTGGATGTGTGGGGTTGCATCTTGTTTAAGTGTCATCTCATTTTTTCTTTCTTTAATTCCTGGGGTGATGTTTGCAAATTACCTATGGTAGGTTACTTTATTGCTAGTGTTTAAGATCTTTAGAAGATGACTACTTCTCTGCAGTATCTTCCAAGTGGAGCTTGCTTTTGGGTTTTGAGCTTTCTGCCAGATCCTACCTCTTCAATTCGTTGGATATGCGAAGTTGCTACCTGTTTGGCCCAGTCCTTGATTCTTTGGTACTGTGCCACTGTATTTTCTGTGTCCCTTAGTCAATCTCAATCATGAAATACCAGGAAGGAAAGATGTTTAGAACAATTATTTCACATTTGGGTATAATGGTAACTAAAGCATCAAACACAGCCTAGAAAATGACAGACTGAGCTAACCAGTTATTTACCACTTTTAGCTGTATAGAGTAGAGTTGCGGTTATATAACAAAATCTAAAACACACCAGAAAAATTATATGCAGTATACAAGCCCTATGTATGTCAATTTTTCCCTCAGGAGTTTAAATTTAAAATGAGTTAAGGAGGAAATAGAGTATTGGGAGAGTAGGAAGGAATTAGATGTAAGGTTAGAGGACCAAGAGGGATCCCACTAACATTGGGACACTGGTGCAGAGGACTGGTGGGAAAAAGAGAAGGAAAGGATAAAAGGAAGAACAGATCACAACCACAGTCACAAAGAAGTTAGAGGCGCTGTTTACACTCATATAAAAAACCAGAGAGAATAATGAAGGAAAGAGCAAATACACATACAGAAACAAAAACGAAGATAAAAACAATAAAACAGACAAAACAAAAATAAAACCCCACCAAAAAAACAAACAAACGAACAAACAAAAAACAAAAACAAATTAAAAAAACCTTCGCCAGAACAAAAAACAAATGAGAGAGAAAAAAATAAAAATAAAAATAAAAAAAATAAAAAAATAAAAAAATAAAAAAGAATCAGTTGCAGGTGTTGACTCTGCTGTAGGCAGGCACCGTGTGGTGACAGAGTCCTGTTCCGTGCAGGTCGGTCCCAGTAGGCCAGGAGCAGCCCTCTGGCGGGCGGTGAGCAGAGGCGCGTACTTTCAGGCAGAGACCAGTCTAGCTCGCCTCCGCTCTCAGCGCCCTTTCACTATCCCTGGGCCTGAGAGGCGCAGCGCGCTGTCCAGAGCGCGGGTTCCCTGCACTGGTTTCCCGCCGCTCTGATTTTCGCCACGCCCCCCACAATGGCGCCGGGCCAGTCGCTCTCTGGCGCGGGACAGGTGTGGCTGAGAGACCAGTCTCCTTTGCCTGCTGCCCTCAGCACACTTTCGTGGGCCTGAGAGGCGCCGCGCTGCCCTGTCCGGAGCACGAGTGTTCAGCGCTGTTTTTCTTTCGCGCCGGTCTGAGTTTCGTCGCACCCCCCACAATGGCGCCCGGCCGGTCGCTCTCTGGCGCGGGGCAGCTGTGGCTGAGAGACACTCACTGCCGGCCAGCGCAGTTCTCCGCCACTCCCCCGCCCCGCCGCTGTCTCGGGATCCTCCATGGGGGCTCCCTGGGCGCCAGCTGTCACCATGTGTCCGCAGAATTGAGCTCTGTCGCGCCGTGATTCCTAGGATGGTAGAAGGTGCGCGCGCGCGGTCTGCTCCTTCTTCTTTGTTGGAAATCACCCTTCACTGGTGCCGGGGGTCCCAGATTGCGCTTCAGAACTTTTCTGGGTTCCGGGGAGGCATCTCCCCCCCTCCTGCGCTCTCCCGGTAGCTATATTCCCATGTTCCAACGGCAGCTTTTAGAGATAGTTTCGCTGCCTGCTTCTTACTCATCCGCCATCTTTTTTCCGATCAGCTTATTTTCTGCAGGTTCATAAAAATGAAATAAATGTCTCATATCAAATAGGCTGACTATAATAAAAAGCTAACCTACAAGATCACGTTAGCCTCCAAGTAGGAGGATGGCTTTGGGGCAATCTGCGCTGTCTGCAACCTCATGGGACCCGAGGTTCAGCCCACCCTTATGTTTCTGGTCCTAATTTTTAATTCACTTATGATGTCTAGTTCTATTAAACTTTAGCTCTCCAGGGTTCTGGAAGCCCCTCCCCTACAACGGTAAGGATGAGTGACAGTCACAGGGTCTCCTGCTCCTCCCCCAGGAGAATGTGAACCTGTGGACCAATCCCTGTCCTCTCCAGGGGGCCGTAATTTTAGAAGAGGAGAATAAAGTTCACAAAGATGGGATGGCTTCTTGAGGATTCTACACTGTTTATGAGAACAAGTGAAAGGGCTCCCAACTTTTCCATCAGATAATCTACTTTCCCTAGGCCAAGGTGCAAGGACTATTTTAGGGACTAGAGAACAAGAAAGGAGGCATTTTTAAAAAGAGTCTAGATGGTTACTGTCATGGCTTGTGTCTAGATGTCCCCCAAATTTGTATGTGGTCAGGGGTGGGGCTTTTCAGAGTGGCTGGATCTAGAGTGTGTGATGCTGGGATTAAGTATGTGATGCTGGGATTAAGGGTGTGTGATAACTAAATTAGTCCACTGATTGGTTTGGCATAGTTCTGGGTGTGGATAATGGGAAGGCCCACCCTGGGTGTGGGTGGCACCACCCAAAGGGTAGGTAGTTTGGATGGATATAAAGGACAGACAAAAGGCAGCCTGGCTGCTGCTTCCTCACTACTTTGCTGCTTTGCTGCCTTCTGCCCACCATGAACTGTTTCTCCTCTGTGATCCCCTCTGTCATGCCACTCTGCCTTGGAGCCAGCCAACCAGGGACTGAAACCTCTACAAACTTTGAGCCAAAATAAACCTTTCCCACTTTTGCTTTGGGTGTTGGGTATTTTGTCTCAGCAACGAGAAAAGTAACTAAGATTGTTTATAACCAAAAAGACCTGGATTCAAAGCCACATACCACCATTGAAGAGCTATGGGAGCTTGGAACGTTCACCTCCAGGCTCTGAGTATTGTCTGGAACCTGGAGAAAAACAGTATTTTCCTCACAGTGTTCTTATGAGGGTTAAATGGCATGTAAAACATCTGGCACATGACAGGCTCTCCACGGATGGTAGCTATTATGCCTGCTGCTGCTAGATCCAGGCATTTGAGCAGGGCCTGGCTTCACATCTGACTTTACCAGGTTGCCTGACTCCGCAAATGCAGGGGCTACTGACTTCAGGAGCACAGAGCAAGTGTTTAATAAACACAGACAGCCACAAATCACATTGGAAAACCAATCCACTGCAGCTAATAACAGCTTCCCAGATGCCTGCACTGGCTTTGTTAGAGACACTAAATAGTTCCTAATAGCTGTGAAACCAAATCACAGAGACAACAGTGAATCCCATCTGCATTCATTTCTGGGCAGGCCCTGCAAAGCCTTCTCTTCTGGAGACTGAGCAGGGAAGGCATCTGTGAGTCACACCATATCCATTGCAAGCACCCGTGTAACAGCACCGCACACTTTGAGGACAGCATCTTCTCCCCATCTGGTCAGGGGACAAACACTGAGCATGTGCCATGTACTACGTGCCATGTTAGGTGCTAGGGCATGAAAACAAACAGATGACCCCGATCCTCTAGAAACTCGGCCTTGGGGTGAGATGGGTGTGTGCAGCTGTTATTGAGGGAAAACTGCACGTGCTAACAAGACAGACAAGCAGAAGGCAGCAGAGGAGGGCAACATAAAACAGGCATTTTGCTGGGTGCGCCAGTGCACGCCTGTAATCCCAGCACTTGGGAGGCTGAGGCAGGAGGATCAACGGCTAGTTCAAGGCCAGCCTGGGCTACATAGGGAGTTCAAGGTAAGCCTGGAATATGTAGTCTCAAAATAAAAAAAAAAAATAAAACCCACACACACACACACAAAAGGCATCTACTTAATGTCCAGTATTTCCATAATGGTGGAATTTTATATACTGAACATGTGTTACTACTGAAATCAGAAAAAAAGAAAAAAGAAAGAGCTTAAAAGCCAGGGATAGACAGATTATTTAACTAATATTCAAATGGCCTGAGTGCCAAAATTCAGGCATGTCACAATGTTTTGGTGGACACTTTAGAAAAAAGGAGGGTGCCCCACACTGCCTGGAAGGAGGGTGACAATCGGGCTTCCGGAGAGGGTGACACTTACTGTGACTTGAAAGCGAGGTGTAAGTTAGCACGAAACTTTACTGATCAACCCAGCAGCTCATCAGTATTCAAAATGTCCATACCCCTTCCCCGGATGCTCCTCTCCTACTTCATTCCAAATGCCAGGAAACAAACGGGAAGCTCAGCGAGACGTTCATTGTATCCCTGTGCGTAACACTGAAACACCGTCCTACAGTGTGCTACGTTTCAAAGGCAAGTTACGCAAGGTGGACTTATTTTTGTAGAAACAGTTTTGCTTTTTTTTTAATGCACAGAAAGTGTCATATATGGATAGGAAAACTCCGAAAAGATAAACAACAAACCAGCAACACTCAGGCACATTAGAGCTGGTGGAGCAGGGCTGGGGAGAAGAAATCTCCTATTGTCATTTACTCCATGTATTTTGCAGTGAGAATATAACCTTTTTGTATTTTAAATTGATTTTTTAAAAAAAGTTTATTACTTGGCAAGTTATGGATACAAAAAGATAGGTTTTAGAGAAAGTGCATGTTGTTTTATTTGTTTTTGCTTGTTTTTTGAGACAGGGTCTCACTACGTAGTTCAGGCTGGCCTTGAACTCACCATGTAGCCCAGGCTGGCCTTGCACTCGCTGTGATCCTCCTGCCTCAGCCTCCCAAGGGCTGGGATTACAGGCGTGTACCCCCATGCCCAGCTAGACAGCGCATGTTTAAAAACAGTTCAGCGCTGCTTGCTCCAGGAGGCCTGAGAGCCCAGGGGACAGGGCAGGAGGAAGGACTGCGGAAGAGGAAACAAGGGTGGGGTTTCCGCTTGGAGGAGCGAGAAGGGCAGTAGACATAACAGCAGGTCGGGGTATAGCGTGAGTCCACAGAGAAAGTCAAGAACGGAAGGACCAGACAGACAAGGACAGGGCAGAGTGGAGCTGACCCCATCTCCCAGGAGCCAAGAGCTTTTCTCAGCAGGAAGCACTGAAGCAGGAGGGCGTCCTGCTGGAGGAGCGCTTCTCCGAAACCCAGATTCCCCCTGAACGCCTACTATCACTTTGTGGGGGGCCCAGAAAGTCAGAGGGAGAGAAAAAGCTTCTGAGTGGCAGAACACAAGCAAATGCAGAGAATATTTTATTGAAATCAAGTCAGAGGAAGTAATAAAAGTCCCAGCTTACTCACAAATTGTCCCGGTACAAATACCAGCGGCAGCATGGCAAAGGTCAAGAAGCAAACCCTCATCCGGGGAGTTTCAGGCCCACTGCACTGTCCTGTCCCCAGCTTCTCATTTCTGGGTCTCCTTTCTTCTCGGTGGATCTTGCTTACTTCATCCAGTTTTTGGAAACCCGTCCTCTCAGTAAGCCATTCTTACTTTAGCATGAATTTCTGGCAATTCTTGCCTTTCAGTGCATTCTTGGGTTAGGCCCCAGCGTCTTATTCAGAGGGTCCACTTTTCAGAATCTATTCTGAGCATCAGGCAACAGGTGACCACTGAGCAGAGGGTCCCCTGCCTTCAGAAGTGAGTCCTCTTTCTCACACATCTAAGCAAGTTAGAAAATTCTCTCTCAGAGCCGCCCTTTGGCCCAGGATGTATACATTAGATTCCAAGACCCTGAGGAGGTGCAGGGAGGAGGAAACACTATTCCCCATACGACTTCCTCAAAACACATCAGCACGTGAACCAAAGACGCAATTTTCTCCTTGATCTAAGCAATTCTAGACAAGAAAACCAGGTAATTCTGCTGAGAAGGTATCCCTATAGTGGTTAGTATCTCTTCAGCTACACCCACCAAATTGAGTCAAGAACTCTGAGCTTCTGTTTCTTGCGGTGTTGCATGAATATTCCCTTGGCGGGTTTTGATGCTGAGGACCTAAGCATCTCAGTCGCCTGGCAGCTGAAGAGCACCCGGGTCCCATCCAGCTGGTCCTTGAAGGGTACCGGAAACAGCCCTGTTCAGAGCCAGGTGTGATAGCGCACACCTGTAATCCCAGCACTCAGGAGGCTGAGGCAGGAGGATAGCTGCAAGTTCAAGACCAGCCTGGGCTACATAGTTGAGTCCAAGGCCAACCTGAAATACATAGTGAGACCCTGTCTCAAAAAAAGAAAGAAACAGAGAGAGAGAGAGAGAGAGAGAGAGAATGAACCCCGTTCAAGCACAGCCCCACTTCCAGCTGGGGCTCGGACTGGGAAACATGGTGATTTAGACTGCTTTAAGTTGACTTTATTTACATCTTTGAATCTAAATATATATAAAATTATAAGACATCTGGCAACCGACAGGAATAATAATTGGGTGGAGGATTAGTTTCCCTATATATTTGAAACAATAATAAAAGGAATAAATACAAATAGGCAGCAAACATGTTTTTTAAAAAGGCTCACAATACCAGTAAGATTGGCACAAGTTACCATGTATTTACCTATTGGGTGTGCAAAAACACTTCTTTAATTCTCTGCACTGTGGGAGGGTATTTAAGAAAGCAGATGCTGGTGGGAGTAAAGATTGCTACAGTCTATGAAAGAGTAATTTGAAATCTTGTTTAAAACACTTTTTTAATGTACATACCCTATGATTCAGCAATTCTACTTCGAGGAATGCATCCTAATGAAATAACCAAGCACACAAAGAAACACGTACAGAGAAAATCTTTATACTGATGCCTGTAATAGCAAAAGGTCATAAAAACCACACATGTTAGTCAATAGTAGCTGTGTGTAAATATGTCATAGAGTAGACTACTATGCAGTTGTTAAAACTGATAATGCAGAGGTACACTGATTTGGAAATACACTTATAACATGTTATTAATGAATAAGGTAGGTTAAAAAACCACATGTAGCAAGTTATTCCACTTCTGTTAAGCAATAATATATACACGATGAATATAAACTGAAAATGTCAAGCAATTTATATACCACACGCACAACTATAAATTGAAAAAGTATCTCTAATTCTCTTCAATAAGCATAACAAAAATTAACAAAATAAACATAGAGGCATGTGGATTTTAATTTATTCTCTAGGGGCATTTCTTTACCATTTGAAAGACTAACAAAAACCGGACACTCTAAGGCTTCAGCTACCTTTATCCTGGATGGATACAGAGGGTCTGTTAACAGGCTTGGTGGATATCAGAAATGATTTTCATTGACCATAAGACAGGCGTCCCAGCCAAAAATGCTGTGTAGGCAATTCTGCCCTCTTCTGAGCTGGGAAGAGGATTCGGGAGCCAGGCAGCCAGTCTCCCTACCTGGTGAGGTGGCTTTTGTGGCCTGAGCCCCTCTGTGGGGAAGCTGAATGCCAGGGTTGTGCTATTGCTGCACGGGCCATGGGACCACCTTCCACGCAAGGTGCTGGTCTGAGGGCCCGGAAGGCGAGAGCTGGGTCCTCCCCAGCACAGCTGTAGCACAGGCTTGCTCACGCACACCTGTCCCTTTGTCCTTGGAGCAGGATTTGAATTGCTTAATCTTTGGTCCTCGCCTCCAATGATCTGCAGTCATTCCAGGGCACTGACGTCTATTAAAAATAACTCGTGGGTCATAGACTCTCGAACTGGTTCAGTTTGCAAAAGAGACCTTGCTGTCCGCACATCAGCAGTGATCACCCACACACGGCGGGATTACGCGATTTTCAGTCCTCAAACCCTGTGTGTGTACCTCTGTCTCCTCATGTTTCCTATAAGGAATCTGTATCATGTGTGGATTTAAAGCACTAAATAGGTAACAGGAAACTTAAACTGCACAGATGGCACCGTCTCCATCTGCTGGCAGACACGGAGAAGACCGAGAAGACCTCGATAGTGTGACACGCGGGCTCTCGGCAGAGACAGCAGGTTTGGAGTTCTGCACTTGGGTTGCAAAACATCTGGGTTTGGGAACTGGAGGAAGATCGCCCCTTGAACTGGAAAACATCCTTTACACAGGGTGCTCTCTTTACAATGTTACGCTGAAAGAATTCTGACTTTCAGTAGCAAAAATACAGTTCTGTTGACTACGGTGTTTAGAGAAAACCATATTCCCTTCTGCATGCAACAGCATTCATTTGGCTATTTGTCAAATAGTTTGTGGATCCATATCTCCTGGAACCTTCTTTTTTTACAAAGACATTTATTAAGAGACAAAACTAATTAGGTCTAAACTCATAGAACTGTCCACCGCCACGCCTCCTGGCTTTTCCCCACCGCCCTGTGGCACTCCTGTGCTGTCCTCGCTGGCCATCTACTGCCACCATTGTGCAAGGAAAGCACAAGGAATGGCTTTACCAACATGTTACCCGAGTACTGTGTGATGGGC
Organism: Erethizon dorsatum; assembly: GCA_028451465.1. NCBI lineage: Eukaryota > Metazoa > Chordata > Mammalia > Rodentia > Erethizontidae > Erethizon > Erethizon dorsatum. The sequence goes on along the minus strand of CM051834.1, from coordinate 12,250,919 downwards.
TAGGGATTGCTGCTCAGGGGCCACTCCCGAAACAGAATATTCTCCCGTCTCCTTCATCATTCTTTTGTTTTCTCGGCTTGGCATACCCTCACCGTCTCCCCCACAAGCCCACAGTGTGGACCATTTTCTCAGAGTCCTGATCATATGTCTCCTCAGCAACACTTTTCTTTCTTTCTTTTTTTCCCCCTGGCACTGGGGATTGAACCAAGGGCCTTTGCACTAAGCTATATCCCCAGCCCTTTTTATTTATTTTGAGACAGGGTCTTGCTAATCATGATCCTCCTACCTCAGCTCCCAGAGTGCTGGGATTATGGCTGTGCATCACTATGCCTAGCTACTGCTTTCTTCCATTGCTTCTTTCAGTGTAATTTGCATGATGCCGATGTGATCGTGAGCTGCATGCATGAGTACATGTGCACACATCCTGCTCCTACAGCAAGCCTCCACGAGGTATGCAAATAAATCCCTGTAAATATCTACCGAGTATTTGTTGAGGGTACTGAGCCCAGATTTGAACAATTAACAGGAGCCACTGCTTTGGGTATGTGTGAGCACACACGGGTTACCAGCTCACTTACATGGTGACAGATGGAACTGAGCACAGTAACAATGTCACCAAGGTGAAAGACCTACGATGGGTTACAGCCAGTTTAAGTCATTTTGAGTATCTGGCCCTTTAGATGCTTTTAATCAGGCAGTTGCTAAAACTGATACAGTACTATGTCTGTGAATCTCTCATAAGGACTGAAGAATCTCAGCCCCAAGTTTGGGTTCTATAATGTCATGGTTAGATCTTAAATATCACCGAAAGTCTCATGTGTTTGGAAGGTGACTGGATCATGGCAGTGCCATACTCACAAGTGGATTCGCCCACTGATGAATTCATAGCTGAATGCACTGTTGGGAGGTGGAGCCGGTTGGAGCGGGTCACTGGGGATGTGACCTAGAAGGGGTGTCCCTGGCTTCTCCACCCTCTGCTTGCTGGCTGCCACGAGTAGATCAGCTTCCCTCTGCTGTGTCCTCCACCATGCTGGTTCTGCTTTGGCACCAGCCAACCATGGACTGAATCCTCTGAAAACCATGAGCCTCCTTTAAGTTGTAGGAGCCAGGTATTTTATCTCAGCAATGGTAAAAGCGACTCCACACACACACAAACATGCTAAGCACAGACACAAAGGGCAGAAGAAGGCAGTGGTTACTCTGACGCTGCAGCCGGCTGTCCTCTCTTCGGGGTGAAGTCTTGGTAAGAGCGGCCTCCTTGTGCCAGGCACCACTTGGCTTTTGGAAGCTTTCACGCATGCCCAGCCTATCTCTCCTCTGCCAACCCCTGCTTGCCTCCCTCCCCAGACAGTGACCTCACTACTCGCAGGAACCAGGGAGGCTGCTGCCCTCCAAATGCTCATCCTGCCATGGGCAGCCACCACCCTCAAACCCCTCCTGTCTGTTCCTTTCTCCAGTGGAGGAAGTAACTACATATACACCCCCTGCCTCTCCCTGCTATTATACGCTTTATGCACCTGTGACCATTTTCTATCAATTATTTACACATCCTTTCATTATAAATATGGCACTTGGGATGCCTACCTGAAATGAATGGAAAATAATACACAAATTCTTTTAACAGAAAGGGTAGTGTAACACATCTGCATTTGCATTAGACCAGAAAATACACACACACACGCAGGCATGCGTGCACGCTTACTATTACTATTCACACAGGAGGCAAACAAGATTTTACCCATAACTATTAATTCCACTGCCTGCATGGCAGGGCCCAGGCTTGAGTTACAAGGCAGACAAAACTGTCTTCTCCAGACCACCATCCCCACTTAAGGAAAAGAGAGGGCACAGCATGGGGCTGTCAACACTATATTTTGCCAAGTTGAGGATTTTCTTTTTCAATCATCATCTATTTTTTTTTTTTTGTGGGTACCGGGGGGTCGACCTCAGGACCCCGTGCACCAACAGGCGCCCGTGCCGCTGAGCGATATCACCGGCCCCTTTTTCGTATGTGGGATCCGGGAGTCGAACTCGGGCCCTCGCGCTTGCAAGGCAGGCGCTTACGCCGCTGAGCCATCTCACCGGCCCCATCATCTATTTTTGAAAAGTATATTTACTATAAAAGAAAAACAACAGGCTATCAGAAAGGCAATGCATAAGTTTAGCTTTATGAAAACCTGACTTCGTCACATTTCCTGTCACGGATCTGCACCACTTGGAAGTGGCTCTTGGCAACCACTGCTCTCAACCAGAAATACAGTCATAGCGCAGGAAGCAAGGGGGAAGAGTGGCGCTGAGGCGGAAGTCTCTCAGGTCCTGCGTAGCAGCCAAGTGGTTCAGACTCTTCGAGAACTACTGTCATGTCATAACTCTGCTGTTATTGTCTTAATATTTTTTATTAAATAAACCTGCACAGTCTTATTTTAAAAGGGAGTTTGGAATCACTTCTCTAAAGGAAAAATCAGTATCACCTGCCATGTATAAAGGGCAACTCACAAAAACAAAGAAACAAACAAAACGTTATTAAATCCTCCAAACAGACCAGGGAGACTGGAAAGTGCCAGTGTGGTCAACAAGACAAGCTTTTCTCTCCGACAAAATCAGAAGGCCTGAAAGTAAACTGAAAATAAATTACTTTCACGCACGGAGACGTGATACTACCCGGTGCTGGATCCAGGCCCCATCTGAGATCATCTTGGGTGGCTCACATCTCACTCCTAGAGCAGCTCAAGGCAAGACACTTTGATGCTTGGATGTCTTGGGTTCCCTGACCCATTTAACACATTTACTGGGCAACTAATAGGTTCTAAATGCGATACACAACCAAATAGAAGAATGAACACAACAGACATGTTATTTCCTATAAAGCATCCCTCATAGCGCCGAAACATGCATTAAACAAGTTATGTCTGTGTTGTGTAGCTACAGGTATGTATCACGCTTGTATGCATCATGTGATATATATGTCGATGTATAAAATATGTGCATGTATATCCACACATAGACATGCACTTACACGTGTGTACAAATTTGGTAAGTGCTATAAGGGAAAATACAAGGCGTTATGGCAAAATGCAGCAGCAGGAACTTTCTTAGATAAGAGGGTCAGGAGAGACCTGCATGAGGCTGAGGCCTATGGGAGAAGGTGGGGGTGGAGGTCAGGGAGGGAGCGTGCAGACCGCGTCCCAGGCAGAGGTAATGACAGTGTGGGAAAGAGTCTGGCTCCTTCAGAGAACTGCAAGAAAGAAGTGTAGTTAAGTGAGCAAAGAGCTGAAAAGGAAAGGAAAAGCAATCTTTCACTTCTGCCTAGTAGCCAGGAACTTCCCGCTTCTCTTTGCGAAGGTCTCTTTCCCTCTTGGCACAGCTTTCTAGGAATGTTTCCTTCAAGAAAACTCTATTTTCACACACTCCTGTGTAAGTTCAGTGCTTTGCGTCATGCGCAGAAAAACGTGACCCTCCTCCGCACGCCAGCCTGTACGCATCTGCAGAGAGCTCGCGTGCTATTCCCGTGCCTCCCTTTCCAAGACGAACACCACCAAAACCGGGCTCCCTGTCGTCTATGCCCCTTGTATGAGGAAGATCGATTTTTGTAGTGTCCATCTCTGTTACAGATTTTGAACTTTCTTCTCTAAATATAATCCAAAATTGATGTTCGGCCTTATTGTTTTCTTGTTTTGTTTTGATTTGATCTGATTCTCATTTTCCAACTGCCTTTCTGGATAATATCCAAATAAGTTAAGGGTGGTCAGGCCTGAATTCCTTGGGAACTAGGAAATTGCAAACACATGCCATCGATAATATTTATTTCTTCTTTCATGTCTCTTCCCTGCACTTGGAAGACAAATTCCATTTGCAGGGATGGGGTAAGGAACTTTTCTTTTATGGCTGTGAATATTCATCTACACTAAACTCAAAGAAATCCCGAAGTTTGTGGTAGAATAAAATAAATATTTACTATTCAAACTGATCTTCCAGGGGCCGGGGATTTAGCTCAGCGGCGCAGGGACTGCCTGGCAAGCGTGAGGTCCTGAGTTCAATTCCCAGTACCACGCCCCCCCCCAAAAAAATCTCAAACTGATCTTCCATTCATTTGGAGGAAGATAGAGATGCTACATTCGGGGAAGGTAAGTGCAATGCAAGACGCGTGCTCACTGCATCAGCTACGGGTTCCGAGCCCCACCATGAGGCTAAGGTGAAGGGCTGGGGCTGTGTGCTGGGGATGCAGGGCATTCTGCCAGGTAGAGTGCTGCGACCCACGCAGCCAGCAGGGTTCTGAGAGAGGGTGACGGGAGATTAAGAAAAAAACTAGACACATACTAAAAGGAAAGCTGGGACTGGGTGGGACCTGACCTCTCTGATGGAGAGGCAGTGACAACCCAGCATGGTCTGCATCTTTATTTATACACAGTAAAAAGGGGGGAAGCTTGCGGCAGGGCTGAAAGCGTGAGGCCTCAGTGTTTTGCTGAGAACACTGAAAGAGAAACACTCTCAGAGCTATCTGTGCTGTAGTTAACAGGGAGGAACACCAAGGCCGGACACCCGTGGGACTGGCTTTGCTCTGTTCCCAATAACTTGTTTACATGGCTTGCCTCTGGCACTTCGTGTTCTTGGGAATGGCCTTTCTCTAGCCCGGAATGTGTGGTCAATCTCCAGCTCCACAGTGGAGGGCCACACATCTCCCTGTCCACAGTGGCATGGAAAAAGATACACAAGAGGGAAAATTTCATGAATAAATGCAGCATCCCTGATACAATGAATGAAAGGTAAATGGGTGTTATGAAAACACTTTTCATAAGGATCCCAGAGTCTTTCGGGATCCTTACCATCCTCCTCCTTCTCCCTCCCCTCTGACCCTTCAGAGGGGGCCAGATTGCTAGGATTTCTTGCTGCCACTATGCCTAGGTGAACTGCCGCAGGGAAGAAGGGCGGCTCCCAGTTCTCCTTTGTTTCTAGAGCTTTCTCCTTTAGCAGCTCCCCACTCTGGCTGTGGTGTTGCTCCTTACGCCTCCACCAGAGGTGGCTGTGGCAGCCCAAAGACCACTCATACCTTTCAGGATGGCAGAAAAAGAAACATCATGGGGAAAGTCTGGGTTAAGAGCTTTCAACTGCTTTCCTTGGAAAATTCTAGCCTTTCCTCATTAGCTTGCCTACAAGAGCTCCACCTCTGCACATCATCATATCGGGAAAAATTCTTCAAAAGTGAGCAGGATAACATCGCCCATGGCATTAAAACTCAGCAGATTTTAGTGATGGATGGAAGGCTTCTGTCTCTCATGGGATGTGTTTGCCATATAAATCTATAAGACAGTGTTTGCCAGCAAACTACCAACCCCTGAAGGGCAGGGACCAGGTCTGTTCACTCTAGTGGTCGCCACATCTATGGATTAACTGCATAACAAAATATGCTGCATGGTCTCTTTCTTTCTCTTCCTTCCTTCCTTCCTTTCTTTCCTTCCTTCCTTTTTTTTCCTGAGACACTGGGCACTGAACCCAGGGTCTTCTCACTGAACTATATCCCCAGTCCTTTTCTTATTTTTTATTTTGAGACAGGGTCTCACTAAGTCGCTAAATTGTTCAGGCTGGGCTTGAGTATAATCCTCTTGCCTCAGCCTCTCGGAGTGCTGGGATTAGAGGTGTGTAGCACGCACCTGGTGAAATTTGGTTCTTAATAGTGACACAGACATTTAAAAAGTTATCTTCTCAAGGGTAGAACTACAGTGAATTTTATCTGTGTCTATGCTTTTTCTACATGCTCCTGATATTCTCCGTGAACATGAATAGTAAGAAAGTTATTAAAATTTTATTTTGCACCAGGTGTGGTGGTGCACACATATAATCCCAGCACTTGGGAGGCTGAGGCAGGAGGATCACCACAAGTTCAAGGCCAGCTTGGACTACATAGTGAGTTCAAGGCCAGTCTGCACTACATAGTGAGACCCTGTCTCAAAAAAAAAAATTTTTTTTTTTCTCATTTTGGAATTGAAGGGACAAGGGAAATTAGCCCAATGAAAACCAAAGCTCTGAGGAACTACATGACACACGCATGGTCTCTCAGCTTGTTCGTGAGGAGGCTGACGGAAAGCCTGGGTTACTCAGCTCTCTCTGCCCAGCACTCTTCTCCCACGACACCCTTTGATTTCCCCCAAGAGACACTGTTTCAGTAAGACTAACCTAATGTTTTAAAAGCCTCAAACCCAATCTAAAAGCAAGCTGTGCTAGCCAGTGAGTGCATCTCCACAGAAGACACCTTCAAAAGAACGAGATGTAATTTAAAAGTCCTTAAGGAAAACATCCTCATTGCTGTCCCTGCAAAAAACAGAGCCACTCCTGGTTGACAGGTGGCCCCAGGTGCTGACCAACCTGAAACAGCTTTGCACCTGAGAGGGACAGACTGCGAGCATCACTCAAAAAGGGTGGTGTAGGCATGAGTTTGCTTCCCAAGAAGGAAAAAACTTCAGAGATATTTACCGTGGCTCCTCTGCCAGCAAACTTTTTTTTGGTACTTGAACTTTAAACTCCGTATTATGAAAATTTCAAACATGAAAGAGAGAATATAAAAAATGGATTCCCGTGTAACTAGTACCCAGCTTTAATAATGACTAACTCGTGGTTATCCCAGCCACCAGCACCCTCCCCATGGGTAATTCTGAAATCAGTCCCGGACGTTTCACTCACAAGTACTTCAGCATGTATTTCTAAAAGAGGAGAGCTCACTTTTAGAACATAACCACGCAACTGGTTATCACACCTATTTGATAATAAATCCTGTGACAAAATATCTTGTTTGTGTTCCAATTTCCACAATTTTTTTTGTGTGTGTCAGGCATTGTGCTTTATCTCAGTTAATCCTTACAACTAGAAGGAGATGGCACTACATGGATCTCATTTTACCAGTGAAACTGAGGCACAGAGAGATGAAGTAACTCGTCCAAGGCTGCCCAGCAACAGGTGGCAGCATGAGGATGAATCCAGGGCTCCCTGACTTGGCAGTCTTAGCCCTTCATAGCTGCACTTTGACCACGCTACCGTCTCCTTCGGACACATTCATTGGGTCCAAAGCTCTTGTGACAGTTAAATCCCCTTCTTAGTTTAGGGCCTGTTGGGAGTGGGGAAGGTAGAGAGGGACATAAGTCACTCTCAAGACTTTCCACAGTCTGGGGGACTTTGGGGGTCAGGCCTGGACCCAGAGAACAGCTACAGAAATGCCCTCAAACACTTCTAGACCTCACCTGAACCAGGGGCTATCCGGGTCTGTCCTGGGAAATCCCGCCAACCCCAGCCTCACCAAGAACACCCTGGGACCACACGCCGATCTCCCGTGCTGTGGGCAGACCATCCTAGACCCCACCAAGACGAGGGTGGGTTTTCAGAGTTCCCATTAGAAACAGATGGCGAACCTGAATTACCTCGTTTGCGGTGAGGTTGATAGGCGCTTCTTTACAAAAGCGTGGCCAGGATGCAGGGCAACCTGGAGAGATGGGGCAGAAGCATCATGGAGAGAGCCTCCCTGGGGAAGCTGAAACCTGTGACTGAGGGACTCAGAGCCAGAGACAAGCCTACAGGGAGGAATGGGGGACCCACCCCAACATCACTCTTCTCCCTCTGACCACTCCAGCAGGCCTCCCCGGGGCTGAAACCCCTGGAGACCACAGTAAGGACGTGTTCCAGGGCTCACAGAAGCCAAGTGCCAGGGAAGGTGGATCCGAGAGGCCAAGGGGAGCTGTCCAGCGCCTGGGTACTCGCGTTCCCTTGCTGACTCCTCTGAGCAGAGCTTCACCAGGTGGCATCTGGTGCTGCCCAGAGCTCAGCCTGGAAGCGCTGCGAGGAGCAGCCCTCTCCACTGCTGCCTTCACAACGGTGGCTCGGAGCAGCCAGAACAACCAGATCACGTCACCCCGTTTGAAAGCCTCCAGTCATTTCCATCCCACAGTAAAATCCGAAGCCCTGACATGGCCTGCGTGACCTGGCTCGTGCCTACCTCTCTGACCCGACGCATGCCTCACTCTCCTGGGCTCCTCACACAACTGCTGCTGCCTTTCCCCTTCAACAAGCCGAGCTTGTCCACACCTGGGGGCCTTTTCACATGCTGGCTATTTTCCACATGTTTTGCCCATGGCTGCCAAGTCCTTGGAGATCATTCCTGACCACCAATCTCCCCTCCAGCCCATTGCTCTCCTAAGACACCTGGGCTTAAACTCTTCATGACATCTGTTACTATCCAAAATTCTGTTTGTTTGTTTGCTTGTCTTTCCGTGCTGCAGATCATAAACTCCAGGACAAATAGTTCCTCATCTGTGGCTAGAAGGCTCCTGTCTGCGGCCCCCGGCACTGTTAACTGTGAAATGAGCCGATGCCTGTGTGCAAACAGGAGGGAAGCCCAGTTCTGCTTCAGGGAAGCCCGGCATTGGCCGCGGCCCTCAGCCAAACTGCACTTGCACTATGCCTCTTGTTAATGGCTTTTTATAATTACAAAAGTAGTACATTTTCCTTGTACAAAACCTGGGAGTCCACAAAGAACACAAACTGAAGATTAAAATATCCTAGAGACAGCCACTGTCAACATTGCTTTTATGCACATATTCATTATACAAAACTAGAATTGCCATATTCTCATGGATATGTGACCTACTCTTTTCCTTTAACAAGGTGGCATCAATATTTCATAGGTCACTTAACTCTCTTCTAAAATACATTGTTTTGCCAGGTGTGGTGGTGCACCCCTGTAACCCCAGCACTCAAGAGGCTGAGGTAGGAGGATTGAAAACAAGTTCAAGGACAGCCTGGGCTACATAGTGAGTTCAAGGCCAGCCTGAACTACACAGCAAGATTCTGTCAGGAAAAACCAGAAAAACAAACAAACAAAAATGAAATATACTGTTTCAAGATCGTATTATATTCTACTGTATGACCAGACAAAGTTGTCTCTAACTGGTCCCCTACTGCTGAACATTTCATTTGTTTCCTTTTTTCTTGGCTATCATTTTTAAAAATGACAATAAATATTCTTATACATTTGTGCACATTTCCATTACATCCTCCAGATAAAGTCCTGTAAGTGGAATTGCTTAGCAAATGGATACATATTGAAACACTTACAAGTATTCTAAAGGCTCTCCAGAGCCACTATATCAAGTAACACTCCTAATGCCAGCTGTTTAAGAATGCTTATCTCCTTTTTCCTCTACCAAGAGTGAATGCAATTTTAAAAAATCTATAATACCATGTTATAACTGTTAGTTTTCTTCTATCAGATCACGGATTTCTTATGAGACGCTTCCGTTGCCTCTGTGCTACTATCAGTATGCAGTAGGCACTTACTATGGGTGAATGGATGGATGGGTTAGATTGGATGAATTTTCTCAAGAAATATAAGGAAATACATTGAGCTACAAGAACAAGTTGTCTTTTTCCAGTTCTAGGGCTCTCCTGCCTAGCTTGTTTACCAGAGGGACAGTCCCTTCTGCCTAGCTAAATCCTGCAGAAAATCCACTTGCTTCTGGGCCTGGCACACTGGGCTCCTATTCCACCGGATCTGGCTGTCCTTCCCACTCAGCTTCAGCAGAAGAGGAATTAAATTCAGTAATTTAGGCTCAAATGATGTTTACTGCTGCAAGTATAACTAATTAATGTTTTAACAGCAGAATAACAAGGCCCAGATTTCCCTTAGCAAAGCAAAACTGAGAGTAAACACCACGCTGGACCGCACCATAGCATCCAAACCTACCAACTGGAAAGACGCAGTCACCAGGGGCAGAATCTGACCCAGAATTTGTGCTAAGAGAAAGTTAACCCAATAATGCCACACCAGAGAGCTGCCTGCTACCCACCTGCCCCATGTGCAGGTCCCCATTTGTCAGAGACTTGTCTGTTGGTATAGCTCCAGTACCCAGTGCTGCTTGACGTATGGCGAGTACCTATTAAACCATCCGTGGATGCGGAGGCACCAAAGAGCAGGGAGATAGGATAAGAAGGAGACTCACGGAAGCCTGGCTCGGGAGGAGGTGGTAAAGAGTATTCTCTGATGTTCTTCATTGTCATCTACATGGAGTAGAACAAATAGACACTCAGGGAACAGCTGGGGCCACAGCTGGGCAGCTTTATAGCTTGTGAATTCTGAAACTTGGATTAGAACCTAAGTCAGAAACAATCTCATTCCCTTTTTCTCTTCCATGCTGCCTTCCAACATTGCAGGAAAGTGGTTAATGTCTTCTGAGAATATGTGTTCCAGTAAATAACGTACATCCTAGTTTTAAAGTCAAAATGTCTCAGATCATCACCTACATTCCAGCTATCTGGATGAGAGTCACATGGCAACATTCCTCCTGACTTTTAAGTGGCCCTCATATGCTAAAAAGATATGGTAGTGCGAACTATTAACTACCTACAACAAATCAACAGTGAAGAAACGGGTTATCTCGTGCTGGAAAGGCCAAGAGCAAAATGAACAACAGATTCCCCAATGCTCTTTTGTTTTCTAATGTGACCTTCCTTTGGCAGCCCCCCACCGCTGCCCCACTCTCAGCAAGCCTATGGTCAACAGAGGAGGCCCAGGAACAACCCTATCACAGAGCAATGTGACAGACTGTCTTTAGCAGTAGGAGCTGATGAGCCCTAAGCCTAGGGTTACAAGCAGTTCTTTACCAGGTTTTCAAGGATGTGAGAAAATAATGCAAGAAGAAAATGTGAGAAGAACAGAGAATCATGTTAGTTGACAATATATGACCATCACTAACAGTTACCTATTTCTTGAGGGTCCCACTATGACCAGGTACTCATAACAAGTCATGGAGGTAGAATCTATTATTATCCTCATTTTGTAAAGGAAGGAACTGAGGCGCAGAGAGTGACAGTGATTTGCCCAGCAGGCATCTTCAGGTTTGTCTCGGGCTGGAAGATTTACCTCCAAGACACTTCACTTACACGGCTGTTGGCAAACAGCCAGTCTCCCTGCCATGTGGGCCTTCCCGCAGGACTGAGTGTCCTCATGACACAGCAGATGGCTCCCCCAGGGCTACTAATCCAAGAGAGAAAAGTAGAAGCCACATGAGTTTTAAGATGTGGTCACCAAAGTCTAACTCCGTCACTTCCTTAACTTCCTAGCAACTAGAGTCAAGCCAGCAAGTGCAGCCCACACTCCCAGGGGACAAAATGAGGCTCTACCTTTTAAATGGAGCCAACCCAAGTCATGGCATCTCTTTGCCCCCTTCATCCTCCCTAGCTCCCCACCCTTCCACTCTCCAGGGCAAGAGGAGGCCCGTTTGTTCTGAGCTGCACAGAAAGGCACAAAGAGGTGCTGGGACACTAGTGACCTTTCTGCCTGTGATGCATCCCAGCAGAGGGCTGTAAGCAACGCCTTCTGGGGCTCCTGAAGTCCACCTTCCTGAGACCACATTTTTGTGCAAAGCAATAGCCCTAGATGTGTTCAACAGCAGCTTTTCTGAGTCCAGAGATTAGGTCAAGGGGTGATGCATCCCAGGAATTCTTGGGAAAGGGACACTAGCACAGGGGATAAAGGCCTTCTCTGGAGGGCAGGGTGGGGAACTGACCCTCACAGGGCCGTTCTCTCCTAAGCCATGGGTCTGAGCCATATGACCAGCAGGGCACAGTTCCCCAGCTTTTGCGAAGAGTACAACAAATAGGTATGCGAAGATACATAAAAACAAGCTGGTGAAAGAAGAGCTGCCTCTCCCGAAGAACACAGCCCAAAGTCAACAGGCTGGATGAGCAGGTGGTCCCTCGTGCCCATTCCCCAGCAGGAAGGGAAAGAAACGAGCAATTGCCCGAGGCTGGTCAGAATGAGGAGGTGAGAAACAGGCTGAAATTCCCCTTCCAGGTTCCGCCCTTTGGTGTTTGCAACTTTGCATCATCCTTGAGCTTTGGAATACTCTGCTGGCCAAAGAGATGCCTTTAGGCCCACGCCTCACCCAGTTAATAATAGAGCTCTTTTCTGAAAGCTGGCAAATCTGACTTTATTAAGCTGGCAATCGGCAAACGTGAAGCCTTTATAAACTATTCATGCCTCTCTGGGGCTTAACGAGGGCCTTTCAGGTAACAGTGTGAGGAGCTCAGCACTTAGCTGCAAACCCTGCCTTGGAAATCAATTTATTCCAGATTCTTGGAGGAAGAACAGTGCATTGCTATTTAGTTTTAATAACAAAATCCCTTAGTGTCTTTCAGCCCATCTCTTATCGAGAAGACTGTGGCTGTTATTATGGGGTAAGGCCTGGCTCTAAAGCCTGGGGGAACTAAAGATGGACCCAATGCAGACTAAAAGCTTTGTTTATTTTTTGGTGCTGGGAAGGAGACCCAGGGCCTTGTATATAGGAGGCGAGCACTGTGCCACTGAGCTCCACCCCCGGCCCTGGGCCCTCTGTGGAGTTAGGAAATGAGCAACCACATCACCCAGCAGTGGCTGTGACTGACCCCGGGCCACTAACTTGTGGCCCTTGCCGAGTGGTAGGGATTTCGGAAACTGCCTGAGCAATGCTTTCTTCAGCCTCCATGATAACAACCACTGCCAAAGCTTACTGAGCCCTTATTATGTGCCAGACACAGGCTGTCTTTATATATGTTATCTCTTTTACCTTGCACAACTACTCCAGAGGACCACTTCTGTTATTTCCCCACAGGGGACAGATGCAGAAACTGAAGCACAAAGAGGAGAGCTAAGGGAGCCATTCAGGGTCCCACAGCCAATGAAGCACAGAGTTGAGATTTGGTCCCAGTCCGACCCCAAGGCTACACACTTGACAAAAAGCTACTCAAACTTGCTCTCTGTGTTCTGTGTGTCTTTTGGGTTTTCTTCACCAATCTGAGGGCGAAGCCTCTCTCCCCTTCTCTGGTATCTTAACAAAGCCCTGGCTTGGTGTCAGATGTGGCCCCCAACACGTCCTGCTCAGGATCCATGCCTTGGCTGTTGCAGCACTGGAAGGAACTGTGCTACATAAATTCTGTTAAATTTAACACAAACTCTTTCAGATTTCTTGCCTCAAATGGTTCTTTTCTTATGATCCTTAGAGCTTCACTTCCCTTAAGAAGCAGAATAAAGTAGTGGAAGACAGGTTTTAAAGATAAAAGGAAGCCCTCTACTACTTTAAAATGAACAACTGTGGGCAAATGATTTAACATCTGTGTTAGATTCCTTGCTCATAATAGTAGGTAGCCATACTTCATATTCTTTAAATATTAGTGTGAGGACAAAGATATAAAGTAGATAATGCACCTATTACATGCAATAAAGAGTAACTCCCTAGAACCCTTTTCTGTTGCAAAATCTGTAGTTATTCAGCTTTATGGCTTGGGTGGTTATAAGCACTCAAGGAAGGAAAGACTCAGGTTTGCTGGCTGATTTTAACCTAAAGTATGTCTCCTGGGTGTGGAAAATCAACAGCTGTTGATATCTACCAGTTGTGCAGCCCCATGCTAAGCCCAAAGGACTTACATCCGGGGAACCATGCAATGCACATGCTCAGGAGATAACCAACGGCTCCCAGAGGAAATGACCTGGAGGAAACCACAGGAGAAGACATTTGTCACTGGCCCTGGCCGAGGACAGAGGGGAGAAATGTTTAGCAAAGGCCAGGCTGGGCCAGGCAGAGAAGATGGGAGGACGGATTTCAGGAAGGAGAGAGATGGTGCACACGTAAGAGTATGCACACACAAGAGAGGGCGCTGCTAGGGCTGGGGTGGAAAGGTAGAACCTCACGCCATGTATTCGTGCAACAGTAACACAGCAGGCTGGGCAAGACGAGGTCAGGCTGGGAACTGGGAGGAAATGATTAATTGATGGTGTACACATTGTTGCTTTCTGCTTTACATGAGATCCCATTTAATCCTCACAAGTGCTATGCTAACCCGTGACTGTCTCCACTTGGCAGCTGAATTGAGGAAACACACTCAGGCTGGTTCTCAAAATCATTCTGAGAGACGCGCAGGCCGGGCATCATCTCCATTTCAGAAGGAGGTCAACTATGGCTCAGAGAGCCCAATGATTCACATCAGCAGTCCTCAGTGCTAAAGAGCCACCACTCTCTTTTTATAATTAATATTTATAATGCAACTTTGATTATTTTGAAATAGAATAGAGCTCAAAAATATGCAGGACATGTAACTGTGACAACCAAAACTACCCCCCCATATATCCAAGTGTCCCTTGGGACCTGGGACACTCCTGGCTAAAGCCCATCCAAAGTCGAAGTGCAGCCAAGCCTCAAGCCCAGGTCTCCTGACTGTGGGTAAGGCCCTGCTGCTTGGACAGGAGGGAGGCAGCCAGAGCGTAGAGGACACAGACCGCTAGCTCTGGCTGAGGTCAGCCTTCAGCTTCTTGCCCCTCTAATGTGGGCCACACAACTGAGAAATGACATTGACATTACATTCTCTCATGTCCTCAGTTCCTTGATCTCTAAAATTCATCTTGCTGAAGTGGAAGTTAAGCTTTCATCATCCATACTGTCATGACACATATTCCACATCGTTCTGATGAAAAAGACCAGAGGAACTGAGAAGAATTCTTATATTCTTCATGGCTGCTGAAATCATCTTATGTGTATGGTACAAAACAAGACAGGAGGAAGTGAAATCTCTGTCTTAAAAGTCTGTGAATGGGATCATGGTCACGGCAGCACTGTCTGGAGGAGCCAAGATACGGAACCAATTTAGGTGCCCATCAATAGATAAATAAAGAAAATGCGGATTATATACACAATGGAATACTATCTGGCCATTAAAAAGAATGAAATTCTGCCACTTATAACAGTGTAGATGGAACTGGAAGACACCATGAAGGGAAATAAGTCAGGCTCAGGAAGATTAACACTCCACGTTTTCACTTATAGGTGGAAGCTAAAATGTTCTCAAAAAAGAAGAGAATAGTGGCTTTCACAGCCCAAGAGGGGAGTGGGGAAGGAGGGGTAGCGAGAGGATCGTTCAGGGGTACAGAGGTGCAGCTGGATAGGAGGAACAACTTCTAATTATAGCACATCAGCATAACTATGGCGAACAGCAATTAACTGTATATTTTATAATACCTAGCAGAAAGGATTTAGATGTTTCCAACACAAAGAAATGACATACACCCTTCATGATGGCTTTGATACCCTGATCTGACCATTACACACTGTATAAATATACTAAAATGTCACACTACCCCAACCACTATCTGTCGATTAAAAATGAAAACATATTTTAAATAAATAGATAAAGTCCATGCATGGCTCTGGATCTTCCTCGTGGTCTAACCACCTGAAAAGACTGATGGCTTTGATTAAATCCGCCAACAAAAACCGAAAAGCCAGCCAGAGCTCACATTCCGGAGGTATGTGTGGCAGATTTTGGACTGACAAATATTATTCACAGATCCACAGGAGGAAAAGTCAAACATCACTTTCACTCTCAAGGCTGGAGTCATGTGACTAACGCCACGTGAGCACGCTTGCAAACCCATGTTCTAGTTGATCAGAGACGAAGCAGCATGCAGCCCTCGGCGCTACGCTGGCTGTGTGCAGTTCTCCCAGCAGATGTAGATAATAAAAGCAAAGCTACCAAGTAGAAAGCACTTTCCATTGGCACCTGTCCTTAAGTTTCATCCACCCACTCAGTGAGAAGAAGGCCTGTGTGACAGGGGTCACACACAAGAGGCGAAGAGAGCTAGAGGAGAATCCATCAACATTTGGCCGAGAGTAGTGCACACAAATAAAACCCAGTGGCAACCACAGGCTTAAATTACTTTAACAGGTAAAACCTTTTCAAAAGATTAATAGGCAAATCTCTCAATTAGCTTCTTTTCCTTCCTTCCTTCCTCCTCCTCCTGCCCCGCTCCCCTTCTTCCTCTTCTTCTTTTCTTTGGTGCTGGGGTCAAAGTCACAGCCTTGCACATGCCGGGCAAGTGCTCTACCACTGAGCTACGTCTCCTCGCACAACCTCTAACCACACTAACTAATAAGCCTAAGACTGGCTTATTGAACAGAGAGAAGAAGGATTCTAGGTTTTCAAAGATCAGTTGGGCATCAGGAATCAAACATAAACCAAGGAAAAAGAAAGTTATATGCAGAAAAGCAGCTAGTTCTAGATGGGAAATCTAGACATACAGCAACATGGGTACACACAGCCTCGCCTACAGAGTCTGAGAGAGATGTGCTAAGGAGACAACATAGCAAAAATATCCTTAAAATTTGCTTAAGTTCTCTGATCCAAAGCTCAATTTCATTAATTCTGTGTTCATTTGTGAAAGAAAAACATGCTACAGTTTTAGAAAATGGCCAGATATTGCCAGAATTTGTTTCATTCCTCACAAACTTGGGAAACAAAATATTTTAATTTTTCCCTGTATTTTCAATGATAAACTCCCTAATTTCTTCTCCAAAGGCAAAGTACAAAATACTGTCTCATAGAAGATTAAAAAAAAAAAAAAGGCTTTTCATGATATGACATCCTCACCTTGTGGAATGCTGCAATATTGCTGCTACAGCTGTTTTCCCAAACAGATTTATTTAGATAATTTACATCTCATAAAGCTCATCCATATATAATTCAATGGTTTGGGTACACTTAGTTTATTACAGCAACACTCTAATTTTAGGACATTTTCATCATCCCAAACAAAACCATTCATTAGCAGCTACTCCCCATGTCCCCACGCCAGCTGTCCCCCCCACATCCTCACTACTAATCTACTCCCATCACCATAAATTTGCCTATTCAGGGAAGTTTATATAAATAGAATATATGATAAGTAGTCTTCTGTAACTAGCTTCTTAGCATATTTTTGAGGTTCGATCATGTTATAGAATGTATCAATACTTCATTATTTTTATTACCAATCTTCCCTTATATGGATATACCACATTTTACTTAACTATTGGTCAGTTGAAGGGAATGTAGGTGGTTACCACTTTGTTGGCTATTATGCATAATGTTGCTATGAACACGTGTGTGTAAGTTTTTATGTGGACATGTTTTCATTTTTCTTGGGTATAATATAACTAAAAGTGGACTTGCTGGGTCATGTGATAACTTTATGCTAAGCATTTTGAGGAAGAGCTAAACTGTTTTACAAAGTGTCTGCACATTTTACCTTCCCGACAGCAATGTATGAGGGTTCTAATTTCTCTACATTTTCCTCAACATTTGTTATTGTCTGTCTTTATAATTATAGCAATGTGGCATCTCATTTTATTTGCATATTCATGATGACTAATGATATTGAACATCTTTTCATGTGTTTATTTGCTCATATTCTTTGGAGAAAAGTCTCTTCAGATCCTCTGCCCATTTTTAAATTGGGTTATTTGTCTTTCTGTTGTTATAAGAATTTTGAGTTATATGAATTCTTCAAATATACAAGTCACTTATCATAGATAGATTTGCAAATATTTCCCCTCATTCTATGAGTTGAATTTTTCACTTTCGAAATGCACCAGTTTTAATTTCAAGGATGCTAAAGGTTTTTAAACATACTTCTTCTAACATATGGTATAGAGGAGGAGAAATAACAATGAGAGTGTATTTGCACACCCTGCTTACAGCAGCATTATTCACAATGAACAAAAGAGAAAACAACCCAAGTCTCCACAGACAGAGGAATGGATAAACAAAGTGTAGTGGGTATGCAGAATAGAATATTAGTCAACCTTTAAAAGGAAGGGAGGGGCTGGTGAGATGGCTCAGCGGCTTAAGTGCCTGCCTGGCAAGCACGAGGTCCTGAGTTCGACTCCCAGAACCCACATACGAAAAAAGGGCTGGCGATATTGCTCAGTGGCACAGGCGCCTACTGGCGTGCGAGGTCCTGAGGTCGACCCCTAGTATCCACAAAAATAAATAAATAAATAAATAAATAAATAAATAAAATAAAATAAAAGGAAGGGAATTGTGATACATGCTACAACATGGGTGAACCTTGAAGACATCATGCTAAGTGAAAGAAGCCAGTCACGAAGGATCAAATACTGTATGATTTCATTTATATCGGGTACCTGGCGTAGTCAAATTCAGGTAGAGAGTACAATGGCGGCCATCAGGAGTCAGGGAATAGGGGAGTGGGGAGTTACTATTTAATGGGGGTACAGAATTTTAGTTTGAGAAAACGAACATAGATGGACAGGGATGACGGCTGCACAATGTGACTATAATTAATGCCGTTGAACTGTACACTTAAATGGTTCAAATGATAAAAATAGATAAATAAAAATAAATAGATGAGGGCAGCAATTAGTTCCTAACCCTAAGGTTGGGTTTCGATTTATCATCTTGTCCTTTTCCTTAGTTTTATGCCAATAAAAGATGAGCCAAATGTACAAAGAAAAAAAAAAAGGTTCAAACAATCCAAGAACAAGCAGCCTTCAGAGTTAAATGGCAGCAAAATGTGAAAATAAATTCCTTTTGTTAATCTCCTATTGCAGAGGGTCTATCCCTGTGAGGAACCATGCTGGGTACTGGAGGTTTGAAGACGCCCAAGGTAAGGACCCTGTGCCCAGGGGACTTTCCAGACCACTCATGGCAATATATTTTCAGTCCCACGAGTGGATTCAACCTCGTTCACTCCGCACGCTTTCTCAGTGGGACATCTGTGAAGACAGAGTCATAGTGCAGTCAGAGGAAGCTCTTGTTTCTTACCCTTCCCTCCTCTGACACAGCAGCACATCTCTCAGCTCTATGAAAATTCATAACCTCTTATTCATCTGTTAAATATAAAAAGAGAATGATTATGCAATTTGAGACCCAGCTAGTCATTTTTCTGAATGAATTCCTACATATGCTTGTTTACAACTGTCTCATTTTTTCCCAACTGCATGTAAAAGATCATTGCAGCTTAATAGTGTGCGAGTTTTTTCATGCTGTGAAGTCATTCATGGTGGAGGCGGCCTACTGAGAGCTATGAGGAAATGCCACATATGACCGAAGCCCAAATTATCTGCCCAATCAAGTCTTCAGGAATGACAGACACATTTGGCACATGAGATACCAGAAGAGGAAAGGTTCGAAAAGAGGGATTGGTTAAAATAACCTGCACCAAAAAGAGCTGTAAGGCGTAGCAGAAGGATCTTTTGGACAGATATTCAGTAACTCAACAAATATTTACTAAGCACCTGCCATGAGCCAGGCACCACGCTAGGCTCTAGGGATACAATAAAGGGTAAGACTCAGCCCTCCCCGCCCAGGAGCTCCATGTCCACCACGAGGGTGGCACATCAGTCAGATGTGCTGCAGGCTGCCCCAGAACACACACAGGTGCTACCAAGGCACTAGGGCTTGGCGTAGCACCAAGGAACCAAGGAAGGCCTGCTGGGGGGACAGAGACTTAGCTGCACAGAAGCCAGCGGCCAAAGAAGTCCGAAGATGATTGGTGTTCTCGGAAGAAAGCACAGGACGTGCAAGGGGACAGCCCCCACAAGTAAGACATTGGGCTCAGGAGTCAGGAAGAGCCATGGTAGGGTCATCAAATAAGGGACCCTGTCAGGTTAACCTTTTCCAGCTTCGATTTTATATTCTGTAACAGGAGCCTAGCAATTCTATCTCCTCATAAGGGATTAAATGAGATAATCACGTAAGAAGAGCTTGGGAAACAGAGCCATTATCATGAAGATGATTTCTGTCTTAAAAGAGAAGGCATATAGTAAGAAAAGAGCTGAGAAGCACTTGAGCCTTATATTTTGCTTTGACTTTGATCTCAACTTACAGCCTAACCATGAAATATTCATGTCCGGTAAGTCCTGTTTTCAATAAATTGTTGATGTAGTCTTCTTTTGACATGAACACATCTGTATCAGGATTAGATTCAGCTGCAACAGAGATCCAAAATAATAATTTAAACAAAATTAAAATGCATTTCTTTCATATGTGAAAGTCAACAGGCAGGCAGCTCAATGCCAAGAATGCAAGTTTGGGTCCATGAAGCCTTCACAGACCCACAGGCCCCAGCTCACCATTCCAGCACTTTCAGAGTGTGGCCCTTGCTCTCCTGATCAATATGGTGGCTAGAGCCCAACCATCACAACTGTTGAAAGCAGGAAAGTTACAAATGAGAAAGAAATGGGAAAGGGAAACGGGCACACAACAGTGGGTTTTAAGTATCTTAGAAACCACCAAATAACTTCTCTATTCATATTCAACTAAAAATGTTATAAATGGGCATTTTTTTCTTTTTTATTAGTACGTGTGTGCGGTACATAATGAATACATTCACTGTGGGTAGTTGGCACATGGACATGCCCCATCTTAATTCTTTTGATGCTCTCCCAACATCTATCGGTCCCCTTCCCATTTGCAAAGGATATGTCTCTCTGTTTCCTATTGTCTATCTTTTGCTATTTATTTACACTTTGGGTTTCTCATATAAAAGAAATGATATGACATTTAAGCTTATGTGTCTGATTTATTTTATGTAAAATTATAGGTTTTGGGTGGATCCATTTTCTTATAAATGACTCAAATTTCTCCTACTTTATAATGGAGTGGTACTCCATTGTGTGTAAATACATTTTCTTTATCCATTCATCTGTTGATGAACATACAGGCTGCTTCCAAGATTTAGCTGTTATTAATTGTGCTGCTATAAACACGGGTGTGCACGGAAGGGCACTGCTGACATCACTAAGTGCTAATTATGCAAGAGTTGTAGACTTTTAGTTGCAAAGATTGACAGAAAAACCATTAAAAAGAATGAGCCACAAAGACGAAAAGAGCTGTTGATAAACTAAGAGGCCACATGAGAGGAGGATGTGAAAGTTAATTGATGCATTTAGAAAGCACTACAATGGTAAGGGTGCACATATTCTTTGCTCTAGTAAACCTATTTGTTGCATTTTCCTCAACAGAAGAAAAAGCTGTATGCATAAGTGTTACACAGAGCTGAAGAACATTCAATGGGAAGAGAAACAGGCATTTAATGTATGACAGGATCGCATTTCTGTACCAAGCACTGCAGCGTATGATATAAACACGAACAAAAACCATATACAAACATAAACCTTACTCTAGGAAGCAGGTTTTTACTGATTATGATTAGATATATGTCTAATGTCAGTATGAATTTAATGAATTCACAGTCATATCTCAACTGAAACATGGCTGTGTGTGTACGTGTGTGTGTGCACATGTGCACGTGCGCAGGGGACTGAACCGGGGCAGTACATAGGCTAAGCACATCGCACAGGACTTTCTCAGGGAAACTTCTAGGGCCTTGAAGAGCTTAGGGTTTCTGTGTCTTAAGTGCTGATGGCACCGCATGAGGCAGTCTTTGGGTGAGCTTCTCACATTGGCCGGTCCCTGCCCCCAGGGGCACCCCCAGTGGACACCTCTGTTTTCTCCCAATCGGCATCCCTCCTCCTTTAATCACAGAACCCTCCATGGCGCCAGAGGTGGGCGCGTCCCAGGTCTGACCCACCAGCCCTTTCCACGCTGCGCTGCTCTACAGCAGACACCAGGCTTCTCTGCCTGGAAGGGCCTAGCACAGAGCAGGCCTCGTGTGAGCGTCTCATGTCCATGAATGGGTGAACAAATGGGTGCTCCATCAGCAGGATGTGATCAAAAAGATGTGTGGGTTGAGGTTTTCAGGGAAAATGTAGTGTTGAAGAGAACATGTATTCCGAAGTGACATTTTATTCAAGAGGAATTTAAGGGTTGCTCAGACCCGGAGTTCAGCCCCAGCCCCCACCATTTCCTGGCTGTGTCTCTATATAAGTCACGTAGCCTGTTTATTCCTAGGGAATGAAAATTACAACAGCTACTTCACATGATTACACCCAGGATACATGCAGAGTTGAGCACAGAGCCCAGCACATGAGAATATCAAAGTTTGTGGGGCTGTTACTACTACACATGTCTACAACACCCAGGACAGGCAAAGGCCTGGGGCGGGCGGGGTTTCTCTTTGACACTTGTGTGTTTAGTATTTCCCCTGACCACATGGGGTTATATTTAACTCCCTCTCTCTTTTTTTCCTGGAAATCTCACTGGGCTGCTGCTCTGGTTCTTAGAGGACAACTGCCTGTCTTCCAAGGTGAGGCCTGGCTTTTACCAGGCCAGGACGGGACAGCTTAGGGCCCGTCCTGTCACCCCTCCTCTATGCAGGAAACCTGTTTCAGGCCCGGGGTAACTGCATGAGTGCAGGTGACAGAGTGAGGACCGTGCAGAGGGGGTTACTTTCCCTTTGCAGATGGGCAGACAACAGTTCCGAAGTCAGACTTATTATCAATAAAATCAAAGAGGCTTAAAATCAAATAAGAATAAAAACCATGTGCCTGGGCCCCACCCTCTGAAAATTTAACCCAGTCAGTATACGATGGGGCCTGACAGTATGGATTTTTAGAAAACTCCCTGGGTAATTCTGAGGCTTGGGAGCTACAAGAATAAAACACAAGTTTTCAACTTAATGGTCATTCTTGGGCTGTACCTGCCCACCCTGCCCAAGCACAGAATTTACCCATTTTTAATGTTGATCTACTCACAAGAGGACCCAGTCCCCAGCCCAGTGCAAAGCTAGATGGGCTTTTATACAAAGCCACAGGGGCTTGAAAAATAGGAGCAGTTCTCCATTCTTTGGTCTTGGAGAATAAAGATTTTTTTTTTTTTTAATCAACAGACAGCACAAACTTAGTTCCAATGACATTAACCAGACTTTAACCAGACCTATAAGCAGCTACAAAGCTGGTTATTCTGACTTTACCTCCTCTCTCTTCTCTGTATTTCCTGACGGCAATAATAATAAGTAGATTGCTGGCACTGTGGGACACTATGAAGCGAAGGAGTAACTATCATCATTAAAGCAACAGTAGGGGAAAGAGGTAAGCAAACTAAAGGTTCAGAACAGAATCATCAGCTCCAGGACAATGAAGACTTAAAATCACAATCTTTTAGAAAAGCTTTGCTTTCTTTGAGAAACTGACAGGTTTTCTCTTTCCCAAAATGTGTGAATTACATACCTTACCATGTTTCCCTTTTTGCCATGGATGCCAGGAAGTTCTATGTAAAATCATGACGAAGGCCTCATTTAGCACTTGCAGATATATTTTGGCATTTTTTCATTTTCCTTGGACCGGGCTCAATTTCTAGATCCTTATTATACTTATGTTTATGAGCATCATTATTATACATCTATTGAAAGTCACTTCAAATTCATTTCAGGAAGGAGCAAGGTAAGTCATATAAACTCCCTGCTCTCTTTTCTAGTTCCTCAAAACAGCATTTAGCATAGCTCTTCCTAAGCAGGCTCATCAGAACTATCCTCTGCTCAATGCTCTTATGACAGGCACTTCTAGTGGGGTTCACTTGGTATTCAAAGGCCAAGGCGAGAATTATTTACACCACAGAACAGACTTGGCTCCTTGGCCGTGTCAGCTGACAGCTCGCCAGTCTCCCCAGGGAGACATTCTGCCATGGATTCCAACGCCATGCTTCACCCCGATACAGGGCCCCTGGCTGGAAAGTGATTGCTATCATTTTCTCTTCATGTTTTCTCATCAGACAAAAGTACATTCTCTCATAATTCCCCATCACAGAAACTTCAAACCGTCTAATGGATGCCCCTTTAAAACACTGAACTAGCTGCCTTTGTAAAGACAACTGATTTTTCTCCTGCATAAATTATTTTACCAGATAGAGTAAAGGGGGAAAAATATCAGAAAATCCAATAGTTCTCTTGTTTTATTTAAAGGAAAAACTATTCTCTTCTCTCTACAAGGACATATTACTTGTCCTTTCCTGCCATTGTTTCATGTTCTAGAAATCATATGATATAATCCCAAACCCAGCAAAATACAGTAAGGTTCTCATGAATAACAGTCCTTATTTTAGCACAGAAGGAGGCTTTCTGACACACTGTTGGATGACACACTCGTCGACTGCTGTCTTTCAGTAAATATTAATGAAGCACCTACTATGTGCCAGGCACTGGGCAGGGCACAGAGCCTGCCTGCCCCTTTTCCTGCACACAGCATTCTGGGGTACACAGAAGGCTGGGTTCAGAGTGGCTTCTTTGCAGTTGTGCCAACTCTTCAGGCTGCAAACCACCGTTGTACCCCCAGCCCCCTCAGCACCTCCTGCCAGCTGATCTCTCCCCCAGGCCCCATACCCTCTCCCCGGGTTCCTAATCAGGCACAGCCTGGACTCTGAGCGCCCAGCATGGGGCACACAGCAGTTCTGAAGGGAAGTGCTGCTCTGCATGTGGAGATAAATATTTCAGTAGTGTCCCTGATTCTGCTCCTCCTTGCCGGCCCAGCCCCACCCTGGACTCCCATTCTCCCGCCTCGCCCACCTCATCATGTCTTCTCATGCCAACTCTCCCCCTGGCCTGGGCACAGTAAGCCCCGCAGAGATCAGACTTTTTCACTTCACCCCTTTTGTGAGAATCAGGGTCTCCATTTCTCCATCATGCCATAACTACATAAGACCAACTGCAGCATCCCTCCCCCCACCTACCCCCGCCCCGAGGTCTGTTCCAAACGTCCACTGGTCAGAGGCCTCAACCGGGGAAGAGCATCCTGCCTCTCATTATCCTGCCAAATAGAGACTCACACAGGGACGCTGCTTAAAATAAAAACGTGCAATGAGGAAAAAAGCAACCATGGGTGACCAGACAATCCACACCAGGGTTTGAAAATGATTAAAACCAGTGACTAGAACTGCATGGCGTAGAATCTCAAGCAAGGGTACTGGAGGGCAAGAGCAGCAGATGCCAAAACCCAGGAACAGTTCCAGCAATGATTATGCAAAGCATTGGCCTTTCATGCTTTGATGGTAATGCACTCATTTATCCAACTTCCAGCATACTAAATGCAAGCATAGCTTAATGACAGGGACTGGATTGAAAGGTAATTGGGAGCTGAAAATAGAGACTTTGCCTCATTATAATAATTCTCTCCCAGAAATGTTTGTGTGTCAAAAAGCACTATTCCCTGGGCTCCAGTTTAAAGGAATAGCCATTACAGATTTTAAGGGAGCAAGCTTTAGAATGTTTTTAAGGTATGAATGCTAAGCCTATAGAAAATAGATATCAGGGACCCAGGGTCACTGAATTCCTTTCAGGTAAATAAGATGTGAGAGAAATTCAAATTCAGGTGAGTTGGTTCTGCTCACCGGATTTCCCTCTGATGCCACTTTGTTCTACTCCTCCCTCTCCTTTCCACTCCCAACACCCCTTCCCCTGTCTAGGGCACCCCAGCGCCTTGTATGCCCTCATGTATGAGACAGGGTGTATGGAGGAAGGGAAAGCAACTGAAGCCTTCGACATTTTTTCTCTTCCGCCACCCTCACGTCACACCAGCTGTGGACAAGCCCTGGACAATGGTCAAAGGGTGATAAAATCAGTGACCCCACCACAATGCATCTACTCTGTTCGGACATGTTAAAAATATTTACTTTCCGGAGTATAAGTGACTTCTGCCTAGCTTTGTTAACAAGGAGGAAAAGTGTCATCTCTGGGCCAAATGCCAGTCTCCAAAGCAGAACCATCTCTAACCTACAGGAGGAGACCAGACCCCAGAGAGGCGCTTAACACACCCAAGCCGTGTCCCACCTACAGGAGAGGCCTCTCTGCTTGCGGCACTGCCTCCTGCTGGGACCCAGGTAACCCCCATCTACAGAGCTCCCCATTCTTTTGTCTTTATGTAATTTCAAGAAAACCATTACGTTGTTTTAATTTGCATTTCTCTAATGGCCAGTGATGGTGAGCATTTTTCATGTATTTATTGGCCATCAGTACTTCTTCTGAGAAGTGTCTATTCATTTCAGTTGCCCATTTTTTTAACTGGGGCTTTTATTTTGGAGGGTCAACTTTTTGAGTTCTTTACGTATTCTAGATATTAGTCCTCTGTCTGAGGAGTAACTGGCAAATTTTTTCCCTGTTCTGTAGGTTGTCTCTTTACTCTGTTGGTTGTTTCCTTTTCTGTGCAGGATGTTTTAAATTTGATATAATCTCATTTGTTGGTTTTTGGTGTTATTTCTTCTGCAGTTGTGGTTCTGTTCAGAAATCCTTGCCAACCACCGATGTCTTCAAGAGTTTTACCTATTTCATCTTCCAGCAGATTAAGTGTTTTTGTTTTTAATATTTAGATCTTTGATCCATTTTGATTTTAGTTTAGTACATGGTGAGAGACATGGGTCTAGAGTCAATCTTCGCCATGTGAATAGCCAGTTTTCCCAGCACCATTTGCTAAAACAACAATGACATTCCATCTCACCCCAGAAAGAACGGCCATCATCAAGAAATTGAATATAATAAATGGTGGCACAGCTGCCGGGAAAAAAGCAGTTTTCTCCATTGCCGGTATGAAGTAAACTGGTACAACCACTGTGGAAATAAGTGTGGAGATTCCTCAAAAAACTAAAACTAGAAATCCCATTCAACCCAGCTATTCCCCTTGTAGGTGTCTTCCTGAAAGAGTTAAAGACATCATACTACAGTGATCCATGTGTACCCATGTTCATAGGAGCACAACTGGTTACAGCTAAATCTTCAAAGTGGCCTACATGTCCATCAACAGGTGAATGGATAAAGAAAATATGGTATTTATAGGCAATGGAGTACTACTCTGCCATAAAGAAAGATAAACTTGAGTCATTTGTAGAAAAACAAATGCACCTCCAGACCATAATGTTAAGTGAAATAAATCAGACACACAAGCTTAAATATCACATGGTTTCTCTGTTATGAGAAATCCAAAGTATAAATAATTTAAAGAGCAAAATAAAAGATAAATAATAGGAAACAGGGAGGTAGATCTTTCAGAAATAGAAAGTGGACCAAGAGATGAAGGGAGGAGGGAGGAAGGGGATATAAAAAAAATTAAGACATGTTATGTACATGTACCAACTCCACACGATGAATGTAATCATTATGTACTGGTAACATGCACTAATAAAAATTTTTTGAAAAAAACTATTATGTAGCCTGCGAATTCAACTGAAAAAGTATTCAAATGTCACCCAGGACTGTTCAGATCTACCCCACACACACACACAGACACACACACTTATAAGAACTAAGTCCATATTAGTCAAGTCAAGAGCACCTGAGGTGTAGACAGAAACATGCTGTACAGAAAGCAGCCAGATCCCAATCAACCTGTCCAGCAGCTGGACCCTCCGGCAGGGCCGCCAGGGGAGCCGCAGAAAGTGCTAGCAACTGAGAGCAAGCAGAGCCTGACAAGAAAGCCATTCTCAGAAAGATGCAGAGGTAAAAGCTTTTTATAAAACTCAAGGCTTCGACTCCACCTGGGGTGCAGGTTACACCGAGCCCATGCTGGGCACAGTAGGCTCTGGAGCAGCAGGGGAGGCTGACACAATGCAGGCCACCATGGTGCCACACACGCTGACACTTTGGGCTTGCATTTCTCACCACCCAGTGCTTCTCCGTCAAGCTAACACTGGGCTCCACCTCACAGCACTGTTTTGTGAGAAATGAGACACAATACACACTAAGGGACTGGGAAAATGTTTGCAAACTGAACACTGGAGGGCTAGCAAGAGAGGCCACAGGAATGCTGGCAGCAGAAACAACCAGGTGATCACCCTGTAACAACCAGGATTTTAAAAGTGTAAGGCTACTAACACTTAAAAGTGCAAGGCTCATCGCTATTACTTCGGTTCAAAGCCTGGAAGTCCGCCTACCTTCTCCCTAAATTCACTCAACATAAACAATCACCACACACAGCCACAAACAACCAACATGCAGAGCAAGCACTTGTGAAATATTCCGAAGAATCAAAAGGATGTACACATCGTGTATGCACATTTTACATAAAAGGACAATAATGAAGTAGCCACAGTGTGAGACGCAGAATAAAATGCATCTTTGAAGACTTGCTCTGCCTAGGATCCCAGTCCTCTCCCTCTGCGCAGGAAACCATCTATCTGAATTGTGAATTAGTCGCTTTTTTGCTTTTCTTCATACTTTCATCGCATGTATACATATCTCTAAGCAAGAAATTCTTTACGTTTGCTTACTAAAATCTGTGTAAATGAAAGTATCTGGTAGGAATCCTTCCACAACCTGCTTTTCCATTAGCAGTTATTGAGATTTTTATCCATGTTTACACATTGACTACACTTCATTCATTTTCTTTGCTGGATAATGATACTCCATTTAGAAATCTACCCAGTTTAGTCCCCTTTCTCCTGGTTATGAATCTTTGCTTTGTTTCCAGCCCGACTCCTTACCTGAGGAAGGGTGTACAAAGACTTAGGATCCAAACTGAGACTCCCTTTGAGAGCCAACGGAAACGTTGCTAATAATTACACAGGACAACAGGCGCAAACCAAGTTGCATCTTATTAATACTGAACATTGCCTCAGGATTCCCTAATTACCCCCTGAAGGGCAGAATGAGACTCTTAAACCCAGCCCTGCTTAACTGATGGGAGTTCCTATCTCAAATGCTATTTATTATCTTTTGCATTTGCAGTATAACCTGAAGGAGGGAACAAACATTTAATTGCTCTTCTGTCCTTATAAGAAGAAAAGCAAATTCTTCAAGAGGTAAGATGGAAATGGATCTATCTTGGGATCATCATGCTAGACAAAATAAGTCACACATAGACAATTAAATAGTGCATAGTTTGTTTTAGGAGAAACCTAAAATACAAATAAATAAATGAGTAAATTCAAGGAGAGATGGTAGGAGACAAGAAGGAAGACTTTTTGGAGATGCGGAAAGGGGGGTGGTTTAAGGACTGAATGTGATCAAGATATATTATATGCATGTACCAATTCCCCAAAATGAGTATCACTATCATGTACTGCAAACATACACTAATTTAAAAAAAGAGGTAAGACAGAGGAAAAACAGCTTAACAACCTCTGCCATCTCAGACACTCACACTTTATCTTCATGTTGGAAGAAATTCCAGCTACGAAGATAACAGCAACAAAGATAAAATATCAAAGGCCATAAGTCTGAGTCCTTTTTCTGAGCCACAAGCAGGGCAAAGGTCCTAACCTCTACCGCCTCATTTAATCTTCATTACAACCCTGTGTGGCAGGTATAAAAAATGAAGCTCAGACAGGTAGAAAGCTTGTCCAAGGTCACAATGCACGTAAGTGACAGTATAATTTATTGCACAAGTCAGGACATTTCCAGGAGTGAAGAGGGTGCTATTAACAATGGCACCAGGAAAATGGGTTTAAAGGAGACTGCCTCGGGCACAGGACATGTGACACTTCGCTCCAACTTTACCATCTGCTCTTGCAATCTTCCAAGTGTAGACAGAAGTGATTTGGAGGACCGGCCAGGTTTTAGACCCAAATCTCTGGTGTTCCTTCTGTGTGTGTGGAGATACAATTTAAAGTAGATGTTTATTTTGGCTCACATTTCCGGTCCACAGTCAGCTGGCTGCAAGGCAAGAACAGCATGGCAGGGGGATATGGCAGAGGAAAAGGTGCTCAACCCACAGCAGCCAGGAAGCAGAGAGAGAAGGGAGGAGCTGGGGACAAGAATACACACCAGGTCACACCCCCGTGACCACCTCCGCCCAGGGCCCCCCTGCCAACAGCACATCGAGGTACTGAACTCATCAGTGGATAAATCCACCCTTTTGTACCAATCACAGTAACTCCAAACCAGAAATCCAGCAGAGGACCCCCTTGACCCAATCACCTTTTACACACATGAGAACCTGGGGGGACATTCTAGATCTAAGTCAGAAGTCACAACATGTACCCAGGCTCTCACCCCTTCCTCTTCGGTAGACCAGAAGGGCCTGGTAGGCACCCCAGTGGCACCCTGCCACCTGGCACAGCAGGCTGGCGAGGATCATGACATGCTGCCCCGAGATTCATAATTAAATTAGAGAAACATTCTGCTCCCCAAGCAGGGCCCGTCGGTTGCTGCCAGCAGCACAGTTAATGTCCCATTCATGGGAGCAGATGTCCCTGCACAAGGCCACAGCCATGTTCTCTGTTGGGGAAGGTCCATCGCCTGTGTCCTGAGGCTGAGATCCCTGCCTTGCACCTTTCTCTGTGTGTGTGTGTGCACACACTTGTGTATGTCCCCCCCCCCCTCTCTCACACACACACATACACACAATAGTTTTGGGGTTTTTTGAGAAATGATTCAGACATGAAAAAAGAATTACATAACAGTATCCCTGGGCATAAAGCATATAGGAATCTTTTGCAAAAATGTTCCGTTTTGTACTAATCACAGTAACTTCAAACCAGTAACACCGCAAGTGCCAACCAACAGTAAAATGATTAATTGTGATATAGTTGTACTTCTGAATGCTCTCCAGTAAGAAAAATGCACAAGTCACTGCTACACATAACAAATTAATCTTATAACTAAAACATGGAGAGAAAGGAGAAAAATTAATAAGAAAGGCAGACACTATAATTTCATTTACCTGAGGTTGCGATCAGGCAAATGTGACCTATCACACTGGAAATGACGGGTGAAGGCCCTGGTGGGTTTGCCCCTGAGTGGCTGGGAAGCACCCATCCATGTATCCCAAGGGCCCAGAAAATGTCTGCAGCCAGTATTTTCATTCTAGGAATCTATCCTAAGGTGAGAGGAACAAAAAATATGTGTGGGCTCCAATGCTCCAATGCATGCGCAATGCATGCTATTTGTAAAACTTTAGAACCGGAAACAATTTCTTCACATCAGGAAATGGTTAAGTAAAGCTATGGTGAGAAGGGCTTTTAATGATATGAAAAGTTGAATGTAAAAGCAAGAGGCCTATCCGTGCCAACTCTTAAGATACTAAGACACACAGAAAAGATTAGAAGAAACTAAACCAAAATGTAAACTAATTTCCTCTAGGTAGTAGTATTAAAGGAATTGAAATTTTTCTTGTATTTTTCAATATTCTTCCATGAGTACATATTCCCTTTTATAATAGGAAATACAAATGTTAAAGAAAGAATCGGTGTCCTTTTCTCCTAAGGCCCTCATCTCTGTTGTCAAGGTGATGGCCAGTGGCAATTCATCAATTGAGAGGACTCTAAGCAGTGGAATGTGTCTGAAGGAAGCCACTAACCGGCTGGCAAATGGCTTCAACAGTCAGTCCCGTGAGGAAGGGCTGACGGAACGGGGATGTGTGCCTTAAGGAAGAACAGGTAACAGGACAGCTGCCTCGGAACATCTGTCCTGAGAAGAGGGATTACACTTGCTCTACTGGACCCCAGAGGTGAGAACCAAAACCAATGCATCAGAGTGACAAGGAGAAGAGATGAGGAGGAGGAAGACTGCAGCACAAGCAGCAAGCGAGCTCCGTGATCCCACGATAGACCCAGGTCCCTTCCAGTCCAACAGTGAGGAGCTCCTCAGGAGGTGTCCCATGGATCCTCGCTAACATTTAGCAGTCACACGAGGCCATCTTGAGGCCGTCCTCTGCCTGCCCCCCCAGAGCAGCCTGCTGTGTGGACAACCACATGAGTCAGGATCTGACACCCATAACCAAAGAGCAGCCCAGGAACAAGCAACTACTCTTCCTAACCCCTCTTCCTTGACCTTTAGCAACTTCAAACTTTAAACTGGTCCACTTTCCTCCATTTTCCCATTGGGTTATCTTAGTCCAAGTTGTAATCACCTTTTCCCTCATGGTTTCCTATTGGTTTCCTTCTATATCTCTTTTCTCCTGCTGTCAACCTTTCTCCCAGTCTGTTTGCTAAATAGATGCTAAATTAATGATTTTCTTGGCATAAAATAAGAAATCATTAACAGACTACAAGACTCAAAATGGAGTCTTGATCTCCAGCCTACACTGGGCCCCTGCCCCCTCACCTAGTATAATCCAACCAAACTGGCCACCTGGTGGGCTCCACGTTTGTGCTCATCTCTTTATACCTTGGGACATTGCACAGGCTGAAATTCTCCATCTCCCACTTGCCTGATCCTTCTGCAACTCAGGTCTCAGATGACACTTCCTAGTTTGAATCCCATGGTGGAATCCCAATGCCCCAAGGATTCTCTATGTGGTTTATCTGACGTTCTTGCGACCCAGCTGCAACTGACCAGCCTGCATCCACTGTCTCTGCCTCATCTCGGCGGATGCTTCTGAGCGTCCGCAGTCCCTCATTCTCTGTGCCACGTGTTTCTCAGCCTGGAAAAATCTTGTGGCTCGTTCCTCTCACCTTCGAGGCTCAGCCTGGATGTCCCCTCTGCAGAAAGCCCTCCTCACCTCCAAATTCTGGGTTAGGCGCCTCTCCCATGTGTGCGTACAACACCTGTAATTATTCCTCCATAGCGACATTCACATCCCATTGTAATTGCATCTCTTGCTACCTAGTAAACTATATAGTCAGGGATTAACTTGCTCTTGCTCAAAATTGTTGAGCGAACAACTTATTTTAAAAATATCACTTT
This sequence comes from Erethizon dorsatum, assembly GCA_028451465.1. Classification (NCBI taxonomy): domain Eukaryota; kingdom Metazoa; phylum Chordata; class Mammalia; order Rodentia; family Erethizontidae; genus Erethizon; species Erethizon dorsatum. The sequence goes on along the minus strand of CM051834.1, from coordinate 12,218,626 downwards.
TCCCCCATGGATGAGCTAATGAGAATTTTTTTAAATAGGAAAACAAAAGATCTCAATAGGAAATACTCTAATAAGTAGTACTTTCTTCCTAGAATAATGACACAAATCTAGACTTCGCTAAATTCCCTTGTCCCCAGCAAAGGTTCACGTGTCGTCACTTTCGTTTTTACTACCCCTCACAGAAATTATTCTTTATCAGCATTTGAATGCCAGGGGCAGTCTTCTGTACGCGCACAAAAACATCAATAGGTACTAAATAATCTAAAAGCACAGGTAATATTGAATTCATAAAATGGCTGGACATAAAGGGAAAGAGAATCAGGAAAACAGTGGAGGACATAAGACTAATAAGTAAAAAATAAATCTTCCACAGTCTGTGTCCCCTAAAGGCATAAACAGTTTCTGCTAATCTGATAGCATTGCTTCGTGAGAAAGACCTTTAGAATCCCAAAGTCAGAGCCCTGGCCTGGCTCTCGATGTGGATTCAGAGTAAAAATACAACAAACATAGGCCTAGGAAACAGCACCCTGTGTCCCTGTCCCTGCTATGCCTTTGTCATCTGAGAGACTTTGGGCAAGTTATGTGTCTTCTCTGAATTTCAGTTTCTTTACCTAGATAAATTAATGTGGTAGAAAATTGCTGCTTTTCTACCCATTCTCATCCTCTCCTTTTGCTTGGTAATGAAGCTGATTTTTAGTGGTGCACATTAATATCCCACTAAAACTTCCATTTCTTAACCTATCTGTGCAACCAGGTCACAAAAGCCAGTGTCACAGAAGGAGACCCATGTACTGGGTCTTCTGGGAAGGCTTGAATGAAGAGGTCACACCATTCTCCTTATCACTCATGGACAGACATGAGATGGCTAAAGTCCTTTTGGACTGATGTCCCCTCAAAGCCTCATAGGGTCCTAGGAGGGCTTTTTGGAAGTGGCTGGGTCTAGGGTACATGCTGCTAGGATCAAGGATGTGATGCTGGGATTGATTCATGGTGCAATGCTAGGATTAAGGCTGCCCCACCCTGGGTGTGAGTGCTACCTGCCCTAAGGGTGGGTAACCTGGATAAGATATAAGGGACAGAAAGAGGGCTGCTGCTTGTCACTTGTAGCTTGCTGCTTGCTGCCTCACTTCCTTCTGCCTGCCACGAACTGTTTCTCCTCTGTGATGCCATCTGCCATAGCACCCTGCCTTGGAGCCAGCCAACTAGGAACTGAAACCTCTACAAACTGTGAGCCAAATAAACCTTTCCTCCTTTAACTTTGGATGTTGGGTATTTTGTCTCAGCAATGAGAAAAGTAATTAAAACCTATTGTAAAGATAAGGGTGACACCTGAGGGTCTGTAGAGAAGATAGCAGACAGGAACTGGGACCCCAGTGACCTCACAGAGTCACCATAACTATCAACCACCTACCTCCAAACTGCTCTACACTGGGAGGAAATACTGTGTGTGACAGTTAAGCTAGGATGTCAACTTGATTGGCTTGGGAGGTGCTCAAGGGATTAGCAAAGCACATATCTAGGTCTGTCTGGGTGGGTCATGAAGGTGTGACCTTGAGTACTATACATACCCCCTGGCCCCCTCTTCTCTGACATGTTCTTTTCTGCTTCTCAGCCTCCAAGAATTTAGCTGCTCTGCTCCACCACGCCCTTCCACCATGATGTCGGCACTGAATACTGTTGATCATGAACTGAAACCTCTGAAACTGTAAGCAAAAATAAATCCCTCCTCCTTCAAGTTGTAGGTATCAGGTATTTTTTCCTGGTGCCAAGAAAGCTGACTAAAGCAAAAATTTGGCACCAGAGGTGGTATCACTGCTGTGACTGTACCCGACCATGTAGTTCAGAAGCCTTTCTAACTGGTTTGTGGGAGAGGTATGGTAAAGTTTGGAGGATCAGGATGGAGAAAGCCTAGAATGCTGTAAGCAAAGTTTGATGGGAGATTCTGGTGGGGGCTCAGAAAATCAGATGCTGACAGGAATGTGAAGAGTAAAGGCCAGGTTCATGATGTTTTGGTTAAGAACAAAGACCTTTTTTGGGAATGGGACTAGAGGCCATGAGTGTTTCATTCTGTCAAAGAACTTGTCTACATTTTGTCTACATCCTGAGACTTTGTTCAAGGGCAGTGGACTAACAAATCTGCCAGAGGAAATTTCAAGGCAACCCAATGTTCAGGCTGTGGCATGAGTACTACTGGCTTTTAGCCAGATTTAGAGTGAAAATCAGAAGCAAAAAAGTAGAGCATAAATATTTGAAAATTTTAAATTATGGCACAAGAAGCAGCACATGTAAAGCTGGGGCCAAAGGAGGTTTAGTTACTGAAGAGATTAGCACCATTAAAAAGAAACCAAGTACTTTGAACCAGAAAAAGAAGAAAGATGCCTTAGGAATCAGCAAGACCCCAACTATTACAGATTCACGTGTACAAAATTATAAACCTTTTATTTAAGAAGAGAACCCCTGAGCACCCTGCTCCAGAAGGACTGCCTAGGGAATTAGTTTCCTAGATCCATTTCATCATCCTCAGCCAGCCAGGCACTGAAAGGCTGCTACAGCCATCATCTGAGGGCAGCTGGTTACTGCTAGAGACAGATCTTGACACTGTTCATGTAATGCTGGTTGTTCAGGGACACAGAATGCATGAATTGTGGAGTCATGAAGGCTTGCACCCATATTTCACAGGAAGGCCTGGAACACCAGGCAGTATCCCCTGTGAGGTGGGTGAGTAAACCTGTGGGCATGAAGGTGCAGTGGAGATCCCAGCATGTTGTAAGTTGGGGATGGCAGGAACAGGGAATATATTCTGAGAAAAGCCACAGACAGCATGCAGAGCTGGCCCAAGGAAGAGGCTGTGTGGGCTGTAAACAACGAGGCCATAAGGGAGGGGCTGCCCAGCCTTTGGAACTCTCACCTCACTGCCGCATGTCCTGGATGCTAGACAGGGACCTACAGGACTTAATTTTTGACCTGCTGGATTTTGATCTTGATTTGGTCCTATGCTTTTCTATTGCCCTATTCCTCCCTTTTGGAATAGAAATGTTTGCCCTGAACTGTTGTACCTTGGGGATATGTTACTTGCATTTTAATTTTCAGGGGTTTAGAGCTAAGGGTTTGCCTTGAGTCTTTTTTTTTTTTTTTTTTGTGGGTACCAGGGGTTCGACCTCAGGACCTCGCGCGCCAGCAGGCGCCCAGGCCGCTGAGCGATATCACCGGCCCCTTTTTCGTATGTGGGATCCGGGAGTCGAACTCGGGCCCTCGCGCTTGCAAGGCAGGCGCTTACGCCGCTGAGCCATCTCACCGGCCCTTGCCTTGAGTCTTGAAGGAGACTTTGGACTTTTAAACAAGGCTGGAACTGTTGAGACTTTGAGGAAGGCATTCGTGCGTTTTCACTTGAACACAGGATAGTTATATCGTGTGAGCCAGAACTACGACCTTGTGTTCATTTGGAGATTAAGTATGGTTTAAGAAGATGAGTTTGGGTGTCAAGTTGACAAAGGGTGGAACATGACAGTTAAGCTGGATTGTCAACTCAATTGGCTTGAGCGCTGCCTAGCAGCTTAGTAAATTATGTCTGGGTGGGTTATGGAGGTGTGACCTTGGGTACATCTCACCCCTGGACCCTTCCTCTCTGGTACTGTTTCCATATTCTGCTTCCCATCCACGATGAAATAAGCAGCTTCGTTCTGCCACGCCCTCTCCCAGGCTGTCTCTGCATGAGGTGAACCCTCTGAAACTGTGAGCCACATAAACCTCTCCTCCTTTAAATCGTGCATGTTGGGTATTTTGCCCAGAAACAGGAAAGCTGATTAACACACTCTGTCATCCCATGTTGCATTCCATGGTTTTGTGAGAAAGATTTTCCATGCTATTTAGCCCAAGCTGGCCCACTTCAAGCCACTGGTCCTGGCTCTCACCTCTGCAGCAAAATACTGCACTCCGTCACCCTTCACATGTCCGTACCACAAATGCCAAATGCCCAGATCACTGAGATTTGGCCAAAGAAAATCTGGGTGCCCATGTAATATGGGCAAGTTCTAAGCTTCATTTTCTGAGCCTCATTCTCTGTCCACAAAATGAAGATCCTGTTTCCCTAGAAACCCTGTTAAGAAGAAGCAGCTCAGGTTTCTGAGACAGACTCAAATTCAAATCACTCCATGGCTAGGTAAGCCTGGGCAGCTGCTTAAGTATCTCGGCACCAGTTGTCACATCTTTAAAACATCTGACCTCCCCAAGCATCCTAAGTGCTGGGTGAGATGCTGAGTATGAAGCACTGAGCACAGAAGCTGACATTTGTCAGCCCCGTACCCTACGACACAGCAGTAGCTGTTATCAGCTGCTGTACCTAAAGGCAACAACCGATATGAGTATTTACTCTGTCAGGCACTGTCCAAGCACCTTTCATGTATTAAGTCATTTATTTCTCACAACATTACAGCGAGTACTGGTTTTATCCCCATTCTACAGATTGAAGAAACCCAAGGCACAAAATGTCAACCACCTGCACTGCCACATAGCACCAGAGTTATAGCTCTTATTGCTGGCAAATAACATATTGTCTGCTGTCAGGGGCAGTGTCATGTGTCCCCATGCAACTTGTGAGCTGCCTCAGGGCATGGCCTCCACTGTGTTCATCTCAGTGTCCTTGCTGGCAGCTGACAGAGAATCTTGCCTGCTGTGAGCCCTGCAAGCAGCTGTGATACCTGGCAGACGACTAAAAATCGAGTCATTTTCCAAAACACATTGTCAGATGACCTTGAGGAAGGACGTCTCTAGTGAACCAAGGTGTGCCAAAGGGAAGCGAGAGACTCCCTGTCGCAGGCGCTGCACGGCCCCTTCACACAGAGTGCGCTTCCTGAGTCCTCAGAGTCACAGCCCTGAGTACTTGAAGAATTCCGAGAACAACTCTGACCGACACTCACACGCTCCCAGAGCCTGATATCCGTTGAAGGCCTCCATCGTTCATCTAAATGAAAACCTCTGCCAGACAGAATGAAATGCACCACTGTCTGCTGGTCTACACAGAGCTTCATTCCATTTCCCCACTGGTGCTGATGCAAAGCAGCCGTCACAAACACAAACTATTCACTTCTAAAATACAACTATTGATGTGGTCCTCAGCAGGGACACTAATTGAGTGTGTCACTATGCAAATTGGGTGCTAGGAATGCAGATGATGTGACGCAAACCTCATTAACACAGACACTATTAATTTAGAGTCTGTGATAATTATTAGTGCTGCATTTTATTTTTCCATTATCTGGAAAGAAAAACAATATGCAAAATAAATGATAATATGTAATACAGAAAGACCAAGTCATCCATCCTGCTAATATTTATTGTAAATCTACTATATGCCAGCACTAGGATAGTAGTCATCAGACGTTTTTTTGTGTAGTTCTCATTAAAAGAGAACTCTGTAGTGCAGGAAGTAATGTCCCTACATTAAAACAAGTTAGAAGCCTGGAAAATTAAATTATAGTACATCCACATAGTGCAATGCTGTGCAACTATAATAAAACTGGTGGAGTAGATCAGTTGGTGCTAACGTGTTAACAAGAATGATCACTGAATGAAAAGAGCAAGAGATAGAGCCTCTTTAAAGTACCCCCACTGTACTAGAAAACAAGAGGCGATGATCATGATACACCCAGACACCCGTGGCTACACAGGGAAATTCTCAGGGAGGAAAGTCCCTGATGGCCTGGGATAGGAAGGAAACTCGTATTGCACTGCACTTTTGTAAGGCTGAATTCTTTACCTTTGTCCTATAGTTTAAATAATATCAACGTTAATGAGAAGAGGTGAGTATTACTGACAATTACTGGTCCGTGCCTTCCACAATGTCTGGCATACAAATGGAATGCCAGTATTTGTTGCATGAATGTAAACACACAGCACTATTAAATACCACTTAGACATATTTATCTTTTCTATTCACTACATCAGGTCCCAGCCTAAAACTACAGGCAAAAATACTGTGGAGTAAATTCAAGTTCCTACGTGCTTAACGAAATGCAACTGCAACTCTGAAAAATACTCTTTAACTCCCACTTTTCTTTTATGCTCCCTGCACTCTTCTTTCACAAGTTCTGCTCTGCACACACACGTGTGTGCACACACAGAGTCAGGAAAAGAGTCTGCTGACCCCCAAAAGGGGACTGGAATGAAGAAATCCTTTGCCACTGTTACTAAAGGTTCAGGCTGGTCAATAATTTTTTAACCTCATGCTGATTTGAAGAAAGCTAGTTTATAGCCACACACTACCATTTAATTAGCACCACCAATTACTTTTCCAAGTTTATTTTGAAAACAGTTGGGCAGATTCATTTGGGAAAAGTTCTGCGTCATTCCTAACAGCAACCACAAACATTCTAAATAGCTGGGGTAACCTTTAAGCATTGTGAAGGTCTCTCAACACAGAACTGGTGGGCACGGGTTCTTAGCTAAACCTGACACGTCCAGCCGCTTCCTCCCACCATGCTCTCCCTGCATGAATGATGGCGAGCTGGGGAATTGGAAACTGACAGTTTTGTTTTCTCAGTGCTGATAAAGGGGAACAAATTATGCGTTTGCCCTGAGTGTGCAGCGTGCTGTTTTAAGTTGTTTTGTTGGCATTTTTTCTCCAGTAGCAGAGAAAAGAAAGAAAAAAGACATCTGGTAACTTCTTTAGGGAAAATCTTAACAGATTTGTGGGTGTAACTCTATTCAATCTGTTTCGTAAATAAGCCCCAGGCAATGGTATCAACTTAAAATCTTTTGAAAGATGGTTCTAACAAAAGCAACACTCTGGAAACTACAGTCCCAATATCATTAAAACCATAACAACCACCAGTATGGAATGGTCCTTGCGACATTCTTTACAGGCAAGCAGTAGTTTGTTGCAGCTAGATGGGGTACCATTATGATCCCCAATGTGCAGATGAAGAAACTGAGGCTCACTGAAATGAATTAACCTGCCCAAAGCCATGCAGCTAGTAAATAGCAGAACTGGGATTCGAACCCAGTTTAGAAGAACTCCAAAGCATTCTAGAGCATGGTGTCCATCCATACTCAACAAACTCATCAGGGAAGGAACAATATTAAGGAAATGAGGAAGGAGTTGCTTTCTCTGTTCCTGGGATTGTTCTGCTATGACTCTCAGCACACAGCCCCACGTGTGCCAGACAAAACAACAGGCCTGGCATCAGGAATCCTGGAATTGCTGTCCTGGTTCTACCATACAAACCTGCTCGCATCACTCACCATGTCCCAGGCTTGTCCTGCACAGCTGTGGGATGTGGCAGCTGCACTGGACCAGTCCTTGGCTCTAAAACTCTTCATCTACCAGGACAGGTGTATGGAGATGATTTCACGGAGACAGTAGAGCAGGAAAACATTGACTCCAAGCCACGGGGTGTTCAACTCACTACACAATGCCCCCTTTGCAAAGAAAGAGCCCGACATGGCATTAATCAGCAGCCTGCTTCAAATGTAATTGCACCAATGACCTCTAGTGGCCATTGCTAAATCCAGTGGTCAGTTTTGGTCGACAGATCCACTCTCTTGAAACCTTCCCTTCACTTAACTTCTGAAACACTACTCTCTACTAGACTGTCCTCGCCCCACACACTGCTCCTCCAAAGTCTCTGGGGCTGCTTCATCCTCATCTCCCCCACTCCTGGGGTGCCCCAGGATTGAGTTCGAGACCTTTTGCCTACAATAACCCTCGTGAAGCGATCATCCAACTTCATGGATTTAAATGCAACGTGCATGGCAATGACTCTCAAATGTGTATCTCCATCCAGACATTTATGCTCAGCTACCTACCCGACATTGCTGCTAGGATGACTAGCAAGCATCTTGTGCCCTCAAGTGAGCTCCTACATCCCCCAATCCTGCCTGCAGCAAAGGGCCATTTCAATAACAGGCATTCAGTCCCTTCAGGTGCTCAAGGCCAAGTGGATTTTTGACTCCCACCTGATCAAGGGTTAGAGCCAAAGTCTTTCCAAGGTTTCATGCCCTCTCCCTCCTAATACCCTCTGATCTCATCGCCAGTTACTCCCCCACCTCCAGCTGGCCCCACTCATGCACACATCTGCCCTCTGCTTGGAACCCGTCCCCCAGGCACCCACAGGGCTCCCTCCCTCACCTTCCTCAGCATTCGTTCAAGTATCATCCTCAGGTGAGGCCATTCTCTGGCCATTCCATTTTACACTGCAACCTGCTTCTCAAAGCACTTGCTTTCTTTCCACCCTGATTTATTTTTCTCCACAGAATGTCACCATCTGATTTGCTTTGTATTAGAGTCACCTGCTTCTTCATTGCCCACATTCCCCAGTCCAGCTCAAGGAAGGACTGGAAACAGCCCGCCAGTGCTGCTCACAGAGGTGTCTCTGACACCTGGAACAGTGCCTGTAATATAGTGGCATTTTCTCAGGAAACATGATTTAACCTACCAGTATCCATGCAGTTTGGGGAGACCAGAGCGCACACAATGAGAGGCAGGAAATGATGAAATGATTGTCTCAGACACTAGTTTCTTTTCCTCTTATCATTTTCAGCCATTTTCAGATACAAGGAGAGGTACCTACTGTGTTCATTTAGACTCCTCAGTCTGTATAAGTCAGCCTTCCTGTCACTGGGACATAACGCCTGACATCTGCAACTTAAAGGAGGAGAGGTTTATTTGGCTCATGGTTTCAGAAGGTCAAGTCCTGTTTAGCTGGCGACGACACAGAATTGACATGGTGGGAGGGCCAGGGCAGAGGAAAGCTACTGGGATCAGGACAGCCAGGAAGCAGAGAGAAAGCAAGAGCCAGAGAGAGAGAGAGAGAGCTCCAAAGCCACACGTTCGATTACCTACCTCTTCCAACCGGGCTTCACCTCCTAACAGCACATTCAACTAGGAGCTCATCAGTGGATTAATCCATGGAGGAGTACAGAGCCCCTATGATCCAATCACTTCCTAGAGCCCCTTTCTCTGAACATGGGACTTCTGATTGACGTTTTAAATCTAAACCATAACACAACCCCAAATAACAAAGAGGAAATAAAATGGTATCTTCAAAAACAACTTTTAAATGTGTCTAAATAAGAATCAGTGAGTTCTTTTCATATGTAGAATAATTTTAACATATGGATAACATATAATGTGTAATTTTTCTTTTTAAATTAGGGGACTAATCATGTCAGGATTCCTGTGACAATTGGAAAACTATTTTTACATGTCAACAACTAATAATGTTATTTGTTTATCTGTGGTAGGTAGTATTGTCTGATTTTTCTTTTCATTTTTGTTTTGTTTTTCAAGTTAGAAATCTGTCTTTCACCTTCAGTGATCCTATAATGGTAAATAATGGTCATCGAGTATGTTAGTCAGCTTTCCATCACTGTAACAAAATACCTGAGGTAATCAACTTATAGAAAGAGAAGGTTTAACTTGGCTCACAGTTTCAGTTCATGGTCAGTTGACCTCATGGTACTTGGGCCTGGGGTGAGACAGTACATCATGGCAGGGAGCACCTCGTGGTGGCCAGGAAGCAGAGAGGAGAAGAAGAGGCAGAGTCTCACTATCTTCTTTCGCCAATGACTGGAAGACCTCCCGCTGGGCCCTGCCTCTTTAAGCTGGGATCAAGCCTTTAATGCATGGACCTTTGGAGAGATCTGAGATCAAGCTACAGCACCAAGTAACCAGTCAAAGCTCAGACATGAGCACCAGAGCCTGCATCTGAGTCACAGATTCCCCATGCACCATCTGGGAAAATCCTGCCAAGTTACTCTTCTTCTATCATCCTCGATGCGCTTGTCTGTAAAGTGGATAAAGAGTTATCTAGGAAGATGCCTTCGAGGATCAATGAGACAGTCCACGTAAAACACTTAGCATGGTGCATGGCAAACAGAAAGTATTCAACATAGAGCTGTTAATATTATTAATTATAATAATAATTATAATTACTATTTATTATAATTATTTATTATTATTATTATTATTATTCTTAATCTCCAGACCTCCTCTAAAGACTTTAGGTCTCAAAATTCAAAGGTCTTACAGTTCCAAATTCAACTCCTTCCAGGTGCAAAAAAACAATCCCTTCTTCCGTTTATGCCTAGTGAAAACACATCCATTTTCGAGTAAGAACAGGCAAATCAAACCACTTTAAATGTCTTAATAAGGGGCCGGCGAGATGGCTCAGCAGCATAAGCACCTGCCTGGCAAGCGTGAGGTCCTGAGTTCGACTCCCAGTACCCACATACGAAAAAAGGGCCGGTGATATTGCTCAGCGGCACGGGCGCCTACTGGCGCCCGAGGTCCTGAGGTTGACCCCTGGTACCCACACACACACACACACACACACACACAAAGAAATAAATGTCCTAATAAGATATGTGAATGTGAGTTTTAAACACAAAATTCTTGGTTAAGAATTGACCGATGGTCAATAAGCCAGGCATTCTTTCTAAAGTAATACAGAAGGAGGTGAAGAACAGGAAGAAAAGAGGAAAGATAAGGAAAAGATACTATCTAGGAAAAAAAGTGATGCTGAAAGTTCTCCCAAATGTGCGTCTCCATCCCAACACCTCTCATTTAACTCATTGCTGCTGGAATGGGTAAAGCTCTAAATGAGCTCCTACGTCCCGCAATTCTGTTGCCATTTTAACAAATGGGCGCTGCATCCTTCTAGGTGTTGGAGACCAAGGGGATCTTTGACCCCCACCCAAAAGAGGGTTAAAGCCAAAGTCCACAGGACACTCAACCTTAATCCCTTTTTAAAGAGAGTTATTGGGCCAATAAATGAGCAGAGAGCTATAGGTTCCAGGTTTATATTGTTATAACAGTAACAAGAATAATAAATGATACCTACGCAGCTAGCACTTACCCTGCACCAGCGAGTGGCCCAAGGGCTTTACTTGCATGGCCCCACTTCCTCTTCTTAACAGTGGTACCATTAGCACGTCCCGTGCCAGCACAGGAAACCCAGGCACAGAGAGTGATGTGTCTGAGGCCCAACGGCTGGCAGGCGGCAGAGACAGGACGCGAGCCCAGGCAGTGCGGAAGCCCTCAGCCTCTCTGGCGTGCGCACCCTTGGGCCTATTCCAGCTTCAGAGATGGGGGCCTCTGTTAGCATTCTCTGGGGAACTCCTCTTCTCCCTCAACCCTAAGTGATTCTGGAAAGGCTGAATCTGCCTCCCACCCTACCTCAGCCAAGCATGGGCATATGTGACCCAAAATGACAAGCAGTTTGTTTTGTTAGAGAACAAATAGTCTTTCTTCCCCAGGACTGAGAGCTATAGGACTATGACCCCAGAGTGGCCAAGGCCCATTGCCCCCTGCGTGAATGCAGGGAAGTGCTGAGAGCGGAGGCCAGCCACGGACAGGGGCCAAAGTGAAAGGTGGATGGGCGGGAAGAGGGACGGTGGAAGTCCCAAAATCCAGGAGTCCTTGGAATTTTCTCTACTCCTTCCTAATTTCTATTCACAAGTCAATTCCCACTTTGTTATTTAAGATATTGATTTCTATCACTTGCACTAGGAAAAGCCTGAGGAATATGTTTAACTAAATATCTAACACCTTCAGGATGAGCTAGAGAAAAAGAAGCTGAAATATCCTAACCAACAAGGTCGGTGTGCAGCTAAAGGAAGATGTTTATAGACTGAATGTGCGTGTTCCGAGGACTCATCCCACATCAGGTACTGTGCTGGGCACGAGGGAATCATGATGAATAAGGTACAGACGTCGCTCTGAGGAGCTCACAGTCTAAGAGAACACACACAAAATACAGGGCAGAGAGTCAGGCAGTTAAGGTAGTTCCTGCCTCAGGGCCTTTGCAGCTGCTCTTTCCTCTGCTGGAAACTCCACAGACCCAGACCCACAACTTTCTGATGTTGCTGTATTTGTTCACTAGGGATATTGTAACAAAGCGCCACAAAACGGGGCTGGAGCATCAGAAATGTATTATCTCACAGTTCTTCAGGCTAGACGTTCAAAGCAGTGACGAGGTTGGTGCTTTCTGAGGATTAGGAGACAGTGTCCGCCCCACCTTCCCCTGGATTCTAGTGCTTTGCTGGCCATGTTTGGTATCCTGTGGGTTGGAGAGCTCGGCCTTGATGCTCACATGGAGTTCTCCTGGGGGTCACCTGTGCCCAAATTTCCCCTTTGTATGAGGACGTCCGTCAGGCAGGACTGGAGACCCAACATATTCAGTCTGACCTCACAGCCTGAGGCGCTTCGGGGTGGAATTTCAACATATGAATTTTAGGGAGCACGATTCAGCCCACACCAGCTGGCTTACTCCCCACCATTCAAACCGTGGCCCGAGTATTCCCTCTACCAAAAGGCCTCCCCCAAACACGCAACCCAAAGAGGTTCTCCCTCAGCCCCTGGTCCCTCTACTTCAGTGCCCTGTTTTATTTTCTTCATGCAGTCACCACTACTAGAAACCACCCTATTCATCAGCGTGGTTTGCTCTGCCTCTCCACACCAGAATGTAAACCCACGAAAGCAACAGCTTTGTCCCGTCCATTTGTTTCCAGAGCCAAGAGCAGTGCCTCACACACGGTGGGGCGCGATCGTTACAACAGCGATTCGATAAACGCACACATGCGTTAAGTGAATACCGCCTGCCCATTCGTAAACAGAATGCCAGCGGTGCCCTGGACATGACTCATCATCAACGCCAGTGAAAGGATAGAGGAAGGTGTCATTTTGGGCAGGGGGCCAGGAAGGGCTTCAGGGGAGCTGTCACCGAGGAGGCCCAGCGTGAGTTCAGGGAGAGCGGGCTCGGGTTGGCAGCGTGGCTGCAGTGAGACTGTGAGGCTGGCAGCGTGACTGGAATGGGGTCCAGGCGTGAACAGGAGGGGAGGAAGTGGAGACAGTAAAACTCTCGCCGGGAAGGGAAGCTGGGAGTGGGGCATCTGCACATACTACCCTTTGTCTCGCCTTGTCATGCGCTAAGACTTCGCCACGCCTGGTGAAATAAAGTTTGCCCTTATTCCTAAAGCTGTTGCAACAGCCCTGAGGTACCTCCTCCTCCGTCCCCTGAGCATTTGTTCTAGCGCCTGCTGCAGCACTTCCCGGATTTCTGTGGAACACCGGCTTTCCATTTTACCTGCCTCTTACCCCTCAAAGAACCCCTCGAAGGCAGAGACCCCAAAAGGTACCAACAGATAGAAAAGGAAGAGAATTTCTGGATGATGCTCCTCTCTATTGCTGCTGCTTCTGCTACAGAAGTCAAGTTTTTTCCTGTAAAAATGAGGCTTTCAGATCTGTACATTGAAAGCTATAAAATATTGATGAAAGAAATGAAAATTATGTGTTGATGAACTAGAAGAAAGTTATTGTCAAAATGTTCACACTACCCAAAGTGATCTTCGCCTTCAGTACTATCTCTACCAAAATGCCAATGGCACTTTTCACAGGAACGAACAGTAGAAACTATCCTAAAATTCATATGAAACCACAGAAACCCCAAAAGGCTAAAGGAATCACATTTCCTGATATGAAATTATACTACAAAGCTATAGAAATCAAAACAATATAAAGGCACAAAAATAGAAACATAGAGCATTGACACGGAATATAAAGCCCAGAAATAACCCACATACATATGGTCAAATGGCTGGGCATGGTGGCACACGCCTGTAATCCCAGCACTCGGGAGGTTGAGGCAGGAGGATCGCTGTGAGCTCAAGGCCAGCCTGGGCTACAAAGTGAGTTCAAGGCCAGCCTGAACTGCACAGTGAAACCCTGTCTCAAAAAGACAAATATATCTAGATAGATAGATAGATAGATAGATAGATAGTCAAATAATCTTTGCTAAAGGGGTCTAGGATATACAATGGAGAAAGGATACCCTAGGAATAAATGGTGCTAGGAAAACTGGATATTCACATACAAAAAAAAATAAAAGTAAAATTGGTACCTTCTCTTACGCTATATAAAAAAATTAGTTAAACATGGATTAACAACTTAAACAGAAAACCTGAATTTTTAGAGGAAAAGCTCTATACCATGGTCTTGGCAATGATTTTTGGATATGAAAATCTCCAAAATCTTGGCAATGATGCAAAAATAAACAAGTGGGACTATATCAAACTAAAACTGTGCAGGAAAGGAAATTACCAACAAAATGAAATGACAGCCTCCATAATGGGAGAAAATCCTTGAAAAACATATATTTGATAAGCGATTAACATCCAAAATAAATAAGGGATTCATAAAACTCAATAGCAGAAAACACATAACCCTCTTTAAAATGGGCACAGTAACTAAACGGACATTTTTCGAAAGATCTACAAATAGCCTACAGGTATACAAAAATGTGTTCAACATCATTAATCATCAGGAAAATACAAATTAAAACCATAATGAGAATTACCTGATACTTGTTAGCAAGGCTATTATCAAAAACCAAAAGATAACAAGAATTGTGAAGATGTGGAGAAACGAGATAGGAATTGATGAAGGGAGTGTGCGCTGGTTCTACCACAATGAGTAACAGTATGGAGGGGATTCAAAAACATTGAAAATAGAACTACCATACGATCCCCCAACCCCACTCCTGGGTGTATACCCCAAGGACATGAAATCAGTATGTTGAAGAGATATCAGCATGACCATGTTCATTGGAGCACTGTTCACAACAGCCGGGACACGGGAACAAACTTCATGTCCACTGAGAGATGAATGGATAGGGAACTGTGGTGTATACACGCCATGGAATATAACTCCTTTTAAAAAGAAAATCTTGCCATATGTGACAACATGAATGAATCTAGAGGACGTTACATTAACTAAGCCAGACATAGAAAGACATATACTACATGATCTCACTTACATGTAGAATGAAAGAAACCAGATCTCAGAGAAACAGAAAATAGACTGGTGGCTGCCAAGGGCTAGGTACTGGAGAAACGGAGAGATGCTAGTCTAAGGACATAAACTTCCGGTATAAAATGAATGAGTTCTGGAGACCTACTGTACAGGCAGGGTGATTAAAGTTTATAATAATGTATTGTGTACTGGAAATTGGCTCAGAGAGTGGCTAGAACCTAAGTATTCTCACTATACACGCATGTACGAAAGGAACTATGTGAGACCACTGACATGTTAGTTTGGCTATAGTAATATTTTTATAATATACATGTATACCAAAACATCATGTTATACAACTTAGATATATAAAAATTTTGTCCGTTATACCTGAACAAAGCTGGAAAGCATAAAATAAGTAAAAAATAATAAGAAGAAAAAAACCCAGGCTCTCTGGAGTGAAGTCACACAGCAGGAAGCTTGAGTAGTCATCTCTCCACTAAAGCAATCACTGAGCCATTAGAAGTGATTGAAATGAGCCAGCTAGGAACTCTGGATCCTAACCAGACACTTATAACAAGCAGAGGTATGCTGATGAAGAGGCGGGCTGCTGATCTTTCCTGAGTGAGCAGCCTGGGGGAACCAGCTACCAACCCCCAGGGCCACCGCAGCTGTAGGAATGAAATTCCAGGATCAGCTGGCCGGTACCAGGGCAGGCAATGGGAGGGACCCTGTCCTCCAAAATTCGATGTTGTGCATGTGAGCTGGTCTAGCAGTGCCTGATGGACTGACGTAGGTACCACATTGGTTTGGGCTCTCTTGGAGGAAGGACCCCCTGACAGCATCCATCAGGAAATTTTAAGAAACAAACTCCTCTTTCTTCCCCTTTGGAATCATACGTGTAAGGAAATCTCTATCAGGTCACTGGCTGACCATGGAGATGACAGAACAGAAACTTCAGAGAACTCACAAAATAAGAAACACAAATGTGCAAAAATGGTTTAGAAAAATCACAGATGAACAACATCATCTTTCAAGGAAAGTCAGCAATCCCTGAGAAGTGCAAAATTCAGATTTTCAGAGTTACTACACTATAATACTCAGAATGTCTCATTTTCAATTAAAAATATGAAGCATGCAACAGGAAAATGTGGCCATTTGTGGGAACAAAAGGAATTTGACAGAAAAGATTAATGAGGAAACCCAGACACTAGAATCACTAACCAAAGACTTCAAGTCAGCTGCATTCAGTATAGTAGCCCCCTTCTCTGCAGTTCATTTTCTGCAGTGTTAGTTACCTATGGTCAACCACATCTTAAAATATTCAATGGAAAATTCCAGAAAAAAGTAACCATAAGTTTTAAATTACACAACATTCTGAATAGAATGATGAAATATTCTGCCATCTTCTTCATCCTTCCTAGGACATAGATCATTCTTCTGGTCCATGTATCCATGCAGTATCTATTGCCCACCCATCGGTCACTTAGTTGTTGTCTCAGTTATCAGATCAGCTCACGAGATCAGCTCACAGTGCTTGTGGTCAAGCAATCCTTGTTTTACTTAATAATGCCCCAACATGCAAGTATAGTGATACTCGCAATTCATGTGAGTTGAAGAAAAGCCATAAAGTGCTTCCTTTAAGTGAAAAGGCAAAAGTCCTCATCTTGATAAGAATAGAAAAAAACTGTAGGCTGAGGTTGTGAAGATCTACAGTAAAAACAAATTCATTTGTGAAATTGTGAAGAAGAAAAATAATTGTGTTGGTTCTGATGTCACTCTTCAAACTGCAAAATTCACAGCTACATGCAGTGGGGAGAAAAGGAACCCTTCTCCATTCCTGGTGGGAGCATAAACTGGTACAACCAGTATGGAAATCAGTATGGAGATTCCTCAAAAAACTAAAACTAGAAGTTCCATTTGACCCAGCTGTTCCCCTTTAAGGTATCTTCCCAGAAGAGTTAAAAGCATTACACCAAAATAACATATATATACCCATTTTATAACAGCACAAATAATAATAGCTAAATGTTGGAAACAGCTCATATGCCCATTAAAAGGTGAATGAAGAAAATGTGGTATTTATATACAATGGAGTACTACTCTGCCATAAAGAAGAATAAGCTTGAGCTATCTGTAGGAAAATGGATGTACCTTGAGACCATAATCTTAAATGAAATAAATCAGACACACAAGTTTAAATTTTGCATTGTTTCTCTTATGTGCGAAACCCAAAGTTTAAATAAGGAGCATAATGGAGGATAGATATTGGGAAGTAGGAAGAACATGTTCAAATGGGAAGGGGAACCAGGGAGGGTGAGGAGGAAGGTAAAGAAGAGAAAAAGAAAAAAGAATGAAAAAAAATGGAAACAAAGCTGCTGTATATGGGGAAGGGAAGAAGGGTCGAAGGGAGGGGAGAGGAATGGGAAAAAAAGAATTAAGATATATTATATACAGGTACAAATTCCCTATGATAAATATGATTAATATGTATGACAAATATGTACTAATAAAAAGTTTTAAAAAGATAGAAAGTACCTCTTCCAATTACAAAGAAATAAACTCCTATGCATTCCAAAAAATAATTTGCAGCCACAATATGCAATAACAATTTAGCTAAGATGGAAAGGGCAGTAAACTATAAAGTTTAATATATTGTCTATGGTTTCGAGCAGCCACTGAGGGTCTTGGAACATACCTTCAGAAATAATGAGAACTACTGTATGCTCAAAGAACTAAAGAAAACCATAGACAAAGATCTAAAGGAAATTAGGAAAACAATGTATGAACAAGAAAGGAATAACAACAGAAAGAAACTGTAACAGGAAATAAACAGAATTTCTGGAGCTGAAAAGTATATTAACTACAATGAAAAATTCCCTGGAAGGGTTCAACAGCACATTTGAACAGACAGAAGACAGAATCAGCAAATTTGGAGACAGGACAATTGAAATGATCCAATCTAAAAAGCAGAAAGAAAAAAGAATGAAGAAAAATAAACAAAGCCTAAAAGACCCATGGCTCACTATCAAGCAAAGCAACATACGCATTGTGGGAACCCAAAAGGAGAAGAGAGAGAGAGAGATAGGTAGAAAGAGTATTTGAAGAAATTAATGCCCAGAACCAATAATGTGATAAAAGATGTGAATATACCACATATAAGAAATTCAACAAACTCCAAGCAGGATAATCTCAAAGAGATCCACAAGGAAATACATTATAGTTATCAAAATCTAAAGAAAATAAGAAAATTTTGACAGCAGCAAGAGACTAGTGACTCTTCATGTACAAGGGATCCCCAATCAGGTCAACAACTGGTTTCTCGAGAGAAACCATGGAGGCCGGAAAACAGCAGGATGGCATTTACAGTCCTGAAAGAAAAAACCTGCCAACCAACAAGTCTGCATCTGGAAGAATTATCTTTCAAAAGCAAGAAGAAATTAAAACATTACCATATAAATAAAAGCTGAAGGAATCCATTATTCATAGGACTGCCCTATGAGAAACGATAAAGGGAGTCTTTTGGGCTGAAATGAAAGGACGCTCAGAGCCATAGGAAGAAATAAAGAACACGAGTACAGGTAACTACATAGATAAGTAGAAAAACCAGTACCGGCGGTACTTTCGGTTTGCAACTCCTCCTTTTCTTCACCAATGACTTAAAGGCAAATGCATAAAATGATAAATCTATGTTAATGGGCATGAAATAAAGCTGTTATCTGACAGTAACAACACAAAGAAAGAAGGACAGACATGTGTAGAAGCAAAGTGTATGTACTATTGAAACTGGGCAGTGGTATAAGTTTTTTTTTTAGTTTGAAATGCTAATTTTTAAATAAATTTTGTAAGAAATAGGCCATTGTGGAGCAACAAAAAGAAGGTTAAAATCACCTCAAATCATACCAGCTTTATTCTGGCTGTACTGGAGATTTGTTAAATGACTCGGCTTTTCCAGAACAGCCTGAGCACAGGGGGAGCATCTCACACGGAGACAACAGACCGAGAAAAGCCAAGTGGCAGAAAAGGTTTTTCTTTTTTTTTTCCCACCAAAAAATAGCCTCTCCTTCACATATCAAGATTTCTCAAGGGCCGGTGAGATGGCTCAGCGGCGTAAGCGCCTGCCTGGCAAGCGCGAGGGCCCGAGTTCGACTCCCGGATCCCACATATGAAAAAGGGGCCGGTGATATCGCTCAGCGGCACGGGCGCCTGCTGGCACATGAGGTCCTGAGGTCGACCCCCGGTACCCACAAAAAAAACCCCCAAAAAACAAAAAAAGATTTCTCAGAGTACCATGGCTGTCAAAGGCACCAGAATACCATAGTTAAGAAACAGAATCTGGGCCACCCCACCCAGGTCTGAGCCTGGCTCTATCAATCACTAGCCGTGTATCTTTGGGCCATCTCTCTATACCTGCCTTTATTCATAAAATGGGAGTAAGAACGGTATCTGCTTCGTGGGTTGTCATGAGCAGTAAATGTTAGTATAATACATTCAAAGCACTTAGAGCCGTTCCCGGAACACACGTAAAGCCTGACAAATGTTAGTTTTGATTGTACTCATACAATCAAAGACACTATGAGAAGCATGAAGAGGCTCTATAAAGATCTATGGCTAGAATAATAAATAAAATCTTCAGATTAATCTCACAATCTAATCAAATAACTCATTTCTTATTAGCTGTATACCATTTCTAAGATCTAGGACAAGTATAAATTTCAATCCATGTTTTGGTGCCTTAAAAAAAAGTCTTCCACCAGAATAATAATGTGTTAGTTCTGAAAACTTTCTTCTGAAAAACATTAGAGTCTATGTGTCTTTCCACCACTGCAGCTAATGCAGGATATAAACATCCACGTTGCTATTCAGAAAGCCAAAACATGTAGCCATACGAGATTCGCATTCATTCATCCAACACACTGAGTCCGTTTCAAGTGCCATGAGGATACAGATACACAAAACAGGCAAAAACCCGGAGAACCTCTGCTGGCTGTCACAGCTGGGAAAGCGGTGGTTCCTGAATTTGGGGAGAGGGCAGAGGCAGAACAGAGCCAGTGGCTGTTTTCACCTTGAGTTACTCCAGGCCCCTCTGATTTGGCACCATCACTGTAGCACATTTTATTCACAGTGAGCATTCTGCCCTAGTGGTGAAACCATGTGGGTTAATTCCTGAGGTCCCTTGGCTGTTTATCCCCACTGCCCTTTATCCAGGCCAGAGTCACAGAAGCCAAAGATGACTCAAGATCTCTTGTTTGTGAGCTGGGTGTGGTGGTGCACACCCGTAATCCCAGCACTCAGGAGGCAGAGGCAGGAGGATTGCTGTGAGTTTGAGGCCAGCCTGGGCTACATGGTGAGTTCAAGGCCAGCCTGAACTATATAGCGAGACCCGGTCTCAAATAAAAGGATCTCTTGGTGGTGTCCAAAGGCAAATAACCACTTCCTAGCTCCAACAATAAAGATAACAATTTTTTTGTTTCTTTGTTTAAGCAGAGTACCCAGATGTTTGTTTTGAAGATCTCCCATCTTCTCAGGATGGTTTAACTGGATTTCTACCCAAGACAGAGCCAAACCACTGCCCTCCAAAACCAAATTCCCCGTCTGAGTCTTGATGGTGGCAACTCATCAACCTCTCGGAACATCATGCTCTTCTGTCCACTGAGAGGGGACAGGCGTGCACACCTCACAGGGCTATGGCGAATTTACACTGAACCAAGGATGGCAGCAGTGCTTAGAACATTACCGTGTGCATACAGAGCACCCAACACAGTTTTCAAAAGCAAAAACCTAACCAGGCGTGGTAGCACACACCTGTCATCCCAGCACGATGAGAGGCTGAGGCGGGAAAGAGGATTGCCAGGTTTGAGCCCAGACCCGGCAATTTAGCACCTTACTGAGACCCTGACTCATAAAAAATTTAAAAAGTACTGGGGATGTAGCTCAGTGCAAAGAGCCAAGGAGGAAGAGAAAGATGAGGAGGAGGAAGAGGTGAAGGAGGAGGAGGAGGAGGAAGGGAGAGATGAGGAGGCAGAGAAGGAGGAAGGGCTATGTGGCTAGGTCCTAACATGAGCAGCCCTGGCCAGCTGCTCACCATGCACCAAGACTAACCCACGTCCTCAGTGTCACAGGCGTCCCATCGCAGCCATACACATCACCACCCTTCTTCATCTCTCATCTCCTGCACCCCGGCTTTCCTCTCCTCCTCTGCAGCCTGAAAAGCTCAATGACTTGCCCTGAGAGGGCCCTGGAGGCAGCTGTCAAAGGGGCCTGTGGCACTCTTGTCACAGCACTGTCTCTCCCTGACGACCCCTCCCCAGCGGCGAGAAGCCCACATGAAAGCACAAACCTTGTGCTACAATCCACAGCTGAGTGTCCTGGGTGACATTCAGTCAGGGCTGGAAAAGAACTCCAAAGTCATCCGAAGGGTGTGGCTTCTCCCACTGCAGCGAGTCCCACTGCCACCTGTGGACATCTCTGTGACTTGTAAAAATGGGACGCAAGAAGCCACTTTCCCCATCATGGCTCAAGAGAGGATCCCTGGAGGATGCAACCTCTCCCCACCTGGTGACATCTCTACGAAAACGGTACCATGGCTCCAATATCTTTGCATCCCTACCGTTAAATACAGAAACTTACCCTAAGAAAAGTTTGTTGAATAAATACACAAATAAAGTCCATTTTTACAGGATCTACTGATGTGTAAAAATTGCAGATTAGGGCCGGTGAGATGGCTCAGTGGCGTAAGCGCCTGCCTGGCAAGCGCGAGGGTCTGAGTTTGACTCCCGGTACCCACATAAAAAAGAAAAATTGCAAATTATAAGTTTTAAAAAAACCAATGATAGCTAAAGGAGAACAAATAAACTGCATAATCAATTATATATATTATATACTACCAAGGATTTTATGAAAATTATTAGCACTATCTCAAAATTAAGAAGTGTACTATAGGGCCGGTGAGATGGCTCAGCGGCGTAAGCGCCTGCCTGGCAAGTGCGAGGTCCTGAGTTCGACTCCCGGAACCCACATACAAGAAAAGGGCTGGTGATATCACTCAGCGGCATGGGCGCCTGCTGGCACGCGAGGTCCTGAGGTCGACCCCTGGTACCCACAAAAAAAAAAAAAAAAAAAAAAAAACGGCTAACACATGTAAAATACTTAAAATAATGGCTGTAATATGATGATTACTTAAGAAATGTTAGCTCTTGTTATTTTTACTGTTATGATCAGACACTGCTCTGGCTAGCACTCTATTAGACCAAGTTAAATAAAAAGTTCACTTAGTTCATCTGCCCAGAAAAGTATAAATAGGGACAAGACGCACATAGAATCCGTCCTCCTGACAGCATTTTCCCTCTGAGCTCTAAATGCCTTCTAAAAGCCATCAGACTTCTCAACATAAAAGAATTGCCCATAAATTGTTTATTTTCTAGAATGTGATTTTTTCCCTTGAAGCAGAAATATATGTTTAGTAGGCCCTAAATGCGTGCCAGAAAGAACTGAATCAGCAACTTCACTAACAGGTACCTTTACAAACAAAATCAGAGAGCAATGTTTACCTTCTCTTCAAGCAGATGATGTTCCTAATCCTGCAAGGTTTGGGGTTCGTTCATCTGATAAGAGCCCCTGAGTCTATGAGAGCTTCAAGTGACTACTGTGTGGGTTAAAAATAATCACACTGCGAAACAAAACTGAGAAACGAAAAGCAGAAGTATTTATAAAATCGCTCCATTCGAGCTGCCCCGTGTGGACCGTGTGGGTGTTTTCCTGCTTCTCAGACCATCACTCTTCAGCCCAGCGATTCCTAAATGGGGGTCCTGCAGGCCACTGGTCCCCTGTGACGCTGTGCCACACAGGGTGCGGAGGTAGAGGAAGTCTGGGAGACACCCTAGAAAAGACGTAACATCCACCAACATATGAAAGGCCGTGTGCCCCTTCCAGGAAAGAAACCTGCTTAGCTGTGCTCAACCCACTGTTTGAAAATTTACTTGCCGCAGACTCCCTTCTCCAAGAAAGATCCGCTAAAATCTGGGTTTTGGAACTCCTGAAATAGTCTAAGTGTATCCCTTCTTCCCACCTTGGGGATGTCTGTGCTCCTTCACCGGGACTGGCCTGGGCAGACTTACTTAATAGCAAATGGGAGAGACACTGACTGTGAGGGGCACCGCAGGCCGATTCAGTGCACTTTCCCCTGAAGAGGCACAGCGTGGGTCAAGTAAAAAAGAAGATACCCTCAGGACCCACACCCCAGGAACACACCAATAAATCCGTAGGGATGAAGCCGGGTGTGGTGGCACATGCCTGTAATCCCAGCACTTGGGAGACTGAGGCAGGAGGATTGCCGTAAATTCGAGGCCAGCTTGGACTACATAATAAGCTCAAGGCCAGCCTACACAGCGAGACCTTGTCTCAAACAAAACAAAACAAAACATCCATAGCGATGCCTCCCAGGAAGCACGATTTCAAAGGCAGGGAGATCAAGATAAAGGAAGACAGTGTAAGAACAACCCTGTCAACAAAAGGAATTTACTTCTGTTTTTTAAGTCAAGAAAAGAATGCTGGTAATTAGACTGTCCAAAGTCACCAGGGAAAAACCTACTGGTGATTAATGCCAGATTGATGGGCTCACTGGGCTGGGAGGTGGGGTCCTTGTTAAACTATCTCTAGACTTCAATCTCCATAACATTTTTTCTTTTCTTTTTTTTTTTTTTTTAATTTTATTTTATGGAAAAAAGGCAAAACAAAATTTCATAACAAACTAATAGAGTAACAATAGTTAATACATTACATGTTGTTATCTTCAAGGTAGTTGCTCAGGGTACAAGATGTGGACATAAAAATTTCTCCAATCGATATTAGCACAAACCTTCCTTTTCAATGAACCAAGAGACTCTAATGGTAAAACTGACTTGCATTTTTTCCCTTTTCCCTACTGTCCTTTCCCCTTTCACCCATCCTAGTTCCTTTTTCCTTTTGAACAATTTCTTCCCATTTCACAGTATCTATTGTACATTTAGAACTTATTTTTCAGTTTCTCGCACCAGGGACACAATACGATGTTTACACATGTGAGTCTGATTTATTTCACTTATGAGTATGGTTTCAAGTTGCATCCATTTACCTATAAAAGTCTCAAGTTTATCCTTCTTTATGGCTGAGCAGTACTCTGTTGTATAAAAATACCACATCTTTTTCATCCATTCCTCGGTTGATGGGCATTTGGGTTGTTTCCAAGATTTAGCTATTACAAATTGTGCTGCTATAAACATGGGTGCACATATATCACTGTAGTATGAGGTTTTTAATTCTTCTGGGAAGATACCCAGAAAGGGAATAGCTGGGTCGAATGGGACCTCTAATTCTAGTTTTTTGAGGAATCTCCCACACTGATTTCCAGTGGTTGCACCAGTCTACACTCCCACCAACAGTGAAAGATTCCCTTTTTCCCGCAGCCCCTCCAGCATTTGTTATTGGTTGATTTCTTGATAATAGCCATTCTTTCTGGGGTGAGATGGAATCTCAGCGTTGTTTTAATTTGCATCTCTCGAATGACCAGTGATGTTGAACATTTTTTCATATATTTATTTGCCATTTATATTTCTTCATCTGCGAAGTGTGTATTCATCTCAAATGCCCCATTTTTTTTTATTGGGTCTTTAAATTTGGTCTGATTTTTTTCACTTCTTTACATGTTCTAGATAGAAGTCCTTCATCTGAGGGACTATTAGGGCAGGCACTTATGCCACTGAGCTATCTCACCGGCCCTGTGCAGAAGTTTTTTAATAAGATGAGATCCCAATTGTCCATTCTTTGAAGTATGGCGAGCACAAGGTCCTGAGTTCTACCCCTGGTACCCACAAAAAAAAAAAAAAAAAAAAAAAAAACAGGCCTGAGGACCAGTGGAAC
Source organism: Erethizon dorsatum (assembly GCA_028451465.1). Classification (NCBI taxonomy): domain Eukaryota; kingdom Metazoa; phylum Chordata; class Mammalia; order Rodentia; family Erethizontidae; genus Erethizon; species Erethizon dorsatum. The sequence continues at coordinate 12,193,944 of CM051834.1, read as the reverse complement.
AGATTAGAAGATGCAGACACAACTATAAACACACTCAGTCACCTTATCTTTGACAAAGGGGCCAAATATGTTCACTGGAAAAAAGACAGCCTCTTTAATAAATGGTGCTGGAAAAACCGGCTCTTTACATGCTGAAGACTAAAACTAGACCCATATCTATCACTGTGCACTAAACTAAAGTCAAAATGGAACAAGGAGCTAAACATTAAAACAGAAACACTAGATCTACTGGAAAAGAAAGTAGGTAGAAATCTTGAAGACATAGGTGTCGGTGGAGAGTTCATGAACAAAACCCAGACTGCATGGGAAATACTTTTTTTTTTTTAAGCCCCTCCTGCCCTCCTCATTTACAAAAGCTTTGTTTCCATGTTTTCCTTCTCTCTTTTTTTTTTTTTTTACTTTTCCCTTCTTTCCTTCCCCCCACCTGTTCCCTTCCCCATTTGAATGTTTCCAGAGCATTATCTTAACTGGAAAAATTTCCAGAAACCCCAGTGTCTGTTTGTAATGTTACTAGTTTCCTTTTTTCCTAGCACTGAACCTTGCTGAGCATTAGGGATTTGGGGAAGCATGTCTCCCATTCAGGTCACTGTGATAGTCACCCAACCGTAACTGTCCCGAAGGGCCCCCTCCTGGCCTCCCAAATGGCCAAACCTACCACAAAGGCATAGCATCAGCAGAGAGGAAGCTAGACTGTCCAAAATAAGAACATTAACCAAGAATAAAACTATCTTGGGATATGCAATGCCTCATTTCCCAAGATATAAAGCACCCAAGTATCTTGGGCCTGTGGGTAGAGAAATGCTGGGAAGTGGCTACTCAGCCAAGTGTATAGAAAAGCCTTACCTCACTGGCTCTACAGCTGAACAGAAAGTCACATGGAATGGTCCCAACATTTCACTCCACAGCTGACAGATGCTTCTGCAGTGATGACGACGTTCTGTACCACGCTGTCCAATATGGCGGCCACCAGCTACATGCAGCTGTTGAGCACTGGAAAAGTGACTAGCACCACTGAAGAACTGAATGTTTAATTGTAATTAATTTTAATAGCCACATGTGGCTAGTGGCTGCTGTATTCGCGTGGCTAGCCTATACACTCTAAGTTCCTTCCACGTGAATTCCACAGAAACAGAGATAGTCAGGGACCAAGAAAGGTTCTCCTGAGGTTCTACAAAATAGAATATTTTGCTCACCAAATGAAGCAGGGAAAATTTGAGTCTTAGTCAGATTGCGTCTGAGTCATTAGTATTTAAGTGTACTGCTGAGATGGCTGAAAACAACCATTATTCCTATTTTACCAAATGGAGACACTAAACTACAGATCGATTAATTGATATGAACAATAACCACTCTTTGTGGAACCTCTACATGTGCAAAGGGTTTAATCTGCAATAATCCTCCAAGATACACATTATCTCTTTTTACAGATGTGGAAACTGAGGCCCAGGGAGGTTAAATGGCTTAGGACAGACCATACAGTAAGTGGAGCTAAGATTTAAACTCAGATCTCTCTTCAAAGCCCAAACAAAATACAGTTTAGGCCTTTAGCAAAAATAAGATTTTCTTTCAAGATTTAGTCAACAAGTTTTTTTGAGCATTTATTATATATATCCACAATACCACACTAAGCACTAGGGTGGACAGGGCTGGGGATAAAGAAGGAAAACCACCAGTACACTGAGCCTGGGAGTTGTGTGGGCTTACTATTCTTCAATAACGAAGGTACACTGAGTATTTAATTACTCACAGCTGGTTCCTCTTGCATATTCTAGCAACCAAGTAGCCTGGAATAAAAAATGAGCTAATAATTTTAGCACTTCAAAAACATACAGAAGAATCGAATCACACACACACACATACACAAGTTACAAGACAAAAAAAAAAATACAGTGGACCCTTGAGTTACGACCAGCCTGACATACAAACAATTTGGGTTATGACTGGAATTTTAGTTTTAACTTACAACCAAAGTCTTGAGTTATGACCCGAATGCCGGCCACTTGTGCTTCCAGATGGTCTCAGGTATGGATTTAACCCTTAAAGAGTTCTGGGGGGAACATTACAGCATCCTTTCCTGTATGGGGTTAAGTGAGAAATCCTGGGCCAGTGTCTAAGGACTCTGAGAGCTGCCTGTACACAGGAGAGAGACTTTGAAGGCTGTGTAGAGGAGCCTGAGCTTTCAACTGGCAACCTGAGTTACAGCCGGCCCTCGGGAACGAATTGAGTTTATAAGTCAAGGGACCAGTATAGGTAAATTTGACTTCATAAAAATTACTAACTTTCATGGAAAGGGCATCATTAATAACAAACTGAAAAAATAATCCACAGAATAGGAGGAAATATTTCCAAATCATCTCTCTAATAAGGCACTAGCATCCAAACTATATTTTTTAAAACTCTTGTAACTCAACAAGGGAAAGCAAATAACTGTACATTTATGTGTGGATATATTTTCATTTCTCTTGGTTCTATATCTAGGAGTGGAGTTCTGGGTCATATGGTAATTCCATGTTTAGGATTTTGAGGAAGTGCCAAATTGTTTTCCACAGTGGCAGCACTGTTTTATATCCCCCACCAGCAGTGGGGCTTCCAGTTTCTCCACCTCCTCCCGAGCACTTGTCCTTTACTTTTTTATTTTAGCCACTCACATGGGTATGAAGTAGGATCGCGTAATAGTTTAATCTGTATTTCCCTAATCACTAATCATGTGCTTGTTGACCAGATATTACTGTCTTTGCAAGAAGGCTTACTCGCCGCAGCTGGCTCTGTGGCTGTGGCCGCTCCCTAGGGCGCTGCCGGGCGGATTGAAGCCGGCTAGAGATCGCTCGGGGCACCCGGCCGCCCCTTTGGCAGTTTGGTAGGAGCCTGGCCAATGAAGCTGGGCAGGACAACTTTGCTAGCTCTGCTATGGCTCCCATTTTTGGAGAGGCAGGCGAACTTGAGCTCAGGGAGGTGTGGTCGCCGCCTGGGGACGGAGGCCTTTTCTCTGCGTCTGTAGCGGGGCGCTGATTCCGGGGAGGGAGTGGATGAAAGCAGTCCGGCCTCGCACGCGGATTTGGACGTCTGTACTTAAGCGCCGGAGGTGGCCAGGCCAGGAGGGGCCTCTGGTGCAGACTGTCCGCTGCGGGGACGCCATGCGCTGCCTGACCTCTCATGTCGGGGAAGCCTGCCCGGCCCGCTCTGTACTCCTGGAGGGGACTCTTGCTCACGTGTCTACCAACGACTAGGACGAGGAAGAGAAAAGAAATGAGCCGTCAGACGGCTACAGCATTACCCACTGGTACCTCCAAGTGTCCACCATCCCAGAGGGTGCCTGCCCTGACTTCGCGAGTCTTTTCGAGTGTCCCGTCTGCTCTGACTATGTGTTACCACCCATTCTTCAATGTCAGAGCGGCCATCTTGTCTGTAGCAACTGTCGCCCAAGGCTCACATGTTGTCCAACTTGCCAGGGCCCGTTAGGATCCATTCGCAACTTGGCTATGGAGAAAGTGGCCAATTCAGTACTTTTCCCTTGTAAATATGCCTCTTCCGGGTGTGAAATAACTCTACCACACACAGAAAAAGCAGACCACGAGGAGCTGTGCGAGTTCAGGCCTTACTCCTGCCCGTGCCCTGGTGCTTCCTGTAGGTGGCAAGGCTCCCTGGATGCTGTCATGCCTCACCTGACGCCCAGCACAAGTCCATTACCACCCTGCAAGGGGAAGACACAGTTCTCCTCGCGACAGACATTAACCTTCCTGGCGCCGTGGAGTGGGTGATGATGCGGTCCTGTTTTGGCTTTCACTTCATGCTGGTCTTGGAGAAACCGGAGAAGTACCACGGTCACCAGCAGTTCTTCGCGATTGTGCAGCTGACAGGAACACGCAAGCAAGCTGAAAATTTTGCTGACCGACTTGAGCTAAATGTTCATAGGCGGCGAATGACTTGGGAAGCGACGCCTCGATCTATTCACGAGGGAATCACAACAGCCATTATGAACAGTGACTGCCTAGTCTTTGACACTAGCATTGCACAGCTTTTCCCAGAAAATGGCAATTTAGGCATCAATGTAACTATTCCCATGTGTTGAAATGGCAGTCAAACATTTTTGGGCCAGTGTTTAAAACTCTTGCATTCAGTTTCACAGAGAATGAGGCACCCGTCTGCCTGCCAGTGTCAAATTCTTGGTAGATGGAAGCTAGACACATGAAGGTAAATAAAAGAAAGGCTTTAAATACAGGAAACAGTTGCATGTAGTAACACTAATATATTTAAAAATAAGTCAACAGTAAACCACTGAAAAAGTATATATATATATATATATATATATATATTTAAAAGTATATATATATATTTAAAAGTATATATATAAAAGTATATATATATATATATATATATATATATATATATATATATATACACACACCCAGGATGGGCATCTTTTTTATTAGGAAAGGAAGCATTGTAAAATAATTCTGAATTTTGTGTTTGTTGTAGATTGATTGTATTGCTGAAAAATACTGGTTTTTAGTTTTTGTTTTTTTTGTTTTTGGCGCGTGTTTGTTTTCTCCTTTAACCGAAAGCCATCGGGTGGTCCTGGGCCACCGCTTCTCCCCTTCGTGAGTCAATGCATAGTGCTGCTGTGGTTCTGTTTCCTCCCCCGAGTGTGAGTGTATTTGCTAATTTTTATTAATTCTACTTTTTCATTAAATAAATTACTTTCTTTTCTGTAAAAAAAAAAAAACAAGAAGGCTTACTCGGATCCTTTGCCCATTTCTAAGTGGGTTGTTTTTATTAAGTTGTAGTAGTTATTCTTATACTGTAGATACAAGTTCTTGGTCAAATACACTGATATATTATTTGCAAATCTTTTCTCCTATTTTGAATCTGTTCTTCAAGTCAAGTCAAGTTCTCCAGCGAATAACCCTTTCCTCACTCAGGAAAACGTAAACCACATTGTTAAAAAGGGCTTCTTACTCTCTGAGGAGAGAGAGTCTAAGCTCATAGCATGGGAAGGCTTAATGCTTGGGAAAGAATCACGCAGACTTCAGAACAGAGCAGACTGGGAATGAAATATTAGGGTTAAAGAGGTTGAATTTTTTTTTCAATGAAAAAATTTCCCACTTTACTTCCTCTAGTTTTTTTTTTTTTTTTTTTTTTTTGTCACTTTTTTTTCCCAAATAGATCTAAGTACTTCCTAATCATCACGATATAAGCCAGACAGGGTAATGATCTGGAGAATCTGACCTGACCCAAAAAACAACGCTTGTGTCATAAGAGCCACACCATCAACAGGACCGGGGGCACACAGAGGAGTGTGTAAACACATGCAGAAACCTGGGTGGCTTTAACCTGCTCATCGCAGTCTGCCTCCTGCAGAGCTACAGCCATTACAAACTACCCAAAACTAAGGTACATATGGGTAAAGAGGAGACTCAGATGGAACCAAGTATGCAAACTTCTTTCCTCACAGACAGACCACAAAAAAGGAAGAAACAAGACTCAAAATAATCCCAGAGGCAAATCATGGGGGAAACCCGACATGATAAACACAGTAAGCCCTCAAAAGAGGCTAGTTATTAGTGTTACCACTATTTTCAGGGAGGCCCTAGCAACAGATTTGCCTCCGGGACAGCCATTTCTCTGTGCCTTCCCAAATTAAACACAAAACAGTTGCTAGAACAGGATCATTTGTAGAAGTAAAGGTTTAAGGGACGATTAAATATGTGAAGAACTGCAAATAAAGACTGATGCCAGTCATTTTGTATCACCAAAGGATGAAAATTATAGGTAAGGCTAAGTCAGGCTCCATAAATGAAATCATTTTCTAATAGTATTATCCAACAACTGACCCCTTGGGCTTAAGAAGTTATAATCCCTCTTGTGTTGTCAGTGCCTGAGAAAGACACGGATGGTTATCTGCCAACAGCAGCAACCTAAGGAGTGCTCCGGTGGGTAAAAGGGTGCACTTCAAAGTTTTTGGTTTGTTCGTTTCTTTTTCAGTCTTTTTATTTGTTATACAGATTACTGGGTTTCATTTTGGCATATTCGCACACACACATACTTTGATCATATTCGCTATGATTCCGAACACGGCTACAGCTCCTGAGAAGCCAGTGCGACCCTCTTCTCCAGGCCACCTCTGCACGAGGAATGGCGAACACTTTAAAACAGTCTTGCTGGATCCTGAAGCTGGGGGTGGGAGCGGAGACTGACTGCTAGCAGGCACTAAGTAACTTTCTACTATAATGAAACCATTCCAAATTCGGATTATAGAGATGGTTACACAACTCACCAAAAAACCACTGAATTTACAATGGATGGATTTTATTGTATATAAATTATATCCCAATAGAGCTCTTTTCTTAAAAGGATAATCCCTGAGACACATGGAATGTGAGCTGGTTCAGAGGACAGATCCTTTGGTCACATTCATTATATAAATCACTCAGTCGAAAGAAAAAAACATCATAGAGACAGAGAATAATTTTTCCCTTCAATCTTATTTATCAAAAGCAATTTACTTTTTGGGATGTGGTGGTGCACAACTGTAATCCCAACATTCAGGAGGCTGAGGCAGGAGGATCACCATGAGTTCGAGGCCAGCCTGAGCTACATAGTGAGTTCAAGGCCAGCCTGCACTACATAGCGAGACCCTGTCTCAAAAAGCCAAAACAAAAACAAAAACAAAAATAAAAAACAAAAAAACTATATAGGTATTCCAAAATTTAAAGCCATAAGTGCTGGAATTCTTTTACAATGTGATGACTAACAGCTAACCTGCTTCTACTTAAAATTGGGTCTCAGCTTTTAAATCCTTTGTAGAACACAATCAGTGCACACAATAGAGTTGTTTAACCTAATACACTATCAAGCACATGTGAAATAACAAATGCTGAGGTCCTTGTATTTCCTGTCAACACATCACCCAGCACCCTACTTCCCTCAGGAGATCTAGAAACAGGACTGACTCGTTTGTTCTCAGGGTTCATCTAGCGTCTCACCACCTCTGTAGTCAATTCAATCCCGGCCCAAACACACCCAAGTTCCCTGACCACCCTCTTTCATTACCATAGAGACTTGTACTTCGCAATAAAGTCCCCAAATCATTTCTCTAGACAGAACAAAAGCTGTCCTATTCTCTGGCTAAAACAAGATATTTTCTAAGTCAACAACAGAAAAAAATTTAAACAGGTACATTTGTGTTGTTTGTTTCTAAAAGAACTGGACAAAAAAAACATGTCAGCATCTTCTCAGAGATGCCTGGCAAACAGGGGGAAATGACACAAGAAAAAGCCATCTGCCGGAGAGGCTGGCACAGTGACACAATTACCGGGCCCTGCAGCAGAGCAGCACTGCCACCTGCAGAGCTGGCAGAGACTGGGTACAGCCCTGGCTGCTTCCTGGGGACCCCCTGAAACCCAGCCCAGCCCCAAAGCCCCTTGCTTTCTTTTTCTTTTTCTTTCTTTTTCTTTTTTTTTTAAGTCCATGTGAAAAGGGAAGGGAAACCGCATGGGTTAAACTCTCTATTCTGAAAAGCAAATGTCTGCTGGTTCTCCTTCCCTCTTTGCTGGGCAGGGCTGGGGGAACAAGACCCTGGTAAAATATCTGTGGTGCCAGACAGGCCACACTTCATCACTGACATCAGGAAAAGTACTGCGGTCACCTGTGGCCTCACCAGCCCAGCTGCACACGCTGCAGTGGGAGGACCCAATGTCCCACATCCTCCTAGCCACACAGCAGGAGATGTCTGAGCAGAGACACCAGGTGGCAGGGGCCAGGCACCTGCACCAGGGAAGGACACATGCCCTGCAGTCCCCACACTTGCTGGTCAGTCACAAAAGCCCCATGACCTCAGAATACTCAAGGGAACTGTGGCATGGGACTCAGCTGTCATGGGAGAGTTCCAATTTAGCATCCAAAAAACCCCATGACCTCCATGGGGACTCCCCCTGGGCACCACCCAGCCCTGCCTGAGCAAAGCAGGGAGAAAAACAATGGCCAGGCTGAATGCAAGTGCCCCAGAAATCTGAGTAGACAATAACGCTCCTGTCACTCCAGGCCCGTCCTTGAATGCCACCTCTGTTCTGCTTTTTCTGCTACAAAGCACAGAACTTGACAGCTGGGAAGGTTCGCAAGGGCCAGAGTGGTACAATCACTTCCAAGGGTCACAGAGCAGAGAAGTGGCCCAGGCAAGACCAGTACCCAGCTTCATCCGCCAAAAGCTAGAAGACACTATTGTTCTGGATTCCAAGCCACACAGTCCATTAGGGAGTCATCCCTGCTCAGAGAGAAAGTGCTCGCGAAGGAATGGCGAGGAACTGGGTCTGGATTCTGAGCCAACACCAGGGTTCAAACCCAGTTCTGTCCTTTCCCAGAACGGGTTGTACGGCCAGGGCAGGTTCCTTAACCTTGATTCTCTCTTCCATTGTCAGGGGCTGGGAACAGTGCCAACCTGGCAGAGTCGGCTTGGGATGAAATGAATGCGTAAAAGCTTCTATACAGCTTATCACCATCATGCAAGAGAGGGCAAAAAAGAGTTAAAAAGTTGGAGATTCTATGAAAGAATGTAGAAAGTGAGGGTTTGGTCATTAAATCAGTAGAGCACTATTTAACAACAAAAAAATGTAAAGACATGCCAAGAGGCGTGTCAACAGTGGTTAGAAGGGGATGAAAGTAAAGCAGGAATGTGTTATCAAATATTAGATATGACGGGCCGGTGAGATGGCTCAGCAGCATAAGCGCCTGCCTGGCAAGCACGGGGGCCGAGTTCGACTCCCGGAACCCACGTACGACAAAAGGGCCGGTGATATCGCTCAGTGGCACGGGCGCCTGCTGGCGCACGAGGTCCTGAGGTCGACCCCCCGGTACCCACACACACACAAAAAAAATTAGATATGACACATCTCAGTGACGTCAAATCATCAAACAATACGTGCGTACGCACCCTAAGCAGACAGCGAAAGAAATACAGGAAACACTTAGCTGTCATTCTCCGGGCAGTGGATTATGGCTGACCATTACTGTCCTCTTTATTATTTTTATTTCCCCAATTTTATGCAGACATGTACTGCTCTAGAAAACAAAACAAATGTAGGTTTTAAGTTTTAAAGGAAAAACCTGATACCATCCTGGTCTCAAATGGCCACAGAGCAGTTACAATGCAGGGGTGAACCCCAAGAAGCAGGGCGTTTTCACTCAGCAGCCCCCTGAAACCCAGCCCAGCCCCAAAGCCCCTTGCTTTCTTTTTTCTTTTTCTTTCTTTCTTTTTTTTTTTTTTCTTTTTTTTCTTTTTCTTTTTCTTTTAAGTCCATGTGAAAAGGGAAGGGAAACCGCATGGGTTAAACTCTCTATTCTGAAAAGCAAATGTCTGCTGGTTCTCCTTCCCTCTTTGCTGGGCAGGGCTGGGGGAACAAGACCCTGGTAAAATATCTGTGGTGCCAGACAGGCCACACTTCATCACTGATGTCAGGAAAAGTACCACGGTTACCTGTGGCCTCACCAGCCCAGCTGCACATGCTGCAGCAGGAAGACCAAGGGAGATGGTATTTGGGAGGAGACCAAAAGTTAGGGGGCACGGGGAACCTCAAAACAACCAAACAAATGGGAAGGGAATGCCCGAGGCTACGGGCCAGGGAGGGACTCTGCAAACAGGAATAAATTTTAAAAAGAAAAGAAACCAGAGTAATGATTTCCATAGTCTATAGTTTAAATGAGAGCGATTACAGGCCCAGAAAAAGAAAAAGATGAAAGGAAATCCTGGAAAAAGCTAATCAGCAACCAACCTTTTTTGCCCTGGCATTGACAGAACAGCAGGCACCAAAGCTAAAAAGCCACAGATCAATGGACGCTAGAAGGACCCGTGGCCTTCGCTGGGGGCACGGCTGGGGCAGGCTGCCAGGGACAGTGCCCCACCCTTTGGGTCTCAGGCCACTCTCTGACCCCAGCAAGGACCAGAATTTCCTTCTTTTCACACCTGGATGCGAGAAACAGACCTGCTTTTCTGGTCTCCCTGACAGAGGCAAGCTGGGACCCAGAGAGAACTTCCTGTGTGGTCCCAGAAGAGTGAGTGAGCCTGGCATCTTTCTCGGCAAACCTTCCTCCCTACCTGCAGCCCACGGCCTCCAGAGTGCGCTCCCAGCTTACCTCTCGCTTTGGTGTGAATGGGGTTTGTCCCCGAGGAGGCTTGGCCCCTATGTGGCCTGTGAGAGGAGGTGAGACCTTTAAAAGGCGGGTCTTAGAGCAAGGTCATTAGGTCGTTGGGGGTCCTTCCTCGAGGAATTCATGTGGCTCTTGGCAGTTGATTGGTATAAGAGAGTAAGCCTGATCCTCTCCCTTCCGCACGCATTCCCGCCATCTGCTGTGTGCCAGCACGCAACGCCCCAGGGGGCGCACCAGAGCTAATGCTGCGCTATTCGGACTTTCAGCCTCCAAAACTGTGAGCTAAATAAACCTCTTTTCTTTATAAAGTCCCAGTCTCACGTATGTTGTTATAGCCATGGAAAACAGACTAATAAACCTCTTTTGCTATGATTCCTTGTAGTTCATACGAAGGAGTGGGTAGACGACAGAAGGAAGATGCAGAACAGATAGGAGAGAGAACTTGGGGCCTCCCAGCTCCCACAGAGGAGATCGCTCTTCTCCGATCTACCCCGGGATCAGCTGAACAACTGCACTTTGCCATGAACTGCTGCTCCTCTGCCACGCCACCCTGCCTTGGAGCCAGCTGATCATGGACTGGAACCTCTACAAACAGTGAGCTAAATAAACCTTTCCCCCTTTAACTTTGGATGTCAGGTATTTATCTCAGCAACAGCAAAATGCTAACACCCCCTTCTTCTGAACCAGCTTGATTTTAAAGCTGCCCCTAACTCCGCAATGACGGTGAAAGAGAAGATGGAATCTTCCCAGTAACCTTGAAGGAAAATATTTATTGAGAAGTTCTCCTCATGTAAACCTACGCTCTATGTCACAATTTATTTGTCAGGCTTTGTGTTGTTGTTGTTTTTTGTGTGTGTGTGGGTACCGGGGGTCGACCTCAGGACCTCACGCACCAGCAGGCGCTCGTGCCGCTGAGCGATATCACCAGCCCCTTTTTTCGTATGTGGGATCCGGGAGTCGAACTCAGGACCTCGCTCTTGTCAGGCAGGTGCGTACGCCACTGAGCCATCTCACCGGCCCCAGGCTTTGTGTTTTGGGGGAAGTTTTTTCTTTTCTTTTTTTTTAATATAAAGATATAGGAACAGAGTGCTTGCAAAAATAGCCCCAAATTCTCCACCCCTCTCCCATGTATGCAGATTCTTAATTCAAGGTGATTATGTGGCTTCTTTCAGAAAAGGGAGAGAGTTTATTTACCAAACCTTGAAGCTGGGCTGGCTGCGTCACCAATAGAAGGTGGCAGGATGAACAGCATGCTAGTTTCAGGTGCTCTTTACTCTCTGGGAAGCCAGAGCGAGCCCACTGTAGGACAAGGAAACCTGTGGCATAAACATGAGCCATCTCAGCCTAAGTCACTCAGCAGGTCCACAACCCAGCAGGTGATGCCAGACATCTGAGCAACCCCAGCCACGGAGACAACTGCCCGCGAGCCTGCAGAATCACGAGCTCAGGAGGTGGTTAAGTCTTCAAACTTGAGGGCAGTTTGTGACACACTAAAACCTACCTGGTACACCTGGCATGTGGCCTGAATGCTGATAATTCTTGTGAACTTCAAAGTATGACCTGCTTATTGGAGAAAGGTCAGAAAATATAGAAAAGAAGAAAGTCACCCACATGCCATCACTAGAAGAAAGCCGATAGCTTGGCATATTCCTTCCCAATTGTGGTGTGAGTAAATGGAAACGAAGTCAGTTCCATTTTAATTCTGCATTTTGCTTTTGCTTCCCCACTAAACATCCAATATGGAGTTTTTCTTATGCCATTAGTCCCTGAAAACATAATTTCTAAGTTTCATAACATTCTGCTTGTCATGGTTGGGCAGTCATTTAAACCTGTGCTCCGTTTTTCCGTGGTTTCTATAACTACGTGGCTAATGAATAACAAAGTTGCTTTTTATTACTGTTATACTGTTCATCTGAGCACCGCCAGCTATGCTCAATTCTGTGATTCCTTCTTTAAAATCAACTTCTGGAAATGAAATGCTGCTGAAAAGACTGTGAACTGCTAGTTGCCTACTCAGAGCCAGTCTCCCTACACACACACACACACACACACACACACACACACACACACACACACACACGAGACACGTTTTAGTCAATTGTCCACCCTCCACTCTACCATGTGCTCTAAGTGGGGCTGCCTCCCAGCAAGACAGCAAGAGGAGAATCTTGCTAAGTCTCAGCTGTGGGCTACTTCTAGCCTACTATTTACTGTATAGACCTGTGATGGCGAGCCTTTTAGAGCTTTCAGTGATAACAGGCAGCCAGCGGCAGCATGGATGCCATAGGTTGCCACCACTGGCATAGACCATTTACTGTGATTCTCGCCAGTGGGACATGAAGGGGTCTTTCAAGAAGCTTTTGGAAAACATTTTTATTTTTTAAAAACGATACCCATGAAAAAAGCAATGATCCCTTTTTCTCAACTCTAGATGAGAGTGTGTGACGATGTGATGTCTGGAGCCGACGCAGCCATCTTGTGATTCTCAGGAGCTCAGCATGAAATGAGCTCAAACGCTGAAGGTTGCAGAGCATGAAAATAAAGAGTCTGCATCCTTTGTAATGTTCAGCTGCTGAATTCCCTGAAAACATTCCACCTCTGGACAGTGAGATAATAAACCTAAACCTTTCATTGTTTAAACAATTTTTAGCCAGCTTTTCTGTTCCTTGCAGCCAAACAACAGAGACTTGAGGTTTTATTCACTTACTACCAACTTGGGCTCCTAGAAAAAGGTTACAGCAATGGACCTTTTCTGCAACCTTATATGGGATTGCATAAAATTTATAATTTGGAGAAAAAATATTTAAAAATTCAATATTCTAACGTCCAGAAACTTGATGTAATTTTCCCTTGTTCAAATGAAAAACAAAACAAAATTCCTTTGCTCCTTGTTCAAATTAAAAACAATATTCCTTCTCAATAAGCACCACAGCATATCGAGAGCGTTTCCATGGATTTTATGCTTTTGCAGCTATTCTGAATGGGAGCATTTTCCCCTTCACAGTCAACACATCATTGCTGCTATATAATAAAGCAAATGCTCGTCACGTATAAACCCGCACATTTGCTGAGTCTTTAGATGCCACTGGGGTCATCTTAGGGTTTACCTGACTGGAATTAACCAAAGGATCTTTTATAAACTTCCAAAAAAAGTTTGCACTCCTGGGCTGGGGGTGTAGCTCAGTGGCAGAGCACTTGCCTAGCATGTGTGGGGCTCTGGGTTCCGTTCCCAGCACCGTGAAAGGAAAGTTGGCATTCCTGGGATAAAATGTTACATGAATATCCTGGAAGGTTCTGTTATTAGAATTTCTTTTTGAACTCTTTCAGGTGCTTTCTGAGTTTTTTTTAACTCAAATGATGAGGACAGTTCCACTTGAGTGTGGTAAAAAATCATATAACATGAAAATTATCTCATATTTGGAAATTTAAACAATCTCATTAGTAAAACTGTAATAGCAACCTGTGACCCCATGCTAACAGGAAAAATCTCAACAGATTGAACAGTTTACAGAGAAAGGGACTCAGTCCTTTGCGGTGCGTGCGTTACGGAACACTGGCATTTCTGCTGGGGCAGATACAGCACTGGCCTAAGCATTCAATTTCCCTTGACAGAGTTTCCCCCATTGTGCGATACTTCGCTGATGCTGGGGCTTAAGTCCTACTGGGTTTTTGTTTTTCTTTCTTTCTTTTGCATCAGAAATACTTCTCCGTGTTTTCAAACAGTGTTACATAGGAGGGGAAAGAAAACCCTGGTTTCTCCATTTCTGAACACACGGCCAACCACCTGCCCATTTCCCATCATGCCCATATGTATCCGTTGCCTATTTTCACAATGCTGTTGCAGGAAAGACCATCAGAAGCCTCACTAGCAAACAACAGCAAGTGCCTATCCATCGCGCAAGTGTCTGCGGAGGTCAGCACAGTGACTGAGCGGGGTGTTTGCTGAAATGAGGCCATCCTTGACCAGCAACACGAGAGTCACTTCAGCTGTGCTTCAAGACTTTTCTCATGGCAAAGGTGCACGTGCCAGAGAGCAAGCAGACCATGCAATGCCTCCTGATCCTGGGCTTGGACCCAGCACACATCCATCACTTCCAATGCATCCTGTTGGCCAAAGACCAGGTCACAAGGCCAGGTCAGACTCAAGGGGTGAGGACACAGCTCCGCCTCTTTGGTGAGAACTGCGAAGGCACACAGACAGGGAGAGGTGGGGCGCTGGCTTTCCATGCAACCTAGCACACAGCGTCCCCTCTTCACAGCAGCCTGCTGCATTCACTCACCAGTGACCCTGGTCCTTTCCTCTCACAGCAAGTCCTTCCCTCCACAAGGAGCAGTGCAGGATGTTTTCAGCCCAACACTTTTTAGCTGTCTTGGAGACCCAAGGAAGAGGCTAGGCCTTCTGGGAAGGGTAAGGAGCAAGAAGTGTCAAGTAAACCATTTGAGAACCTTCCGGTGGGGAGGTCCCATGAGGGTGGGACAACAGAGATGCCACAGCAGAGCGGAGGCGTGACAGGTACGATCAGGAATGAGTGACTAACTGCTGGGGAACCATGTTCCGCATCTCTGCCTTTTAGTGAGTCCAGGATATGGAAAGTGAAGGCTGGGACCAAACAGGGTGACAGTCATTGAGGCACTGCTTTCCCCATGTCAGAGGTACATGGCAAAGCCAGGCATGTCCGAGTACAGGACTTCGCCATCAGAAGCTGCCGACCTCAGGCAGGCCCTGTGCCTCTCAGCAGATAAAACCAAGGCTTGGCCCGGTCTTGGGGCACCTCCCAGCGCCAACCTGCCGCAGCTGCGGATCTTAGTTTTTATCACATTTATTCCTTTTTCAGGCCAGCTTGTATGTCTGTCTGTTCACGTTTTACAAATCAGAAGGAATACGGCCACCGGCAGTTCCTTAAACCCAACCTGTGAAGATGGGAGTTCCACCACCTTAGATGATCAAAGGCTGCCAAAATGCCTTTATGAGAATGGAACCAAAGGGGAACCCTCTTCAGGGCAGCATGATACACCAGTGACTGAAGATGGATTCAGATCTATTCCAAGCAATAACTTTGTTGAATTTTCTCACACTGGGGATTACCATTATTTCTTAGTGATACATGTGCATGATGCTAAATTCATAAGCTTCAAAATGACAGAAAGTGAAAAGGAAGCGTTCCTGTCATCTCTATCTCTAGCCACTCAACAACCTTCTTCAGTGACCAGTGACCACATGTTCTATACACACAATCGGCCAAGTGCATGTGTGTGCATGTGTGCAAACACACACATATACACAGGGGTCTTTTTTGAACTAATGAATGGTATTAAGGATATGTTTTGGACCTTGCTGTTTTCCCTTCTTAATGACAGACTACAAGCATTAATCTATATAGAGCTGCGTCCAACTCTTTAAAGACTAGCAGAAGAACTCTGTCCACTGACTGGCCGCTTTGACAGGTGCGAGGATACCTGCAGGGTAAATTCCTGCCCATGGAACTGCTCAGCCTGTGGTAACGATGCATTTGTAACTTGCACAAAAACACCCAGACCACCATCTAGAGACCTAGACCAGGGCCTAGCTAATGATAATCCACAGGCCAAATCCAGCCCGTGATATTCTTACCTTTCTAGAGAGGTATTTAAAAAATAAAAGAGGAGGAGGAGGAAGGAGGAGGAAAGAATATATGACAGAGACCTTACATATGACCCATAAAGATTAAATTTTCCAATCTGGCCTTTTATAAGAAGTTTTCTGAGCTAGGCACAATGGTATGCACCTGTAGTCCCAGCTATTCGGGAGGTTGTGGCCAAAGGATCCCTTGAGCCTTAAAGTTAGAGGCCCATCTAGACAACATAGTGTGGCCCCTATTTCAATAAAAAAGGAAAAAAGAGAAAAGTTGCTGACCCCTACCCTAAGCCAAGCGCACAGTAAGACAGTAAATAGTTTCCCTCTACTTGTTCTAATCTTTGGTCAAATTAAGATTTGAAAGTCAAATTAAGATACTTCAGGTTTTGTTCCAATTGAAGAAAACAAAGTACCTATAATCCTTATATATTGGCACTGTGGTTTTTCTGGGAAAAAATACAGCTTGTTCCAGGATACAAATATAAACTGACACTTGAATTTCTCACCTCACAGTCACAAGTGGAAAGAAAAGGTTAGAATCCCCAACTGTTAGAACTGGAAGGAACTTTAAAGGTTATTTGTCTGAGAGCTATATTTTGTGTACCACTAAAATTTCCAAAATAATTTAAAGGATCAAAGTAATGTTGCCAACGTTTTATTTTGCCAAGCCATTAAAAAATAAAAGCAATCCAACCACCATCTACTTTCTCTATCACCTAATAAAATAATTTACCATTAAAAAAAAAAAGCAGGGGCCGGTGAGATGGCTCAGCGGCATAAGCGCCTGCCTGGCAAGCGTGAGGGCCCGAGTTCGACTCCCGAAACCCACATACAAAAAAGGGGCCGGTGATATCGCTCAGCGGCACGGGCGCCTGCTGGCGCATGAGGTCCTGAGGTCGACCCCCCGGTACCCACCAAAAAAAAAAAAGGCAGAGTAGACCTGGTATTGGAATAAAGGAGAATCCATTAAGCTGAGTAACTTAGCATCAAGAAAAGTCAACCGCAGTTACTTTCTTTCTGACAATTTTGCCTCCACTTGGGGAAAAATCCACATCAAACACGTTTGAGACCCAATCTCATTGTTTTTAAACTATCTAAAGTCCCTATATCCACATGGCATGCTCAAGATTCAATTCTGGTGACGATGGGTTAGTGGAGGACCCAGAGCTAGAACGTAGACCATGCCTCCCAGCCATGGCCGCCCCCACGTCACATTTCTCCACATCACTTATCCAAAACAAGGGAGTGGCGCCCTCTCCCTGCCCCACTGTGCTGCTCTTCTGCCTTGGCTCTGATCCACTTGCCTCTCATCTAAAATGTGGCTTTTAGTTGTCTTCACTGCAGAGAAGTGGAACCAAACCCAAACAAAATAAAAAACTCTCTCTTCTGAGGGGCTGGAGAATCCTGCATTCATGGATGCCCAAATGACAATCATCCACCCATTCCCAACCTGTCTGGTTTTCCTCGTTAGTACTTATAAATAGCCTCCACTTCACCTGTGTCCTTTATGCTGCCCCGGTGGAGGAAGGGGGGAAAATACCCTGCGTGCATTTCTAGAGGTGCTTAAGAATTAATCAGCTTCCCCTGAATTTCAGAGCCAAGGAAACACCATCAGCCTTGGCTATGGAGCTAGGGAAACGTGACATCTCTATCAGAGGCAAGCCTCGCCTTTGCTGCCCTCCCTCATGCTCTTCCAGCTTTCTTCTGTGTGCCAGGCGCTGTGCCCTTGCTCCTGTGACTTCCCACCCATGTCCTGACACAGTCAGCCTCCCTGTCACCACCTGCCACATGGGCACCGCACTCCTGGGTCACCGCTTTGCAGCCTCCCCACTTGGGCACCCAGGCCCTGACTGGGCCCGCAGAGCATGCTGCTTCCAGCTCGTCCTGTGGCCGAAGCTAATGAGGCTCTGGACCACATGGCTTCCCGCGGCCCTCCCAGCGTCAGAAAAAGAATGCGCTGGAGAGTGGCGAGCGTTCATAAGCGCTTTAATAAATACAATATTGGCTCAATCATTCTATTTTCAATTAAGATTTTAGCTCTCACACAGCAGGGCTTTAACAGAAGTCTCTGGCTTGGGAGTAGGTCACTGAGAATTTATGACACCCTTTTTAATGAACCAAATGGCAGGGCTTTTGTGCCATTCCCGGGGGTAGCGGTGGTTGTTTTGAAGTCTTCCTGTGTCTCCTATCGTTCCAATACACAGTAGAAAACATTCTTTCCCCTCATAACACCATGTTATCCTTCCCTCCATAATTACTGAGTTTTCCATTCCTTTAGAGAGCTTTTTAACTAGTAACCCAAGACAACAACTAAATCATAAATGAAATTTTGTTGTTCCTTGTAATTGGCTGTGGTCACAAGCATCCAAATTCTCATCAGGACACCATGAAGTGAAACACATATCCCAAGGAGACTGACACAGGCAGAGGGAGATGTGACCTCTCTGCCGAAACTTCCTGCTTCCCTCAAAATGACTTCATCAGGCTTGGGCAGCAGCCTTTGGACAACATCACAGCTCTATAAATCAGCTCGGGCATGCAAACGCGATTCCGTGATTGGTCCCCCTGAACAACGGGAAGCTCAGTGACCTAGATTTGCTGTTGCAGAGAGATGAGCAGGCTCTGGCCTCCTGGGGATGCGGGCCTCCTTGCTGTGGGACAGGGGGACTGTCGTGTCACTACATCAAGGTGCCAGCTTCCTGGCTTGTACCTGGCATTTCCAAGACAGTCCCCATGAGAGAGATGAGCAGGAGGTGGCATGGCTCAAATTGGCCCTCAGTCATGAGATGGCAGAGGTAGAAGGAGCCGCAGAAGTTAGCAAGAGAAGCAGTGAGTTAAAGAGAATGGAGAGCTAAGCAGGACAGATTTGTATACGTACATGGGTAACCTCCCAACTGTGAAGGCCTGTGATACCACACACAGTCAGTGCCTTTCCTCAATGTTTCATTCATTCATTCATCTATTCGCTCAGTCAACAAACCGTTACTGCGTGCTTACTGGGTACCAGGTAATAAGCACTGAAAATATGGGGTGAACTAGACATTTCCTCATGAGCTTACGGATTGGTGTGTATAGCCTAGATAATAAAATTATAACTGCTGCCCATTAGGAAAAAACTATACCAAGTGATTGGGGAGGGGGTATTAAAACATTACTTGAGCTGGGCATGGTGGCACACACCTGTAATCCCAGCACTCAGGAAGCTGAGGCAGGAGGATTGATACAAGTTTGAGGCTAGCCTGGGCTACACAGAGTTCAAGGCCAGCCTGAACTACATAGCGAGAGCCTGACTCAAAAAACAAACAAACAAAACCTCACATTACTTGATATTCTAGACAACTGAGAATTAGCATATTCACCATAAATGGGTTCTCTAGTAACAGTAGGTAGACTTCCCTATAAGTAGTCTTCTCGTAAGATGAGTAAACCAATATAACAATTCTATCCATTCACAAAAGGTTTGCTGAGAACTGACAAAGTGCTAGTCACTTTGTATTCAAAGTTAGGTGGCAAAAATGACTGACAAAATTCCTGTCCTTAATGAGTTCACTATCTAAATAATAAGACAAACAAAGAGAGTAAGGAAGGGCTTTACCTACAGGTGGCAAAAGATGAAGGGTGGGAAACTCTGAAGATGAGAATGGGCTGAGCTGGGGCTAGGTGCTGAGGAGAGGCCAGGAAGGCGAAGGGTTGCAGCTTCAGGTTGGATGGGGAATGGCGCGTGCATTCCCAGTGGAAAACAGTGCCTTGCGGTGAGCAGAGAGCATCTCTGGGTGCGGCCAAAGACAGGTCTGGAAAGGAAAGGGAGCCACCTCCTAAGCACATGAGCTCTGTCTGACACAGCGGCTGGACCGTGTCCTGCAGGCAGTGATGGCCCTGCTGCATTTGGAGCAGTGACACAGTTAGATCTGCGTGCCGGAAGCCTTAGCCTGGCTGCAATAATACATACTCCATACCTGACCAGAAGTGCGGCCAAAGGTGTAAAGACCACAGGAGGAAGCATCCAGGCTGCACCAACGGTGGTGCAGGCACAAAAGGATAATGATCGTCATACGTTCTTGCTGCTGTGACTCCAAATCAGGGAGTTTAAGTGAAAATGAAAGAAACCCATCTAAAAGGACAGCATATGTTAGTTACCACTGTCTGGTCTCTTCATTTAAAAAAGAAAACTCTACGATCGTATGCAAAAGGAATAAAACTATTTGACTTAGTAATTTCATTAAGGAATTTCCCCAGGACAAACAATCTAGATGAGAGAAAATAATTCTGTTTGCAGATGTTTGAACTATACTACTCAAAATGGCCATCAAATGAAATAATCCAAACATATAAAAATAAGGGATGATTAAGCCAAATGGGAGTTAAATGACTAAATACTATATAAACATTAAAATAACTACAGCCATACATGGGAATGTGTATGGGGAATAAAAGCAGATTCCAAAACTTCCCTTAACCAAACGCTTGGTACCAGAAGTGTTGCAGATTTCAGATGGGGGAGGGGGTCTGGAACACCTGCATACACATAATGAGTCTGAGACACAAATCTAAATACTAAATTCACTTATGTTTCATATACATCCTATACATATAGCCTGAAAGTAGTTTTACACAATATTTTTTAATATATTTGTGCATGAAACAAAGTTTCCCAACGTGGAGTTTTCCACTTGTGATATCATCCTGGCATTCAAAAGGTTTCACATTTTGGAGCACTTCAAATTTCAGGTTTTCAGATTTGGGATGCCCAACCTGTATATTTAATGACTACAACCCTAGGTACCTATTACATCTGTCAAGCTCAACGGTAGTTGCTAGGAACACAAAAATAAGCCAGACACAGCCCATCTTCTGAAATCTCACAGTCCCTGAGAAAGTCAGCCCCACACAAGTACAACAAAGTGCAGAAGGAATTCTAGAAAAAAGCTTGACACTACGAGAGCCCTGGAGTGGAGTCCTCCAACTTAGAGCCAACACACACACACACAAAACATAAAAGCAAGTGTTAAAATCTGTGGCAGAACCACGTATCAGTTCCAAATCTTTTTTTTTTTAGATAGGGTCTCACTTGTTGCTCAGGCTGACCTTGAATTTGCCATCCTCCTGCCTCAGGCTCCCTGCACCTAGGTGGTTCCAAATCTTGATGACCTCCAAAATATACCTGTTAATTCTGTTCGATTATCCTGGACGTGAAAACAGAAAGTGTAAAACTTGCGATGAAAAAGCCTCAAGTCCCCTGGATGCCTGTTTGAGAAATGAGGACCTAAAAGTAGGAAAGTGGCAGCGGAAGGGAAAGACGACAAAGGCTCTCCCAGTATTATCTCACTCCTGATCACAGGTCAGGAGCGAGGAGGAAGCCCAGATGATCGCGAAGACTGAAGCTTCTGTGCTCAGAGCAGCACAGCACGGCCTGCTGAACAAGAAATCCAAACTGCTGAGGAACACACAGGGGCAGACAGGCAGAGACCTCCAGGACTCTGTGGGGATTTCTCTGGAAAGTCGGAGATGGAGCACAGGTATGGACTCAGTCATCCTGCAGACAGCTAAAGCTGGAAACGGACGCTGATTAACAGCTATGAACACACGTGACATGACTGAATGTGGAAGACATGCACCTTGTAGCCCCTCAAATATTTCTTAAGCATTTACTTACTTTCAAAGGAGTGTGCCATAAAAATTAGAACAACATGGTATAAAGGATCGGCCACACACAGGGTAGATATGTTGATCTCATCTTTTTCTATGGAAAAAAAACCCCACCTTAATAATGAATATAATTTGGAAATAGGATGGAATTAAAGTCAATGAATATTAAGGTTAACTTTTTCTACAGTGATTTATTTCCTGCTCATCTTCCTCGGAGCCTTCGAACTTCTGAGATAAGGACTATAGGACTATGGTGTATTTAAAGCTCTAACAAGGTTCCTGGGAAATGATAAAGTCTTACTATTTGCGGTAGGAATTCTGCAAACACAAGAACACTTTGTTATGGCTCTCACGAATCAGGAAGCTGTGGAGTACGGTAAGAGAGCATTTGTATGTGTACACACACGTACACGCACACACGCACACACGCACACGACCCAATTCCACTCTCAGAAACCATCCAGGCTGCCAATTCCGGAGGCGGATGCTTCCCTTCGCTTGAAATCTACAATTTCTCACATGTAAATGAACAGCCATGGAGAAAACAGAAGAAATTCGGAACAAGTTCCTCTTTTTTGGTACTACTGAGATTCTTTTTGTGTTTGTGGTCTGTATGTGCCAATACTACAATTGTGTTATTTCCAGAAATAACTCAAAAAGACATTTTCAGTGATGAGTTCTGAGTAGCAAAACCGGGAAGGACACTGTGGATCTGCTGTGTGCTCACGATGTACAGAACCACAGGCTTCCGCTCACAAACACGCTTCAGTGGAAAGGAAAGGTGAAAACTACACCATAAACATCGTCGGGCTGCCGAGGGAGAACCAGAGGAGGAGAAGCGTGATCTGGGTTCACACGCTGGGTTCATACACCCACAAGCCCAGCTCGCTGGTTTCCAGTTGCTGAGACAGACATTTCCAAGCAGATAAAGTGGAGAAGATTCTTCCATTTCCCTTCCTGTGGGTGAAGACAGACAGCATGAATTGTTCAGGGAAAGTCTAAGCTAGGGCTAGTGGGAAGTATGTGGCTTTCTTACAGCCCTTATCAAGTCTTATGAAATACGTAAGATCTTCCCAACCTAGGGAACCTGTTAAAAATACACACACACACACACACACACACACACAGAATTCTAGCACTCATATAGTGAAAAGTGGTGAACTGGGGTGCAGAGGGTCTTGCTGAACTGTGGACACGTGCAAGACGTGTTCGGGCACACGGCCATTCCTGTGTGAGAGGAGGCCAAGGCCAAGGTCTCGCGGATGTTCTGATTCTGTGAGTCTGGGCTGGACCCAGGAATCTGTACCTCCTCCCACAATCGATGCTAACACCCATGCAGGTTCGTGGACCCTGAGCAAAAGGCTGCACTAGGGCTCGGCAAATCACAGTAAGAGCACTCAGAGCTCTTCGGGGTTTAGGGAAAACAGCCTTCGCAGAAACTATGTCACTCAGCCCCGGCATTCCCATTTCACAGAACAGAAAAGGGAGCGTGTTCAGCTGGAACGGCGCAGTGCTCCCTGCACTGCACCATTATTTGAGCACCAAATTTCTGAGCACAGCTGAACTCTTAACTTGACTGTGGCCTCCTCACACAGGAACAGCCGTAGACCTGAACAATTCTTGCATGTGTGCACAGTTCAGCAAGACCCTCTGCACCCCAATTCACCACTTTCACCTATATGAGCACTAAAAAAAATCCACTCACATCGAACTTTAATAAATTTGCAGAACACACAGTGTGTAACACTCAAAACTAATTTCATTTTATAACCTGTAATGAGAAATTATCTGAAGATGCAGAAAGAAAATAAATATATCTTAGCAAAACCACTTCTTGTAAAGAAAGCAATGTTCCTGCCCTCACTACTAATTTCTATGATGCTCTGCTGAATGCTAATTGCTTTATCTTCATTCCAATGCAGAAGGCTAAATTTCTGGTCTATGCAACTTACAAGGAGACCAAAGAAGAGGAAGAAGGTCCCTTGTCATCAGGAAAGGGTACCACGGGCATCAAGTAGGCAGGTGTACTGGAGTGGGGGCAGCAAGTGAGGCAGGCAGGGAACCGGAGCATCTCTTGGTTTGGGGTTGGTTTCTGGTTTTCTGTCACGTAGTTCTATCTAACCCACCCAATACGAGGACAGGCTATGGCAGGAAGCGATGGGCCACACGAGGAACACGGATCGCTAGTGCTGCAGCGTAGAGGGTGGCACATTATGGTCCACAGACCAAAAAGTGTGGCCCACAAGCTAAGAGTAGGGTTTCACATTTTAAATGATTGGAAAAATAAGAAAAGTAATGTATTATGTCACATGAATATTATATGAAATTCATATTTCAGTGTCCGTATGTAAAGTTTTATCA
Source organism: Erethizon dorsatum (assembly GCA_028451465.1). Classification (NCBI taxonomy): domain Eukaryota; kingdom Metazoa; phylum Chordata; class Mammalia; order Rodentia; family Erethizontidae; genus Erethizon; species Erethizon dorsatum. The sequence continues at coordinate 12,170,183 of CM051834.1, read as the reverse complement.
GAACACTGTCGTATTTGTGGCTGCCTCCACTTTGTGGAGTTAAGTGGTTGCAACAACAGACCATAAGGCCCTGGAAATCTAAAAATGTTCTCTCTCTGCGCCTTTGAAGGAAAAGTTTATCAACCTCTGCTTAGGGCAAAGGAGTCAGGGGTGTTAAGCTGCTTCCTGAAAACTAGCCCTAATGTAGCCTGCATCTGCTGAATATGCAATACAACAGTGACCAGAGAATCATCACAAATACATTGTCTTCAGGATTGACCTATAAAATCACTGTCTCTGCTGAGTGTCCCAATGAACTGAGGTGACTCTTGTGGCTCCCCAGCCCAGAGCAGGGGACAGGAAGGGGCTTCTGCACATTGAATTTCATGATTAGAATGACAGATGCACAAAGAGAAGCAGCCAAGCACACTAACCCAGCCAGGCCCTCTGCATGGCTGTGTTCGAGCCTCCTTTCATTGAGGAATGGGGAGCTGGACCCTGTTAACACATACCCCAAGCACTGTTGCCATTCTCCCAGAATCAATATTTAAAAATCAGAAATGCAGCATGGAAAGCATAATTCAGAGCAGAATGGTAGAAGCGTGGTCTACCAGCGTCCAAACAGTTCTAGTCCACTGCCAGCAGCGTCGTCCCTGCCATCTCCAAAGGCAACAGAAATTATAAAGCATTGGCCACTGTTGCACCAGTCAGCTAATCCAAACATCAGGACCTTTCAGACGCTGTCATTTGGATGGGGAAGGTGGGGAGCCTCGCTCCTTTGGACTGCCTATTGGACTATTCCATGTCACAGCTTGCTTGGGAGTAGAAATAAAAAGATTTTCTCTACGAGGCAATTCATGTTTGTAAATACCCTGGAAAGCCAAGTGAGCAGAATAATGGCTTGGAATAAAAGCAGCCAAGGTGGTTTACTGCTAACATTGCAAGCACATATCCTACTTCGTGGTTTTATCAAACACACTGATTGTCAGTTCAGCTCTTACAGTATTTTACTTGCATTTCAAACTACACCCAATCCAGCCCTCTTCCTTAGGGCTTTTTTAAACCTAAACTCTCTATAAACAACACTTTCTAGTTTCTTTTTTTTTTTTGTGGGTACCAGGGGTTGACCTCAGGGCCTTGCGCACCAGCAGGCGCCTGTGCCACTGAGCGATATCACCGGCCCTTTTTTCGTATGTGGGTTCCGGGAGTCAAACTCAGGACCTCGCGCTTGCTGGGCAGGCGCTTACACCGCTGAGCTATCTCACCGGCCCCACTTTCTAGTTTCATAACATAAATAGACCTTTGATTCCAGGGTAATAAAGAAAGTGCTGTGGTACTGGAGAACTCTGTGGGCTTATTTCCTTGTTGAAAACTTGACCACGCTTTAACCAACCATTACACCCTGTAGTCTGAGTTCTAGCTCTGAGGGTGACAGCTGGCTGTGTGGATACAACACTCGATTTCCCCGGGCCCAGTCTCCACCTGAGAAAAAAGAATATAATGCCACAACCTTAGATTTGGATTTGACTCAGTAAACTTACTAAAAAAATCATTGAACTACTAAAATGGGTTAATATTTACAATATATAATCCATTCCTTGATAAAGTTAAGTATTTTAATTAAAAATTTTTACAAAAAAAAAAAACTTTTTGAGCTAGGTGCGGAGGCATATGCCTGGTAATCCCAGCACTCAGGAGGCTGAGGCAGGAGGATCACTGTGAGTTTGAGGACAGCCTCGGCTAAACAGTGAGTTCAAAACCAGCCTAAACTTCATAGCGAGATCCTGTCTCAAAAGAAAATCTGTAATTAGAGAGAGAGCCCCATGGGTAAGAACCCACGAGTGAACAAGGCAAGACAAGACTGCTGCAGAAGGAGGGTGCAGGAAGACATGCTAGTGGAGGAGAGGACAGGGAAGGTCGGGGTGTCCAGACCAAGCATGAGAGAAGAGATGGGGCTGCAAGGGTGTGCTCAGGGGTCAGGTCCTGTTTAAAATCATCTTCCTGAATTCCCCTGGCACCCGGCTCCTCCCCTGACTCACGAAGTTAATCACCTTTTTCTGTAGGCTGGGTTTTGGGTACGTGTTTGCCAATGCAATTATCACACTGCGTAGTAATTATTTGTTTAAAAGTCTGCTCCTTACTAAACTGCGAGTTCCTGGACCTCACGGCTGTGTGTTTTGGCAGCCCTGGTCTGTAATTCAGCCCAAGGGCTCGAGAACATTATATACGTGATGAATGAAGGTTACTTACCGCAAAAGGGGGAAGAAAGATGGTCTTGAGGAGTGAATAAAATACTTAGGTACATGCAAAATATGTACATATACTAGCACTATGTATTGCGATTGCAAGCATTAAGTAAATAGTGGTTCTTTTTATTATTAACAAAACACACCAAGAACTATGGTACACAGAGAGCTCTATTTTAAAGCAACATTAGTCTACAAAATACAGGTATTCAGAATAAAGATGTTCTAAAGAAAAATAAGTAAACCTAATTTTAGATCATCCACTGCCAACTCCAAGGCTTAAGGAGCCAGACTTCAAAACAGCTCCCAGAAGGAGCCACGATTTGTGATCAGAACCCCAGTTCACAGTCAGCGGCAGCAAAATAGTAGTATATAACACTTAAAGCTATTTGCAAAAGTAGTGAAAGTAAGTACACAGATGTGTTCATTAATCCAGGGTAGTGGCTACCCTGAGTAGTAGAAGGTACTCAGAAAGCTGCATCTGTATTAGCTTTTGTTTGTTTTGTATTAGATTATTTTACTGAGGTATAATTTACACAGATATAGATCTTCAACCACTGAGCTACATTCCCCAACCTTTTTCTCTTTTTTTTTTTTTTTTTTTTGGTTCTGGGAATCGAACTCAGGACCTTGCACTTGCCAGACAGGCGCTTGTGCCACTGAGCTACATCCCCGGCCCATGCATAGATCTTAAGTATACCTGTTATTGAGTTTTGACCAACATATACATCCATGTAAACCACTCCCCTATCAAGAAATAAAACATTTCTATCACCCCAGAAAGTTCCTTCATGCCCTTTCTTCCTAATCAATTCCTTTCAATAGCCAGTGTTTTGATTTCTATAATCCTAGTTTAGTATTTCCCATTCTAGTACCTGATATAAATGGAATCACAGTGTGTATTCTTTTGTGTCTGGATTGAGATCCATCCGTGTTATTTCACATATTGTAATTGGTTCCTTTTTTGTGGCTGAGAATATTCCATTTTATAAATACACTTCAGTTTGTCTTAGTATTTTTTAATTTTTAAATTGTGATGGGTACATGAATGTCAATGTATTATTCTTTATGACTTTTTTATATACTAAACATTCCTTTTTCTTTTTTCTTTTTGTTTGATTCTTTTGACACAGGGTCTCGTTATGTAGTTCAGGCTGGCCTTGAACTCACTATGTAGCCCAGGCTGGCCTCGAACTCACAGCAATCCTCCTGCCTCAGCCTCCCGAGTGCTGGGATTACAGGCAACATTCCTTTTTCTAAGTGTAGGCCACAAAATGCTGGAGATTCTCCAGGATCTACACCTGAGGTAAAGTAGCTGGGCTGTAATGATCTTATTGTCCACACTGCTAGGGACTGGAGATTCCAGTTTCTGACCGCAGACCTACTGAAGCAGCAGCTCAAAAGATGTGGCCCAGGAATCTGGATTTTAACAAGCTCCCAAGAGCTTCCTATGAAGAGCAAACTCTGTGAACCACTGTTTATAAACATATTCTCTACACCGTATTCTATAACTCCAATGGTTCCTATTACTATCACCTAAATGCCAGAAACTCATAACTTTATAACTTTAAATAATACTTTCTTCTAAGCTGCAGACCTCGATAACCATCTGCCCACAGACCCCTGTACCCAAATGGCTTGAGGGTATCTCTAGCCCAAGGATACAAAGCGTAAGCAATCTGCCCCTGGGTTTCCTCCAGTGTGTGTCTCGGTTCACACCCCACTGCATACACAGGAACCAGGCCAGAAATCCGGTGTCAGTCTCTCTTCGCCGCTCTCCTCCATGTCCTATCGGTCACTGAGCCCTGCTGACTCTACTGCCAAGATACCTCTCGAATAGAATGTGTCTCTCCTTCCTTTCTCCTCACCATCTCCCCAGCCAGGCCACCTAGGGGACTGGGACGGTCTCCTAACGGTCTCCCCACCTTTCCACCTCCTAGCCGGTCTGGCCCCCCCTCCAGCCCATTCTATATCCAATAGCCAAAGAAACCTTCTGAACTAAACATCAGACTTTCAAAAAGCTGCTGAGAGCCTTCCAGCAGCTTTTCACTGCCCTCTGGATACATCTCAGTGCAAATGATCTGGCCTCTCCCTGCCTTTCCAGCCCCAGCCCTGCCCTCTCCCCTCGGCACCTGACCCATCCGTCCGGCCACGCTGCACACTCCTTGCTTCCGTAAATGGTTTCTCTCTCTGCCCTTTTGCATACACTGCTCGTTCCACCTGCACTATCATCTTCCTCCTCTTTCTCTAACTGCCCTTCCCATCTTTCAAATCTCAGTTAAGCAATCATCTCATTCTAGAAGACTTTTATGAAAGCAAGCAACTCCCACCACAATGTCCCAACACTGCTTTTCCTTTGTAAGGCACAGCAGCCTTGAACCATCTCCGGGAGGGACTACAAACTCCACGCAATGGGGGCCCTGCCCAGCCTGCTCACTCACGATGGATCCCTGGAGCATAAGAGCAATTTTAAATTTCTGATGTTTGAGGCGTGCTACTGTGCTACTGCATTACATTTCGTCTCCATGCAAACAATGCCTATGAAGTGTTTTCTCTCTGCAACTTGGCAATATGCACAATTCTCAACTCGGAAAGTTGCAGATCATCTGCGGTGTTTGTATTTTATTCTCCTGCTGCTTTGGCGAAATCTCTGCCGCCAGGGCAGGCCATCAAAAGAAGCAACGGGCGGCCTGACTCCACTAGCCAGCTTGATTTTCAAGTCTTTTTTTTTTTTTTTTTTTTTTTTAAAGAGAACCCCATGTATTTTTCCAGGGTCTCACCTCAGTTACAAGGGAGGCACAATGCCTGCAATCTTGTTAGGATTACAATGACTGAAGTGGAAAGGCTTTTGGCAGACGTCCTGAAAGTTTATATTTTCAGGGTGCCGAGATTTTCAGTCTAAATCACAGCTGGGTGCATGTGGCTGCCAAGGATCAAGGCTGCATGCAAGTTCACCGGCTGTTTATCTAGACCAGACGCGCTCGGTTTTTAATCCCTAACCTTCCATCCCAAGTTATTTTTTTAGCATAAATATTAAGAGCACAGACTCTGGTGCCAGAAAGCCTGGCTTAAAACCCCGGCTACATCATTTATTAGCTGTGGTACGTGAGGCAAAGTAGCCACTCGGCGTTTAGCTTTCTCACTTAAAAACGAACACAAAATAGCACCTACTTCCTAGGTCTGTTGTGAGGATTACATGATTAATCACACAGAAAGTGGGCAGGCCTCAGGGAACTAAGCTTTCCTTACTATTAGACATATCTAGGGGAAGAGGAAGAGCTTTAGAGGGAAAGAGTATGAACAGAAGCAAACAGTGGTAATCGAGAACTTTCCACAGATAACCACCCCGACCAAGAGAAACTGTCCCACAGGACCCAGCCAGTCACTCCAGGGAACAGCGGCGCTGGCTCGGAGCCCAGGCAGTTTGTCTCCAGAGGTCAAGTCTTGACCCACTGACAAATCCCGTCTCCTAGCTTCACACCTTCCCCTGCTGGGGAAGGGAATTCCTGGGCTGCAAAGGGGAAACAGAGGATGTAAGGAATACAGAGCAAGGATGCACAAGCGCAACACAGCCAGACTCATCTCTTTTCTCCATTGAAAAGAGGTAAAGTGACAAGTCTCCCTTTGTCATCCCTTCCCGGACATGAAAGAGCCCACTGTCTTTGTGGACACCTTACTTTGAATTCAGCAGGCCAGGCTGGAATCCAAATCCCTGTTACAGACTTCAACAGACCGACAGATCCTTCCCAGCCCAGTTGGACCCTGAAGTGACGCAGAAATGACGGTCTTGAAATACAAGGGCAAATAGACCAGCAAATCATTCAAAGCCTGGCTTGACTCTGTGACCTCAGGGAAAAGGCTTAAGCTTCCGGAACACTGTTAACACCTGTAAAACGGGAACAAGAATGTCTGCCTCTCTACAGATAAATTTAGGGACTCGGATCCAGGCCCTGAGAGATGGAGAGGCAGGCACGCTCACACTGGTAGAATGTAGACCGGTTCTATCTCTACAGAGGCAGTTGGAGTTTCTCCCTCCCTCCCCTTCTCCCTCTCTCTCTCCTTCTCCTCCACTCCCTCTTCTGCAATTCAGCAAGCATATATAGCACTTTAATTGTGCCAGGTGCTACACTGGGCACTTTACAAATACTAACTTGTTCAATTCTTGCTGTTAGTAAAAATGGTGGTTAGGATTCCTTTCACTGTGTCCCTGTCCTTGGAAAGTCCTCTCCCACACAGGCTCTAGGCTTGGCCTTGGGACTTGCTTAGGTCAATGGGATGACAGCAAATGTGACACCAACAGAAGCATGGAAAGTGTGTGTCCTGCGCCTTCCCTTGCTGCTCCGTGGAACCCCAAGGCCACACTGTGAGGAAGCCTGAGGGCACACCTGCCCTCCCAAATGGGTCCCAGAAAACCAACTTACCTGTGAACCACCAGACATGTGAGAAGGCCACCCTAGAATGTCTTGCCACCAGCTGGCCCTGAGCTGGCCACAGAAGCAGGAAAGACTCCAGCAGAGATCACTGCGCTGGCCCACACCAGAAGAGCCACCAAGCCAACCCACAGACCTGGGAGCTAAAGAAAATGATTACTATTTCCGCCACTTCGTTTGGGGGTGACTCGTTACACGTACAAATTGATGGACACACTCTTGCCAGGCAGCTACTACTGTTGTTCCTATTTTGCAAACGAGGCAACTGAAGCAAAGAAGGGTGAAGTGATTTGCACAATGGGTAAACAGCAGAGCCAAGATTCAACCCCAGACAACCAGTGCTCTTAAACTCCACACCACAATGCTTTACCCACCAAAAAGAAGTGTTCAAAAGTGTTCATCTTACCAGACCCAGGAATTCCACAGTGATTAATCACGCAGATATGCTCGCCCACATGCAAAATGAGGTATGTAAGAGATTATTCACCACAGCATTATTCGTAGCAAAATACCAGAAACAACCAATTCTAATATTACCTAGCCATATAAAGATATCTATATGCAACTATTCTTAAAAATAGGTAGATCTATAAATACTGATGTTTTTGTCCAAGGAGGAAAAGTAAGGTGCATTAAGAGGGTATATACCAGCATTTGTGTATAAAAAACAAAGGGGAAAGTCTGAGTACATAACTCCTTGTCACACATAGATTATTTCTAAAAGGACACAAGAAATGTGCTTAACAACAGTGAGTTCAGAAAGGAAACCAGCTGGCTGGGTGACAGAATAGGAGAGACAATTTTCACTGTAATCCTTTTCATATCTTTTGAATTTTATATTGCATAAATGTATCACTTATTAACTTTTAACTTAAAAGGTTATAAAAAGGAAGGGAGACAGTAGATGTCTGGCACAAGGAAAGCATTCAATAAACAGTAGCTACCATTAGCGCTCTTTTCCCATATCTGATTTCTAATGTGTATTAGCTGCCTTTCCCATTGCTGGGACCGCAATACCCAACACACAGCTTAAAGGAGGAGAGGTTTAACCTGGTTCGTGGTTTAAAGGATTCAGTCCATGGCTGGCCAGCTCCAAGGCACAAATGTCCTGGTGGAAGTGCATGGTGGATAAAAGCTGCTCAGTTCACCATATCTGGGAAGCAGAGCAGGGGAACAGTGCCAGAGAGGAAGAGGCCGGGGCCATACACAGTACCCAACATGGCACTTCCATGGCCCACCCAGACGCATCCAGAAATGTGCCTTCCTATCCCCTGTATGGATCTCAAGCTAATCAAGTCAACCCCAAGAAGCTTAACCATTACATAACTCTTACTAACACAAATACATTTTGACAGCAAACAATGCTCTCAACTCCTGGCTTTGCATAGGAAAGAGCTCCTTTTGGATTCAAAAATAAAGAGCAAATCAAAAGCTACATGAAGTGGTAAGAGAAGACTCTGCCCTGAGGGTTTTCCAGTGCTCGTGAAGTGAGCGTCAAAGCCCTGGCAGCAGGGGAATGCACTCCATCAGCCTCTTAGTCCACACACTTTGCTACAACAAAATACCTTAGACTGGGTGGCTTATAAACAACAGAGATGCCTTTTGCACGGCTCCAGAAGCTGGGAAGTCCAAGGTCAAGTCCCAGGCAGATGCAGTGCAAGGTGGAGACCTGCCTTTGGGTTCACAGGTGCCTTTGCCTTGTGTCCCCACATTGTGAAAGGGGCAAGACAGGTCTCAGAGGCCTCTTTTTTCGAAGCACTGGTCCTATGTGTGAAGGCTCTTCCCTCATGACAGAATCGCCTCCCAAAGGCCCCAGCTCTTACTGCTATCAACTTGGGGGTTGGAATTTCAACACCTGAGTTTGAGGGGGCACAAGCAACCAGACCATAGCACCTCTCTTCAGAGAAACCCAATCACTGGGCATCTTCTCTGCTCCTACTTTGTACAATTCCTGGGCACCAAGTGAAAGTAATTACTTTCCATTCTAATAGCTGTCTGTGCTCTCTCTACGGTTACTCTGATCTACCACAGTTGGAAGGTTGCCACATGCAACTGCCAAACTGCTAAATCATCTGTGTCTCCGGAACCAGCAACGGTCTTAGGAACAAAAAGTTTGTAGGTAGTCGAGCCAGCACTCTGGAGCCAAGTTAACCCAGGTACAAATCCTGGCTCCAACCCTCAGCCAAGTGGCCTATAGCCACATGCACGACCTTTCTGAGCTCGCTGTCTCGTCGGAAAAGGGGATACCAGTTACTGTTGCACAGGATTCTGTCAGTGCCTGTACCACAGTCCCAGGGACATAATTAGTGTTTACCAAAAGTTAGCTATGTTCGTGAGCACTGGGGCATTCCACCTGCAGTCCAGCCACTTCGTCCTCTGTCATTACCGTCTCCTCCTTGTCCTCCTCCCCGCCATGCATGGCTGCCCACACATACACACCAACCATTACCAACATTAGGTTCACGTGACAGGATTCCCATCTCTCCCTTCCTCTTATGTCAGCAAGTTCTTACGTCAGTAAGTTGACTCCCCTTCTCTATATCCTGTGGGCATCTTCATTCTGCTTCTCTGAAGAGCCTTCACCAGGTGTCCCCAGAACGCTGCTCCCCAAACCTGAACGCAGCTGACCTCTCTTCCCCATGCAGCTCTCGTTCTGACGCCAGCTCCTCTGCAATGTCTTCCCTGGCCACCTTGGCTGGAAGGCTGCCTGCCCACCTCACCCTCTTTCCATTATCCCGTCTCATCTTTCCAGCACTCATCGCTAGGAGAATATTTGTGATAATACGCATGTGATAATCTGCATCTGTATATTCGTGAGCCGCTTATCTCACACCTCAATGAGAATGCTCCAAGAGAAGAAGGCTCTCAGCTGCCACACGCCCAACTGTGCTCTCCGAGCTTAGAACAATGCCTGTACACAGCAGGTGCCTAATATATACGCCCACAATGCTGGCGTGGGGTTAATATGCAGATTGCTGGGCTCCAGCCACAGATTCCAATTCAAAAGGTATGAAGCTCGGCCCAGGAATCTGCATGTCTAGAAGCATCTATCTCTTTCATCCCAAAGCAGGTGCCACGCAAATCCTACTCTGAGATACTCCGGTCAATGCCCTTCATCTCCAAATGTTGATGCTCCCTCTAACTCACCCACTTTGCCCATGGATCCCATCCCAGCAGCTTCCCAATACCATGGTCACTGATCACCGAATTTGAAGTTCAAACAGCCCCACCAAGGCCAGTTTCCATGTCCAGTGCCCCACCGATGCTGGGCATGCCAAAGTCGCCGACCAGCCGGGCTGGAATCCTCTTCACCCAAGAAACACCTGAGCAGGTCTGGCCCGCTCCAAGGGGAGCCAGGTAAATTTCCATGCTAGCTCACGACAGACTTTCCCCAGGCGCTAGGACCAATTCACGCCAGCTCCACGAAGCTTCCACACACACACACACACACACACACACACACAGATCACTGCGAGGGTCTCTCAGGTGACCAAAGCAGCAGGCAGATACACCTTACCTTACAGAAACCAAATGCAAACCGCAACGCAGAAAAATGCATGGGCTCTGGCGGGAAGCCTCACTGTTTCTTTCGTTTCTTCTCAGTCTTGTGTCTTCAGAAATCACCCCTTCCTTAGCACCTGATGGGTCACCAGGGTTGGCCTGAGGTCGCTTGGGGGAGCACCTAGTAGGGTTCCTTCATAGTGCACGCCCGTCCCACACTACAAACGCGAAGACCCTGCCCTTCATGGAAGCAGCCTCCACCCCAAGGTAAAACGCACGTCACTCGGGGCTGGCACCTGTGAAGTCGCCAACACACCTTCGCGGGTGTCGGCCCCCAAACAGGTCGAGCTGCACGGGGTCTGCGCGCAGCACCAACCTCCCAGATTTCTCCTTTCAGTTTCCCCACTGAGAGCCCCGGCTGCAGCGGGAGGGGCGCAGACCCCGCACCTGCTGCGGGAGGAGACCGCCGCGAGCGCCCCCTCCCGGGCCACGTGCCAGGTCCGCCCGGACTCCGGGGACCGCGCCGTGGGGGGAGAGGACCACACCCCCCGACACCTCACTCCGACCCCGACCCAGACCTCGGCCTCCCCCACCCCGTGGCTCCTCGCGCGCAAAGTTGAGGCTCCGCGAAGAGGCGGGGTGCGGAGCCGCAGGGGTGGCGGGGACGCGAGCCGAGGACTTGGGGCACCCAATGGCCCCGTCGTCCCGGGCGCCCCGTGTCCCTTCCTATTAGCTCGCCCGGTCCCCGCGGGTGCCCGCGCCCCATCCCCGGCCCTCATTCACCCCCCGCATGGTGCCCTCGCGGCTCCGCGAGTCCCCGCCCCACGCGCGCAGCGGCCTCCGGGACGGGGGCGGGGTGGGGGCGGGGCGGGAGCGGGGTTGCCCCGCCCCACCCCACCCGCGAGGGCCCCGGCCCCGCCTCCCCCGCCGCGCGCGGAGACCAGCGACCGGGACCACGCTGGGCCGTGGAAAGTTGGAGCCGGTGCTGTCGCCGACCCGGGAACGCGGATGGAGAAGGGGGGAAGGCGGGCCGCGTGGGGCACGGTCGCCGCCGGAGAGGACTTCGGGTTTCTCCCATTAGATGGGAAAGTGGCCCGTTCAGGTCCGTCCCTACACTTTCGAGCCTGCGACATCCAAAAGCCTGGGGACGGGGATAAGAGTGGGAGCCAGGCGTGGTGGTGCACGACTGTAATCCCAGACCCAGGGAGGCTGAGGCAGGAGGATCACAGCGAGTTCGAGGCCAGCCTGGGCTGCGTAGCGAGACCATGTCTCAAAAAAAGAAAGAAAGAAAAGCAAAAGAAAGAAGGAAAGAAAGGAAAAAGAAAAACGGAAAAGTGAGAAACCCCGGATTAACCCAGGGCTGGAAGAAAGCGGCCGGGAGGAGCCCAGCAGGGAAGGGGTGACCCTATCCCGGCCCCGCAAAGCCCGCAGCTTTCCCGGGCACGCCCGGCGTGCAAGGCCCCCTCTGCACACACGCCTCCCACCCCACCCCAACTTCTCCAGGCCGCGCGGGACGCTCAGCTCCCACAGCTACCGCTCCTAGGGAGAAAGAATAAACGCAGGCCGCGGGGTCGAGTCCTCCCGCTCACCTGTGCGCCGGGAGCGCTGCGGGTCGCAGCGGTGCCGCGGGGTGCGGGCCACGGGCAGCGGAGGGCGCAGAATTACGGGCAGGCGCGCGTGGGGAGCGAGGCCGGCGCGCACACGCCTGTCGCTGTCCCGGCTGTGGCGCGCACCGCCTGGCCGCGCTCTGGGAAGAAGCCGCTCCAGAAAGCAGAGCGCGCAGGACCCGGGCTGCGCGCCTCCGTGGTCTTCCCTGGGTCTCTACTTGGTGTCTGTTAGCACAGATAGGGGAGGGCGAGTGGCGTGGAGGGGACGGGAGAAAGGAAATTAAGGAAGCCTGCCGCCTCCTTTTTACTCTAGGATCTGCCTACCGTGGGCTTTTTTTTTTTTTTTCCCTCCCTTGATACGACTGTCTTCAAACTGTTCTCTTTTTGCCCTTGAGGGAATAATAGCAATTTCATAAGTGCGCTCAGTTGTATCACTTGCCACCCAGACAGCCCTATGAAGTAAGTATACTGTGACTTCATGGTTTTCCAGAGGGAGCTACTCAGGCTCAGAGAGGGTAAGTAGCTGTCCCAAGGTCACACAGCTTTTAGTGGCACAACCAGGAGTTCAGCTCGGGCAGCTTAATCCCACCCTTCCCGTGTCCTGCTTCAGGTAAAAGGTGTTGTGGGGCAGGGCTGTGACTGGAGTGAAAGCATGAGCTCTTGTCACAGACCCGCTGAGTCCCTTCCCCTCGCAGGGGCTTCGTTTCCTGTCTGTGAAGTACAACTTGAACTACATAGATGCACTAAAAGCCGGAAGTAAAGTGTGAAGTTTTCAGTTTTGCTACATGAGGATTTGGGGGCTCAGTGTTGCGGGAAATCTTAACCAGGCGGTAGGATATTGGTAACCGCGTTGGTTTGTACAACCGCTTCGTCCAGCGCCTTGTTTGTACTGTCTTCCACCTCTTTCTCCTCTTCCTTCACCCACACTCCCCCAGTACCATTTACAACTTATTTTCATACTCTGCCTTAGACATTGTCTAAATGCATGTCTTTTTTGCAATTTTTTACATGGCTATCTATCCTACTAAACTCTGACCTCTTTCAAAGAAGGAACTGTCTTAATAATATGTTTTTCTGTATCTCCAGGGATCACAAGATAGGTATACAGGTTTAATGAAGAAATGAAAGGAGAAAAGTGTTCAAACCATGCTGTGACCACTTGCCCTCAGTAAATGGTTTTCTATTTTTTTATATAGCCTTACTAATTGCCTTTAATGACTGCCAACTATGCACTTCTCTTTGATATATATCAATTAACCATCCCCTTGTGTCGCCATTTGAGTTATTTCCACTCTGCCGAAATTCTCTTGTGAGTCAGTGAGCAGGGACGTGATGTGACATGAAGAAAGATCTGGGGAACAAGAATGTGGTCATAGTAGTAGATTAGATGCTCCAGGGGTCGGGGGACAGGCAGGAGGCCATCCAAAATCACACAGAATGGAGCTCCTGGGGTAACCAAGGCTAGGACGAGGACAGGGGTTGTGGAATGGAAAGGGAGAAACAGTTTCTAGCTCAACTGCCACAACTGGGAAGATGTCATCATGGATTCACCCCACATGGGGCTAAATGCTTGACAAAATGGGCACTTTGTCCTGTGGCGGGAAGCACTGTTTTGTAACCACAGACAGCTCATGGCTGCCAAATCAGGGCTCTGGGTTGTGTGAGGCAATTATTGCTGTCGTTATGGCAGCTTTTAACAAATTGTAGGTAACATTTATTGAGGTAACATTTATTGAAGCTCAAGAAAAGCTTTACATGCATTAGCCTATTGAATTCTCATAAGGAAAAGGACACATAAAGTTTACATACTGCATCCAAAGTCGTATAGATAGCAGGCGGCAGAGCTGAGTACTGAACCAAGTAATCTGGCTCCAAAAACCATCATGGCATACATAAAAGCCTATCAGGGTTAAATATTAGGCTCTGACAGAAAGCACAAACGAGGCGTACTTCAGCATGTAGTAAAGAGCAGGAAGGGGGTGTCCTGGGAAAGCACCCCACAACAGACAACCCTGGACCTGGGTTTTACAAGATGAATGGGGAAAGAGCTGGGGATATAGCTCAGCATTATAGCACTTGCCTCGTACACATGAGGCCCTGGGTTTGAGCCTTAGCACTGAAAAAAAAAAAAAAAAAAAAAAAAAAAAAACAGAATTTAGCTACAATCCAGGTAGCCACAAAGTTCTGAGAGCCCAGGATGGGCTCCGCAGAAAGTCTCCTGAGATCAAGCAGCAGAAGTGGCAGAGAGTGATGGGAGACCTGAGGCAGGGCAGGGAGCCAGGCCAAACAACGAAAGAGCTGGGATACAAGGTGAGAAGCTTAGACGTTTTCTCTAAAAAAGTATATTTAAAAAAAAAAAAAAACTGAAGAATTTTAAGCAAGATGTGGCAGGATAAAATTTGCATTTTAGAAAACTCATCCTAAGATTTCAGGATATAAAGGTAGCAGGGTAAAATATGATTGTAGCTTCTCCTTTACCTAAGAACTAATGGAGTGAACAAAAATTGTAGCTCAGGTAAAGGACAATAAACCCATGCTAACTAAGGTTGGAGGGAGCCAAAGAAACTTCATCTACACCATATGACAGTTACAAAAAGCTCTGGTTGGAGCTGCCCCTACAAAACAAGAGTGAGACACAAAGAAATTTCATGGTGACCTTGTACACGTGCTACAGTCAGCAATGGGAGGCATGGGGAGGAAGGAAGATAAGGTGTGAGTTATGGGGAAACCAGCCAGGAAGAAGAAATATCTCCAAAAAACAGGAGGTCCCCAGGTAGAGCTCTGCACTATGAAGACCTTAATAAGAAAATGAACCTGAGAAAATAAGATCTCAAAATAGCAATGATAAAAGACTGAAGGAGAGTAAAAAAGGAGATTTTAGAGCTAAGGAAATGAATCAAAAACTGAAACAACACCATTATAGATCTAATACATAAATTACAAAAGCCAAATAACAGGAAAGACATGACTGAAAATTGAATTAATGGCATGGATAAAAGGTTTGAGATAATTATGGCAAATACAAAGGGAAAACACAGAGGGAGGAAAGCAATTAGGGAGAAGATAATAGTAAGAGGACTGAAAGATAATCAAGCGTAAAGATAATTGGTGTCACTTATTTGTGTAGAGAATCCAATAAATGCAATAAAATATCCATTCAGACACATAATACACTTTCCTGAAATGAAGGAAGAACTGAATACTCAGAAAAATTTTTGCTACGTGCCAGGGAAAAAAAACAACTTTAAAAAAATCAAGATTTCACCTGGTTGAGTTAATAATTTTCTAGGAAAAATAATTCTTTAGAGATCTGGGCAGAAGACAAATCATCCTCTAGGGTTGGTTTGCTGGGAGCAGCATCAAAAAAGACCCAAAGATGTTCAAACAACCTCATTGCCAGAAGACAATTAGACAGTGTCCACAGAGCTCGGAAAGAGAAAAAGTACCGAAGAGTTTAACGACTCGCCACAGGAAGGTGTTCTCAGGCATAAAAGAATGCAGGAAGTAAAATACCCATGGTCCTTCCTGAAAAAAAAAATCCAGCCAATCAGAAGCAAAGGCTGGAGAGAGAGGAGGGGATAGAATATTCAGTAAGGGAAGTATATTAGGCAGCTTTCCATTGCTGTGACAAAATAGCTGAGATAATCAAATTATAAGGAAGAGAGAGATTTTTTTCTGGCTCACAGTTTCAGAGGTTCCAGTCCATGGTCATGTGGCCCCATTGCTTTGGGCTTGTGGTGGCAGAGTACTTTGTGGCATAGTGCATGGTGGAAAAGGTCTGTTCATCTCATGGGGACCAAGAAGCAGAGAGAGAGGAAGGGGCCAGGGTTCCAACATGTTGTCAAGGGCACATCCTCAACTTCCACTCCCACCTCCTAAGGTTTCACCACCTCCCAATATTGCCACAGGCTGATGACCCATCCTTTAGCATATGGGCCTTTATAAATCAGCTAATAAATACCAAACTAAAACCAAACAACTGATGGAGTTCTAGTAGTGGAACAAATTAAAAATGTTACAAATCCTGACAACGTGAAAATAGTAGAAAGATGTTTTAAATCAGGAGGTAGGAGGAGAGTGGGAGGAGGTATGCGTACAAATTATCTCCACTTCATCCGCAGGGAGCCAGTTGAGATCCTCAGAAACTGAAACATAAATCAAAAGAAACATTTCATGATGCCTGTCATGGTGCACACCTATAGTTCCAGCTACTCAGGAGGTGGAGGCAGGAGGACCACTTGACCAGGAGTTCGCCACCAGTCTGGGCAACATGGCGAGACCTGGTCTAAAAAAAAAAAAAAAAATAGGTTGAGGTAGGAGCATTGCAAATTTAAGCTCAGCCTGGGCAATGTAATGACTGTCTCAAAATAAAAAACAAAAAAGGGCTGGGGATATAGCTCAGCATGAAGACCCTGGATTCAGTACTTAGTACCACAAAAACAAACAAACAAACAAAAAACCACTTCAAACTCTTAACAATGTCCTAACATTTTTCTTAAGGAGTGTGTTGAGTTACTTTACTCATAGTACAAAATAAAAAGTCATATATGAAATGGAATACTTTTGTTTACTTGCAGTTCCTTTCTTCTGTAAAAGTAAACCTAAATTCAGTAGTTTAATTAAAATAACCTTGGCAGTCATAAAATTCTCTCTTTTTTGCTCTCTTGTTCTCTCTCTCTCTCTCTCTCTCTCTCTCTCTGTGTCTCATCTTCTACCTTGACATAAATAGGGACACTTCTTGAATTATGTTAGCACTGGTTATTTCTGGGTGGTGAGATTTTGAGGAATTTCCTTATTTTATTCCTTGTATTTTTCTATGTTACTTGAATTTTTTATAAGGAACAGGTATTTTATTTTAAAATTTAAAAAGTAGTGCCGGTGAGATGGCTCAGCGGCGTAAGCGCCTGCCTGGCAAGCACAAGGTCCTGAGGTCAACTCCCAGTACCCATATTAAAAAAAAAAAAATTAAAAAGTAAATAATTACTTTTTATCATGAATGAACAAATGTAGAGGCTCTATATGATTCAACACGAAAAGATGTCTGTGATGTGTTGTTGAGGGAAAAGGTTGGTTTCAGGATTGCACCTGGATCGCTTCTCGGCCTTTTGGCTAAGATCAAGTACGGAATCGCACCTGGAATATAAACTTATTTAGGTAAAATCTAAGTGCATTAAAAAGTCTGGAAAGACAAACACCAAAATAGTAACAGTATTTATCTCTGAAGCTGGGTTACAGAAATAAGGGAAAGACATAATTTCTAAGAATCATTTTTTAAATGTTTTTATTTAAAAATAAAACATCCAAACACACACAAAACACAAATGTGTAGTGTGTCGAGTTACCCAGGCAAGCACACTTACAGCCACCACCCAAGTCAGTAAGTATGATTTTGCCAGATAACCAAGAAATTCCTCTGGTACTCCAACCCCATTCCTCCTCACGCAAACATCAGCCTGGCTTTTGTAGTGCTGACTTCCCTACATTTCTTTTACAGTAAATAATCACTCAGGAATGTGTTTCTTATCCACTTCAAAGTGATTTGGTATGGTAAGTCTTTTATACTCTACTGCTTCCCCTTCCCTTTCTTCCTCTTCCTGTATCTGTTGAAGAACTCAAGGGATTTGTCCCATCAAGGTTCCTATAATGTGGGTTTTGCTGCTTGCATATTTATAGTGCCCATCAGCATGTCCATCTTCTCTACTTCCTGCAAGTGGCAGCTGGATCCAAAAGCTTGAGCAGATTTGGGCTCATTCTCCTTTGCAAGACAGTTGATGATGTTGTCTTTGATTAAGAGCCAATAAATACCATGTCTGCTTGTCCCTTTGGTGATGTTAGCAGCTGTTGATGATTGAGGCTTCAAGTAATTGACTTTTTAAGGACTGCAAAATAGAGATTTCATCCCTGTTAGTTAACTGGCATCATAGTCTATACAGAAAAGGCAAGAAAAAAGGCTTGATTCTATTTTACATCATCCTCTGAAAATGACCGATTATTTGTAAAATATTTGTTGGAATTCATGGATTTAAGTATTTTTGATAGATTTCAATCATTCACAATTATTGTCTT
The DNA here is from genome assembly GCA_028451465.1 of Erethizon dorsatum. Lineage (NCBI taxonomy): Eukaryota > Metazoa > Chordata > Mammalia > Rodentia > Erethizontidae > Erethizon > Erethizon dorsatum. Next base: position 12,152,354 of record CM051834.1, on the reverse strand, counting down.
TTCTGAAAGCTCAAATCCTCCTGGTTTGGCTGGAAGAGGGTCTTCAATCCGACTTCCGAGGTGTCTTTTGGCATGTCCCTGTACGTGTTCAATGCTGTCCTTGCTGTTGGGTATGACAAAATGCTCTAGACTCTTCTTGTACATTTTCTAGCCCAGTTAGAAAAGAGCCACTTCTCTAAGAATTGTCCATTTCTCCAAGAAGGCCTAATTTTTTCAGTGGTAAATGGTATTGCAAGACCATAATCTTGCTACTAGGGATGCTTCTGGTCGCTGCCTACTCGGAAATGTCAGCATTCTTTAGGAGATAGAGCTAAGACTGCAAGACTATCCAGATGTAATATATGTGGTCTGTAACCTACTGTCTGTATAGAAGAATACTATGTATGTGTGTGCATACAATATATACAGTCTTGTATGGCATACAGTTCTGATTCAAAGTCACATGCTTTTATTTAACCTCTTCTGAATCATAGCCGTATCTTCTTTCTTCCAAATAGAAGTCTTGATTCTTAAGAACATAGAAGTACAGTGTGAATTTTACTCATTTACTTTAATCCTGCAACTATCCCAGAATAGTCGTACTAATACTACTATTATTTAGAACATTTAAGACTTTTGCATTTACTCTCCCTTTTGGCCTCATTTTTAATAACTGTACTCTACATTATCTGATTACACAGCCATTGCGTAGGATACGCCCTTCATTTTAATACCCAATTAGTCTTTTTTTGTTTTTTTTGTTTTGTTTTGTTCTTTGAGACCCAGTCTTGCTATTAGCCCAGACTGGCCTCGAACTCCCTGTGATCCTCCTGCCTCAGCCTCCCAAGTGCTGGGATTACAGGTATGCACTACCACACCCGGCTCCATTTAGTTTTAATTCAGAAACAACTGTAATTTTAGTTCTCACCACCAGCTTCTCTTGTCTGAAGCTTGTTCTCAAGTGGAATATTCATGGGGCTACCATTCCCTGAGTTCTTGCATATTGGTAAGTTTGTCTATTGATAACAGTTGTTGAGTAAAATACAAAACATAAATACTTGAAAGTCAGTTTTACTGGATATAAAACTCCTGGCTCACACTTTCCTTTCTTATCTTAAATGTGTTTGCTTCTGGGGTTAATCACAGCTCTCGAAAATCTGACAAAATATAATTTACTTTCCCTTTGCTGTTTTTGCTTAGCTGCGTAAAAGGAATTTTTTTCTTTCTCTTTATAACACAATAGTTTTACTGGGATGAACCTAAGTGTTGGTAGTTTTGCTGACATATTCTCAAGTGCATAGTATGTTCTTTGCATGTGTAGTTTCAAATCTTTTTTTTTTTTTTTTTTTTTTTTCAGGAAAATTGTCTTGAACTGCATGGGTTCTCTTGCCTTTAGTTTCTCCCTTCAGAGAGTCCCAGGGCCAGAATCTTGGATGTTACTTTGCTTTCTTCAGTATTTGTCACTCTTTCTTGAAAATTATTTTATTTCTCTCTTAATTTCTTTTCAATTTAGAAAAATCTTTCATTGCAACATTCTGTTTTCAATGTTGCATTTGTTTGTATTTAGTCTTCATTTATAAAGATTAGTCTTTATTTCTTTGTTAATGCTTTGTCAAATTCTAACAGCTCATTTAAAACTTTTTTGTTCTGATTTGATTTGAGCTATTCCTTCATGCCTTCTGCATTCTCTGTAAATTTTAGCTGATTTTTAAATAGGTTGTACTTTTGAGTGTTCTGCAGGCATCTCTGGTGTGATTTCATTGTCTGAACAGGTGCTATCTGTTCCATATATCTTTCTCCTTAAAATAATTTTGTGTAGGATTTGACCTTACTAATTTTTATTGCTTATTTTTACATAAAGCTTATTTTCCTGAAATATGAAAAAAAAAAAAAAAAAAGCATTGCCCAAGGTAGCTTTTCTAACTTTGTGTAGCTCTTTTTACAATGTTTGTAGGAAGAATTTAAACAACATGGCAGCTCCCTTTCTGAGATTTCCTGGCCTCCTTTCCTTCCACTATTTATAATGGGCTTTTTTCCTTCTCTACTGCCCACTTCCACGATTACCCCTCAAACTGAAACATAACCCAGTGGGGACTTCTGGCCGGTCAGTTTGAAAAGTTCATAGGAGATGGAGTGCTCTGGCTCCTTTTGTGTTTGTTTGTTTGTTTGTTTGTTTGTTTGTTTGTTTTCTGAGGCAGGGTCTCATTATGTAGTCCAGGCTGGCCTTGAACTCACTATGTAGCCCAGGTTGGCCTTGGACTCACAGTGATCCTCCTGCTTCAGCCTCCTGAGTGCTGGGATTACAGGCGTGCACCACCAAGCCCAGTCCTCCTTTCATTTTTCTTCCTACGAACTCCTCCCACTCACCAATCGCTTTTGGAGCTGGTGAGCCTCTTGCGGTCCCCGCTCTGCTCTCCAGCTGGCCCGCCCCGTGAATGCCTGAGGGTTGCTGGATCCTTCTGTTCCCCGATCCATCAGAAGCCTGGCTGCCTCCCTCTGCTGTCTCCTGCACAGATACTGATATGGCGCAGGTCTTCATGGATTTGGGAGCCTGCGGGGATATTTTGTCCTCCACTCTTGTTCATGTGCTTGTGGGTTTAGCCATCCAGTTGCTGTCTGTTTTTTTTGTTTTGTTTTTTGTTTTTTTGTGGGTACCAGGGGTCGAACTCAGGACCTCGCGCTTGCCAGGCAGGCCCTTGCTGTCTGTTTTTATTTGGGGATTCAGAGACCTTTTTAAAACTGTGCTGCAGCTACCATCTTCCCAGTTCATTTTATTTTATCATAATTTTTACAGCAATCATATTTATCTAGGAGAAAAAAGCAGTAATATTTCCACTGTGGGAAAAAGATAAACCTGATGCATGGTATTGGATGGTGTTCAGAGAATTAAGCAGACGCGATCGGCTGGTATGAACGAGCACAGCTGCACCATTGTTCAATTATTTAAATGCTTCCATTCCCACCAGTAAGTAGTCCTTGCTCCAACCTGCCATGCCCTCCCTCAAATGTCCCTTCCTTGGGCCCCCTGAGTGAGAGAGGGACTAAAGAGTCTGAGTCCACCACACAGGGGATTTCAGGGTCCCGCTCCTGCCCAGGGGCTGCTTGGCTGTGGCGCTGGTTCAATAGTTTGACTATCGCCTTAGGAGAGGTGCAGCATCTGGAGGCTGAGACGTGGAGGAGGAGAAAGGGTGACAGAGTGGGTGCCCTCAGCACGGGCCTCAGATGGGAGTTCAGCCAGCACTTCCCGAGCTCCCACCCCGGGGCACAAAGACAACAAGGCCAAGCTCTTGCCCTTGAGGAGCCCACCATCTGCTGCCCACCACCTCTGGGGGTCCTCACTGCTGCCAGGATGCCACGTGTGCCACATGGCATCAGGGAGCTCAGTCCCTGCGCAGAAATGGGGGAGGGAGCGCAGCACCGGTGACAAAGCTCGCCAAAACAAGACCCAATCTACTTTTGGAACAGTGGTTGCCCCGAGAGGCCTGGCAACTAAAACACACAATAAATAAGCCAAGTGATGAATGCTGTGTCCTTGTGCATCACGAGCCAAGCAATCTCCTCAGACGCAAAAGCCGGTATCTTCATCTACAGAGCAAACCGACCACTGACCAACCAATGCCCGTGTCCTCACTGGATGTGCGATGATTTGTTTGCATATGGAGAAAAAAATGGATCTGAAAGAAAAGGAGGCTGGGAATGCAGCGCTTGGCTAACGACAGTTTTTCTTATGAACGTGTTTTCCACCTTCAGTGACAATGCATTGAGAAGATCTCTAAGCCTTGTCTGTCCAGTAATGGGAAACACAACCCTGGAGGTGGGGGACATCAAACGGAATAGCAACTTACTGTCAGAACCCAAAACATGCCATAAAGGAAACAAGTCGCGATGATGCCCCTGTTCCCCCAAAGTCAATAAACCCCAACTGACCACATTCTTAGGCAACTGTGTATTAAGCATCTATTATGTCGTGTACAGTCCTTACTATTACCAAATTTCCCCCTACCCCTCGAGGACATTAACATGCAGAAATCTTTGATAGCAAGCTCAGTTTTACCTCTACAGAAAGTACAGAAATTGTGGTTCTCACAGCAGAAGTAATGCTCCAACAGGAGCCAGACATATTGCGAGCAGGACATTACCGTTTACGCCTTCGCCTGGGGCTTCTGAGAGAAGGAACACAGCCACAGCGGCTTACTGAGGCTGTCGGCGTCTATGGGGCGTTTGGGAACCTCCTCCCGTGGAAACCGTTTCTGAAGCAGGAGAATCAGGCTCTATAAATTTTCATTTGACAAAATGAGAACATTATATTGGCAACTGCCACTATCGGCTCCTAGTAATAAAGTGAAGGGGATGTGTCAAAAATCTTGGTGTGAAGGCAGCAGAAAACAGAAGGAGTTTTTTCAATTGCACGTCCTCTCTTAATAAGAGCGTTTCAAACAGTGGTGGCTAAGAGCATAAGCTCTGGAATCAGCCTATTTAAATCCAAATCCTGGCTCTAATGCTAGTTATGTGACTCTGGATAAAATATGTAGCAATTACAGGCCTCAGTTTTTGCATCAATAAAATGGGAATATTGACATTCATGGTATCCATAGCTGCTTTGAAGATGAAATGATTTAAACATGCAAAGTACTTAGAAAAGTGCTTCCCTCCTTTTGCCCCTTGCAGATCCTGTTCTGCTGCTGCCTCTTACCGACCTGTCAGCCATCCTAGGAGAGACCCCAAGTTTCGGGCCACAGTGGACCAAGGCAAGAAGGAAACTTGCAGGCCAGCTACTCTTAGCCAGTCTGGAATCCTCTCTCTGAAACCTGGCTGCCTGATTTGGCCTCCACTTGTGCACTCTAATGACAAGGTTTCCTCCCCACTGAACCTCTGCTCCGTCTCTGGACATTTGGAAAGTCTTCTTTGCTTTGAGCCAGAATCTGTTACCCCGTTTCCTTTGATAGTTGCTCTGTCTGTTGGAATCAGAGGCAACTGGGTAACCATGTCACTTCAAACCAACGATACACAATTAAACATACGGGCTCTAGGGACAGACTGCGAGGACTGAACCTCAGTTTTACCATATATTGGTTGTGTGATCTTGGGCAACTGAATCTTTCTACTCCTCCCATTCCTCCTGTGCAAAGTGGGCATCCTAACGCTACCCATCTAAAGGGTTGGGCGAGGACCGAATGACAGCCTGTACATAAGACTCAATCAATATTAGCCGATGCTGATGTTGCTAACATCCCTGGGCCTATGCTTTTTCAGGCCAGTCACCCACGTTTCCTTTGCTTGATCCTCCGATTCCCAACAACCCCTGTGCCTCTCCTTTGCATGGCTGCAGTGGCCAGGATTCCTCTCTAAGGAAAGCCCTAGAACTGAGCCCAGGACTGTGGTGGCTCCGCCCACAAAGATCAGGATGATGACCTCCTCCTCCCCATGGTTCACTCCGGTTCTTTCAGTGGTTCCTTCACAATTGATTTGAAGAATCTGTATTTTTGTGAAGGGATCCTAAGAGAAAACTGGCTTTTTTGTAGGCATATCACACCCTTGACTCACCTTGAACTTGCAGTGGACTGAAAGGGGGTGAGCAGATAGTAATCACCTGAGGCTCTGCAGTCCACGGGGTGCGCTGCAGCCCCTCCACACCACGGATGTGATGTGAAGGCTGCTTTAGACCAAATGGAAGACCCAACTTACAAAAACTGGCAGCTGGCTGAATTTGGGCCATGAATCACAGTTTTCCTACTTCTGAACCAAAACATGTATTTTTCCACCTTTCGCCCACTTCTCATCCAGCTCATGAAGTTGGTCGTGTTGGTGCTTTTGCTTGTTTTTTTAAACGTTTATCTTTTTCAGCTTTATTGCGCGGACTTTGCCCATTCCTCTACCCTGCCAAGATCTTTCTGAGCCCTGATTCTGCCACCGTCCAAAGTAACCTCTGTCTCTCTGAACTTTGTGCCATCTGCCAAAGATAAATGACCCTTGCATATATCCATCCAATGACTCATTAAAACTGTAAACTGGAAAGATCTGAGAACAGAGCCTTGAAGTATGCAACAAACAGCCTCTCCCCCCGTCGATTCTGCTGTATTCTTCAGGATCCAGCCCCATGTCACTTGCAGGAAGCCATCCTACAAGTCCCCTCCCGACCCCAGCCACCCTGGCCAGTCTGAGGAGGGTGCCCTTTGCACGTGGTCTGCAGTCCCTCCCATGCACTCGCCCCTGGCACCACCAGCACTCTGGACTGGTGTCTCCTCCCCTAGACTACACCGCAGGCACTCAATAAACGTTGGCAGAATGAATGAACGCAAGACTTTCAGGTGTACTTCCTCCTAAGTACTTCTTTGTCCTTGCCTTCCTCAGAGCACCAACAAGGTGACTGAAATTCAGTAATGTAGTTGGAGATAAGAACTAAGTGAGAAATACACACACACAAAACACAAAAAACAAAAACAAGAACTAAGTGAGAGAACAGCCCGGTGCACCGTATCTCCCCAGATTACCTGTGCAGTGCTATTTCAGAAGATTGTCTAATGTCTTTAGCACAAAGGGCTAATTGGGCCGGTGAGATGGCTCAGCGGCTTAAGCACCTGCCTGGCAAGCGCGAGGGCCTGAGTTCAACTCCCAGAACCCACATACGAAAAAACGGCCGGTGATATCGCTCAGCGGCATGCGTGCCTGCTGGCGCACGAGGTCCTGAGGTCAACCCCCGGTACCCACAAAAAAGAAAAAAAAAAAAAGGGCTGAGAATTATGGCAACTTCAGGTGCTGTAGGAGAGAGATTTTGGAAAAAGGATGTGAACATTTTATTCATCTGCCCCAAATCATACAGCGCTGGACTCTCCCTATTAGGCCTTTATATAAGCAAAGCCTGAACACGGATTCTTTGAAGAACGCACATCCGTGTTTGTAGAGTACAGATAATATTAATAAACACCGTCTGGGCCCTGTGAAGTGTGTTCAGGTTTGTCCCCAGAGCTTCAAACAGAGCAACTCAGACCTTCACCTTTAAAACCAGTATCAAGTGCCCGCCTCGGCAGCACATATGCTAAAACCAGTATCACGCTGTTCAATTACCAGAAAATGGCCTTCTCAGAATCGAGCCTGATACTGAAAAGAAACAATACACAAAGAGAAAGCTGCTGCTGCCCTGTGGTCATTGTTAATAAATTATGGGAAATTACTGAACATGTCATTCACTCTGGATAGGGGCGCTCAGTCCTTCACCTTGAAGCACTTAGGAGCACCTGACCCCTCTTTGGTTAGAAATTCCATAGAAAGTTTCCTGTGTTGCTAACTTTGAAAAGTGGGACTTAAGACCCGGAATTGCTTCCCAAACATAACTCACTCAGCTACTTAAAAAATATTCAACTTTAAGTCAGAGTAAGGGTTACAGACTGGTGAGTCTAGGTCTGAAGCCAGCTAGCAGATGCATACGATGTTGTCTTCTTTCTTCCTTCTTTCCTTCCTTCCTCCCCTCCTTTTTTCTTTCCTTTCTATTATAAAACGTGAGCTTGGTTTTCTTTTAACAAAGCACATACACCCCTATTTCATCATAGTTTTCTCTATTTTGTTCCCTATTGCCTGATCCACACCAAATAGCTTTACACAATTAAATTACTTTCCCAGCCCTGGAAGGCATTTGAGTTTTAGACCCCGGCATCTGGGACATAGAACAATTTGCCAAAGGGAGGGTTAATTATAATAGCTATTATTTTAGAGCACTTACAATGGACAGGAACTGTACTGTATGTACTTTCCATATATCATATGGCCCACAACTTCATGAGGCTAACAAAAATTAACTACAGAGCTGGGCACTGTGGGCAGGCCTGCATCGGGCTGCTCCTCTCCGGGCGAGCCACCACGGCAACGCATGACAACACATGACTCTGAACCAGGCACATCTGATCCTCTTCTTAAAATTTCAAGAAAACAATTACACAGGCTTGAGCTCAGCTGCAAATCACTACTGGTTCTGAAATATAAAACCCAGAAAAGAGGCAAAATAGGCAAGCCTCAGAACAAAACTCTAAACACTGGCCTAGAGAAAGGAAATCCTAAACAACCTGAGAATGAGCCGGGCATGGTGGCATATGCTTTTCATCCCAGCACACTGGGAGACTGAGGCAGGAGGATCACAAGTTCAGGTCCCACCTGAGCAACTTAGCAAGATACTGTCTCAAAATAAAAAATGTAAAAAGGGGTTGGGGATGTAGCTCAGTGTGAAGGCCCTGGGTTCAATCCCCACCCCCACCCCCAGCTGCAGAGTTGGGGGGGGCGGTCTGCTGAGAATGAATTTCCCCAGGCTGTCACAGCTTCTTCAAAATGTTTTCACCGCACTGGATCCTGAGTAGACAACCTCATTTCTGAGGACAATGTACCCAGGCACCAGAGCTGATCTGTTGCAGCTGTGACCTGAAAGCCAGAGTCTGAAATGGAAAAGGCAGTAGGAAACTGACCACCACTTAAAAATTCCAGGAGCCGATTCTCCTGGCGTCTGGGACCCTTCTCCCACCAGTGAGCTCCCAACAGAGGCCGAAGCGGTGAGAGAGCAGCAGCCAGCTTCTGGTCGTGCTGTCTGCAGGAAGGCAGCCTCCCCAAGTCCCATGGGGGTCACCCCCTGCGCTGTGCCCTGGCCCGAAACATGCACAGTCCCTGCCTGAGCAAACCTTTAACTTTGGAATCCTACTTACCCAAAATTTCATATATCTCTGGCAATCATTTTCAGGCATGAATGTTTTCTAGAAAGCTAGGAGTTTTGTCAAACTCCTGGCAGACCAGGAGGATAGTGGCAGACCATATCCTCCAGGGTCTGATCCTAGGATGCTAAGGGCTGACCCGTGTGTCCCCCACCCTCTACCCCTGCCAATTCATGTGTTGAAGCCCCAGATACTCATGTGACTGTACAGGAGACAGGACTTTAAGGGGGATTAAAATTAAATGGGACCACAAGGGAGGAGCCTTAATCTAATCAGACTAGGGCCCACACAAGGAGAGAAAGAGCTCCAGGTACTGCACCTACCTAGGAAAGGCCCCCTGAGCATGCAGCAAGAGGGCAGCCATCTGTAAGCCAGAGGCGAGGCTTCTTCGGAGCCTGGCTATGCTGCCATGGACCCAGCCTCCAGGACTGCAAAAAATGCATGTCTGTGCATAAGCCTGTAATACACAGGAAAACTTCTGGACCATGTCATATTGATGTCCCAGCATGCAGGAGGCTGAGGCAGGAGGATCACAAGTTCAAGGCCAGCTTGAGCTATGTTGTAAATTCAAGGCCAGCCCAAACTACATAGTGAGATCCTGTCTCAAAAAACACATGTCATATTGAAGAAAACCAAGCTTGCTCATGGAGGGGAACTGGAGAAAGACTCTCCCTGGGTATAGGTTGGTGCCCTCTAATCTTCACACTTCTCATCTGAACTTCCCAAGTATCTCTAGTATGGTTTGGACAAGGGTCCTCCAAAAGCCCATGCATTAATGGCTTGGTTCCCAGGGTGGCACTACTAGGAAGCAGTAGAACCTTTAAGAAGTGGAGCCTAAGCCAGGTGCAGTGGTGCACACCTGTGGTCCCAGCCATTATGGAGGCTGACGCTGGAAGATCATGAGTTCAAGGCCAGCCTGGGCAACATAGTAATACCCTGTCCCCAGAAGGAAAAAAAAAATGGAGCCTGATGGGGGACCCAGTAGGCATGGGGGGAACTGCCTTGAAGGCAATATTGGGACTCAAGCCCTTCTGGTCCATCTTTTCCACTCTTGCCATGAGGTGATGGCATCCTCTGCCATGTGCTCCCACCATGATATACAGCCTTGCCACAGGCCTCAAGCAACAGGCCAATAGACCATGGACTAGAACCTCTGAAACTGTGAGCCAAAATGAACCTTTCCTTTTTAAGTTGATTATCTCAGGTATTTTGTTACAGTAACAGAAAGCTGACTAACATCTGCATCTGAATTTGAAGAGAGGCCACACCACAGGAAGCAAAACCTAGAACAAAAAGATAATCCATTATACTTTTTCAATGTGCATCAAAACTTGGGTCCTAATTACAGCTTTCTCCGTAAGCAAGAGAAACCCACTATGAGGAACCCTAACACAGTTAGGAACCAATAACTAACCAGGAGGTCTTCCTTACCCATGAAACCTGTAAATAGAAAGTTATCAATAAATACTGATTGATAGCAACGGTATGTTACCTTTACTCACCAACTTGCCCCTAACCAATGTTAGCAAGGTTATTATTCAGTTTGGGTTTAGAAATGAAATCCTCATGGAACCAACCCTGCATGTTTCCATTAAAAAGAAGTTTTCCTAGCAGCTCCAGGATCTTGCTGAAAGACCTGTTGGTGGCAACTCCCAGTAACCTTAGAAAACACATCTCCAGAATTTCATGACCATTCTGAAGATGACTTTTATGCTGAAGATTATTAAAAAGAAACTTCTCAGTTTGGTGTGGTGGTGCACACCTGGGAGGCTAAGGCAGGAGGATTGCAAGTTTGGGCCCAGCCTGGGCAACTTAGCAACTTAGTGAGAACTCATCTCAAAATACAAAATTTTAAAAAGGGCTGAAGTTGTAGCTCTGTACAAAGGCCCTAGGTTCAATCTCCAGTACCATGAAAGAAGGAAAGAAAGAAAGAAAGAAAGAAAGAAAGAAAGAAAGAAAGAAAGAAAGAAAGAAAGAAAGAAAGGAAGAAAGAAAAAGAAAGAGAGAAGAAAGAAAGAAAGAAAGAAAGAAAGAAAGAAAGAGAGAAGAAAGAAAGAAAGAAGAAAGAAAGAAAGAAAAAGAAAGAAAGAGAGAGAGAAAGGAAGGAAGGAAGGAAGGAAGGAAGGAAGAAAGGAAGGAAGGAAGGAAGGAGAAGGTTCTCTTCTTGTGATATGTAAGCCTGCCTCAGGCCCTGTGTATGGCTGGCAGAGTTTGCTCTTCCCCACGAGCAAGCCTTCTCTACAACCCAGGTGTGACTGAACCCTGCGACAACTGCTCTTCCTGAGAGAGGAGCCTGCTTTTAAACAGAGTTATTCATTCATTTAACATTAATTACCCAGAATAACAGGTTTCATTATGACATCTTCATACATGCATATAACATACCTTGATCATATCCACCTCCCCATTATTTTTCCTACCCTCTCCTTCCCCCAGTCCCCTTCTCTAATAGTTGAGAGGGTGCCTTTTTACACCTTCCAGGCATACAAAACTCTCAATAACGTGGTGGTTTATTTAACATGACATTTAAAGGGCAAGGGAAAAGACTAGTGATGTAATGCTGATATAGATGACAATTGGGCATGGGTAAACTTGGTTATCAGCGCAGTTGGAGACCCACTTTCAGCTCCTAGTAGCAATAGTTAGGGCTTAGCCACCTCAGCTGTCATCCTGTGCCCTTGGACTTTCTCTCGGCCTTGTGCTCTCTCTCTAGTGTTTCAAGAGTGCGCTGCCGGCTTCTGAAGGAAAGAGAGCTATGAAGGGGAAACAGAAGAACCTCAGTTATAATAAGATACAGGCAGATTAAAGCCACACCAAGACATCATGTTTCAACCATTAGATAAGTAAAAATACAATATCAGATAATATATTCTATTGGCCATTCTGAGTACTAATAGCTGTTCTCATATATAGTACTTCCATGTGGTGGGGGTAATTTGGCAACATCAAGAAAAATACAGGGCCAGTGAGATAGCTCAGCAGCATAAGCGCCTGCCCAGCAAGCTCAAGGTCCTGAGTTTGACTCCCGGAACCCACATAAAGGAAAAAAAGGGCCGGTGATATCGCTCAGTGGCACAAGTGCTTGCTGGCAGCACGAGGTCCTGAGGTCGATTCCCGGTACCCACATAAAAAAAAAAAAAAGAAAGAAAAATGCATACTTTAACCTTTGACCCAGCAAACTCACCATGAGGGTTTTTCTATTTCAAAAGAGGAAAAAAAAAAAAAAAAAGAGGATTAGACTGTCCCCACAAGGCAAACACCAATGGGATGAAAGATCTGATCCATCATCCGTGGTTGCTGGTACGATAAGAAGAGAGGCGTCGTGTGCTTCCTGATGGAAGTTCACAGTATCTACTGTGAAGTATGCTGGTCCAGAAAGCAAACTGAGTCTGATTAATGCTCTAGATTTAACTACCAAATTATAGGAACTATAAGGGACAGAGGAACAAGTTAAATGATACCATCAAGGAGGCAACCACCAAAACCCAGACTGTAGGAAACTCTGTAGGACAAACAATTTGGCTAAGAATTTTCCAGAATTGATGAAACATATGAATCCTCAGATAAGAATCATAATGAATACTAAGCAAGATCTATAGAAAAATAAATTCACATTTATACACATTGTATTGAAAAGGGCATATGATAAAAACAAGGAAAACAAGCAACTTAAGTTGCCAGAGAGAAAAAATGTTATTCACAAAAGGTATTTCATGGAAACAGAAGGAATTAATAGACTGAGACCAATGTCTGTTCTGAAATGATGTATCAAGATCTAAGGGCCTCTTCCCGGAGAGACAGCCTACCTGCAATAAGAGGGGCAAACATATGTACATAAATCCTTTGCTTAAAATCATCCTTTGTGCAGAAATCATTCTTTCTTACTTCTGTTAAAGAATGGGAAGAAACTGCTCCTTCAGTGTTCAGGTAGCAGAACAGAAATTCAGTGTCACCACAGGCCCTTGACGGCTGCTTTGTGACCTAACGAAAGGGATTAGCAAGCCTCCCTTCCCTGGCTTGGCCTCCAGTTGTGCTTGCAGAGATTTGCTTGGGTCCTGGGCAGCAACTCTGGTGCCCATCACCACCAGTGAAAGATGCCACCCCTGAGTGAGGATGGCTGGGGCAATGAGGGCAACCATTGCTGAAGACAGGAGCGGTGGGATAGTTCCTAGATAGAGCCTCTACTATGACAGGAGGACAGAAAGGTGCAAGATGCTTCTGGCTGCTCTCTGCCTGCCTCCTGGGATCCTGAAAATTCCATTATTGGGGGTCAGGAAGTACAATACAAACTTCCCCACCGAAGAGATGGAATCTTAATTTTGGCTGAGCCCAGAACCTCTTGTCTGTTCCACAGTCATTGCTGAACAGTCAACCAGAGCATGGCGATGATGGCTGTGGCTTGGCACACCATCAAACCATCGCGCTTGGGCAGCCAGCCTCAGCCTGGGCCAGAGATGCCCTAGCTGGCAGGACAGAGATCTGAGCCACGTGGCCCCTTAGGCAAAGCCTTGCATCAGCCCTGTCCTGTCAGCCGTCACCCATCCCAGCCGGGACTGAGACTGTCACTTCCCCTCCCTTCTGCCAGGCTGGCCGAAACGAGCACCATCTGTACCAGACTCTGCACTCAGTGACTTCATTTAATCCCTGCCCTGTCCTCGCCAGCTCGGGGAAGAAGCTGAAGCTTAGAAATAGCAGATAGCCAGTGGCTCAGGGGAGGAACTCACAGATCTGCGACTACTGATGGGCCTCTGTATCCTTGAGTTCCACAGCCGTGGATTCAACCAACCGTGGATCAAAAATACTGAGAAAAAAGAAGTTGCACGTGTATTGAACATGTAAGATATTTTTGCCTGGCATTATTATCTAAACCATACAACATAACAACTATTTACATAGCATTTACATTGTACTAGGTGTTACAAATAATCTAGAGATAAAGTATATGAGAGGATATATATTTATATGATATAGGTTATATGCAAATATTAGGCCAACTTATATATTTTATATAAGTGACTTGAGCATCAGGGGCATCATGGGTCCAGTCCTCTGCAGGTAATTCAGGGATGGCTTACAGCACCCGTATTACCCCCCACCGCTAGAGAAAGTGTGCACGTGTACAAGACTCTGAGCCCAAGGCCTACGATGAGGTCAGTTCAGGCCAGCACACCCCAACTAATTTCACGGGCTTCGTCTCTCTACCTATCTCCATCTCTCACTGTTTGATAGACAGCCGGGCTGCCAGCACCCTTCCAAATATTTACCGTCCCAGGAGAAGAGAGTCTGTCTTTCGATGCTTCCCCAGTCAAACTCGAGAGCACCTAGTATGTCACTCCTTGGTAATTACAAGCCACCTTCAGCACAGTCAGCACAGTGAGTCATCTACTCATTCATGGAACAACTCAGGCTTCTTTGACAACGGGCTGCCATCCTCAGGAACAGCAAATGCTGAGCAGCCACAGCCCTCATCATCACCGTGCAGCGGGACTGGCCAGAGTCACCTGCACAAATGGTCCAGCTTGAGGGGTTGGGACCTGCTCCTCTGGTTTCCCCAAAACTGCTTAGTGACCTGGCTTAGCCCCTGTTGCTTGTTATTCTCTACCAATGATACCCAGTCATATTTCACCAAAAGAGGCACCAAAAGGGGCATACCCGGTACACAGGTTTGAGAAGTTTTAGAGTCATTGACGTTTGAGTTTCCATTCAGCAGTTGGAGTATCAACCTGGGAGGACAGAGAGACAAGGAGGTGTCTGCTGTCCCATGATACACTGGCAGCAGGGTGGACATAAGCAGTGGTTGCCCTTCTCTTTCTTCTCCCCCTCCCCCTCCCCCCCCTCTTCTCCTGCTCTTTCTCTTCCTTCACAGTACTGCGAATTGAACCTAGGGCTTTTGCACTGAGCTACATCCCCAGCTCTTTTCAATTTTTATTTTTGTATTTTGAGATAAGTTTTTGCTAAGGTGCCCAGGCTGGACTCAAACTTGGAACCCTTTACTGTTTGCCTCTTATTTGGTTTCAGGTCCTTGCGTACCCTACGTTCACTCTCATTAATCGCCAGCTGGAGACAGCCATCTTCAATGGATTTTTTTATGGTGTTTTGCTGTCATTTTATTTTCCTAAAATGTCAGTTGGACAGCCAAGGAATTTGCCCCTAGAGTCCTTGGAGATTGTTTTGAGCTGAAATAACCACCGTCATGGTTGGTGAACACTAAATGAAAAATAACGTTATATGTCAAATTAATATTTTAGGGAAGAAAATGTTCAAACCCTTACAGGCATGTCCACTAATACGATCTCAACCATCAGCCAGGGCCTCAGAGCGATGACGGGGAGACCAGAGCCACATGTGGCCTTCAATTAGGGAGCTGAAGTGCAAGAGGGAAGGGAGGAATAATGGTGAGCGGTCTCTATCCATCAAATGTCGCACAGGAAGGCAAGAACAATGACATTTGTAAGTGGATTTATTTTGTGAGAGGACTTCTAGGTAAAAAGAAGTGGATTGGTCTTATTAGAAACCGCAGCTGGAGCCTTAAATAATAAGGGATTGTAAAAGAATGATGATGGAAGATACAGCAGCCTGACTACAGCCGGTTGCAAACCAAGTGTACAATTGTCCAATTTTTTAAAATTATATGAGAGACAGCACACACATGAGTGAATTTCAGGGCTCCTTAAGCCTGATTTTTTAACAGAATGGTCTGGAATGCTTCCTTAAAAATACAGATCTATCGGCCGTACCTGTGGAGATTCTAATTTGTTAGATGCGGTCTGGGACCCAGGTATCTGCGTTTCTAAAAGCTTTTCAGGTGGGTCTCTGATACAGAGAGTGGAATGGGGGAGATAGAGATATTTCTGATTTAATGTTTTTCTGTGTGGTTTTCTGTACTTACACATTGCTCTGTGAGCCTGTATTACATCTACCATCAGAAAAGGTTATTAGTAAAACTCCTAACCGAACTTGTTAGGAGAAAGAGTCCCAGGCGACAATAATGATAATGTTTATTAAGCGCTTCCTGAGTGCCAGGTTTTACTAACAATGCCATTTAGTCCTTACAATAACTCTGTGACGTGGACACCAGTATTTTAGCCCTTTTACAGAGGAGGCAACAAGAGCCCTTTTACAGAGGTTGCAGCTCGGACAACTGGAAAGTAACACGTGAACACAGAGACTATCACTTGAGAGCTTGAACCGTAACTCCCACGCTCGGCCTCGTTCCAGAGAAGAGGCTGATGAGGCCCCCGGCTGCAGGAAATCTGGTCTGGGCGCCCAAGGGGACACAGGGGCTCCCTGCAGTCACTCAGCCGCAGGCCCTCTGGTTCCTGGTCCTCACCTGCGCCTGCTCCAAGCCTCCCTGGAGTCACAGGACCTTTCCCTTGTGCTTCCCCATCGTTGTCCTGCTCCTGCCACAGACTTCCCAGCATTTGCTAGGTGCCTGAAGGGAGAATTCTATCACCACGCAAGTTAGAGAGAGAAAAGGAAGCTCGAACAGCGCAGGATACTGGCTGGCTATGAAGACAGGCCCTGAGCAGTCCTTTGAAAAAATCCTTTATCGGTTTCTTAAAATTGAATCGGAGAACAAACCCCTCTGAAGTGGCCCGTGCCATTGTATGTGAGGGCTCCGTTGTGAAGTCCACAGGGTTTGCTCCTGCTCGGTGGTACCGAGCGCTACTGAGATCATGTCCCGTCTCACAGATGGCGGTGCCGCGCCATTAAGAGACTTCCTGGAAGAGAAAGAATGAGTTGATGCCCCAGCCAGCATGAGAGAATTTGCTAGTCCAAATGTGCTTTGTGGATTTTAAAGGTTTTTGTTTTTAAAACTCAGCAGGTATTTAAATTTCTTCTCTTTCTTGGTAAGCGTTCCAGATAGCACACAGCGTCCCCAGTTAAATTTGAATTGCAGATAACAGTTTTTTGGTGAAGGATGTCCCAAATACTGGATGGAACATCTCTGTACTAGAACATTATTTATTGTATTTTCTGAAATTCACACTGAACTGGGAGTCCTATTTTTATTTGCTAAATACGGCAGCCTTGTTTCATGAAAAACACGCTTTTATTTTCTCCTTGGAGACTGCTTTCCCATCTCAGTGTCACCAGCTCAATGAGTGGAAGACACATAAGCCAGAAAATAAATCCCACCCATCCATTTGTGCCAACCACCCCCAGGGCCACATTATATATCCCAAGCGCACACACGCGGGCACACCACACACACACACACCCATGGCCACCCACACCTGCAAACACAGGCACACACATACGCTCAGTATACGCATACATAGAGTAATGGTGGGCTTCTGTTTTTCCTAAAATCCTAAAATAAAAACCCCTCATCTTCTTCTGATTTTCATGGCTTTCCAAAACCGTAATTTTCCTTCTTGTTGAGTTTCTGGCTATTAAAGGAGAAAATCATATTTCCAGTGTGATTTGAATGCCAGCTTCCCACAAACAAGGTTGGTAATGAGACTCTATCTCTTGTATTTCAGCAAATTTGAATCTTTTCTTTCTTTCTTTCTTTCTTTCTTTCTTTCTTTCTTTCTTTCTTTCTAATTTCTTTGCCATTGCATTAAACTGCCAATTCTAGTATAAAGGGAATGAAAGTTGTCATAGGGTCAAATAATGAATGAAATTTAATAACAAGGAAAAAAGATAAAACTAAGAATTTCAGACGTGAGCCACTTAATAAAAACATTTGAAAATGAGAGAGGAGGAACATCGCACAGCATTCTGAAGCAGCAGAATATAGCGCAGTGGTTAAATGAGTAATTTCTACAGCCAGACTACTGGAGTTACCAGCTGGCCAAATCACTTAACCTTATCCGCAAAGTGGAAATAATAAAATACCTGTCTCATAGAGTAAATATATAAAAGATGTGTGAAATTGTACCTGACACATACTGTTTGCTCTTATAATTACCTTTCATTTGCCAGGCACAGCAGTAGCCACTTCACATGTATTCAACTGTCAAAATAAGGCCATGAGATACCTGGACACGAGAAAACTGAGGCTGACAGAGCTTAAGGGTCTGGTCAAAAGTCACGCAGCTGGCATGCAGCAAAGCCAAGATTCAAGTCTCAGTTCTCCCAACAATCAACGTCAAGATAATTGATTAAAGGACAGGAAGTACACAGGTGCCAAGGTAGTGGCTCTTTGGAGAGGTGACAGCATTCAATCTATGACCATTGCTCTTGTGGGGTGGGAGCCAGGACAGGTGTGGACTGGCGCATTTGGCAGAAAGGACAGAATCCTTGTTTTAGTCACAGACCTTGCCCAAATGCCTGTCAGGCCAATAAGTACCTTACTTTCTTGTGACCTCTCCATACAAGTCCCCAGGAAATGGAAAACCCTGGTCCTGGTCTCTACCTGACTCTACATCATCATTGTATCAGTTAGGGTTCACTAGAGGAAAAGACTGAGTATAATATAATATATGATTACATACAAAGAATTTACATGGTAGACTTACAATGGCCGCCTGTGGAATGAGAGGAGGAGGAATGTAAAATGGCCGTCTGTGCACCGGAGAGCTGGAGGATCCAGTCGAGGGTTGAAGGCCTGGTGCTCGCTGCAGAGTCAGTGTGGATCCCTGTTGGAAAGCTGAAGGGTCTGTGCTGGAAGCCTGGAGATGAGCATCCAAAGGTGATGGTGAAGACCAGAGCTCCTCCAGAGAAAAGGGCAGATCCCCTTCTTCTTTCCCTTTTTACTCCACCCAGGCTACAAGCCTATTGGTTGGTGCCACTCATATCCTGGGTGGGTCTTCCCTGCGGCCTACACGTCAATCATCACAGACACCCAGAGCTTTACTAATTTGCTAGGCAGTTCTTCCTCAAGCCGAGCTGACACATCGTAATCACTGAGGCAACATAATGCAGGGCAGGCCTGCCAGCATTGGGTGTGTGCTAGAGGCAGCCCTAGGACTCTGTCCTCATAGTTTTCTCTGTTTACACACTTACTCCAGACAATTTCATTCGGTCCTTTAATACCACTGATAGGCTGATGACTCTTAAAGTTGTCTGCAGCCCAGGCCTCTCCCCTGACCTCGATGCACAGCTGTTTACCCAGCACCTCCATATGGATATCTAAGAAGCATCGCAGACTAAACGACCCCAAGACTGCACTTTGCCCAAAGAACCCGCTCCACCCCCAGTGCCCCTAGCTCTGATGGGGCAATGCCATTCTTCTGGCTGCGCAGACCCAAAGTCTTAGGGTCACCTTCCCTCCTCTTTCTCACGCCTCTGACAGCCGACCCATCAGCTCAGCCTATGGGGTTTACCTTCAAACTCCACCCAGAGCGAGAACATCTCCACAGCCGCTACCTGCCATCCTCACCCGCACCGTCTCCTCCACTGCAGCAGGCCCGAGTCTCCCTGCTTCCAGTCTTGCCTCCTGCTGTGGTCCTTTCTTCACCCAGCAGTTAGAGAATTCTGTTAAAACATAACTCAGATTTAGGCGTGGTGGCGCACACCTGTAATCTCAGCACTCGGAAAGACTGAGGCAGGAGGATCTCAAATTCAAGCCCAGCCTAGGCAACTCGGCAACTTAGCCAGACCCTGTCTCTAGAGAAAAAATGTAAAAAGGGGCTGGGGATGTAGCTGAGTGCAAAGGACCTGGGTTCAACTCCCAATACTGAAAAACAAATCACATCATTCAGACTCCTCCAAAGCCTCCCACCTCAGATGAAGGTCAAAGCTTACCATGGCTGAGGGCCCGCTATGACCTGTAGCCTCTGCCCGAGCTCTGGGGCCTCACCTCCACCCCACCACTACCCCACCTCCACCTGCACCAGCCGGTTGCCTCACGCCTGGCCTCACGCACATGCCCTCCTGTGCTAGAGCTCTTGAACTTGTTCTCTCTCCTGGATATGCCTCACCACGGTGTCCTTGTGACTCACACCTCAGGTCCTCCACCCCAGCTCAGACCTCACCCAGCAGAGGAAACCATGGTGACCTCCATGAAAAAGCAACACACCTGCCTCCTGGGTGCTCCCTCTCCCACACCCGCCTTGTCTAGAAAGAGCTTTCTGGACGTTCCCGTGTTGGCTAAGCAAACACCTCTGCGGATGGCCTCAGCTTCCCCACACATCCAGCCTCCCATGATACTCTGCGCTGCACTCCTTCCCATCTTAGGAACTGAAACTCCAGGTGACCCTAAGCAGATCCCTTCTGGCTGGCTGGCTTTTGTGTTTTGTAGCCCTGCTGGGCTCCATTTGGCCGTGGAGGCTCATGGGCAAAGCCACACGCAGGTCTCACTGTGTGTTCCGGGCCCCTGTAAGCTCCTGATAGAAACGTGTCTGGGAACATTATTCTAAAATGACAAAACTCACTGCTCAAGTAGAGAAGAAAACAAATCCATCCACCCTGATGCCACTTCCATGGAAACTCCAAGTGAGCTCAAAAGGCCAGCCCTGCAGTGCTCCCAGCATCTGTCACCCTCTCTTGTCACATCAGGGCCCATGCTGAGAAGAGGAGGCCTTCAGAATTGAATGCACTGGGAAGGAAGTGTTCCAAGGCCCAGCTCACCGTCCTCAGCAGCACATGAACCGGGGGGATGGAAGGAGCGTGCAGCCAGCCACTCCGGCACAGCCAAGGCCAGTCAGCTCTCCGCACCCCCGGGTTCAACCACCTGCAGACGGAAAATAGTAAACAGAGGTGTCTGTATGAAACATATGCAGGGGTGTTTTGGTTATTATTCCTTAAACAATATAGTATAACAAGTATTTTCATAGCTTTATAATACATTAGGTATTAAAAATAACCTAGAAGTGATATAAAGTACAGTACACGGGAGGATGTGCATAGGTTATACACAAATAGTACGCCGTTTTCTACAAAAGACTGGAGCATCCTTAGATTTTGGTGACCACTGGGAGGTCCTGGAGCCAATCCGCTGAGGATACTGAATGCTGGCCACCTTGAGTGCACAAAGCCCTTCACCCCTTAATGAAGCAAGGCTCTTAGAGAAAGGCCTGGCTGATTCGGGCGGGAGGTGGCATCCCAGACTCTGGTTTCAGTAACGTCTCCCAACAGTCAAAGCGCAACGGTTTGCCCTGTGAACATTCATCCCAAGTGTCAAATGCTAAGGTGCATGACATCTCAGTTATCTTTTCCCGAAGGGTCCCAGGACTATCTAATCAAAGGTTCAGATACATCAAAACGATGAACTAATGCTCTTCTCCCCAGGTTTAAAGAGGTATGTGCTACCCACATCCAGGGACAGTGGCCCAGTGCAGGTGTTACCTCTGCGATTCTTGACCCTCAAATCAGCAGTGATGCCTTTAGTATTTCTGGAAATTCAACCAGCACAATTTCTACCTCATCTTTTAGATTTATATGTATGTGAACACCATATTTTCTGTCAACTATTTTTTTAAGACACACAATTACTTTATGCGAAGTTCAAATAATTTTGTCAATTAAATTAGAACAAGTCATTGATTATAAGGTAGGTTTTGCTCACAGATGTCAACTTGTAAAAAAGTATATCTTAGAATTATTTGTGCATTTGTGTGTGTGTGTATGTGTGTGTGGAACGAAAGGTGGAATTTTTTCAAAAACTCATGTAGATAGTTTGGAGCAGTATTAGTATTTAATATTTTCAACTGTTTCTAGGATTTAGGAAAACAAGTATTATATTTATGTTTTTTAAAAATCTTCCTAGAGGGCCGGTGAGATGGCTCAGCGGCTTAAGCGCCTACCCGGCAAGCGCGAGGGCCTGAGTTCGACTCCCGGAACCCACATACGAAAAAAGGGCCGGTGATATCGCTCAGCAGCACGGGAGCCTGCTGGCGCACGAGGTCCTGAGGTCGACCCCCGGTACCCACAAAAAAAAAAAAAAAATTCTACCTAGAAAATTTTAATGGAATTTTAAAATCATCAGCTGTATGAAGTTAGACTCTTGTGAACACGCACAGACCTCTCGAACACGGAAATGAATTATGTAATTGCTCTTTCTCCTGCTGATTTTGTGAAGGACCAAGCCGGGTTCTGTGTTGCTGCCTCAGCAGAAAATGTGTGATGAAGCCGTGTGACAAAGGTGGCTTTTGTCCTACGATCTCACTTCACTCGTGAGCTCTCACGCTCATAAACTCCTTCAACCCTCCCTGGCCAGTGGCATTTTCCAGCTTATCACCAAGTCCTCATTTGCAGAATCACAAAGTAGAACCAGACTGATTTCTAAGAATCTCTTCTGCTTTAACATTTAGCTTTATAGTAATTTCACTTTAACTTTAGCAGCTTAGGAATCAGCTGGCAAATATGTTACTGTGCCCATTTTACAGCTGCAGACGCTGCACATGAATGCCAAAGGGGTCTTTTTCCCATTACAGATTTGTCGTGATTACTTAGCTTACTCTGTGGCTCACATTTTAAAGTCCAAAATTCAATGATTTTAATATATTTAAAGAGTGTGTAACCAGCACGCCAACGAAGTTTAGAACTTTTCACTACTCCCAAAAGAAACATTTAGCAGTTACTCCCCATTCCCTGTTTTCCCAGTTCCTGACAACCACTAGTCTACTTTCTATCTCTGTAGAATTATCTATTCCAAAAACTTCCTATAAATGCAATCAAATCTGTATTCAGAATCCCAGCACTCTGAAGGCTGAGGCAGGAGGATTGCTGTGAGTTTGAGGCCAGCCTGGGTTACAAAGTGAGTTCAAGTCCAGCCTGAACTGCATAGTGAGATTCTGTCTCAAAAAGAAAAAGAAAAACAAAAACTCTATTCAGTCTTTTCAAGTAGGGTGTCAAACTCAAGTCTCTCTGGCTATAGTATTATTTACTCTGCTGCCCTGGTGCTCGGTGCTTTGAGGACATAAAGTAGGAAACTTGCACGGTGTAGGGCCCTTTGAAGAAGCAGAGCCCAATATGCAGAGATAGAATGAAAGAGACTGGTTATGAGAAAATGACTCACAAAAGCAAGCATGGAAGCTAAGAAGCCCTGAGCTTTGCCAGCTCAAGCTGGAGAACCAAGAAAGCCAGTAGCATGCCATAGCTCCAGTCCAAATCCAAAGGACTGAGGAGAGGGGCAGTGTCTGAGGGCAGGAGAAGATGGATGTCCCAGCTCAAGCAGAACACAAATTCATCCTCCTCCTCAGGCCCTCAGCAGATGAGATGGCGCCCACCTGCAGCGGGGAGGCCAACTTCTTTACTCAGCCCACCAACCCCGAGGCTGACCTTTTCCAGAATCCCCTCACCACCATGCCCAGAAAGAACTCCCTGCCAGCTACCTGGGCACCCGTCAGCCCAGTCAGGGTGACGCGTAACATCAGCCATCACAGGACTAATCCTTACTTGTCTAAGGGAGAAGTCAACAGCAGACAACGACATGACAAAATACCATCCACACTGAGAGTCAGAGAAGGTAACAGTGTGAAAAGACGAGTCTCCCCTCTTCCCAGTTCCCTGCTCCAGCGCTACCCTCCCTTGTCTGTCTGCATGCGGACGTTTAGAGGGTGCCGGGAGACAGCCGTGTCCCAGCCTCAGTGTCTCACCCTCGGCAGCTCACCCAGCAGCTGTAAAACAGGGAGGAGGAAAAGAAGGTCATTTTCTTTGGCCTCTTGGGCCAAGCAGGGGATATGTTCTGGTCTGGGTTTTGCATCAAGTCCTGCGCTGACAAAGCATCCTCCATCGTGTGCAAGCCGCAGCTGGACTGCTGTTCCCTGCTGTCCCCCAAGGGAAGTTCCAGTCTCTCCAGGGGCTTAAACTGCTGCCAACCTGATCACCGTGGTGGCCGCCTTGCCCCAGTGCATGGGAAGACCTAGGGCCTGGTGGCACCTGCCGATAGGACTGTGCTGAGCATTCATCCCCACCTGCTCTATCTGCCCGGCCCGGAAGGCTAATCCCAGGGCTGTGGCACCCAGGGACCCCTGCTCTCAGGCTAGAGTCCTGGTGGTGGTGGGAGGGAAGACAGGAAGGGGGGAAGCCAGTGAGGGCTCAGAGGAAGTAGGGCTTTTCCTCCTCACTGTTCGACAGCTGCTGCATGAGTTAGAGTGCGACACCGAGTGGGAGGGTGACCAGAACACAACTCTCTCCGCATCTTCTAGACATCCAAGCGCAGGCAGAGAAGAGCAGGAGAGAGTCTCGGCCGCAGACAATACCATCACTCGGGCTCAAGTAAGCAGAAAGGAATATGTGAAAGAATGAAATAGCTCATAGAATCTGTTTTTGCCTTTTTTACTTTTTTAAATATCTATTAGTACATTATCTGCTGTATATAACGATTACATTCATCTTGGGGGAGTTGGTACATGTACACACCATAACATATCTTCATTCTTTTTATTTCTTCTTCCCCTTCTTTCCCTCCACCTCCCTCCATCTCTCCGTCCCCTTTCTATTTTTTGCAAAAGCTCCATCTCCCTGTTTTCTATTATCTATCTTTTATTTTGCTCTTTACTTATACTTTGGGTTTCTCATATAAGAGAAACTATGGAATATTTAAGCTTGCGAGTCTGATTTACTTCACTTAACATTATGGTCTCAAGGTGCATCTGTTTTCCTACAAATGACTCAAGTTTATCTTTCTTCATAGCAGAGTAGCACTCCACTGTATATAAATTGCTTTATCTGTTCATCTGTTGATGGACATATAGGCTGTTTCCAAGATTTAGCTAGTATGAGTTGTGCTGCTGTAAACATGGGTGTGCACGGATCACTGTAATATGATGTCTTTAACTCTTTCAGGAAGATACCTAGAAGGGGAATAGCTGGGTCAAAGTTTTAGCTTTTGAGGAATCTGTATACTGGTTTGCATAGTGGTTGTATTAGTTTCCAGCCCACTAACATTTAGAAGGGTTCGGTTTGCCCACACCTTACTAGTGTTTATCATTATCCAATCTCTTGAAGATAGCTATTGTTTCTGGAGTAACATGGAATCTCAGTGTTATTTTAATTTGTGTTTCTGTAATGGCCAGAGATGTATCTAGTGAGAAATGTCTATTCATTTCAGTTGCCCATTTTTCAATTGGGCCTTTTATTTGGGGAGGGGGTCTAAGTTTTTTGAGTTCCTTATATATTCTAGATATTAGTCCTCTGTCTGAGGACTAGCTGGCAAAATTATTTCCCATTCTGTAGGTTATGTCTTCACTCTGTTGATTGTTTCTTTTGCTGTACAAAAGCTTTTTAGTTCGATATGATCCTATTTGTTGATTCTTGACGTTATTTCTTACACAACTCCAGTTCTGTTCAAAAAGTCCTTGCCCATGCCTGACTTTAAGAGTTTTACCTATTTTTTCTTCTAGCAGAGTTAGTGTTTCTGCTTTAATATTTAGTTTCTCTTTTAACTTTGATCCATTTTGGTTTTGGTTTAGTACAGGGTGAGAGAGATGGGTCTAGATTCAATCTTGTGCACGTGAATAGCCAGTTTTCCCAGCACCATTTGTTAAAGAGCCTATCTTTCCTCCAGCATATGTTTTGGCCCTATTCTCCATAGAATCTTTAGGAGAAACATTCTACTTAGCTAGAAACAATGCAGTAAAAAACAATGCCCTCAAGCCAGGTGTGGTGGTGCCTGCCTGTAGTCCTAGCACTCAGAAGGCTGAGGCAGGAAAATCACCAAGAGAGTCTGAGGCCAACTTGGGCTACATAGTGAGTTCAAGATGAGCCCGTGCTACAGAGTGAGACACTGTCTTAAAAACAAAAACAAAAACAAAATTCCCTCCCTCGAGGTGCCAGTGATTTTGTGCAAGCCAAGGAGAACTGAGTGCTTCTACAACTGAGAGCAGGAGAGAATCTGGTCTCTGGGCTCCACCACCACCTTCCATCCATGCCTCACAAGCTGGCAGAAACCATGTCACGAATATCAAGCTATTCAGTGGAGGCTAAGAATGTGCTTTTAACTTTCCCAATGGAAAGGGGTTAGAATACATAGCAAGCGACTCCCCCACCCACCCGCCCAGTGACATTTGCCTTGAGAACTTCAGGACTTTCTCTTTCTCTATAGATTTAATATGATTTGTGTCAGAGGTGAGCAGAGTGTGGGCCCGAGTCAGATAGGCGTGGGTTCCTCCCTTCCCTGGACACCCCAAGCGTGTTCCTCTCTTAGGGTCATTGTCCTTATCCAGTTTGACCTGGGATGCTGTGCTCCTGAATCTTCTTCAGGTTCACCCTCCTTCTTCCAGTTCCAGCATAAATGTTACCTCCTCTGAGAGGCCTTGTGTCTTAGTCACTTTCCTCGTCACTGGGACAAAATACCCAACACCCACAAATGAAAGGAGAGGTTTATTTTGGCTCATGTTTTCCGAGGTTTCAGTCCATAGTTTGCTGGTTCCAAGGTGGGAAGGCGCAGTGGAAGGGCGCGGTGGAGGAAAAGCTACTCGCCTCAGGGCAGCAGGAGGCAGAGAGCAGGGAGGAAGCAGGGTGGGAGAGACACCCTTCCAGGTCACACTACAGTGACTGCCTCTTCCAACCGGGCCCCATCTCCCAACCTTACATTTAGTCACAGCACCCCAAGATTCAATCACCCATCAAAGGCCCACCCTATGAGCACATGAGGCTTTGGGGGGACATCTAGATAGAAACCATCACACCTTCCCCGGCCACTTCATCTAGGCACCCCATCATATCACATTGCGTTCATTTTCTTTTTAGCACTACCTGCTGTTTTCTTGTGCTTTGTGGCTTGTTTGTTTGTTTGTTTGTTTATGATGTGTGCTCCCCTATCTCACATAAAATGTAATTTTTTTTTTTTTTAGTTTTAAAGAGAAAAAATAGAATAAAATTTCACAACAACATAATAGGAGGGTAACAATGGTTAATACATTGCGTATTGTTATCTTTAAATTAGTTACTCAGGGTACAAGATATCAGCATTCAATTGTCCAAACAGTACTAGCACAAACCTTTCTTTTCAATGAACTAAGCGAAATTAGTAGTGTATCTATCTGAACTATCTTGTATATATATATCTTTTTAACAAAATGTAAATTACATAGGAGCAGGGACTTGGCCTGTCTGGTCGGCAGCCGTAAGCCTGGAGCCCAGATGAGTAGCTGATACAAGATTATAATAAACATTTATTATGTAAACCATATGCCGGATATCATTTAATCCTCCTGGCACTCTTGTGACACAATTACTACAATCACTGCCATTTTACAGAAGAGAAAACAGAAGCCCAGAGAAGGCAAGGACTTGTTCTAAGGTCAGCAGTAAGGAAACTGTGGAGCTGTGATTCAAACCTAGGCAGCCTGGCTCCTGAGCCTCGGTTCTTAACAGCAAGAGCATACTGAGCCACTCTCTGCGGTTTTATTTATGCTGAGTATAGTAGGTGCTCAGTAGATATTTAGCTGAATGAATGAATGAATGAGTGAATGAATGAATGGGTGAATGGACACCTTTCAGTCATGTCATGGACCCTCCCTGTTGCTTTTAACACTGGCAATTATCAATCTCTCCATCTCCTTCCTGGGCCCCTCCTCCTCCGTCCCTCCTCCCCCTTCCTTCAAACACCACCTTTCCCTGGGCTTCCATCCTGCACCAGCTGCTCTCGTCCTTCTGTACTCCCCTGGGTCATCTGCCCAGTGTCACGATGGAACCACACAGCACACACCGATCGGTCCCAGGTCTGCCCTGACTCCATCAGCACTCCCAGAGGGACAGAACTAGATGCTCGTGGCTTCCTGCTGTCCTCACTTGAGGGTTCTTTAAACATCTTAAGCTCAACAACACAAAGTTGACTTAATTTACTACATGGACAATCAGCTCAGTCCCAGGCAGGCTGTGAAAAGAGCGCCATTCCCTCTGCTCCCAGACAAAATCTGCTCCTTGTCCCAAGTCCGCAGCTCAGTCACCATCACCACCACTATCACTCACCCAGAGGGCAAGGCCAGCAGCCTGCAGTCACTTCGGGGTTTCCTCCCCTCTCTCCACGGCAAAGTCATACGGACTCTGCCTCTTACCTAGTTCTCGGCCCCTCCTTCCTCTCTCCTGAACCTCCTTCCCAGACCGTGTGGCGCAGTGCTGACTCCTGTCTCTGGTCTTGCTCCCTCGCATTCGTTCTCTGGACACCGTGAGCGTGAAAACCACAACCATGGCAGGATGAGCATCCCGAATCTGAAAACTGAAGTCTGAAATTCTCCCAAATCCAAAACTTTCAGTGTGCCAAGGTGACGCCATGGGTGGAAAATTCTGCTCTGACTTCATGCGACAGGTCGCAGTCAAAACACAGGTGCACTGAGTATACTTATAAAATTACCTACAGAGTATAAGAGGCGCATGAATCTTAAGCAAATTTTGTGCTTACACTTGGTCCCACCCCAAGATATCCCATTATGTATATGCAAATATTCTAAAACCTGAAAAAAAACAAAACCAGAAATCCCAAACACCTCTGGTCTGAAAAATCTCAGATTCTCAACCTGTATAAACTTGTTTTCTCTTCTCCACACTCTCCAGCAGCCACGCACTGCCTTCAGGAGGAACTCCCATCCGGTCAAAACTCAGCTTTGCGCTGGCTCCTGCTCTGTCTCCAAACTCAACATCAAGCCCCAAGCTATTCCCCGCCATCACAATCACCTTGCGCCTCAGAAACGACCAATTCACTGCATTTCCCACCAAACCCCACACAGAGCAGCTTTCCTCTCTGTGGAGATCAGAGAAAGCCCATGGATATGAGAGGAGAGGGGACATCAGGACAACTTTTCAGGCTTCTAGGTTAGCTTCTCCTCCAGCCCAGCTCTAGTCCTGCATTTTGCTTCACCAGTCACTGCAAAAGATTTATAATTAAGAGCCCCTGTTTTCTGCTGGCTTGCATTGATGTCTATTATTTGTGACAGAAAGGGTCCAACAAAAGCACTGCTGAAGTACAAGAAAGGCACCGATTTACACGGACTGACTTGTATGAGAGGAAGGAAGAAGAGGGGAGAATTGGGAAAGTGGCCCCACCTGCCCCAAACTGCGACAAGAAAAGCTGCAGATGGACAGGAAGCCTCTATTTTACAAAGGCTCCCTCTTGAAGAAGCACAGCCGGGGTCCCCGAGAGACAAATGCCACACAGCAGAGCCTTCCTTCTCCTCTGGAAGGGATGCAGCTTAGCTTTGGCACACGCGGGGCTGCAGTAACATGAAAGTTCTCTGGCATCGCAAAGGGATCATGGAAAGATGGCGTTGTTGGGACAGAGCTCAGGGCCATCCCTGTGGGAATCAGCAGTGTGGGTGGCGGAAATGCACAACCTCAAATGAATGGGGGAGGTGGCTAGAGTACCGGAAGGAATCACGTTGCCTAGTAACGGTGGTGGACACACTGCAATTTGCACTGTGAGGACTCTCAAAGATAACTCAGATTGGAGACCCCAAGACTCTGTAATTGAAGATGTAAGTTAGATTCAGCAAAATGCAGGTTAACCATGAATGTGCCTCCATTTCAACCTACAGGCCAGAGAGACGTGAGGAAATCAAGTTTGTAGCATTAGATTTACTTGAAAAAAGTGAGAAAGTGACATAATGAAATAACCTAGGAGAATAAAATTGAATTACACATAGAACTGTTATTCTTCAAAGTCTTCTCTACAGCTCAAGAGATAGTTATGAAATTTCACCTACTAAAAATAGTAGTTTAAATGGGTGCACCTTGAGGCCATAATGTTAAGTGAAATAAATCAGACACATGAGATTAAATTTTGAATGGTTTCTCTTATATGAGAAATCCAAAGTATAAATAAATGAAAGAGCAAAATAAAAGATGGATAATAGGAAATGGGAAGGTAGATCTTTTGCAAATGGCAAGGAGACAAGAGATGGAGGGAGCGGGGAGGGAGAGGATGGGAAGAGAAGTAAAAAGAATTAAGAGGTGTTATGTGCATGTACCGACTCCCCATGATGAATGCAGTCATTGTGTATTGCAATCATGTACTGACAAAAATTATAATTAAAATAATTTAGCTTGTTAAGATTTTTCTTTTAATTCAGAGAAGTAGAATGGGACAATAAAAAGCTTGTATGCCAGGATCGCAGGTCTGAAAGTCACCTTTATAAAAAATACAGGGTCTCTGAGCAGTTAAAGACATCTGCCCTTTTTTTGTTGGGCTCATTTGGGAAGGAAATAGACATTTTTTATCAGCTCACTTTTAGTCCGGGAATTGGTTGACCCAGTTAAGTGACACACTTTCCACAGCCTGGTGGGGAGTAACCCAGCTGAACATCTAGCAAATCAATTTCAATTCTTATGCCAGCCTGGAGACATGAAACACAGGGTTTCACCTGATTTCCGTTCACCAGAAGATGATCTGGGAAATTAAAATGTTTTTCAAACATAAACTTCCAGGTAAAGTAAATCCACAAACAAAACTTGCTGTATGAGAAGGAGCATATTCAAAGCAATGCGCAAAGCCTCAGGAGCGACGTCGTGATCAAGGGACTGGGGCTGGGAGCACCCTGGTGACTTGAGGAAGATCCCATGACTAGGAGGTGGCAGGGCAGGGATCGAGGCCTCCTGACTCCAGAGCGCACAAGTGGTGACCAGAACACCACAGGCTCCCCAGTTTCTACCACCCCATGTCGGTAGCTACTGAACATGTCTTTGGGCTCTTTTGGTCCTGTGCTGGTCACTTTCTCGTCGCTGGGACAAAATATCCAACACCCACAATGTAAAGAAGGGGAGGTTTGTTCTGGCTCACCTTCTAGTCCATAGTTGGCTGGTTCCAAGGCAGGACAGCGTGGCACGGGGTGGCGGAGGAGAGCTGCTCACCTCATGGCAGCCAGAAGCAGAGGGAGAAGGGCGGGGCCCGAGAGGGAGAGACACCCTTCGGGTCACAACCCCAGCGCCGGCCTCTTCCA
This sequence comes from Erethizon dorsatum, assembly GCA_028451465.1. Lineage (NCBI taxonomy): Eukaryota > Metazoa > Chordata > Mammalia > Rodentia > Erethizontidae > Erethizon > Erethizon dorsatum. The sequence goes on along the minus strand of CM051834.1, from coordinate 12,121,915 downwards.
CCAGGCCCTGACTCCTAAAAGCACATTTAGCTATAGACGTCCCCATGATCCAGTCGCCTCCCCCAAATCCCCACCTATGAGCACATGAGGCTTTGGAGGGACATCTAGATATAAAACGACATGGGCACCAACTCTGACTCCATTTATATGAGATCTTATCTTTCCAGTTCCTAATCTCTTCTCTAGAAAGAAGGTCTAACTGGCTTAGTTTAAATTATTGTCCACAAGTAAATTGTGGGGACATGAGCTGGAAGTTCTCTCAAATATACTCAAGTTCTTTGCAATCAAGATGTAAGCCACCACAGGTAATAATACAGGAGAAGTGGAAGGAAAATTCAGCAATATTGACTACCTAGTATTTGCAAGCACTGTGCTAGGTGTTTTAAATGCATTACCTTGTTTATCTCATAACACAAGAACTAAATGGGCCCAACCAAAGAATGTCAAAAAATCAGAGCAACTGTCAGCATTGAAGGACAATGATGACACAAAACATTAGAGACTCCAAGTCAGGAGGCTGAGGCAGGAGAATCTCGAGTTCGAGGGCCGCCTGGGAAATACTGGCAACAGTATTTGAAGAATGGTCTTAGACCATTCTTAGAAATGGTCTAAGACCATTTCTTAAAATAAAGAAAAGGAGAGGGCCGGTGAGATGGCTCAGCGGCATACGCACCTGCCTGGCAAGCACGAGGGCCCAAGTTCGACTCCCGGAACCCACATATGAAAAAAGGGCCGGTGATATCGCTCAGCGGCACGGGCACCTGCTGGCACGCGAGGTTCTGAGGTCGACCCCCCGGTACCCACAGGAAAAAAAAAAAAATAGCACAAAGGAAGAGACTTGAAGAGTGTATTTTTTATTTATTTATATTTTTTTTTTTTTGTGGGTACCGGGGGGTCGACCTCAGGACCTCGCGCGCCAACAGGCACCCGTGCCGCTGAGCGATATCACCGGCCCCTTTTTCGTATGTGGGATCCGGGAGTCAAACTCGGGCCCTCACGCTTGCAAGGCAGGCGCTTACGCCGCTGAGCCATCTCACCGGCCCAAAGAGTGTATTTTTTAAAAAATAAATGTATTTAAATTTTTCTTAATTTATATTTTTAATGGAGTCACATTTAAGAGTACAAAGACCTAAAGATAACATAACAGAGCATGTGTGTGTGCGTGTGTGTGTGTGTTTGTGTGTGTGTGTAACTGTGTCACTGGAAACTGAACCTGGGGCATATACACTGAGCTACAACCCCAGGTTTTATTTTTATTTTTTAATTTTGAAACAATTTCCCTCTAATTCACCAAATTGCCCAGGCTGGGCTCAAACTTAGGATCCTCCTGCCTCAGCTTCCCAAAGAACTAAGGTTACAGGTGTGTACCACCAGGCCCAGATAAAGAGATGTTGTTTTTTTTTTAATTTTGTTTTTTCAATAGTCAAAATAATTCATTGATTGGGACCATACACATTTTCTTTAGCATTTTGTAGTGAACATTTCTCATTTATGTTTGCCTGAAATCTTTTTTCATAGTTCTTCTACACTGTGAATTCTTTTTTCTACAATGTAGAAAACAAACAAAACATTTCTCCCAAGATCTTTACTGCTAGTATACAGATACTTATTTTCCAACACACCCCAAATCTAAGCAAGACCCACCCTATGGGTGGAAGGTTGTGGACACACTGCTTTCCTGTAGGCATGGACATGAGGCCTTGGGGTTCTACAGGGCCCATATGGGGTCCTTCAGCCAGGCTGGGCTAGTGGATGTGGAACAGCATGTGGCCCCCACAGGGGATTTCTATTAGCATGGCCTGCGGGTGTTTGGGGGAATTCCTCCTTCCTGCTGTGCAACATCCAGGCTTCAATTTTTTTGCTGTCCCAGAAATTCTTTTTTTTTTTTTTTTTTTGGTGGGTACCGGGGGGTCGACCTCAGGACCTCGCGCGCCAGTAGGCGCCCGTGCCGCTGAGCGATATCACCGGCCCTTTTTTTGTATGTGGGTTCCGGGAGTCGAACTCGGGCCCTCGCGCTTGCAAGGCAGGCGCTTAAACCGCTGAGCCATCTCACCGGCCCTGTCCCAGAAATTCTAATTAAAACCAGGTAACAAAATACTACTGAGACTACTGAAGTGGGTTCTTTTACTGAAAGAGAGAATCAGGATGGGCTAGGTAATCTCTTTGGATTTGAATGTAGTAAGAATGGGATTTTTAAAAAATTTCATCCCTTTGTGCAACATGGTGTAAACATAATGACAAATCAGATTCACTGCCCTCATGAACTGATAGCCTCTCTCCCGGGAAGTTTGACAAAAACAGGTATGGTGGCGCATGCCTATAATCCCAGCACTTGGGAGGCTGAGGCAGGAGGGTCACAAGTTTGAATTCCACCTGCCAATTTAATGAGACCCTTCTGAAAATAAAAAACAAAAAGGGCTGGCGATGTAGTCCAGTGTTGAGTACCCTTGGATTTGATCCCTAGTATCACAAAAAGGGAGCATGGAGAGGTAAAATATAGAGTAGCTAAGGTCGCTAAAACTGTCCTTATAGAAGTTTCTAGCCAGTTGTAGTGGCACACACCTGTAATTCCAACACTCTGGAAGGCTAAGGCAGGAGGATCATGAGTTCAAGCCCAGCCTGGACAATTTAGCAACTTAGCAGGACTCTGTCTCAAAATTTAAAGAGAAGAGGAAGAGGAGGAAGAGGAGGAAAAAGAGGAGGAGGAGAAATTCAGATGGCACTATTTCTGCATCAGTCTTGGAGATGCCAGGCCTAGCATGAGAACAAGCCCCTGCCTGCTGCATCCTGCCACGCAGGTGTATCATGAAGGGAACGAAGGAGAATCCACTCCACTCCTCCTGGGCTCTCGGTGGAATCCGAGGGGTTGGAAGGCTGGAGGGAGAAGACTAGGCCGAGGAGAGTGCTCTGAGGAGGCTTGCACTCTGCTGGGCTCTTCTCCCCTTAGGCCAGGGCAGGGCTGCTGTCCCCCACCCTAAGCCTAGTGGGGAGGTTCTCAGCAGACCTCTGGGGGACCTCTGAGACAGTCCCCTGAGGTTGGGAGACACAGAATCCTGAGCCTGGCTGATGAGCAGGACAGAGGAAGCGGGCTGTGGAAATGCAGCACTCTGAGAGCCCCAGAGCCAGCGGGCTGCTGTGCTGGATGCTCGGCCATCCAGAGTGCCCTGGGCCCTGGGATAAGGGCGCCTCCTGTGTCACATGTGGGGTAATGGGGGGCCTTGGGGCCTGTGCAGCAGGTCCTCCTAGAAGGGCATCAGCAGGACACCCGAAGGCTGAGGAAAGCTGAGGAGATGACTCGGAATGAAGATGTGCCCGCTTGAGTCAAAGAACTAAGGAATCCAAGGTCCTATGCAAGGACCGTGAAAGAAAGAAGCATCTGGAGCCAACCTCCCAGGCCTGGGGGCCCCAAGCTCTAACCATGGGCGAGGCCCACACAGCAGGAAGCTACCAGATCACGCAGTAACTCGCTCCCCCTGTCCCTCAGTCTCTACCGGCCTCACCCAGGGAGGAGAAAGAGCAGCAGCCAGCAGGGAGAGGTGAAGGTCAAGCCCACAACCCAGCCCTGAGTAAAGCTGAAAGAGCAGGTAGAAGACACACATGAAACTGCATTTGGATTTCAGCATGAATCCTACTCATAGCAGTCGGGTGCACCCAGTGGCAAAACACAAAATTATCACCTACAGTCACATGGAACGAAGTGGCTATTGAAAGCCAGGTGCTGGTGGACCAAGGAGGGAGGACCACAGAGATGAGCGGTGCGCTATTCCATCAAACTGCACAAAAGGCTTTTTTTCAAGTTTAAAGAAAAAAATGATAGGCTTAGGGACTTCAATTCTCACTTCAAAGCATAGTCACTGAATGGGACAATTCTTTGACTTCTCTAAATACTCTTATCTTGTGGAGGCCCAGGGTTAATGAAGCTGCAGTGAGAGGTAGATCCTAAAAGATCATTGAATTACAATTGGACTGAATTCACCATCCCACCATGCCTTTCAGGACACTGACTGGGAAAAAGTGCTTCTTCCCGGAAGTAGTGGATTGGAGATATTTTGGAGGTGTCAGTTAACTCTAAGAATCTAAAACCCCAGAACTCACAGAATCTCCTGGGCCTACAAAAGCAGCCCTTCCTCCTGTCCCAGCAAGGCTTGGTCTGTCTTATTCAAAGACCCTGGAAGGCGCTCCCTGAGGGATCCCCTGGCCGGGAGATGATGTCTCTATAAACTCTGCTCATTGACACCGCACCCAAAATGAAATCTAGGCAGAGAAGGTATCCATACCGAAAGATCCGCAAGACGATGAGGAAGTCCTCAGAGTGGCATAGGAAGAGAGAGTGATTTCAGGTTGGGCCAAGTTTGTCGTATAGGTTCCCTCATTAATAACTGTGGATTCAGTGCTAGAATAAACGACCGGAAGAGGTGTAAACCTCTTCATTGGCTATTTAACACTGAGTCTCAGTGCTGGCCTGTACTTGTGAAGTTCAGATGCCAGACACTTCCTTGAGGTGATGTGGAGAAAGGAATTCAAAGCCCTAAGGAGACAGAAACAGTCAAGTGAATTTATAACATCTGGTCCACTTCCCCACCTCCAGAAAAGCACACGCCGGGGAGAGAAGCACCCCCTCTGTAGGCCAGGGGGAGTGGGAGACGCTTCGGTGGGAAATGTTCTGGGATTAAACGTCAGCTTTAATTCTGAGAGGCAAGTAAGTGCCTCCTGATTCCTGAAAAGTTATCAGAAGGATTTGTCTCCTAGGGATATCTAAGGGTGCCTACAGATCCAGAGGCACTAAAGGCTGACTTAATTTGTGTAACAAAACCCAAGTCCAGGGAACTGAGGACTGACTACTCACCATGACGGAAAGTCCAGTCGTTCATCCCATTCCCAGAGCTGAGTCACTTTCTGAACTCAGAGCCCCTTGAATTAAGGGGAGATCAGACATCCTGGGGAGCAACCCTGTAAGGAGCCTCGGGTGTATGCTGATGTTTCCTCCTACCCTTCAGCAAAGACATTTGGAACCATTTGCCAGCAAAGTAGGTCCTGGGAAGGGGACTTCTAGAACTTTTGGGGATGATGATGATGATGATGATGATGATGATGATGATGATGATCTCCCAGCTAATACTAATCCCCAGAGGTCCCAAATGCCACCTGTGGTTCTCTGGCAGGTGTGTGGGAGTTATGGGGAACAGGTGATCATGGGGCTCATCACAGTGGAATCTGCTGTGATCCCAGGGGGCTTGCAAGCCGTGATAGTTATTTCCTTGGTCACTGATGTCACATTAGAAATTGCATTGACTCTGTATGTTCTTTTTTTTTTTTTTTTTTATTTTATTTTAAAGAGAAGAAAAAACAAAACAAATCAAAAGAAGAACAAATTTTCAAACAAACATAATAGGAGGGTAACAATGGTTAATACATTACGTATTACTATCTTTAAGTTAGTTATTCAGGGCACCAGACATTAGCATTCAATTGTCCAAACATTATTGGCACAAACCTTACTCTTCAATGAACTAAGTAAAAATGGTAGTGTATCTATCTTAACCATCTTATATATATATATATATACACAATTTTTTCCCTTTCCCTTCTTTCTTTTCCCTATTCCAGTCTCTCTTTCCTTTTGACCAGTTTCTTTTTAATTCACCATGTCTATTGTACATTTTGGATCTTATTTACTCTTTCAGTTTCTCATACTAGAGAGATAATACGATGCTTACACATGTGCTTCTGGTTTATTTCACTTATGAGTATTTTCTCGAGTTGCATCCATTTACCTATAAAAGTCTCCAGTTTATCCTTCTTTATGGCTGAATAGTACTCCATTGTATAAAAATACCACATCTTTCTTATCCATTCCTCAGTTGATGGGCATTTGGGTTGTTTCCAAGATCTGGCTATTACAAATTGTGCTGCTATAAACATGGGTGCACATATATCGCTGTGGTACGATGTTTTTAATTCTTCTGGGAAGATGCCCAGAAGGGGAATAGCTGGGTCAAATGGGACCTCCAACCCTAGTTTTCTGAGGAATCTCCACACTGACTTCCACAGTGGCTGCACCAGTCGACACTCCCACCAACAGTGAAGAAGGGTTCCTTTTTCCCCACAGCCCCTCCAGCATTTGTTATTAGTTGATTTCTTAATAGTAGCCATTCTTTCTGGGGTGAGATGGTATCTCAGTGTTGTTTTAATTTGCATCTCTCGAATGGCTAGTGATGTTGCACATTTTTTTGTATATTTATTTGCCATTAGTATTTCTTCATCTGAGAAATGTGTATTCATCTCAGATGCCCATTTTTGGAGTGGGTCTTTAAATTTGGGAGGTCTGATTTTTTTGAGTTCTTTATATGTTCTCGATAGTAATCCTTTGTCTGAGGAACAGCTGGCAAACATTTTTTCCCACATTGTGGGTTGTCTCTTCACTCTGTTGGTGGTTTCTCTTGCTGTGCAAAAGCTTTTTAATAAGATGAGATCCCAGTTATTGATTCTTTGGGATAGTTCCCGTGCGGTTGAGTTTTTATTCATAAAGTCTTTGCCTACACCAATGTCTCCAAGGGTTTTACCTATCCTACCTTCCAGCAGATTTAATGTTTCTGTTTTAATATTTAGATCTCTGATCCATTTTGAATTTAGTTTAGTGCATGGTGAAAGATATGGGTCTAGTTTTAATCTTCGGCATGTGTAGAGCCAGTTTTTCCAGCACCATTTATTAAAGAGGCTATCTTTCTTCCAGCGAATGTGTTTGGCCCCTTTGTCAAAGATAAGGTGGCTTAGTATGTCTGGGGTTGTTTCAGCGTCTTCTAATCTGTTCCATTGATCTTCAGGTCTGTTTTTTTGCCAGTACCACACTGTTTTTATCACAGTAGCTTTATAGTATAATTTCAAGTCGGGGATTGTGATGCCCCCTGCCTTGCCTTTGTTGCCCAGAATTGCCTTTGCTATTCTAGGTCTCTTCTGATTCCAAATGAATTTTAGGATTGTTTTCTCTAATTCTGTGAGATATGCTGTTGGAATTTTGATTGGAATTGCATTAAATCTGTATAACAATTTTGGAAGTATGGCCATTTTCACTATATTGGTTCTTCCTATCCAGGAGCAAGGGATATCTTTCCATTTTCTGATATCCTCTTCAATCTCCTTTTTCAGAGTACTGTAGTTTTCAGTATAGAGGTCTTTTACATCCTTCGTGAGGTTGATTCCTAGGTATTTCATTTTTTTGGATGTTATTGTGAAAGGTATTGTTTCCCTAATTTCTCTTTCAGTAAGTTTGTTATTTGTGTACAGGAAGGCTATTGACTTTTGAGTATTGACTTTGTATCCAGCTACACTACTGAATTTGCTTATTAAATCTAGCAGTTTTTTAGTGGAGTTTTTGGGGTCTTCTGTGTAGAGTATCATGTCATCTGCAAATAATGATAATTTAACTTCTTCCTTTCCAATCATTATTCCTTTTATTTCTTTCTCTTGTCTAATCGCTCTGGCTAAAGTTTCCAGAACTATGTTGAATAAGAGTGGGGACAGTGGACATCCTTGTCTTGTTCCTGATTTTAGAGGGAAGGCTTTCAGTTTTTGGCCATTTAGTATAATATTGGCTGTTGGTTTGTCATAGATAGCTTTTACCAGGTTGAGATAAAGACCCTCTATTCCAATTTTCTGTAGGGTTTTTATCATGAAAAGGTGCTGGACTTTGTCAAAAGCTTTTTCTGCATCTATTGAGATGATCATGTGATTTTTGTCTTTGGTTCTGTTAATATGGTGTATTACATTTATTGATTTACGTATGTTGAACCATCCCTGCATCCCTGGGATGAATCCAACTTGGTCATGGTGTATAATCTTCTTGATGATTTGTTGGATTCTGTTTGCCAGTATCTTATTAAGGATTTTTGCATCTATGTTCATTAGGGAGATTGGCCTGTAGTTCTCTTTCTTAGTTGGGTCCTTCTCTGGTTTTGGTATCAGGGTAATGCTTGCTTCCAGGAATGAATTTGGGAGTATTGCTTCCCTTTCAATTTCATTGAAAAGTTTGAGAAGTAGGGGCGTTAGGTCTTCTCTAAATTTCTTGTAGAATTCGGCAGTGAATCCATCAGGGCCTGGGCTTTTCTTTGTTGGGAGGTTTTTAATTACATCTTCAATTTCATTGGCTGATATTGGTTTATTTAGGATTTTTAAATCTTCTTGATTCAGCTTTGGTAATTCATACGAATCTAGGAATCTGTCCATTTCTTCTGCATTTTCCATCTTAGTAGAATATAAATTTTCAAAATAGGTATAGATGATCTTCTGGATTTCTGCAGGGTCTGTCGTGATATCACCCTTTTCATTTTCAATTGCATGGATTTGAGTCTTTTCTTTTCTTTTTTTAATAAGGTTGGATAAGGGTTTGTCAATCTTATTTATTCTTTCAAAGAACCAACTTTTTGCTTCATTGATTCTTTGTATTGTTTTTTTATTCTCCAATACGTTAATTTCTGCTCTGATCTTTATAATTTCCTCCCTTGTCCGGGCTTTTGGCTTAACCTGCTCTTCTTTTTCTAGAAGCTCGAGGTTCACCCTTAAGTTGTTTATTTGCGCTTGCTCTATTTTCCTGATATAAGTGTTTAATGCTATAAATTTCCCTCTTAGGACTGCTTTCATTGTATCCCATAAGTTCCGGTATGTTGTACTGTCATTATCATTCAGTTGTAGAAAGTGACTAATTTCTTCTTTAATTTCATCTGTGACCCATTGGTTGTTCAGGAGGATGCTGTTTAATTTCCATGTGTTTAGGGAGTTTTTGTGGGATCTTTTGCCATTGATTTCCAATTTCATTGCACTATGGTCTGATAATATGCATGGGATAATTTCAATTCCTTTGCATTTACTTAAGCAGGTTTTATGAGCTAGTATGTGGTCTATTTTGGAGAACGTCCCATGTGCAGCTGAGAAAAATGTGTATTCTGATGTTGTGGGATGGAACACTCTGTAGACATCTACTAAGTCCATTTGTTCAAAAGTTTGGTTCAGTTCTACTATTTCATTATTGATTTTCTGTCCAGTTGATCTATCTTTTTGTGACAGTGGAGTATTGAGATCTCCCAATATAATTGTATTAGTGCTTATTTGATTTTTCATGTCCTTTAGTACTTGTTTTATATAGCTGGGTGCATTGGTATTTGATGCATATATATTTATGATCGTTATCTCTTCCTCTTGGATTGTTCCCTTTACAAGGATGTAATGACCGTCTTTATCTCTCTGAATCCTTCTTGGCTTGAAGTTCACTTTGTCTGCAAAAAGAATAGCTACCCCTGCTTTTTTCTGGGTTCCTGTGGCATGGAGTATTGTTTTCCATCCTTTGACTTTCAGTCTATGAATTTCTTTCTGAATTAAATGTGTTTCTTGTATACAGCATATTGTTGGATCTTGCTTCTTGATCCATTTCGCCAGTCTGTGCCTTTTGATTGGTGAATTGAGACCGTTAACATTGATGGTTAAAACTGATATGTATTGACTTGTCATGATATTTTCCTGTTGTTGGTTCCCACTCTTTGTTTTTCCGCTTTCCGGCTATTTAATTATTTGCCCTGCCTGGTGGATTCCTTCTGTTGGGGTTCCTATCTCTTTCTAGAATGTCCTTCAGAACGTTTTGGAGTGCTGGTTTGGTGGTCATAAATTTTCTCAGATGTTCTTTGTCATGAAAGTATTTTATTTCTCCATCAATTTTGAAAGATAGTTTTGCAGGGTACATCAATCTGGGCTGAAAATTATTTTCCTTTAGAGCTTGCAATACATCATTCCAAGCTCTTCTTGAATTGAGGGTTTGTGCTGAAAAGTCAGCTGTGATTCTGATGGGTTTTCCTTCATAGGTGATTTGTCTCTTCTCCCTAACAGCTTTTAAGATTCTGCCCTTCTGTTGAATTTCTGGGATCTTGACTATAATATGTCTGGCTGAAGTTTTTTTTTGATCATGTCTAGTTGGTGTTCTAAAAGCTTCACTTATAGGGGTGTCAAATTCCTTTTCTCTTCCAGGAAAGTTCTCCCTGATTATGTCTTTGAACAAGGTTTTAATGTCGTTGATGCTATCTCCTGCTTTTTCATTTATTCCAATTATTCTTAAGTTGTTTATCTTTGAGTCATCTAGCAGCTGCTGAATTGATTTTTCATGGTCCCTTGCTATTTTTAAGAATTTTTCCATTTCATGATCACTAATTGCAAGCCTGTCTTCTATATCTGAGATCCTGTCCTCGCATTGGCTTATTCTGCTACAAATACTTTCAATGGAATTTTTTATCTCTTGGATATCTGCTTGAATCTGCCTTATAGATTCCATTTCTTTCCTATGCTGAGCATTCATGGTTTCTATAGTTTTCTTAAGTTCATCTATTTTTTTGTCTGTATCAGCTATAGTGTCCTTAAGCATGGTCTTCATTGTAGACATTATCTCTGCAGTTATCTGTGAGATTATTTCTGTTTTAATTTTTTCCAGAACCTCATTCAGTTGCTTTGTTGTTACCACTTCAGATAGGCCAGGTGGGTGGCTTTCGGATTGTCCCACCTCGTTGCTCCCTAGGTTTGCCTTTGGTGAATTGGATGTGTGTGGTTGCATCTTGTTTAAGTGTCGTCTCATTTTTTCTTTCTTTAATTCCTGGGGTGATGTTTGCAAATTACCTATAGTAGGTTACTTTATTGCTAGTGTTTAAGATCTTTAGAAGATGACTACTTCTCTGCAGTATCTTCCAAGTGGAGCTTGCTTTTAGGTTTTGAACTTTCTGCCAGATCCTACCTCTTCAATTCGTTGGGTATGCGAAGTTGCTACCTGTTTGGCCCAGTCCTTGATTCTTTGGTAGTGTGCCACTGTATTTTCTGTGTCCCTTAGTCAATCTCAATCATGAAATATCAGGAAGGAAAGATGTTTAGAACAATTATTTCACATTTGGCTATAATGTTAACTAAAGCATCAAACACAGCCTAAAAAATGACAGACTGAGCTAACCAGTTATTTACCACTTTTAGCTGTATAGAGTTGCGGTTATATAACAAAATCTAAAACACACCAGAAAAATTATATGCAGTATACAAGTCCTATGTATGTCAATTTTTCCCTGAGGAGTTTAAATTTAAAATGAGTTAAGGAGGAAATAGAGTGTTGGGAGAATAGGAAGGAATTAGATGTAAGGTTAGAGGACCAAGAGAGATCCCACTAAAATTGGGACACTGGTGCAGAGGACTGGTGGTAAAAAGAGAAGGAAGGGATAAAAGGAAGAACAGATCACAACCACAATCACAAAGAAGTTAGAGGCGCTGTTTACACTCATATAAAAAACCAGAGAGAATAATGAAGGAAAGAGCAAATACACATATAGAAACAAAAACAAAGATAAAAACAATAAAACAGACAGATCAAAAATAAAACCCCACCAAAAAACAAAACAAAACAAAACAAAAACAAAAAAACCCTTCGCCAGAACAAAAAAAACAAATCAGTGAGAAAAAAAAAATAAATAAAAATAAAAATAAAAATAAAAAATAAAAATAAAAATAAAAAATATAAAAAGAATCAGTTCCAGGTGTTGACTCTGTTGTAGGCAGGTACCTTGTGACAAAGTCCTGTTCTGTGCAGGTCCGTCCCAGTAAGCCAGGAGCGCCCTCTGGCGGGTGGTGAGCAGAGGCGCGTACTTTCAGGCAGAGACCAGTCTAGCTCGCCTCCGCTCTCGCCGCCCTTTCACGATCCCTGGGCCTGAGAGGCTCAGCGTGCTGTCCGGAGCGCGGGTTCCCTGCACTGGTTCCCGCCGCTCTGGTTTTTCGCCACGCCCCCCACAATGGCGCCGGGCCAGTCGCTCTCTGGCGCGGGACAGGTGTGGCTGAGAGTCCAGTCTCGTTCGCCCGCTGACCTCAGCACACTTTCGTGGGCTCAATTGAGAGGCCCTGTGCTGCCCTGTCCGGAGCACAAGTTCCCAGAGCAGTTTCCGAGCCGCTCTGAGTTTCGCCACACCCCCCACAATGGCGCCCGGCCGGTCGCTCTCTGGCGCGGGGCAGCTGTGGCTGAGAGACACTCACCGCCGGTCAGCGCCGTTCTCCGCCGCTCCCCTGCCCCGCCGCTGTCTCAGGATCCTCCGTGGGGGCTCCCTGGGCGCCAGCTGCCACCGTGTGTCCGCAGAACTCTCTGTATGTTCTTTTCTCTCTTGTTCAGCATGGTCTACCCAGCGCCGGTGCAGTGGAATAAATGGCACATATAATATAACAATTGTATTAGTTACCTACTGCGAGATAACCAGTTGCTGCAAATATGGCAGCTAAGAATGACACGTGTATACTGTCCCGCAGTTGTGGGGGCCAGCAGTCCAGGCCCATGATGGGTCCTCTAATCCAGGGTTGCATCTGGGCCATGGTCATAATCCGGGCCAGGGCTGCAGTGTCACCTGCAGGTTTGGCTGGGGAAGGGTCCTCTTCTCGGCTCTCAGGGTGTTGGCAGAACTCAGCCCCCTGTGGCTGCTGGACTGAGGGCCTCATTTCTTGCCGGCTGTCGGGTGCAGATGGTGCTCAGTTCCTGCCACGTGGATCTTTCACAGGGCAATCCTTGACATGCAATGGCTTTGTGGAAGCTGGCAAGCAGGAGTCTGCCAGCATGAAGGACGTTACATCTTCTGCGGCACACTGATGTACATGCAATCGCAGATGTCCCATCACCTGTCAGCTGTGAGCAAATCACGGGTCCCACCCACACCAGCCAGGGGAAAGAATCGCACAAGAACAGCAGTCCCAAGAGGCAGGGATCACTGGAGCCGTCTCAGAGTCTGTCCGCCTCAATACTTCTCCAAATACCCTCATCAGACCAGCTAAGCTGGGGCTGTCGTTTGAGGAAGGCAGGACGTGAATGTCTGTGAATGCCAGAGGGGCCTTGGTGGCTTAGCCTTCATTATCCAAGTTCTTGCTGTTGCCAAGCAGCATAGGGAAGCAAAGGTCAGCTTAAGATGGAAATATCACTAATACCATCAAATACTCCAACAAATATTTCTCCTCTTACCGCTAATGTGTGTGCTTGTAAGTTTCATCCTGTCAGAGCGGCCTCTTGCTAATTGTGTGAGTCTACAATGTAAATACAATTAAACTGATCCCACAGACACTTCAGAAAGAAAAGTATTTGAACAACAGAGGCTTGGAAAGACTTTTGGGAAAGGCCATGGAACTCTCAAATAATTTTGCAAAAACGATTCTTGTTTTGACCAGATTGGGAAGTTTATATGTAAAAGACTTATTCTGCAATCATCATTTTTAGAAAAATATTACAAAATGATTCAGCAAAATATTTTTTTTTCATGCTAAGACTGATACCTAGGTGCAAAGCAAGCTAAATAACTTAACCCTGAATATAAGAAAAAGATAACAGAGTCCCATACTTTTTTTTTCCACTTAGGACACATCCTACCTATGTCAGTTACTAGCTGTGTGATCTTGGGCAAGTTACTTAACTTTCCTGTGCCTCAGTTTGCACATCTATAACATGAGGACAGTGACAATAAAAGTACCTATGGCACCTCTACCCGCTCTGCAAGCCCAGTGTCAGGCTAGGGGACTTTGGTAGTGATATGTGGTTGATATAAGCCAACCAGATGTCCCACTTTTGTGTCTAAAACATTGGTCCTTGGCACCATAAACTAAGGTGGCCAAGTAATTAGGGAAGCTCAGAGGTACTGCAAATTGAGGAGATTCCCCTCTTCTGAGTCTAACCGGTTTTGGTAAAAGGCTACCTAACTGCACCCACCTAAGACAGAGACCAAATGATGCACCACGCTGTCCATCAGATACGATAGCGCGTCGCCAAGGTTAATGGGTAGGAAGTAGTGGACTCAAAGCCATATTGAACTAACTCTAAACCCCACATTGGTGCTTTTTCTGTACATTTCTTTCTGGTTGGAGGATGAGTGCTTCTCTTTGGAGGGAGAAGAATCCTAGACTGGGAGAAATATAACAGTATTCAGAAAATATGGGGTCAGTTCAGAACCTAACCATACCAGCAGCCTTCTTCCTGCCTGTCCTTCCTCTTCTTCAACCAACCCTTCAGTCCCTAGCTCTCCCCTCCCCACATACTCAACCTCTCTGTGCTCTGCAAGGTGCTACTTGAGAAGGTTTCAAACCATCCCCTGGAGCTCTGGGGATGAGAAACTAAATCAAGAAAGCAAATTATAAATCACTACTGAGCCACCTTCCCCTGTTGTGTTTGAACAGAGAGAGGAACCCACGGCAAGACCCAGGAGTGCCAGAGTTCATTTTCCAAACACGGTGTGCACTGTGTTCACTCTTAATAAGCCAGTGCAGTGTGACAGATTTCAGAGGGCTTCAGGATCACAGCTCGGCAGACCAATGACATGAACGCCAGCGGCTGAGCGTGCAAGTCCAGGATGCTGAGCTGCTCTGTGGGGCTGGGAACACTCTTGGGTGCCTGGGATTCTGAGCATGCAACCTGGTCCCTGACTTAAGCAAGTCACAGTGTTGGCTTCCTCCGACTCATGAAGGAGAGAGTGACCAAATTCCTGTGGCCAGGCTTGGGAAGGAAAATGATGTGGCGGTGTCCATGTAATATGGTCTTTGGAAAATAATGACCATGGGAGAAGGGATACATAACCCCATAGCGGGTGCTGGGTTTAGCTTGAAGAATATAATACATTCATGTCATTGTGGAATTATTTTGATTCAGCTTTGACTGAAACTAAAAGAGACATGCTAGCCGATGTGTTAATGGCAAGGCTTGAGAGAGGGTTGCCTCTTTGACAAAGGTATGTGGAAAATTCAAAATCATGGAGTTGTATTTCTCTCCTCAGTAACATGAGAAAAATGGATTAGAGAATATTTACAACCCCAGAAACAGAAAAACAAAGATTAGCTGGGGGGGGTGTGGCGCACTCCTGTGATCCCAGTACTCCAGAGGCTGAGAGGCAGGAGGGTTGCCTTGAGTTCAAGGCCAGCCTGGGCTACATAGTGAGTTTAAGTCCAGCCTGAACTATATAGCAAGACCCTGTCTCAAAACACAGAAACAAAAACAAAAACAAAAACAATCAAAGAATAATGACTACTATCCAGATGGGTCAGTCAAAGTTCTCAAATTTAAGTATGTTCTTATTATATCTTACAATCCTAAGTTTTAACATTTAAAGTTAAAAAAAAAAACTCCAAAATAATTAACAATCAATAGCACTTTGTTTAAACTCTCTGAAATGCAACCTTTAACCTTGAGTTTATTACATCAACAAAGATTATAAAATGTATTTGTTATATGTGCTAGAATGTTGGTTGTAGGTGATTACATTTACTCCTAGAAGCCAAGCCCAAGACAGGAGCGGAACACATGTGATTTACTGGAGGAACACACCAGGAGAGAAGGAGGGAAGGAGAGGGCAGCCCCGGCCCACAGGTAGCTCTGCAGCAGAAATTGCATTTCAGAACTGTAACCCATCATTGGCCACTGGATACAAGGGTAAAGCAGGGTAATTTCCGGCTGGCTGAGGGCATTCTCTGGAGGAGGGGAAGCCGTGAAGGTTCAGCAGGCAAAACTCACTATTCCGGGGGGATGGATGCATCAGCAGATAAAAGCACCTGGACGGCACCAGCCACAGCTGGGAGCTCAGCTCCTGCCTCCCTGTACCCCGCCCCCGACCCCGCTGTCCGCGGCAGGCTAGCTGACTTCAAGGCCTCCTGCCACCATAAATACGGTTTCTTCATGGTCAGTCATGGTATTCGCTTCCTCCATTAAGTCTGAAATAAATACTTTCTCTGGCAGATTCAAAGACAAACACAATGTCATTTTTCTCTACAGCCACAGATATAAACAATTAGAGATGTAGAAGTCTTAATAATATTTAAAACCCAAACATTGAAAGCCTGGAGGAAAATAAATTGAATTCAATATTTTACCATCATTCTTTTTTTTTTTTTTTTTTTTTTTTTTGGTCGCTTATGCTGCTGAGCCATCTCACCAGCCTTTACCATCATTCTTAAAGGAGGATGATTCTTTTATTTAGGCTGAAAGGGCGGGAAATCATAATGGAAAAGATAATCAGGTTTTACTGTATAAAAATATAAAACTTCAAGCCATCAGAGGAAAAGAAAAACCAACAATGCTTAGATAAAGTCAAAAGATAAATGACAGTTAGGAAAGAATATTTCTGCAAATGTGAAAGCAAGAACTCCTTGACAAATCAAGGTGGTTGGTTTGGTAAGAGCAACTCTGGTTTGTTTGTTTTGCCTTTTAACAGGATGAGAGCCACCTCTCACTGTACAGAAATCATGCCATATGGAGATTCTCTGTTGGCGTATCCTTTACCTATTAATTTGTTCAGCAAATATATATCAAGTATCTACGACATTCTGAGGAGGGTGGAGACTGAGTCCACAACCTGGTGCCTGCTTAGCATGTACTTTACCACTGAGCGGCACCCCGGTCATGGTTCCTGCTGCTCTTGACCATGGAAACTTATTCCCCTGGGTCCAGAGCTCAAGGGGCCTCTAGATTCCCATCAACTTCTCTCTTCTAGCGAGAATACAGGCTTCGAAGATGGGCACTGAGTCTCTGCTCGTTGTCATTTGGATGGTAATGTTGGACAAAGAAACTCTCTAAAATACAAAACAAACAAATAAAAACCTTGCTAAGCTTCACTTTGCCCCTCTGTGAGACAGCTCATGAGTTTGTGTGATGATGTGTCTAAGGCACCTAGTTCAGCATCTGGACCATGGTAGCTATCAATCATGACTTTCTCTAGAAATATCTTAAATAAAAGTGCTATGAGTGTTGGCAGTGTCACCGTGTTAAACTGGTGCTTACCTGTTTTAAAAGGCATTAAGTTGGAGAGTTAAGGGCTAATAATTTATTAAATATGATGCCTATATTTTTACAAAAGTTTAGTCTTAGGTGCTTGGTCAGGAATGTCAACCTACTATAATGTAGCCTTTCAAGAATATCAGGTACAGTGTAAGCCTGTCATTAGAACCCCCTGTTGTGGTTTGGATCTAAAATGTCCCCCAGAACTCTCATGTGTGTGTGGAAGGTGATTGGATCACGGGGAGCTATACTCATCAGTGGATTCATCCAATGACGAGTCCAGTAGTTGAATGCGCGGTTGGGAGGTAGGGCCTGGTTGGAGGCAGGTCACTGAGAGTGTGACCTGGAAGGGTGTCTTCTTGTCCCCAGCTCCTCCCTTCTCTCTCTGCTTCCTGGCTGCCATGGGATGAGCAGCTGTACTCTGCCAGGCCCTTCCACCATGCATTTCTGCCTTGGAGCCAACCAACCATGGACTGAACCCATAGGAAACTGTGAGTCAAACAAACCTCTCTTCTTTGAAATTATGGATGGCTGTCAATTACTTGGTACCAGTGATGGGAAAATGACTGATACAGCCCCCCAAATGTTTGCAATCTGGTTTATATTTTAAGAAGACTGCTAGGTATAGACCAAGTTGATCCTTTAACAGTGGGAATTCCAGGGATCCAGGTGAGCCAGGGATCAACAAACAAAGGCCCTCCTGCCAGACACAGGCTGCATCTTGTCTATGTAAATAATGGCTTAGCAGAACAGCCACACCTGCTGATTTAGGTATTGTTTCTCATGAATTTTGTGCCACGAAGTGGCAGAGTTGAATAGTTTTAACAGAGACTGAATTGCTCACAAAGCCATGTAAAATATATACTATATGTCACTTTTCAGGAACTTTGCCAACCCCTACTAAAGATCAAGAAGAGGCATGAAAGGCAGCCGCCTTTACATTTTATGTGTAGCCTTTAACATGAATGTGTTGTCTCCAGCTGGTTGTTGGCAGGGTAACTGTTCTGGAGAGCCTTGGGGTTTCTGTAGTGAAGGATCTCAGTGCCATTTACCAACAGGCTCAGTTAAACATTGCTGGATTAGGCAGACTAAATTGTTGTAGCGAGATCCCGTGCTTTAGTGGGGGTAAGGAAGAATGAAACTGTCTTACTTGGTTGGCGGCTCTGCTCCAAGTCACTTCTGTCTAGTAGCTCTGTCCTATCTTAGGGCCTGTTGTCATCTGCAGTGTCAAACTTGCATCACCACACCCAATTTCCAGATTTCCACCTGTTGGAAAGGAAAGGACATGATGTATACCAGACCAGAAATGGCACCATCACTTCTACTCATTCAAAGGCTGGAATTTGCTCACACGACCAAGGAGCCTGGGAAGAAGGAGAAACAAATGCCATCTCTAGCAGAGTAGCTAAAGCAGAACGCTCCATGAGTGTCAAGGGTTCCCCGGCAGCTCCCTGGCCCGGGTTCTAGAGCTTCAGCTCTCCAAGGATGGCTCCAGGCCAGGGCTGGGAGGGCCTGGGTGGATACCCTGCCTGACTTCTCACCCAGCCCAGCTGATTCCTCCCTAACACTTCCTCTATCACCCACTGTCACTGCCTTTCCTCTTTCTAAAGCTTCATTTTCAGTTTTTATAATATGGACAATTAATTCCTAGTAGGACCCTGACTCTTGAAACCTGACTAATGGTACCAAAAAGAGGTAGTTACCATTATTATCTCCATATTACAGATAAAGACACTGAAATACAGAGCAGTTCAGTAGCTTGTGCATGGCTGGCAGGAACATAAAATACTATAGCAGCTATGGAAAACAGCTCAGTGGCTCCTCAAAAAGATAAACGTAAAATTACTATATGATCCAGCAATGCCACTCCTAGATATATATCCAAAAATTGAAAGCGAGGACTCAAACAATACTTGCAGGGACCCAATACTCGTAACAGCATTATTTACAATAACCAGAAGCAGGAAACAACCCAAGTGTCTATCAACAGATGAATGGATAAACAAAATGTGGTGCTTCCATAAGATGGACTTTTACTCTACCTTAAGTAAGGAAGAAATTCTGATACATGCTATAACATGGATGAACCTTGAAAACATTATGCTAAGTGAAATAAGCCAGACACAGGACAAACAGTATTCATTTACATGTGGGACCTAGAATTGGTGAATTTATAGAGAGATGTGGCATACAGGTTATCAGGGTTGGGGGCAGGGAGGATGGGCAGTTATTGCTTAATGGGCACAGGGTTTTAATTCTGATGATGAGAACATTGTGGAAATGAATAGTGCTGGTTACTAACACTGAAAGCATAATTAATGCTACTAAGCTATACACCTAAGAATGGCTAAGATGGTAAATACGTATATTTTACCCCCCAAAATTTTTTAAATGTACTAGCCAGGTACAATGGTGTATGACTGTAATCCCAGCTACTCACGAGGTTGAGACAGCAGGATCACAAGTTCAAGGCCAGACTGGGCAACATAGCGATACCTCACCTCTAAACAAAACAAACAAACCAACAGAAAACCAGCCAGGTGTGGTGGCACATGCCTGTAATTCCAGTACTTGGGAGGCTGAGGCAGGATCGCCATGAGTTTGAGGCCAGCCTGGGCTACATAGTGAGATCAAGGCCAGCCTGAATTGCACAATAAAACAAATAAAACTAATAAAAATGTAAAGCTGCTTCTACTAGCACATCCCTAGGAGAACAGAGAGAGAACAGCAAGTGGTGGCCTCCTAGAAATCCATGGATCTCAGCAGGATCAGCCATCCTCAAGTCAAGGATGCTGGTGTCTGTAGAGTCCTAGGGGACTGAAAGATGACAATGAATCCCCTGGCCACTGTAGGCAGAGCCTGGCTCATGCTCATCATTATAAGAAAATCCTAGGCACAAGCAAGTGGACATCGCAGCGCAGAACAAGCAATAAACCCAGACACCGTGGGAAACAGAAGACTCACAGGGTGATTCTGCAGCAAACGTTTCCCTAGGACGGGAACAAAGACGTTTCTTTTCATCATCTCTGGTTCCCCCATAGCCCCGGTGAGAAAGGATTGAAGGCGCATACCAGGAGCTACTAAAGGAGACCGAACAGTGTCTGAATAGGTTTTACTGATGTCTGAGAGTATTGAACATTGCCCACAGTAATTTTTGCCATTACTCCTTTGTCATGAATTAGCTTGTTAAGGAGAGAAGAAAGCCAGTGACTGCCCAAGGCCGGAAGAAAGAGGTCCAGATGAACATATTTTATAAAATCAGGGAACAGTGGGATAGGAAGAAACCAGGAGGCTAGAGGCAAAAGGACACCTAGAGTAGGGCACAAGAGAGCCGTGGCCCGAAAATTAAAAACACGTAGCCAGGAAGCTCAGAGGGCACAAAGGGTAAGACCTGGATTCTTTCTGAATTTTAACATCATCCGTGAAATTGAACTGTCTCACCAATATGGAGCAATGAGACCCTCACAGCAGATGTCCCCACCCCTGCCTAAAACAGGGACCTCACAGTGGCCTAGTCTCTCTCACTTCTGTGGCATCATAATCCCAGACTCGAAGTTATATTATAAAGCTACAGTGATAAAAACAGTATGGTACTGGCACAAAAAACAGACACAAGGATCAATGGAACAGAATAGAGGATGCAGAAACAACCCTATGCACATTTAACTACTGTATTTGATCCTTGACAAATGAACCAAAAAATACACAAGAGGAAAGATAGCCTCTTTAGGGGCCAGTGATATAGCTCAGTGGCATAAGCACCTGCCCAGCAAGCGTAAGGGCCTGAGTTCAACTCCCAGAACCCACATACGAAAAAAGGGCCGGTGATATCGCTCAGAGGCACGGGTGCCTGCTGGTGCACGAGGTCCTGCGGTCGACCCCCGGTACCCACAAAAAAAAAAAAAAAGATAGCCTCTTTAGTAAACTGTGTTGGAAAAACCGGCTTTCCACATGCAGAAGATTGAATCTACACCCATATCTCTCACTATGCACTAAACTAAAATCAAAATGGATCATAGAACTAAATATCAAAACAGAAATATTTAACCTGCTGGAAGATAAATTAGGCAAAGCTCTTGAAGTCAGGCATAGCCAAGGACTTGCTGAACAGAACCCCAGATGCGTAAGAAATAACATCAAGAATCAACAAATGGAATCATATCAAATTAAAAAGCTTCTGAACGGCAAAAGAAACAACCAACAGAGTGAAAGGAAAAATATTTTGCCAGCTATTCCTCCAACAAGAGGACTAATATCTAGAATATATAAAGAACTCAAAAAAATCAGCCCCCCCAAATAAAAGACCCAATCAAAAAGAGGGAAATTCAAATAGGTAGAGCCTTCACAAAAGGAGTACAAATGGCCAATAAATACATGAAGAAATGTTCAACATCTCTGGCCATTAGAGAAACGCAAGTAAAAACAACACTGAGATTCCATCTCACCCCAGAAAGAATGGGCATCGTCAAGAAATCAACCAATAACAAATGCTGGCAAGGCTGGGGGGGACCCTTCTACATTGTTGGTGGGAATGTAAACTAGTACAAACACCATGGAAATCAGTATGGAAATTTCTCAGAAAAAGTAAAACTAGAAATTCCATTTGACCCAGCTATTCCCCTTCTAGGTGTCTTCCCAGAAGAGTTAAAAACATTGTATTACAGTGACACATGCATACCCATGTTTATAGCAGCACAATTCACAATAGCTAGGTCTTGAACCAGCCTGTATGTCCATCAACAGATGAATGGATAAAGAAAATTTGGAATTTACACAAATGGAGTTCTACTCTGCCGTAAAGAAAGATAAACATGAATCATTTGTAGGAAAATGGTTACAGCTGAGACAATAATGTTAAGTGCAATAAATCAGACACCCAAGGTTAAATATCACACAGTTTCTCTTATACGAGAAACCCAACTTATAAAGAGCAAAAGATAGATAATAGCAAGTAGGCAGATAACTTTTTTGCAAAAAATGGAAAGGGGACCGAGAGATGGAGTGAGGGGGGGAAAGAAGGGGATGAAAAAAGGAAGTAAGATGAGTTATGGACATGTACCAACTTCACAGAAGGCATGTAAACATTATGTACTACAAACATGTACTAATAAAAAATTTTAAAACCAAAATATTGTTTAGACAATTGAATGCTGATAACTGATAACTTGTACCCTGAGTAACTAATTTAAAGATAACAATATGGAACGTATTAACCATTGTTACCCTCCTATTATGTTGTTTTGAAACTTTGTTCTATTTTTTTTCTTTAAAATAAAAAAAAATTTTTAAACCTGTTTTTATTCTACCAAGAAAGAGACTGAAACACAATGCAAGATCAGTGATTTTTCCAGAAGTATTCTGAAGAAAGCCCAAACTTTCTTCATTCTCCATGTCCATCCCAGTGTTTCAGCTGCTCCCCTGGAAACCAGATAAAAGCAGCCAGCAATCAGGAACCATTGCCTAGTCTGCAAGGGCTGATTAGCAGGGGCTGCTGGGATAGGGTTTCCGGAGTCACATCTTCTGCAGTGCTCTCAAGCTGCCCCTTCTGAGTGATGACAAGTTCAGCTCAGAGTCATCTCATCCTGAGATGACTGTGGCTTTGAATAGGAGTAAGTGATGTGCTTCCTCTGATGTATGTCTGTCCCTTTGAGAAAACCCTCCTTGCTAAGTGACGCTAACCTCTCGTATTGTTGCGGGAGAAAACAAACCAAAACCGAAAGGAAAACGCTCTGCATCAAGGAGGTTGGAAGGCGACTTGTTTATTAATGCTAGCGGACTGATGGGAGCCTCAGTTTTAAATCATCAGCCCCAAGTCAGTTTAGAGTTTAGTTTCAGTACATTTCAGCAAGCAGGAAGTGCAGAGCTGATTGCAGGTTATCACATGCTTGGTTACATGAATTAAACCATATGTCATCAGGCAGGTTTATTTTTAGTAAGCTTACTTATAAGGAATTGTTTATAACATTCTAGGAAGGAAAGGAGGGGGTCTGAGCTGAGCAGATAAACTTAAATGTGTCCTTGACTGGGCTAATCTGTTTTGGGCATAAAGTCCTTGAAGCAAGCTGGAAAAACCACAAATATATTTTTTTGGGTAGGAAAACACAGACATTACAACTGGACGCAGTCACGCGGACCTAGCGCGTTATCTAGAAACTGTAGCTGCACTCAGACGCTCGAGGCTGCCTGAGCTTTAGCATCTAACTATGCAACAGGCAGCAGGAGCTTAGTCAGAGCCTACTCAGTGAGTTCTAATTTCTGCTATGAAATTTCTATAAGTTTGCTATTCTGTAACTTTGCTCTTACAGTATCGCCCTCTATTTTTAGCCTCCAAGTGAGTGATGAATCAGGTTATAATCTGACAGGGTGCTCAAAGACATATTAGAGTCAAATTAAATTGTGGTGCCTCAGACAGCACACACATTTTTAAAGAACAGAGCCAGAATGTATTATTCCTGCCTAGTTTCAGTCCATATCCAATGTCACCTAAAAATTTTGATAAAGGACTCATTATGTATCGTACAGTTGAATACGACTCTAAGATTAACTCCAATTGCTCCCATTTTAATGAGGTCCGGTATACCCTGGCAGCTCATTCAAAAGCCACAACTAAACACGATCTCTCTTGAATATCATCCCTATGCTGTGAGCTCAGACATGTGAGCACCTACTATGTGACAAGTGCTGCTGGGGCACTGGGGAGCTAGTGGTGAGCAAAAGCAGATGGAATTCTTACACTGTGGAGCCAGGTCAGGGAGGAGGTACATGTTAAATAAATTAATGGCTAGATTCAAATGTTGAAATGGTGATGTTAGGCCTCTGCTTCTGTCTCTCTCTCCATTCATCCCAAGCTCTGATGTTTTCTGTCAGGTTTACTTTTCCAGAAGTTTCTCTCTGTGGGACTAAGATGGCTGCTTTGGCTCCGGTCTACTGGGTGCTTATGAATAACAACCTCCTCACACAATTCTTGTCCTGAGGGTGCCAACAAAATGTTCCGGGGCTAATGCTGATTGGCCCAATCAGATCACGTGCTGGTTCTTGGGCCTCACTGGAAACCTGGGGAAGAAATCATCTGATCGGCCAGCCCAAGTCACATGTACACTTTTAGAGTAGGGAAAGGGAGGGAGCAGTGTTAGTGTTCCTGGCGCCATATGGCTAAATAAGATTCCTATGGTATGGGAGAGTAATTTCCCAAATGAAAGCATGGTGGCCGATGAGTGTTTGCCTAGCACCATGTCAAAGGGTAGATGTTTAAATTTGGACAAGTAAAAGAAGAAATGAAATAACATTGTAAGTTATGTTTTCTCTATGTTCCTTCTGACTCCTCCAGGGACCAGGGCTTGAGACTTGCAGCATGGTAGAAAGAGAGAGACCTTGGGGACCAGGCAGGTGCAGGCTCAAATGGGTCTGCACTGGGCAAGTGTTCTGCTTCCATCGCTATTTGTGTCTATGTAGGCTTGGGTGAGTTGTCCGACCCTCTCTAAAACAGTCCTTACTGACAGTATGGGACAGTAATTCCACTCGCATAGGATTGTGGGGGAGATTGAAGGATAATACAGTGCCGGGATGGTTGAAAGTACTGGATGGAGAGGGGGTATTCAGAAATCTGTGAGGTACCATGTTGTATGACAAATGTAAATATCTTCCTACCTTGTGGGTTGGGAGGAGTGAGTACTGTTTGGGGACAAGAGGAAGAAACAAATATAAACAAAAAAATAAGCAAGCATACTTTCCTTTTCTGATAAGTGGTCTGATAGAAATAAATAAGGTGACAAAGTGCACAGTTATAAATGTGGCAGCCTCCTTTAGGTAGGATAGATAGAGAAGGCATCCTTGGGAAGGTGTGAACTGAGTTCCAAAGGATGAGAAAGAGATTGCTGTGCAAAGAGTATGGGGAGAGGAAATTGGAAGTGCAAAGGCCCTGAGACAGGAAGAGAAAGGATGTATTCAAGGAACAGAGGGAAGCTTGTGGTCAGAATGGTGAGATTAAAGAGGTATGTAGGAAACAGATCATAGAAAACCTTCTAAGAGATAGTAAGAACTTTGGATCCGTGTTGAATGGTATTTCTGGTTAAAATTCTAATAAGCTAAGTAAGGTTACTGGGTAGTGAATAGGTTAGACAAGGGCACTGTGAGCAGACAATTGTAATTGTCTGGGTAAAAGACGACTGGGGCCTGGTCCAGGATGGTGGTAGTGGAGATGGAGAGGGATGGACAGATTAAAGGTCATTTTGGTTGTAGGACCTGGAAGACCCAGAGATGGAGTTGTAAGGGAGAGGGCAGAGAAAGTGAAGAATTAAAGATAAATCCTGACTCTGGGGTTTGAGCAGTTACCTGGGTGAAAATGCAGCTATTTGTTGCGGTCGGGAAGCCTTGGGAAGAGACAGATTTAAGGTGCCTGTGGGGACCCTGGTGGACAGGCTCGATGGGCCAGTCTGGGCCTCAAGGCAGGGCCTGGAAGTGGGATGTGAACTCAAAGTGGACTGGAAGAGAAGTGGGGATGTCCCACCATGCAGCTTTCCTGCATGAGCCTGGGGATTTGTAGAAAAAATCAGCAAAGGAAAAGAAGCTGTGAACTAGGGAGGAAACCGGGACAGTCGGAGTGATTGAGACTAAGAGAGGATTTCAAAAAGAAGGAAGTAGCCAGCTCTGACGAAAGCTGGTGAGAGATTGGTAAAATGAGGACAAGGAAATGACCTTTAAATTGAGGGGGGAAATATCCACTCTTTACAGCAGTGCCCTCAGACTGATCTTTTGAAGACAAATTGGGCAATGTTTTGTTTGATCAAAAACCTCAGGGCTTCTCACCAGCTCCTCACTGGGGCATCATGATTTGCTTCTTGGCCACCTGGTCTCCAGCTGTTTTGTGCTGCAGCCTGGGCTCTCCCTGAGCAGTGGCCCGACTCCTCATTCCTATCACACTCCCCATGTCACATGTTTCAGACCTGCTCCGCCCTCTTGCCCTGGTGGATGGCAGCCCTGATCCCAGTGAGTTGTAACTCACTGTTACAGCTTGAATCAAGAGTGTCTCCCAAAGGCCTCATGCACTCATAGGCAGGGCTTTTGGAAGGTGATTGGATCATTGGGGCTATAGCTGACCCGCTGTTAGAACACGAGTCTGGTTGGAGGAAGCAGGTCACTGAGGATGCAACCCAGAAGGGTTTATCTCCCTCCCTGGCTCCTCGCTTCTCTATCAGCTCCCTGGCCACCATGACACAAGCAGCTTTCCTCCGCCAGGCCCTTCTGCCACGCTTCTGTGTTTGAACCCACTGACCATGGACTGAAACTTCTGGAACTGTGAGCCAAAATAAATCTCTCCTTTAAATTGTGGGTATTGGGTATTATGTCTCAGAAACAAGAAAGTGATTAAGACACTCCCTAGGTGAAACCTCCCCTGATTCTACTCTGCAGTGTTATCTGTGCCTTTGTATTAGTTAGCTTTCTTGCCACTGAGACACCATACCCGATACCACAACTTAAGAAGGAGAGGTTTATTTTGGCTCACAGTTTCAGTCCATGGTTTGCTGGCTCCAAGGCAGAAACAGGCTGGCAGAGGAAAAGGTGGCCAACCCATGGCAGCCAGGAGGCAGAGGGTGAAGGGAGGAGCCAGGGACAAGAATACACACCAGGTCACACTCTCCACAAGCCATCTCCCACCAGGCCTCACCTCCTAACATTTAGGTACTGAAATCATCCATAGACAAATCCACTGATGAGTGTAGCCGCCCCCTGATCGGGTCACCTTCCACACACGAGGGACATTTTGATCTAAATCTTAACAGCCTTTTTCTGCAATCTCACAAACCTCCTCCTTGGTCATTTTGCTATTCATTTCATCCAGCAGACCATGAGCCTGTTAGCAGCCGGGACTGTGTTTTGTTCATCTTCAGCGCCCAGTGTAATACCTCACCCACCGGAGAGGCTAAGTCAGTGTTTGCAGAATAAACTCTCTAAAGATGACTCCTTCAAATAGAAGTTCCAGCTGGGTGCTATAGCTTGGATTGCAAATGTCCCCCGCTGAGGGGGACCACCGTTGTAAAGCCTTGGTCACAGGGTGGTGCAGTCGGAAGGTGGTGGAAACTCTTCCTCTTGCTCACTTTTGCTTGCTGGCCCTGAGGTGAGCAGTTTTGCTCCGCCACGCAGCACTGCCACTGTGAGCTCCCTCTCCACAGGCCTAAAGGTAATGCGTCGAGCTATCACGCCAAGACTGCAAGCTGCCATCTGTCCTTTGTGTACACTGACTCTCTAGGTATTTTGTGAAAGTAATGAAAAGCTGACTTTTGGGGGGGGCAGTGCTGCAGACTGAACCCAGGGCCTCAGGCATTAGGCAAACTCTCCACCACTGAGCTACAGCCCCAGTCCACATATTATTTTTAAAGAAAAGTTAAAATATATCTTTTTATCCATCCATTTTCCTACAGATGCCTCAGATTTGTCCTTCTTTATGGCAGCGTAGTTGTCCGTTGTGTACGTATACTACCTTTCCTTTATTCACTCTTCTGTTGATGGCTGTAGATGTCACTTCCATGATTTAGCTATTTTGAGTTGTGCAGCTATAAATTTAAGTATGCATGGATCACTGTATTATGATAACTTTCTCTTTCAGGAAGATACATAGGAGAGGTACAGATGGGTCAAACGGAATTTCTATTTTTAGTTTTTTGAAGAACCTCCATACTGATTTATAAAGTAAAATATGTCTTTTGAATTTAAATATACACACAAGTTCCTATCATTCAAAAACTCATCTTAAAGGGTAAAAAATATTAATCTCCTCTGTTATAGGCTTATTATACCCCTTCACCCTAATGTTGAAGCCCTAACTCCTAGTACCTGCATATGTGACCTTATTTAGAAATAGGATGTTGAGCCAGGCGTGGTGGCACACATCTGTAATCCCAGTACTCTGGGAAGCTGAGGCAGAAGGATGGCAGGTTCAAGCCCAGCCTGGGCAACTTCACAACTTAGTGAGCCCCTGTCTCACAAAATGGCTGGGGATGTACCTTAAGCAAAGGCCTTAGGTTCAATACCCAGTACTGGGAAAAAGAAGAAGGAAGGGAGGGAAAGAGAGAGAGAGAAAGAGCTGACAGAGGTAATCAAGTTAAAGTGAGATCAGTGGGTGAGTCCTGACCCAATATGGTGGGACACAGGCAGATGTGCCCAGGGATAAATGGATGCACCTTGAGACCATACTCTTACGTGAAATAAATCGTACACACATGTATAAATATCATGTTGTTTCTCTGGTGTGAGAAACTGAAAGTGTAAATAAGGACCAAAATGTATAATAGGTATTGTGAAATAGGAAGAAAATGTTTAAATGAGAAGGGGAACCCAGGAGGAAGGAGGGGGAGAGGAAGGAAGGGAAAAGAAAAAAATGAGAAAAGAAGGAAAAAGTGGAAACAAAACTTTTGTAAATGAGGGGAGGAGGGGTTGAAGGGAGGTGAGGGAAATGGGAAAAAAAAGAATCAAGGTATATCACGTACAGGTACAAATTCCCTATGATGAAAGCCATCATTATGTATGTCTAAAGTGTACCAATAAACTCAGTAAAAAAAAAACAGAAGTCCCAGAGGAAATGACACGGGAAGATGTGTAGAAGAACAGGGCCCTGGCAACTCTGAGATTTTGGACTTCTGGCCTCCTGCAGGAAACAGTAAACATCTGTGGTTTTAAGGCATTCATCATTTGTTTTGGCACAGATCTAGGAAGCTCATACACCTGATAACATGGAAGAAACCAAAATATATATTCTTTGCTTTTTCCTTTCGGTCCTCCAAAATTTTTACTTCAGTTTTTTTTCTATGCTGAAGAATGTGGAAAAAAAAAAATCCAGGAAAACCTAAATAGCACTTCATGCAATTTAGCCTAACAGAGTTAAGAAGAATCCCAAAAATCTCCCTTTAATCAGGTTTAAATTACTCTACACTTTATATTTATAGTGCTATTAAATTACCAGATACATTTTCTTCATACTAATGCATTTCTGAAGAGTGGGAATTGGATTATTTTGAATGCCGTATTTCTATTTAGTAAGAGAAAGTTACGCATTTTCTTCTATTCGGTTATAACTTGGATGGGCCTCATTGTACAACAACATAGTCTCCGAATTCAAAAGCGCTTTGTGAAAGCTGTTAAGCTCTACTCTGAAACGAACAGGATGGAGGCCAACTATGGGCAGAGAAATTATCCTTGCCTGGTTTTGGCAGAGAAATGAAGCTGACACTTTGGGAAGGCATTAGTTCAACCAGGAAAACAGCGGCCACTTTAAATGCTTATTTTTATTCTTAACTAAATATAAAAAATTAAACATAGTTACAGAGTATCATGAGATGGTCTGATACATGTATACACTGGATAATGCTCAAGGGAGGTAAACATTTTTCGGTGTCAAACAGAAGAAAATTAATTCATGGCATTAGTTACCTGCAATAGTAGAGCTAAGTGTCAAACAGAAGAAAATTAATTCATGCAATTAGTTACCTGCAATAGCAGAGCTAAGTGTCCAAAGTGACCATGAGGCAAACGCAACATTAACAGTTGAAGGTATCACTAAGGCCTTCGGACTAGAGCAGGGTTTCTGACCTGGCACTTTTGAGATTTTGGCCGGGTTCAAGCTTGTGATCCTCCCGCCTCAGCCTCCCGGAGTGCTGGGATTACAGGCATGCATTACCGTGCCTGGGCATTTTGAGGTTTTAGGTGGGATCCCTCCTTGCCGTGGGGAATTATCCTGTGTATCACAGCACGCTCAGCCTTTACCTCTGGACTTTACCGACTGCTCTAATAACATTCTCCTACCCCAGTTACGGCAACCAAAACTCTTCAGATATTGCTAAATGTCCCTTGAATGTGTACAAGGGGTAACCAAAATACGTGGCAAATGTTTAGCTTCTTAAAATTTATTACAGTAAAAGATACATTGTCTTTGATTCCCCTCCAAACACTCCCCACACTTCGAACACTTGTTGCACCATTCTTGCCACTTTCTAAAGCAGTTCTGGAAGTCCTCTTTCACGAGTATTTTTATGAGGTGTGATTTAAAAAATTACAGTGAATGCTGCTGCTGAGCGCCATCCAGCAGAAAGGCGGGCTCGTAAAAGCATTACGGTGTGTCCACATCCTCCGTATTCACAGGATCCGGCACAGCGTGATTTCCTCCCCAAAGTCAAAACGACCACGAAAGGTAAACCTTTTGAATCGATTCAGGACATCAAGGCAGCCTGGACAGTGCAACTAAAGACACTCATGAAAGAGCACTTCCAGAACTGCTTCAGAAGTTGGCAAGAATGGGCCGGGGATATAGCTCAGTGGCATAAGTGCCTGCCTGGCAACTGCGAGGTCCTGAGTTTGATTCCCAGTACCAAAAAAAAAGAAAAGAAATTGGTAAGAACGATGGGATAAATGTCCTCAAAGCAAGGGGAATATTTTGAGGGGGATTCATGGTAATCTATCTTTTACTGTAATACATTTTTAAAATGTAACATTCAGTGTATTTTTCAATCACCCTTGGATGTGTGCGTTGAGGGAGGGGAGGGGAGATGGACATGTCCCACACTGAGAGCCACCGAGCTGGAAGCACAAAAGGAGGAGGTGCTGGCTACTGGAACCCAGGACCAGGGTCGCTCAAGCTGGAACCGTGACACACAGAGGTCTGTCCAGGGACAGCTGGAGCCACGGTGAAGAGGCCTCAGGCAGAGAGGGGCGGGAGAAATACCCTGCTTCTCCCTGGTCCTCACGTCCTCCTGCTGGTGGGCGGTGGCTTCTTGAGAGAAGGAACAGAGTCAGGAAAAGGGGAAATGGCTCTGAGAGTGCAGGCACAGGATCCGTCCAGGGAGTTCTGAAAACCTTGTCTCTGAATGAGGACAGAGGTTAAATGTGAGGTTCCGCTGTGAGATGTGCCCATGCCCAGTGCTGCAGACCTCGGGTGATGCCTCTTCCTGCAGAGGCAGCCTCACCGCAAAGCACACCAAGGTGCCCATGCTTCAAACCCCTTCCCAGGCCCAGGCAAGGCGCTAGGAACATTTGCAGTGAGGCCTCATGTTTTGGTAAAATGTACATCACACAGCCCCTCGTGTTGAGTGGAGTTGGGGTGGACGAATGCTACTCTGTCTTGAGAGCAGATTACAGGAAGATGGAGTTGGGTGTCAGGTCTGTCCTGGGACCTCGGCAACAAGAGCCCCCCATGGCCCTCACATAGGGGGGCTGCACCCTGGCTCACTTGTTATAGGACTGAATTATCTTTCTACAGAAAATGGTATTACAGAATAGTTGTTATATGGAGACAGGTATACGGCTAAAAAACAGAGAGACAGACCAGGTGCGCTGGTGCAGACCTGTAATCCCAGCACTTGGGAGGCTGAGGCAGGAGGATCACTGTGAGTTTGAGGCCAGCCTGGGGTACATATTGAGTTCAAGCTTGGCCTGAATTACATAGCAAGACCCTGTTTCAAATATAATAATAATAAAAAATAAAGGAGATAAAAGTATTAAAGATGTGTTAGGGAGAAAAATGACAAATACATTCTTTATCTGGATTTTTGTTTGTCAGATTTTTTACTATTATAATTTGTGTAATTTCTTTTCCCATTCTAAGTAAGTATGCAAGCCCATACTTAATTTTATACTCATAGTTTTGTATTTTTTTACCTATGGAAGGAGCTCACATACCCCCAGGTCATATAAACTTTAGTTTCCACAAAGCCTGGACCTTCCCCGGTATTAGGGTTTATTATGTGAGTAGTTTGGGAGCAGAGAGGAGTGGCAGGAGGGACTTTGGGGCTCCATCTGAGGAAATTTATGGAAAATTATCTGAAAAAGCAGCTCAGCCTGGCCCCACGATATCAAGATGTATCACCCTGAAGTGAACAAGGCAGCAACCGGCGGATCCCGAGTGCTATTTTCAGCTGACTGAAGGCGGCCCTTGGCCCCTTGTTTTCTTCTGCAGTCATGGTGGCGGTGACAGGACAGATAACCGGGCCAGGGGCAGATGACTGTGTAGCTGTGACTCCACAACCTCCCACGCCGCGGAGAACAAAGACAGATCATGTAGAGAGAAAAGCAGCAGCAGCCCCTCACAGCACACCGTCAATCGCGACAGAGCTGCGTGGGTTTGGGGACCCCAAGGACAGTCCTGTGCGGTGACTGCAGGCTGCAGCGCTGTGACCACTCTTCCCGTGGAACAAAGCACAAGGATTCGTTCTAGGATGGGATTTATCATTTCTTTGAGGACAAAGAAATTTGGCCCTAAAGTGTATTATGTTCTGAGTGCTCAAAAATAGGAAGATGTGTGGATGTGATTTTTGCCTAAGTGGCTGCGGTTGGGCCTGGTGAGAGGTCGGCTACCTGGGTAAGGCTGCCTGCGCACCCCATAAAGCACCTGGGACTCGGGGACCTCGGTTAAATCAAGTGGGTTGGACACAGATTTTATTCCTTCTCCCTCTGAAATCCCAACAGCACGCCCATGAAAGAAAAAAAAAAAAACAACTCGTATAAGATCAGCATAAATCCACATGGACAAAAAGAATGACCCCAGGTGCCTGGGGGTTTGGCAGCATTCTGGGAGCCGTGGTTAGGGGAAGAGGGACTTAGCGGGCAGAGGACGCAGACCTGAAATGCACCCCGTCACCTTTAGGCCAGGACAAAACAGCTTGTGCAGTGTGGTTCTGAATTCAGGCATTATGGGAGTCTTCTTTTATGATATGGATCACTTAAAATTTTAAAATGAAGGGTTTTCATTTACTAAATAGGGGAAATTAATCAGGCGTAAGTGGACTGTTATTCCAGACCTGTTCATCTCTGGCCAAGAAGCTCCCTTTCTGTTTGTTTTGTTGTTGTTGTTGTTGTTGTTTATTTGTTTGTTTTGAGACAGGGTCTCACTACGTAGTTGACGCTGGCTTTGAACTCACTGTGTAACCCATGCTGGCCTCAAACTCACAGCGATCCTTCTGCCTCAGCCTCCAGAGTGCTGGGATTACAGGTGTGCAACACCACGCCCGGCTCAGAATTCTCTTTCTGGAGAGACTGGGCTAGCACATCTCTGACACAGGAAGACTAATGTCACACAGCAAATAGAAGTCAAGACAGGGCCAGCCATGGTGGTGCACGCCTGTAATCCCAGCACTTGGGAGACTGAGGCAGGAAGATCACTGTGAGTTGGAAGCCCAGCCTGGGCTACAGAGTGAGTTCAAGGCCAGCCTGAACTGCATAGTAAGACCCTGTCTCAAAAAGACAAAAAAAGAAAAAGAGGTCATGGTGGTGGAGCCTGCTTTACCTGAAAAGCACAAAGGGAGGAAGGGTAATTTCCCCAGAAACAAATTGTGTAAATAATAATAACAGCTTATACATAAACTATGTGCCAAGCAGTGTTCACGACGCTTTATATCCGTGAAGTCAGTTAATGCTCACAACAACCGTACGCCAGTACAGTTACCACTTAGGGTTACATGGCAGGAGTTTAAGGAAATTCCCCAGGACACAGCTACTGAGCAGCAGAGCTGAGAGACGAATCCAGAGGCACTGGCTGTACTGCGAGGGGAAAACCGATCTTGGGTGACGGAAGCGTGGAGAACTATGACTTCCCGTCCAAAGCTTCCGCGGTTTACCGCGTGGGTTGTACACAGTTCTATCAGGTTTCTCATAGTTCCAAGGTGGGACCAGGAAACAGCGATGTTACATGTTACACTGCGCATCCCATGCTAAGTTTGCTCCTGTAAGCAGATTCTTTTCTGCAGCAGCTAGCGCCCTGTAGATACAGGTCTGTGGTGGTCTGAACAGGGGACCCCAAGAGATGTCCGTGTCTCAGCCCCCGGACCCTGTGACCTTGCCCGGTCAGAGGAACCCTTCAGATACGGTTACATTCGGGGCTCGAGATGAGTCCAGGGGAGAAATCTGGCCCCTTCACTTCCAG
The DNA here is from genome assembly GCA_028451465.1 of Erethizon dorsatum. Taxonomy (NCBI): domain Eukaryota; kingdom Metazoa; phylum Chordata; class Mammalia; order Rodentia; family Erethizontidae; genus Erethizon; species Erethizon dorsatum. The sequence continues at coordinate 12,088,217 of CM051834.1, read as the reverse complement.
ACCGTGAGGGGAGGGGCTCGCATACTAGACTCCCCTCAGCAACACCATCCAGAGCTCACGTCACGATTCCAGTCCCTGTAAGAAGCTGCGGAGGAGGGTGGGTGGGACTGCAGACAGATCATTCTCCAAGCTGGGTATAACTGAAGGTTGGCGCTGATTGGCCACTACATTGGGTACCTATTGTCTCTGTTTTCTGTTGCTATAATAAAGCACCTGAGACTGGCTAATTGATAAAGAAGTTTATTTGGTTCTTGGTTCTAGAATCTGGACAGTCTAAGAGCACAGTGCTAGCAGCTGCCTGGCATTTGGTGAGGGCCGTCTTGCTGCACCCCAACACAGAAGGCATCACGTGGTAGACAGGGAGAATGTGTTGGCTCGGGTCTACCCTCGCCTTCCTCCCTCCCCCTCGTCTTCCTCCTCTCTCTCCTCTTCCCCCTGCTTCTCCTTTTTCTCCTCCTCCTCCTCCTTCTCTTCCTCCTCTTCCTCCTTCTTCTTTCTCCTTATCCTTCTCTTTCTCCTCTTCTTCTTTGCAATACCGAAGATTGAACTCAGGGCCTTGGCACTGAGTTACATCCCTGGCCTATTTTTCAGTTTCAGGGTCTTGCTATGGTGCCCAGGCTGGCCTCAAACTTGCCATCTTCCTCCCTCAGCCTCCCAGAGCCTTCCTTGTCTTGTAAAAACCACCAGCCCCATCGTGATGGCTCCACCCTGATGTCTTTATCCAATCCTAACTACTTCCCAAAGGGAAGCACCATTAGCCTCCAAGTACCATCAACATATGATTTTAGGAATTTTTTCCCCACACAAAAATTTGGGGGACACATTGAAACCATGACACCCAAATAACAAATTATTTATAATCACAGAACATAAAGTTATACCATTAAAATCAAGGAAAATACACTAAGTTCAACCTCCAACACAAATTGATTTCATTCAGGAATCTGAATTTCTAGCCTTAATAGATTTTGTTGGTTTCGAGGAAGGACTCATGAATAAAGCCCAGCTCAGCGATGTCTATAAAAAGGATGAAATTTATGAGTCATGGATGAATGCTGGGGTGTGAGCGAAAGCCCACCCGTTCTCTTGGTGACAACCATGTCTATTTATATGGAAGTTATTTTGGAGCCAAGTGACTCTAATCCTAAAATGACCTTCCGAGCTGGAGGCTGGGGAGGAACCCACTGGTTGCTGAATGAGTCAGCAAAGACTTGAGGAGCAAGGGCTAGAAGCCAGGAAAGGCACGGAGCAGGTCACTGGTCTGAGGGTTTAGCACACTGTTCAGGTTTGGGTCAGGACTGCGGACTCAACGTGTTCCTTAGACGAGGAGCAGAAGCTTCCCCAGTGCAACTGTGTGAGTTGCAAACCAGGAAAGGACACATTCGGTCAGCACCTGCAGGAGGCGGTGTGACTGGCAGAAGACCTAGGCTCAGAACTTGGCCTAGGGCAGGGACATCAAAACCCGGAGCCATCTCAACATTCTCCATCCTGTGCCCATGGCAGACATTATTAAGCGATCACTGCACATGTTCCTGCTGGGAACCTCAATCTCAGCAGGAATCCCTATGCTTCCTCACCACGATTAGTAACAAACTGCGGATGTCAGGCAGGTCTGTAAAGTTTGCCTTCTAGGGAAAGAGAGAAAGTGGGAGGTGGGGATTGTGTCTCATGTCATAGTCATTCCTGGAAATGGGAAATCTTGGAAGGATGGAAAGGGGGATGGCAGCTCTGAAGAAAGGGAGGCCAGATGCTTGAGAGCTATGGAGCAGAAGAAAGGTACCTAGAAAGCAGTGAGAGGCAGATGTACAGCACCATGGGCAGAAATCCGTGCATCACAAGAAGCAGAATTTGTAAAGAAGAAGAAACCATCAAAGGGGGAAAGCTGGGGTCTGCTACAGTTACTTCACAATGGGATCGTTCAGGTGAGGTATCTCCCAGGGTAGGCGTCTTTCAGAGGTAAGCATGAAAGATCTTCCCCAGACTGATTTAGAAATAAGATATATTGGCTTACATATTTAAAAAGAAATAGAGATTTAAGTTTAAGTAGAAAGGGACTTTAGGCAGGGTTTAAGCTGGCAATGTAAAGACATCAGAGTCTTCCACCTGTCTTCATCCGGGGCTCTAGCTGCTGACGCGGGGGTCGGAGGGCCCCCACTAATGCTTCATTAATATCAAGCGGAAGAGGAAGGGTCTCTGTCCCAGAGTGCTGTCTGCGGACCTCTAGCTGGATGAGCTTAAGCCCTGTGCTGATCACTATGTCTCGGAGGAGGGACATCAAGTTCTAACCAGGAGGCGGCTGCAGAGTCCTTCGCATGAGGTCCACGCGGTGAGAAGTGCAGGGCGAGCAGGACGGCACAGCCATGCAGGAGGAGGGACAGGGGCTGGACAGCCACCAACAGGTCTCCTGGCGTCAGATGTGCAGGGGAAGGTGAAACGTATGTAACACGTGTTCGACATCCAAAGTCTCTCTCCTGCAAGTGACTTCTGCTTGAAAAACAAGGTGACCGAAAGAGAAGGCACCTAGCATGATGGTTGTGGTCACGCTCAGCTGGCTAGCAGGAGCTCCACCGAAGGAAATGAGAGAGTGACCGCTGGCTGCCATGAATACTCTCCCAAGATAATTCTGATACGTACGCTTTACCCGAGGTTCTTGGAGTGACTCACAGATACACCCCAAAGAGTGAGCTAATGTTCCATTCAGTCCTCACTTTATTTCTCCATGAGGGTGGTTTCCTCCTGACACCCGGGGCTATGTTAACATTCTGCATGTCACCTGGCTCAAGTCAGCTACGGGAAGATGGATCGCTGCTCATTCACTGGAGAATTTCCAAAGTTAAACAAGAGATGTAATTAATAATGTTAGAGTAGCCCAGCTAGAAATTCTAACTTAAATAATGTGGAAGACAGAGAATAATAACAGTCATTCTTTGTGCTTAGAGGACAATAGTTAAGATAGATTCAGTAGCAGGACAGTTGTTCTAAGGGTTTTTATTTCCTCCTGAGCTATTGGTCCTTAATCCATGCCAGGGGTCTACAGGAAGAGAGAGACAACATACTTATTGAAATAGAGTTATCCAACTAGTAGGTCATGAGATAGCAGTAGATGTCAAAAAAAATCTTGTCTGGTAATGAGGTGATCATTTAAATAAATTATGACATAAACCTACAATGGAGGGACCGGTGAGATGGCTCAGCGGCATAAGTGCCTGCTTGGCAAGCGCAAGGGCCTGAGTTTGACTCCTGGTACCCACATATGAAAAAAGGGTCGGTGATATTGCTCAGCGGCACGGGCGCCTGCTGGCACGTGAGGTCCTGAGGTAGACCCCCAGTACCCACAAAAAAAATAATAAAATAAAAATAAACCTACATTAGAATTATATTCATTCATTTAAAATGATGTTATAGATGAAAATACATTAACTTTGCATGATTCATTCTCTCTATATATATAGGTATAGATAGTTTTCCCACTATTAGGGATTGAACCCATGGAGTGCTGAGCTACATCCATAGCTCTTTTAAATTTTTTTAAATTTTGAGACAGGGACTTGCTAAGTTGCCCAGGCTGGCCTCGAATTTGCAATCCTCCTACCTCAGCCTCCAGAGTGGCTGTGATTACAAGCATGCACCACCACACCTGGCTTATTTTCATTAAGGAGAGAAAGCAAATTAGAAAATGGCATAGAGGTTGTAATCACACTTTCATAAAATATTAAAATCTTTACATTTTTGCACAGAAAAAGTGAAAAGATGTATTTTAAGGTGTTAACAATGGTTTTCTCTAGGTGGTAGAATTCTGAAATCTTTTTGAATCTTTGTTTATATCTTCTAAGTTTTCTATGATGTATATTTATTGCTTTTGTAATAAAAATACAGCACAGATGTTTTATTAAAAATTATATCTGCTGCATCTGTACATTTTAATTATTTTTATATTTAACTCTAAAAATTTTGGTATTCTTCCTGTAAGCAGCTACAAGTCCTTTGTGGATGAAGCCAGGGAATAGATGCATATTGCATGAATAAATGAGCAAATGAATAAGCACAGAGCCAATTAGATCAGGGAAGGGGACTCTAGGGAATCCAGCGCTGTCCCTCGGTCCCTTCCTTGCATTTAGTTAACATCTAAATGAGATCCAGCTCTGGCAGCCTCTTTGCATAGCACAGCAGTCTGACGCTTCTAGATCTGGACGTGGAATTTTCTTGTTCTCAGGAAAGCATCTCAAGAGCCTAGATTCTGAGACCCTAGAAGGTGCCAGTCACCTCTGCTTATGACCCCTTATGGATTTGTTTGTGGTCTCTGGATTCCTCTAGTCTCTCTGTAACGGAGACCTAGAGACTAGGCCTGCAGATGCCCGGCAGGTAACTAAAAGCAGGATGAAGCTTGGTACCTCTGCCTTCATTTTTGCATCTGTCTCCTTTCTTGCCTTAAACTTTGGGTCAGATCGCTGCTCAGCTCTGCACACATAAGGAGTGTCTGTGTTACAACAGTTATGAACCCTAAATTTACCTAGCCCAGCTCATCCTTGATGAGACATCAAGATAAGAATATCTAAAGTCACTTTCAGAATTTGCAGGGACATCCAGTTTCCAGCTTTTATAATTCCAGAACCCCTGAAGCAATGCCTAGAAGTCTCTAGGAAACACAAATGAGTTACTGACCAACTGCTGAGTGGTAGCGGATTGTTGCCAACAGCCCAATGTTGACTGTTCCTTTGTTGTTGTTTCAAGAGAAAGCAGCAGAAATTGAGATTATTGTGTAATTCCTCTCCTTCCCTTTTTGAGACAGGGTCTTGCGCTGTTCCTCAGGCTGGCAGTGAGCTCCTGGGCTCTAGTCACCCTCCCACCTCAGCCCCCCCAAGTAGCTGTGGGACTTCAGGTATGTGCAACCATGCCTGGAATAAGCTCTCAATTTTTAAACATTGGC